>OX596192.1:2846000-4264000 GCA_951394245.1 Cyclophora punctaria | reverse complement strand
TTTATAAAGAAGTAAAATTGTAAGTTTGTATATCCTAATCTCTAGATTTGCCAGTCCGATTTGAATAATTATTTTTGTAATGGATAGCCATGTTCAACGGAAAGGTTATAGGCTATTTTTCATCCCGAAATTCCTACGAGAACGGGCACAACGCGGGTAAAACCGCGGGCGCTGCTAGTTGTAGACTTACCTCGTCTGGTAGTGAGCCACGGTCTCTTTCAATTCTTGGTGCCTAAAGAGAAATGAAATAAAACGTACTTATCGTGGAAATAAGAGTTACAGAATCATATTCTGTAATCTGAGATTGAATATGATTCTATATTATTAATTGTTTAAACAGGAACTTCCTTAGGCCCATAGCACACGGCGTATTTTATACGCGCAGGCGACGCGCGTATTAGGAACGCGCGTCTTCGGCGCCGTAGACGCTGAATGTTGCGTTTGCATTGATGATACAAGCGCGCACGTGAAGCGCGTATACGTGCTTTTGAAGCGCGTACAAATGAGCAGTGTTGTCTCAACCGACACCATTGTACAACTGGAGATTGGAGGAGTCTCTGGTCAAAACGCAAAAGCTACGAGCGGCTACAGCGCGTATACGCGCAGGAGACGCACGTTTCATGATCGCCCCGTGTGCCTAGGTTACAAGGTTGCGTTCAAATCTCGTTTGAAACTCGTATACGTGCGTCATCTGCGCGTTGCCTGCGCGTATAAAATACGCCGTGTGCTATGGGCCTTACGACGGAGGTTACTGTTGAGTGTCACTCAATAGTAACCTCCTAAGTTCCCGTTTGAACAAATAATAATGAAATCAACGTACGTTTTAATGGATATGATTCTGTTATTTGAGATTACAGAACATGATTCCGTTATCTGAGGTTGGGACATAGTCTTAAACTTCGAATGTCGTTAAGGAAATAGATATCTCTTTGCTAAGCGCATAACTTCAGAACGGCTGCACCAAATTGAATGTTTTTATGTGTTCCTTATTGTCAGCATGGTCATTGCGGGTGAAACCGCGGGGAACAGCTAGTAATTAAATATAACTAAAGATCATTGTATATTTATAATCAAGATAATAAGTCAGTGGACAACCCTGATAAGTATTTTAGAACACGTCAAAGCTACAGACATGGGGCTTTATCCAAACGCTTACTAATTTTGTCCTTTACCAACACAAGCTATTGGCTAAAGAGCAAAGGAGACAAAAAACTTGAGTCCTGCCTCCATCATATAGTACCTAAGTTTATTAATTTCACTCGGTTCCTTACCGTGCCCAATTGCGTCCTGTTGCCATACCCCTGGGTGCTGTCTACCTCGATGATCGGCAGCATCACCTTTTGCCCCCCAACAACCGCATTCACGACACACCACACAAATAATACTATCAAATGTTTCATTTTGAACAAATCTATGTAAAGAAACCTACGTTGAAAACATTATAGTATATTTTTGTTTATTTTTGTTTGATTTTCGTTGATATTTTTGAAGGTTATTTGATATTCTCATGAGTACTAGAAGAGCAAAAAGTTTTGATTGTCAGGTAAGAGTTTTGCCTACCTAAGAGCGTTTTCACATTATCCGATCCGATATCAGTGTCGGACGCCGATCCGATATCGGGGTAAGTAAAATGTATGAAATATGTACCTGTCTTCATATTGTCCGGCCCGATATCGGTACATATTTCATATGTATATACATATATTTAATTATGTGAAAACGCTCTAAGGGTAAGTCTCCACTGATACGGAGTTAAATGTCAAACTAGCGGCCCGCCCTCGCTTCGGTTCTCTGAAAGGAATTAATTTTTTCAAAATTCTTTTTCTCAGTACTCACTTAGGTATATCATGAAAGATAAGAAAAATCCCTGTTTCTAGGATCTAGGTACAGTCAGAATTCAGACAGTCAATCAGGTTTGCCTGTTATTTATATAGATGACATTAGATATCCTCTGATTGGTTATGAGCTCCACTGCGCCAGGTCCATCTCAGTCGAAACGCACCTTAATGTCTCTCTTGAAGAGAGAATTAATGTAATTTGTGATTAGATCCTTCTTGTAAGCTAAAAAGGTATTCTTGGAAATTCTGTTCATTCCGTTCTCCTACTACAATAACATTTAATTACAATACACGTAATCCATCGGCAATGTTAGTTACTCAATTGCTGAGATCAGTTGATCTCCACTTCTCTCCTCTCCGCTCCGATCTACACTCACACACTCTCCGCTAACCCCCGCACTCAGAGACGTCAAATGCTTAGTAAAGATCATGGATCCATACATGCCATGAATATAATATACTTACATACAAAAGTAGAGATTTAATAAGCGATTTTGATATATTGTAATGAATGGAGAATTATGACGAGAATACATTGAGTTATATGTACGTAGTACATATAACTCAATGCGAGAATATTAATTAATTAGTTTTTTTAATGGACGTCTCCAAATGCGGCATATAGTCTTAAAATTTCAAGGGGTTCGCCCACAAGGTCCCGCTGTTGGGCAAAGACCTCCCAACCCACTGAAGATCAGTACAGCAAAAGGATAAGGGTGTGGATAACGCATTGAAATTGTCAAACAAGGCATTGTCATTGTCAAAATCTTTTCATAATGCGTTGCGATATGGTTGCGATTGATCGATTGATCTCTGTACCGCTCCGGTTAAATGGAAACGCATCTTTAAGCGTAACTTAATGCTAAGGCCTGGAACTGAAGCGAGCGTAGCACTATTGTATGAAACCGCGCGGGCGCCCGCTTAACGTAGTTACAAGCCAAAGCCCCAATTTCACCGTTGCACTCGATCTGTACGATCTGTACAACCTAATCAGAGTTCGTGAGCTATACTGAGAATAAAACTTCAACCGCGTTCAGTCTTGAGATCGTGGTTTGAGATAGAATCAGTGAAAATGGGAAGTCTAAATAAAAATAAACCAATATATTCGAAATCATTTATTAGAACCATGTATATTATGTAATTACAAAAGTGCCTAAACCATTGAGCCTTATATTCCTCTACCACTATCGATTACAGTTAATTTACCTCTAAACAGACTGCCTTCATCTACATGTAGCACCCAGAGCCCTAATCATAACGACTTTCAGGGCAGGTTGCTTCAGCTTACGTTCACGCACCAGTAATCGTTAACACAAAATGTCAATTCCAACAAATATCTGTCAGAAAATTGTGACTTTCTACTGGTCGCCCGAATAACTTTAACTATCGTTTAAATTATGAACCAACGCTCTGTATAACAAACATTTAACTGCGAACGTATTCGTATTTTTAACTAACATATGTTACGTTAACCAACAGTTAAAAACAACCCACCTTAACTGAAATTAAGAGCAAACTTTTCAATCATTGTATAAGTTTATTCAACTGATAATGACGCACTGCCAACGGCTAAGTAAATTTATTTCAGTTTTCGCCCCAAAAAGGCTCATCAACATCTCATCTACTTAATGTAGAGACTCCATAAAATGAGAGATATAATGATTCGAGGTTACGCGAGGCAGCACCAGTCGGGTATATGAGAAGACCGTTAGATTGAAAACTTGGCCTTTAATTTAAAGAACGGTTCAATTTAAGCGTTTAAGTCCTCCGTGCGTTTTTTGTGAACTTACACTCTGCGCTGCCAGTCTTTACTAATATTATAAAGCTGCTGAGTTTGTTTGTTACCATGTTTTACAAACATAACACACGCAGCACAACGATTGAAAACGCTGAATTTGAAAGAACCGTAATCATCTAGAGTGCTACTTTAATTTACCGCCATTTTGAAAGTCCATACAGCTAGATTAGTCTCAACTATCTGTACGTTAAAATAGCAATTAAAAAACCATATTTGTCATGGAAATAACTCTGCAAATATAAAGAAGTTGTTTCGACGAGCTAAAATCGATTCATCGATGTTACAATAACCATGGTGTTGTGCAGTACTGCATTACTACAGAATATTATTATATGTTAGTCTACAGACTAGATTTAAATACATTGAAATACAATTTCATTAAAAATAAGGCCACTTGACGTCACACAGTAAAGCTCTGTACACATCTACCAATCTTATAAACATTCTATTTCTTTTTAAACGTGTAAACATGCACTACGCATCTACCTTTGCAATCCGACTCGGACTCGGGATTCGAAATTCGAAGATTTTTCGAATATTGACAGGCAGCCATCTTGTTATTCAATATGGCGACTGGTTGACTAATATTTTCTAAGCCTTTTACGAATCTTACGCCTTTGACTCTAACGTGACTATTTCAAACAATTTGGTAACTCGCACCCAAAAGATTCAAAAATCTTTCTAACTATTTAGTTTTTTGTAGCAGCAGTCCTTTCTCTATAAATGCTATGAAATATACTGCGACCCTTTGTCCTCTATCACCACACATTGTAATAAGTAGATGTGCAATAAACTTTATTTTAAACATGATTTTGAGCAACAGGTACCGAATACCTAATCACATCATTTAGTCAATAACTACACACATTTCATAGAACCGACTTCAAACAGAGATTCATTAATTAACAAAAACGTAAAATGAAGTAGAGTTATCTATAAAAAACGAATTTCATAATATTACAATTTACAATATGCACTTAACGTATAGGCCGCCTATCCACTTAACAAACCATCATCGAAGTCCTAAAAATAATAAGAAGTAAAAATATACCAATAGAATTGTAAAACATAACCTTCCTATTTGGATTCACCGCAGTCGAGTAAAAAATGACAGAGATTTTAAGCAATTCGATCGGTCTATGATTATACTATGTTCGCAGCTTTGCAAATCACTTCGCTTTGATGTACAGGCAGCCTTAGAGAAGTGTAAATAAGTTTCTCAACGCCATATTAATACACAAATAAAACTAAATATTTCATAAAATAAATAATTAGACTGTAATGTCTCACACAGGCCTCTCATCACACTGAAGATATCAGTACGGTGAGAAGGATTAGGCGTAATCACCAGGCTTGCCTAATGCGGGTTGGCGATCTCAAACCCGAGCCATGTTTGAAAAGTAGAAAACATGTTTTCGCTCGACCCGGGAATTGAGTCCAGGACCTCAGTCTTGGCAGGCGAGTGCACATACCACTTGACCACCGAAGCGTTAGAAAAACTAATGCAATACGGCAATACGGTGTCATAAACTAATAACTTACTTATTTGAAGTCGGTTCTTCTCTACCAATACATAGTACATTTATATAATATCATAGGTTAGGTACCAGCATGACTAGACATTAGTTAAAATCCTAAACATTGTGCTAAAACCTTAATCAGACTGATTTACAAAGTGAGCAATTTCATATTTTTTTATTAACTAAACAATTTTACTAATATAACATAAGTTGCGGTATCGCAACATACATTTTAATGTACTTTGACTAGAAAACAATGTATTTACACAACACAGAACAGAACGTAACCGACTAATAATATTATAATTTCATTCGTTGTTTAATATTCAAGTATCGTCATTGATATTCCAATACAAGGGCCGATTTTTAAAACAAGTATTAGTTGAGTAGTACCTGATAATTAAATTTTAAGTTTAAAAATCGGCCCTAAGCGAAGTAGAGAAGCAAGCGAAGTTACCAACAGTAAAATAATATTGGTATTTTACTTTTTAAACTCACACGATTTGCACTCATTATACTTAATGAAACGGGTCTGTATCGCGTTAGATAATTCAACGTATTTCACTAAAATACGTACCCGACGTTTCGAGCGGATTACACCGCTCGTGGTCACGGGATAACCAAGGTTATCCTTTATTTCATTTAGTTTTTTCATTTAGTATAATATATTGGTATTTGTCTAATAATATTGTCAAATTTGTAAAGCTGAAGAGTTTTTAATTTTTTGTTCTTTTCTTTGTTTGTTCGCGCTAATCTGAGGAAGTAACAGTCCGATTGAAATAATTATTCTATCCCGAAATTCCCACTGGTAAGAAACAACGTGAATAAACCCGCGGGGTGCTGCTAGTATTGAGAAAAACTTATTATATTTTAATTACATAAATAAATAATTATCGTTTTTAATTTAACTCAACTTCGCACGCTTTAAAACTTCGCTTGCAATTTGTTCACAGACAAACCTACAAATAAATATTAAACAGCCTCTTTAGTACATTTATTTGAAATATCCCATTATCACCTACATTAAATAAAACCTTATCGAAGAGAAAGATTGGTACTTGCTTGGTGGAATAATTTAATTTTAGTGTTCGTCATTGAATAGAGTATAGTGAAAGTTTAAAAAGTTATGTCGAATAATTTCGGGAAAGTAGATTCTCTTTTTCTTTTTAGCTTTGAGATTTTTTAAGCATTTATTGTTTATATTTGTGTTTTGTCCATATCCCCAATCTAAGGACTAACGATGTATTTCCACCACAGCTATGTAATGCTACGTTGGTATGTGACATTTGGTATCCACCAATCATATTAAACGTAGAGTAGCATAGTTCTGGTGGAAAGGCTAAGTTAAAAAGAACCTGAAACCTAAACCAATAAGGTCTAATTTTCCATGTTTACCCAGGTTCTATTATATGTATTGTATGTCAGACATAGGACGATAGAAGACCCAAAAATCTAACTAAAATGGTCCGGTTCCTGAAACAACATATCTAGACAAATAGACCCACAAGTTGAATGGAATGGGAATAAAGATCTCATTTAAGAAATATTTTTTTGTATATTTTGGATCTTAATAATCTAGACATAAAAGCTTCAATCGAACGCAATGGTCCCAACCAAACACGGGTTTCCATTACATTTGAACTCTAAAAACTTTTTTCATTTCATATTTCAAAAACTTTTTTTCGTCTGTTTTCATTCTAAGCCTTAATCGGCTTTAAATTACCCGGATTTGTTCGTTTATCCAGTTGTTGTTTTACCGGAATTTCCGTTGGTATTACCCGGTTCTACTCCGACCCTAAATTCAAAATAAAATCCTAATTAAACCACTACTTAAGTCCAACCTCTCAAAAAGACATGCCTCATCGGATGCTAGTCCTGAGATCCATCAACGCACTCGCCGTGATCACGCCATGCCTCTGTTTCCCAGCGCCCAAGTAATCTGCGTCGCCGCCAATAGTAACGGTCGAAAAAGACGTCGAATTCCTTCTCTGCTGTATACTCTTTTTGCCACCACTGATGACTGTGTCTGGACTCTGCCTATTTACCAGCTGGAAGTAATCCCCATGGCTTCTAGATTCGACCCATTCGTGCTTATGCTCGAAAAGCTTGGTCGCCTTCAATGGCTTGGCCACTGTATGATCAGACCTGATCTCTTTGATATGCCGATCTAATGGTTTGGCTTTAGGTTTTTGTTCGGATGAAACGCTGAGTTTCGATTTGATGTAGGATTTGGTTTCGGTGTCGTGGTAGGACCTGGTTTTCGTTGCTGGTTGTGGGAGCGTGCTGGTGGAAGAAATTTTGGTTGTGATTGTAATCAATTAGAATGAGCAAGCAAATGTTAAGTTAGATAGAAAAATGATCAAGTAAGAGTATTTAGAAGCATAAGACTTATTAGAACAGTGATGTAGCAAAACTGAAGTTATTAATTAAGTACAAAAACTCATAAAGGAATAGGAATATCAGTCTAACTTATGTAACTAAGTGATATCTGACGGACCCACATGATACTTAAGCACTACAATTTTTGCTTTAGAAATCAGAATTAGGAAAAATGATGCAATACTTGTCAGACAAACGTACTTTATAGCCGAGCAATACAGCGTTTTAAAACCCACAAAAATTGTGATACAACTTTCACACGATATAAACAAACGTTAATTTTTACGGGCCTTTCGAAGCACGGTATTGCTCAGATAGAAATGACACTATCGGCCGCCCATCCAAGTAGGGACCGAGCTGGACATTGCTTCACAAGAACTAGCATCGTTTACCCAAACTACGCCACGACCGCTACCATTTACCATCATTATACCATTTTTGTGACAAACATATCATCATTTCCCTTTAATATCCTTTTTCCAAAGCAACATTACTACTTTTTTTGGTTTGCCATACCTATTAAGCGGTTTCTTCTGCTGTCCGTTGTAGGTATGGGAGCCTTTGTTCATGATGCTGTAGAGTTTGTTCCTGTAGTCGTCAATGGACATCTGTTTGTCGTCTCTTAGAGGAAGGAGTACGTCTGATGGGAGAGTAGGCTCGTCGCGTTCACGGTGGAATCTGAGTATATGTTCACGGTGTTATGTAACTCAACAACCTAGCCAGTAACCTAGGCCTTAATTAACCTGGTTTTGAATGGCGGACCTAAAGAAGGGGTAAAGGGCAGACAGGGCTAAGAGGGCTAAGGGCTATGGACTTAACACCCTTTTGACAAATTCAGTCCTCCCATAACAGCATTTAACCCCCAAAAACCAAAATTCTCTACTCTTTTCAACTTTACGCCCAACCCAAACCAAAGATAAGCAGTTTTTTTTTTGTTTCCTGTTCTGTATAAACGGCAAAATTTCCTACAAACATATCAATCAATAAATTTCTACCATCACAGCCATCTCACTCACTTGGCAACATATTCGTGGTCCAGTGCCTTCTCCGCGCTCAGTCTCTTCGCCGGATTGAAGAGCAGCAGTCTTTGGACCAAGTCTGCCGCGTCTTTGGGAGCACATGACAGCAAGGCGGTGAGCGTGGCGTTAATCCCGTTGGTGTTGGCTGCTTGCTCCCGAATCAGGGAGGAACCGTAGCCGCTGCATACTGCTGCTATGTCTAGGGGTGGTGGGGTTGTGGGGGTAAAAGATTGGGTGTTTTGAAAGTGGTATGTTCAGGTACAGTTGGTGTGATTGATGGGTACATACTTAGATATGTAAGGTCGCTATGCTAAGTTATATAATATGATTGGTGACTACTAAACGTAGCATAATATAGGTCTGGTGTCAGATATTCCATATCTTTACTGACACCGTTTTGGAGGAATAACGAAACGGAAATGAAAGATATGTTTTTGATATGCAGTCAAAAATTGGTGTCAGTTAGGGAGTTACACTACCTCGTAGAAATTGATATCGTAAGAACACAATTTCTGTCAAAAAATGGTTAAACCGCTGATATGGAGATAATTAAAAATTAGCTGTTCCTCAGTCATCCAAACGTCGGCTCTTTGACATCCTGAAATTCGTACAGCAGAGGAAATACAGTTGGAGACACAGTTATTATTTAAACCGAAATCGTCCTATTTTTTAGCCTAGGATTCCCCTATGTATACCATTCAGCTCCTTACACGAACCATTAGTACAAATTAATGAACTTACCATCTGACGAAGGTCTAGGTAAAGCCGCCATGATCCTCTCGATCTGATTAACGGTAGAAGTCCCAGGGAACAGCGGGTTCCCGGTCAGCATCTCGCCCAGGATGCACCCCAGGGACCACATGTCTATGCCTTTCGTGTAGCTATAGAGAACAAACTTTGTTTATGGATGACGTTGGAAATGTGGAGCGAATCTTATATTGTTGGGTCAGTTGGTATGGAAAAAGAAAAATGTACAATAAATTAACTAACTTAAAATTTGTGTTATCCAATCGCCCTTTTAATAAAAGCCAATTTGAGGAGTACAAACATCTCGGTGGCTATTTAAAGGTACATATCGAAGACGGACCACAACCGCACGCGGCTCACGACATTAGCACCTACAATGTTCGATTACCGCCTGCGGTTGCGGCCTAACTGATAGTCACATTGAAGAGAAAGGTCATATGGTGGTCTATATTCTATGTTATATATTTATCACCCCGGAAAAGGGCACAGCGGAGCTAAAACCTAGGCTAAATACGATCTGGACCAAACTTACTTCTTACTAGCGATGAGTATCTCAGGAGCTCTGTACCACCTGGTGGCCACATAGTCGGTAAGGCAGGGGTCTGAGCCTTCCTCCCCGCCAGAGTACATGCTCGACACAGACCGGGCTAGCCCGAAGTCTGCCAGTTTCACCCTACAGAAAATCAGTTTAAAAACGACAATAGCAAAGCTGAAATGCTCGTCGATAGCTTCATAACTGGAACCGTGGTTACAAAAAATTGAGGTGTTATACGTCTATTCATAAAGAAAGAAAGGAAGTTTTAGCCTGTAATCTCCTACTGCTGGGCAAAGGCACCGAAGATATTCGTCTATTATTAAAAACTAGCAGCGCCCCGCGGTTTTACCCGCGTTGTGCCCGTTCCCGTAGGAATTTCGGGAATTTTTATACCTAACACCTTCCTCTTGAATCAATCTAGCTATTTAAAAAACTGCATCAAAATCCGTTGCGTAGTTTTAAAGATCTAAGCATACATAGGGACAAACAGACGGCGGAGAACGACTTTGTTTTATACTATGTAGTGAAGTCCACTTACCTACAAGCGCTATCAATGAGCACATTACTAGGCTTCTGGTCTCTATGAATCACATTCCCGGAGTGTATATACTTGGTGGCCTTCAGCATCTGATACATAATGTATCTCTTGTGTATATCCTTAAGGATATTGCCTCTTTTGATCACGTTGTGTAAATCTGTCTCCATGTATTCGAAGCCTAGGTAAATGTCGCGGTTGTTTGTCGCTCTGTGGTGGTGAAAATGTGATGATCAGAAAAAGATCTAAGCCTTCTCCGCCCTATCGCGGATGATCGTGATCATGATCACTGATCAAAAATGATCTAAGCCTTCTCTATACTATCGCCAATCTCAATCAACCATCGCGATGGGCATGATCGTCTGTGATCGCCTCCAGTCTCCTATACGAACTCCGATCATGTCGATCGCGCGATGATGATTTTTCGGGCACGCATCAAAGTGATCGCAAATTCAGTGATCGGCTATCGTGTGGATGCTTGCACGATGATGGATGATCACCGGGGTTAGTGATGAGGAGGCTTAATACATACATAAAGATATTGTTTTACGATGCGAAGCTTTCGCTTATTCTTACGAAATAAGAACTATTTTTTATAGTTATGTTATCTGCGAACTATTACTTTAGTTCGCATTTCTCATATACGGTGCAACGCCGCATTACAGGTCATGTAAACTTAATAATTCCAGAAATTCTAACATCTTCAGTTCTTTATTACAGACCCCATACAAAAAGAAAGGTAGAATGCGCCAGTTACTAACGCTTATCGACGCCTATGCGCGCCTATATGTACGACGCGATTGTATCCTAGTGAAAGCTACCTGCCTGCTTACTATTTCCTATTGCTCTTAATTGTGAGCGATATTGAGTGAAATGAGCAAATATTGAGTAAAATGAGCGATATTTAGGAACTACCACGCTGTTTAGAAGTTGCTTAAACTGAAACCCAAAACGTCGTGAGCGCATTTTAGAATTTTTCTTTAAAAAAAAACCATAGCTAAAATGGACTGACAGACAGTATTTCAATTTAGAATGAATATGGATTGACCTTTTTACACGACTGTGTAAACAAATGGAAGGTTATGAATTTTGAATGAGCGATTTTTAAAGCGTTAAATGAGATAGATAGTTTTGAATTAAGAGGAAATGGTTCTCACCTATGAATACTGTGCAGTTTGACAATATTAGGGTGATTTCGGAACGACTGCAGAAATATGATCTCCCTGAAGGTCCTTTGGGCGTCGGTTTGGTTACGAAAAGCGTCAAAGATCTTCTTTATGGCCACAACCTCCTTGGACTTTTTGTCCAAAGCTTTCCACACTATCCCGTATGCCCCTTTGCCCAACCGTTTCTTTACCTCGAACCTTTTCAAAATGTGCTCGTCAATTTCAGACATGTTCTTGTCCGGAGTCTTTTTCTGTGCCGGTTTCGGGTTCCCATCCTTCTTTCTGTCATCCTTCTTTATATTCTGTGGCTGACTCATTTTTTCAAAGTGTTTTCAAAGCGAGTTCTAAAATACCATTTTTAATGTTTATTATGTCCAAAAGACGACATAAAATGCAAATTTTACGCTTATCGTTAACAAATTTGAATATTGGAGCGAAGCGTGACTGTAGTCATTGTAAAATTATCGATTATTTTCAACTCTAAGCAACCGAAAAACATATTGGGATTTTTTTTATCAATTTACAATTTTTAACACCGATTTTTCTTTAAAAACTTGTATACCTACTTACTTACAAAATAGTTGTTTAGTTGTCCGCCGAAATCCATTTTCTTGTTCAATAACAAATTAATTAATTTACACTGTTTTCATGAAAATATCGGGACGTTCTGTGAGTTGCTCGTGTTTCATTTGTTTACGGCCCGCAAACAGATGTCCGTCACCATGGTAACGCGCCACTGACAACTAGTAATGTGACATGTTATTGTTAAATCGATACATCATTACGAATTTAGGTCTGTATCGATTATTGTTTTGAATTTTACAACAATGATTAGGCGGTTCGAATTTCCAGACAGCCATTATTTAGGTCTTGCTAAGTCATAAACCTAGGTACCTACCTATTGTTAGTTGGCCTTCACGTTTTGGTGTTTGAATAAAGGATATATGACTATACATTTTATGTGTTCAATTTATAATTGAAGCTTAGGAGGTATAGGATATATTCTTTAAATAAAACATATTAAAATCTAGAAGAAAAAAATTAAAATCTGGAGGGACGACATTGACTCCTTCGACAGCGAGTGGTGGGAGAAAGCGAAGGACAGGGAGAGATGGAAGAGTTTGGGGGAGACCTTTGCCCAGCAGTGGGACGATATAGGTTAAGGAAAAAAAAAAAAAAAAAAAAATACTAATTTATTTATTAATAAACTTTTGGACATGCTTTTTAACAATAACTACAAATTAACTTAATTATCAGAAATAAACAGGCAATATTAGTATGAAACCTATATTATTTACTAACCGCGTCCTTAAAACGAGAATAAAAAATAAAATCAGTAGCCTAAAAATGTTTCAAAACTAAAATTAGGTACCTAATTAAATAAACTTTATATAAAAATATATTTCATAAAATAAATATGTACCTAATATCTAACTTACAGTATAATAATGTATATGTAATTAACATTGTATTGTTTCATAATAGATTAACAAGTACTATAAAACATCTTTTTAAGAAATTTAAAATATATTAAGTAGGTGTCGCCACGGTGGTCTAGTAGAATGTACACTCGTCTAATAAGACTAATTCAATGATTCAATTCCCAGTCGAGCGACAACATGATCCCTACTTTTCAAAATTGCTCGGGTTTGAAATCACCAACCTGCATTAGGCAAGGGTAGGTGATAACGCCTAATCTTCTTCACTGTCCAAAAGACGAATTATTGTATTCATACAACTATTTAAATCACTTGACCATTGATAAACATGTTTACTTCATACATATATTACGATATATTAAATACATAAGTAGTGATTAAAGGTGCGCTTGCATTTAAGCGGAGCGGAGATGTATGGAGCTTAATCGACCAAATACAATGAATAGGAAGTGTCAAACAAGGCATTAAACTTGTCAATTGTTTTTCGTAATGCGTTGCGATTGGTCTATTTAGCTCTGCACAGCTCCTCTCCATTTCAATGCAAACGCTCACTAAGGTATTATCAGATCAATTTTCTTAATAAGTATGATAAAAAGTTCTGAATCCCACATTACTTATCGCACCTACTTAATATTTGTAAAATGTATGTAAATGGAAAGTACAACACCAAGATACGAAGATCGAAGTTACATTTTAATTTTGAAGTTGATAAAATGCTGTAATGGATAGTGTTACATCGATAGGATTAAGTTTAATATTAATAATTAAGGAGTTAGTAATAATTGATATTACGTTACTTTCGATGAAAAATGACAATAAGTGTTATTTTAAGTTGTTTTTTTTTACTCTTGACTGAGCCTTATGGAAGAAATGGGGGGGAGGCCTCTGCCCAATAATTAGACATTTAAGGGTAATACCTATACCAAAAAGAAAAAAATATATACATATTAATATATATTTTTTGTTTTTGGTTATAGGTTGATATTGTTACTGTAATTATTTACTTAGTAAATAAGTATAACATATATAAAGAAACTACAGCTAACCTAGCGATGTGCGTACGAACCTTCTACTGCGTGAAGGCACATTTTGAACATTATCTAAACTTTACGGAAATATTAAACATTTTATAACTTTTTATTGTATTTTTGAGCACTTCGTTTTTTTAGTAACTTTTTAAAATACTGATTTACTTTTTTTTTTGTAGGTATATATTTTATATCGTTTTTGCCAATTTCTAAACATTAAAATTACATACCTATCTAAATAAAACGCTTTCTGTTTGTAAGTATAAATACTAAATCACGTTTAGTGTAGCTAAAATTGTATAACAGCATTATGAATATGATAATGATAATCTACACATGCCCAGATTTTCTTTACTTTTACAAATTTATCAACAGTTAATTATTAATTTAGTGCAATATCGAAATGGGACAAAATTGTAACTTTATTATTAAGATATTTATGCCAATTCATTTAGTAGATGCACTAGTGTTGTGCAAATTCCAGCACCCAGTGCTAGTTCAAAAAAACTGCTTTATGCACAAAACTTCAACTTTAAGTACATTAATTTATGATAAATTTTTATCCCTAATACGTAATGCCCTCCTTTTAAAATTAAGAAGACATTAAACTAAATTATTATGATGCTCTTACCATTTCGTTAAATTGCTAGCCAATTAACTTTTTAATAAGGCAATTAATTAGATGCCATTTTAAACTTGGTGTTCGTGTATCTTAAACTACAGTTCGTTGTAAAAGCATGTTTTTTGCCGCGTTTATACTAATGGCGGGTGAATCTTCTTCTTCTCTTCTACGTCGAGGCGTCCTAGGTCGACTGAGGAGGGCGTGGGGAGGCTGCAGGGCCACTCGAGCATGTCCTTCTCGTGTGTCATGATGTGTTCCGCTTCCACTGGAAATAAGATAAAGTTTTTGTTAACTGTCATCGTATTGGGAAAAAAAAAAGTGATTGATATTGTATGGTAATATTAGGGATGTGAGTAACCACTTTAGTGGCGAATTTGATCAACCGTACTGTCGATCCGTACTCATACATATTACTGACATACAGTTATTAAAATAAAAAAAACAAATTCTCTCACGGTGAATTAGACCCAAACTGAGCTGTAACTAACGCTAGTATTATGGAATCCTACTAATTGATACTGCTACATATACAGACATAAATAATTTATATTAATACATACGACGCCCAGACCAGTCACTAACGACTTGTTTATGACGCATTTCTCAGTTTACTAAGTACAAAAGAATGAAAGATGAGAATGAAAAACAATTACCTTTTTTTTTATTACTTTTATTTTTTGTATGTACCCTCTCTACTCTTTATGTGACAAGAAATTGCTTTTTATTTTTGATTGTTTTTTTATTATTTTGTCAGTCTAATAAACAAATACACAGTTCTCTTATTTCTTAAAAATATTTGGTATAATCTAAAACCTACATAGGTAATATATATTAGTCACGTTAGCCGACTGATTGTAAGTGAAAGTCACTCACGTACCTATTATTATCAAAAATGATAATATAAGCTATTGAGGTAAAATGTAATTCATCATTACTCTCAAAATTGTAAAATCTTTCCCACCTTGGAATCATAGAAAAACAAAGTGTGGTAACGTTATTTATAAACTCAAGGTTAATCGATTTATATATTTTGCACACTGGAAATTTATAACCTGAAATCATGGTCCATGCTAATACTAATTATGCATTTTTGTACGTGACCTGGCTATGGCTGTACTATAACTGACCGCTATTTTTTAGTTTGAGTGGTTATATCTTTTTGAATGTGGTTTTTTTTATGTCTAATGTATAAAAAAATAAAAGTGCAATAAAAATCAATTCAAATCACGTAACAAGTAATAACAATAAAATAAAATTAAATGATAGTAAAAGATACTCAAACAAAAAATATGTAACCTAGTTCCTACGACTTTAATACAGAAGTCTAAAAAATTATAAACCAAATTGTTATTGGTTAGTCCTCCTACACCTCTTCGATATCATGAATAGTAGAACTTTTTGGTGATACTTAGTACATAATTTTTTTTAAAAATATACCTACTCGTATATAAAATGCGCCGAGTTGTCAATAGGTAAATATTGATCTTAAAAATATTAAGAACTGAAAAAGTTTCCTAAATATCGGCATTTTGACTATAATTTCGTAATACTAAGTAATGATATTGTGCTTTCATTTGTTTATTGGTATTTTTTATTATTCATATATTAAACTTACTCCTTATCCTATGAATTTTGTTTCCATACGCGGTGTCCCAGAAGAACGCGTCGATAAATGTCAAAGGTACGAGAGGTATTAGTAAGGCAGGGTTTTTAGTTTTTCGGAACCTGAAAACAATTGCAACAACAATAATATCAATTATTATTTCTACATACATACAAAAAATTATAAACCTATTCATTACACACAAAAAAGTTCGTAGTGTAAAAAAAATAGTCAGCGTTATTCGGTCATTTATATAAAAATACTAGCTGCGCTCCGCGGTGTTACCCGCGTTGTACCCGTTTTCTCAGGAATTTCGGGATAAAATGTATTCCATATGTTATTCCGATGTATAACCTACATCACTGTAAAGTTTCATCCAAATCCGTTCAGTAGTTTTTGCGTGAAAGAGCAACAAACATACATCCATATATCCATCCTCACAAACTTTCGCATTTATAATATTATTATAGTAGGACTTAAAATATATGATAACAAGTTGAGTCACCATTACTATTAATAAGTAGAATCAATACGTGATATCTATTTAACATAACTGTTTATTGCAACTATTGGAAGAATTTAAGTACATTTATAGGAGATAAAAGGCTTTTTTAGGGTTCCGTACCCAAAGGGTAAAATGTGACCCTATTACTGAGACTTCGCTGTCCGTCTGTCCGTCCGTCCGTCTGTTACCAGGCTGTATCTCAAGAACGGCGATAGCTAGACAGTTGAAATTTGCACAGATAATGTATTTCTATTGCCGCTATAACAACAAATACTAAAAATAAAATAAAACATGTATTCAAGGGGGGCTCCCACACAACAAACGTGATTTTTTTCGTTGTTTAAAGTACGGAACCCTACGTGCGAGAGTCCGACTCGCACTTAGCCAGGTTTTTTTATTTAGCTAGCTAAATTAATAACAAAAAATATCTTACCCACTCAGCAAACCAGCTAAAGCAGTTCCATAAAATGCAGTGAACCAAACAAACATATCCCTGCTTTTCGCTATGGCCATAGCCATTTGCCTCTCTTGCAATTGGAATTGCAATTGAATTTGTCTCTCCATCTAAAATTATATCATTAATTTACATCAATATATTGAGTTTAAAAAATATATAAATAAAACTGAGCAGTGTGTACCTACCTTTATTTTATTCATATTTTGTATAAATTCTTGATTCTTTTTGAAGTTTTCTTCCATGTTATTTGATATTAAATTGCCCATTTTGTTAATTTTATTTAGTTTAATTTGAATAAAATAACAAGTCTGTCTTGCCGATCAATAACAAACACACGCCCTTGAGTAAGTTTCGCTACTGACCATTTCTTGGTCTGTGCTACTGACGGTACTGACTCACTGACTCATACAGTGGAGCTGACAATCTGACAATGGCCTGTCCTGTCATCTGTTCGCTGTGCATTAGTGATCCGAATAACGGCTATTTTCTTATAACGTGTTACACATATACAAAGCTATATTTAAATAACGTGATTTATTCTATCAGCTATAATAATTATAACGTATTTAACAACGTTATTTAACAAATTATACTTTGTGTAATTGCTGGATGCGCAAAATGTTTAATAATAATATTCATATAGGTACGAGATTGTTATTTTTTATTTGTTTGTAATTTTAATTACTGCTTTATTTTTTATTATATCTGATTATAATTATAGCTGATAGAATACCACGCTATTTAAATTTTGCTTTAACGTATACCGCGTTATAATAAAATAGCCGTTATTCACGTCACTACTCACCATGTATCACCAAGGGGTTTAAAATACCAAAAAAATCACCATGATTAATAGACGGCTCCATATCACAATGATATGATATAGATTATCAAAATTGTCAGATAAAATTGTTTGACTTTCATGCTATTTTGTCATACTACGATTTTGTAAAAGAAAATGGTGATATTTTAAGGCGTATTCAGTGGTTGTATCGATTCTCGCGATTTTGTCAAAAAATTCCAAGCGCAACACTACACGCAATGACCCTATATCTACTTTCTCGTTCTAGCAGCTCTACGATGATAGAGACAAAATATTATGTTTTGACCTGTTTATGACCAAAGACCACGACTTTGACAGTGACTTTGGTACAACTTGTCAAACAAATGTCCATAGGTAGTTATCTGTTATTTTCTCCCGCCAAATCCGCCAATTGTTTAGAAACCACTTACCACACTAACTAACTAATAAATAGAACAAACATAGTCAAGCTGTGCTGTGAATGAAAGCCAGCCAGCAAGCACAGAAAACCGGTGAATTTATGCGATTAATAAATTAAAACAACTAGAACTAGTTATTCAGCCAGTTTATCATAATTGATCAAAACCAAGATGGGTATTTTAGGTTTATCGAAATTGATAGCAGATATTGCTCCTCAGGCGATCAAAGAGATGGAAATAAAGAATTATTTCGGTATGTACTTTCATAGATATTAAACATAATATTTTTTAATGAAAAACTAACTGAAAATTATTTATTTTCAGGACGTAAGATAGCTATTGATGCGTCCATGAGCTTGTACCAGTTTTTGATAGCTGTAAGAAGTGAAGGTGAGATTTTATTATAATTTTAACAAGATGTACAAAATCGGCAATGCACTTGACTGACATGATAGGAGACTCAAAAATTTACAAAAAAGGCTAGTGTCTCTGCTCTGTAACTGTTGTCACCGGACCAAACAAATAAGAAGTAACCACCAGTCATAGTCAAATAAAAAGTAAGGTTCATTGGGGTAATTCCGGATGGATTTTCAAAATAGTATGGCTGTATACTACAATACTGTACCAAGTACACCATAGACCATCATCATGCGGTTGTTTCAAGCGTAAGACTATGTCTGAGGCCTTGAGACGGTCAAAACATTCCGACACCAGGGCTGTACTAGCCTTAACTTACTTACCATCAGCTAATCACATTACAGGTGCCCAGCTAGTCTCTGTCGATGGCGAGACCACATCTCACCTCATGGGTACATTTTACCGCACAATCCGCCTCATTGAGAATGGTATCAAGCCAGTGTATGTGTTTGACGGGAAACCTCCTGAGATGAAGTCTCACCAGCTGAACAAAAGAGCAGAGAGGCGGGAGGAAGCTGAGAAGGAATTGCAAAAGGCTACTGAAACAGGTAATATACGTAATGGTTAATCTTCTTCGTCATGTCAATATAGTTGTAGTTAAAATTATCTCTCTCTCTCTCTTCCTGGCTATGTGTCCCACATGGTGCCACCACCATGTGGGACACATAGCCAGGAAGGCTGACCCCACGGTCAGCCTTCCTTATTTTTCTCCTCCACTTCCATATCCTTGGACACTGGATCTGTTCTCCGTGACAGACATAACTATTTGATTGTAAAATTGCCAGTTATGTCATTTTTATTTGTCTGTACTTAGCGGCAGTGTGGATGGCTTGTGGCATTTCTATTTTTTATTATTATGATGCAACTATAATTATTATCTGTCTTAATTAAAGCACCTTAACTATATTAAATAGATAAGTAAAGAAACATGATTTTGGTTAATAATCAACTTGAAATTGTTTAGTTAATTTCCATATTGTGTTACAATACCATATTTGCTCATCTGTCTTGCACAAAAAAATATTTACAAATCATAAGTTCAAAAATCAATAAAATATTTACAACTCATATGATCTGCTACTTTATCGAATGCCTAATATGGAAATAAACTCCAGGTGACCAAGCCTCTATTGAGAAGTTCAACCGTCGTCTGGTGAAAGTGACGAAGCACCACAGTAACGAGGCTCGGGAGCTGCTCAAATTGATGGGCATCCCCGTGGTGGAGGCGCCGTGTGAGGCCGAGGCGCAGTGTGCAGCGTTGGTGAGTCCTTTATCCTCTTTGTTTTCCTTTAAAACAATAATACCTGACACAATATTTTCCATGCCATAGAGCCAGTATACGTGAATTATTTTTATCAGTATCAGTACGGAGTATTAGGCGTAAAAAATATATTACAAGATCGAAATTAGCCACATTGGTTCATCCATTCTCGACCTTTAATACTTCAACCAAATCTAGCCCTGCGGCAAACTGGTGGGAACTAAATGTGACATGAAAGCATCCCACGGCTACACTTAAACCCTTATACTTAGAGTACTTTGACAGATTATGAGACTTGGCTCTCCACAAGACTTAACAACCAAAGGGCTCGATTTTCTGCATGTCAAAATGTTCAATGTTTATTGGTTTAAGATCACCAAACCGCATTTGGCAAGCGTGGTGATTATGCATAATCCTCCTCACTGTACTGATATCTTCAGTGAGGTGAGAGGCCTTTGCCTAGCAGTGGGACATTACAGGCTAATCCATACATAACACACAACTCATTATAAATTCAAACAAATACATTTATTCTCTATATTCCCCAGGTGAAAGCCGGCAAAGTGTTCGCAGTGGCCACTGAAGACATGGACGCTCTCACCTTCGGCTCTAACGTGCTGGTGAGGCACTTGACCTTCTCCGAGGCGAGGAAGATGCCCGTACAGGAGTTCCATTTGAATGATGTGCTGAACGGCCTGGAGCTAAATCATAAAGAGGTAATGTATTCTTAATGTTACCTTACATACCAAGACAATACCCGGGAGATAGCCCTGGAACACAAAAATATAAACACAAAGGTTTGTGAGGATGTATGTATATACATTTGTTACTCATTCACGCATAAACTACTGAACAGATTTGGATGTAACTGTACAGTAATATAGGTTATACATCAGAATAACACATGGGATACATTTTATCCCGAAATTCTCACGGGAACGGGTACAACGGAGGTGAAACAGCGGGGCGCGGCTAGTCAATTATATAAGTAATTCCTAATTCCTGTCCCCAGTTCATAGACCTCTGTATAATGCTGGGGTGTGACTACTGCGGCTCCATCCGCGGCATCGGCCCGAAGCGTGCCATCGAGTTGATCCGCCAGCATCGGTCCCTGGACACGGTGCTGAAGAACATCGACACGAACAAGTACCCGCCGCCCGAGGACTGGGACTTTGAGCGGGCTAGGGAGCTGTTCTTGGAGCCTGAAGTCTTAGATGCTAAGGATATTGAGGTGGGAGCAATTATGTAATAATTTTATTGATGTCGAAAAAAGTCGACTTCATTAATGATATATATTTGAAATATACCGCTTTGGTGGTCTAGTGGTATGTGCCTGCCAAGACTGAGGTGTCGGGTTCAATTCTCGGGTTGAGCGAAATATGTTTCCTACTTTTCAAACATGGCTCGGGTTTAAAATCACCAACCCGCATTAGGCAAGCGTGGTGATTACGCCTATTCCTCCTCACTGTACTGATATCTTCGGCGATATGTGACGACTTTGCCCAGTGTTGGGTCATTACAGACTAATACTACTATTATACTCACTAACACTATTTGTAATATCTCCAGATGAAATGGACGGACCCTGACGAGGAAGGGCTGGTGAAGTTCCTGTGCGGCGACCGGCAGTTCAGCGAGGAGCGCGTGCGCAACGGGGCCAAGAAGCTGATGAAGGCGCGCACCGGCACCACGCAGGGCAGGCTCGACGGCTTCTTCACGGTAACACCGCTTTAGTTTGACAAGCGATTGGTATTTTGTCTCTAAGAAGCATTCTATGATGTTTCGTTGTGTTTTTGGTGCTGTATAATGTGACGCAAAAAATCTAAATCTATATCTATACTAATATTATAAAGCTGAAGAGTTTGTTTTGTTTGTTTGTTTGTTTGTTTGTTTGTTTGTTTAAACGCGCTAATCTCAGAAACTACTGAACCGATTTGAATAATTCTTTTTGTAATAGATAGCCACATTCAACGGGAAGGTTATAGGCTATTTTTCATCCCGAAATTCCTACGGGAACGGGTACAACGCGGGTAAAACCGCGGGGCGCTGCTAGTATTATATAAAAGAAACTCGTGTTAGTTACACCATCTGGCATTATTGTAGCTCCCTCATTGGATTTCAAACAATACATTGATTTAATTTATTTTTATGTTGTCTAAGACGCGTCCACTGAAGGGTTCTAAGCTATAATAATTGAATTTGAGGGTTAAAAAATTAATTTTGGATATCCTTCACGCCAGTCTCATATTTTGTCGGTTCACCTTCATTAATACTGGTTATATATTCGCAGGTAAAAACCACTCCAAATCCTAAAAGAAAGGCCGAGGAAGACAAAAAGAACGCGGCCAAGAAAAAGGCGAAGACGT
Source organism: Cyclophora punctaria (assembly GCA_951394245.1). Lineage (NCBI taxonomy): Eukaryota > Metazoa > Arthropoda > Insecta > Lepidoptera > Geometridae > Cyclophora > Cyclophora punctaria. The sequence goes on along the minus strand of OX596192.1, from coordinate 4,241,544 downwards.
CGGGCGGCGGCCGCGGCAGGAAGCCGAAATAAATGTTAGTTTTAGGTATAAAAGGAGTATTGTTCATAATTAATAATTAATTAAGTCGCATTTTCACTTTTGAGTATCAAACTAGCTTACTGAGATTTTTAACAGACCTCTCGCTTACATTTTTACGAATATCGGAGCTCTCGGTCGCACTTCTAACAATAACAAACGGAATTGAAGTATGATTTATGGACCAACTATCGTGTAACCGCCTTTTCTAGGTTATCGTTTGTAATGACTCAACTATAAATAATTTAAAAAATAATCATTTATTGACACAATTACACGAAAATTTAAAATCAACGTGTTCTCAACGAACATTTAAGAGTATTCACTCTTAATAATATCGAGCAAATATTTGCTTTAAAAATGTTAAAGAGTATTCGTTCGAAAGAGAAACAACATTACGAGTGAACGAATACTCGCACCGAAAAAATAGTGAAAATGCGGCTATGTGAGTTATCAAATAGTAGTAAGTTAGGGAGTTTAATTAGGAAGGGAGAATAACTTATAGGGTGAATTGCACAAACATTCTTAAGTTTATTCAGGCGGCTAAATATGTTTAAAAATAAATGACGTTCGTTTTAAATATTGTCCTATTCGGTGCATCATAAAGCACAAATTTGATAAACAACTTTTGTTTTCTTAAACATATTTACCCGCTAAATAAACTAAATAATGTTTGTGCAATTCACCCTTAATGTTTGTGCAATTCACCCTTAATGTTTGTTAATTATATAATCTTCGTGTCGACTGCACAATAATAGTAGTTTATGCAACTGTCATATAATGAAGGGTATTAAAACACGAGTGTGAGTTTATGAAACGAGCGCAGCGAGTTTCATAATAGTAACGAGTGTTTTAATACCCGTGTTATATGCAGTTGCATGCACTACTTTATCTTCACTACCAATGCAATTAATCAAACAAAATTTTAAAAACAAAACACATTGCGAAACATTAAATTCACGCGTAACGTGTATTGTCACAGTGAACTTGCCGCCATTAAAATCTAACCAATGAGAGCGCAGCTGCGCGCGCCGCGCAGGGCGCGATGTTATAATGAGATTTTACGATATCGATGTGGATATTATAACATCATGTGCAATTGCTTAAATTGAGTGTTTTAGTTGTCTGCGCTATAACAGTAGTAATTATAAGTCAAGTATTGGAAACATAAGTAGAATGTTACAACATTAGTGTAGATAAAACAGTTTAAATGAGTGCTCCATCGTCACTCTTGTGTTTGGCGCTTGTGATTATGGCGCCTATATCTCATCAATGTAAGTAATGTGTGTGTGAGGTGAGGTTCTTATTTGGGTAAATTGTTGTTTTGATGCTGAAGTACTCTTATACATGAGTCAATCAAGGCGTCTATGTAAAGAGAAATATGTTCCTTTCTTTCAAGTAAAATTAATTAACGTATCAATCACATTTTTGAACACCATACTCAGATACATCAAATGATTACTGAAGGTTACTTTAATCGAGTTTGTAAGATTTACATGTAACGGATGAGTAAATAATTACGTCAGTTGATTACCGATAGTTAACATCTCTGATAATTGCAGATAAAATGCTGGTGATTGCTCAAATTATATAACTGTTTAATTATCTGTACTAAGCTAAAACAGATAATTTTAATTGATGTTTTTACTTGAGATCGTAGCTGGATCTACTAAACAAATTGAGATATATGGAACAAGCTACAAATCACCACCGTTATCTTTTATTTTTGTAAAATAAATAATTTTTAATTCTGATATTTATAGTTTTATTATTTGCCCTTCCCACTAAATCAAACCGCTGTTTCCTGGTGGTCAAAAAGTACATAAGTAAGGTCGAGTTGATTAGTGGCCAACCATGGTATTGGAGTCTTTAGACCGCCTAGTTCGAGGAATAAAATAAAACATCCAATTCATTTAATTTAAGAAATATATTAATTTCGTAATCATACCATACAAATCCTACTTCTAAAAGAGTATATAATTGTTGAGTAATTCATACAAAAGTGATAACAATGTTCAAATAACATCGTTTCGTATCATACAAAATGTTTTTTCATGTATTGATACGCCCGCAGTACTAAGTACAATTATACAAATAAATAAACTATAAAGCAAATAATCTTTCCCACACATTTCCGTAAGCATAAAACATTTAAAAATCCTTTTGCACCTAACTTATAACAAACATGATTCGATCATAATTTTGAAAACACAAATATATTACCAACTTGATTATTTTAGACGCCACACCTCGGGTAGTCTCAAATGTTAAACGCGTTTTTATCTATGAAACTACCAAATCTTTTGAATATTTTTTTGTAATGGATAGAGCTGCTATTATTGGAATAACATTGAAACATATTGAGAAGTCTTATAAATACGTTAATTTATAAGCTTTTATAAGTACTGTGTATTCAGAAAGAAAGAAAATAAACCGTAAACGGAGACTGGTTTATCCAATCACAAAGCGACAAGACGACGCAGCGCTGTGATTGGTCCACTCAGTAGTTGAAATCATGGACGATTTGTTGAGTGGGCCCTGAGAAGGGCAGTTTTGGTGTTGGTTCTGTGAGGAACGAAATAGAAGCAATTGGGAGAGACCTTTGTCCAGCTGTGGGACAGGTTACAACAAAAACCGCTCGTTAAAAGACTTTCTTACTCTACCATACTACTCATCATTTTACAATTGAAGGAAGTTTTCTTTCAAGAAGTTGATAAGTCCGTTGGTAGAGGCGTCGTGTGACGTCACGGGCTTGTTGTGGCTTAGCTCCGGCTCTATCGCCTTGGCGAGTTGCTTGCCGAGCTCCACGCCCCATTGGTCGAAGGAATTGATGTCCCAGATCACACCTTGGGTGAAGATTTTGTGTTCGTACATTGCTGGAAAGATATATGGTTATTGATTATTTGATTCAAAAAAGCTGTATAGTTACAATGTAATGAATAACTATTTTTATAGGTGCAGTTATTGTTATTGTTTGTTTATTAAATACTTTCATAATGAAATAATATAATGTGTCGAAATTTTATAATACATATATATTTTTATTCCTCTCTCAACCACTCCCAAAATTGTTAGAGATAAAAGGGTAAAAAGGCCTCGAACTTGAGGATAGATAACCCCACTCAATCAAAACTAATTTTACATAAAGGATTTTTATTCGGCTTAACAAAAAAGTTTTCACACTAGCGCCATCTAACGGATCGCCGCTGGAACCACCGTAGTAATTAAATAAATACGCGCGTTTAAAGTCAAAACCCTTACCAATAAGCGCTCCAAGCGTGAAGGGCGACAGGGTCCTGACGACGATGGAGTTGGTGGGGCGGTTCCCCGGGAACACCTTGTGCGGCAGGATCTTGGACACCGCCTCCGGAGCCATGCCCGACTTCACCAGCTCCGCTTTCGCCTGAGAACATTACACGATTCATAATTATACAAATAAAGTATCAGGGTATAAGATATCTTTAGTGAGAAGAGAGGTTTTTGCCTAGCAGTAATCCTACTAATATTATAAATGCGAAAGTGTGATAATGGTTATATGTATGTTTGTTACTCTTTCACGAAAAAACTACTGGACGGATTTGGATGAAACTTTACAGTAATATAGGTTATACATCAGAATAGCACATGGGATACATTGTATCCCGAAATTCTCGCGGGAACGGGTAAAACCGCGGGGCGCGTCTAGTACTTTTTATATTAAAGTAAGAATGTTACATACTTCTTCTTCAGTCTTTCCCTTCATGAGCGCCTCGGTCTGCGCGAGGAAGTTGGCCAGCAGTATCTTGTGGTGCGAGCCGCCGCGGATGGGGTTGTGAGTCTGAGCGGTGGCCAGGAAGTCGCACGGGATCAGCCTGGATCGGAAGTAGGTAGGTCAATTCGAGTATTATACTATTACTAGCTGACCCGGCGAACTTCGTACCGCCTTAGCGTAGCAATGATGCACTACTTACAAATAAACAATGCTCTTTCAATATAGTCTATGGCTGTGAATGACATTGACATTCGTTACGCGTGTTTTTTTAAATATGCAAAATTAAATGTATATTTTTCAATATTTCTGAGAGATTTTCTTAATATTTTTTTCCGTAAGAACCTTCTCCTAATAATAACAAATAAAACAAACAAAGAATTAGTGAAATCGGTCCAGCCATTCACGCGTGATGCCACGACCAACGAAAACGGGTTTCATTTATATATATATAGATTGTAAAGATGTAAAGTTACTGGTTGCTTCAGTTTAAGTCGTGTAACCATGGTTCTTTTCAAGTGGTCGCAACGTCAGATAAAAATGTAAAATAAAAGGGAAGTGTAACCGTAAACGTAGTGTCAATTCAAAATAATAGTTAAAGTTTCTAACTTTGTTCGTTTATTTGTAAGGGATCTCAGAAATACCAATCCGATTTGAATATTTATTTTTGTAGTACCTAGAATAGCCACATTCAACGAGAAGACTATTTTTCATCCCGAAATTCCCACGGGAACGGGCACAACGCGGGTAACACCGCGGGACTTGTAATACATATATACGACGTTTGTTGAGAGGTACCTGGTGCCCTGGTGTATGAGCTGGTAGAAGGCGTGCTGCCCGTTGGTGCCGGGCTCGCCCCACACGATGGGCCCGGTGGAGTACTCCACGCGCTCGCCCGCCCGCGTCACGTACTTGCCGTTACTCTCCATGTCGCCTTGTTGGAAATACGCCGCGAATCTGTTGGGCAAATATTTGTTTATACAAGTTTATTCTGACTCTTACAATTTGACAATTTGTTTACGAGGTGATTACGCCTGATCCTCCTCACTGTGCTGATATCTTCGGTGAGAGATTATGCCTAATCCTCCTCACTATACTTATGTTTTCAGTGAGGTGAGAACCCTTTGCCCAGTTGTGGGACATAACTTGTAATTAGTATTGGGGCGTAAATCTTTATAATTACCTGTGTAAATCGTTACCTGTGTAAGTACTGGTCGTACGGCAGCAGGGCGTGCGTCTCAGCGCCGTAGAAGTTGGAGTACCAAATGCCGAGCAACGCGAGGATCACTGGCGCCTGGTATACAAATATATAATAATAATAACATACCCGGACAAATTCACACACGGTTAATTAGACCCAAACTAAGCGCTAAGCCTGTATGTATTATGGAATCTAACTAACTGATACTACTACATATACATACACAAATACTTTACAAGAATATATAATTGACACCCAGTCGTCGTCGCCAAAAACTATGTCTTCACATATTGTTGGCTCCGTTGAATGGAACCCGCAACCCCCGACACAGTAAGCGCTCTTACTGCCACTGTGCCAACGGGCTTGTCGATATACATTACTTATAGTATGTTCATTACGAACTGTGTGTTTGTTTTTCCACCCTCCAGAATTTTGTATATGAACATTGCTAAGCCTGTTGGCACATGTGTCATATTGGGACCGTCTCTAAATTTTAGAGAATTTTTAACTTAGCAAAATCCTTTCTTAGTTCACACATTACATATTACATCATGAAAAGCTTTCTTAACTTTGTTAACCTAGAAATTTGGTAGAAAATTTTAGGTAGTCAGTTAGTCAGGCAGTCAGTCAGGTTTGCCTTTTATATATATATGGACTAGCAGCGCCCCGCGGCTTTGCCCGCGTTGAGCCCGTTCCCGTTGGAATTTTCGAAAATCCTTTCTTAGTGTGCACTTACGTCACTTGAAGAACCTTCCTGCCAAATTTCATGTTTCTAGGTGTAGCGGTTGAGGCTGTGCGTTGATTATCAGTCAGTCAGTCAGTCAGGACTTTGAATTTTATATATATAGAAGATAAAAGTACTTACATTCTGCTCCAACGGCGCGGTAGTAAAGTGGTTGTCCATCATGTTGGCTCCTTCCAGTAGCTTGTCGAAGTTGTTGGGCCCGATGTAGAGACAGATAGACAGGCCGATGGCAGACCACAGCGAGTACCTGGGCAATTAGGTAAATCTTACAATGCATTACTTAAATATTACGATGCATTACTCAAATCTTACGCTACGTTACTTAAATTTTACTGTGCATTATTTAAATCTTACGATACATTACATAAATCTTACGATACATTACATAAATCTTACGATGCATTACATAAATCTTACGATATGACCTAAAGAGTAAAGTAATTAAGTTCGAGTAGGTCATTGGCCAACCCTGGTGTCAAGAGTTTTAGACCGCCTAAAGTCCTCCGACATGGTCAACGATTGAAACAACCGGGACCGTCATTTTAACGTGCCCTCCGAAGCACGGTAGCGCTCACATAGAAATGCCTCTATCGGCCACCCATCCAAGCAGAGATCGAGCTGCACGTTGCTTAACAATCGCAATGAACTAACATCGCTTAGTCAAACTACGCCATGATTTTACCGACCTCGGAAATAGTCAGAAGCCAAGAGGTTTTAGGCTATTTTTATCCCGAAATTCCCACAGGAACGGGCACAAAGCCGCGATGCGTTGCTAGTAATATATAAAGTACGTACCTCCCCCCGACCCAGTCCCAGAAACCGAACATGTTCTTGGGGTCGATGCCAAACGCCGTCACCTTCTCCACGTTAGTGGACAGCGCGACGAAGTGTAAAGGCACTGCCATGGGCTGGAAACAAACGTGACAAATTAATGGTGTAAGGGGGAAGAAGAAGAAGAATGAGCCTGTAATGTCCCACTACTAGGCAAAGGCCTCTCATCTCACTGAAGATATCAGTACATTGAGGAGGATTAGGCATAATCACCACGCTTGCCAAATGCGGGTTGGTGATCTCAAACCCGAGCTATGTTGGAAAAGTAGGAAACATGATTTCGCTTAACCCGCGAATTGAACCTGGGACCTCAGTCTTAGCAGACGAGTGCACAAACAACTAGACCACCGAGGCGTTAGGGGGAAGCAAAACAAATTCAGCGTTTCTGTCTCGAACCACGGTCAAGTGAACTCGGTTTTCGTAAACCAATTTTGAAGGTAACATATCGATGGTTTCCGCAACAAAGGGCGTAAATGCCATTTTGGCTAAATTGACTTTTTAATGCAGTTTTGTTCAGTTTTCGAAGCTCTATCGATCCATATTTTTAACTTTTCGCTACGGTAAAAAAAAATGTTGTTACGACCTACATTTTTCAAGAGATAAAGTTTATTTTACTACAAAATCAGGGCATTAAACACAATTATTAATATTATGAAAATATATTTGATGTATCTACATTACGTTTTTAAATTTTTAAACGTCAAGGGGCGTAAATCCACTTTGTAAAATTAATATCGATGGTTTCCGCAACAAAGGGCGTATCTCCATTTTGCATACTTTTGGCAATGAGAAAAAAACGAAAATAAAAAAATGTAGAAGGGAATAAGTTCTTAGATTTTTGTGGTCTTTTGCCTCATTTAATTGCAGGCCTGTAGAAGCCTTATATAAGAAGTTAGCTTGGAGTTACGCCCCTGAAAATCTAATAAACATGTAGTTACACCTCACAAATTTACAGTCTAGCAAAAAATGTCTATACTAAAAGCCATATACACATACAACTACTTGTTGTAAAGGACATTTTTTTTTAACAAATGTAAATGCGCCGTGTTATTGATACTATTGCAATGGCTCTACGAGTAAAATAATGAGCTACTAAGGGTATAGTCAAGACAATATACCTAAATATAGTTAAAAATAATAAACCCTTATAAGTTGCGTAATTATTTATTAAAGACAACAAGCAAAAATATTGAAAAAGTCGACTTAGATCACGTTAGCATACCTAATCCATGTCGTCTTCTTAGATCATGGAGTAGGTATGCTATTACAGCACTAGTTAACAGTTAACATTAATATAACAGTACCTACTTATTAAAGTTAACGCTAGATTTTTCTTCAAATTTCACGTAGAAAGTAGTTTAAGTTATTGAATCTGAGGTGATTGAGACTCTACCTCAGACCGACGAAGAAGATGAAATGAAAACTGACGATGACACATCTGATTAGATTTAATTTGAAATTTGAACATTTGATTTGAAACATGAAACATAGTTTTGCACGTTTTTTATTTTTTATATCTTAACTTTAAACCTTAAAGTTAGCCGACGCAATTGTCCCACCATTGGGTCTAATTCATGAGCTAACTTTAAGGTTTAAAGTCAAAATTAAACTAAATAAAAAAAACGTACAGAACTACTTTTCAAGTTTCAATTCCAATTAAGTTAATTACTGTTTTAGTTGGTTAGGTTACATAGCTTAATTTGATTATTTGATTTAAGTATTAAGTTAATAAGTAGCCTATCTATGTCTCTAACCAAGAAATGGTTCAACTAAGATTATTTTGATACTTTTTATAGAAATTGTTTCAGTACAATGTTATTGTTACCCTTAGTAGCAGACAGATAGCTAAATAATTAATTAGGTTTGAAAGTTTTTAAAGATAAGATTTTTCCGATGTTTAGTTGGCAGCATAATTTGCTTTTGCCTATCAATAACAAGACTTTGGTTGGGTAGCCTAATTATTTTGATTTATTATTACCCCGAAATCTAGATTAATAAGTTAAACTACTTTCTACGTGAAATTTGAAGAAAAATCTAGCGTTAACTTTAATAAGTAGGTACTGTTATATTAATGTTAACTGTTAACTAGTGCTGTAATAGCATACCTACTCCATGATCTAAGAAGACGACATGGATTAGGTATGCTAACGTGATCTAAGTCGACTTTTTCAATATTTTTGCTTGTTGTCTTTAATAAATAATTACGCAACTTATAAGGGTTTATTATTTTTAACTATATTTAGGTATATTGTCTTGACTATACCCTTAGTAGCTCATTATTTTACTCGTAGAGCCATTGCAATAGTATCAATAACACGGCGCATTTACATTTGTTAAAAAAAAATGTCCTTTACAACAAGTAGTTGTATGTGTATATGGCTTTTAGTATAGACATTTTTTTCTAGACTGTAAATTTGTGAGGTGTAACTACTTGTTTATTAGATTTTCAGGGGCGTAACTCCAAGCTAACTTCTTATATAAGGCTCCTACAGGCCTGCAATTAAATGAGGCAAAAGACCGCAAAAATCTAAGAACTTATTCCCTTCTACATTTTTTTATAAGTATAAAGACAAAAGAAATATCGAAAAAAAAAGTTTTTTATTTTCGTTTTTTGCTCATTGCCAAAAGTATGCAAAATGGAGATACGCCCTTTGTTGCGGAAACCATCGATATGTTCAGGTTTCTTGTAGTTTAAGCGAGCACTACTTATTTTGAATTGACACTACGTTTACGGATACACTTCGCTTTTATTTTACATTTTTATCGGACGTTTCGGCCCCTTTACAGGAGCCGTGCTCACAGAAGACTCAGTAGTTTCAATTCAAAATAAAAAGTAACATTACGTTCTTTAAAAAGTGCACGTTGATTTACACTGTTAAATTTCTGTTAAACCCAAAGCGTTGTTTCATATCCAACATGACATTCTGTTAAAGTTATTCGGGTGGTCAGTGGAAAGCCATGATTTTTCATTTTCTCACGTCTCGTCTGTTGTGTCTCGCATTCTGTGTTAACATTTACTGACAAGTGAGCGAAAGCTGAAGCCTTTTAATACTCACATCTTTAGAGGCCTCCATGAACCAGGTTCGGGCGGAGGTGGCGTTGGTGATGGTCTCCTGCGTGGTGAAGGTCTTGGAGGCGATGATGAACAGTGTCGTCTCGGGGTTGCGCCCCTTCAGCACCTCCGCCAGGTGCGTGCCGTCGATGTTGGACACGAAGTGGACCTTGAGGGATGGAGAGGAAATATATGAAGAGTTCAAATTATGATGCGGAAATATAGTCATGTCATTAGTAGAAAATATATAGAAAAAGAAAAGAATGAAAATACAAAAGAAAAGAATATCAAGTATTAGCCTGTAATGTCCCACTGGTTGGCAAAGGCCTCTCGCCCCCCTGAAGATATCAGTACAGTGAGGAAGAATAAGATTCAAAAAACACTAGCATTTACTAATGAAGTATTCCAATGTACCTTAAGGTGGTTGGCGTAGTGTTTGAGCGCCTCAGTGACCATCAGGGGCCCGAGGTCCGACCCTCCGATACCAATGTTCACTATATCAGTGATCTTCTTGCCGGTGTAACTGTAATAAAATACATCAAATATGATACAGGCTGAAGCCCAGTTATTACATTTAAGTCGAAGGAAGTATACCATTTTCGGAACGAATTTAACTGTCAATTGTACGGATTGTACGATCATTCTTAATTTTATTTAGCACTTCCTTCATTTTAAATAGTGTTCTATTTCATGCTATATAAAATACAATTTTGAACGAACAGCTTTTGTTCCCGAAACATATTTAGGAACTCAATAGATTTAAAAGGTCTTGTGCAAACCGCCCTGAGTTTCTTCCCTAAACAGCGCAAGGCAACTGTTTTACGTAGTCCATAACGTCACTAACTAAGATTCTTTGATGCTCCGACCAGGACAAATCTCTTTATAATATATGCAAATTTTATATGCAGAAGAGATTTGTCGTATCTATCTAGTAACATCTTCGATCAACAATACACAACTAGATGTCGGGTCGGCGCAAAAAATACTAAGGCCTCATTTGAAAAGAGAGCTCTTATTTTATTCATAAGATTTGCTACTTTATTGCTTGGTGTCACGGTTGTAATTAGGTTGAACTTCGAACTGTTTTAAAACTTTTGTTTCAGTTCGGTAGTAAACAAAATAAGCTGTCACACGTCATCCACGCGGACAGCTTTGATTTTGTACGTGACCCGATATCTAGTTGTGTATTGTTGATCGAAGAGTAACATAATATAGGTTGGTGATGTATATTAATTTAAAATACCTACCTATATTAAGGGTTTCTACGCATCTGACATTTCCTACTTTAAAACTAGACATTTCAAAGGATTGATAACGTGAATGTCATACCCGGTCCACTGCCCACTGATGATCTGTCCGGAGAACTCCCTCATGTGAGCCAGCACTGCGTTCACGTCCGGCATCACATCCTTACCGTCCACCTCGATGGGGTGGCTGCGGCGGTTGCGCAGCGCAATGTGAAGCACTGCTCGGTCTTCGGTGAAGTTTATCTTCTCCCCTGTGGAAGGAAATGTGAAGAATATTATACACATTATGGGTAACCAACAAAATGTATGGACTCGCGCGGTCTGCAACATTCTCGCTTATATCGCGAGTAGAATCTCCGCGCGGAACAGCTAATCTTTATTCATTACAGCGCCCCGCGGTTTAACCCGCGTTGTGCCCGTTCCCGAGGGAACTTCGGGATTTTTTATACATATAAACCTTCCTCTTCAATCACTGTATCTATTTTTTTAAAACCGCGACAATATCCGTTGCGTAGTTTTAAACACCACGACAGTGGAAAGCGACTTTGTTTTATACTATGTAGTGATAGTGAAGAATTGTAGGGTTTATAAAAATAAATACACATTTAGGTATTCGTCCTTACGAAGAGACACCCTGAGAGCCCTACTTAAGAGAGATTCTCTAATAGAGACTGAATGGCAGACTTTAGGAGGGATTAGTGAATTTTTTTGGACAAAGCCTTGCTAGTCAATTGGATACGAGGGCAATGAGAAGTAATATTAAATACTTAATTAGATTAAGTTAGTTGGACTGGACTGGATCAGATTGGAATCCCCAAATTCGTATAAGAACAACATCTAATAGGTTTTTTAAATGTTTTCAAAACTACATATGTATAAGTAAAAAAAAATCTAAATTATTATCCCAACAAAGGACTTAGTAACAGCTCTTAATAAAATCTATACACAACTAAACGAGTACCTGAGAACATAGCATCTCGGGCTTGTTCGACATTCCGACTGCGAGCCAGGTCGAACAGCAGCCTCATGGTCTCATCCGTGACCCGGTTCTTGGAGTAGTCCAGGAGCATCTCTCCATCGTAAGGTGTTCGGAGACGGAGACTGTAATCATAATGTGTAACATGCAGTAACATTCTTTATACATTTTCCTCTTCTTAATTAAAATAAGTTTATCCTATTTTTTTTATAGGTAAGTAAAATATGTAAAGGTCTATGATGGCTATGGTTTACTTTATCAGTGCAATGAAGAATGTGGTGAGACTCGTAATTTTATAAAATGACATGGTTCAATTCTATTTTAATAAGAGAGAGCTTCCACTAAGGAGGATAACTATTCCTGTGGAATTTAAATAATTGTAATTATGATGTAAGTTGTGCAACTATTATTCTACTAATATCGGATTTGGGTTTAATTATGAGATACCTTCTACAATTGCAAATATTAAATTATTTGCGGCTTTTGTTTTTCCTAAGGATTCCATAAAACAAATGACAGTCAAAAGTATAAAATAAATACTTCACGGCAAATATATAATTAGATAAACATGTTTAACATTCATGAACTTTTGTAGTGATAGTCAAATTTATCGCGACCTTTGCATAACTTTCGGAAAATCGATCGAAATTGAAAGTTCATTGTCTCATTTAAATTACCATATTTCTCTGTATTTCGGCGCTAAAATCATATATTATGACATTAAATGACTTGTCTTTACATTCAGCAATGTATTAAATACAGTTTTAATACAAAAAATGTTAGTTTTCTTTACTTTTTACCAAAAATATTGCGTTAAGCTTACCTGTATTTGTTGAACCTATCGGCATCTTGTTGGAATAATTGCTGAATGTTAATCTTATCGTGGTTTTTATCATAATAATCCTGAAGCTTCACGTAAGCTGGATCTTGTTTTAGATTAATCTTCGGCTCCATAGTTGTAGTTGTAGAAAATAATTTAATATTATATATTCGGCACGAGCGGGTAACAATGAGCGCCGCTGATAACAAACTTCTGTTTGACATTTCAATGATAAGTGAAGGTTAAAGGATTGCGTTCCGTTCACTGATTTTCTGCTTAGAATGGAACGTAACGTGTTTATTTTTCAAACTAATTAACATCGATCTGTAATTAACAGTTACCCTATTTTATTATTATGCATTTGCAAAATGAAAAAATAATACATAAGGCAATAGATAACATGCATACATACCTACTTAATTATACATATTATAAATGCGAATATACTAAAGTCGAAGTAATTTATAACTCGTTTCAAAAAATATGATTGGAAAGGACATCATTCATTTTGGACCAAAAACTAAAAGTACCGGCCAGAACAAAAAATAACGTTTTTTCAATGTTATTACGACGTCACCATTGTGCGCACAGATTGGACGACATAGTAAAAAATGTTAGTAATTGTGTATTCTATCCGAATATAGTATTTTTTGTTCTGGCCGGCACTTTCATTTCTTGGTCCAAAAATGTATTAAACGTGAATGATGTCCGTTGACAACTTGTTCCGTATTATGTCAACAATTTTGAACTTATTTGTACGGTTTCCAAAAAGTACCGAAATTTTTGAAGTTTCGGTTTTGACCGAACAATATTCTTCAATGAAAGAGTGGGACGCGGGACTGCCAAATAAATAAAACAACAATTTAATGAACATAACCTTTATTGCAAACAAGTTTATAAGTCTTAGGAGGCCGGTCATAATTTAGAATTTATTGAGCCACAATAGAATAATAATTAAACCTAATCATCTACAATCGCGGACGAATATAATAATAAAAAAGAATCTTTCTTTATTTAGAAGTAACTTAATATTTTTGGCTTAAAACAAGTCTAATTTATTCGCCCATTTATACATTACAATATTGTTCTTTTTTCAAATAATAAAAACGTTCCGTTTTGCGTACAAATGATGTTATATTTAAGGCATAAAATTAATGCAGTGTTACATTATTTTGATAATAATTACTGTCTCTTAAAAATGTATTAATATGGTGACTGCTCTATCTATTTACCAATTAGGAATTCTAGATATGTAAATATAATTTACAATATCCATTTTAAATGACAATTAAACAAAATAAATGTATAATCAATAGATATCTACTAATTATTTTTCAATTACACCAACGAATTCGCCCAATAAATATAAATTTAATTTATATTTAAAATGATATTACCATTATATCTAATGAGAATAAATTTGGCAATTTATACATTTTTATATAAAACTAAAAACCGACTTCAAAATGCCACTTAAAATTCCTATTTAACAAAAAAATATCATGAAAATCAGTTCAATACAAAAAAATATAAACCTCTTAATTTGAAGTCGGTTAAAAGCTGTCTCTAGCCTACATAATATTATATGGAAGATGTACAAACTAAACTATTTAACTATTAAGTGAATATAAGCTATAACATGATTAATATAAGGTCTATATTTCCATACATAAGTATTTGTTACAAACTAAGGAATATAGTTCTTAATGCAACGTAATAAAGTATATTTTTCATTTAACTGGACATGAGAACGAATGAACGACACAGCATCTCCGAGAGGCACACTAAATCCCACGAGACACTAATCACATCTTGCCAATTGAAATTTCAGAAAACAAGGCAATTCTTACCCAACTGTGCGACCAAAAGAGGGTAACATTTTCTTCATCATTCCATCCCCAAGTTACTACCATTTAAGTTGTTTTAATGTGAAACCCCCTTGAGAAACATCACCCCTATCAAATCCTTTTGTTCATCACCACTCTAAAGTGTGATAAAGACTCGCTTCCTGTGCAATGCTATAGCGACGGCGAGCCACAACAACATCGCGCCCGCATGCGCCATCAACAACTGCGAGTGAGAAGGAGAAGGTATGGCCCAGTGAAGAGGAAAGTGGCGTTTGAGAAGCTCACTGCCGATGTAGAGGAATAACGCGTTTTGTCCTGCAAATAAAAGTGTGTTGTTTAAACATTCCCTAGATAACGACAAACATTTCAAAACTAGAATCAATTAAATCGGTCGAGCCGTTCTCGAGTTGAGCGAGAATAACAAACCACGATTGATATTTATATATATACTAGCAGCGCCCCGCGGTTTTACCCGCGTTGTACCCGTTCCCGTGGGAATTTCAGGAATTTTTTTACATAAAAACCTTCCTCTTGAATCACTCTACCTATTACAAAAAACCGCATCAAAATCCGTTGCGTAATTTTAAAGATTTAAGCATACAGACAAACAGACAAACAAACAAACAGACAAATAGCGACTTTGTTTTATACTATGTAGTGATAGATAGATATTTAAATTATTGTAGTTTCGTGTCATAAAAAGTAAAATAAATAAATATATCACAACTCACCAGCATAATACAGAGGCCTTCCTCCCCACCTATTCTTCAAGTCGACTACAAAATACAGCACCGCTTGAGCAAACATGGCGGTGGAGGCGCTCACCAGGCAGTAGGACACCGACCAGAGGTTCTTGTTGATGGGGATGGGCCCGCCGTTCTTGGAGAACATGCACAGAGACCCGCCAGCGACGCCGAATATGATGGACCAGAATACCCAACGCATTATACGGGCCCTGCGGAATAGATTTATCAAGTTATAGTGACATTTTATAGTAATACAAACAGCACCCCGTGGTTTTACCCGCGTGTGGGCCGTTCCCGTCGTAATTTCGGGATGAAAATTAGCCTATAACCTACCCGTTGAATGTGGCTAACCATTCAAAAATAATTGTTCGTATCGGATTGGTAGTTTCTGTGATTTTTGTAATGTATAACCAAATTCAAAGGGAAGGTTAAAGCCTATTTTTCATCCAGTTATTCCCACGAGAACGGGCACAACGCGAGTAATACTGCAAGCCGCTAATTTATATACATTAAAATACTATATAACTAAGTTAAATCAGTAAAATACCCACCTAGCATGATTGTAGACCAACATAATCCTAGTGGCATGCGCGCCCGCCTGCACCACCAACACCGCCGACAGTACTCCTAGTATTCCTTCGGGATCATGAGGCAAGGTTGTGCCGTAAACGTCGGTGAAAGTGCCGTGCTTGTGCAGATGAGACGGGCCCAGGAGCAATCTGGAAAGGATAATAGAATATTATATACACCCGGACAAATTCACACACGGTTAATTAGACCCAAAGTAAACTCTCGACCCAGGAATTGAACCCGGGACCTCAGTCTTGGCAGGCGATTACATATACCACTAGACCATCGAGGCGTTGAGGCTAGGAAATTTTAGTAAAGGTACTGAAACCAAAAAAGGAGGTACATAGCATGTATGGGTAGTTGACTGACCTGTCGATGTACCCCGCGATGCCCCCGGTGCAGTTGCGCAGGTCCCGGCCGCGCGCCGACAGGTGCAGCCCGCCCGGCCCCGCGTACCCGCGGGGGCAGCCCGGCGCCGCCACCAGCAGCGAGATGCATACCTGTAACACACACATAATGTCTATACTTATACATTTATAAACAGGTAAAATTCGTAAGTTTGTTTGTTCGGGCCAATCTTCGGCAAAACCAGTCAGATTCGAATAATTCTTTTTGTAATGGAAAGCCACGTTCAACGGGAAGGCTGTAGGTTATTTTTCATCCCGAAATTCCCACGGGAACGGACGCTAGCCGGGTAAATTTGCGGGGAGCTGGTAGTAAGGTATAAAGAAGTAGTAATTACCTGCACAGCTACTAGTAGTAAAGTTGCCAACCATTGTTGCCAGCCCGCCGATATATCACGGAACAGAGAACGACCTGTACAAAAATAATATAGATATAAATAATATAAATAAATATTTTTGTGTATTTAATATTCGTGAACCTTTTTACACTATAGAACGATTCTGGAAAGGTAAGTTAGAAGCCAACCCAAGTGTCATTCATCATCTAGACCGCCTAAAGGCCTATAACATGATATGACGATTGAAATATAGGGGACCGACTGCTTAACTTGCTCTTCGAAGCACAGTAGCGCAAAATAAAATAAGATAAAATAAAGTAAGTACGTCTATACTAATATTATAAAGTGGTAATTTTTTTAAGTTTGTTTGTGTTTCGAGGTAATCTCAGGAATTATCAACCCGATTTGAATCATTCTTTTTTTAATAGATAGCCACATTCAACGGGAAGGTTATAGGCTATTTTCATCACGAAATTCTCACGGGAACTGGTATAACGTGGGTAAAACCGCGGGGTGCTGCTAGTAATACATAATCGTAGTAGTGTCCTCACCGGGTCTGATGTCGTGGTTGGCCCTCATGAAGACGCACTCCAGCGCGCCCACCACGAGGTAGAGGGCGGCGAGGCGCTGCAGCACGCCGGGCGCGCGCACGCCGTGCCACGACACGTTCACCGAGCCCAGGACCATGCCGATCGCACACAGCAGGATGGAGCGGATCACCACCTGGAATTAATACGATGTAGATCAGTCATACTCAAACTGTGCTCCGCAGAGGCCTGGGGTTCCGCAAAGCCTTAGTAGGGACTCTGCTAGTATACAATATAACTAATAATGAGAAAAATACACCTCTCCTATCCATCAGTGATTCTTGAATATACGGTACGCGCTAGCCGTGACGCCGTGACACTAGCACCCTCGGTTCCCCTACATCTTAACCTAATAATACCCTTGGTTCCCCCACATCCTACTTCCTACTAATCCGACTTCCTTCTAATATTATAAATGCGAAAGTTTGTGAGGATGAATGTTTGTATGGATATCGAAAAAAACTACAGAACGGATTGAGATGAAACTTTACAGTAATATAGGTATACATCAGAATAACACATACAATACATTTTATCCCGAAATTCCCGCGGGAACGGGTACAGGGCGGGTAACACCGCGGGGCATGGCTAGTCTCAACAAATTGTTAACCTGTTTGAAAGCCACCCATCTGGACATGGCGGTGCGCAGTCTCGCGTTGAGCGAGAGCACGAGCGCCTCGCCCATGGCGAAGGCGAACCACGGGAACACCAGGTCCGCCAGGGTGACGCCGTTCCACACGCTGTGCGAGAACACCGAGTAGCCGCCGCCGCCCGCGTTCACGAATATCTGGGGACAATATATGTATATAAGTCAATATGTATGTAGGCAATGTACGCTGAACCCAATATGTTTAAAAGTTAAATTAAAAATAGAAACGGCTGGACCGATTTTTACCTTACATAGCTAAGAACCAAAGCAAGGAAATTAGCGTTCAAATGAATAAAACCGCATCGTAATCGGTCAAACCGTTTAAGAGTTATAACGGTGCCACAGACAAGTACACACAAACACACACAGGCACATCGACGTAAAACTAATAAATCCCTCTCTTGCATCGGATGTCAAAAATGTAAATAAACCTTATGTAAGATGTAAAATTACTTTTCAACAAGTAGTAAAGGCCGAACGTAAATATTACTCGAGACTAAGGGTATATATTAACCAATAGGATTGCGTAAAATATCTGACCGGAGATTCCATGCAATCCTATTGGTTTATTTTTGTCCGTTTCTACGCTCCGCCAGCTCGCTCCGCGTCAATAGACAGGCACCCTTATGCTTGAAAGTTATAATATTTGAAATGTCCCTTTTCGTTGTATAAGAAGCTTTTTCCAACATACCATAAGTGCGATAGCAGTGCCCCTGAATATATCAAGAGAGCGCAGTCGGGAGCGGGTCGGGGGACGCACCACGCTCGCCTCAGTAGTCAGGACCCTGGTCTCTGAGCCCAGCTCATTGTCCTCTCTGAAACAGTTATATTATTTTTGTTTTAATTTGTCGTATCTCGATGAAACACCGGTTTTACTATAGGTATACACGGGTGACGGGCCTATAGTGTTCTCGGAAGTGGGTTTATTATTATGATTTAGTGAAAAACCGACTTTAAATAGGTTTTCATGAGAACAATATTTTTTTTTTGTAAACCATTTTTTCTATAGAATGATTGTCTTTGGTTGTATAATCGGCCATATTTGTTTACATTTTAAAAATCGTAAGAAACAGATATGTAGTAGGTACATTTTATTTAGAAAAAAATCCAAGCAGAACAAAGATGAAAGTAAGGTGAAAGTAAAGTTAAATATAATGTAATATAATATTATAATTTAAACCCAGAAAAATTCACACACGGTGAATTATACCCAAAGTATCTCTATAAGGTTGTATTATAGAACCTAACTCACTGATACTACTACATATACATACACAAATACTTTATAAGAATATATAATAGATAGATATATCTATACTAACCTCGCAAAATATCTAGCATAGAATCTTCCAGCTACGAATCTCTTGCCTATACCCTTAACTGTGTACCACAGAGTGGCCATAGAGAGTAGAACGACCGCCGCGGTCAATATGGGCAGGTAGGCCGCATCGGGCTCGGCGGTCATCCGCGGCGGGCAACTGCGGGTCGCCTGGGTTAGGTTCAGGGAGTATTGACCGTATTCACCGAACTGGTAGGTACCTGGAACAGAGATATTGGGAGATCAAAATACCAATCGATACAATGATTCTCCGGAAGGTTTATATGTATAAAAATTCCTGAAATTCCCACGGGAACGGGCACAACCCGGGTGAAACCGCGGTAAAAGACAGAAGATATTATAATATTATCTTTGGCTTACATCTTTTAATTTCGATTTCAATGAAATAAGCTTTAAGCAATCTTGGTGTTCGGTTTGAATTTAGCGTACCTAGGTTTAGTCTAGTCTAGATTATCTAGACTCTCATAATATATACTATTGTCAGTACTATTAGATAATCTAGAATATATAAAACAGACTTGAAAATCAGCAAATTATAATCAAAACCTGTTCAGCTGGTTATTTAACACAGAAACAGGTAGGCGAGTATTCTGTTAACATGCTTATATAAATTGGTAACGCGTTGTCCTTAATCAATAATTGATTTTAATTAATAAAGCTGAAGAGTTTGTTTTTTTGTTTGTTTGAACGCACTAATCTCAGAAATTGCTAATCCGATTCCAATAATACTTTTTGTAATGGATAGCCTCGTTCAACGGGAATGTTTATACACATTTTTCATCCTGAAATTCCCACAGGAACGGGCACAATGCGGATAAAACCGCAGGGCGCGGCTAGTCTACACTAATATTATAAAGAGGAAAACTTTATTTGGTTGTAATGAATAGGCCCAAAAACTACTGGACCGTTTTTAAAAATTCTTTCACCATTCGAAAGCTACATTATCCACGAGTAACATAGGCTTTTTTTCATCCCGAAATTTCCACAGGAATGGACACAAACCGCGGGGCGCTGCTAGTTTCTAATAAATGTAGTTCCTAACAACCAATAGGTATTTAGAAGCTTTCCATTATTCATACCTACGCAACTATAAACACAGATCAGTAACACATCATCATGCATGATAGAAACTAGTTGTTTAGACCTAAGTATACATAATAGTGAGTCACATGACAATGAATGATAGCATGCATATCACACAGTTAGTTAGCTCATTATGTACACTATTTACGAGATTTGAAATATGGACTATTGCGGACGATTTTCCAGCCAATAATTCCTTCTTAAGAGGAAAATTGTTTAGTGATTTCATTCTATTCTCACACCATCACTGTATTCTTTCCACAGTGAGTTTTCTTTGGTTGGAAAATCAGTTATGATGGTTTGGTATTTCATTCTTGTAAGAAACAATAGAATGTACACCTTACTAACGACATCTTACTAGCTGCGCCGTGCGGTTTTATAATCTATTTCTTTTGGATTGGCACAAAATGTGGACCAATGTCGTCAATTTTCCATCCGAAGACGATTGCTTCTGAAGAGGAAAAAGGTTTAGAGATAGGATAATCTATACTAATATTATAAAGCTGAAGAGTTTGTTTTGTTTGTTTGTTTGTTTAAACGCGCTAATCTCAGAATCTACTGAACCGATTTGAATAATTCTTTCACTGTTAGATAGTCTATTTATCGAGGAAGGCTATAGGCTACATTTTATCCCGAAATTCCCACGGGAACGGGCACAACGCGGGTAAAACCGCGGGGCGCTGCTAGTAATGAAATAAAATGACTAAGCCTTTTTCCTCTTCAGGAGCAATCGTCTTCTGCTGGAAAATTGATGACATTGTCCACATTTTGTGCCAATCCAAAAGAAATAGAGTATACACTCATTGAGGGCGTCATGTGAAAGAGAATAAAAAGTAGCCAATACCTTCCCTGTGAATGTGGCTATCTAATACAAAAAGAATGATACAAATTGGAATGATAGTTTCTGAGATTAGTGTGTTCAAACAAACAAAAATCAAAAACCAAAGATACTAGCCGTGCCCTGCGGTTTCACCCGCATTTATTCAGTCAATGCTTACCGTTTAAACCTTCCCTGGACTTTCATGAATATTTCAAGACTAAAATTAGCCAAATCAGTCAGCCGTTCTCGAGTTTTAAGCCGACTAACGGACAGCAATTCATTTTTATTTATATAGATATGTATGAGTGTCCATGCCTACTTATCATTACATTCATTTTTGTAGTTAAATGTATGCTCCTGAGAAATGTCCTTTAATTTATAATAATAGGTACTGTATTTTTATATGATATTTTTATTTTCCTCAGGTACGTATTATTATGTTAATTAAAAATTCTTCCTGTTTTGTTTAATTAGAGCATATTTTAAATATAAAAATGGATTTTTATGTTACAATTTGGTTGTAAGTTTCCACAGTTCAATATAATTTTGTAGCTACCCCAGATACTTTTTATGGTCCGTAGCCAAAGGGTAAAAGCGGGACGGTGATAGCTGGACAGTTGAAATTTTCACAGATGATGTATTTCTATTGCCACTATAACAACAAATATACTAAAAATAAAATAACACTAATATTCAAGGGATACTCCCATACAACAAACGTAAATTTATGCCTTTTTTAAAGTATGGAACCCTCCGTGCGCAACTCCGACTCGCACTTGGTGGGTTTTTTTAATATTTGATCTGGATACTGTTTAACTAACTAATTGATCAATTGCGGGTCAATGGCATCCATCAATGTTAATTGATCAACTCCTGGCTGCGGGGTTGTTGACTAACTACCAGCGATCTGTGATTGATTGATTGGTAACTCTCTAGGCCTCCAACATAATCTTATATTAAATAATTATGATGAATGACACTATTAAGTAGTATAATTTCATATTGTTTTGTTTGTATCTAAGATAGAAGGGAATTAACAATCAGCTAAGGTGGTAGGTAGCATGTTAATAGCGAAAATGCTAAACAGATTTGTATATAGTGTTGATAGTGATAACAGAAAACAAAGAAAAGTATTGATAACCATGTATTTTGTTTTAAATGTGTTAAAATTGTATTACTTGTACAGACAAAAGATAATGTATTAAAGAAGAAGAAGCGAATAAGCGAGAAAGCTTAATTTCCCTCCAAATTTTGTCCATAATTTAGTTATTACATCCAACAGATCAATGTATGTGTTCAGAACATTTAATCAGACAAACTGCAATGAATAATAATAAACACAAAGAGTTCAATATTATTTCCTCAAACAAGGTCAGTAACATTAAAAACCTGAAGGTGACAGTATTGTATTGTATTCATAGCAGTTTATCGAGTTTTCATGGCATGAAAAACATGAAAGAGGGGATTGCAACAACGTCATTTGGTTACTTACCATTACAGATTTGTGCCTGCTCATCACGGAAGGCATAGAGGAGCGGGCTCTTCGTCTGCAGCACGAAGTACTCAGGCTTCGACAAATTAGCACGAAGAAGTAGCTCACAACCCTCGCATTCTTCATATTGGCTCCAAAAACTAACTTCTTGATCGGTTACAACTTGTAAACAAGCCTGGTCATATTTCAATTTCTTTCCGTCACATTCGGTTACAAACGAACCAACGTTTTCGAAATATTTCCTAGACATGTTGATGTTTTGTTAACTACATCGGTTTTTTGATAAATCGAAACAGTATTTATTTTACAACAATAGTTGGAAAATAGCACAAAAAGCAAAAATATGCAAAACGTCAACGTGAATCATCAATGAATGAATGAATGGAATGGATGGCCGATGGACAGATCACTCTGAAGATGAAAACAAAACACGGCTCGGCAATCAGTGTTACCAATTGTCAAAAACGCTTTACTCATATTTAAGCCCTAGTATTTTGTCAAAACCCTTTACTTTTTAGATAAATAAGTATGTTTCTAAGGTTCGATTTCACCAAACATGACTTTACTCGAGAATAGCTATGCCCAAAATATATTTATTCTTATATTTTACTCTCGCATAACTTCGTCCACGTTCCACCACTCTACACCGGAGTAAATATACTCTCGGATAGATATTCCGTGACAGTGAGTGAGTCCGAATGATTGAAATGAATGACTGTATAACCCACCCAAATTCAATTGCTCGTTTCCCCTCTAATAAGCAAAGTGTATTGCGTATTATTCTATTCGGTAGGGTTATACCTATGTCAAAACTGTCAAAACAGAAATTCTAACCTCATTAATCATTACCCATGGAATCAGTAAGTACTACCGTTAGTACTTACTAATTCCATGTCATTACCATTTAGTTTCCTGGTCTATGATTACCATCCTTGTGATTAGTGATTACCATTCTTTGACTTCGAACCTATCAGAATCCTCAATTAATGCTCTCAAACGATCTGCCATTTTTATACAATACACAGGCTCATATAAACTATTTTCACTTTTCACAAAAACAATACCTATTAATATGACGTACTAATATTTTTAAATCAGCGCGCCATTTATAAAATCAGCTGTGAAAACAATGACACTCGGACGCCATATTGAACTTATTCTTAGTATATGCTCGCTGTTCCTTAAAAATCGGCGGAGTAGAGATTTACCCCAGCATAAACGTTTACTCTTGGATAAAGTCAATGGTGAAACGTAAATACATGTTATACTAGGAGTAACTGCTCGTATACTCTCGAGTAAGATTTACTCTTGTTTGGTGAAATCGACCCTTAGTCATTTAATGTCATACAAATTCAAGAATCTAGATGTCGTATTGCGTTGCATACTAAGTGTGTCGTTAGCATTATCTATCGAGACATACTCATACCAGAAACTTTTAATGACATGATGCCGTTATTACACAGTACCGTAACTTATGCAGTCTAGATATTCGTGTACACGACACAATTAGAATTAGTTAATAAGATGGAACTCAAAAATTTCTAATTACCCAATTTCTCCATAAATCTAGGGAAAATTTTCTAGGTTGGAAGCCCAGGAGTGAATGAATGACAGGAATAAATCTAATTTACTCTGTGGAATGACTAGGGATGTGATTAATTTATTAGTCGATTTCAGTCGACTAATTTGTCTTATATTTTAATTCAAAAAATGTATAGGCTTTTATTAAGATGTCCTACAATTAATTAAATAAAAGCAGTATAGAATTATTCGCATTTTTATTTATGTTAAGTGGCATTGTCTTATTCCAAAGATCCAATGTCAATAGCAATACATTGATACATAGGATTAGAATCAAAAATCCCTTGCGGTCACTTTCATACTTATGACTTAGCACCAACGTTTTGCTGCAGTAACGTACTATTTAATGTTAAAGCATAAAATAATAAAACAAACACACAACATTATACAAAACATTAATCACAAAATCATTTTCGGGGATAATTAATCATTGTTCGCAGGGTTTTCCCTAAATATCTGAACAAATTTTCTTGTACATCTTCCGGTATGCTCACAGACGTTGGTGGTATCCCCCACGAGTTTGTATGATCATCGAAGAACCATGAAGGTATGCTTGAAGGAGGTTTTATGAAGAAATGCCATTCTTGGTCACCACTCGATACTACTATCAAAGCGAATATATCTTGGAAATACATCTGAAATAAAAATTAATTAATTTTATTGGAGAAATATGAAAATATAACATAAAAACAGACGAATGTATAGACTACAACAACTTACAACGGCTTTTGGTCGCATGGATTTCACCTAGAAAGTTAAATAAATACTGATCTTTATGAACTTACGGTCAAAGCAGTCAGGTCATTAATAGTAGAACTTGACAAAATTGCATCCGGCTCGACGTTGGCATACGACCTGGAAAAATATATTTAAATGGAATAATATTGATATCTTGAGTCGAATAAGGCATTTGCCGAACAATACGATGATATAATGCTTTATGTAAAATTAATAATAATTATCTCCAAAGGGCCTCTACGAGTTGGATCTGTATCCCCTCGCATGCCTCTCAAAAAGACCGCGCTTGTCCCGTGACTCCGAGGAGAAACAATAATAATATGGTTATCACAGGCAACCCTACAATAGTCCGCGAAATTTAAATAATTAAGAATTATGCAGCTACCTACTCACAATCGGGTACATTTCTAAACAACTTGTACTTAATCTGGAAACGTGAGTAAAACCTCAGGACAAGCTTGTTAAGAAACACAGTGTATAAGAAAATAATGATAAAAACTACGCAATACGTATATAGGTAGGTACTAATATGTATAATTAATTATTATGCCAGCTCACCCGGCAAACGTTCTTTTGCCATATGAAAATTAAGGGATGGACCACCCTAATCACTATAAATTGAGATGTAAGCTATCCTATCTTTCAAGTTGAATCAAATTGCTCACGGTGTGCAAATCAAATTAAAAATCAGTAAAGTAGTTTAAGAGCCCATCGCGGGAAAACAAAGTGACACGTAATTTGTATATATTAAGATATACTGGGTTATATAAACCAGTGTTTAAGTAAATAATGATATAAATTTATACGTAGAAAGGTATCTAGATACAGAATACTCACGCAAACTTATTCATTAGGTGGACTATTTCAGCCTTCGTTATTTTCTTCTGGTATTCCGTATCGGTTATTATTCTGGAAGCATCTTTCTTGACCACCGTACTTCGGCCACGATTATATCTGTAATATACTAAAAGTATTAACTAAAGGGTTTGTTTTAGAGTGTTTTGTCTCTTTCGCTCTTTGACAAATTGCGTATGTTCGAAAGGGATAAACCATTGTTAGATAAAATGCTTAATAAGCGTTCATGATTAAGGCTCTTTATCTGGTAGGTAGAGTATAGCAAGTGTCGTACATGTAACCCGAGTAATGTAAAATATACATAAAACCCAGATTCCTCTATTAAAAAATTAAAAATCAAACTTCCTTCGAGCCGGATTTGAACCAGCGACCTATGGATATCAATGCTACCGACTACAGTCCAGAGCTATCGAAGGTATGTAGAAAGCGCGCAATTTTACACTCACTTGTTTTTCTTTTGAGGTCAAGAGAAAGGTCTTATACTATCTCACTGCAGATTACATAATATGAAATAAATTATATACTTATTAATATCACTGGGTAGTGACTATTTAATTAATAAAGTAATGATAAACACAGTTACTTATCACCTTGAAAACATTACTACATACTTTAAAACAAAGTCGCTTTCCGCTGTCTGTCTGTCCCTATGTATGCTTATATCTTTAAAACTACGCAACGGGTTTTGACGCGGTTTTATAAATAGATATAGTGGTTCAAGAGGAAGGTTTATATGTATAAAAAATCCCACGGGAACGGGAATAACGCGGTTAAAACCGTGGGGCCCTGCTAGTAAATTATAACATAAGTAATTAATTATGTTACAGATAGCAGATCATATTTTGTATGTTTAATCATAATCCATTCTTCTTTGCCGTTAAAATTTGACATTTTAATAATGTCAAAAATTTATCTGCTGAGATGAGATAGCTTTCTTAGATAGGTTATTGGGACTGATCTTAAATCTAGGGTCTTAAATTAGTGATGTGAGTAATAATATAGTTATGTTTAAAATAAAAATGTTAATAAAAATAAAAGAATTCATATTTATACAATAATAGGCTAGTTGACAAAATTTGGAAATTAGTTTAAAACTATAGCTTAGCATCTATTTCGCCCCAAAAATATATTAGGTATTTTAAGAAAAATTGTTTTTTTACGTTTGTATTTTGAGTTTTAAGAAATGAAATTGAAATTGACCGCGAAAAAGGCCAAGACTGTCATGCCGTCTTGAATGACGTCACATTTCGCAGAACAGCCGTGTTTGTGTATGAAAGTCAATTGTGTTTTTTAATAAATAATGAATATCTCGTATTATAAATACTGTATAGTGCCCCAATGTAAAAGTACAACGACAAATAATTCATATACGTTCCAAACAATAAAAAATACGAAGAAAGTCATTATCAACTAATTTCACAATGTATAGTCGATTTCTTTCGCATTGGCGAGACGTATGTACAATACAAATAAATATGGCCGATTTTCTGAACAAAGATAATATAGAGGTAAAGATTGATACATTAGCCACGGAGGTAGGAGTTCATAATAATTTTTATAGCAGTGATAGTTATATTCTATATTAAAATATGACTGATATAAATTCAGAAGTTGCTTAATGGCTGACATAGTATCTGTTCATTGGTTTATACATTAATTAAGTTAATCAGTCGGGTTTTTAAGTTTTTCTTTTAATCACGCAGATACAACGCTGATAAAAAACCGCGAATTGCTGTCAGTCGTATAATATCCTACTATCCTATCCCATCCTATCCTACTAATAAATAACACACCAAATCACTAAACAAATCGAAGTCCAGAGAGAAAGCCAAGTTTTTTAGGAAATCGAACATAGAGGAGCACCCGTAACGTACGACATCAAGCAAACGAGACGAATGACGAACGAACCATGGCGGCTGACTAGGTATCGGCCTGTCTTGCCAGCATAATGACAGTTCTTAGTTAACCGACAGTGGCAATACCGCTTAATTATCTCAAAACTGAACATACAACAAAAATATAATCGCTTTAGCGCTGGTATATTAACGTACGTTGCTAGTATATTAAATTAAAAATAATGTCGTGAGTTTTCAAAGTAATACGATGATTTATTTTAATTTGCCTTTTTGTGAGTTGAAAAAGTTCAATCACTTAGTTGATTTCATACTCTGTTATATTTTTTTGCTTGCTTTGCTCATCACTATAGCCATAATCAAAAAAATAGCATTTTACTATCTGTATTTTCACAACCTCACTTTTTTTTTTTTTGTTAAAATATGATGTTGAAAATTAATAAAATTCATGAATTCCGTGTTTAGAACTTAGGAAAAAGTGTATAGTGTGTGGCAAACTATTGAGTGTGTAGTTTAAGATAAATACGTGAATGTCGTAAAATCAAAGGTTTGTTAACATGAATTGCCAAAAAATTAGAAATCTACTATACATCGTAGTTTTATCCGAAATGTGACGTCACGCTTCTCTGATTGGTGTTTAATGTCACGTGATTAAACGCCTCATTTTGTCGATTTTATTTTCCAAAAATATTATTAATCTTTTATTATTTTAATAGCAAAGTTGATTATTTATTTACTAATTATCATGGTTAATCATTAGAAACTAAAAGCCATCCGATTCATTCTTAGTGGAAACAAGCCTATTATATTATTCATGATTAGGTTATGCCACTACTAGGTCACGTTGCTATGCTACGTCTATTATGATTAGTCGAGCATTTCGTAACACGCACCCAAGAGACACCAATTGCTTCCTAGAGATTTAATGAGTGATTTTGACATATAATGTAGGTATGAAAAATAACGTCAATTAGTTAAAGGACGACTCTGAGAGCGGAAAATATACTAGCTTTTAATAAAAACTATAAATACGTACATACTTCTTTTATTGTAGCAGAATTATAATAAAACAAAAATCCTTACCTTTGTATCGCGGAAGAAGTATGAGATTCAAACTCATATCTTTCGTCTGCAGTCGCAACATTCAGTCTCAACGGGTCCCATAGCGTTTTATCATCCATCCTCAATACCCATACCACGTCATTATTTAAATAATCCTCAAGTTCATCATGAGTCGCCGTATGCGGAGCTATATCATTTAACTGATTTAAATCATTATTCAAATTATCCAAAGATACAATTTTGTCTAAAAAGGCAGGTAAAATAAAATTGGCAATAGACAAAATAAAAAAAAATAACTTTGACATGATTAGACCAAGGAGTACGAGTTAAAATTGACAATAACACTGCGGTGGCAGTATATTAACCATATTTTGCGCACTTGAATCAATAAACTAATATATGTTAAGTATTTACTGCGTATTTCACGGCAGTTTTATGCTTATTTCGCACACTTATAAATCTTTACTAAGTAAGGTTGGGTGTATATTAGAGATGAAACGGATATCCGGTAACTATCCGGTATCCGGCCTATCCGGCGGCCTTAATACTATCCGGCCGAATACTGGATAACTACTATTCGGCCGGATAGACATCCGGCCGAAATAAAAAAAGATCTGGATAAAAAAAATTGTTTAGTAATTATTTAGTAAGACTTAAGAAACATAATTAGGTATTGTTTAAAGTAGAAAATTAATTAATTAGTACTCATACTGTACTAAGGGCAAATTATGGTGAATAAAAACCAATTTTTCTGCATTGAGAGGCAGCAGGCGGTTTCGCTTCTCTTCATAAATAAGGCCAGCTTCAGAAAAAAGTCTTTCGCTAAACGGCTAAGTTCCGCCGGATATTCGGCGGCCGGATATCCGGCTATCCGGCCAGGTGGTAGGCCGAATATCCGGTATCCGGTATCCGGCCAAACTGCTATCCGTTTCATCTCTAGTGTATATTGTATGTGTACATACAATAGCGACTAGGTCGTGAAAACTTTTTAGTTTTTACAATAAGTTTTAATGTGTATTCGTTCTGCGTGTTGTTATGTGTAAAACAATTAAATAGAGATTGGCTACAGAATTTTCTATTAGTTATTTTGGTATAATCATCGCAAAACATCTAGTCCGATCTGAAGTTGCACCATGGCGGCCCGCGACGGTACAGTCAAGTGCAACAACATTATGTACGAATTATATTTTTTATAATTAATTATTTTGACTATTGGGATTAGGTACATATTGTTCTAGATTCCTATCGAATAGTGCTAAAGTATATAGGAAATACTTAATTAATAATCTTAAATAATAATCTTTTTAATACGCAATAACTAACAACTCAAAGTAAACGCATTATTTATATTGTGAATGTTGTGTACAGCTGTAATTAGATGTCAGGTTTACTTACTATATTCTGATATGACAACTTATTGTATTATTTTAATCTGTTATCTGTATCTGTAAACTTAACAAACAGTTTATATAACAAAAATATCGCGCGCGACTGTACTCAGTGGGTGGAGCTAGCGAACGTGACTACGACACACAGAGAACGAAAGCACACTAATGAAAATACGCTTTATGCTGTGATTTGTCAAGGGCGGTCACGTGGCATGTTCCCCGCTAGGGGGGCCCCGCTGATACCCATTTTTCACTTCTGCGCAGGTTTACGCCTCGTGTTCAGATCGGACTAGATGTTTTGCGATTACTATATCTATATAATAATAATATATACAGGGTGTCTTTTTTAATCGGTCAGGATGGGGAAAACTGAAACTTCAAGAGATACGAAGATTTTATCTTAGCAATCATGTCACCAATTTACGAGATAAAAACAACCAATAGACAAGGCAGTTTTCCGTGACCACGGTTCCTGTAAAGGGGCCGAAACGTCAGATAAAAATCTATATATATAAAATTCAAAGTCCTGACTGACTGATAATCAACGCACAGCCTCAACCGCTACACCTAGAAGCATGAAATTTGGCAGGAAGGTTCTTCAAGTGACGTAAGTACACACTAAGAAAGGATTTTCGAAAATTCTACCCCCAAGGGGATAAAATAGGGGATGAAAGTTTGTATGAAAGTTTGTCAATTTTAAACCGATCGGGCTGAGACTTTGCATGCATATAGTTACTATGACGTAGGTATCCTCTAAGAAAGGATTTTGATAAATTCTACCCCCAAGGGGATAAAATAGGGGATGAAAGTTTGTATGAAACTTAGTAAATTTTAAACCGATCGGACTGAGATTTTGCATGCATATAGCTACTATGACGTAGGCATCCCCCAAGAGAGGATTTTGATAAATTCTACCCCCAAGGGGATAAAATAGGGGATGGAAGTTTGTATGAAACTTTGTCAATTTTAAACCGATCGGGCTGAGATTTTGCATGCATATAGCTACTATGACGTAGGCATCCTCTAAGAAAGGATTTTGATAAATTCTACCCCCAAGGGGATAAAATAGGGGATTTAA
Organism: Cyclophora punctaria; assembly: GCA_951394245.1. NCBI lineage: Eukaryota > Metazoa > Arthropoda > Insecta > Lepidoptera > Geometridae > Cyclophora > Cyclophora punctaria. Next base: position 4,210,458 of record OX596192.1, on the reverse strand, counting down.
GTTTGTATGAAACTTTGTCAATCTTAAACCGATCGGGCTAAGACTTTGCATGCATATAGCTACTATGACGTAGGCATCCTCTAAGAAAAGAATTTGATAAATTCTACACCCAAGGGGATAAAATAGGGGATGAAAGTTTTTATAAAAGAAAAGATTTTGATAAATTCTACACCCAAGGGGATAAAATAGGGGATGAAAGTTTTTATAAATCTTCTTAGATTTTCGACTGATTGAACTGAAATTAAAGATTGGAGCTACTATGATGAAGACAAATAGGATTTTGATAAATTCAACCCCCATGGGGATAAAATAAGGGATGGAGGATGTAAATGTATTAGTTTGAACCTATCAGTACCTAATCAATACATATAATAAATTATAAGTGGTCGCTGTCTGTAATAGAAGATATATAAGGCAAAAACGCAAAACAAGCAATGATTTTCTGTTTGTCTGTACGTTTGTGCGCGCTAATCTCAGAAACGACTTAAACGAATTGAATGCAGATTTCACCAATGTGTTGTGATTTGCTGGGATTAACATTTAGTCGTTGTTTCGTTTTAATCGTTCATAAATAAAAAAGTTATATCAATCTAAATAATCCCATCAGAGGTGGCTACGATGCGGAGCTGGGTGTGTGCTACGATGCGGAGATTGCTATGATAAAAAAAAAGGTTTTAAACGATCTATCACGAAACTTAATGCGGCAGACTAAATTCCACGCGAGCGAAGCCGCGGGCAAAAGCTAGTGTAAAATAAAAGCGAAGTGTATCCGATAACGTTCAATTCAAAACTAATACACAAATTATGTAGAAACTACACAATATATCCATATCTTTTCTATATAATATAATATGAATATTTGAAACAGATTATAATATTTCTGAGAACACTTAAATATTAATATGGTAGTGCAAATATTGGCAGTATAATAAATTAAATAAAAACACTTGTGTAAGCGTGTTACGAGAACGCATTACGTCTTTAAAACACAAGGTATTGTTTGAATTATTAATACTCATTTTTATGCTGCGTAGGTTGGTCATATTTAGCCATAAAAAATAATATACCTTCAGTATAGAGGCATATATCATACTAACAATGAACATAGGCATATCAGTCTTCTGTGATCACGGCTCCTGTAAAGGGGCCGAAACGTCAGATAAAAATGTAAAATAAAAGCGAAGTGTATCCGTAAACGTAGTTTCAATTCATAATATAATGAAGCTGAAGAGTTTGAGTTTTTCTTTCAACGCGGTGATCTCAGAAACTATTAATCAGTTTTGAATAATTCTTTTTGTAATGGATAGCCATATTCAACAGAAAGGACATATTTAATCCTGAAAATACGGAAACTGACACAACGCGGGTAAAACTTAATATTCTATTCAATTAACAGCTAACAATGTCTATGAGTAACCTTCGAATAAGTAACACAATGAAAAAAAAACCTTGGTATATTGAGGTAAATTTATTTTTAATATTTGTGTCATTTATGCAAGTAAGGTGTACAATTGTTATGTGTTAAGCTTAGAATATATACGGCTATAGAAGTAGTGAATCTTACGTCATAATTGCTAGAACGGTCAAGAGATATTTAACTTCGCCCAGGAAAGAATGAGACAGAACTACTAATCGTGCATCCCTTTCGCGTAACCCATTATTTACTGTCACAAGTTAAAAGTTGTGACATAGAGTACATTCTGTTGTGGTGCCAGTGTTATAATTTAAATAAAACATAAAAAAATAAAACAACCACAATGTAATTAAGTATTAGTATCAAATATTAATTAATTAAAAAACAATGAGGTAGAAATATGTACCTTATTCTAGGTACGTACAGGTAAAATCACGAGCAATAACATTTACATAATCTGAAATAATCTGTTTACCTATTTAGTAAAGATCCGACCAGATAAAGCAGAAGCGGATTCGTCGGATGATTTCGGATGAAAGAAATCCACTAGCCACTAAAACGAATATTTACCCACTAAAGCACATGTCTAAACCACCAGAATTAGTGGAAAATCCACTGAGTTGGCAACACTGGAACATAAATCTCCGGAAATATTGCTATCTAAAAGGGGCACGCGAACGCTACTTCTATAGCCGTATATATTCTAAGGTGTTAAGTTAATAATTTATTCATTTTATGCAGATTTTTTCAATGTATAACAGATTGCCAGGCCAAGTTGTAGTTACAGCTTTTCGAATTTCGTGAGTGAATGAAAGAACGAACGGCTTTTTTTGCATAACAAAATATAATTACATTCTTACCCCATCACTAAATATTTCTTTCTTTAGAGATGAATTATTGTCTTTGTTTTGGAAAGTCGGCCATATTGGTTTACATAATTTTTTTTAAATTTTCATAGGACTTAATTTTTCGACTTTTTCTTTTCTTCTTGAATTTTAAATAAATTGGAATGTTTATGTAGTAGCAAATAAATAGAGTAACGCCTTGGCAAATTGTACAATCTCAGATCCGCCCAGTTTGGACTCCCCGTAAACTCTGTCCACGAACGTGATTGGCACTTCTCCGATGGTGTACTCTAGCTGTCGCGCCCTGAAAAAGTAGAATAAGTTTAGTTTACATGATATGTTTTAGAAACAAAGTTCATTCAAAATTGTATTTTATTTCTCAACAAATAGAATACAATTTAAAGTGAATGTCGATTTTGTGTGCTTTAAAAGCTATAAATGTTTTTTAAGCTATTGCATAGCTTCTATCGCGGGCCTTGAGCGCGGGGACCGAATCCAAAATTTCCGTAACGAAAAAACCTGACGCTTACCCGATCCGACGGGAAGGAGGTGTGGCTTGAAGGCCGTGCATCGTCTAACGTCGTTTCAGTTCGGCAGTCTTCGACACGGCGTTGAGAGAGGGTGGTGAGAGAGGGTGGTGTGAGAGGGTGGTGAGAGAGGGGTGAGAGAGGGTGGTGAGAGAGGGTGGTGAGAGAGGGTGGTGAGAGAGGGTGGTGAGAGAGGGTGGTGAGAGAGGGTGGTGAGAGAGGGGGTGAGAGAGGGTGGTGAGAGACGGTGGTGAGAGAGGGTGGTGAGAGAGGGGTGAGAGAGGGTGGTGAGAGAGGGTGGTGAGAGAGGGGGGCGAGAGATGGGGGCGAGAGAGGGGGGCGAGAGATGGGGGCGAGAGAGGGGGGCGAGAGAGGGGGCGTGAGAGGGGGCGAGAGAGGGGGGCGAGAGAGGGGGGCGAGAGAGGGGGGCGAGAGAGGGGGGCGAGAGATGGGGGCGAGAGAGGGGGGCGAGAGAGGGGGGCGATAGAGGGGGCGTGAGAGGGGGCGAGAGAGGGGGGCGAGAGAGGGGGGCGAGAGAGGGGGCGAGAGAGGGGGCGAGAGAGGGGGGCGAGAGTGGCGCGAGAGGGGGGCGAGAGAGGGGGGCGAGAGAAGGGGGCGAAAGAGGGGGCGAGAGGGGGGTGAGAGAGGGGGCGAGAGAGGGGGGCGAGAGAAGGGGGCGAAAGAGGGGGCGAGAGGGGGGTGAGAGAGGGGGCGAGAGAGGGGGGCGAGAGAAGGGGGCGAGTGAGGGGGGCGAGTGAGGGGGGCGAGAGAGGGGCGAGAGAGGGGGGCGAGAGAGGGGGGCGAGAGAAGGGGGCGAGAGAGGGGGGCGAGAGAGGGAGGCGAGAGATGATGGCGAGAGAGAGGGGCGAGAGAGGGGGGAGAGAGAGGGGGGCGAGAGTGGGGGGCGAGAGTGGGGGGCGAGAGAGGGGGTGAGAGAGGGGGGTGAGAGAGAGAGGAGGCGGAGGGGTGAGTGAGAGAGAGAGAGAGGAGTCGGGAGGGGTGAGAGAGAGAGGAGGCGGGAGGGGTGAGAGAGAGGAGGCGGGAGGGGTGAGAGAGAGGAGGCGGGTAGGGTGAGAGAGGAGATATCAAATATATCAAATATCATTGCATAAGTTGATACAAAATGCTATGCAATAGCTTCACCGCGGCAGTCCTCGAGTGCCACACGTCTTTTTATTTTTATTTTTATTTGTTTAGAATTATTAATCAGTGATTTAATATTTACCTGATAATCATCTCCATTTGGAAAACATATCCTTTCGACACGCAGCTATCAATTAGTTTCTGTAATATATCTTTCTTGTACAATCTGCAATTACAAATAAACAAATACATTATAACACATTTTAATTGTCATATCAAGTTATATCAAACTATCATCACTTTGTATTTTATCCGCAGTGTACCATGGGCATTTCTATATATTATATGTATTACTTTGCTTTTATTTTAAATTTTTATCTGACCTTTCGGCCCCTTTACGGTAACCGAAGTCAAGGAAGACCACAATAAACGTGCTGTTAATAAGCATTTATCAATAAGGCCCTGAGAGTTTAAGTAAACAAGATTTACCTAAAAGACCCAGTAAGGTCCGAAGCCCCGGGCCTCAACAGCAACTGTGTCACGAAGTTAGCGCCCCTAGATATGAGCTTTCTTTTGAAGTCCCATCCGTGGACGCCGCCTCCCTCCCGGTAGCGAGTGCCGGACACCAGGTCATAGTCGTGGCGACGTTGGAGGTCTATGAACGCAGGGATGAATTTTGGCTGGAAGAGAATATATTGAAGATGTTATCAATTATGTCAGGATCGTATTCCACAGATTTACTTTACTAATCTTATAATAACTTTACCTTATCCTAACTAGGCAAACTTTTATGTGCAATTAAAATAAACTTTCGTTCACTTGTCAAGTGCTTATTATATTACTTAGGCTACGAACACACTAGCAGCCGGCTTTCTTGATGCTTTAAGTGTACATAGCCATCTAAGTAAAAAAAAAGTTTACAACACACAGCTTGGCGCCTAGTTGGGTTCCTTACCTAGTATTTAAATAGCACTGGGCTATCTAGGACTCTAGGCATTTAAAAAGTTGCCTACCTGTATGTTTGTAGCATTGAGTAACATACAGGCTACTTTTTATCTCCAAATTCCAATGGAAATAGTTATAAAGAGGGTAAAACTGTGGGTTGCTGCTTGTAATTCTTTAATAAGTTATTCATTGACAGTTCAACTTACATGATGGCTTAAATCTGCGTCCATGATGATAATAAAGTTACCAGTAGCATGTTTGATTCCATGTATGTAAGCAGTTCCAAGACCCAATTTTTTTTCTCTAGGGCGTAGTACTATTTTATTGGATCCATATATTTTCTGGAGCTGCTTCGCCACATCCAATGTTCCGTCTGGACTTCCATCGTCTATAACTATAATTTCGTAGTCATAATTACTGAAAAACAACATGTTATTTACGTTATCATTATGTACAGGTTCGATAAAAACAAAGGGTCTTCAAGATATAGAACACTCGGAAACTAGAGTCAATGCTTACGTTTCATCCAAATATTTGATTATTAGCCATATTATGATGGGAAGATTCTCCCTCTCATTGTATGTGGGCAGTAATATTGAGTATTTATCGCTTTTTGTTATTTCGGAATCAGATGCCGTGGCTGCCGCCATCCTGGATTTTTGTTGACGGCTTGGTTGACGGAGTGTCTGGTCTGGGCTGGGGACTTGGGAGTGTTAATTATTTATTTGACATCTATCAAAGAATTTAAAATATCCCGTCCACAGAAATTAAAATATTTAGCCAAAATCGACTAAAACAATAAAACATCACCCGTGGCAGCACGAAGTCGCAGCACTAGATCAATTCAGTCACCAGTACCACTTCACCAGTCACTCACTTCATTCGTTCGTTTTTCAAATCAATCATTCGTTCACTTTTTTATTTAGTAAATAAAATTATTGTTTGGGATTTGAAAAATAATTAAAATAAAATATTATCAAAATAAAAAATGTACAGAAAAATGCAGTTTTTTTAATAAGATTTACTAATTCTCAAAATATTTTGATTCATTTAACACAAGTAAAGTAAAACACTGCTACAATGTCAAGGAAGTGAAAGTTAAAGTTTTGTGACGCTATTATTTTCATTTTTATCTAGTTTTTTCAATAAAATGGGGAAGACGAGTAAAGTTGTGATATGTGGGATGAAAGGTGTAGGAAAGACTGCACTTTTAGAGCAGCTTATATACGGGAATGTGAGTTTGAAGTCATCATTTTACCCGACCATTGAGGATATCTATGTAGCCAATATTGAGACAGATCGGGGCTCAAAAGAACGCGTGTGTTTCTACGACACGGCCGGGCTGGAGCCCCCGATTACAGGCGAGTTTAAAGGTTTAAGATATTTCTTTATTTTTAGCTTTATTTGTGACTCACGCCTCGCTTGCAGCACCGCCAGGTAAAATAATAAATTCTAACACAAAATATTACTAATTTATTGAATAAGTTTGCTCTAACTAATACTATGTGTGCTGATATGTTGTAGAAACTAAGAGTGTAAACGAGGATCAATAAACCAGAAATATTATGTAAGAAATTTACCACATTTCAGAGTGTTCATTGCATCATAAAACAAAATTCTAAGAAAAAACATTTCATTTTTAATTCCTAGAGTCCTACAATAACATCTTACCAGGCAGTGGATTATTGCAGGCTAATAATACTTTACTTTTTACTATAAAGTTTGAGTGGGTCAGTGACCAGCCGGTGTCCGAGTTTTTAGACCACCCATAACCCTCTGATTGGTCTGCCTTTTTACTTTTAATATAACTAAGTAATTACATCTCACTACCTGATAACTTTGTCTTTGTAAAATAACTCATCTCTATAAAGTGCTGCATTAGCAATAAACCCCCTACCTCTTACTAGGTCCTCCTCAGTCCCCGACATTGCAGCTGACAGCTAACCAAGTGCTCCAGCGACACTACCTCGGTTTCGCTGAAGGATACGTCATGGTGTACGACACCACGAGGCCCGAGTCGCTCGATGTGCTCATGTACTTGAAGAAAGATATTGATAGGAACAAAGATAAAAAGGAGGTTGGTTGGAAGATATTATTTACTAGCAGTCTGCCCTTGCCTTATTATGCTGGGGCCACACTTACGCTCAATGTCAATGCCCATTGAATGCAATAATTTTCAATGCAATATAGTGGGTGGCTACACTTAAACTGTCAATGTCAATGTTCATTTATTGGAAAAATTTGACATTGACAACGGCATTGAATTGAATTTACTTCAATTCAGGCAAGATGGACGTCGACAGAGCTCTATATTTCATGAGAGTTAATTTATATTATTTGACTTTATTAAATCATTATCGAATAAAGAGACCATGTTTGCAGAATTTCAAGAAAAGTAATAATTTTGTTGTTACTCCACTCTGTCGCCATAGTACGTATAGACAAAAACGTGCGATTTTGAGGCAAATCCGTCGTAATAAGCAAATACGTCCGAACCCGTTGCGCTCTCGACGCACACTGACAATACGTAGTGTGGCCGCTTCATGCATTTAACTCTCGCATTAATCTCTTTGATGTACCGCCACTCGAGCTATCGCATACGCCAAATGGCATTGTCAATGCTATTGTCAAATTATGACGCATAGTCGTGGCTACACCTACGGTTAATGTCATATTCTATGGCATATGGCATAGGTGTGGCCCCAGCATTAGGGGTTGAATCTCGCAAAATCCTTTCTTAGTGAGCAACTAGGTATGTGCTAAAAGAAAGGCTCATACAAAATGGGAGGCTCCTAGTTTTAATAGTTTCTGAGATTTGTCATTAATCTGTGAGTGGTATTTTGCTTTTGTATAGGTATATAGATTTGTAGCAGACAAGGATCTACCCAAGTTGTGCCTGTTCTATAGGAATTTTGGGATTAACCTCTCATATGCCGAAATGTGGATCCAAGCCAGACACAATTGATTTTTTATTGATTCTGGTATCCCGGCAAACAAAAGGTTAAATGGAGAGAGGAGAACTCTTCTCACATCGATTGAAAGTCCGATTGCAAACAGTTAAACTGTACCAAAGAATTCTCCAAACTAACAGAAAGGCAATATTTAAAATATAGTTCCAAATCTTACTGCAATATTATTAGTAAATCACTTTAAAAACATATCTATACATGATAATTGTTTAAGATTTACTAAATTCTAAATAATATAATGATCAAATCTTAAATTGCAAAATTATACTTATGGTAAAAAAATTAAGCAACAATTTTAACAATAATTAAACTAAAATTTTCAGGTAGTAATGCTAGTTATAGGCAACCGCACCGGTCCGGACGACGTGAACAGTCTAGAGAACACATGTTCCAAAGCCTCTAACTGGTGTTCCCGCGAAAAGATCCGCCATTTTGAAGTGTCAGCCATGGAGAGGCCTACTCTGTACGAACCGTTCATCTACATGACATCTCGACTGAATCCCGTTCAGAATAAGACTACATTCCCTCAACTAAGCACGCTGAGTAAGTTAACACAGAAGAATAATAAGAGTGAAGCGATGTAACAATATCTTTTAAGTCTATGCTCGTTCTGTTATCAACCTTAAGGTGGGGTCGTAGTGTTTTTTTTCGTTTGACATCTTGGCAATTTGGGGAGATTTTAACTAACTTACACCAACAAACTTGCTGTTTATTGCCAACTTCTAAAGTGTAAGAACCTGGTTGTTGATAAATTTTTTGTTAGGTACCTTGTCCATAAATTTCATGAAGTTATTACTTAGATTTACTTTAATAAGACTTATACATAAATCTCTTTTCCTAGTGGTTGATGGCTATAAAAAGGAATTCTAGATATCCAGCTAGGTAGATAAATTGAAATGGTGGTAGGTATTTGAAATGGGTAGTTTCAAAAGTCAAAATGCCAAGGTGTCAAATGAACAATCACTACCTTTACTATTGGAGAGAAATATCATTGAATATAATTAATTATTTACTTGAGATTGAGTTTACATTCAATGATGATTCTAACTGATATTTTGGTGAACTATATTATAAGTATTATTGACGAAATACACATAGTTTAACTTGAACTGTGTCAAAAATCAATAGTGAAACAGTAGTTGAAAAATAATCAATTTTGGCGACTTGATGAATACTATTTTTTTGTTTGCCAAAGTGCCAAAACAAAACGCCAGTGTGTCTAAAAGAACTATTAAAATATTTTTGTAATATAGTTCACTAAACACCTCAAATCTGAGTGAAGTGAGTTCATCTCATAGTTTGATTTAAAATGGTTTAGCAAAATTATTTCTTTAGGTAAATTATTCAAAATAGGCGTATGTACTTAATTCAAATAGAAAATCTATTTTATGATGAAATCTCAATATTAGCTTTATTTAGTTTTATAGTTGCTGGACCGTTTTTGATATACCCTTGTCTTCCTGTAACAAATCCTTAATCCTTTTTAATACCAACACTCAAGAACATTCAAAAATGTTAATATTAGTTAAAAAAAAGTTAAACTGTCATGTCCCATTCCCACTGCTGGGCAAAGGCCTCTCATCTCACTGAAGATATCAGTACAGTGAGGAGGATGTAATCGTAATCGTAAATTAGAAAATATATGTATATTAGATACTGTAAAGAAAATCTATCCTGTTTTAAGTTCCTCAAAAACGGTTCAGCAAAGCCCCGTGATTTGCCTTTACTCATTCATTTCAACATGTGTGTTGTGAGGGGCATAGATTTAAAAATAAGACACGAAACACATTACCCTCCCTTTTCGGGTGTTGGGTAATTCTGTATTGAATGTGTGTACTTAAGTAACTAAGTTAGGTGTAACCGCTATGCTAGTAGAGTTAGGCTTGCGTATTGCCTAATTATTTTATTCAGTGCCTACATAATTATATTCTATTTTTTCATACTTATATTGGACCAATGTCCTCTATTTTCCAGCCGAAGACGACTACTCCTGAAGAGGAAAAAGGTTTAGTGATTTTATTTCATTCTTACCCTATCTCTAAACCTTTTTCCTCTTTAGGAGTAGTCGTCTTCGGCTGGAAAATTGACGACATTGGTCCACATTTTGGAACAAGTAAGAAAAAATAGAGTATACAGTGTTTTATGAGTAAACGTGAAAGACCTAGTGCTACGGCCCGGGAATCGAACCGGGTAGTGCAGTGTTCGATTTAACCTAAGAAATCTTTAAAAAAATTGCCGCCTTTTTCATAAACTCTCACTAACTAAAACCATAGACATAGAAACCTCTTTGCTGCGTTCTAGTTCTATGATTCAAACACTGTTAAGAAATGTTTTGTCTCTTTTGCTCTTTGGAAAATAGCGTATGTTCTTCTTCTTCTTCTTCATCGAGTGGATGGCCAACCTGACCAATCCTGGTGTCAGAGTTATTGAGCCGCCAAAGGCCTCTGACATGGCTCAAATAACGACTACTATCCGTAGAAAGTAACCGGGACCGACGGTTTAACGTGCCCTCCGGAGGTATGTTGGAATGGGACAAACCAATTGATAGCTAAAATGCTGTTAATAAGATGAATAAGTCCTTTAGGCACTAAATAAATATAATTATGCTATTCAAGTTGACCTTAGTTTTAAGTGCGATTTATAAACATAGATCGTGATTGTTAAGCAACGTTTACCCTAGTTCCTTTAAAGATGGGTGAGCATTTTAATTTTTAATTTAAGGTTAAATTTTAAATCTTTATCTGTAAAGTATATACTGTTTAATGATGGAATAAGGTATAATGTAACTATAAGGAATTGTAAATGAATTTTAATGGACTATTGCAATATAATAATTTGAAAATATACATTTTATCAAATAAAATGATTTATGAATTTAACTTAAAATATGTGCAATACACTTAAAATATTAAATTTTTATTATAATATTATTAATTAACAAGATTATGACAAAAAGTATTTAATATGAATCTCTTTATTTTTTAATTCGCTTTTTATGTAATTAAATGCAAATATCATGTAATTATCTACTTAAAATGTATTTTAGTTTTTATTGCTCAGTTTTAGTTGACTTTAACATGACTTCAAATCTAGTTTAGTTGCTCAATATGACTTCAAGTAGATATACTGTGACCTTGAAGTAAAAGCTTTAAAATTAATTTATTTTGCTTTGCTGTGTTAATTATAAGAGTACTAGCACCGCCCCGCAGTTTTACCCGCGTTGTGTCCGTTCCCGTGGGAATTATGGAATGAAAAATAGTGTATAAAGTTCCTTTTAAATGTAGCTATCTAATATTATAATTATTATTCAAATCGGATTGGTGTTTTCTGAGATTAGCGCGTTCAAACAAACAAAAAAATCATACTCAGCTTTATTAAATCTTCTTCTAATAAACTCACTCTGAACTCCTCTGAAACGGCTCGACCGATTCTCATTAAATTTTGTGTTACATATCGGGTAGGCCTGAGAATCGGACAACGTCTATTTTTCATCCCGAAATTCCCGCGGGAACGGGTACCGTGGTTGAACTCCTCTGAAACTGCTCGACCGATTCTCAAGAAATTTTGTGTGCATATCGATTAGGTCTGAGAATCGGACAACATCTATTTTCCAACCCGAAATTCCCGCGGGAACAACGCGAGTGAAACCGCGGGGCGCAGTTAATTAGTATATATAGATAACAATATTTATAATGCAAATGTATTTATTTATTAAGATCTCTTACCAATGAATTATTTAATAAATCAATAAGAAACATACCTGATTAGTTTTTCTCAGCAGATCCCTTTGTTTATCCAATTCCCATCAGAATTGCAGAACAACAAATACTCAGCGTGGATTGCACAAGCAATTTTCATTTGGCGTCTAATGTTTAATAAACAAATGTTTGTTTTAAATAGTGTTCTATTTCGTGCGACATAAAATGCAATTTTGAATAGCTTTTGTTTCTTAAACATATTTAGGTACTTTAAGAGTATATTTAGGGTGAATTGCACAAACATTCTTAAGTTTATTTAGCGGCTAAATATATTTAAAAACCAAAAGTTGTTTATTCAAATTTGTACTTTATGGTGTACCAAATAGGACACTATTTAAAACGAACGTCATTTGTTTTTTAAATAGTTTTGTAAATAAACTTGAGAATGTATGTGCAATACACCAATTCATCCTTGGTATATTTAAAAGTTCTTGTGCAAGGCAGATTTTTAACTTCGAATGACACATATCAGGATTCTTTAAAATAGGCACCTTTAGATAAAATAAAACACAGTAATAGTAGCAATTATTTTATTCTTGCGTTTTCGAAATGTAATTACAATCTTACGCTACACTAAAGGGATGACATCCCCTACGGAACGAATACTCAACACTCATTCGAGCTCTAATTGTGTAATTAGTTTACTGAGAAAAGTTACTAGAGGGCGTTGATGCGGAATTCTGAAGATATAATCATGCTGCCTAATGCTGCTAGCATTAGGCAGCATGATTACTTATACTTAGACATATTGACAAGATTGTATGTGACAACATGGTGAGACAAAATGCTGGCCTATGATTGGTGGAATTTCGAATTTCAAATTTTAACCAATCAACACACAGTCGTTAAAAAGTCGTGAGCTTTTTTAAAGTTGTAAAATGGCTGTTATGTACGAAGCGTTATTTCATGACAGCTTATTAAAGTTATTCGGGTGGCCCAGGATTTTTTTTCATTTTCTTATGTCTGTCGAGACTGACATTTTGTGGCTACGTTTATTTATTGGTTCGTAAGCGTAAACTGAAACAACCTGCCCTGAGAGGTATTATTTACTATAGGTAGGTATGTTTTTTTATAGTAAATGTATTACTTTAATATATATTTATGAACTTCTAGTAACTCTTCTCATAAACTTTATCATAAGTTCTTATATTTATCAATAGATGGCAACATTGAACTTGCTTTTACTTTAAAAATATTAACTGTAAATAGTGAAATCAAGTTTTTCTTAAAAATATGTACTTTTGATCGTCGCTATACTTATTAATCGAAACAATAGTTAAGTATTAAAATTATTTTTTAAAAATATTAGAGACAAGATAGTCTGCAATGCAAAAAATAATACAATAGAACGAAAAATACCGCGCCAAAAAACAACAGACTAAAAATACGATGTTAAAAAAAAAATATGATGTCAAACATCAAACAATTTAAAAACAAAAGAGGTAACATAACGTTATTTTTTAAAAGCGTTTAAACTTTCTTGTAGAAAGTAACTTGATTTTTGTTTTTACAGCGACTTTCTTCCTCTACATCTAGGGCAGACCAATGTCCCATAACCTAATGTGACCTGTATAATATTCTTACCATATTTTTATGAAAATATTTTCAATCTCTTCCCTCCAAAACTTTACCCCATACTTTTGTTACTAATCCACATTTCATAATCTTTTGATAATAATATTTTTGGCAAACCTTATAATGATGTGCAAAAAAAACATGTTTATGCAAGTAAATGTTTCTATAGATTATAATTATATAGACTCATTGAATCAAGTAGTTATTTAAAAAGAGTTTTATTGAGATTACGACTGGCCAAGAAAGTGTCAATGGGAAAAAATAAAGATTTTTAGCCCGAAAATAGTCAAAATATATTACTAGACAATATTTTATAATTCATTCTGACTCACCCATTCAACAATAGACCAACAGTCTTTGCAAATAGATATATATTTAGTTAATACTAATATAATATCTTAACACATATTAAAACTCGATTTTGAGCCGTATTCATAAGGCTTAACTTTGATGAGATAACCATTGCATAACTACAATTATATTATTTTGTTTTAAAATGTTGCCATTATCGTGTTTTTGCCTAATACACATGTTATGGGTCGTTTACATAAGGTCCATCACCGAATTCGGTAAACCGTTTCGTTTAAGTGATCTTTTACAACCCAACACCTACTTATCCACACTATCGCTGAAAGAACCGAATAGGTACGGGCTGTAACCGAATACGGTCAACTGAATTCGGTCTAAACGGCTAATGTAATCGAGCCATTAATGAAATATTTCACACGCATTTTTCAATTAACCTGTTAGAAATATTAGTAGCGATCGATTGTTAATGACAATGTTTTAGATTTTTTACTACAGATGGTATAATTTGACAAGCAGTATGTCAAGTAGTTTGTCAAATACAATTGTAATTATGAAAGCGTTATGACCCGTTCGTTCTAAGCTAAGGTCTGCCCCGAGTGCGTCCTACGCGTGACTACACTATTCTATATTTTGACTAGCATCGCTGCGATTTCACTATTATTCACCATCCTTATTAATAATAATAATATTAAACCTTATTCGTAACTAGAACCGTACGCATTTGAATTAGGTAATTCGAATGATTTTTTATAATTTGAATTTCTAACGACCTCTAAAAAGTATTGAATCTGTGTTTGGAAGTAGCGTATGTAGTTCGAAAATAGATAAAATACTTTTTAGAGTTTTTTAGGCTTTTTAGATGATTCGGTTTTTTTAAATGTATGTAGTCAATTTTTACCGGTTGTATGTATCACCCGATACGACGGTTCTCGCTTTGAACAAGCCATAGTTATTTATTAAAGTTAAATAAATTATTTTATTCCTAAACTAAGAAAGAGCTGGGTTTAGCTTGTTTTCTAACTAGCTTCTTGTTGTCGATGAGATTACTTATTCAGATGATTTTGAGTATAGATTGTGTGATTTACATTAATGAGCGATTAATTTGTTCAATATTTTTTGTACAATTATACAATTCAATTAAATAAAAATAAATAGTATATTACCTTGCTACGCGCAGTTGACCACTCACGTAGCAAATGCCTACGTGCGTAGTCAGATGCTACGAACGTAGCAAGTTGCTACGTGCGTAGCCTTCTCGCGTAGCATTTTTTTATATTATACCTATTGATTTAATATTGGATATTTTTTTTTGCTATCTGTTGATGGACAGTCAAAGCCAACTAGAGCGTGCTCTGAACAAACGACTATTTGAAGCACACAGACCTTTTTAAACCATAAATCAGCTTTTTTATTTTTTAACAATTCTTTTTGACCAGTAACCATGTTAATTTAATTATACATCACTATCCTTTAAAATGGTGTTCTATTTCTGATTCTATTTTCCAATTGGCGCTAATCGTTGCAATAAAAGCCTTATTTTTAATAGAAATAAGGTTAAAAGTACTGTGTGCTAATAACTCTACAAAATTCAACAGCTTAATTATAATTTTTTATAATTAAAAATATTGTCGTTTATTTTAAAATAGGAATACGGTTATGTTTTAAAAAATGAAGAATATGATATCAATTGTAAATTAGATTTTTTTTTAAACTTAGTAATATTATTCTAGTCATAGCCTTGTTTATGGCACGTGTATCCTTTTTTCAAGAATATTTTACCGCCAAAATTCAATATTGTTATAATTTCCATAAGTAGCTGCATTTGTCTACTGCATTTGAATTAAACGTACACTAACAACAACTAACTGCATCCAACATTACTTTATAATTGAATTTACTTAATTGTTTCAAAGTTATTCTAAAGATAAGATGTTCTAAAACCACTTAAAAGTCTGAATCGCTCAAAAATTACATTCACATACTTTCCATCAGAAAAAAGTATTGATATCTGAAACACACATTAAAAGAAAAAATATCATAGAGGTTCTAATTTTAAATGTGACGGTCAATCATCGATGACGGCCATTTTAAATGTTGTCGGTTTTCGACCAATCGGCTTCATCGCGAGACGGCGCGCGGCCGCGACTGCCGTGTTTGTGCATTTCGTATTTAGAATCTCTTCGTCACTGGAGCTTGAGGCGTCGAGGCGGCCGGACGTGCGAACTTCGCCTTCTGAATCCGATGACTGGAAGAAATGTTTCAATTATTTATTTGTTTAATTTTCGAGATTAACCTAAGTGGGTTAAATCTTAATGACCTAACTCACCAGGTTACAAAGCATTATAATTTAATTCAACTAATGAATATCAAAATAATTATAGGTACTATAAATTGAACGCCATAATACAACTACTGCTTGAGATAAATAAAACATGAAACAGTTAAGCATCCACCATGCTGAAAAATTATGAAAAAAATCCCAATTCCAAAAAAGAAACGTTTTTCTTTCTACCAATTTCAGCGTGTGAAAGGCAAAAAATAAGCTACAAATTGTGATAGAGTTACTACACAAATAAATAGGTTTTTACTAAGTAAAATCTATTAAAACTGATTACAGATACTGACATAAAATATAAAACACAATATTCAGACAAAAATATACCTGAAAACCAAAAAATCATGATTAAAAACAACATGCCAAAATTGCAGTGCAGAAAAAACAATGGGTATGGTATAACCGCAAAATCCTATAGGTAACCAAAAATGGCCGAATATATACCCAGTTAACTTACGGCGCTTTCTAATTAATCGTTTTCACCCGTCCAGCTACGTGCGTTTTGTATGATGAACAAAAGAACATCCGTGCACGCGGACGGCGCACTACTGCGGCGCGGAGCTGGACGATTAAAAACGCTTAAATTGGAACAGAGACTTAGAATATGTATACCAAAAAATCAAAGCTAAGAAAAAGTAATAAAAAGAAAGAGACATAAACACATAAGAAGCGTGTGTTAGTGTAAGAAAGAGCGAGACAAACATTTATTTCTTGTTTCGACGCGCGATGCTGGTCGGGAGGCGCCTGCTGGGCTTGTCGTCACTGCTGTCCACCCCCTAATGATAATTACATAAACATATTTACAACATCAAGCCATCGAATAACTATTTTTATTCTATACTAGTTAGCTGTTTAAACATCAATTAGAGACCATCAATAACGTTAACATTACTAATTCATTGTTAAAACTCTGTGAGTAAGAGTTATAAATTCCAAGAGTAAAGCGTAACCAATTCCTAGAGTAAAGAGTAACCATCCTTACATCAAAATCGCCGATAGTGAACCGAGTGCCGGCCGCCTCTGCGACGAGCTGCGCGGGCGCAGGCGGCGCCGACTCAGGCGACAGCACCTGTTAGTGGGTTAGCAATGGCGGCGAGCGTTAGTGGTTGTGGTTACGATGGGATGGTTGTGGTTACGATGCGATGGTTGTGGTTATGGTTATATTGGGCGGGTTACGTGGTTATGGATAATATGATCGGGTTATTGTGTTGTTATGGTTATAATGGGTTACAGTAGTTTGGTTTCGGTTGTTATGGGTCTGGATACAATGAACTTGTTAATCGTGATTATATTAACAGATATAATATGAATTTAGAATCACATTAAATCACTGGATTGAATGATATGTCAAGTCAAGCGTCATTATGTATGATTATTAATTTACTAGATATTGTTATTTTCTGATGAAATTTTAGCCTTAGGTACTTAAAAATCTGATTTACCTTATCCTGAAAAAAATACTTTAACAGTTCAACAGTTAGTCAGGTTAGTTAATCACCCAGCATAACCACACACATACATTTAACCGATACCAAAACGCCTACACTAACCAATATAAAAAAAAATAAGCATAACCACTTACATCCTGATCACTCATCATCTCCTTGGTCGATACGGTAGTCTCGATCCTCCTGATGGAACCCTGGTGTATATCCACATCCAGGGAGAGACACTGGAATCTCCTCAGTAGAAGAACTACGGGAATGGGCAGGACTCCGGCCAGGATCATCATGGCAGCGATACCTAGCACCCAGGACGGGTACTGGGTTTTTACTACACGACCCTGGAAAGAAAATGTAATGGTTACATAATGTACTAGAAAATGTAATGGTTAACCTATACTGTTACTTAAAGCGCTTATAGTGCTTGTGCTTGCGCTTCGTGCCATAGTTTCACTAAGCGATGTTAGTTCATTGCGATTGTTAAGCAACGTGCAGCTCGACCCCTACTTGGATGGGTGGCCGATAGTGACATCTGACCGCTAAACAAACTTACTAACTTACTAAAAATATAGGTTATGTTCGGCCTTTTCAAAATCTATCGTTTTCACTCGTTCTGCTACATACGTAATCATATGAAAAACAAAAGAATGTCACGTGCATAGGCCACGTGCGCGTGGACGACTGCGCACTGCCGCGGCGCACGTTTTAAATAAATAAATAAATAAGGAAGTCGCGGGCAATACCTAGTTGCAAAATGTCAGTCAGTGTCTCGTTCGTTGTTGATCCAGCGTGAACGAGCTGTAAGTAATTCCCCGACAATATGCATAATAATATGATTCACTCCAATAGCATTGAGCAAGTACTCCATATCTCCATACCTACAAAGTACTTGGCGTATTTTTATATGGGTTCCGTATAAAATATTATACTTTTCGGTCTACAGAAGATAGCACAAGGACAAATGGCTATTCGAAAAATATGTAGGTAAAGTAAGTATAAATAAGTGTATTAACAAAAAAACTTCATCGATAAGACCTGAAACTGCGTTAAGTGGTGGCCTGGACGGCAGCAGTCGGGCGTGCGTCGCGGGCCCCGTCTCGAGCGGGCGCCCGGGCGGTTTCATACAAAAGTGCTACGTCACGGGGACCCGCGCGGGCGTTCGTCCGCGCAACGGGGCACGCCTCCGTGCGACGGATGCCCGCGACGAAGCACTTTTGTGTGAAACCGCGCGAGCGTTCTAAAACTTTTGTTTAAGAAGAATTACAAACCAGTTATCGCGGATCCCTAACTCCATATCACTATAAATACACAAGTGTACTTCACGAGCACTCATTTGAAGAGGTTTGTACCATGTTCATAATATTGTTGTTCATTTACCATGTTCAAAGTGAACAGGTGGCGGTGGAAATTGATAAAGGAACTGTCATAGGAGAGAAGGTTAATAATGTCAACGTGTTTTACGGAATACCATACGCTAAGGTTGACGAGGACAAACCTTTTGAAGTAAGTTCTGTTTCGTCTTATTATATTACTAGACAGCGCACTGCAGGTTTCTCGTTTGCAGGTTTCTGGATGAAAAATTGCTTAAAACCTTCCTCTTGAATGTCATCTATAAGGGTCAACACTGCGTTAAGCGTGCGCACGCGGCGGTTCACTGTTGTATGACACCGCACGCGACGGTTCACTTTTGGATGAATTCGCGGCGTCCGCACGCTAAACGCAGTGTCGGTCCTTACAAAAATAATTATTCAAATCGGATGGCAGTTTCTGAGATGACAAACAAACAAACAAAAACAAAACAAAAATATACTTTTCAGCTTTATTATACGAGTAGTAATATAAATAGATGTTACTTGGAACAGACGTAGCTCTAATGAATCAAAGGTCTATGGGTCAATTCTCGGGTCTAGTTTACATTTTTATTAGGTAAGGCCTTATTCTAAATTCTAATTCTCAAATCCTTAAATAATCAAGTATTTACTTGTGTTCCACGACTGGATACATTATGCCTAAACTTCGTCTGTTTTTTTTGTCTAAAAATCATTTTTCTTCACACAGGATACCACAGACTACCCAAATTTCACAACACCGTTCAACGCTACAGACTCTACTATAATCTGTCCTCAAGTCCTAAGAACAGTTGGCGGCACTATACAATGCCTTACCCTCAACATCTACGTACCAAACAACGTCAAACCAGAGACAAACGCATTCCCTGTATTCGTCTGGTTTTTTGGCGGGGGATTCGTAATGGGAGACGCCAATAGCTACAATCCAAAATATTTCATCAAGCATGGCATTATATTCATAGCTGTCAACTACAGACTCGGTCCCTACGGGTTCTTGTGCACAGATCATAAAAACATACAGAATCAAGGATTGAAAGATCAAGTGAATGCTTTGAAATGGGTTCAAGAAAATATTGAAGGTTTTGGTGGTGATAGGACAAAAGTGACGATTGGAGGCCAAAGTTACGGAGGTGGTGCAGTGGATTTTCACCTCTATTACAAGGACAGAATGTTCAAACAAGCTATTGTGCAGAGCGGTTCGAAATATGCGTATGGGATTAACAGCAAGAAAAATGATACAGCACCTTTTTTGTTGGCAAATTATTTAGGCTACAACGCTGACGACGTAAAATCGGCAATGAAGTTTTTAAACAAAGCAGACCCAATATCAGTTATGAATGCTACAAGAAATCTAGGTTTAAGATTCGGCGTTTGCAAATCGAAATCGTTTAACAACGAAGAAAATATAAAGGACACGCCAATTTTGATTGGATTCAATAGTAAAGAAGATTTCGGCGGCTTTGCTACACAAACTGACAAATTTTACCAACAACAAACTTCAATTTTTGATAATACTCTAGCAAGTATTTTCAAACTCAAAGGCAGTGAACTGATAAAGGCAACAAGTATAGTGAAAGACTTTTATTTAGGCGCCAAAAATGTGGCCAAAGACGCCATGTTGGAAATGGTTGATTTTTCTTCCGATTTCAAATTGAATTACGCTGTTGAGAGATCTGTGGACGATTTCTTAAGGCTGAATAACAGTAGAGTGTTTAAATATGTATTTTCTTACACTGGAGGTAGTATTTATAGTAATATCAGTGGCGTAGGCGCGTACCATACCGAGGAATTACAGTATTTGTTCGATACGGGTTCTGAACATTTTAATGCTCAGCAGGTGACGATTTTGGACAGGATGACTACTTTTTGGAGCAATTTCATTAAATATGGGTAAGTGCAGCAAGTGTAGTGTAGTGTGACGTAGCGTAGCGTAACGAAACGAGGCGTAACGTATCAAGTTGAGTGTCACTGTTGTAACTTGCAGATTGGCCAGTGCCTGGATGGGGACTGCTATTTGAGTGCTACTGTGCTTCCGAGGGCATGTTAAATTGTCTGTTTCAGATGTTTAAATCGATAGACCATGTGGTTTTTAGGTGGTCTAAAAAGTCAGACACCAGGGTTGACCACTAACCTGCTCGAAGTTACTTTTTAAATAACAGAGTAGGTACGTTGTCATTGAGATAGAGATTACGTAATTCAATTCACCAATCACAATGCACGAATGTTACAATGCCTTGTGATTGGTCCATTGATCTCCGTTCTACTTTTATCCATAAGCTGCGTACAGACCGGCCCAACGAACGCCAACGAACGGGTTTCGTTGACCTTCGTTGCTGCAATCTGGACGGTTTAGCGAAATGCTATCCTATCTATCTATCTATCCTATCTATCTAGATCCTCAATTCTCCGTTAGGCATTCGCTAAGCCGTCCAGATTGCAGCAACGAAGGTCTACGAAACCCGTTCGTTGGCGTTCGTTGGGCCGGTCTGTACACAGCTATAGAAAAACGTTTAACATATTTAAAATCTTTGTGTTTCTTCTAGAAACCCTAACCTATTGCAAGCAGGCATACTACCAGAGTCTTGGAGACCAACAGATGTCGCTACCAGAGGTTATTGGAACATCGACACGAGTATCAACATGAAAGTACACGTGTATCACGACAGAATGGCGTTTTGGAGACTTTTGTGGACTTGTTATGGCAATAAAGCATAGATTGAGACTTTTGTTTGATTTTTTTCATTGAGTGAATATTGGTTATTAATATTGGAATGATGATTACAAACCAGTTAACCCTCCAACTACCAACCTCATAATCCAAGATAAAAAACTTAACTCTTTAACCCCTACGTCTCCAAACCAGTTAACCCCTTAAAGCACCAACCTCAGCTGCATCCCAAGCTCCATACGTAGGCGGGTTGATGAGCATGAAGACCAGCGAGGAGAGCAGGATGCAGCTCACGATGAAGGGGCCCACGTAGCGCCAGGTCACCTGCCAGTACAGGCCGGGCCGGTAGCCTGTCATCTCGTAGATATCGTTGGTGAACCTGAGGGTTGAAAGTTCATTAGGGAATTCATTTATCTATGACAGTATAAAAAACAAAAGACGGGTGTTCTATGTTTGAACGGACCGATTTAGATTCGGTTTTTTTTATTTGAAAGCCAGTTTTCATGTTAACATCGGTCCCGTCGTTTTTGTTAAAGGGGTTTTTCTTTTTGCTTTTGTGGTAGGGTAGGGGAAATTTCATATTTATACTATTGATAAAACTGAAGGTAGGTTTTTGATTCATTGAGTGCGTTAATCTATGAAACTATCAAAACTTGTTACTACAATTTGGTAACAGAGATAAAAGGCACACATTTAGGGTCAACATATAGGGTGCAATTAAGTAACCCCTCCTTTTTGAAATAGATTGAAAAGAGGTAATAAAATCTTCCTCCCTAGCTTCAAGGTATGAGACCTGAAAATACCACCCCAACAAGCACGTACTTCTCATGTCCGTAGATGTAGATGACGGAGACCATCTCGAGCAGCGCCACGACGACGAGCCCGATGGTGCCGGCGAACGAGTCGAACATCTTCAGCCAGTACTCGCCCGCGCCCGTCGTGAAGATCAGCCCCACGCAGAAGCAGAACACACACACCACGCCTGGGACATCAAATCATTAATATACAGATATTCCTACAAGTATCAATAAACCCACTATACTCTTGAGGGATACCATGGAATTCCGAATATCCTACAAATAATATATAGTAGAAACATAAAGCATCATTAATCCTACTGACCATCCTGAAACGATGTATGAATTTCCTAGAAAGAAGAAGAAAATGTTTCCAAACTTTGAAACTTGGAATGTTTTTTCCAAAATTCCATGGCAATTAACTAAAACCAAACCTTACCAGTAATAACCGGCTTGCTGAGCCTCTTAAAGAAGTCGATATCAAATATGGTGCAGAGCATTCCCTCCATGATGCCGATCTGGCTG
Organism: Cyclophora punctaria; assembly: GCA_951394245.1. Classification (NCBI taxonomy): domain Eukaryota; kingdom Metazoa; phylum Arthropoda; class Insecta; order Lepidoptera; family Geometridae; genus Cyclophora; species Cyclophora punctaria. Next base: position 4,187,917 of record OX596192.1, on the reverse strand, counting down.
CCGAGGCCCAGAGACAGCAGCATCAGGAAGAAGATGATGGACCAGAACGGGGCCGGCGTCAGCTTCAAGATGGCCTGCGTGAACACGATAAAGGCCAGGCCGGTGCCTTCTGCAGCCTGGAAGATGGAGAAGATTTATTATGATAAGGAATTTGAGGGGCCCGGAGACAGCGAGACGGCGTCGCGACAGACCGCGCAGGCGGTGGCGGGACCAACTGGACGCCTACAAGAGGGACTAGCAACTGGTGGTTTCAAATCGAGAAGAGTGGCGGAAATGGGGGGAGGCCTTTGCCCAACAATGGACAGTCTAGCAAAGTGTGAAGATTTGAACAGATTTTATGGGTTCTTGGACCGCTTTAGTAGTGTGTTCAAATCTAACTTGTATTCTCAAAGGTTAGCGTAACCAAAATGTCCCACTGCTGAATTAAGGCCTCTCACCTCCTCAAAGTATCAGTACGGTGACGAGGATGAGGCGTTATCATCACGCTTGACTACTGCAGGTTGGTGATCTCAAACCCGAGCCATGTTTGAAAAGAAGGACTCATATTTTCACTCTCCTTGGAAATTAAACCCTGGAAACTCAGTAGAATAGATAAGACCATACCTCTTCCAGCTGCCGACTCATAGTGCACCCGGTGAGGTTGAGCGAGGCGGTGAGCGTGGAGTTGAGGCTGGGGAACTGCTCCTGGTAGTACTCCTGCGAAGAGTTCAAGGTGAACCCGCCGATGTGGTGCGCCGCCAGGATCTTGACCTCTCTGGAAGGTACACCGACTAGTTTTAGCACAACAGCACTAGGCAAAAGCCTAGGCATAAGCCATAAGACTTAGTGCCCAGAAATGTGCTAACCTCAGAAATACCAGGGCCTAGCGCAAAGTGGTCATTTGCAGGTGAAATTACGGGCCGTAGAGAAATTCAGTTTGGATACGTTTGGGGGTAGTCAATTTACCTTTCAAAACCTCCAGATCCAAAGTGAAAAATTCTACTTATGGATTATTTTCCTCCCTACCCCATTTCATTAATTGTTTGAATATTTGGATCTAAGATTTGGATCTACTTGGTCATCAAATGACTGCAGAACACGAAAAAAGAAATAAAATCGGACATAATTTAACATTCAGACGTCACAACAACCATGTAATTTTATTTTCCCAAACATTACCAAAATAAAACAGTCATTTACGGGTATATCTATAAAATTCCGCCAATGCCCGCCATGAGCTCGGTATTTCCATGACCTTTGGGTTCAAGTTCAACATTGGCTAATGGTCGCTTCACACGAAGGATCAATAATGTTCGCGGAATTATTACTGTTGGGAATAGAGTAACAGCTGGGCTGAATACCTTAGTTAGGTATCTAATAGGCACTATGATAATTAGGTTCTTTCAAACAATCACAATCATTTTTAATGGCAATAACGATTTAATAATACCATAGATGATGTTCTGAAAAGATATTTTAAGAAAAAGTACTGTTATAGGTATAATTCCATTTTTAACCCTCGACATATTAAAAAAAAACTCTGCCTGAACCATAGATATATAAACCTCTTCGCTTATCGAAACATAAATAATAAAAGCATCTGAATTGAGAACTCCTTGGGACCTCCTCAAACTTCAAGATACACCCTGATTGAAAACTTTTCAATTTAGTCGGTAAATATAACTTTTACAAAAACTATTAAAAAACTGCAAGAGCTTAAATAAATAAAAATGCCAAGCCAATAATAATTATGCTAATAGATAAAAGTGGTTTCATCCAAAAAGTTTGGCACGGTACATATTCTTTTCAATTTAAAATGGGTGCTATTTTTCCATTCGGGCGGTTGGCACTACATTCGGATTGCACTTTCAGCTATTATAGCTTCTCTTTTGATTAAAACCTTTGTGTCTATGCCTACGTAGAAATGGTGACGTCACTTCGTAACCTTGGCTTTTGTAAAGGTACAGTCAACTACAACAGTCGATGAACACATTCAATAGTACAAAACACCTGAACACTGAAAAAGCCACTGTTGGCTTCAAATCGAAAGGTGTGGTGGTAATGGGGAAGGCCTTTGCCTAACAATGGTACAGGCTAACAGTAATCTGTGTGGAGGCCTGCTCGCTCCAGAACTTGCAGGCCGCTCCAAGCAGGGTAATCATTGGCCTCTTTAATGGCCAACCATATTTTGACAAACAAATGAAGACTCATTGACTTTATGAAGAAGAAGAAGTAACCTGACCATTTAAAAATTCCATAAATAAGTGACATAACAAGACGAATCACTCTTATCACTAGTAATTTACAAAAAGCAGTCAACAACACAATATTCCAATAAGAAACTGAGAAGGTGCGGTGTTTTGTAATATTGATTATGTTCTTCCACTTTTGTAGTTGACTGTACCGGTAGGTACAGTATGACAGGTATGTCATACTCGCGATTTGTGGCGAAAACGTCAAACGAAGGCGAAGCTCGCATGTGACTTTGACTTAGAAATGCATCGTGTTTGTTGGAAATATTGTAAAATGACTTTTTTGTAGATGAGGAGCTCATCGTGATAATCATGTAGTCACTCACGTATCATTGGGACCTACTGGAATGTAAAGATTAAAGCAAGTGAACTTTATAATGTAAAGCTATTATATATTTAACCCACCACTGAATTTTTGCACTCTCCTATATATTTTTTATTATTTTGATCATCACATCCCAGTAGGTCCCAATGAAGCTCGAGTGACTGCACGATTAGCAGGTTTAAGCTCCTCATTTAATATCCACTTAATAGCTTTCTTTTCAGTAGGTTTGTCTTTGCACCTAAGGCAGATCGACGAGTAAAAAAGTAAAGTATGCCTGTAATGTCCCACTGCTGGGCAAAGGCCTTTCATCTCACTGAAGATATCAGAACAGTGAGGAGGATTAGGCGTAATCACCAGGCTTGTCTGATGCAGGCTGGTGATATCAAACCCGAGTCATGTTTGAAAAGTAGGAAGCCGGTTTCGTTCGCCCGGGAATTGAACCCGGTACCTCAGTCTTGGCAAGCGAGTGCACATACCAATACACCACTGAGGCGTTCTACGAGTATCTACGAGGTCTACGAATAATGGAAATAAAACCTTCGAAAAAAGAGCTAATCTTAAACAAATCGATAAAAATACACACTCACAAGTAAATCCCAACTTACTTGACAATACAATTCTCGACCATAGTATACGCCTTGAAGCCGAGGATACTGAAAATGACGACCGACGCGTAGATAGCGGTGAGCGCGTTACACACCGACACGAGCAACACGTCGCGAACGCAGTTGTTGTTCGGCGGGTTGTAGGAGCCGAACGCGATCAGCGAGCCGAACGCGAGCCCGAACGAGTAGAACACTTGTGTGGCCGCGTCCAGCCATACGGTCGGGTCCAGCAGCTTCTCCAGCTGTGGACGAAGAGAAATATGCTTTATTGGTGTTTTAGGCTCTTCCAGGCTCTTCGGCCACGGTACTCTTGAGCTCGTAAAATACAGCCTTTATCTACACTAATATTATAAAGAGGAAAACTTTGTTTCGTTGTTATGAATAGGCTCAAAAAATACTGGACCGTTTTTAAAAATTCTTTCACCACCAGCTACATTATCCACGAGTAACATAGGCTATTTTTCATCCCGATATTCCCACAGGAATGGACACAACACGGGTAAAACCGCGGGGCGCTGCTAGTTTTTTATATTCTTCAAAGAATCTCTACGGTCCGTCGCTTGCATCTCCACACCCCCTATTGATTAATCTTAATATAACTAGCCGCAATCTTCAAAAAGAAAGATAAACATTTTGACAAATCGTCAAATATCCTTACCTTCGGCTTGTACATGTGCAGGATGCCGTCGGCGGAGCCCGGGAGAGTGATGCCCCTCACGAAGAAGATGGTCAGTACCACGTACGGGAACAGGGACGTGAAGTATACCACCTGGGGATGGAGATGTTATTGTAAGGGCATAGAGATAAAGGATTGAACATTAAACTGTTAAATGCAGCACGAATGATGAATGACCGGTTCACAATACGATAAACTGTGTTTACTTTTTTCTCTATAGAAGGAAATGTCTTTGGTCAGAAAATCTGTCATAAGTATTAGTTTGCATTTGAGAACTCTTAAAAAAAATTCCGATGTCATCCATCGGAATTTTTTATAAGAGGTGCTCATCGCACCTCCTCCTTTTTCGGAAGTCGGTTAATTTTTTTATAGAACTATTCCTTCTTTCCATTTGCAGGACACTCTTGAATGCAAATTATTTTCTCAGCTTTACTGGCGTGCCCACACATTTTGAAAGAAAGGAACTCTTTCGCATAAAAAATCTTATTATTTTCTGCGTTTTACTGGGATAACAGCATTTTGGCAGCAGCCAGGACCATGAATAACTAAGAAGCATACTTCCACGTAAAGAAGTAAAGACAAAATCAACAATGTTTGCACTCCTCACATAAGAGGCAGGATAAGAAAGAACTTCACTTACAATCTAACACTTTTATTATGTACATTTATTCGCAAAATAAATGAATTTTGAACAAACCTTGCCACTACTCTGTATGCCCTTCATCACGATGAAGAACACAATGATCCAAGCCAGCAGTAAGTACAGCACGATCCACCACCGCGGCACGCCAGGAGTCTCGATGTTGGGAGACGCGTCCAGAGCCTCGCGGTACCAGTAGTAGACAGTAGCAGAGGCCTTGTTGCATTCAGCTTCGGCCGTGCCGTTGTCGGCAGGGCAGTGGGCCCAGGGCAGCTGGTCGGCGGTCAGCTGGTGGGAGAAGGGAGATGGTGAAATGAAGGCGGATAAGAGAATACCCTTAAAGAATAATAGATCTTGAAACTCTAACCGTCTTGTTCATAAATTTAACTTAAACAGTGTTTTAAAGTGTTTTGTCTCTTTTGCTCTTTGGCAAATAGCGTAAGTCGGAAAGAGACAGACCATTTGATAGTTAAAGTGCTGTTGTGTATGTAGGAAATGAAGAAGGATAAGGTAATTTTTTTAAACAACTCACCCTGATGCTGTTGAACAGGTAGAAGAAGACCCAGGTGATGATGACGTTGTAGTAGAGCGCCACGAACAGGGTCACAATGCAGCTGGAGATGCCGATGCCCCCCAGCCACGGGTGGATGGTGTTCCAGACCCCCAGGGAACCGAGACGCATCTTCTGCCCGATCGCCATCTCGATCAGGAAGAGAGGAATCCCTTCCAGGATCAGCATTATGAGGAAGGGGATCAGGAATGCTCCTGGAAAAAAAATGGTCGGTATTAATTTTCCATAAAATTGATATTTGTATTCATAGAAACAATGTCAAAAATTTGTTAAGCAATATATTATTGGGACATGAGTTAGTACGTTTTATTATAAAGCAGTATTTAGTTGGAACCGATAGATGGAGCTAGTGTGAAAATTTTATAGATCGCTCTTACGCTATTTTTAGAGATTTCGACGCCTTACATTTTGTTAAAAAGAAAAAATATTCCTCTTCTTCAAAATTGCTTCAGTCATCTCTTTAGAAATCTCAAAAAAATCCTTTAATTTAGTGAGGTAGTAAAAACACTACTACAGAACAAACGATTAAAACAATATCTCAACCGCGGATAATTAACATTCAATGAATATTTTATCTTCAAAGGGCAAGTTTTCAAAAGGCATTCGGTTGAACACAAAGCAGACATCAAAAACAGACATTTTGTTTTATGCTCGCTCTATACATTCGTCGAGTCATTTCGAGTTATTTGACATAAATAAAACTATTAATAACTTACCCAAAAATCGTTTGCATATTATCAGGTTTTTATGAGATGTACAATTACCTTTTAAACGGATAAAAAAGGGACCAATCGGTATGCATCCTACTCATATTATAAATGCGAAAGTTTGTGAGGATGGTTGCATGTATGTATGTTTGTTACTCTTTAACGGAAAAACTACAGGACGGATTTGGATAAAACTTTACCGTTATATAGATTATACATCAGAATATACATTTTATCCCGATATTCCTGCGGGAACGGATACATCGCGGGGAAAAACGCGGCTAGTACTCTTATATACCGAAAGCTCTCATTTCGTCTCTATTTACACTACAAGCAACTTTCTCTAAACGAGCTTTGTCGGAAAAATATGAACTCGGCAAATGTGTAGCCAGCATATGACCTTTTTCAATAAAATAGACGTAAAAGTATGTCCACAAAGCAGAATGTTCGAACCAAATGATACGTGGGCGTCGTAAACGAAATAATTTTATGTAAATTCTTTCTTTTGAAGTAATTTTGTTGAGGACTTCGGTTCGACTAAGTACGTTGTGTCGTTTACCCTGGTGTCGGAGTTTTTAGACCGCCTAAAGGCCTCCGACATGGTCTAACAATTGACACAACCCGGACCGACTGCTTAACGTGCTCTCCGAAGCACGGTAGAGCTCAGACAGAAATACCACTATCGGCCACCCATCCAATTAGAAGTCGAGATGCACGTTGCTTAACAATCGCAATGAGCTAACATCGCTTAGTCAAACTACGCCACAATCGGTACCATCGAAGGTTCGGTATCGTTACGTAATATAGCAGGTCTGTTCGTGCCTACATGTATATAATTGTGTTTTCAGTTGTAAATAATTCATTTTGAACAAATGTGTGTTGTTCCGTCTGTGTTGGTTCGCTCAATGTAGCAGAAATATTAATAACTAACGGCGCCTCGCCATGGAATACATTTTATATCGAACTTCCCGCGGGAACGGGTACAGCGCGGGTAAAACCGCGGGGCGCGGGTAGAACTAAACTAAAACTAAGAGAATTTAGACCGAAGAAGATACTTATGATACTTTAATGCGATATACAATAGCTTTCGCCATTAAGTCTATCCGACTTTGAAACAGATAACTTCGGTCTTTGAGTTTCCAAGACTTGAACTTCCTACCAACATTATAATATAAAGTAGGTATGTATGTATGTACAAGTATTCTGACGGTTATAAGTATACGAAACGTCAAATGCTTGCTTATAGCTCTATTTTTTCGTACTTATCCAATGTCGTCAATTTTTCAGCCGAAGACAACTCCTGAAGAGGAAAAAAGGTTTAGTGATTTATTTCATTCTTGCCTTATCTCTAAACTTTTTCATCTTCAGGAGTAGTCGTCTTCTTAAATATTATAAAATTTAAATTTTCTCAAAAATTACTGAACGGATTTTTATGCAGGTTTCACTAACATACAGAATGATTCAAGGGGCAGGTTTGTGATTACTTTTCATGTCAACATTCTCACAGGAACGGGTACTACGAAGGTAAACCGCGGGGTACTGCTAGTATGCTACTAATTTTCAAGAGGGGGCTATGGGCTAATTTCTATTCCCACGGGAACGGGTATAGTGCGGGTAATATCGCAGGGCACAGATAGTCTAAGTACAATAAACTTACGTCACTTTAAAATTCAAAAGTCGGACTTAAACAAAATACCACAGGTCACAGATGCCAAGCTAGACCTAAAATCAATACCTACAGACAGCTGCTACCTAAATATAGATCGTGCTGTTTACGTAATACAGTTCTGATTTGATCGGCAAATAAACCAGTCTAGATACTTATGTGTGGCCTATTTGGGAGATTAATATTGTGCTTGGTTAAGTCAAGTTTAGTACTCTGCCAGCGATAGATCGCACCGTTTTGCATATTTTTAATTATTCTTTTTGCCTCGTCAAAAAATGGGAACACTCTAAAAGTCATCGTACTCCATTCGCCTTATTGATAAACGCGGTACAACTAAAACACTGTGTTTTTGTCTCTCTTGCTCTTCGGAAAATTGCGTATGTCAGAAAGTGACAAACCACTTGTGAATTACAAACATCTGATATTTTTACCCGACTGCTTAACTCAGTTGTTCCGCTAGTCCATATAATTAGACATACATTAATGATTTTAAATATATTCATGTATTCAAATGTAAACTGAAACGTGCAAGAAAACGTTTTCGTTTTGTTTACGTTGAATTGAACCGTGTGTGTTTATGGAAATTATTTTTATTGCAAATTGGGTTTATAAAGCCTCCGTCACTAAGATAACAACCAGATTTCGTAGCCAACAATTGTATCTGGATATTATTGTCTCCAGGCAGGAATTGATCCTGCTGCCCCCGACACAGTGACCGCTCTTACAAACCATAGTGCCAATAAAATAACGAAATAGAGACGCAGTAAGTGCTTTGCTCTTCTGTGATGCCAACGGTACGACGCGACTGATTAGTCGAATAAAAACAGATAATAAATCCATGTAAATTCCTATGATATCGTTTTGACAAGCTGGAAGTTGGAAAAAAAAACGCAATTTGACATTTGTTGCTTGCAGACTAAACCTAGCCTATTCTTGCATTTTGCAAGTGAGCGCAATCTAAACGATGCTTTAACTCCTTTCAAGGTAATTTTCACACTCTGAGATTAGTTTTGGACTCATCGCCATTGTTAAAAGTTCGTCTACACTCGTCGCTACACACGTTTTGGCCCCAAAACATCACGTTTCTGTATGAGACTAATTGACCGTATATTTTAGCTGAAACGTGCGTAGTGACAACGGAAGGGTAGGTTGACATGACCTGGGTCTACTCGGAGACTCTTGGGTTCAAACCTACTTTTAAATTTTTCGTGAACAAGCATTTTGTTTAGAGCAAAAATTGGCCGTGCTGCTGATGTTTGGTTTTGATTAAATGAGGAATTTGACGAAAAGGAGGAAAAACAGTAGCAAAGAATGAACTTGTCTTTTGATTAACCGGGAGAACGAATGAACGAATAGATCGCTCTTTAGTAAATACGCGATCCATGAATGCGACTTTTCTTGTTTATGTGTGTATAAACAAATGAAAAACTCACCTCCGCCATTCTGCTGGCACAGATACGGGAACCGCCAGATGTTTCCCAGGCCCACAGAGTATCCAATAATAGAGAGGAAGAACTGAAGTTTCCCGCTCCAAGCAGCTCTGTCTTCCTCATTGACTTCTCTATGGAGAGATCCTCTCGACCCTTGCAGCACGATGGTGACTCCATGAGGCCTCTCCGACCCGTCCGCTCTCGTGGTCAGTGGCGCCAACTCGTGCCCATTCCGAGGTCCTATTGGCTCTGCCTTCGCCGCCATCTTGCTTTTAGCAATGGCCGCCGATATTCAAAATTTGAACTGATGTTCTTTTTGATTGATCAGAATTTTAATTTTTAACTTAATGGAATGTGTTATCTTAATCTGTTTCGCAGTTAATTAAAAATAAACTAAGTAATAGAATAGAGGTTATTGTCTTATTTCAACTTAACAATATTCTTGAGAAGATTGCTACCTAAGAATATGTTCATAATAATATGCTACTGGTGAATCTCATAGTCGTATGTGAAGAATCGTATGGCGTCCTTTTTAACGAACTCTACAACTTTAAAGTAGGTGGTGGTCCGTTGTAAGAGTTTTTGTCTAAGTTTCAATGAATCTCTGAAGACGAACGTTGCTTGTCTGTGCATTAAGCGAGGGTGTGGTGGCTAGTGGTGGAACATTTCTCTCAGAGCTGCGCGGGTGGTGCGGGGCCCGGCGGTGTTCGATTACATGGGGTTATCTGTAACAAAGATAGTTTATGATTAGTAAACATCATTAGGATGCAAAGATAAATCTAATATGTTAGCATTTGTCAGATTTTTTAATTTGCTAATACATAGGTAAGTACGTTCGAGTAGGTTAGTGGCCAACCCTATGGTGTCGGAGTCTTTAAATGAGTCTAACATGAAAACTATATTTATGTGTCTATGGTATCTATAACGAAAGAAGGTACGAAATAATGACCTCACCATAGATATTAAAACCGCGAAAACTAGGGTGAAGCGCCCAGTTTTTGGCATTAAGCGGTTTGGCCTAAATTAGTTCCTAAGGCAGTAACACCCTAATTTTCCGTGACTAACTTGTTAAAGCATTTCATTGTTATCAATTAAGCATATTGAGCTTTTGCTATTATCCGATTCGAATAATTATTTTTGTAATGGATAGCCACGTTCAACAGGAACATTATTATGCTATTTTTCATCCCGAAATTCGAACAGGAAAGAGTACAACACGGGTAAACCCGCGAAGCGTTGCTAGTATACATATGTATTTGTATCCGTATCAATTTTCAATGCCCACCTTTTCTTTTTAAACTTCGAACTGTCAAAGTGACAGTTTGACCTACATAAAGGTCGGTTACTGCCTTGTTACTGCTACCCCTAACATTTCACCCCTCGAGAATCGATTCTATTCATCTAAATTGAAAAGGTTTTCATAACTGACCTCTTTGTAAGTTGTTACGTAAAAGAGATTAGCAGAGGTTTTATTGGGGAACTAGGATAGCTCTACGGATTTACTGGATTTGATAAGTAGGTTTATTGTACAGTCCCACCATCTTATCTGTTCAGTTGACAGCGTCGCTAGTGGAGAATTTGGTATACATAATATAAGAAATTCACCAAGAAACAAAGGTAATTAAAACATGTCTTGCAAGTCAGTCTATAGATATCATTAAAATTTAAAAAACTACAATATCAATCATATAAAGCCTAACTAACATAGTATAGATTCAATATGACGCGGCTGTAGTTCCCATTTTGCCCACCTGAACAGTTAAGTTGGTGGCACTGTATATCTAATCCTCTTCACTATGCTGATATTTTTAGTGGAGACCTTTGCCCAGCAGTGGGACACTACAGGCCTACTTTACATACGCTTTACCAGATTTGAGTATTTTTTTCTAAGAATTTCGGGATATCATTCATTTTGTCATCTATCTAAACATATTTATAAAATTCAAAGTCCTGACTGACTGATAATCAACGCTCAGCCTCAACCGCTACACCTAGAAACATGAAATTTGGCAGGAAGGTTCTTCAAATGATGTAAGTGCACACTAAGAAAGGATTTTCTAAAATTCCTACGGGAACGGGCGCTGCTAGTTAAATTATATATAAGTTGAACACATAATTACTTATTTAAAAAACACGGGAAATTATTAATAAAAAAAATGTATTTTTATATAAGTAATTAAAGTATGCATTGGATTGATAACTACTCAATATTGTTGTTGTGCTATCTTTCCAGTTTTCCTATAAACTTATGTCGCAATACGCAAATACCATTCAAATTAAGTGCCACAGATTAATAAAAATGCACTCACACAAATCCATAAATTAATTACGATATTTTCCCCATCGTTAATAAGCCAATCTCCATGTAGGTCGTAAACATAGTAACCTCTTTGGACTAACCTTAGTATATATATAAAGCAAAATATGCAGGGTTGATATTTTTCTAAAAATAGGAATGACTAAAGGGAAGCGTGTTCGCTGATTACTTTTTAAATAGCACGAGGAAATCAGAATCGCAGTGATTATCTAAGAATACTTACATAGAAGTAACTTGTCTATACTAATAGTATAATAGAGCTGAACAGGTTGATTTTATCTCAAAAACTACCATTTGAATAACTAATTATTTTTGTAATGGATAGCCACATTCAATAGGATGGTTAAAGACTATTTTATTATCCTGAAATTCCCACAGGAATAGTCACAACGCGAGTAGAACCGCGGGGCGCTGCTAGTCCTAAATACAGTAGATACTGGTATCTTTCACTGGGGTGCCGCGATGTAGCAACTGTGTTGACGACTAGCAAATTGTACATTAGATATTTACTTGACATGTATGGCTCAGAACAACGGTATGTTCCGTACGTACAGTCAGCCAAAAATGTGGTCTACCACCCTACGGTTGAGATTCATTTCAACGTCATGAAACAACAAGGTCAATTTTCATTAGCCGCGTACCCACCTAGCGCACAGGCTCGCGAGCCGTGGCTCGCGAGCCATGGCTCGCGAGCCAGCCTCAGTAGTTTTGTTCAATTTACACGAGGCCGCCTCGCGAGGCAGGCTGAGCCATCATAAGTCGTGTATATTCAGCTGCAGCTATTTTCCTAGCTTCGCGCGCGAGCCAAAACATAACCGTACCCACCTAGCGCACAGGCTCGCGAGCCAAATGCTCGGCTGGTGTGGACGTGCCTCGGGCTGCCTCGGGCGCGCGTTTGCTCGGCTGAGCACGGCTCGGCCCCGAGCCATCTGTTGTCGGTAAACTTGACGCGCTCAAAGGTGCCTCGGCGAGCGCTGTGTGTTAGGTGGGTACGGTTATGTATTGGCTCGCGCGCGAAGCTAGGAAAATAGCTGCAGCTGAATATACACGACTTATGATGGCTGGCTCGCGAGCCATGGCTCGCGAGCCCGTGCGCTAGGTGGGTACGCGGCTATTTAATAATAGAGGTCCAACTAAGTCACCCAATGATGTCAAATGTCAGGCATCTCAGATAACAGACAAAACGTCATAACATAGGTAATTGTGCATAGAAAAGTCAACCTTAGCGATCGTTACATCTCGCAGAAACTTTTGTCAAAAGTGGTAGACCACTTTCTTGGCCGACTGTACATGTATATACGGTCGTTTAGGCATACGCACATTTCTTACATAATTGAATACGCTCCGATAAACCGCTAGTCTGAAAACGCCCTAAGCAGCTATAAACCATACTTCATTACACATACGGCTCCATAAAAATGGTTACGAAATCGCATCACTTGGAGAAATTATTGATTCTCCGTCGCATAACCGTGTCAAGGCCGCCAGTGCTTTGTAATATCCCCTACAAAATACAGGAGCAAGGGGCACGGTGAAAGGACTTTTGTTTGAACCCTGAATGAATGTGGCTGAATGCCAAAGGACCTTTGTGTGAACTCGCTAATCAAGATGTCTAAAGAGTCTGGCCGCTTTGGGGTGTCTGGTCTATAGTCTATGGTCTGACTGGTGAAAAAGGTTAAACTGAAAAAAAAATATTCTATGGTAAGTATGTCGTAAATGACATCCGTGTAAATACATTAGACGGTAAACGCTGATAAAACTATACATTAATTGTGTTAGAAAGTTTAGTTAGGTAGATCATTAATTATTCAAATACCTACAGTATAAAATAAAAACCATCACGTTAATTAAAATAGAACGTGTGACGTATTCCCGCCAAAAGTGTTTTAATTTTAATCAATCTGTCATCATCATCACTCGTCATTTACTTTATCTATGAACATAATATAATAGTGATGATAGTTCCGTAATTACTTTTTAGTCGATTATACTGCGATTGTATCGATACAGAATATCGATTAAACTATTGTGACTCCAAGTCTTTTGTATTGCGATGTTCGATAGAAGCCTTCTAAATATAAGCATGTTACAATAGTTGTGTCTGCGTTTTTATTACTTATATATTACACTAGCAGCGCCCCGCGGTTTTACCCGCGTTGTGCCTGTTCCCGTGGGAATTTCGGGATAAAATGTAGCCTATAGCCTTCCTCGATAAATAGACTATCTAACAATGAAAGAATTATTCAAATCGGTTCAGTAGTTTCTGAGATTAGCGCGTTTAAACAAACAAACAAACAAACAAACAAACAAACAAACAAACAAAACAAACTCTTCAGCTTTATAATATTAGTATAGATACGTAGAGGTACCTACAGTTATTTACATAACACCTAGGTAATAATTAGCTACTTTTACCTGCAATTAAGGCACGTAACGTAAATCTGTACTAAGTAAATTCAAATTCAAATTTTTTATTTGTTCATAAACATGGGTACAATCTTAGGTGGTAATCATTGTAGTAAAGAATAGTAAGATAATGTGTGTATTATATTACTTTAGTGTGTGGTTTCTTTGTTTGATTTTAAAATAAATCTTTTTAAAACAAAATGTGTGTCCTAGATTGCCACAAGAAGGTTAAAATATATTTTTAATCCCAAAATCCCCACGGGAACGGTGAAAAAGCGCGTAAAATAGCGGCGTATCGCTAGTAAAGTACAGGATACATGAAATCATGTAATGGAGGTAAATACTAGCTGGCAATTATAAAATAATTGTTAGGCATTAAAAAACTCATGCATAATCGTCCTACGAATATCATAAAATGAAAGATGGTAGAAGTATGGAGTATCGATGTTACTCTTTCACGCCAAAACTACCCGTCGAATCCAAATGAAAATTAGCACAAAGAGAAATAAGAGTCTGGATTATCACACATACCACTTTCATCCCATAAGTCCCACGGGATCGGGTACAATGCGGGTAAAACCGCGGGCAATGAGAGTATGTGGATAAAGTAGGTATGTATGTTAGAAGGAAATTTACCATGAAACTAATTATTCTGTGACTGTATTCATATAATGAAGGACTTTGATTCATGTTCCAATCTCGATACGTACAAACAATCGTAGCATTGATTTGTAATTTGTATTATTACTCTCCATTTGTCCATTATAAATTGTAATATCTGTCCGTTGAGATATAAGATATGTGTATGGGTGTGTCAAACTAGTATCTATATTTTTGATACGGTTGTGCTGCGGTATTTTACAGATATTACAGAGATTTACTGTTGCCCGCGGTGCCACCCGCAATGACCTGTTCCTGAAGGAATTTTGGGATGAAAAGTAGTCTATGTCCTTTTCAGAGGTCTAAACTATCTCTACACTTTTACACTTTACTACACTTTATTTTCTTTGAAATATATTAGGCAGTTTGGGTGTCATTCTTCTTCTTCATCGAGTGGATGGTCAACCTGACCAATCCTGGTGTCAGAGTTATTGAGCCGCCAAAGGCCTGGGTGTCATTGCGTAACATAGACAGACATAGTTACTTGTTCGTTTATAATATAAGTGAGGCTCACGTTTTATAAGCTTTATAATTTATCATACGATGCTAAACCAATGGGGACCTTTTCTGTCTGTCAAAATATAGAACCCTAATAAACTGGGTATCGAATAACCCATTTCAAGGACTTTGGTCCTTGGAGACTTTAAGTCTTGTATATGCAACCCCAAAAGTAAAAAGTATATTATGTGAATAAACCTGCCTGTAATGTCCCACTGCTGGTCAAAGGCCTCTCATCTCACCGAAGATATAATTTACATCCAAGCCTTATTTTTAACAATATTATGTTTTGTCCTGCGGTTTCATTCAGCCACAAACTGTAGAAGCATGTCATCTATTCAATGCCGACCATTATGAATGTGTTATGTATATTTTGTAAGTCATTCAAAATGTACTCTAAAACCAAGGTCGGTGACTCTGTAGACATTAGATGAAGTACTCGTAAAGTATGGCGTCGTTGAAATTGACGAGTTTAGACGCAGCGAGTGAGTCGGTGAGTTATATGATAATAATTTCACAGGAAACACTACGGATCTGCGGTGTATGGTATTGTCCTAGAGTCCTTCGTCTTGCAGCGTCACATAACAGACATTTAGGCCATGTCGGAGGCCTCTAGATGGTATCAACAACACTAACTCTAGGGTTGGTCACTAACCTATACGAAAAGAACTTTAAAGATGTTCCATACGAGTTCCCTTGTAGTCCGGTATCGCGGTAGAGATTATTAAATCACGAGAATGAGATTGAGTTGTTCTTGAAAAAGCCCTAAAAATAGCGACTGCTTCGGTTAATCCAACACTGCTCATTTTGAATTGAAACTACGTTTACACTTCGTTTTTATTGTACACTAGCTGAGCCCCGCGGTTTCACCCGCAGCGCCCCCGTTCCCGTGGGAATTTTGAGATTTTTATTCCATATTTTCTTATATAAAATCCTTGTCCTGACAATAAGGAACACATTAAAAAAAGAATCATCCAATTTGGTGCAGTCTTTCTGAAGTTATGCGCTTAGCAACACATTTTGCGATTAATTTTTATATTATAGATTTTTATCTGACGTTTCGGCCTCTTACAGGAACCGTGGTCACAGAAGACACTTCTGTGATTCTTGTGTCTATCCGTAAACGTACTCAATTTAATCCGTTTAAACATTTTTGTTGCACTAAAAAGGTCCGTTGCTGACCTGCATTAATACATTGCATCGATGTTTAAGTACAGAGACCATTCAATTAATAAGTGATCCGTTCATTGGCACGAAACATTTAATGAATTAATGATGCCAATTAATCGATTTAATTACCGACATAATTGTATCGATTCACTGATGACTATTGTAGTGTTGGGACAAAACGTTGACATTTTTTTTAACATAAGCGTATTGTGTTTTTTGATTGATTCGCAAACAAAAGTGATACGATTTTAAGAGGTATTTTTTGACGTTTGTAAGAAAAAAGTATTAGCCTATATTTTCCCACTGTGGGCAAAGGCTGAACACTGAAGATATCAGTACAGTGAGGAGGATTGATGTAAGAAAATTATATATTTGACTTTCTTAAAAATACGATTGTTATACGTAATTATTTTGTATTAATTTGTTATTACAAGAGGGTGTATGTAATATTGTTTTTTATGCTAATTTGAAATATAATATGAATAAGATGTTGTCTTTTACTCATTTGGAACGGTTCAAGGAAACGTTTTGAGACGAAAATTAATACCTAATTAATTTTGTGAATAACTCGTCGTGCCTGTCCGAGTTCGCATAATTACAATTATATTTAAATATATTAAATTATTTATGCACTAAATTTCATTGTGGCAGGTGAAAATTAATAAAACTTTGTGGACATTTTTAGTTCCAAAGATTACCCACACACAAAAATACAAGTTTATATAATTACAAAAATAAGCTCCTACTGTCTACTTGTTTAAAAAAGCTACAATATAAAAGAAACTCAAAATCCTGTAACTATTTTGGTCGTAAGTAACCATAGTGTATCGTATATACTGGTTGTCGGCGACGGCTGCGCTCGTGTAACGCGGTTGGTGACGTCATCGCGACCCCAGAACGTCTCTTGAATCGCAATTGTCTATGAAACGGCCCTAACTTTTGCATTAACCTACTTCCGGACAATTATTATTCCAGTCTCTATTTGTCATTTCGACTAAATATTTCAGTTAGTTTTGTTGTCAAATTAGTCGAAGACTGTTTGCGGTACGAATGGAAAATAAGTAAGCAATTAATATAAGTACTTATCTATTAATGAGAATATGTTAAATATGGAATGAGGTTTTGTGCTGCTTTCCCTATTCGTTTTATCAGATACAAATTGTGTCTAAAATTCACGAAAAAATTATGTGAAAAAAAGAATTTAAAAGGCCAATCTTTAAGTATAATTGATTTTATTAGGTCATTTTAAATTTAGCTGGCATTTGAGTAAAACTAGTTAACCATAGAGAAACCAAATGACCTAATCCAATCAAAAGGAGTTTTCATATCAATCAACACGGTTTAATTACTTGTGGTTATAAATAAATGATCCCACGTGAGGGGCCCACGTGTATTTCAGCAGTCCTCTGACCTTCTGAGCCCACAGCGCATCCCCTGCATCCAGCCCGCCGCGCACAATCAATAAACACCTATACACGGTGAAATCTCAATGAAACTACAGCTATTTCAGATATTTTTCATTCAATTTCGAATTTACTTTTAAACATGGCTGAAACACGGCTGAATGGTAAATCATCTTAGCTGAATTTATATAAAAAAAATATGTTCCATGTTTAAATTTTAAGTGATCGCTTCGCAGATGTTTTAATGATTAATGTCAACAAAATGAATACTTACAGGATTTGTTTTTTTTTTTGTAACTAATAAAAACTTGGAATAATATTATTTGCACCAGTATTGAAACACTGTGGTCGCGATTTTTTAAAAATCAGAATCACGGTAAGCGGACATCCGCGGCGGGCGTTCTGTACTGACTGCCGCCCAGCGGGTTTAGTGATGCGACACCCTTATTTATAACACAATATCGATACATTTTTGACGTTCGTTTTTGAAATATCAAACTTAGAGCTTTAACATGACTTTAGCGTTGCAAAAAATTATTTTATAAACTGGGAAGTTATTTTGAATCAAACTGAACGTTATTTCAAACACGGTTGTCAAATGAATTTAAAATTAATAATGTCTTTTAAAACTATAAACGGACAAATTAAATGAAATACGCGGAAAAATTCCGTTAAATAAAAATCATGCCCGTTCGTAATGAGATGTTCTTATCCATTAAAAATGTCTAAACTGTTTGTTTATGCAATTTTATCTTTAATTAGTAATTTAGTTTATAATTGCATTAATTCACATTGATCATGTTGGACATTATTGTATGAAGTGAATAACACTTGGGACCGCTAATATACTTTAATGTAACTACATGTCATAATATCTTGTAATAAATAATAATATACTTTGATATTATGCAAGTTCTATCAAAGACAAATTATACTATTATTTTAAATTGAGTTTTCTTATTGATAGACTTGTAAAGACATTTATTTAAACATAATTATTTAAAGTATATTTCGTAAAGTTGGTAAAAAATCTACTAAATTCCAACTGCAACGCAAAAGCTAGAGGCATTAGAGGAGCCTCACCGGAGAAGTATACTAATATAGTTGGGGAAGAAAAAGTTGTAGAAAAGATGGACAAAAAATGGAGGAAATACGAAAAACGCAGTATTACACACAAACATCCATCACCACACGAACAGAAAAAATCACCAAACCCGAACAAAACACGTGAAATCCTTACCACTGCTGCGGACTTTGACACTACCATTTAACGTTTGATTGCCTATTTCAGGAAGCAGTCACTGTCGCCATACTTCTGCATTGGCCATCAATTAACTCTGATTGTGTGCACAATGTCATGAGCTAAATAAGCCCTAATAACGAGTTCTCATAGTTATCATAGTGCTTGTTAATGTATGTCATGTTAATGCACTAGATGAGTTATGGGTAATGTTCTATGTGTATTTGTATACGTAGCTATGGAATATAAGCACATGAAAAAGCGAGTGTTTAAAACCTTATTTGATCTGTAGTATTCCAAAGTTAATATAGGGTAGGCTTTCATTGAAGCGGAGCGGAGATTGCGGAGCTCAATCGTCCAATCACAACGAATTTAAATTGACATTGACAAGACATTGACATTGTCAAAATCTTTTCGGAATACATGGCTATAACAATTTTTAATTTTTAATACTAACATCACAAAATAAAGAATATCTATTCTGTGCTTACATATCAAGAGTAATTTTTATGAGAAGTCGTCTGTCTACTGTTTCCGAAAGGGGCCAACGCGTCAGATAAAAATTAAAATAAAGGCGAGGTGTATCTGTAAACGCAGTTAAACCTAGTAGACATTATTAAAGTAATTTAATGTGAACTTTAAAGGACTAATTACCTAAAATAACATTTTCATGACTTGACTGTACCTACATATGTATATGTATTAAATAAAATTTATTTTATTTTTTTCATACAAAACATACGGTAAAAAAATATTTAATGTTTTTTACCGTATGTTTTGTATGAAAAAAATTAAGCAACATAACCTAAACATGTATTTTTATTTATTTAATTCTTGTTATGTAGTCAAATCAAATCAAATCATTTATTCGCGAAAATAGTTGTTACATCTATTTACAAACCCGAAGGGTGTGCAAAATATAAAAATCATATTTTTCACCTCCAAAAATAGTTGACGGAAGTTTCATCTTTCAAGATTATCTAAAATTAATTACTATCCTTACATAATGAATAAACTAATTTACAGTTTAACCCTTAAACAAACAAGAGCCCCTGTGGCTGTTTAAGAAAAAGCGAAGGTGTTTTCTGGGTAATTAGGGGCCGCTGATTTCATTTTTGATGAAAAAAATATAAGAAAGGGGGAGGGAAGGGGTGTTTTTTGTGTGGTAAATAACCTACCATTATCCATTACCGACTTGTAAAATTTTACGATTGTGGTAAAATAGTTACCATTATCCAACCCGGTTTGAAAAAAATCTATACTAGTTGCTTTCTCTGGGTTTGCTTGTCTAATTTAGGTAATTTAAAAAACATACATATTCACATTTCTTTTGTTCAATACATTATATTTCTTCTAAAGCATTCGACATAGAAGGAGTCTAATGGTTTTATGGTCTATCTTAGTAGGTAAATAAAAATAGTCGTTTTATATGTAAGACTTTTATTAATTATACTTATATAAACAATTCAATTATATTTACAATTCATAAACCAAAAAAACATATAGTTTTTATATATGTAAAGAAAAATATGCACCATTCACAACCCAAAAATACAAACCGTTTCTATATTAGTAAATCCAATAACAGTTAGGCACGAATGAACAATGGTAGATAATTTACCACAATCACCCATAACTTCACATGATCGAAAACCATGCATAGATTACCAGAATTCTCAACCAAATGGATGCAAAACAACAACAATATAGCCTAGTTTATAAATCTGGACGCAAAAACCACATAACAGATTTTTCGTAGAACAAAACTCAAATTTTTGTGGGAGCGATGCACAAATTTCAAATTTTTTTCGCCAAACTGCCGACTTGCCCTCTTTGACATTGACTTATAAGGACGGGTGACGTTTATTAGTGAAATGTTGCCAGTAGTTGGATAAAAAAAAATACAACGTTTTACTTGCTATTCAATTCGATTAAATTCGTTGAAAAAAAAGTCCTTTTTTTTAAAAAAAAATCATGTGGTATGCATTCTACCTTTATTTTAATAAGGGTTAAACAATGGTGTATACCTAAAGGGCTTTGTGACTCATGATGTAATCTATTTTATCTATGATCGATTAGTGTTGGTAAATAAATAGGTATCTGTGGCTATCTATCTAGTTTGGTTATGTTTTAGTGAGACGAGGCCATAATTTTCAAGATCTTGAAATAACCTTGAATTTTTCCGGAACTGACAGCGTCTATATCTCGGAAAATAGACTCTCAGTATGTTACTAGGAATGCTTGTTTATATGTGTAATATATACATCTGATGGCGAACAGATTGAATGGGATTTGTGTATGTTTATGATCATTGGAGATCAAATAAAGATATAAACAGATTTTAGTACTTTATTTTAAAAATTTCGAGAAAACTAGATTATTACTAGAATGTATGTATTTTGGATGAAATTATTACAATGTTTATGATATTCATGTATAATGTTTATTTTAAAACGTAAAATTATAGGTCCATATTTTTTTAATCGATGGACCATGTCGGAGGCCTTTAGGCAGTCTATAACTCCGACACTAGGGTTGGCCACTAACACGAACTTTCTTTTTTTAGTCCTGATTGTTAATAAATTAATATAATTCCAGCCCCTACTTAGCATCCATAAAAGGCTATTAAAATAAATCAATTTCGATCCGTGGTCAAAATTGTCCACCGATCTCGATAAAAATAGGGGATGAAAGTAATGTCCCATGCCTACTTGTCCGTTATGTCACATGCCAGAGCAGAGTGAAGGTATGGGGTGAGCGGGCATGCGCGGGAAAGGTCCGCCATCTTGTAATGGTTCGGCCATCTTCGGTCACTTCCGCCCGTTTTCGGTGAAAGCAGACTTTTCCGTAGGTGCTGCAAACTGTAACAAAATACTATGAAAATCTGACCTTAATACCTTTGTAGCAAGGTTTAAAATTTAACTTTGAGGTTTCAATGCAAGTTTTTAGATTTTGCGTCATCATGGTTCTAATTTTAGCCAAAAGGAAATTGTTTACTTTTATGATTGAAAATTTTTGCGATAGAAGATAAGGAATGATTGGACAAGAATCTATTTTGCATAAGTATAACTGTTTACATATAAATTACATGAATAGGTTAAATTATTACTCAAATATGTACATACTTATTTATACTAGATAGATAATATATCTATAAGTACCTACTAATATTATAAAGAGGTAAATTTTTAAAGTTTGTTTGTTTGTATGTTCGAGGTAATCTGAGGAATTATCTTTCCGATTTGAATAATTCTTTTTGTAATAGATAGCCACATTCAACGGGAAGGTTATAGGCTATTTTAAACTATTTTTCATCCCGAAATTCCCACGGGTACGGGTACAACGCGGGTGAAACCGCGGGGCGCGGCTAGTGTAATATATATTAATTATCTGCTGTAGGTAATAAGATTTCCAGCTGCCGTCCTGTAGATGCGCCCGCTTCAACCGACCACAACAAACATCTGGGAGCTAAAAACTACATCTACCCCTAAAAACTTTTATGATTATAAAAACACAAAAAAGGATTGGAAGAAGTTGTGGGAATCTTTTATCCAGCAGTGGGAAAGCTTGAAAAAATAAACAGGAAGGAATCTAGGTAGGTATTTAAATTAAATGCGAACTACAACTACGTACCTCCTCGTGATACCAAAGTAGGTATAAAACATTCTGTTGGCCCGAACTTTACCTAAATTGCATTTGGACCGTTTCCAGGTTGAATATTGCATGTATCTATTAAAATACTTGCTCGTACCTATGTAGATGCCTGCGAGAGGAAAATTGGCGTCCGAACACTTTAGGCAAGGCTTTTAGGTGAACAAAGCTTAACGTAAATATACCGTTACGTGTAAGGTAAACCTTTTCCTAACAGTAAAGTATTATCATATCCCACTGCTGGGCAAAGGCCTCTCATCTCACTGAAGATATCAGTACAGTGAGGAGGATGTCGTAATCACCACGCTTACCTAATGCGGATTGGTGATCTCAAACCCGAACCATGTTTGAAAAGTAGGAAATATGTTTTCGCTCGACCTGGGACTTCAGCCTTGGCAGGCGAGTGCACATACTACTAGACTACCGAGGCGTTACAGTAAAGTTCCTTACAGTACCTAGAGACAAAAATCCTACTTCATATTATAAATGCGAAAGTTTGTGAGGATGGATGTATGTATGGATGGATGTATGGATGTATGTATGTTTGTTGCTCTTTCACGCAAAAACTACTGAACGGATTTGGATGAAACTTTACAGTAATATAGGTTATCCATCAGAATAACACATGCATGCAATACATTTTATCCCGGAATTCCCACGGGAACGGGCACAACGCGGGTAAAACCGCGGGGCGCTGCTAGTAATAATCATAATAATGACTTTTAACTACCTATCCATTTTGGCGCAGTTGTACGGAAATTATGCGGCAGTTTGATTTTCATTTTAACGATTCATTTTTATTGTAGGAGGTATATTCATAAACGCCAGCATTTTAGCTATCAAACGGTTTGTCCCTTTCTGACATACCCTATTTTCGGTAAGTGACAGAGATAAAAAACTTTATTACACTGTTAGTCTCGGACCAAGAACTGTTAGTTACATAGCGTTTATGAAGCCGGTAAGAGTATTAAAAGGTAGGTACTTACATATTGGGAAAGGGCTTTATTTATAATCGCTTATTAACAGTATTTAGCTGTCAAATGGCTTGTCCCTTTCCGACACACGCTATTTTTGCAAAGAAAAACGAGACAAAACACTTTAAAAATTTAGTTTTAGTTATAGTGTTTATGAATAAGGTGGAAAGTGTTTTTTTTAGCACAAATATTTAATGCCTATGCTTCGCAATTTCACATTTGCGACTAGCGTCTCAAGTGGAAAATTGTGAAAACTATTTTTCCTAGATATTTTAAAATCCATACCGCGTGTGGTATATTCAAAATGTTATTATTTATGCATGAGCTGCGTTACCCGCTTCCTAAAATGTAGCGTTTTCGGAAAGCGTGCGAAAGCAATCTAGAATCCGGGCCATGCATGAAAATTGTGAGAAAATATTTAATTTTTTGACCTTTGGATATAACATTGAAATGTAATTCAGTGTCATCAAAACAACCGCTGGTTAGTCGCGGGCACAGCAAGTCTAGGTATGCTTATATTATAATAAGGTATTTTATTAATTTTGTGTGTTGTTTGTATGTACGGGCTAATCTCATGAACTACCACTTCGATTTGAATAATTATTCTAGTAATGGATTTAATCACATTCAACGGGAAGGTTAAAGGCTATTTTACATCCTGAAATTCCCTCGGGAACGGGCATAACCGCGGGGCACTGCGAGTATCAGATATAAAGTAAATATCAAGCAAGTTTCAAACAAATAAAAAAAGACGTGTGGCACTCGGGGACTGCCGCGGTAAAGCTATTGCATAGTTATTTTTTCTATCACTAGATGGCGTTAGTGGGGAGCGTGAGGTTTTTTCGTTACGGAATTTCTGGATTCGGTCCCCGCGCTCAAGGCCCGCGATAGAAGCTATGCAATAGCTTAAAAATACTTCATGAATATTACCTTAAAATGAAGGTAAACAAAGTCTAAATTATATGATAACTAGCAGCGCCCCGCGGTTTCACCTGCATTGTACCCGTTCCCGCGGGAAATTTGCGATAAAAAGTAGCCTATGTCCTTTCTCAGGCTCTCGGCTAACTGTGTACCAAATTTCATTAAATCGGCATCAGAAGTTTTGGCGTGAAAGCGTGACAGACATAGTTACTTTCGCATTTATAATATTAGTTAAGATAACTAACCTAACCTAACTTAACAGTAACAGATAGATATAGATATGTACAATCTCTGTACCTTACCACATCTAATGATTTTCTAAGAACCGTAGGTCGATTTTGTTTGCTCGGTTCCAGTACCTACGCTACGCAATTGTACCGTTTTTCCTCATTCATTCAATTGAAAAACCATGGCTGGATTCAATTCAATTCGTTCTGTGGGCTGTAATTAGACATTTGCCGCGGGTCGCGTAGAGTATGCGAGATGACACATCAGGCCTATTTCAACACCAATTAAGACGAGAGTCAATTAACGCGAGATAAATTACTTGACTATTTGCAGGTATATGGGTCTTGTGCTATTTGGGAACGTTTTTAAAATGCTAACGTATAAATTGAGAACCAATTCTCGAGATGCGATGGTACTGATAGTTACACACACACAAAGACGCGTGTCTATACTTATCACAACTACAAGTATGATCAGGGGCGTGTGATAAAACTGCTTTAAAACACCCCGCATTGTTCCCGTACCGCGGGAATTTCGGGATAAAGTATCCCATGTGTTATTCTGATGTATAACCTATATTACTGTAGTTTCATCGAAATCCGTTCAGGAGTTTTTGCGTGAAAAAGTTACAAACGTAAATACATACATACATCCTCGCAGACTTTCGCATTTGTTTATTAGTAGGATAACTCAATGTCTGGACCCCGGTTGTTTCATATTGACCATGTCGGAGGTCTTTAGGTGGTCTAAAATCAAGGTTTAATACTACTTACTTACTCATTTGTTTTTGTATAGCTAACAACGCCCCGCGGAGTTACCCGCGTTGTGCCCGTTCCCGTGGAAATTTCGGGTTGAGAAATAGCCTATATCCTTCCCGTTGAATGTGGCTATCCATTACAAAAAAGAATTATTCAAATCGGGCTGGTAATTCTTGAGATTAGCATACAAACAAACAAACAAACTTACAAATTTAACCTCTTTATAATATTAGTTTATATGTATATGGTGCAAAACAAATAACGTTAACTATCTTTTATAAAAGAAGGTATGGAGTTGCACTGTAGTTGCATAATTCAGGCTGAAAATAATAAATAATAATATATCTATGTACTTACATACTCGATCTTAATTAAGGAAAGGTATATAAGAAAACAAGTGTAGACTTTCAATTTTTTTAATCTAATTTGAACTGTTTGGCAATAAACAATTGCAATTGATTATTAGAAAAATAATTTAAGTTGCAGAACTACTCTACATTCATAACTACAAAGTCGAAAATAGCTATTTATTAGCGTATCTATAATCAACTCTAAGTCCTAGGCATTAGGGTCTATTCTGAAACGAAACCGATGTCTATAATACGTATTTTTACAACATAAAATACATTTTGTCTTTGGCACTGTTTTTCGTACAAATTTTAAAATATTTGTGACCCTCTCTTCAACATTCTTAACATAATCACAGTTCGGATACACTTTTTAGAAAATATACAAGATATATTTTAATTAAAATTATATTTTAGTTAGCACAAGTATACCTCAGTGTATAATAATATAATTAGTTAACATAATCAAATCATTATTAAATCACTACCATATACATAATAATATGTATGACTTTACGAAGACATTCTTTTAATAGAACACTAATTCAAAATAAATTACTTTTTCAAATAATCTTGATATTTAAAAATAATGTAAAAAATATAATAATATGTTAAACGAAAAAGAGATGTTATAATAACTATAACTTTATATGTATATCTGTATTTATATATATTTATATGCATTTATGTAGTATCATAGCTCTTAAACAAATAAATATACGAATTTAATTAAGATTTTTTGAGTTCTTTCATGGGTAGAGTATAGCTATTATTTATTTATTTTTCATCGTGTATCCGAACTATGCAGCCTCATTTATAATTAAAAATACCACTAGATGGCGTTAAAATCAATCTGGAATCTCAATTTAGGCCCTTACCATCAAGTGATGATTAAATTTAGACTCAACCTCTTAGAAAATAAGACGCATCTTAGCTTGTATCATACATAGAATTTGTCTTTTCACAACTTTTCAAAGTCAGCTTTAAAATGTGGAATATTATTTACAAGTTATTTTTTTAATGAAAATAGTTAATATTTCTATTGACTTTTTGTCTATTTCTGCGCAGCAAAGATTTTTGAAATACACTATTACTATTACGTAGACGAAAACATGCTATTTAAACTATCACAATTTTTGGTGAAGTAGCGTTTAGTGTTGGAAGCTATATGTTTAATTTTCCACAATAAAGTCCCCTATTGTTGTATATAATTAAAATGTTTATTTTGAAGTGTGTATGTGTGATCCAATAGCTACATTTACAGCGCTGACGTTGATCGTCAATGATGGTCTTACGTAGGCTTTTTTAGAAAACTCACATTAATTTTGTCGTTACGATATCAG
This sequence comes from Cyclophora punctaria, assembly GCA_951394245.1. Lineage (NCBI taxonomy): Eukaryota > Metazoa > Arthropoda > Insecta > Lepidoptera > Geometridae > Cyclophora > Cyclophora punctaria. The sequence goes on along the minus strand of OX596192.1, from coordinate 4,161,150 downwards.
CATACGACATTATCGATCCACATCAGCATAATAAAAAATAATGCTTTCAGTAGTAGGCAATAATTAAAAAAATAGTTCCTTTTTTAAATTTTGAAACACGCAATAAAAAATATTTATTTTCTTACATATAAGTGAATATGTTGCCATATAAAGCGTGTGATATGAAAGCTAAGAGTACGTAAGTTTAAACTTCCTATAATAATTATTATAAATTAATTACATTAGAGTATATTCAGTAAAAGACCCGACATAGCTAAGCGAGACAACTACTTAGTAAAGCACAAAAAATATATAGAAGGTCAGCTCGACAGCTTCGTACAAATTAGTAAAAACAACAGCAGAAATACCTAGACGTCCAAACAACTTGAAATTCTCGTAAAATTTCGTAATCTCACGTCTGTATGTGCGTTTGTATTCTTCCACTGTATACAGCTGACGTTCTATATTTACATTGCTGACGTCTACTCAAGTAACCTCAGCTTAGTAAACAGCACAGTAGCGCCATCTACGAAGGATCTCTTAGAACATTTAATTAAAAATATAATAATAATTATCTTTAATTACCACTAACGCCATCTTCAGGATTAAAGGTGCTTTTCTACCAGAGTTATGCTATGCTACGTTTAGTATTGATATAATATCAAACGTAGCAAAGCACAGTTATGGAAAAGCAACCTTATACTACTCTAAAGCATAGTTTGAAAGAGTTTTTTACAAATTACCGGCATTTTGTATACAATTTGTTTTATCCAAACTAGTCACATTTTCTGGCAAGCCTATGGTGAAGAGATGTGTTATTTAATATCCAAATATACAATAGATTGAATTGTTTTCACCTTAAATTATTATCCAATTATTAATTATGAATAATTATTATTACCAACTCGACTGGCATTCGAAAACAAGTCTTATCACAAAGGAATTTAAATCGATATTGCGTCGCGAACCATACCATTTAAAATCACTCGTTATTTGTACTAAATGAAGTTAAGTTTCGACGCTTATATTACGATTTTATTAAAACCAGGATTTTATTTACTAACGGTAACAGTTATTTTTGCAATCCTTACAGCTTAAATAATAAAAATGTATACAGAGTATAAAGTTTCCTTAGATAACTCTGACATTTGTTTCCCGGTACAAAATTTAACAATATTGATACAATATGTAATAGAAGTAAATTTTGTATGAATAAAGATTTTATTATTTATTGTATATGATTTTATACTAAGTATAACTTATTATACTGAGGATAATTGTTCATTAGTAAGACTACGAGCTCGAAAGCAGAAAAATATTAAAAATGGTTATACATAATTTTAATATTTTTTGTATATTCACTGAATTTTAGACTATTTAACAAATAAAATAGTAGTACAGTAGAACCTCGATAACTCAAACCTCGGTAACTTAAAAACCTCTATAACTTCAAAAAATAATATGTTCCCTTCCCATCAGAGCCCAAAACCTCTACAACTTAAAATACGCAACCTCTATAACTTAAATAAGTAATCTCTGTATTGGCCCTCAGTAACTTAAAGAAATGTTTCCACAACCTCTAAACATAAAATTGTTTGTCAATGAGTCATTTTGAACGAGTGTGCAAAACAAAAGGTTTCGGTATTTATTGCTTGCACGTGTTCACTACATAGTTAAATTAATAACGTAAACAATACATAACGTCACCTATTGTTTGCTTCTTCGAAATTCTTTAAAATTTTGCGGCGGCGGAGCCTTAAGACAACGGCTTACTTGAATAATTTTTCAAATATCTTCCTGACAAAACGTTAACATTGAAAAATGAAAAATGTCATGGAGGAAAGCACAGCAAAGAACGACTTACGATTCTGCTTTGTGCTAATTCTACGGGCACACAAAAACTGAAACCTTTAATTATAGGCAAGTCAAAAAAACCTCGGTGCTTCGCAGGTCTAAAGTTACTGCCCATGGATTATGAAGCTAATAAAAAAGCATGGATGACCACCGAACTTTAAAAAAAAAAGAAAAATTATTTAAATTTCTGTATTTTATTGGACCAATTCTGACGCATTAGAGTAAAATTAGGAACAAGGGTACATACATACATATGTACATACCTACCTCTATATTAACCTATCCCTAACATAGACCCTTGATAACTTAAAACCTCGATAACTTAAACTATTTTGTGTTTCCCTTGGACTTTAACTTATCGAGGTTCTACTGTACCTAGGTTATCGATATAAAACCTAATTTTTAGTTATACTTTTCTATTCTGTGGTATGAATACTAAGGTGAGTTTTAATAAAATTAGGTTCATCATATTATTGTAAATTAAGTTCAAAATGTAAAGTATATTTACTGATTAAAGTAAAATATAAGGAATATTCTGATAAGAAAGGGTCGATACTGCGTTAAGCGGGCGCACGCGACGGTTCACTTTTGTATGAAACCGCACGCAGCGGTTCACTTTTGTATGTAGCCGCGCGGGCACCCGCTTAACGAAGTTTTGGCCCTAATAAGTAACTGAAGTAGTGACATGTTTCGAAATTTCCTCCTTACTTATAATTGAGACTAACTAAACACATATTAACCCCCAAATATTGAAACACCAATTATATTAAGGGTTATATTGAATTTTATCTTTTTTGACAACTGTTTGTCAAAACTGACACCTACAATAACATTTTGATAACAGTTTATCAACTTGGAAACTGTAAAATTCTGAAAGTATTTTTCAAAATAAAATTAAAAAAAACTACGTTTAAAAAAACCGACTTCAAAACTAAAAAGCAAAAAATAACTCTATAATCATAATGTGAGTACTACTAAGGTAGTAATAATTATTAATTATATACTAGTATTGTTATTTTTGGAGTCGGTGACAGCCAAGAAAGAACTAATTATTCAAAAATTGTTAAGCTATGCTCGCGTTATAGTTATACCTTACCCGAACCTTATTGCGAACATCCAGCGGAGAGAGGAATTTATTTTCATAAGCTTCTTCTACACACACGATCTCACTTGGCTGTCACCGACTCCAAAAATAACAATACTAGTATATAATTAATAATTATTACTACCTTAGTAGTACTCACATTATGATTATAGAGTTATTTTTTGCTTTTTAGTTTTGAAGTCGGTTTTTTTAAACGTAGTTTTTTTTAATTTTATTTTTTACTTTTTAGTGTCTACTCTCTTTGTTTGTTAGTTAATTAGCTTCTTAATTCAATAACTCTTGGTAATGTTTTAACAGTGAATTACTTATTTTCAATTGATTCGAACAGCGCGTGAAGCGGTTTGTTTAACCCGCCCGCTGCATATTTCGTACTTTTTAATTTGTCGTTAAATTTAAACGGACGGTCCAATTTTAATAATTTAAAAAGGTATTGAAAGTCACTTTCCTCAACTTGATTGTAGATGTATTTATTTTGATATATATTAATATCATCACGCGAATATCACAAGCTAACTATTGCAGTAGTTTTTAAATTGAAGAAATTTAACTAGAAGTGGTAATTGTACGTAAACTATAATATACCGTCGCAGGTTTAATTGTGCAGAATAATGAGTACTTTAAACGTGTAGAACATTGTTTTTATGTATCATCTATAGTTTTCGCAGCGCACGCGACATAAGCACGCCGATAAGTGATTTTTGCTATACCCTCCGTTACATTATTTAAATTTTAGTTAGGTTCCCGAAGGAATTTTAGGATAAAACTTTAAACGGGACCAATGGGAATGTCTACAGCATCGAACAAAAAAAGAATCATGTAAATCGGATCAGAAACCCCAGAGTAATCGGTGTACATACATAAAACAAAAAAAAAAAAAATATATATACCCACCGAATTGATAACCTCCTCCTTCGGTTTTTGAAGTCGGTTAATAACCCTCTATTAATTAATGACTGAGTCGAAATATAATTAAAATTAGGAGCTTCTTGATTTGATTAATTTGAGTGTCCAGGGATTAATATTATTGTTAAATAATAACAATTATAAATAAGGATTTACTACAATTTAGCCATAAACTCGCCATCATAAAACATTTTTTACAATTACTCAACTTTCAAAAAAATTTTTACGTTTACTCAAATGTTGAGTAATTTACCCTTACTCAAAGTTCATCGTTATATCACCAGTATCGAATTGACTCAATATGAAAGTCCGTTTCGTTCACAATTATCCTTCTTTCACGTAAAGGATAAATAATGATTTTCTGCACATTTTTGTCGCATTTTTCTGTCCAGTTGTTAGCTTCTCAGGAATGATTCGTGATTGTTTTTCACTGTCTTTATATTCACAGAAGGCTTCTGACATGTAATTTACTCGTGAATACTCATAAAGTTTTTTTTTACTCACATTAAAAACACGAGTTTTTTTCGCACGGAAATTCCCCGCTTGAGAATTTCCATATTTTTTTCAGAACTTTTTATTTTTCACTTTTCTCACACATGTTTTTTTCACTCACTTTTTATTCATTCAGTTTTCGCTCACATTTTTCACGGGGTTTTACTCACTTTCCACGACTCGCTTAAAATCAAAAGGAGAAGGAGTAATAAATTGCAGTGTTCGTTAAAACCGAAGAAACCTAAGTTTCTCAACTCGAACGTTATCTTTAGACTTCAAGAAAAGGCGAAAATAGTTCTCGTAACTTTTTAGTCCACTTTTTCAGTCCAGTGGTTGTCAAATATTTGTTTAAACCCGTGACAAAGCCACTACACGTTGATTTCACCCCAACGATATCTTAATTTAACCCTCCACTGCGCACGTATCTCTATTTGTTGATATCTCCTTTGAGCGCCCTCTCTAAGACCGCTTTGGAAGCTATCTCCACTGTGACAGTATTGCTGATGGTGCACACTTGGCTGTGGTCAGCCGCGACCTCTTGCTCGGTCAGGATGCGTAGAGATGACACTTTGGCCCGCTGGTAGGCTGTGGCGGTTGTTACGCCTAGGAATCTGTAGGGGTAAGAAAGGAGTTAAAGATACAAGAAATTTAAGTAAGGCACTTTTGGGATTCGTTAGTTAGGTAATACTAAGTCATTATTTACACGTGTGGGCCTCGCATGAAATGTGCATTGAGCAATGTGCGATTGTAAGTATACATGTATGAGCTCTCATCAACTTCCTAGTTTCTCTTAGTTTGAAGCTGTTGAAGGGCGAATGAGAATGATATGGAAGGAACAGAGATACTTTGCCCAAAATCTAGTGATTGTAAAGTATCTCGTCCTTTACCTTCACCAGGGTCAAGGGTAGGCATACAGATAAATATTCTACAGTGAGTGTCGAATTCTATACCGATTTTGATTGTATTTCGGGAACATGTAGCATACACATAATGTGAACCTATCACACATAAGAGTAAGTGTGGGTGGTGACCTGAAGGCGACGTAGCAGACGAGCAGCGCGGCGCCGGCGGCCAGCACGCGCACGACGGGCTGCGCGCTGAGCTGCGCCGCCACCCAGGCGCCGGCCGCCGCCAGCACCACGGCGGCGGCCGCCAGCGCCGTGCGCACCCACGCCGACACCGTGAACCCGCGCTCCCACACCACGCGGTTGCTCTCAGCCACGATGTACGGCGTGTTGCACACTTTGCACTTGAGACCGTCGCCTGTCGCCGCGCTCTGCAATTCGAAATTGGAATTGAGTCGGTGTAAAAAATGTGTATGTGTGTAAATGAACTGTACGTATGTTACGTATATTGTGTGTATTTGAATGTATGTGAGCATTAGTGAGCATTAGCAGTGTTTCACCCGCGTTGTACCTGTTATTTGTATTTTTTTATGAAATGTAGTCATAAACGAATCACTATTTAATCCTTTAGTCCTTTTAGTCCTTTTGAATCACTGTTTATGTTGTGACAACCGCATGAACATCCGTTATGTAGGTTTTGAGAAAATCATTTATATACACACAGGCAGCTTTTGGGGACTCCGTTTCATAATATGTAAGATACGTCAGCGTATGTGTGTGCATGTGTGTGTGCGTGTACCTCGACGAGCCAGCGGCTGAGGCAGTCGTGGTGCACGGCGGCGACGTCGCCCGTGCAGCGGCACGGCGTGATGAGCGGCTCGTATGTGTGTGCATGTGTGTGTGTGCGTGTACCTCGACGAGCCAGCGGCTGAGGCAGTCGTGGTGCACGGCGGCGACGTCGCCCGTGCAGCGGCACGGCGTGATGAGCGGCTCGTATGTGTGTGCATGTGTGTGTGTGCGTGTACCTCGACGAGCCAGCGGCTGAGGCAGTCGTGGTGCACGGCGGCGACGTCGCCCGTGCAGCGGCACGGCGTGATGAGCGGCTCGTATGTGTGTGCATGTGTGTGTGTGCGTGTACCTCGACGAGCCAGCGGCTGAGGCAGTCGTGGTGCACGGCGGCGACGTCGCCCGTGCAGCGGCACGGCGTGATGAGCGGCTCGTATGTGTGCATGTGTGTGTGTGCGTGTACCTCGACGAGCCAGCGGCTGAGGCAGTCGTGGTGCACGGCGGCGACGTCGCCCGTGCAGCGGCACGGCGTGATGAGCGGCTCGTATGTGTGTGCATGTGTGTGTGTGCGTGTACCTCGACGAGCCAGCGGCTGAGGCAGTCGTGGTGCACGGCGGCGACGTCGCCCGTGCAGCGGCACGGCGTGATGAGCGGCTCGTATGTGTGTGCATGTGTGTGTGTGCGTGTACCTCGACGAGCCAGCGGCTGAGGCAGTCGTGGTGCACGGCGGCGACGTCGCCCGTGCAGCGGCACGGCGTGATGAGCGGCTCGTATGTGTGTGCATGTGTGTGTGTGCGTGTACCTCGACGAGCCAGCGGCTGAGGCAGTCGTGGTGCACGGCGGCGACGTCGCCCGTGCAGCGGCACGGCGTGATGAGCGGCTCGTATGTGTGTGCATGTGTGTGTGTGCGTGTACCTCGACGAGCCAGCGGCTGAGGCAGTCGTGGTGCACGGCGGCGACGTCGCCCGTGCAGCGGCACGGCGTGATGAGCGGCTCGTATGTGTGTGCATGTGTGTGTGTGCGTGTACCTCGACGAGCCAGCGGCTGAGGCAGTCGTGGTGCACGGCGGCGACGTCGCCCGTGCAGCGGCACGGCGTGATGAGCGGCTCGTATGTGTGTGCATGTGTGTGTGTGCGTGTACCTCGACGAGCCAGCGGCTGAGGCAGTCGTGGTGCACGGCGGCGACGTCGCCCGTGCAGCGGCACGGCGTGATGAGCGGCTCGTATGTGTGTGCATGTGTGTGTGTGCGTGTACCTCGACGAGCCAGCGGCTGAGGCAGTCGTGGTGCACGGCGGCAACGTCGCCTGTGCAGCGGCACGGCGTGATGAGCGGCTCGTATGTGTGTGCATGTGTGTGTGTGCGTGTACCTCGACGAGCCAGCGGCTGAGGCAGTCGTGGTGCACGGCGGCGACGTCGCCCGTGCAGCGGCACGGCGTGATGAGCGGCTCGTATGTGTGTGCATGTGTGTGTGTGCGTGTACCTCGACGAGCCAGCGGCTGAGGCAGTCGTGGTGCACGGCGGCGACGTCGCCCGTGCAGCGGCACGGCGTGATGAGCGGCTCGTATGTGTGTGCATGTGTGTGTGTGCGTGTACCTCGACGAGCCAGCGGCTGAGGCAGTCGTGGTGCACGGCGGCGACGTCGCCCGTGCAGCGGCACGGCGTGATGAGCGGTTCGTATGTGTGTGCATGTGTGTGTGTGCGTGTACCTCGACGAGCCAGCGGCTGAGGCAGTCGTGGTGCACGGCGGCGACGTCGCCCGTGCAGCGGCACGGCGTGATGAGCGGCTCGTATGTGTGTGCATGTGTGTGTGTGCGTGTACCTCGACGAGCCAGCGGCTGAGGCAGTCGTGGTGCACGGCGGCGACGTCGCCCGTGCAGCGGCACGGCGTGATGAGCGGCTCGTATGTGTGTGCATGTGTGTGTGCGTGTACCTCGACGAGCCAGCGGCTGAGGCAGTCGTGGTGCACGGCGGCGACGTCGCCCGTGCAGCGGCACGGCGTGATGAGCGGCTCGTATGTGTGTGCATGTGTGTGTGTGCGTGTACCTCGACGAGCCAGCGGCTGAGGCAGTCGTGGTGCACGGCGGCGACGTCGCCCGTGCAGCGGCACGGCGTGATGAGCGGCTCGTATGTGTGTGCATGTGTGTGTGTGCGTGTACCTCGACGAGCCAGCGGCTGAGGCAGTCGTGGTGCACGGCGGCGACGTCGCCCGTGCAGCGGCACGGCGTGATGAGCGGCTCGTATGTGTGTGCATGTGTGTGTGTGCGTGTACCTCGACGAGCCAGCGGCTGAGGCAGTCGTGGTGCACGGCGGCGACGTCGCCCGTGCAGCGGCACGGCGTGATGAGCGGCTCGTATGTGTGTGCATGTGTGTGTGTGCGTGTACCTCGACGAGCCAGCGGCTGAGGCAGTCGTGGTGCACGGCGGCGACGTCGCCCGTGCAGCGGCACGGCGTGATGAGCGGCTCGTATGTGTGTGCATGTGTGTGTGTGCGTGTACCTCGACGAGCCAGCGGCTGAGGCAGTCGTGGTGCACGGCGGCGACGTCGCCCGTGCAGCGGCACGGCGTGATGAGCGGCTCGCCGCGCGCGCCGTCGTAGCAGATCCAGCAGTCGCGCCCCGACCCCACGCTGCCCACCAGGGACTCCGTCTCCACATTCTATTATACAATAATAATATTATATACCCGGACAAATTTATACACGGTTAATTAAACCCAAAGAAAGCTCTTTTATGCTTGTGTTATGGAATCTAATTCACTGATACTACTCAACATAATTACATAAATACACAAATACTTTATAATAGAAATGAAAAACTCGGCCCTGTGTAATAATCAATCACGAAAATAAATAAAAAACCGTCTTAAAACATACTCCTACAAAAACATAAAATACAGGTCTTCTTAACAACAAAGAATCTAATCTAAGTACACTTTTTATGTACACTATAAATAGATTGAGTAGTGATCGAGCGATTGGGAAATATCGAAATACTATTATTATCTCATTTTTAGATCATGAACAAAAACATTTAACTTAAGCGCAGTTATACCATAAAAAGTTTATAACTTGATACACACTCATACAAAAAGTTCAGCGTAGTTGGTAGCTATCCGATGTTTTAGAACTTCCACAACACGGTCTCGACGTAAAAACCCAAAAAAAGCTACCGAGATAATGTATATCGAATTACTAAAAATAAATAAAATAAATTAATCATTTATTGCTACAAGTACAAGAATACAAAAAGACAAAGAACAAAATTAAAATATTTTTTTAAAAAAATGTAGCAAATGGAGGCATCTCAGCTAATGCTGTACCGAGGCCGAAGTCTCGGTACAGCGCTGGTTTTCAGACGCCCCTGCTATACACGTTAGTAAGCCTATACACGTTAGTAAGCCTATACACGTTAGTAAGCCCGCAAAAGTTAGCCCTGTATAAGACCGGACGAGATTAACGAACTCACGTGATGCTTATGAGAATAAAAAGTTGTTACAAATCGCATTGGTACTATGTAGTCATATAGAGGAAGAAGAAGCCTATAATGTCCCACTGATGATATCAGTTTAGTGAGCAGGATTAGGCATAATCACCACGCTTGCCTAACGCGGGTTGGTGATCTCAAACCCGAGCCATGCTTGAGAAGAGACAACAGAATAATTTATTTATTATATGGACAGAGAAGGTTGGCGATGCTTGGGGGAGACCTTTGCCCAGCTGTGGGACAATATAGGATAAGAAAAATAAAATTTGAATGATTTTAACGACGGCTACGAAAATACAAGTTATATGACGTATGTCAAGTTACCTTGGTGAGCGGCCTGTGCGCCAACAAGTCGGCTAGCTTGGAGTCGTCGAGCTGGCGCGCCAGCAGCCGCCGCGGGTTGAGGAGCCACAGCCGCTCGGGCGCCATCGAGTTCCACAGCACGCACGGGAACCATAGCGCGACGCCGATCTCCGCCAGGCGGAACACCAAGTCGTGCCAGTTGCGGGACACCACAGGGACCCTGGGGAAAACATTACACATGTTGTAAGGCATGTACCAGCGGAGCTAGCATACAAGTGAAGACAAACGTTTTCCCTTCGTTTTGTCTCTACTTTTTAGACAAATTACTCTATATCTACTATCTAAAAACTCTCGTACTTACTCTCCAGTGTCACTGTCATAAAATATTCAGCCAATCATAACAGAGTAAGTCGAACAAAATCAGTCGAATTGAATGAATGAAACCGGTGTTGCAACGTCGAATTATTAATGCAATATATTAGTGGTAACATCATTTTCTCTACCAAATCTCTCGTTTTTCTCACGTTTCGTATTGAAGCGGACCGGTGCGGAGCTCGGCTCACCAATCACAGCGCATTGGGATTGCCAAACTGATTGCCAAACTGTCAAAATCTTTTCGTAATAAATCGTGACACATGTCAATACATACTTGGTCTTCCAGAGCTCGCTGAGGGTCTCGGAGGCGAGGAAGCCGGCGATGAGGATCAGCATGAGCGCCTGACTGACCAGCCCGAGCCGCGACTGGTGCAGCTGCGACGTGTCCACGGAACGAGGGTCGATGTTGCCGTTGCCATCGGACAGATCTGTTTGTATTCCCTGGATGGTTGACGAGAATTTTAGTGACAAGAGTTCTTCTTATGCTTTGATATCTATGAGACTTTTGCCTGTTATGAGACATATGGTTATTTAACTACCCGATCAAGCTGAAATGCCTAGCCAAAGATGGCTATCGGGCTAAGCAGACGCAGCTTTATTCAATACTGATCTATGATATATCATCTATGATCTATGATATGATATGATATATGATATGAAGTAGGAGTTTATTTACTTGACCATGATTTTTACTGTTCTGAACTGACAAACAGTACAAAACAGTTACTTTAGGGGACTGTTTGTGCGAGATTAGTGATCAAATATGACCATAGACTTAATCTGACTATAGACTGATCTGTCTAAAGCTCAATAACCCACCTGTTTGGTCACGAGCGTGTCCTGCACGTCGTCCTCGTCCTCCGCCGAGGGCCCCGGCCGCGGCGATATGATGGTGCACACCTTCGTCTCCTTCACGAACTCGCCGCGGAGCTGCGGCAAACATTACGCGTTACATACTTGAAGCTCCTTTCAAACTGGGGGTGGTACGTTCAAAGGAGCCTCTTTGGGGCCAAAACTGAATAAAAATAATTGAATTCTCATACTCATTCAAAGTATTTTACTAGTTTCTTAAGTTTAGGCGAACACTACTCATGTTGAATTGAAACTACGTTTACGGATACACTTCGCTTTTATTTTACATTTTTATCTGACGTTTCGGTCCCTTTACAGGAACCGTGATCACAGAAGACTAAATAAGACAATGAATATAATGATTTTGCGGTACAGATAGTTACGGACACCAGCGATACACGGACTCATTACAGCGATAGGTATGGTTCAGGAACGCTCGCTCGTGAAATAAAACAGCTGTACTACTGATCTGATCTCATATTTTTAAAGGATTGAGGCAGGTGAAACGTCGATATAAGTATCTCTTTCTACTTGTTACGCTATAATGCTTTACCTATATTGATGAACGATGGCATACATAGAGGCACTTTGGAGATGGATATAGATTACTTTTTATTCAGAAATTCCTACAGACGGATTACCTGCGGACGAAATGAAATGAAATGAAATGAAATAAAATTTATTTGGTTAAAAAAGCACTACATAAATGGGACAAACAAAAGTACAAATTAACACTTAACCAAAAAGGCTACCAGCTCAGCGTAATGCTGCAGCCGGAGCTACAGCGCTGATTTAGCAGATAACAGCTAGCATTATTAAAAATAACTAGTATACAATACACCTAAATAAAAAATAATACCGAACTCATTTAACACAGCATTATTTCATAATTATTATTCTTGAAAAAAAAATCAACGAACGCCAACCCAACATGATTATAGTATTGGACAACATTCAGCTAGGCAACACAATACAGACAATGGCCCAAGTACCCAAGGCCGTTAGGTCACAAAGACATTGGCTGACTCAATACACGTTGTAGGGTCAGGGCTAATGAGCGAGAGATTACTTTTGTTAAAGGGAAAGGCATGATAAAGTGTCTCTGTGGAGGCTTAAGAAACTCTATTATACTTAAAGACCATACGATTTGCAATCGTCTATCTACAATTCACTACATAGTATAAAACACTAGCGGCGCCCCGCGGTTTTACCCGCGCTGTGCCCGTTCCCGTGGGAATTTCGGGATAAAAAAATAGCCTATAACCTTCCCGTTGAATGTAGTTATCCATTACAAAAAGAATTATTCAAATCGGTTCAGTAGTTTCTGAGATTAGCGCGTTTAAACAAACAAACAAACAAAACAAACTCTTCAGCTTTATAATATTAGTATAGAGTATAGATAGTCGCTTTCTACTGTCTGTCTGTCTCTATGTATACTTAAATCTTTAAAAGTACGCAACGGATTTTCATGCAGTCTTTTATATAGATAGAGTGATTCAAGAGGATGTATAAAAAATCCCGAAATCAACTTACACAACGCGGGTAAAACCGCGGCGCGCTGCTAGTACTAATATAAAAAGTTTTTTTTGTTTATTTGAACGAAGTCCGATTTGAGTAATTCTTTTAGCATTTGATCAGCACATTGAGGAGGAACAGGACATTGTCAAATCTTATCGCAATGCCCGTAGCACACCTCCGCGAAATACGAGTAGCGGAACCGCCTGGATGAGTTCCGCTGCGATGAGCGAGGTATAGTTTGAATGACGACCGGAGGGAGCAGATCCACGACAGCGCGGGGAAAGAGATAGAAATAGTCAAATCTATGCGTTAGAACAGGCAGTTTCGTATTCCGCTTCTCACACATACGGACAAGACATCGCGTAATTGTTGCGGTTCCGCTGTTATCGTTTCGCAGCGGAGGTGTGCTAAGGGCGTAAAACGTCCGCGCAGATCAGTTCCGCTTTGACATAAACGCACCCTAAGTCAATTAAACGTACCATATACATCTCATTGTCACCTCCGCCATTTTAATTACCGACACGGTGGCGATCAAAACAATGCGAATTCCAAACTGTTATTGTTCATATACAATGGTTGGTTGCTGTAATAACATCGGCCGTATGTGGACCTTTATTATATTAATGGTATATAGTGTCTCATATACGAGCGTTATATGAACTCGTAGTTTGACTAAGCGATGACATTGCGATTGTTTAGCAACGTGTAACTCGGTCCCTATTTGGATGGGTGGCCGATAGGCAATAGGATTGGTATTTTTTGAGAGCAGCCCTTACAAACAATGTCAGGAATTTGGAGTCTTTATAATAATAGTATCGATTTGACATGTAATTTCATGAAAAGTCTCATGTAATTTCATGAGTGTAATGTCCTTACCTTGAAGAACACCTCGACGCCGTAGATGAGGAAGAAGATCACCACAATGAGGAGCAGCACCGCGTAGCACCCGTTGAACACGTGCTGGTAGAAACACTGCAACACACCAATAACGGTTAGGACATCTATCTTCTTTAAATATAAAATTCAAAGTCCTGACTGACTGACTGACACGGCCACCCATCATAACTATTGATGTACACGAATTTCAGTATTACCTTCCTATCAGCAGCGGTGTCAGCCACGTTGGTGGTGAGCACCTCAGCCGCCAGCAGCGAGTAGCTGATGATGTTGAAGGTCACAAACGCCAGGAACGACTTGGACAGGAATCGCGGCCGCTCCCAGCGGATGTCGCGCAGGTGGAACACCTAGGAGGAACAGGTTTTAGTCATTACAAAATCATTTATATCTTAAAAAGAAAATAAGCTCTAGTAGATAAATGGACAACAAGTAAATTGGTGTCGCAGTTTTTAGACCGCCTAAAGGCCTCCGACATGGTCCGAAGATTAATACATCCGAGACCGACAATTCAACGTGCCTTCTGAAGCACGGCAAATACTTAATCTTTTTGCAATTTCAAAATTCGGAGCGATCACGACTAAATTACGAGTACATCCATACAACCATCCCCATAAACTTTCGCATTTATAGTATTAGTTGGATAAAATACGACCAAAGAAAAGCATCCGATTTTAATTTCTTATCCTTATAGCTCATAATAATAATTTCAAAGATTCATCTATATAAAGTTCTATATAAAGTATGCAAATTCTTGCCGCGGGGGATACGTTTTGGCTTGACAATCGACAACATCCAAGTTAAAAACAATATTAACATAAAGTACGTAAACAAGGACCAAAGTTCCCTGTATAGACACCATTCCGAGAACACAAACGCGGCGAATGTGGCAATAACAAACAAGTTATGTTTACTTCAAATATGTCGGGGAAATTGTCACTGACGTGGTCGTTAAATTAAATATAACATTAGGCGGAAAATGCGTCAAAGAATTATACATATTATATAAAAAAATATATGTAGGACACACAAGCGTCTATTTTTTGTCATTATCAATCCATATATGGTTTTACTCACGTTCCCGTAGGAATTTCGGGATGAAAAATAGCCTATATTCTTCCCGTTGAATATCGTCGGCAATCCTTTGCAAAAATAATTATTTAAATCGGATTAATGGATGATAAGCGCGTTAAAAAAATCAACAAAAAACTCTTCAACTTTATTATCATAGTATAGACTAGCAGCGCCCCGCGGTTTTACCCGCGTTGTGCCCGTTCCCGTGGGAATTTCGGGAATTTTTTTACATAAAAACCTTCCTCTTGAATCACTCTACCTATTACAAAAAACCGCATCAAAATCCGTTGCGTAATTTTAACACGTTGCACGCTTTACGACCCACCGGTGAGCCCAGCTTACTTTTCCATTCGAGCCAAGCCGTAATCAGATAATCGGTAATTTTCATCAACTTAAAATTTTAATCCCAATGTTCATAAAATTAAGTAATTCGTATGATAAATCAAAACTAGCGACTTTTACCGTCTAGTTTTTAAGATATTGTAAAAGGCTCACGGGTGAGTCCCGTGGCCTCATGCAAAGGATTTTGTATTTTCCGTTGGCGGGGGGCCGCGGGGTCACCGCACGGCCCACGGCGCCGCACGCTCACGCGCGACACTTCCATGCGCTACGTCGAGTAGTGAGGATCGGTTACGCTTTTTTCTTCAAAAATGGATGATTTTGATGATTTTGAACTAACTCAAGAGGAGCTAACGCAGTTAGAAAGCATCGAGATAAATCTTCTCAACCAAAGTTTACAAAAACCCGGATAAAACTAGTAAGTTTCCATCGGATTTGAAAACCACGCAGTCCGTACCGGCTACTGGGCCTCGCGGCTCACTTCCATACGCGTTTTGTTTCATAGCTGCAGTCTGTGGCTTGTGGGAAGCGTTTACGTTGGACCTGTCACGCGGCTCACGGGTGACCACCATGGCTCGAACGGTCCGGTATGATAAGGCTCACCGATGAGCCTTGTGGCCTGAATGGAAATACTCGATTTTTCTTAAAGCGTTTAACGTGTTAAAGATTTAAGCATACAGACAAACAGACAAACAAACAAACAGACAAAAATAGCGACTTTGTTTTATACTATGTAGTGATTCTCGTCCATACCAACATCGGGGTTGGTCACTAACCCAGTTGAACTTACATACTTACTAGTAAGTAAAAAGCAAAAGTAAAAAAATATATTCGCCTGTAATGTCCCACTGCTGGGCAAAGGCCTCTCGTCTCACTGAAGATATCAGTACAGTGAGGAGGATTAGGCGTAATCACCACGCTTGCCTAATGCGGATTCGTGATCTCAAACCCGACATTTGTAAAGTAAGAAACATGTTTCGCTCGACCCGGGAATTGAATCTGAGACATTGTCATTGTCTTGTTGTCACATGGTCTTAGCAGGCTACATACCACTAGACCTTCGAGCCGTTAACTAAATAAAGGTTAGTATAAAAAACAGTATCGAATGTGCCTCTACTAGTTTTGAGGCAGACAGAGGTAGCACAACGCTTGACTGAGCAACTTAAACCCAAACGGACTGCCGCCCTCTTCCTGCTTAACCAAATCGGTTAAAAAACTAGAGTACATTAATGATAAATCACGGAATTCCTAATTATTTAACGTACATATTAATTAGTGTGACGATTAGAAGCGGCCTCGAGTCATGTTCGGTACAATCCGATCCGCAAGGCGGCGCCGAGGTTAATACTCGCACCCACAGAATGTTACCTAACACTTATTTATTGCTATCGGAGATTAATATTACTTGCGGAGACACAGTGTGAGTGATGGCAGTAGGTCAGTTTAAAATCATGAAGTTTGGTTTAGTTTCAAAAACGTTTAGTAAAGTATCGCTCTGGGATCCTACGGCAGGACCAAGGATCTCGCTCCTTAAATGGATTAGAAAATTTTTCGTTGCTATGAAATTCCAGTGTCTTCAGTCAAATGAGAGGCCTGTCCAGCTGTGGGACATTACAAGTCAAAACTTGTTTTTTTAATGTTCGTATACAATTAGAAAACGTATAGCTTGTAATGTTGGTCTGGTAAGGATTAGGCGTGCGTGACAATGCGACAAAATTATAAAGACACTGTCGCTGAGCATAAAACTATCAAAACGAGAGTTCAGCATTGAATAAGCTCTTATTAAACTAAACAATTTCTTTGGTATCTGTGTTAATGTATCACAGTTAGTCAAAATTATCTAAATACGAATATTTCTTCACAACACCCAAACCGAAACTCTACCTACTGATTTACTTTCACTAGCAACCACTAATTTAAGTTCAAGTTTAGTACAAGGTCCACGTCACATCTAACGCGCAAATTCCGTAAGTGAACATGTTTTTATACGCCCTGTGTGACAACAATAATATTTTTGACGTATAAATAGAATGTCCTTTTCTGTCAATTTTTGACATTTGTCAATAGAACATAAAAACATAAACCTATCGGAAGACAATTCAAAGACGTCGGTGATTTAAGAATTATTCAATCTTAGTCAAGTTAGAGCGTTTGTCCACCGCCGCCGGCACCGGACCGTCACCGGGAAAGAGATGACGGCGCCGAAGTAGCGGTAGATACATTTAGAGCGTTTTGCTTTAGCCGCGTGTCCACCGCACATCTGTCACGTCATAATAAACTCGGGCCGAAATAATCTCGTTCCAGGTGACGGTCCGGTGCCGGCGGCGGTGGACAAACGCTCTTAGAGTCTAATTTACAACGTCTTAAAGTCTCCAAAGTAAAACATCTTCCGGTGAGGATAGTACGAGTATAGTGCTCGTACCGTACACTTCGACTAAGAGATGTTAGTTAGCTCATTGCGATTGTTAAGCAACGTGCAGCTTCGTTCAGCCTCTACTTGTAGCTGGCCGACAGTGCCATTTCTACCCGAGCGCTACCGTGCTTCAGAGGGCACGTAAAGCTTATTGGTCGATTACGCTTACAGATCAATCATACTTTTCATATACCGAAACGTTTTTTTTTAAATCAATTCATAAACGACAGAGATAAAAAAGCGGCCAAGTGCGAGTCGGACTCGCCCATGAAGGGTTCCGTAGCATCTAGTAACATAATATAAAAGTTCTTGTAGTTCTTGTCGTTAGGAGATTTGAGTTGATTGAAGGAAAGGTAAATTGCGGTTTACAATTTATGACTTATTAAAAAAAATACTAACTAGATCTCGTTCAAACCAATTTTCGGTGGAAGTTTGCGTGGTAATGTACATCATATTTTTTTTAGTTTTATCATTCTCTTACTTTAGAAGTTAAATCTGTTTGTCTGATTTAAAACTGCCATGCGTAATTTGGTTCCGGTTACTACATAAACTTTGGTTAGTTTTTTGCATTGAAACTACGTTTATCGTGATCTTCTGTCGGTTCCTGTAAAGGGACCGAAACATCAAATAAAAATGTAAAATAAAAGCGAAGTGTATCCGTAAATGTATTTTCAATTCAAAAATAAAGTACTCGTGTACTTGCCAGTACATTTTTTGTTTAACGTGCTCACTATTATTTTGGCCATTCATTACAGACGATGAGCTTGCGAGTAGAACTCGTATAATTATGTAACGCTTCAAAGTGATTTGAACTGCAAAAAACCGGCCAAGTGCGAGTGGGACTCACGCACAAAGGGTTCCGTGCAATTTATTTTATTTTAATTAATCCGTGCTTTGAAGGGCACGTTAAGCCGTCGCGTCGGTCCCGGTTACTTTCTACGGGTAGTAGTCGTTACATGAGCCATGTCAGAGGCCTTTGGCGGCTCAATAACTCTGACACCAGGATTGGTCAGGTTGACCATCCACTCGATGAAGAAGATTTTAATTATTTATTACACTTCGCTTTTATTTTACATTTTTATCTGACGTTTCGTCCCTTTACAGGAACCGTGCTCACAGAAGACTGAGATGTTATTCTTCTATACAAGAAAAAGTAAAAACATCGCAGCTACCGACAAACAGCACTTGTACCCATAAATACTTGCTATGCTAATTTAAAGAATCTATTGTTAATTGAATTCAATTCAATTCAAATTTTGAACATGTTTTTCTTTTATTTCTGTATTTAGGAAATAACATTTGACGTAAGGTTAAATAAAAAGATGAGTAGGTACGTATTACTTGATAATTAATCATAAACATCTATTGTTAAGATCGATTCGTATTCCTTTTCTAATTTACATCACATAATATGACATGACGGTTAGCAAAAAAGCTGTCAATTTTTTGTTTGTATTCCTTTGTATGAAAATGTGATTTTGCTAATCTCTCTATTTTTAGGACATGACGTTAAAATTAAGAAAAAAAATAAAAAAAATCATGAAGTACTTTTAAGTATTTTTATAAACGTAATAGCTGCGCCCCGCGGTTTCACCAGCGTTGTACCCGTTCCCGCGGGAATTTGGGGATGAAAAATAGATGTTGTCCGATTCTCAGGCCTACCCCATATGTACACAAAATTTCATGAGAATCGGTCGAGCCGTTTCAGAGGAGTTCAATTACGCACCCCGTGACACGTGACACAATTTTATATAAACGTATATTTTTTAATACATAAAATATTACATGACAATCTTTAGAAGAGAGCACAGTCGAAGATGACACCTGTGTATGATAACAATGTAAACCAAAATAAGGAAAGATCATCATAACATAACATTAATTTTTAAAAAACCCCAAAAAGTTAAAATATCTTTTCGTCGATACATACGCAAATATTGTTCTTCAAAAGCAGATGTTATCTACTACCTGCGCTGCGGAAATAAATAACCAGCAGAATGTTATCAACATTGTTGTGTTTGTTAGAGCGAAGAGCGAAGTAAAAATTTGAGCGAAGAGCGAAGTAAAAATTTGAGCGAAGCAAACTTAAACGATTAACAATGAAACAGAAACACTAATAAATCATTTACACTGAAAGTTGATGCACTTCCAATAAAACAATATATAACCATCAGGAACTGCTCTGAAAACCTGTAATTACTTAAATAATAAAAGAATCTCTCAACAATTACTCAAGTGTTTACAAAGGTCGAAACTGGAGTTAAACGTCCGTTTACGTGACTCACGTCACGCTAGCGGTTTAGTAAACAACCGATTAGTTTAATTGATTGAACACAGTTCCAAGTCGGCTCTGAATATAAGTTATTAGTAGTTGTTAGGGTTCCGTACCTAAAAGGTAAAGACGGGACCCTATTACCGTCTGTCACCAAGCTGTATCTAAAGAACGGTGATAGCTAGACAGTTGAAATTTTCACAGATGATGTATTTCTATTGCCGCTACAACAACAAATACTAAAAATAAAATAAAACAATTATATTCAAGGGGAGCTCTCATACAACAAACTTTTTTTTTTTTTGGAAAGACCGGCCAAATGCGAGTCGGGCTCGCGCACGGAGGGTTCCGTACGTTAAAAAGAAATCAAAAAAAAAATTTTTGTTGTATGGGGTCCCCCGTGAATATTTGTTTTATTTTATTTTTAAAATTTCAACTGTCTAGCTATCACGGTTTTTAGGTACAGCCTGAAGACAGACGGGCGGACGGACGGATAGACAGCGAAGTCTCAGTATAACGTCCCGTTTTTACCCTTTGGGTACAGAACCGTAAAAAAGTATAATTCTTTACTTAATAATAAAATGAAATAAAGTATGAGCCAACAAAATTAATTAACATAATATATGCGGATATTAATTAGGCAGTTGCGGTGTATGACTATACAAAACCACAATTCAAAAATTATTATTCACTAACAAAGCATTATAGTTATTGAAATCCATTCCTTTGTTGTGGTCGGGAAGGAAATAGATAACGCTATAGTAATAATCGATGTTGAACAAAAGCAAAGTTTTGTGTCAACAATAATATATACAAGTAAAATCCTACTAATATTATAAATGCGAAAGTTTGTGAGGATGGATGTACGAGTATGTATGGATGGATGTTTGTTTCTCTTTCACGCAAAAACTACTTAACGGATTTGGATGAAACTTTTCAGTAATATAAGTTAAACATCAGAATAAAACATGGGATACATTTTATCCCGAAATTCCCGCGGGAACCGATACAACGTGGGTAACACCGGGGAGCGCGGCTAGTTCAATATAAACACGACGCAAAAACAGCTGGTCTAATTTGTACCAAACTTAGCTAATAACTACTCAAGGAAACTCGCTTACAAACGAAGGAACCGCAAAGAAATCGGTCCATCCGTTTGAGAGCTACGATATTCCAAACAGATACACACACAAACATAGACGTCAATATATAACACCCCTTTGAATCGGAAGTTAAAACTAATACCTTGTGCGTAAAAAGCATAAAATCTATATATATAAAAATGAAACCCGTTTTCATTGGTCAAGGCATCACGCGTGAATGGCTGGACCGATTTCCACGGTTTTGCATTCGTTGGAAAGGTCTCGGGCTTCGTGAGGTTTATAGGGAATAAAAATCTCAAAATTCCCACGGGAACGGGGGCGCTGCGGGTGAAACCGCGGGGCACAGCTAGTTTAATATAAAAATCAAACTTATTTTAAATATATATAGGTATGTATTAATTAACCTGTAATGCCCCGCTGCTGGGCAAAGGCCTCTCATCTCACTGAAGACATCAGTACAGTGAGGAGGCTTAATAACCACGCTTGCCTAATGCGGGTCGGTGATCTCAAAGCCGAGCCATGTTTAAAAAGCGGCCAAGTGCGAGTCGGACTCGCCCATGAAGGGTTCCGTAGCAGCGAGTAACATAATAAAGAAGTTCTTGAAATAAATGTTTTTTTATTTACATTTGAGTTATTGAATGAATAATCAGTATTTTTTTGCGGTTTACGATTTATGTCGTAAAAAAAAAACTACTAACTAGACCTCGTTCAAACCAATTTTCGGTGTTAGATTACATTGTTATGTACATCATATATTTTTTTTAGTTTTATCATTCTCTTATTTTAGAAGTTACAGGGGGGGGGGACACACATTTTACCACTTTGGAAGAGTCTCTCGCGCAAACTATTCAGTTTAGAAAAAAATTATATTAGAAACCTCAATACCATTTTTGAAGACCTATCCATAGGTACCCCACACGTATGGGGTTGATGAAAAAAAAAATATTTTTTTCATTTCTAAGTATGGGAGACCCCCCTAAAATTTTATTTTTTTTCTATTTTAGTGTGAAAATATTAATGCGGTTCACAGAATACATCTACACACTAAGTTTCAACAACATAGCTCTTATAGTTTCGGAGAAAAAAGGCTGTGACATACGGACAGACGGACGGACAGACAGACAGACAGACAGACATGACGAATCTATAAGGGTTCCGTTTTTGCCATTTGGCTACGGAACCCTAAAAAGTAAGAAAAACGTATGGAAACTTATATTACCTAACTCATAAGCGAAATACGACGTTTTGTTACGTGTTCGACTACTAAGTAGCTTTTAGACCGCCTAAAGGCCTCCTCACTTGTGGGTCTTCATTGTTTCAATCATCAAGTCAGTAGCCAAATTGAAACAATCAGGACCCACAACTTAACGTGCCCACGTAAGACGTAAGCCGGTTGAAACAATCGGGACCCACAACTTAACGTGCCCTCGTAAGACGTAAGCCGGTTGAAACAATCGGGACCCACAACTTAACGTGCCCACGTAAGACGTAAGCCGGTTGAAACAATCGGGACCCACCACTTAACGTGCCCTCGTAAGACGTAAGCCGGTTGAAACAATCGGGACCCACAACTTAACGTGCCCTCGTAAGACGTAAGCCGGTTGAAACAATCGGGACCCACCACTTAACGTGCCCTCGTAAGACGTAAGCCGGTTAACAGCCTCCGTGGTCTAGTGGTTTGAGCGCTCGGCTCACGATCCGGAGGTTCCGGGTTCGATTCCCGGTGGGGATATCTCACAAAAATCACTTTGTGAGACTGTCCTCAGTTTGGTTAGGGCATTGCAGGCTGAATCACCTGATTGCCCGAAAAGTAAGATGATTCCGTGCTTCGGAGGGCACGTTAAGCCGTCGGTCCCGGTTACTTTCTACGGATGGTAGTCGTTACATGAGCCATGTCAGAGGCCTTTGGCGGCTCAATAACTCTGACACCAGGATTGGTCAAGTTGACCATCCACTCGATAAGAAGAAGAAGCCGGTTGAAACAATCGGGACCGACAACTTAACGTGCCCTCGTAAGACGTAAGCCGGTTGAAACAATCGGGACCCACCACTTAACGTGCCCTCGTAAGACGTAAGCCGGTTGAAACAATCGGGACCGACAACTTAACGTGCCCTCGTAAGACGTAAGCCGGTTGAAACAATCGGGACCCACCACTTAACGTGCCCTCGTAAGACGTAAGCCGGTTGAAACAATCGGGACCGACAACTTAACGTGCCCTCGTAAGACGTAAGCCGGTTGAAACAATCGGGACCCACCACTTAACGTGCCCTCGTAAGACGTAAGCCGGTTGAAACAATCGGGACCGACAACTTAACGTGCCCTCGTAAGACGTAAGCCGGTTGAAACAATCGGGACCCACCACTTAACGTGCCCACGTAAGACGTAAGCCGGTTGAAACAATCGGGACCCACCACTTAACGTGCCCTCGTAAGACGTAAGCCGGTTGAAACAATCGGGACCGACAACTTAACGTGCCCTCGTAAGACGTAAGCCGGTTGAAACAATCGGGACCCACCACTTAACGTGCCCTCGTAAGACGTAAGCCGGTTGAAACAATCGGGACCCACCACTTAACGTGCCCTCGTAAGACGTAAGCCGGTTGAAACAATCGGGACCGACAACTTAACGTGCCCTCGTAAGACGTAAGCCGGTTGAAACAATCGGGACCCACCACTTAACGTGCCCTCGTAAGACGTAAGCCGGTTGAAACAATCGGGACCCACCACTTAACGTGCCCTCGTAAGACGTAAGCCGGTTGAAACAATCGGGACCGACAACTTAACGTGCCCTCGTAAGACGTAAGCCGGTTGAAACAATCGGGACCCACCACTTAACGTGCCCTCGTAAGACGTAAGCCGGTTGAAACAATCGGGACCGACAACTTAACGTGCCCTCGTAAGACGTAAGCCGGTTGAAACAATCGGGACCCACCACTTAACGTGCCCACGTAAGACGTAAGCCGGTTGAAACAATCGGGACCCACCACTTAACGTGCCCTCGTAAGACGTAAGCCGGTTGAAACAATCGGGACCGACAACTTAACGTGCCCTCGTAAGACGTAAGCCGGTTGAAACAATCGGGACCCACCACTTAACGTGCCCTCGTAAGACGTAAGCCGGTTGAAACAATCGGGACCCACCACTTAACGTGCCCTCGTAAGACGTAAGCCGGTTGAAACAATCGGGACCGACAACTTAACGTGCCCTCGTAAGACGTAAGCCGGTTGAAACAATCGGGACCCACCACTTAACGTGCCCTCGTAAGACGTAAGCCGGTTGAAACAATCGGGACCCACCACTTAACGTGCCCTCGTAAGACGTAAGCCGGTTGAAACAATCGGGACCGACAACTTAACGTGCCCTCGTAAGCAGATAGAACTAGTAAAGGCAAATCCATCTAATCTATGGCAATACAAAAGGGCACAGGAAGTTTAACCATGACACCAGCCCGCCCACGCCGTACAATACCTCTCACAATGATCAACTATACTGATCCGTATAGCACAGGGTACCTATAGTATTCTATACGTAGTATCTATAGTATTCCACCTATAACACCATTGTCCATTTAGTCCAAGCATTTGGTAAAAAAAAAGGGGGTTACCTGGAAAGTTTTCCGGGAGTTTTGAAAATTGGTTTATTTATAGATTTGGGTATGCTCTTTTCGAATTTCAACTTTGCCACCTCGTAACCCCGCCGCTCGCGCCGCCATATTGAAAAAATGGCGCCTAAAAACGGTTTTTTGGAAATATCTCTTTTCCGACGCATTTTACGACAAAAATATCTATGTACAAAATTAAACTAGAGAAAATTTCCTACAATTTATGTATTAATAATTTTTTTCATAAAATCAATCATCTTTCATCACTACATATTATAAAACAAAGTCCCCGGCCGCGTCTGTCTATCTGTTCGCGATAAACTCAAATACTACTGCACGGATTTTGACGCGGATTTTTTAAATAGATAGAGTGATTCAAGATGAAGGTTTATACGTATAAAAATTCCCGATATTCCCACGGGAACGGGCACAACGCGGGTAAACCGCGGGCGGTGCTAGTCTTTCATGATTCATAATTTCATTTGGTTTACTCAAAGCACAACCGGGTCTTGTATACATTAAACAGTAGGTATAGTACATATTAACCGCGAGTTAACGTTACTCCGACTTTATATTAGAACTCTATTGACCTACAAACGTCATAACTATCCCGGTTTTATATATGGAACAATTACACCATCATATGTTTGTATACACTAGCACCGGCCGCGGTTTTACGTGTTGTATCATTTCTGAAGGAATTTACGGATAAAATATCCTATCTATACTAATATTATAAAGCTGAAGAGTTTGTTTTGTTTGTTTGTTTGTTTGTTTGTTTAAACGCGCTAATCTCAGAAACTACTGAACCGATTTGAAAAATTCTTTTTGTAATGGATAGCCACATTCAACGGGAAGGTTATAGGCTACTTTTCATTCCGAAATTCCCACGGGAACTGGAACAACGCGGGTAATACCGCGGGGCGCTGCTAGTCGTAGTAATATTATAAATGCGAAAGTTTGTGAAGATGTATGTATGTATGTTTGTTGCTCTTCCACGGAAAAACTACTGAAGAGATTCGTATGAAACTTTACAGTAATATAGGTTATACATTAGAATACTACATGGGATACATTTTATCCCAAAATTCCCGCGGGAACCGGTACTAAGTGGTAAAACCGCGGGGCGCGGCTAGTTGATAGATATAACTTTGACATTTGTAGTCACTGCAAAACAAACAATGCTTAGATCTTTAAAACTACGCAACGGATTTTTATGCAGTTTTTAAAATAGATAGAGTGATTCAAGAGGAAGGTTTATATGTATAAAAATTCCCGAAATTCCCACCAGATCTGCCACAACGCGTAAAACCGCGGGGCACAGCTAGTTTCAGATAAAAATGGTAAAAAAAAGCGAAGTGTGTCCGTCACGTGTTGTTACGCGCGTTGTACCTATTCCCGCGAGAAATGCGGGATAAAAAATATCCCATGTGTTATTCTGATGTATAACCTATATTTCTGTAAAGTTTCATCCAAATCCGTTCATTAGTTTTTGCGTGAAAGAGTAACAAACAAACATACGTACATCCATCCTCACAAACTTTCGCATTACAATTTTGTTAGGATTACCATAGTATACAATGTACAGTGAACAACGAGATCATAATTCCATAAATACTTCCGAACACAACGCATCAAGGTCGCTCTAACAAGGCATTAACTAACAGATTGTAATAATTATCCCACGTGAAATCGATTGGACTCGACTGGATTATACTAGCAGTGCCCCGCGGTTTTACCCGCGTTGTACCCGTTCCCGTGGGAATTTCTGGATGAAAAGTATCCTATAACCTTCCCGTTGAACGTGGCTATCCATTAAAAAAACAATTATTGAAATCGGATCGGTATTTTCTGAGATTAGCGCGTTCAAACAAGCTCTTCAGATTTATTGTATAAGTACTAGCAGTGCTCCGTGGTTTTACCCGCGTTGTACCCGTTCCCGTGGGAATTTCTGGATGAAAAGTATCCTATAACCTTTCCGTTGAATGTGGCTATCCATTACAAAAAGATTTTTTTAAATCGGACCAGTAGTTCTTGAGATTAGCGCGTTCAAACAAACAGGTGGTGTGGAAATGAGTTTTTTTTAAAAACGTCTATTGAAATCTACTTTGTGGCGCTCGTACGCCAAAAACTATTGATTTTATGAAAAAAAATATTAATACATAAATTGTAGGAAATTTTCTCTAGTTTAATTTTGTCATAAATATTTTTGTCGTAAAATGCGTCAGAAAAGAGATATTTCCAAAAAACCGTTTTTAGGCGCCATTTTTTCAATATGGCGGCGCGAGCGGCGGTGGTACGAGGTGGCAAAGTTGAAATTCGAAAAGAGCATACCCAAATTTATAAATAAACCAATTTTCAAAACTCCCGGAAAACTTTCCAGGTAAAACTACCAAATGATTGGACTAATTGTCCATTCTGTATCTGTTACGTATTTCCTAGTACACAAAGACAGTGGCAGTGATACCAGTAACATAACATAATGATGGTTTCACCGTACAGCTATCAACTTGATATCTATCAGGAAAAAGAATTTATGAATATGAAAATAACTTTGTAAGTAAACTAGCAACGGCCTGCGGTTTGACCCGCGTTGTGCCCGTTCCCGTGGGAATTTCGGGATTTTTATACATATAAACCTTCCTCTTGAATCACTCTATCTATTTTGAAAAATCCGCGTCAAAATCCGTGCAGTAGTATTTGAGTTTATCCCGAACAGACAGACAGACAGACGCGTCCGGGGACTTTGTTTTATAATATGTAGTGATAGTAATGAGTGGCTTACGAAGTACTGTAATGACTGTTCTCAATAAAGTATTTAATTGATCCATTGATTTTGAAGATTTTTCTCCTCTCTTACCTATGTAAGTAAGTTCAAATGGGTTAGTGGTCAAACCTGATGTCGGGGTTCTTCAAAGGCCTCCGACATCTAACGTTTGCTACAACCGGGACCGGCTGCTTAACGCCTTCGAAGCACGGTAGCGCTCAGATAGAAATGCCACTATCCGTCACCCATCCAAGTAGGTGACGTAGGGGACGTGTCGACTTCGACGAAGTTCAAAGAAAGGGTAAGTATATGTTTTGATTTCCCACAAGATATGCATAACTAAGTGAAGATGTGTCGTTAGTATAGGTATAGTACTCAATAATCTCAGGGCCTTATTTAGCAGCACTTTAGCTATCAAATGTTTTGTCCCTTTCTGATATACGCCATTTGCCAAAGAGCGAAAGGGACAAAACACTTTAAAACAGTGTTTAAGTTAAATATTAATGAATAAGGCGGTTAAAATCTATTAGATTGTTAATAAAGTTTTTGCTACATCACAATAAAAACAAACATACGGAACTAGTGATCAAAGCTCCCATAGACAAGGGCAACGCATTATGTAATTGAGGGCATGGAGTAACTCGTGATCATAACTTATGATCCACGATTATATAATAGGTAAAAAATATGTAGATTAATTCAAATATTAGTTCAGATGTTCGATTAAACCTAAGAATTATTTTTTAAGCCTTAAAATATTTTTGATCGATCGATCAATCGATCGAAAAACAGCTCATTGAGGCCGGCCATTACCAAAACAAAGCTCAGGGTAAACAAGACGAATATTGAATGATAATTATACGATAAATATTTATAAACATATCCTTTTATCACTTTTTCTAATAAATATTGATAAAATACGAAAATAATTCTAAATTCTAAACACTATATAAATATTTTTTTTATAATCACATCATACCTATGTGGGTCAAGGAGTATTTACGAATACATAACCATAATGCAGTGTGAATTAACACCTTATTAATAAAATGAAGTCAAAACATACGCGTCCTTCTTGGTGTGACGTGGTATCAGATTCTCTATGTCATAGAAGTAAGTAAGTAAGTAAGTATTAGCCAGTAATGTCCCACTGCTGGGCAAAGGTCTCTCATCCCACTGAAGTTATCAGTACAGTGAGGAGTATTAGGCATAATCACCACGCTTGCCAAATGCGGGTTGGTGATCTCAAACTCGAGCCATGACTCAAAGGGAAACATGTTTTCGCTCGACCCAGGAATTGAACCCGGGACTTCAGTCTTGGCAGGCGAGCGCACATACCACTAGACCACCGAGGCGATGTCATAGAAGGTAACTATTACATGTACTGTGATCAATGGTGTCATAGAGTGGATATCTGATGTTCTATAGACAGTGTTACATCTACCTTTTAGCCCCGAACAAAGAAAGACAAGCCCGTTGGCAGTGAGAGCGCTTACTGTGTCGGGGGTTGCGGGTTCGATTCAACGGAGTCAACAATATATGAAGACAGTTATTGACGACGTCTGGGAATTATATATTCTTATCAAGCATCTGTGTATGTATATGTAGTAGTATCTAAGACACTGATGTATCAGAATAAAAGTACAAACAATAATTCATTCGGCTATATTCAGCTTAGGCCTTCGGCGGCTCAATAACTCTGACACCAGGATTGGTCAGGTTGACTATCCACTCGATGAAGAAGAAGAAGAAGAAGCTTAAGTTTTAGGAAAAAAGCTTGGAAGTCCATTGCCGGAAGCCCTTCAAAAGAAAACATTGCAATACCAAGAAGGTATCTAAAAACTAATAAGTATAAATAAAACGTTGCCAATATAAAATTAGCATTATTTCAAAGGTATTGGGTTCTACTGTGAGGTCGACGAGTTAAAAGTCAAGGATTTAAAAACTATCTAACTAAGATAATATAATCGGCCAAGTGCGAATCGGGCATACGGTAACGATGGCGTTTGGCGGATTTTTTAGAATATTTTTTTGTTTCAGCTATACAAAAAGATGAGTAAAATCCTTTTTCAGAGCTCAATACAAGGAAACACGTTATCTTTCGACTTGAAGCACGGTAGCGCTCAGATAAAAATGCCATGATCATATCTGTTTCTAGTATTTGTATCTAAACCGTGCTTCGGAGGGCACGTTAAATTGTCGATCCCGGTAGTTTCAATCGTTAGACCATGTCAGAGGCCTTTAGGCGGTCTAAAAACGCCGACACCAGGGTTGGCCACTGACCTACACGAACTTATTTAGTCCACTTATGTTGATACTTGATCGTGAATTATCTTTTTCGTTTTCCTGTAACTTTACATTCTAAATGAAAGGGGCCGTTCACAAAATACGTTCGCGTTGAAGGGGGGGGGGGGGGGGGGGGTTGCTGAGTGTGACAAGGAGGGACGGGGGGGTCTACGGCAACGTGATGTTCGCCGTTCATTAAAAGATTTTAAATTATTTTTCTCAATTTTGATCATGGTTCAGGGGGGGGGGTCTTAGTTTTTGTGACGACGAAGCATTTACATGGGGGTCACAGAAAGTGTGACACAGTGTGACAATAGGGGGGGAGGGGGTGAAAAAAAGTTGATTATAGCGTGACGTATTTTGTGAACGGCCCCAAAACTTAATTTAAATAACGAAACAAATCTTGGTTTGAAAAAAGAATCACGTCACAACAAACCAACCGAAGTCATAAATCTTCATTCCCGTGTAAAGCAAACCTCTATTGTTTAAAACTTCTTACGAATCACTGTTTCTTTTTCTTCTTCTACATTCATTGAACATTGCATTCAAACTCAGATGATTCAGAGGTTGCATCAAATTATATCACGTTGTTTGAAAAGATAACGATGTATACTTGGGAAGGCCCGTCGTAAGGAAAATGTATCAAATTAATATGTGAAAAAACCGGCCAAGTGCGAGTCGGACTCGCGCAAGGTGTTCCATGCTTCAAACAACGGCAAAAAAATCACGTTTGTTGTATGGGAGCCCCCTTTGAATATTTTTTTAATATTATTTTTATTTTATTGTTATAGCGGCAATAGAAATACATCTTTTGTGAAAATGACAACTGTCTAGCTATCACCGTTCATGAGATACAGCCTGGTGACAGACGGACTGACGGCGAAGTCTCAGTAATAGTGTCCCGTTTTTACCCTTTAGGTACGGAACCCTAAAAAGGAACTTTTTTATACAAAAAAGAAAAAAACAGTAGTCATGACCTAAACCTCTTTAGTTGCGAAGGATTGGAAAATTGCCAATTGGATCCTATTACGCTACTGCGGCGAAGCCCAAAAGGAATTATGGTTATGTATTTATTGAGATAAAGTTGTAGAATAAAAACGATATTTTTTATCCGCTCTCTACTTGTTGATATTGTCTCTGGTTTCTGAAGTCGGTAAAATACAAAACTAAATTAAGTTAGGTAAATTACTTAACAGCAATTTTTTAACGCCTGCGGTATGCATAATATGAAGAATTGCATAAATAACAACAATCTTACCTCTAGCAACAATTGTAATAAAAAAAATTAGATTAAACCAGTCAGTAACAGAAATGATTGCCAATAAAAAAAACAATAAAATATCTTTTATTGGCGTTCGATTCGAAAATAGAATTGCAATAAAGCATACAGTTCACTGTGTTCACGATGTTCATATTATGTACTTTGAAAAAAAAAACATAAAAAGTAAAAAATATACACCTGTAATGGTGTCAACGAAAACACTACACATTATAAAATAAAGGGCCGCGTCTGTCTATCTGTCTGTACGCGATAAACTCAAATACTACTGCACGGATTTTGACGCGGTTTTTATAATAGATAGAATGATTCAAGTGGAAGGTTTATATGTATAAAATATCCCGAAATTCCCGCGGGAAAGGGCACAACGCGGGTAAAACCACGAGGCGAAACGCTATATTTCTCACCGAGATTTTAAACGAGGTAACAATATCGAGCATTAACTAGGAATGGCTATTTTACTCAGCTGTTTTTTTCTGTATCACATAAAATGATATCAAAATAATGATTTTTTGACCGTGAATGAATTTTGATAATTTTAAACCTTAATTATTTTTACTTACGTCTCAAGAAATTCCTAAACCACCGTAATCCATTACACAATTTTCCGATGAAAGTTTAATTTTTTCACAACGATAAATAACTATTTTTAATTTTTAACTATTTCAGTTTAATCTTTAAATAAACTAAAAATCATTTCAATCACTCTTAAAAATAGACTATTTCGTCCTTTGTTTTTTCAAACGCAACCTCCGCGTTCAAAATTATCGCATTATCTGTGAGTAACAACCACAACACTGGCCGCTTACACTTCGAGGCGGAATAACTCTTCGGCATTAGCCACTCGCGCGATTAAAAAAATAATCTGACCGAGACCGTGAATTGGCGGGAAGGTCGACCACTGACAAACATTATTTTCAAGGAGTTCTTATTTCAAAGTTACCGTTACATCAATCAAGGAATGTGTATTAACAAAATATGGTTGACAGTTACTGTCAATAAAAATAACAGTAACTTATTATATTAAAAGAACAGACACAAATTCCCAGCCAAAAAGCAATCACAACCAAATAACCTTTCTGAGAATTGAAGTTGTTTTATATTGTTTATTTTTCTCCACAAGACCTGACTTTATTTAACTATAGGAAATTCCATAACATAACATGACTGTAGCGCCCGTGGCGTAGTCTGGCTAAGCAATGTTAACTCACTTCTATTGTTAAGCGACGTGCAGCTCGACTCCTACTTGGATAGGTGGCCGATAGTGACAGTTCTATCTGAGCGCTATCGTGCTGGAGGGCACGTTAAACTGTCGGTCCCGGTTGACCATATTAAACAACAACATTGCATAAAATCTCCGGTCAGATATTTTATGCAATCTTATTGGTTGATATTTCTCCGTTTCTCCGCTCCGCAGCCATGCTCCGCTTCAAAGGCATCCTTACTTAAGGCTGTCAAAATCTCCGACACCAGGCTTGGCCACTAACTCGTGTAACGTTTCTTGAGAGCTAACATCGCTTCAAACTAAGCCTACCTAAGTACAATCTATATATATAAAAATGAAACCCGTTTTTTGTTGTCGTCGCATCACGCGTGAATGGCTGGACCGATTTCCACGGTTTTGTATTCGTTGGAAAGGTCTCGGGCTCCGTGAGGTTTATAGGGAATAAAAATCTCAAAATTCCCACGGGAACGGGGGCGCTGCGAGTGAAACCGCGGGGCACAGCTAGTTATAACTATTATAATTATAAAATTCTCGTGTAATTGAACTCCTCTGAAACGGCTCGACCGATTCTCATGAAATTTTGTGTGCATAGGCATGTGCGGTAGGCCTGAGAATCGGAAAACATCTATTTTTCATCCCGAATTTCCCGCGGGAACGGGTACAACGCGGGTGAAACCGCGGGGCGCAGCTAGTCTAATATATAAAATTCTCGGTGGCGGTGTTTGTATTTAAACTCCTCTGAAACGGCTCGACCGATTCTCATAATTTTTTTTGTTCAAATCCGGTAGGTCTGAGAATCGGCCAACATCTATGTTTCATCCCCTAGATGTTAAGGGTAGTGAATCCCTAATTTTTTTTAAAGGTAAACCAACGTTTGCTTTGTCAGCTATTAACTCTATAATATTATTCATTGCCGATTAACGGGAGAACTATGCCAATTACAGTTCAATTAACGATTCATTCAATAAGTTAATTGCATATTGTTCGATATTACATCACCGAATAGAATTTAAAGTGCTATTATAATGAATAATTGAGGACAATAGGTACGAGTATCATTGCGTGATTGATCATGACCATTGAAGTCTCTACTGATTTAATAAAGCTGGTTTCCGTCATCATATTTTCCTTCATCATCATCAGAATGACCGAAACCATCCATGACTATCAGTTTGTGCTGAAAAGTAGTCGGATAAATTACTACACATATACATATAATACTTGCCGCAACTCGCGTTGTGGCCGTTCCAGTGGGAATTTCGGGAATTTTTATACATATAAACCTTTCTCTTGAATCACTCTATCTATTTAAAAAGACTGCATCAAAATCCGTTGCGTAGTTTCAAAGATCTAGCATACATAGGTACAGACAGACAGCGGAAAGCGACTTTTTTTTTATACTATGTAGTGATGTTGTTTCCACGTTCTAATACTGTTATCACCTTTTACTCTGCGATTACACTAGTTGTCATTATCCGAGATGCAATCTAGTTTTATTTTTCCATAAACAATAAAATGAGGAAGCAAAAAAATTAATAATCATAATTAAAACGCATTCACGTGTCGATCCGTACCTGTGTCATAAATGTCATTAAAAACAATGACACAGGTGAGACACTGCCAACGGTTTGGACTAATTATTTTATTTTAAATTGGATGATTTTCAACAATTACATGTTATCGCTCAATCTCGCTTTGTTGTTATACCTTTATTGTTGTACTTTGACGGTGTTAGAGATAATCCTACGTATATCATATATGAGGATGTAGTATGTATGTTTGTTATTCTTTCACGCAAAAACTACTGAACGGATTTGGATGAAACTTTACAGTAATATAGGATATACATCAGAATAACACATGGGATACATTTTATCCCGAAATTCCCGCGGAATCGGGTACAAAGCGGGTGAAACCGCAGGGCGCGGTCAATAGTTATCAATGAACTTCACCTAATTATTATGTATGCGGACGTTTCAGAATAAACCTCGTTAAAGTCGGTTAATAATAATAACGTAATCAAAATTTGTTCATCTGTTTGGGAGATAAGAACATAGAAGATGCTTACGTCCGATTATAACACCCTTAGGGTAAAAACGCTTCACTTATTTAAAAAAATCCAGGGCCCTGCGGTTTCACCCGCGATGTACCCGTTAAAGTCGGAATTTTGGGATAAAAATAAACATAAATCGACTTTGTATAGCCGTAAAACAAACAAAATAGTTCTGATATTAGATTTATGTATTTCCATCCATTATACTTTTAAATTAAATAATTATAACGTCACATGTTTTACTCACAGCGCCATCTCTTATCATTGCAGTGAACTACAACATACTTTTAAATTAAATAATTATAACGTCACATGTTTTACTCACAGCGCCATCTCTTATCATTGCAGTGAACTACAACATAATTTATCTTCCACCATCACTAACGCCATCTACCAAATCACTTCCAAACTAAATAACTCACAACTTGTTTTAGTTCTATAAAAACTACCTAGATGGCGTTAGCAGTCTCTACTTAGTAAAAATATTACGAAGACTGAAAAAACGAAAGGCCCTTTTATGGAAAATCTAATACTCGTACATACATTTAGAATGAGTGTTGCAAGTGTTGCAAGGACTCTGTAAGGAAATCGCTTAAAACGCAAGTTTTATGTGAACCTGCTGCGAGATCTAAACCTATTTATATTGCAAGTACTCACCTCTGCCCAAAAGCAGACGATCAACGACGACCCAGAGATGAGTAGCGGGTAGTACGCCGACAGGAGACTGGTCGCCCATCCCTCTTGGAACGCTGACTGTGGAACAAAACGAACAATATTACTTACTAGCCGCGCCCCGCGTTGTACCCGTTCCCGCGGGAATTTCGGGATAAAATGAATCCCATGTGTTATTCTGATGTATAACCTATATTACTGTAAAGTTCTTCGGAGGGCACGTTAAACCGTCGGTCCCGGTAACTTTCTACGGATAGTAGTCGTTATATGAGTCAGAGGCCTTTGGCGGCTCAATAACTCTGACACCAGGATTGGTCAGGTTGGCCATCCACTCGATGAAGAAGAAGAAGATTTAGAACCATATCGCTCCACCATCCCATTGGCACCCAAACATTTCCCAATCCATGAATAACCTCACATCACAGCGGTACGGTTCCATTGTTTACGCATCATTGCACGCGAGTTTGTTCCTCACGTGCGATTCAATTAAATGTTAGAAATGTTACTGTTGTGACGCGAACATCAATGACATCGAGTAATTAGGTGATTGTGGTGGTGCCAACGTTTCAAGGTTGTGAGTCATTAGCGATGGATGCGTGCGTGGAGTTTCAGAATTGTCTATGGTGAAGGTTTTGGCCGTGTTAGTTAAAGGGTGGCTTTTGTAAAACGGTATGTATGGGTAAGTCTAAAACTAAAAGTGATATAAAGATGTTTTCTTAGGAAACATTTAATTGATTAAAAACCGGCCAAGTGAGAGTCGGAATCGAGCACGGAGGGTTCCGTTCTTTAAAAAACGGCAAAAAATCACATTTGTTGTATGGAATATTTGAATATTTGTTTTATTTTATTTTTAGTAGGTATTTGTTGTTATAGCGGCAATGGAAATACATCATCTGTGAAAATTTCAACTGTCTGAGCCCGTTCTTGAGTTATACAATTACAACGAACAGTGGCATTGATTTTTATATCAATAGATAGATCCCAAGTCATCGATATAACCCCTTGATCTATGATCTGAACACGTACCGGCGACACGAAGTACGCTCCTCTAATCAGGGAAGCCAGGAATGCTACCAGGTACAGCATCTTCTGCGTGGTGACCTTGCAGGCGCGAAGGAAGCTGGGCGCCTTGAGACGCCGGTACTCGGTCACTATGCAGATAGTGAGCTGGACTGCGCAGACGAATGCAACGCAGAGAAACATGCCCCCGATACCTGGAACATATCACCATGGTATTAGGAACAGTAACTGAAAGACACAGGGAGATATCCTACTTTATAATTTAAATGCGAAAGTTATTGAGGATGGATGTATGTATGTATGTTTGTTACTCTTTCATGAAAAATGTACTGGACGGTTTTGGATGAAACTTTACAGTACCTAATAAAGGATATACATCAGAACAATACATGGTATACATCTTAACCCAAAATTCCTGCAGATTTGCTACTTTATTGCTAGATGTCATGGTTGTAATTAGGTTGAACTTAGAACTGTTTTAAAACTTTGGCCTCAGTTCGGTAGTAAACAAATTAAAGTTGTCACCACGTGATCCACACGGATAGCATTTGGCTTTGATTTTTTATGTGATCCGTTATCTAGTTGTGTATTGTTGATTGAAGCCTATATTATAAAAATACCTCGCAATACTGAAATCTGGTAAAACCATAGAGAGCCAACAATTTCACCAATAATTTAAACCACAATATTTACAATATTGTATAATGACAGCAATTTCTTCAATGCTGACAAATACTTAACTTATTGACCTAATAATATTGATGTTGATTACAGAACTTTAACCCGTTAGGTGCGCATGCGCCGATGACAGTCAATTTACTTAGTCACAGCCGGTACATTCAGTGCGCTAGCACTTGGAAACTCATTGTCGTTACAAATAATACCTAATTCAGCGGCTGTGTAAATAAATGTGTCGTGTGTGTTGATAAGTGTAAAACTAAAGACAAGTTTTTCATCTAGAAAAGTAATTCATCTGTAATTTTCAGGAGGTTTTTAAAGATCACATTTTGACAAGCCCGTTGGCACAGTGGCAGTGAGAGCGTTTACTGTGTCGAGGGGTTGCGGGTTCAACAATATGTGCAGACATAGTTGTTGACGACGACGTCTGGGTGTCAATATATATATTCTTATAAAGTATTTGTGTATACATATATATATGTATTAGTATCAGTGAGATTCCATATTACAAGCTTAGAGCTTAGTTTGGGTGTAATTAACCGTGAGTGAATTGGTCGAGGTATATTTATATAGTGATCATATTTGGTCCGATAGAAAATCATTTTGTTCTTTTTGGTACGTTTCCATTGATTGGGCTGGAGCTCGATCGTTCGATCACAACGCATTGCGAAAGACGTTGCCAACGTCAATGCGTTGTTTGACAATTTCAATGCATTGATTGGTCGAGTGACCTCCGCACAGCTCCGATTTCAATGGAAAAGGACACTACGAGGAAGACCTTTGTAGTCTACACATGAATGGAAGACTTTTAACGTGTGGTTTAGATAGCATTGCATTATAGATCAGTTTTGTAAACAGCCTAGAAGTTTCTCACCCGTTCTCACGTAACCGTACCTCAGTGCTATGGATTTACTCTTGCTTTGGTTATAATACTGTTGACTATAGATTCGCAGTACTCACAGGCATGGTAAGGCAGGTTAGGTCCATCGCACTCGTCCCCCGAGTACCGGATCTCGCAGAGGCAGGTCCCGTTCATGCAGTCCCCTCGGCCGGAGCAGCCCAGCGCGCAGCCAGCCCCTCTCGCGGCCGCCGACATCACAGCGTCGGCGTAGTACACCAGCAGCGAACGCATTTTACGGATGGCGACGTATCACGTCGCGTGGGGGGGCTGGAAGTGGAGAAATTATTGTTAAGATAAATATAATAATCAAATTTATTCGGAGCAATAATTAACACTTATTACGAAAACTTGCTCTGAGATGGATGGGATGTAAGCTTCCTAATAACAAATGTAATACCTAACAACAAATTGCCGATATGAACTGCTCAAACTAATTCCAAAGCTTGACGTCCTTTCACAATAAAGACCAATAAAACATTAATTACTAAACATTGGGCATCTCTCTGAAAGCAATATAACAGGAAGATTTAGAGCGGAAATTTTTGACGTTTCGTACGCACCGAAGCGGATTTTGTGATTCTTGTTTGCATAACACATCGTGTACACCTTGAAAGTATTTATGGACGTATAGAATATACAAAGAAAAATACGCTTGTTTTGAAAAATGGTGCGATTAATAAGGAGCCATTAATAGTAGTGATTCAATCAATCAGGTATGATCATAAAAACGAAACTGTACATGGGTTTACGGGATCATATGTTTACTGAAAAATGCTGCTATCGAAAACAAGGCGCCCGGTCTTTGTTTTCGCATTTGACATGGGGGACACGCAATTGATCCCGGTAACTTTTTCATACCAAGGCGGAGGCTTTAAGAAGTCTAATAACTCTTGGCCTGATACGAGTATTACCTCAAGAATAATAACTGGATACAATGCTAATCAAACCCTAAAGCTCTTCTCCATCTATCTATAATATAAAACTGAATAACTTCAGAACGACTGCACCAAATTGGATGATTCTTTTTTTAATGTGTTCCTTATTATCAGGACAAGGTTAAAGTAAGAAAAATAAGGAATAAAAATCTCAAAATTCCCACGGGAAAGGGGGCGCTGCGGGTGAAACCGCGGGGCACAGCTAGTACTAATATAATAAAGCTGAAGAGTTTGTTTGAATGGCCTCATCTCAGAAACTACCAATCCGATCTGAATCATTATTTTTGTAATGAATAGCCACATTCAACGGGAAGGTTATATGCTATTTTTTATCCCTGAATTCCTACGGGAACGAGCACAACGCGGGTAAAACCGCTGGACCCTGTCAACGAAGTGGAATTAGTAGAAGACAGTTTGTGCGAACTAAGCAATAGAAGTAGTTTGACTAAGCGATGTTAGATCATTGCGATTGTAAAGCAACGTGTCACTCTTCTTGGATGGGTGGACTAAAGTAGCATTTCTATTCGAGCGCGCACTACAAAGGGCACGTTAAACAATCGGTCCCGTTTGCTTCAATCGCTAACCCATGTCGAAGGCCTTTAGGCGAAAACTGACACACCAGAGTTGGCCACAACCTTTTCGAAAGGAATGAATGAATAGAACGTATTACAAAGTAATAGGGCCTATTATTATTTGTAGATATATGATTAAATAAACAGCTGCGTAACAATATCGACACAATATTATGTTTACGTAATGCAATGTTGGCTGCCGAGAGAAAGGTCAATGCACCTCGCACTTCTATATTTACGGTCCTATAACTGGCACTAATATTTAAGGTTCGTTTTGTTGCAACAAAGTGATTACGCCTATTTTGAACTAGACCTGTCGTTTTACACGCGTTGTACCCGTTCCCGTAAGAATTTCGGGATGAATAATAGCTTATAAACTTCCCGTTGAATGGCTATCCATTACAAAAGGAATTGTAATGGATAGCCACATTCTTGGAATAGGATTCATTCACCTTATTTCGATATCCGCCTTCAAAATGTTAGTGTAGGTCAGTGTCTAACTGGTGTCAGAATAAGGGCGCCTGTCCATTGTAGCGGAGCGAGGCTGCGCGGCGGAGCGGAGAAACGGACAAATATAAACGCATCA
The DNA here is from genome assembly GCA_951394245.1 of Cyclophora punctaria. Lineage (NCBI taxonomy): Eukaryota > Metazoa > Arthropoda > Insecta > Lepidoptera > Geometridae > Cyclophora > Cyclophora punctaria. Next base: position 4,121,987 of record OX596192.1, on the reverse strand, counting down.
ATGGACAGCCACCCTAAAGGGTACTCAATATTTTTTTAATAAAACAATAACAAAACGCTTAGCACAAACAGATTGATTACATTGCGGTTTTCCGTATACCTACCAACGAGTAATGTAGACGGTAGACCGATAATTAATTTGCATTAAATAATAATAAATCCGGTTATCCAACTTTAATATTTTATTTTTATTATTTCCTGTCCTAATTCGTTATTTTGCCATATTTGGCCTTGTGTTTTAAGTAATTTAAAGGGTTTTTGTAATAATTAAACTACTCGTTGTGCCCTTTCCCGCGAAAATTTCGGGATTTTTTATACATATAAACCTTCCTCTGGAATCACTCTATCTATTTAAAAAAACACGGCCACATCCGTGCAGTAATATTTGAGTTTTTCCGCGAACAGACAGACAGACAGACGCGGCCGAGGACTTTGTTTTTTTTTAATAATGTAGCGATGATCACAGGTTACAACATTGAATATTTTTCAATCAGTTTAGAAGAAAATCATTGAACCAAAACATGACATCAAGAACGTAAACACGAACGAAATAAAGACATCTAAACAATTCCGTTTGTAAAACAAACAAATCTATTTTAAATTGATAGAACAGAACATCATCACGTGAATTAATCATACATTTTCTACCACCGGTATTAACGCGAATGTTTTTGACGATGTAGTTTGTGAAAGCATATGGAGAGAATGGGTCAGGATGTATGTTTGGAGTTTCAAGGATGAACGACGGAGTAGTTTCGGCTTTGTCGAGCGTTAAGGGTGTCTTGTCTTTCCAGTTCTTATCTATACTAATATTATAAAGCTGAAGAGTTTGTTTTGTTTGTTTGTTTGTTTAAACGCGCTAATCTCAGAAACTACTGAACCGATTTGAATAATTCTTTCACTGTTAGATAGTCTATTTATCGAGGAAGGCTATAGGCTACATTTTATCCCGAAATTCCCACGGGAACGGGCACAACGCGGGTAAAACCGCGGGGCGCTGCTAGTGTCTCATAACTATACTACGTTTAAGTACCACCGATCGTCTCAAACGGTAGTCTCCAAAGTAGCGCTCAGATAGAGATGCCATCAGCCACCCATTGAAGCAGAGCAGTCGTTTAACAATCCCAATGAACTTACATCCACGAACACTACAATAACATTAGTACCGTTTGTTCGTCTGCGACCGTTTCGGAACACAAATATCCTGTGTTTGATAAATCATATAGGACACTAGGGTACTGACATGTTGCAACGGTTCAGTGCTGATAACAATTAAGTACTTAGGACGCATTTAGGTCGTCGACTTGTATAGAGGACGGTTACTCATTTGATATGATGACTAGCAGCGCCCCGCGGTTTTACCCGCGTTGTGCCCGTTCCCGTGGGAATTTCGGGATAAAATGTAGCCTATAGCCTTCCTCGATAAATAGACTATCTAACAGTGAAAGAATTATTCAAATCGGTTCAGTAGTTTCTGAGATTAGCGCGTTTAAACAAACAAACAAACAAACAAACAAACAAACAAACAAACAAACAAACAAAACAAACTCTTCAGCTTTATAATATTAGTATAGATGAATATTTTACTATTAATTGAAACGTACGTTGATGTCATTATTATTTATTTAAACGGGAACTTACGTACGACGGAGACTACTGAGTGCACAGTGCGGGGAGAGACGCTGTCGCGAGCGCTTCACCCACCTCCTGATGATGGTATGGATGGAACTCTCGACAGTAGTCTCCGTCGTACGTAAGTTCCCGTTTAAATCTATACTAATATTACGAGTATAAAGCTGAAGAGTTTGTTTTGTTTGTTTGTTTGTTTGTTTGTTTGTTTGTTTGTTTAAACGCGCTAATCTCAGAAACTACTGAACCGATTTGAATAATTCTTTCACTGTTAGATAGTCTATTTATCGAGGAAGGCTATAGGCTACATTTTATCCCGAAATTCCCACGGGAACGGGCACAACGCGGGTAAAACCGCGGGGCGCTGCTAGTAAATAATAATGATGATGGAATAGTTTTTATTACTGTGCTGCCTTCTCATTGAATCCATTTGTTAAACTAACATGTAGGTACCTATTTGTATTATAATTATACATGACATTGACTTATTGTCACTAGGTCCTAAAACTGAAAGTAACATCTTCTTATATATAAAATTCTCGTGTCACAGTGTTCGTTCGCGTATCCTCCGAAACGGCTTGACCGATTCTCATGAAATTTTGTGAGCATATTGAGTAGGTCTGAGAATCAGCCAACATCTATTTTTCATCCCGAAATTCCCGCGGGAACGGGTACAACGCGGGTGAAACCGCGGGGCGCAGCTAGTATATCTATACTAATCACTACATAGTATAAAACAAAGTCACTATTTTTGTCTGTTTGTCTGTATACTTAAATCTTTAAAATTACGCAACGGATTTTGATGCGGTTTTTTGTAATAGGTAGAGTGATTCAAGAGGAAGGTTTTTATGTAAATAAAAATCCCGAAATTCCCACGGGAACGGGCACAACGCGGGTAAAACCGCGGGGCGCTGCTAGTACATATATATAAATCCTATTAATCTCAGAATCTACCAATCCGATTTGAATTGAAATGAGTAGTCACATACAACAGGATGGTTATAGGTTATTTTTCATCACAAAATTCCAACAGGAACGGGCACAACGCGGGTAAAACCGCGGGGCGCTGCTAGTTCCTATATAAGGCTATACAGATCAGGCTATGCTATACTCCTAATTTTAGTTGTGTTTGGGTACTCTTTGCATAGCTTTGATTTTAATTAACCTTGATAATAGGTATAAGAATATCTTGGGTGTTAAAATGTAGTTTGGGGTAAAATATATGAATTGAGAACAGCGGCGAGAATGGGTGGAGGCCTTTGCCCAACAATGGGATTATACTGGCTAATAGTAACAGTATTATATGAATTGCGTATGAGTATATCTATTGAAGAAATGTACGAGTTATGACTAAAGAAATATCAAATACTAGTCGCGGCCCTGCGGTTTCACCCACGTTGTACTCGTTCCTGCGGGAATTTCGGGATAAAATGTATCTCATGTGTTATTCTGATGTATAACCTATATTACTGTAAAGTTTCATCTAAATCTGTCCAGTTGTTTTTTCGTGAAAGAGCAACAAACATACATGCATACATACATCCATCCTCACAAACTTTGGCATTTATAATTTTAGTAGGATAGGATCTAACGCCCGAAGATTGATAACACAGCGTACCTAATATTATTAAACATGGTCTATCATATCAAAACGAAAACTAAGATAACATAAAGATAACAGCTCCGTTAATTAAAGTTACTTTATCTGAAGTAATATTCTCGGAATTTGCGAGAAACGCTTACGTATTCACAATCTAATATTGAAACAAGGATTGCGCGCGCAGGCTGTCCGCGGGGACTTCTATCTGTACTTTATCGTTCACCAAAATAGGACACTTAAAACTAAATAAGGCACATGAAGTAATAAAAGTCCCTGGGTTATTCTGGCTTCTATTTTAAAAGACAAAAGTCCCCCGTGGACATTTTATACCTAAATTAGCAGCGTCCCGTGGTTTTACCCGCCTCGTACTCGTTCCCGTGGGAATTTCAGGATAAAAAGTAGCCTTATTGGATTGCCTTCCCGTTGAATATGGCTATCTTAAACTGAATAAACAACGAATATCAGTCAGATTTTACAAAAATCGTTCCCGAATCAGACTCAATTCGTTCGATTTTCGACTCCTGATAACTTGAAATTGTTTTATCTTAACTTCGTAGTAACGACCGCGCCCACTAGCGCCCTCTACCCTTGAATTTCCCGCCCACACGGGAAGGGAAGGGTCCTTGAAAACGAGGGTTAACATTCAAGGGCGGAATACGACCGAGATACCAAATTATCCGTGACCTGAAGGAAATACGCAAACTGTACGTTCAAGATTCTGTTATTATGAAGAATTGTAAGGAGGCCATTTTGGATTTGTTATATTGATATTTATTAGCGTTTTGTTTGACGCTTTTCGTTTTATTACTACGGAATTCTTTGAAGAAAATGACCTTGTATTCGTAAAGGCTAACCTGTAATATCCCATTGCGGGGCGAAAGCTCTCATCTCACTGAAGGTATCAGTACAGTGATGAGTATAAGGGGTAAGTATCTCCACAAAAAAAAAGTAAGTATATAATAGTGTATAATGTCTTACTGTAGAAATCAGCGATATGAAAGACTTTTACCCCAAAAGTGTCTTAAAATCATACTTAAACTGAAGTAGAACCTAAGTAAGCATCGTTTACCAAAAAACAAACATCCATCCACCAAACAATCATTATGATAACCTTTTACAACGTCTCCCAAAACAAATGACAATAAATCACTAATTAATATTCGTCCGATAATCCATCTTTAAATTATAATTAACACGTTAACTGCGTGTTGACAAGTTCGTTTGTTATAGTCAAGGATGACTGGTGCGTTACGTAATCAATCACCTAAAGAGTATAGAGTACTGTGTCTATTGTTAGTTTTTTTTTAAACACTGTTAGTTACGCGAAGTCCTTATTGTGATGATAACTTTAATTTGGTTGAGGTCTTTGTCCTGGAGTAGTCTATCTCTTTCAATCATAGCAATACATGAATATGGAATACACTACGTTCCAAAATACCCTTAATGTGATTGGTGGATATCCCACACGTGATGTTACCGTGATGTGTATTAAACTTGGTGGGAACAAAATGGCTATTTAGTTATCCCAAAATTATTACGGGATATATTTTAGCCACAAGTGAAAGAACGCATGACATCTCAACTGCAGCTCTACCAAGTACTCTACATTATATAAGGCATACTATATATTACCAAAAAAGTTTTCATCTGTGAAAACACGTGTAACATAGGTTTCTACAACATAACCTCCTTTTTTAAATCGGTAAAACATAACCTTCTCATGAAATGTACAAATAACACAAAGAGCGGTAGCAAGCTATCGAATAAGGGGTGTTACACACGAGCAGCTGTTATCAACGGCATAATCAGTATTGAGTATACGGTGACTTATGTGTACGGTGGGAATTTCGGGATAAAATATATCCCATGTGTTATTCTGACGTATAACCTATATTACTGTAAAGTTTCATCCAAATCGGTTCAGTAGTTTTTGCGTCAAAGAACAACAAACCTACATCAACACATCCATCCTCACAAACCTCGAATTTATAATATTATAGGATAGGATATTAGTAGGATGGCAGCAACTCTGTGACATTGGCATCATACCGCTCGTCTGTAAGACCCCTAAACAAACACTAGTGATGAAAATATAATCAAACATCGTTACGAAGGTCAAAGACTTGTCATTTGATTACTTCGTTACGCTACGTTTTCCTGAAGCTGTTTATGGAATAATAATGTACCGCGGAAAGGTTAGGAGATATAGCTGTTGAGGACAAGTACGTGACGAAACAGATATAGAAATTATAAGAACTTCATACGAAGACTAGCTGACCCAGCAAACGTTGGTTTGACATGTAAAAATCAAGGGCTCTACCCTTAACATTTAGGGGGATGAAAAATAGATGTCCGATTTTCAGACCTACCCGATATGCTAACAAAATGTCATGAGAATCGGTCAAACCGTTTCGGAGGAGTTTAACAACAAACACCTCGACACGAGAATTGTATATATTAGACTAGCAGCGCCCCGCGGTTTTACTCGCCTTGTACCCGTTCCTGTGGAAATTTGAGAATTTTTATACTTATAAATACATCAGAATAACACATGGGATACATTTAATCCCGAAATTCCTGCGCGAACGGGTACAACGCGGGTAACACCGCGAAGCGCGGCTTTTCATAAATTACATGTCGTAATCGCTCATCTAATCTCTACTGATGAAATATTTGACGTCTCTGAGTACGGGCGTTAGTCATTAGCCGCGTACCCACCTAGCGCACAGGCCCGCGAGCCAGCCTCAGTAGTTTTGTTCAATTTACACGAGGCCGCCTCGCGAGGCAGGCTGAGCCATCATAAGTCGTGTATATTCAGCTGCAGCTATTTTCCTAGCTTCGCGCGCGAGCCAAAACATAACCGTACCCACCTAGCGCACAGGCTCGCGAGCCATGGCTCGCGAGCCAAATGCTCGGCTGGTGTGGACGTGCCTCGGGCTGCCTCGGGCGCGCGTTTGCTCGGCCGAGCACGGCTCGGCCCCGAGCCATCTGTTGTCGGTAAACTTGACGCGCTCAAAGGTGCCTCGGTGAGCGCTGTGTGTTAGGTGGGTACGGTTATGTTTTGGCTCGCGCGCGAAGCTAGGAAAATAGCTGCAGCTGAATATACACGACTTATGATGGCTGGCTCGCGAGCCATGGCTCGCGAGCCCGTGCGCTAGGTGGGTACGCGGCTATTTAGGTGAAATTACTCAGAGACGCCGGTTATGACAGATGGAATTTTCCAACACAATCTAGAACAAAAACTGAAGTAATTTCACTTCCTTCATTGAAATAGGAGTCTTCTACATTTGTTTACTAATAAGCCTTTACAATCACCGTTCCAGTACAAACAGCACTTCCTAACCACGCATAAACATGGAAATAAACCAAGAAATTAACACCCATGTGTAAATCTATACTATTACTAGCTGTGCCCCGCGGTTTCACCCGCAGCGCCCCCGTTCCTGTAGGAATTTTGAGATTTGTATTCCTTATTTTTCTTATATAAAAACCTTGTCCTGAAAATAAGGAACATATTAAAAAAATAATGATCCAATTTGGTGCAGTCGTTCTGAAGTTATGCGCTTAGCAACAGATTCAGCGATTCATTTTTATATTATACTCGTAGATTAGAAAGAGGTAATGTTTATAACTTTATTTGTTTGTATGTTTGTAAGGGCTAATCTCAGAAACTATCTATCCAATTCGAATAATTCTTTTTGTAATGGATAGCTACATTCAACGGGAACGTTATAGGTTTTTTTTCATCCCAAAATTCCTACGGGAACGAGCACAACGCGGGTAAACCACGGGGCGCTGCTAGTACAAAATAAAAGCGAACCATTACGTAACCCCTCGACATCCGACGCGAGTCCAATTGACCCACAAACCCGCTCGACTGTTGGTAAACAATCAACTAACTAGCACCATTCGGTAGAGTAAACGATAGGTGAGGTTAAGTCTATATTTATTAACCAGGCCTCGCGGGTTCACTCACGTTGTGGCCGTTGCTGTGAAAAGATATCCATCATGGGAAGGATTATTTTGGACTAGTAGTACCATAATCACCCATTCAGAGACCCTCACAAACTCTTCAGATTAATTAATAGAGTAATAACCATTCTTGAATGTGGCTATCCAGCACAAGAAGAATTAGACGATTGAAACAAACAAAATAATTAAACTTTATTATATTAGTATAGATGTAAAGCCGTGTTTTCACTAAGTACAGCTCAGACACTACTCATGTGAGACGATGATGGTATATCTGAGCGCTAACATGCTTCGGATGGAATGTTAATTTATCGGCCCTGGTTGTTGCAATCTTTAGGCCATGTTGGAGGCCTTTGGGCAGTGAAAACCCTTCGACACCAACGTTGGCCACTAACCAACTCGAATTTACTTCCTTATTTATTAACCAGCGCCCCGTGGTTTTACCCGCGTTGTGCACGTTCCCGTGGGAATTTTGGGATGAAAAATAGCCTATGACCTTCCCGTTGAATTTGGCTATCTATTACAAAAATAATTATTCAAATCGGACTGATAATTCTTGATATTACCTCGAACATACAAACAAACAAAGAAAAAATCTTGAAAATTGTATCCCTGTATAATATTAGTATAGATTCTGAAAGTAGTCTTAATGAAAGAAAACATGTGTTTTTCTTGAACCTTTCCACTGAACATGTGTTTTGATCATTGTGTTCATCGTTTGGAGCACAAGTGAAAACGCGGCTTAAGCGGCCACGAAATACAGTCGCCAAAACAAAATAATGAACTCTATGCGCAATTATACCCATAAATAACAGACAATTATTCCGTGACCATCGTGTTTGGCTATATTAAGCCTTCGCAAAGCCCTTGGGCGTAACCGAGGTTTGTCCGAAAATATTTTCATCTATTTATAGTCGGTATGTTTATATGTAATATTCCCAACTTCGTAAGTTAAATAAAGAATTGACCATGTTCTATAATGGTTGTCAATTATATTTTGGGGGTCGATGGAAATATTGTGAGAGAGGGGTTATGAACACTTTATTGCCAATTACTGAAAAAAAAACGGGCCAAGTTGACGTCGGACTGGCGCACGGAGGGTTCCGTACATTAAAAAACGGCAAAAAATCACGTTTGTTGTATGGGAGCACCCTTAAATAATTGTTTTATTTTATTTTTAGTTATAGCGGCAATAGAAATACATCATCTGTGAAAATTTTAACTGTCTAGCCATAGAATTACAACGCTCGCTCTCGCTCTAGCTATCACCGTTCTTAAGATACAGCCTGGTGGCAGACGTACGCACGGACGGACAGCGAAGTCTCAGTAATAGGGTCCCGTTTTTAACCTTTGGGTACGAAACCCTAAACGCACCTAGTTTGGAAAGAGATCTAATCTTACATAAGGTTCTATCGAATCGGAGCGAAGTTATGCAGACCTCAAACAACCAATCACAACGCATTAAAATTGTCAAAGAAAGCATTGACATTGTCAAAATCTTCCGTAATGCGTTGTGATTGGTTGAGCTCCGCACAGCGCCGCCCTGCTTTAATGGAACCCCTTGCTGTTCTGACATTATAATAGACCGTAATATCTCAACTAAGCGTTCTAGTAGAATCTAGTAGAATAAAACAAACCATACTTTTATGAAAGTATTATCGTATCAATTCTTGTATTTTTTAAATTATTCACAATTGTCCTTCTACATACTTTAACACTATTATTTCCTGTTTCACGTACTTATTCTGTATAAACGATGTCAGTTATTAATCTATGCAGATGCAGAGTTAAACAAAGCGTGATCATTGTTCAATATTTAAATAATGTGAGATGGTTCGATATGGGCTCTTTGTAAGCGCGAGTGTGACCAGCACCGATAACCGATAAAACTATAATTAAATGTGTTGTAATTCGATTCATAGGTACATCTATACTATACTCATATAATACTGCTGAAGAGTTTTTTATTTTTTACTAGCTGTGCCCTGCGGTTACACCTGCATTTTTTTCCTCACTGCTTACCGTTTAAACCTTCCCTGGACTTTCATGAATATTTCAAGACCAAAATTAGCCAAATCGGTTCAGCCGTTCTCGAGTTTTAAGCAGACTAACGAACAGCAATTCATTTTTATTTATATAGATTATTGAACGCGCTAAGAAACTACCGATCCGATTTGAATAATTATTTTGTAATTGATAGCCACATTCAACGGGAAGGTTATAGGCTATTTTCATCCGAAATCCGAAAAAACCGCGGGGCGATGCTAGATATAAGAGATACATAATATAAGAGTACATACTAAGTGATCTTAACGATGCACGATGTAATGCATTCATTAGTAATGTTGAGCAATTAACTATGTTTTTTTTTCTTTTTGAAATAGTTAACAACTAAAATAATAAGTAATATTTTTTATTTTCGATTTAAAAAGAAATACCATAGATATTTTTTTCAAGGAGGCACGGTAGCGCTCAAATGGAAATACCTATCTGAGCGCTACCGTGCTTCGAAGAGCACGTTAAGCTGTCGACCCCGGTTGTTTGAATTCCTATTTCGTAGGCTTATAGACGAACTAAAAATAAAATATATTCTCCAGGGTTGGCTACTACTTAAATGGAGTGAATGAATGATTCAAATACCAATCTCCTGAAAGGCATAGATAATGCTAAGACGTTCAGGGCAAATAGCTTCCGCCCACCAGAATCTCCTAACGCGAATAAAGTCAAAGGTTAGCTATATTTAGCTATACCCGACTGAAGTAATGATAACCTTTCCATACTTCTTATTTCCGAGATAATTATTTTACATTTTATCTGAAGTTTCGGCCCCTATACAGGAACCGTGACACAGAAGACAGAGATGTCTTTTCTTGAATCTTCTGTGACCATGGTTCCTGTAAAAGGGCCGAAACGTCAGATAAAATGTAGAATATAAGCGAAGTAGTTTCAATTCAAAATCAGTACAGTAAGAACAAAGTGATGTATATCAGGCAAAGGCCTCGCATCTCACTGAAGATGTCAGTACAGTGAGAAGTTTTATTTATCAAAGAATAGTAAGATAAATAAAACATCAATGTAAATAACCGCTATCTGTGACACGACCTCGGTACCGCCAGTAAACACAACATTAGTTACCAACGGTCCTAACCTAATTCGAACAGATGTTATAACAAATATCTGAGTACGCGATCTAGTGTGCGTAATAACAGTGTGTGTGTGTGTTTGTGGTTAAAATAAAATGGCAATTAATAAGGGTTCGTTCAATCAGACTGATTCATAGAGCATGAAGTAATATTTTGGTACCTATAGAAGAGTTTTGATTATAAAAACGTTTTGTGTCTTTCAATAAGGTTTATTTTTATAACTGAGAATCTTACTAATATTATAGTTAAATGCGAATGTTTGTGAGGATAGATAGTATGTACCTATGTAGTCTTTTATGCAAAAACTATTAAACGGATTCGGAAGAATCTTTACGTTAATACAGGTTATACATACACCAGAATAACACATGGGATACATTTTATCCCGAAATTCTCGTAGGATCAGATATGCTGCAGGTGAAGCCGCGGACCACTAGCCAGCTATATAATCCTATTACCAAAAAATTCAAAATTGAAAAACGAATGTCATAAAATAAGGACAGACATAACATAAAAGAAAATTTAACAATACGCATATAAAATATAACCTTTGGAAACACGGCCATTGTATTACATTTTGAAAAGCTCATACAGAACAATGGTAAGGTAAGTACATATTATTCAAATAACGTGAAATTGTATTCTTTATATAGGTACATTTGGTCAAAAAGCCAGCCAAGTGAGAGTCGGACTCGCGCACGGAGGGTACCGTACTTTAAAAACGGCAAAAATCACGTTTATTATATGGGAGCCCCCCTTGAATATTTGTTTTATTTTATTTTTATATTGTATTTTTTGTTATAGCGGCAATAGAAATACATCGTCTGTGAAAATTTCAACTGTCTAACTATCCCCGTTTTTGATATACAGCCTGGTGACAGACGGACGGATGGACAGCGAAGTCTCAGTAATAGGGTCCCATTTTTACCTTTTGGGTATGGAACTATGGAACCCTAAAAACGGTACAAAAATTTAATTATGGTAATGGGCAATTACAGATTACATGGCAGTTTATTAAAGCCCCGTTTTTAAACATCGAAACAACGCGAAAAGAGCTTATAGAAAAAGGTTGAGCCGATTTTAGAACTCAAGTGTGTCTTTATCTGCGACAACCGTTCCTAGACGGGTGAACCGATTTTGTTTTAGTTCTTTGTCCGAAACACAGAACACAAGCTGACACAAAACAGCTATAAGGTAATAAGGTTCACTAGGAAACCACCAAACCTTGTTTCAGTGTGTAAAAGATTTTTTAATCTATCCTATTCTACTTCCTACTAATATTATAAATGCGAAAACTTGTGAGGATGGATGTCATTGGATGTATGTACCTATAGATGTATGTTTGTCACGTCTCGTCTCTTTCAGGCAAAAACTACCTACTGAACGGATTTGGATAAAACTTTACAGTAATGTAGGTTATACATCAGAATAATATATGAGATACATTTTAACCCGAAATGCCTGCGGGAACAGGCACAACCCGGGTAACACCGCGCGGCTAGTATACAATATAATGGAGTTTAATTTTTTTATAAATTTTGTTCGTGTGAACGCGGTTATCTGAGAATCTATCAATCCGATTTGAATAATCAACTTCGTATAGAATATCTAAAGATACAATCACACCAAAAATAAACAACAACACTGTAATCTAAACACATTGAATAAATTATTCTAAATCTGTATTAAATTATAGTTATTCAACAAATAACACAACGATAGGAAATGGAGTTGCGGAATCACTAGATTATCTGTAATTATGTATTCTTTATCTGTTCGTTTCCTGGTGGTCCGTCCTTCAGTTCATTATACATTGTTTATTGATATATAACATTCGGTTTTGAAGAACTATTGCTTCCCATTTGGGTGGTGCATAGTTAAGTTAGGTTACTATGAAATACTCGCCCCGCGGTTTTACCCGCGTTGTGCCCGTTCCCGTGGGATGGAACATCTATACTAATATTATAAAGCTGAAGAGTTTGTTTTGTTTGTTTGTTTGTTTGTTTGTTTGTTTGTTTGTTTGTTTAAACGCGCTAATCTCAGAAACTACTGAACCGATTTGAATAATTCTTTCACTGTTAGATAGTCTATTTATCGAGGAAGGCTATAGGCTACATTTTATCCCGAAATTCCCACGGGAACGGGCACAACGCGGGTAAAACCGCGGGGCGCTGCTAGTGATATATACAACCTTCCCGTTGAATGTTATGCTAACCATTACGATTAATGTTGAATGTTAATGTTAACCATTACAAAAATAATTATTCAAATTGGACTGGTAGTTCCCGACATTAGAGCAATCAATCAAACAAACAAACACAGTAACAGATGTGTAATCAATCCAGCTATTGCAGTGCCCCGGGTTTTACCCGAATTCTGCCTGTTCCCGTGGGAATTTCGGGATGAAAAATAGCCTATAACCTTCCCATTGAATATGCCTATCCATTACAAAAAGAATTTATCAAATCGGATGGTTAGTTTCTGAGATTAGCGCGTTCAAACAAACTCTTCAGCTTTATTATTTTAGTAGACTAGCAGAGCGCCGCGGTTTTACCCGCGTTGTGTCCATTCCTGTGGGAATTTCGGGATGAAAAATAGCCTATGTTACTCGTGGATAATTTAGCTTTCTAATGGTGAAAGAATTTTTTAAAACGGTCCAGTAGTTTTTGAGCCTATTCATTACAACCAAACCAACAAAGTTTTCCTCTTTATAATATTAGTGTGTATATAGACTTATTTCAGTTAAAACAGCTGAAACAAGCATTCATTCTGAAACCTCACACCTCATTAAACACTACTAATTATTGGTTTCGCTCATGCATGCGCTCCTTCGAACATTGGTTCACAATTAATCACATTCGGTTTTAATATGGATAAATATAATTGCTCGTTAAGTGCTTGTTTAAGCACGCAAGCGAATATTGTAAGATAAATATACATTTATGCTTATTTTGTCTATACTAGTTTATAAGGTTGAAGAGTTATAAATTGTCATTGTTTTATTTTTTAAGAAAATAATTACGAAAATATATTTTTCTATAGTGATAGACACATTTATAAGGACGGGTATAAGTGGGCTAGATAGATAGCCATAAACTCAAATACTACTGCACGGATTTTCACGCGGTTTTCACAAATCGATAGAATGATTATTCCGGATGGTTTATATGTATAAAAATTCCCGAAATTCCCACGGGAACGGGTACAACGCGGGTAAAACAGCAGGGCGGTAGTATTAATATTTCCTACTAGCAGCGCCCCGCGGTTTTACCCGCGTTGTACCCGTTCCCGTAGGAATTTCGGGATGAAAAATTGCCTATAACCTTCCCGTTGAATGTGGCTATCTATTACAAAAAGAATTATTCAAATCGGTTCAGTAGTTTCTGAGATTAGCGCGTTTAAACAAACAAACAAACAAACAAACAAAACAAACTCTTCAGCTTTATAATATTAGTATAGATATATTATATCCGCGTCCCTTGCCAAAGACAATAAGCGACTTCGACACCATAACGTCGACGCAATGCGGAGATCCATTACGTAACGACTGATTCAAACAGAGATAAGAGATATAAATAGAGGAAATCAGTGAAAAAGTATTATTCATTTCGTATAGTTTAAATTATTTATGTTTTCGATGGTAACACCTAGTCTCCATATTGTACTGATATCTTCAGTGAGATGAGAGGCTTTTGCCCGCCAGTGGGAAATTACAGTCTAATCACAGACAACTAATAAATTATTCTGGAGAGATGAAATCTAAACTAATATCTATCTAATATATAAAATTCTCGTGTCACGGGGTGCGTAATTGAACTCCTCTGAAACGGCTCGACCGATTCTCATGAAATTTTGTGTGCATATCGGGTAGGCTTGAGAATGGGACAACGTCTATTTTTCATCCCGAAATTCCCGCAGGAACGGGTACAACGCGGGTGAAATCGCGGGGCACAGCTCTATACTAATATAATAAAGACTTTTGTTTTGTTTCGTTGTTTGAACACGTTAATCTCAGAAACTACAAATCTGATTTGGATAATTCTTTTTGTAATGGATAACCACATTCAAGCGGAAGGTTATAGGCCATTTCTCATCTCGCAATTCCCATGGGAACGATTACAACGTGAGTGAAACCGCGGGGCGAAGTTTGTAGCACATATTAAAACACAAGCACTGACACGCCGTTTTACTCGCGTTAAACCCGTACCCTTGGGAATTTCGGGATAAAATAAACCAATAACCTTCGTCTCCAATGTGGATAAAGTATAAACACACAAATTAGGACAAAATTGCCAACTCCCTAAGGCATGTCGCAGGTTTCGAAAATCGGGACAATCTTAATAGCTCTTTGGGACGCGACCCACGGGACCATATATCGAGGTTATCCCAGAAAATAAGGACTTGTGGCAACCCTATTCCACACATCCTGGAAAACGTTCTCACTATACTAATATAACAAAGCTGAGTTTGTTTATTTGTTTGTTTGAACTCGCTATTCTCAGAAACTGCCAATGCGATTTGAATAATTATTTATTTAAAAGCCACAGTCAACGGGAAGGTTATGCGCTATTTTTCATCCCGAAACTTCCACGGGAACGAGGACAACGCGGGTAAAGTCGCTGGTCAGTGCTAGTATATAATATCAAAGGATGTACAGGATCCAATTACTTAGGCACGTGTTCCAATTCACCATTCATCGTGTAGCATCATAGTTATAAAGTACGCGACCAGTAAACGTACTCTGTGGTCCAAATCAGTCCAAAGTAACTTCGGCCCATTTGAGGTCTTCTTATATTGTAAACGTTAAGAGAATTTTGAGCGTTATACTAAAGTTTAGTATTTTTTTGGAGAAATCGGAAGCTTGAAGAAAGTTGTTTTGTGAAAGAAATGTTATCTCTCGGGGAAAATAATTGGGTAATTTAGGTTATATAGGCAGAACACTTCAGTCACAATAAAAATGTAAAGGCGCTAATTTATTCGTAATTATCAAAAAAGTACCAACCTTAATCTGATATGATAGTGTGATCGAGTAACCGATCTACAAAATCGAAACTAACATACCTACCATCCCTATCTCTGAGTAGACGGGTAACACCATCAACCGCGCACTATACCATAGACGCACTGCGCAGTATTACGTACTTTTTATTACATAACACGAGTACATAGGTACCACTCAATTATACCGTACATTATTATAAGTATAGTATTAGTCACGCACATGAAATGACCAAGAAAGTTAAGTCTCGCTTATTTATAGGTAGTTTGCGTCGCTTAAAGTAGCTGTTTTTATATTAAACTAGCAGCGCCCCGCGGCTTTGCCCGCGTTGAGCCCGTACCCGTGGGAATTTTCGAAAATCCTTTCTTAGTGTACACTTACGTCACTTGAAGAACCTTCCTGCCAAATTTCATGTTTCTAGGTGCAGCGGTTGAGGCTGTGCGTTGATTATCAGTCAGTCAGGACTTTGAATTTTATATATATAGATTATTATGTAGGTATTTTTGTAGAAAAAGCAATGCTCAGATAATTAAACGCTGTTCAAATTAATCAGCTCGGAATTATATACGGTTTGATGAACAAAAAATATTGTAATCCTGTAATGTCTCACAGCTGGGCAAAGGCCTCTCATATCCCTGAAGATATCAGTACAGTGAGGAGGATTAGGGGTAATCACCACGATTGCCTGCGGGTTGGTGATCTTAAACCCGAGCCATGTTTCATAAGTAAATTGGAATAGTTATATGTGGGAGACGTGATCACCCTAATACGGGGATCATTCGGGCCAAGAAATACCCAATAAAACTCCTGCTGTGTTCCGACAGGCGGCTCACTGACAAGAGCCGCGGGGCTACTACGCGACATTCCTCCGCATTGGCAAGCTCGTTTCAAAACAACACAAAACCCTAACTACATACGAGAACCACCTGCAAACAAGAACCATCGTCAGTCCCGATTGTATCAATCACTACAACCATGTTTCAACGATGCCAGAGTTAATAGGCGGTATAAAAAACTCCCGACGCTAGGGTTGGCCACTAACGTACTCGAACTCGCGTTAAGAACCAAACCGGTCCCGCTGGAAGAAAACGGTACTACAGTACTCGCACATACTCGTACAACTCGCTAGGTTTGGTACTTGCGTCTTGAATTCCTGATCATGTGATTGCGCGTGCGCATTGCATTGCAGATACAACTATGTACCTACTAGTTGATACTATCTAATGCACCTGTGATTTAACGTTATGATTTAAACGTGTCATGTGAACATTATCGTTTATTTTGTACTGTAATATCCCTTAAAGTACTGCTTATCCTACGAGTACTAATATAAATGCGAAAGTTTGTGAGGATGGATGTACGTATGTATTTTTGTTACTATTTCACGAAAATACTAATGGACGGATTTGGATGAAACTTTACAGTAATATAGGTTATACATCAGAATAACACACGGTATAAATTTAATCCCAAAATACCCGCGGGAACGGGTACAACGCGGGTAAAACCGCAAGGCGCGGCTCGTTATACATAATTTTAAATGACCTAACAAGAACAATCACCAAATTGACCGAGACAAGTACAGTTCACCAAATTAATACGCTATTAACATGAAACAAATGGAATCTAGAGGCCGAATGTCACAAACCTCGAAACAGTCAACATATGACAGATAGCTTATCAGTACGTCGAGTCATTCAATTTAACAAACAAAAGAAAAACAAAATGGTGACATAAATATTAAATACTAGCAGCGCCCCGCGGTTTTACCCGCGTTGTGCCCGTCCCGTGGGAATTTCAGGATAAAAAATACCCTATAACCTTTCCGTTGAATGTGGCTATCCATTGCAAAAAGAATTATTGAAATCGGACTGGTAATACCCGAGATTAGCTCGATCATACAAACAAACAAATTTTACCTCTTTATAATATTTTTATAAGTAAATAAATATAAATAAAGACGTTTCACTTACTTTTTATAGCCAATAACAGATGTCAAAACTAAATAACTAAAAAGTTAAGTAAAGTATTAGCCTGTAATGTCCCACTACTGAGCAAGGCCTCTCATCTCACTGAAGATATCAGTACAGTGAGGAGGATACGACATAACTAAATAGTCTAGGAGCCAAATTCGGCATTTCTATCTCGAACCACGGTCAACTGAACAGGGTTTTAGTGAATCAATTTTGATGTGTTGATAGCAGTTTAGCTGGTGAACTAGGATTAAGTTGAACTGATAGAGTCCAGTTGTAAAATGGGGGTAAGTTGGTAATGTTCCTGTGCTGGTCCATGGCCTCTAAGGCCTATTTCAATTTAATCGTTACAGTCATCTGGCTCCGCGCCTTCTTTTCTTCTTATCGTGTCAATGGCCTTTAAACTTATCCGGTCCAGTATTTAGCTGACAGAAGGGCAGCATCTGAGACTTTCATTAAGTCTTGCTTAGTGCAGGTGGTAGGGCTCAGAGGGCAGGACAACAAGTGGGCCATGTCCTGGTCTGGAGCACCACAGTCACACTCCCGAAGAAGAGTACCCTCACTTGACTCAGTTTGACCAGCAGCGACCTACTTAAGTGCGACTTACATATAATAATAATGAAAAAAAATCGTTTGTACAGTTGCATTATAGCTTCATGTAAATTAAAGTAGGGTCAACAAACAAGTCACAGAATACAATGACATTTCATGTCCATATGTGTGTGTGCGTGTGTGTGCATTAAAGATACACAACACTAGTCAAACAACATTGCGGCTTTACTCGCGTTGTACGCATTTACAAGCCCGTTGGCACAGTGGCAGTGAGAACGCTTACTGTGTCGGGGGTTGCGGGTTCGATTCCCGCCCGGAGTCAACAATATGTGCAGACATAGTTGTTGGCGACGACGTCTGGGTGTCAATTATATATTCTTATAAAGTATTTGTGTATGTATAGTATCAGTTAATTAGATTCCATAACACAAGCTTAGAGCTTACTTTGGGTCTAATTAACCGTGTGTGAATTTTTCCAGGTATATTTATTTATTAATTTCAGGATATAAAATAGCATGTAACCTTCCTCTTGAGTGTCTCCATCCAAATAAAAAAGGACTATTCAAATGAAACTGATAGTTATTGAGGTTAACCCGTTCATCTATACTATCTATACTATCTATACTAATATTATAAAGCTGAAGAGTTTGTTTTGTTTGTTTGTTTTTTTTTTTTTTTTTAATTTATTTTAATATTACAAAGAAACACACTTTACAGAGAAATCATCTCTTGCCAAACTATATAAGTTTGTTGGCAAGTAATTACGCTTATACATATAACATTGCGTGTTCCTACTTATCTAATAACATAATGAATAATCCTAATAAACTACGTAAACAAAAATTATTTGCTGAGTCGCATTGAACAACATGTTATTCAATGCGGCCCAGCAAACAATTCTTTATTTTAAATTTAAGTGTATTTTTAGATAATGTGGGTTCACCTCTCAGCCAGGCAACATTATTGAATAGGACCGGTACCACATATTTATTTAGACGCTTCCCATAGCAATTTTTATATTTAGGGACTATAAACTTCCGCTCCCTTACCCCTCTGGTCTTATATTTATTTGACACTGGTATATTTAGGTCATTATTAAAATAGGAGTCGATTACTATTTTGTATTTTAGTTTTAAATCTACAGGTAGTATCTTAGTTAATATATATAATTTTCTATAATCCCTTCTACAATTATTCTTATCGCTTTTATTTACCAGGTATTTAATAAATCTTGTCTGTAAATCATAGATATCTTTAGTATAGGAAGTATAGGTACGGCCGTACACACTTATACCGTAGCTGATCAGTGAATCCACCAAGGCAAAATAGACAGTACGAAGAGTTTTCTTGCTTATTACATATTTAAGTTGATAGAATTTACTCAAAATAGCTCTTAATTTAGTACACAATTCCTCAATATGCTGTTTTAAGTTAAAGTTTTTATCAACCACTAAACCTAAATATTTATATTTTTCTACATATTCTATATTCGAGCAATGACAATTTATTTTATTACCATGTAAACAATCGTAAGTGTGACCGGTTATACTTATATCAGTATAATTTACACTTTTGGCCTTTTTGTTGTATGGGGAAAAAATGTGCATACATTTGGTCTTTTGTAGGTTTATTATGATGCCGTTGTCATGTGCCCATTTTACTATCCTATCAAAATCTTCTTGAACTGCAAATCGAGAACTTTCTATATTTTCAGATGCGTATAATAGACACATGTCATCAGCATACATATACACCATACACTTTTTAACGACGTTAACTACACTATTAACCAGCATTGTGTACCCAATAGGTCCAAAAACCGAACCAGTCGGCACCCCCAACTTCACACTTGCACTTTCACCAACCGTTCCATTTATCGTTGTGTTAATTGCTCGGTTAGAAAGATAATTATGGAACCATTTAATGACCTTACCCCCCACCCCACACTCCTCCATAGCTTGGAGCAGCACACTATGATCCAAAGTATCAAAAGCCTTTTTGTAGTCTACAAAAAGAGCTATAACTTGTTTTCCACTGTTTAGGCTATCATTTATAAATTCCGAAAAGTTATTAAGCGCTGTGCTAGTACTGCGCCCCTTTCTGAAACCATGCTGGTGGGGTGTAAGTACATTAAATTTTTCCAAAAACGAGCATATTTGGCCAACAATTACCTTCTCAACAATTTTATTAATCACAGACAATATAGCAATCGGTCTATAGTTGCTATAGTCGTTATGACTACCCCCTTTGTAAATAGGCCTAATTAGCGCATTTTTTAACATATTTGGATACAAACCCGTTGAAACACTAATGTTTATGAAATGTTTGTTTGTTTGTTTGTTTGTTTGTTTGTTTAAACGCGCTAATCTCAGAAACTACTGAACCGATTTGAATAATTCTTTCACTGTTAGATAGTCTATTTATCGAGGAAGGCTATAGGCTACATTTTATCCCGAAATTCCCACGGGAACGGGCACAACGCGGGTAAAACCGCGGGGCGCTGCTAGTAATATTATAAAGCTGAAGAGTTTGTTTTGTTTGTTTGTTTGTTTGTTTAAACGCGCTAATCTCAGAAACTACTGAACCGATTTGAAAAATTCTTTTTGTAATGGATAGCCACATTCAACGGGAAGGCTATAGGCTACTTTTCATTCCGAAATTCCCACGGGAACGGGAACAACGCGGGTAATACCGCGGGGCGCTGCTAGTACAAACATAAAAACAAACTCGTCAGATTTATTATATTAGTACAGATCTACAATAGGTATTGGTGTTGTGACGCATTGACAGTACATAGACTTATAAATTGACATTTTTAGACAACATTTAATCTTAATGTTCAAACATTTTAAACTCGAAATGAAGTTATCTTAATTAGCCTTCTATTTGCAATAATATAAGCAAATATTCGAATTTAAAGTATAAACAACATTGTTTACATACAACTGATTGCTACGCCATAATATTTTCCTTATTTCGATTAATAAGTAGGTAATTAACATTAATGATATTAATGTAATTATGGATTTATCAACTCTCTGCTAATGGAGAATATATACAACAAATAAGTGCTTTAAAACAAAATCAACATTTTAAACTAAAAAAAAATACTTACATTTTGGCATTATTCCTCAAATAAACATCCATACCAGAATTTGGCAATAATTACACAACACAAAAATAAAAGCTGGCAACTTTCTTACAAAGCACTCCACTCACTAATCCACTTCACCAAAACATAGACAACAATTTAAAATTCGAACACAAAACACAGGCTAATAAGAATAAGAAAAAATGACAAGATTATTAAAAAGAATATTAACTGTCAATATTTCCCGCTTTTTCTTTTGTTTACGCGCGAATAGTTTAATATTTATACGCACAGATTATCTATCGCGTGCATTACATAGACTACATTCACGATCGGATTCCGGCTGCCGACTGACCGACCGAGCTTCGCAATCGAGCCAATACTTGTGACAGAACAGTCCAAAGCGCTTACAAATATTTAGCCATGTATAAAACTATTTACGTATTTATTTATTCGTGGACAAGAATAACAAAAGATTTCTTTATCTTTAGTACCTACTTGTATTCAAGTGCGTTGACTTTTGACAACGAGGAAAATCGATTTTTAACCCACGACGCAATAAAATGCAATTTATAAATAAAGTGAGTATCAATAAGAATGTGGATTAGTTTATTAGTTTTTATTTATTTATGAGTTTAACGTATTACGTATGACTCACTCGCTGACAAACTGGTGAACAGATTTTAATAAATTCATAATTAAATGACCTGTAAGTTCCCACGACACGCAAATATCTGTGACTCATTGTAAAATCTATACCTAACTGTGGTGTATTTTTATGTTAGGGATACTAGAACACTAGATAAGATTATATTGATGAAAATAATAAGTGAATTATATCCAAAAATTACGATTAAGTTTTGAGCTCAAACATAATCCGTGAATAAATAATTATAATCTCATTCGTAAACAATCATTGATAATACTAACGGGACAGTAAGTACTAGAAAACTTCATAGACTGAAAACAAAGACAAAATTGTAGGAATTTTGTCATATTGCCAACAATATTTACCGTCTGTCTGAAAAATTTAATAACATTAAATTTTTATAGTCTAGTGACATTGACATTGAATTTATGCAATTTATTCGAAAGTATTCCGAAGGCGACATAATTTGTGTTTAATAAACGTTACTTCCTATTCCTTGATCCTTCCGTGAGTTGACGACAAGTGCAGATAATGATGAGGGCACTTTAAATTCCTAAAGAAAAACTAAGCGAGTAAGTTCGTGTAGGTTAGTACCCAGTTTTTAGAACGCCTTAAGGCTTCCGACATGATATAACGAAACAACCGGGACCGATAATTTTACGTAGGTATCTTCCGAAACACGGTAGTTCAGATAAACCCACAGGCACCCTTCACGTTGCCTAACAATTGCATTGAGTCGCTTAGACAAACTACGCCAAGAGAGCGCTAAAGAACAAATTTTCTCAGAAAAATCGTGGGCTATTTTTTCTGGACAACAAAAAGTAAGTAATGACATGATAGATCACAGATCAGGGGGGATATAACATTTTATTTGCTGACGTAGTCAATACTGTAGAAGGAATAAGCGTAATCATCATTTACCATAGTGGACAGGAACATAATTAGAACACCATAGCCTAATCAAAGTGTGATCACAAACCGTAGCTATTTTAAAACTTAATTCTTGGCTCTTGGGATTTTGTTAATACACCTTTCCACGGCAATAATTCAACTATAAAATAATTCTAAATGGAACCGACATCTAATGACAGAAGGACAGTCAGACAATTTTTTATCCCTCTCCTCCCACGGGAATGAAAATAAACATAGTACGGGACGGAAATAATTTAAAACCACGAACCACGGGCCGTCAACTGGCAGCGTGCAACTAACGTGACAGTTGCTACCTAAACTAATCCGATCTTTTTTTAGAAATTAATAATGTTCCGTGTTTTTATTTTAATGGAAAATGTATGACACATCTAAGCCCTTGTTACTTTGCGTTGGGTATCAAGCAAATATGACAAACTAGCAGCGTCCCGCGGTTTTAACTGGGTTGTGGCCGGTCGCGTGGGATTTTCGGAATGAAAATAGCCTTATAACCTTCGCGTTGAATGTGGCTATACATTACAAAAATAATTATTCAAATTGGATGGGTAGTTTCTAAGATTAGCGCGTTCAAACAAACAAAAAAACTCTTCGGCTTTATTATATTAATTTAGATGTAGCATTAGGTAACGATTTAACAGAAATTAAACATTATAAATAAACTCTCTCTTAATTTGGATATCACTCTATATTATTATTTAATTAGGACATCAAATCGACAAACTCTGGAGTATTTTTACAAAAAAAATATCACGCCACATTATTAAAGAATCTACAGACTGCACAATAGACAATGCAACGCTAATGGAAAGCGTCCATCCGATTCCCACACCCAACCAACCAAAGAGAATATAATCACCATGTTTTACATCCTAACCAAATTGAAATGAACTTTTCTCATGAAGTTTCGTTGATGTTATTGTTAAAGATTAAAAAAACTGCACCAACCGGTCGACATTTGAACCGGTTCGGACGGGATCGCAATTACCTCCGTTTTTTGCCGAAAATGCGTAGAGTCAGAAAATAAAAATTCTTTTAAAGTCACCGGAGGATTTAAGATTAATTAAATCGATTAAGTCTTTTGAACTTTATTTAACTTATCTATACTAATATTATAAAGCTGAAGAGTTTGTTTTGTTTGTTTGTTTGTTTGTTTAAACGCGCTAATCTCAGAAACTACTGAACCGATTTGAATAATTCTTTCACTGTTAGATAGTCTATTTATCGAGGAAGGCTATAGGCTACATTTTATCCCGAAATTCCCACGGGAACGGGCACAACGCGGGTAAAACCGCGGGGCGCTGCTAGTATCAAACTAAACCTCATCTCTGTTAGTGGAGAAACGATTAAAAGAAAACGTAAGTTCGAGTAGATAACGGCCGACCCTGATGCCGGAGTTTTTAGACCGCCTTAACATGTGTGTTATGGTTTAACGATTGATACAACAGGAACCTGCTATTTAACGTGTCCTTTGCTGACTAGCTTATACATACTATCAAACTTCGTAAAGCAACGAAACATTGCAATTGGGTTCCCGTTTTAATTGAAATAAATACTCATAGTGGTATCCTAATGAAGCCACCATTATTTTGTGGTAGTATCGACCAATCATATCAAAGTTTAGCTATAAATAGAAATGGGATAGCTTTGATAGGCAACTGACATAAACTGGATATCAAATTCATCTGCAAACGATTTTATATCCGAACTAGCAACGCCCTGCAGTTTTACCCGCGTTTTGCCGGTTCCCGTAGGAATTTCGGGATGAAAAATAGCCTATAACCTTCCCGTTGAACGTGGCTATCCATATCAAATAGAATTTTTCAAATCGGACCAGTAGTTTCTGAGATTAGCGCGTTCAAACAAAAAAACTGTGTAGCTTTATACTGTTAGTACAGATTTCACGCGTTCCTTTGAAATGTGAGCGCATTGCGGCATAGACGTAGAGTACGTTAGTTCAACGGACCGAGACACATCTCAAGGACTGCTACGATGGACTCGTAAAGAGGGTCCTGGGTGGAATAGATTACTTTTATACCGTTTTCTTTATACGTTACTGGCAACGCCCACCATTTTACAAGTGCTACGATTGCGCTTGGGTGCAAGTCAGAACACGCTAATGTTTAGCTAGCGCTTAACCGATTTTGATGTAAAACACGCTATCCATACTAATATTATAAATGCGAAAGTAACTCTGTCTGTCT
The DNA here is from genome assembly GCA_951394245.1 of Cyclophora punctaria. NCBI lineage: Eukaryota > Metazoa > Arthropoda > Insecta > Lepidoptera > Geometridae > Cyclophora > Cyclophora punctaria. The sequence goes on along the minus strand of OX596192.1, from coordinate 4,097,249 downwards.
GTCTGTCTGTTACGCTTTCACGCCAAAACTACTGAACCGATTTTGCTGAAATTTGGTATAGACATAGATATGACCTTGAGAAAGGACATAGGATACTTTTTATCCCGAATTTCCCTCCGGATAAGATACTGTTACGCTTTCACGCCAAAACTACTGAACTGATTTTGCTGAAATTTGGTATAGACATAGATATGACCTTGAGAAAGGACATAGGATACTTTTTATCCCTATAAATGCGAAAGTAACTCTGTCTGTCTGTCTGTCTGTTACGCTTTCACGCCAAAACTACTGAACCGATTTTGCTGAAATTTGGTATAGACATAGATATGACCTTGAGAAAGGACATAGGATACTTTTTATCCCGAATTTCCCTCCGGATAAGATACTGTTACGCTTTCACGCCAAAACTACTGAACTGATTTTGCTGAAATTTGGTATAGACATAGATATGACCTTGAGAAAGGACATAGGATACTTTTTATCCCGAATTTCCCTCCGGATAAGATACTGTTACGCTTTCACGCCAAAACTACTGAACCGATTTTGCTGAAATTTGGTATAGACATAGATATGACCTTGAGAAAGGACATAGGATACTTTTTATCCCGAATTTCCCTCCGGATAAGATACTGTTACGCTTTCACGCCAAAACTACTGAACTGATTTTGCTGAAATTTGGTATAGACATAGATATGACCTTGAGAAAGGACATAGGATACTTTTTATCCCGAATTTCCCTCCGGATAAGATACTGTTACGCTTTCACGCCAAAACTACTGAACCGATTTTGCTGAAATTTGGTATAGACATAGATATGACCTTGAGAAAGGACATAGGATACTTTTTATCCCGAATTTCCCTCCGGATAAGATACTGTTACGCTTTCACGCCAAAACTACTGAACCGATTTTGCTGAAATTTGGTATAGACATAGATATGACCTTGAGAAAGGACATAGGATACTTTTTATCCCGAATTTCCCTCCGGATAAGATACTGTTACGCTTTCACGCCAAAACTACTGAACCGATTTTGCTGAAATTTGGTATAGACATAGATATGACCTTGAGAAAGGACATAGGATACTTTTTATTCCGAATTTCCCTCCGGATAAGATACTATTTTTCTATATTATGTTTACTATTTTTCACCTAAGCAATTGTTTGATGCTTCGCGCTCATTGGGACGGCACGGCTAGGGATTTTAAGGTTTGCTAATATAAAATCAAACGTATTCGTATATAAACAAATGCTATACCTACTTTTAAATAGCGCCACGGCATCGAAAAGGATTTGTCAATCCCGCGGCGTCATTTGAATGCATAGCCATTTATGCTGTATTTCTATGAAGCTACATACGTTCGAATTTTCACAAGCAAAAATGATAAATCCCGAGACGTTCCGTCCCGGTGAGTGTGCAGCTTGAGTCATACTTTGGTAAGATCCTAAAGGTTAAAAATAAAACTACTGTCTAAAGTAACAATCTAATGCGGACGAAGTCGCGGGTAAAAGCTAGTTGTTATATATATCCGTAAAGTTGTAAACGCTTAACCAATTTTGATGAAAGGCTTTTGATGAAAAGCGCTTAACAAATTTTGCTGATAGTTGAAAAGATTATTTTTATTGAATGGATAGATTTAATTTTGCTTGCCTCCTACTAACCAATTTGGATTGGCTCCGTTTTTGACTACGCACACATACATAGAGTTTTTATATTACACAGAGATAAGACAATATTATATCACTCACACACGTTCATACATTCCTATGACTAACATGGTAATATTTTTAAAACATCTACATTAAAACTAAGTTCAACTGAGTCACATGTGAAGAATATTTAAAAACATCGGCGTGCCGTACCAATGTGAATGATATTGTCCAGGACCCTACACAAAATACCGACGGCGAAAAATATCGGCTTTGTTAACATTACATACGACGGATAGGATAGGCTGTACTGAATGTATAACACCAGGCAAGCAAATTCTACTTTAAATCTCTACTATCAGTTAACTCGGGACAGCTGGCGGCAAACAGACATTATTGCCATTCCCGGCCTATGTGCAGTCATCTCGTAAGAAACTGACCAGCATATCCCAACGCAATGAATCATGTCGCGTGTTTGGTCTCAAAACCTGTTCAGAACCGAATACGTTTGATAACAATAACATCGTGTGCATATCAAATTTTAATCAAAACAAGCGTAGCGCTCGTGGCGAAATTTGAGTAAGCGATGTTAGTTCATTGCGATTACTAAGCAACGTGCAGCCCGGATACTTGGATACCCATCCATAGCGGCCCATAGCGGCAATTTTATCTGAGCGCTACCGGGCTTCGGAGGCACGTTAAATTTTCAGTCCCGGTTGCTTCAATCGTTAGACCATGTCGGAGGCCTTTAGGCGGTCTAAAAAATCCGACACCAGGGTTGGCCCCTAACCTACTCGAACTTACTTAGTTACTTATACCTACTATGCTGAAGGGAGATCCAGTTCCCTTTAGCCCGCCTTAATCCTATCCTATCTCCAACGATCTCCTTAATCCAACGGGAACGGGACAACGCGGGTAAAAGCGCGGGGCGCTGCTAGTTAATTTATAAAACATCGTATAAACTTAAATATATGATATTTTACTATTAATTGAAACGTACGTTAATGTCATTATTATTTATTTAAACGGGAACTTACGTACGACGGAGACTACTGTCGAGAGTTCCTCAACACGTTTCGGTCTCATATATGTATCTATACTAATATTATAAAGCTGAAGAGTTTGTTTGTTTTGTTTGTTTGTTTGTTTGTTTGTTTGTTTGTTTGTTTGTTTGTTTGTTTAAACGCGCTAATCTCAGAAACCACTGAACCGATTTGAATAATTCTTTCACTGTTAGATAGTCTATTTATCGAGGAAGGCTATAGGCTACATTTTATCCCGAAATTCCCACGGGAACGGGCACAACGCGGGTAAAACCGCGGGGCGCTGCTAGTTAAATATATGAGTACATAATTTAAAATTTAGTAGGAATAAAGTAAAGGTTAGAATTAAGTGAAGTAGGTAAACGATGAGGTTGGCATACAACTTGTTGATCAATCGTGTTCCGGGCGCATTTAATGCATCCGGAAATCTATCATAAACAGTGCATCGCTTGATGTTTCACCACTTTTCTTTCATTCGTTCAGCGAATGATTGTAACGGTCAAGGCAACTGACGCACTCTGAACAAACAACCTTGGACAGTAATTGCATACAACGTGAACGATAGCTTACTTGGAAAACTCTTTAATAGAACATTTATGTTTTATTAGGGCTCCGTACCCAAAGGGTAAAAACGGGACCCTATTACTGAGACTTCACTGTCCGTCCGTCCGTCCGTCACCAGGCTCACTCAAGAACGGTGATAGACAGTTGAAATTTTCACAGATGATGTATTTCATAATATTCAAGGGCGGCTCCCATACAACAAACGTGATTTTTTACCGTTTTTTAAAGAACGGAACCCTCCGTGCGCCTGTCCGACTCGCACTTGCCGGTTTTTACTAGAAATGTCTTATGTTTTATGTGCATAAAGCGTTTGCCGTAAGTGGAGTCGCCTTTTAAAAAGCTTTGTAAACTTTAAAGTGGCTCTATTTATCTTCTATTGCAACCTGCTTTAGCTGACACGCAATGAAAGCTGGTTAGGTAATAATGTTCATAGTCAACTTCTACATTATCTATGCACAGCAAATGCATCTCAGTTTAGCAAAGACTAGCAGCGTTTTCAGCCGTGGTTTTACCCGCGTTGTGCCCCTTCCTGTGGGAATTTCGCGATGAAAAGTAGCCTGTAACCTTCCCGTTGCATACTTGGCATGTAGACCGTCTAAAATCTTTAATAACAAGGTTGGCCCCTAAGCTACTAGAACTTAATACTTACTACTTAGAGTTTCTACAGCCATTTCTTCAAACTGATTTTTGATGGAAACATACGTATTTAAATAACAATCAACTGTCTAGCTATCGCCGTTCTTGAGATACAGCCTGGTGACAGATGGACGGATGGACGGATGAACAGCGAAGTCTCAGTAATAGGATCCCGTTTTACCCTTTGGGTACGGAACTCTAAAAACCCCTTTAACGTAATCTAGTAATGAAAATGCTACCCATAAACAAGACAAACCTATTCAAGCGTTGTTCAGACTGCGAAGTTTAAATCGCGATGATTTAGCATCGCTCAGTCAAACTACGCCATGAACGCTTCACAAACTGTGAACTATAACCGTCATTCGATGCTGATTTCGTAACTAAACTTTTTTGGGAGATTCCATCACGCTATGTCCATTGCGCAAGAAGCACCTCACTAGTCATTCCATGAATACCATAGAATTATAAATCGAAGAAGAGACAGTTGTCGCATTAGTTCAATCACTACCGCTCTTGGCGTAGATTGACTAAGCGATGTTAGCTCATAGCAGCGTGCCGCTCATTTCTATCTGAGCGCTACCGTGGTTAACAATCGTTCAAATCGGATTGGTAGTTCCTGTGAGCGTTCACGCGTACATACAAGCAAAAAAAGTATTAGCCTGCAATGCAATGAAATTTGGTACACAGTTAGTCCAGAGCCTGAGAAAGGACATAGGCTACTTTTTATCGCGAAATTCCTGCGAGAACGGGTACAACGCGGGTGAAACCGCGGGGCGCTGCTAGTATTAAACGTATGTAGATTGTTGGTGAATGGATATGGCAACAGCTGTGAGTCACCAAATACACAAATAACCCAGATTTCTTCACTCGTCACTCACATAACTTAGCGGTATAAGAATACGCTGATGTCCTATTTAAAAACTCTAACAGTATCATCGAATTAGGTGCTAACAGTTCACAGCCACAATAACTGTTCTAGATCTTATTTTATGATGAGATTTCTAATTAGCGCCCCAATGCCAATTAGATCGTTTTTGCAAATTCGAGGTAATCAAAAAAGATACAGTGGTAAATATTTTTCCGTTGTACGTAAGTTGTTGGTGAGCCACCTTACCTAATAGAGATTAGAATTACGCTACGCTATGTTTGGTATGCATCAATTGCTTCAAGCGTAGCATAACAACTTGACATAGCGATAGTAGTGTCCAACAGTCAAACATATAATTTTAATTTCTAACGTTTGGGATTGATATTTTATGTTAACGTTAACTGGTGCGTAACCATAAGCTGAAGCAATCCTTAGTGCTTCTTCATTCGTAGTTAAGGACAGTCAAGTAGCAAGCCAAATATTTATTTCGAGAAAAACCTACAAAAACTCAAAAAATACCACTTTTTCAAAAATACCAACAAATCATCTTCATCATACACAGTGTAGTTTGTAGGAAGCAACTTTAAACAAAAAGTTGGCACACAGAGATGCAAAAATGTTGCCAAATATGGACGGGCTAGACGAAAATTGATGCCAAACACAGGTAAAACTAAAACACAGAACCAGAAGAGAAATTACACAAGAAAAACTACATTCGCATTACTATTTAAGGCAAAAAAATATTTGACGCTAAAACATTACAATCATAAAATAATTACAACCCCACCGAGTTTCTTATAAGTTTCTTCTCAGTAGGTGACGCGTTGCGAATTAACGTTAACTTAATTTTAAGCTGACGATTATAAATGACTAGCCGCGTTCCCAAGGGAATTTTGGGATAAAATACCACCCATGTGTTATTCTGATGTATAACCTATATTACTGTAAAGTTTCATCCAAATCCGTCCAGTCGTTTATTCGTGAAAGACTAACTAACAAACATACATACATCCATCCTCATAAACTTTCGCGTTTATAATATACTAGCAGCGCCCCGCGGTTTTACCCGCGTTGTGCCCGTTCCCGTGGGAATTTCGGGAATTTTTTTACATAAAAACCTTCCTCTTGAATCACTCTACCTATTACAAAAAACCGCATCAAAATCCGTTGCGTAATTTTAAAGATTTAAACATACAGACAAACAGACAAACAAACAGACAAAAATAGCGACTTTGTTTTATACTATGTAGTGAAGTAGGATGTATCATAACATAACATAATTGTAAATACAAAATGGAGTCAACCTTGGATAAGAAAGAAAATTCTAGACAAAACAAAAGAATGTCTGAAAAAATTTACATAACAGTTTTATCAAGATACGTTCTGTTTACATTTTGAGTAAAAAGTCATGTTTTATACATTACGAGTACTAGCGCCCCGCGGTTTTACCCGCGTTGTGCCCGTTCCCGTGGGAATTTCGGGAATACTCATAAACCTTTCCCTTGAATCATCATCTCAGTAATCAGTCGTATCCGAATAATTATTTATGTCTTAGACAGGCTACATTCGAGACGAAGGTTACTGGCTACTTTTATTCCAAAATCCTTTCCAGAACGGGTACAACCGCGTGGCGTTGCTAGTATTATTATAAACCACATCAGCCTTCATTGTGACGTGATGGTTTTTACACAGGGCGCAGTGCGGTAGTACTGAACGCACCGAACGATCGGCGCGCGCGCACCCGTAGAGTTCACCCAATTAATATAAAGTGTGGTAATTGATTTTATGTCTGTTTATGACTTGGAAACACACCTTTGTACATATTTATTAGTAATCCCTTATGTATACTGAATACTAGCTTCTTCTTCTTCATCGAGTGGATATAGTCAACCTGACCAATCCTGGTGTCAGAGTTGTTGAACCGCCAAAGGCCGCTGACATGGCTCCTACAGCTGAAATGTTACTATACTAGCCGAAATGTTTGATTTTCAACCGGCTTCAAAAACCGGGAAGGAAGGTCCTCAATTCAGTTGGAATTTTTCCTATGTTTGATTTGATTTATTGCGTTTCGAATTTATTGAAATTGATAGCTTCATTCAAGTGATAGGTTAAATTATTAATTAATTAATTAAAATTCCCACACAAACTGGCACAACGCGGATAACCTATACCGGATACTATATATGTAGGTAAAATAGAAATCCACTGACTTATTAAGTAATCACGAAATCTCAAAAACTAGAGAGCATCAAATGTATCTTTCAGAACGTCGTTGCTTGCAAAATTCAACCCCTTACAGGGGGATGCGAAGCGAGGGCGGGCTGCTAGTAAGATATGAAAAAAGGCTGTTCTCTTTAGATTGTATTCTTGATTGTCCCAAATCGTGGACCAATGCCGTCTATTTTCCAGCCGAAGACGATTGCTCCTGAAGAGGAAAACGTTTTAGTTATTTGATTTCACTCTAACCCTATCTCTAAACCTATTTCCTCTTCAGGAGCAATCGTCTTCGGCTGGAAAATTTACGACAATCGTCCATATTTTGGACAAGTAAGAGAAAAAAAAAGAGTATATATCCATTCTGAAATGAAAGACATTCGATAGCCAGTCGATTTCAGGCATCACTCACTTGCATAGTAATGTTAACTCTTTACACTTTACAATATAAGTATTAATATACAGATTACCGATACCCCACCGGCGCCTCTCACAATAAATATTAATGATCAAGTCCTTCGAAACAAAGAAAAAACACATTAAATCAAAATGTAAAATAGTCTGAATAATTCAACGCGATTTCAATTGAATTTCATTTGTATTGTGCTGGTTAAGTGAGGATAGGGTGCGATCATTATGAAAAAACATCTTCGGACCTGTTGTTTTTCGTAGTCTAACTAAAAGATAACTTTATTATACAGCCCTTCGATCAGCTCCTTCAGGGACGCGCGATTGAGCAACACATGACATATAAGGTGGCTTTTTAGGGTTCCGAACTCAAACCGGAAAAACGGGACCCTATTACTGAGACTTCGCTGTCCGTCCGTTCGTTCGTCTGTCACCAGGCTGTATCTCAAGAACGGTGATAGCTGATGTGTGTGATTGATTGATTTTCCAAAGAGGCTCTTCTGAACATACCCGTTCCTTCTTTCCTTGGCTCCAGAGCCTCTTTGGAGCCAAAACTGAATAAAAAAAGACTTTGAAAAGGTAAAAGCGGAACACTTATAGGAACCCAAGAGTGAATTTGATATTGAAGCCTTTTTGATATCAACAATAAATTATTTAATTTCTAATCTTGTCTGACACTGCGACTAATTGGAGCCCGCGTGGTAGCAAACGTGACCTTAATCAAAATGGATTAACGAAATATTAATTGGATCAATGAATGCTTTCGGTAGGCTAGTTAAAAGATACTCTATTCTATACTAATGCAATAAACCTGAAGAGTTTGACTTTTCGTTTTTTGGAAGCCATGTTCAACGGAAAGGTTAAATGCGATGAGTTTGATTTTGTTTCTTGATAACCATGTTCAACGGAAAGGTTATAGGCTATTTTTCATCCCGAAATTCCTACGGTAACGGGGATAACGGAAGTAAAACCGCGGAGCACTGCTTAGTCCTACTAATATTATAAATGCGACCACAGTTTGTGAGGATGTGTGTTTGTTTGTACATGTTTGTTTCTTTATCAAAACTACCGGACGGATTTGGATGAAACTTTACAGTAATATAGTTTATTCATTAGAATAACACATGGGATACATTTTATCTCGAAATACCCGCGGGGACGGGTACAACGCGGGTAACTTCGCAGGGCGCTGATAGTTATAAATAAACTAATAGGGACTATAGAACTATATCACGTTCAAATTATAACGTACTAGCTGCGCCCCGCGGTTTCACCCGCGTTGTACCCGTTCCCGCGGGAATTTCGGGATGAAAAATAGACGTTGGCCGATTCTCAGACCTACTCAATATGCTCACAAAATTTCATGAGAATCGGTCGAGCCGTTTCGGAGGAGTACGCGAACGAACACTGTGACACGAGAATTTTATTATATACTAGCGACCCGCCCTCGCTTCGCTTCGGGTAATCAAGATTTCATGTAGGAAAATCGGGATAAAACATTGCGTGTCTCCCGCAGGAATATACACAATCAAAATTTCAAGTGGGAAATTGGGGATAAAATATTACATGTCTCCCGCGAGTATATATGTATACACAATCAAGGTTTCATGTGAGGAAGAATTCGGGATAATACCTACATAGCACGTCTTCGTCGTTCGTAGTTCGTAGGTAGGTACCTATATCCCCGCGCGCTTTGACCGTACGAAACAGTAAGTAGCCATAAGAGACCCGCCATCGAGCATTACTATTTTGTAAGCAGCGCCCCGCGGTTTTACCCGCGTTGTGGCCGTTCCCGTGGGAATTTCGGGAATTTTTTTACATAAAAACCTTCCTCTTGAATCACTCTACCTATTACAAAAAAACCGCATCAGAATCCGTTGCGTAATTTTAAAGATTTAAGCATACAGACAAACAGACACGAAACAGAGACGACTTTATTTTATACTAGGTATGTAGTGATATTTCTCATCATAACTCTGAAACTAACTGTCCGATTTTAATAATTTAAAGAGGTACACAAAGAAACATGAAATCGGGATAAAACATTGCGTGTCTCCCGCAGGAATATACACAATCAAAATTTCAAGTGGGAAATTGGGGATAAAATATTACATGTCTCGCGCGAGTATATATGTATACACAATCAAGATTTCATGTGAGGAAGAATTCGGGATAATACCTACATAGCACGTCTTCGTCGTTCGTAGTTCGTAGGTAGGTACCTATATCCCCGCGCGCTTTGACCGCACGAAACAGTAAGTAGCCATAAGAGACCCGCCATCGAGCATTACTATTTTGTAAGCAGCGCCCCGCAGTTTTACCCGCGTTGTGGCCGTTCCCGTGGGAATTTTGGGAATTTTTTTACATAAAAACCTTCCTCTTGAATCACTCTACCTATTACAAAAAAACCGCATCAAAATCCGTTGCGTAATTTTAAAGATTTAAGCATACAGACAAACAGACACGAAACAGAGACGACTTTATTTTATACTATGTAGTGATATTTCTCATCATAACTCTGAAACTAACTGTCCGATTTTAATAATTTAAAGAGGTACACAAAGAAACATAATTAACCTTGATTGTAGAGCCATTTATTTTGATGTAGATTCATATCATCATATGAATATCATCAACTTAAAATTACACTCCTTTTTTAACTAATTAATTTTAACTTAAAACGGTTATTGTGTCTTAACTATAATAGTTAGACATATGCCCTCGCGAACTTATTTGTTCGCAATGATATGTACTTTGATTGTGTAGAACATTGTTTTTGTGTATCATCAATAGATTTAGTAGCGCACGCCAATAACCAATTTTTTTAGGCATGTTTTTCATACCTTGGGTTACATATACCCGCGTTGTGCCCGTTCCCGTGGGAATTTCGGGAATAAATATAGCCTATGTCACTCAGGGATAGTGTAGCTTTCGAATGGTGAAAGAATTTTTTAATTCGGTGCAGTAGTTTCAGAGCCTATTCGAAACAAACAAACAAACAAACAAAAAATCAAACCTTTCCTCTTTATAATATTAGTATAGAAGATAAGATTAGATTACGTTAAAAATACGTACCCGTCGATTCGAGTGGATTACACCACTGGTCACAGGAAGACAAATGTGTAATATCAAATAAACTCTAGTTCTTTTGGATTGGCACAAAATGTGGACCAATGTCGTCAATTTTCCAGCCGTAGACGATTGCTCCTGAAGAGGAAAAAGGTTGAGTAATTTTATTTCATTATTACCCTATCTCTAAACCTTTTTCCTCTTCAGAAGCAATCGTTTTCGGCTGGAAAATTGACGACATTTAACTACATTTTGTGCCAATCCAAAAGAAATAGATTATAGATACTTTGTACCTTTGTGCATCAAAGATCCGCGTAACGTTGTAAAGAGAGCCTTTATCGGCCATAAATAAAGTCTGCCACAGTTCTAGATAAAGACAATCACTTGATTACACTTTAAAAATAAGTAGCCATTCATATCAAGTAAGTACTTTACAATGTTATCTAATGATTTAACATTTTGATACAACACCTGTAATGTCTGCGTTTGATATTGTTTGTTAACTGATAACGTTCTCCTTTGTGTACAAAGAAAATATTGTTTTACACTGAAAAGTAATCATGAAAAAGTGTAGCGAAAAATAAGAGTTAAATAGTAGTTAGTATAAACAAAAGTGGCTTTCCGCTGTCTGTCTGTCTGTCCCTATGTATGCTTAGATCTTCAAAACTACGCAACGGATTTTGATGCAGTTTTTTTAATAGATAGAGTGATTCAAGAGGAAGGTTTATAAGTATAAAAATTCGCGAAATTTCCACGGGAACGGGCGCGAGTAAATTTTCCTTGGATTTAGTGTGGTCGCGCGGGTCGCGCCCGTCCATTGAGCGAAACAGGTCAAAATCTTCTACTATAAAATTACTATTAATATATTAAGTATATATCTTTAACATCTGGAAATGTAAAATGTCTATTTTACCAACTTTAAAAAGAAGTTGTTTCCTACAAACAAGTTCTCTACACATTTATTAAGTCATCATAGGCAAGACAGCTACCTCGCTGTTAACGCCTTAACTAAACGAGCTCTTAAAACGACAAAGTACCACAACACAAACAATGAGAACAATAATACCACCACTGTAGAACAGGCTTTACATCACGCCTTCACAATCATACCGAATCAAACAAAAAACAACTCAAACGTCATTGAAATAACAACTTTATTCACTTGGCGAAAACATAAAAAAACTGAAAGTATTAATACAGCAAGTGGCTTGTGGGGGAAAATGGGCTTTAAATGGTGTCGCAAAGAGTTTAATTTTGAAGTGTATGCAATGTAGAGCCATTTTAAGTACGTGTGCACTTATTTTGCACTGGAACGGGTCAACGTGAAGAGTTCAAGTAGAAAAAAAAGTATTAGTGAGGTGACGCAGTGTAGCCTCTTTTTTGTTTGTATATCTTCAAAATTATATGAATTAAATACTTTTTGCTGGTTCGGTTTTTTGTAGAACTCTTTTCAATAATACATTATATACATAAGTAAGGTGTAACGATAAAGTATAAAGGCCGCGCCGGTACAGATTTATTTAATTTTTCTAAGTATTATACTTTGAACAAGTTAATCACCAAATAAATGGCTAACCTTACAGTTCTTGAAATGTTTAAAAAACCAGTTTTATTAAATAAAACAACAAACCCATACAACAAACGTATACCGTTACCGTTTCTTGCTCGATACTAATAATTTTGTATGGATAATGGTAAGGAATCCTTTGTCTGGTGTTTTGATTGATCACTTGCATAAATTATCTTGAATTCGGATAGTAGAAGATAAAATTAGATTCTTTAATAATTCCACTCCCACCCCTTCACTACTGTATAAGCAGTGTGGAGTTATCTAAAACAATTTCTTTAGAATATGGGTGACGGATGCAAGTGTTAAGTAAAATGTTTGATCATTCATTTACGTACCATAAACTAGCAGCACCCCGCGGTTTTGTCCGCGTCGTGCCCGTTCCCGTGGGAAATTTCGGGATTCAAAATAGCCCATAACCTTCCCGTTGAATGTGGCTATCCATTGCATATAGAATTATTCAAATTGGGTTAGTAATTCCCGAGATTAGATCGAACATACAAACAAATTAACAAATTTTACATCTATACTAGCTGCGCCCCGCGGTTTCACCCGCGTTGTACCCGTTCCCGTGGGAATTTCGGGATGAAAAATAGACGTTGGCCGATTCTCAGACCTACTCAATATGCTCACAAAATTTCATGAAAATCGGTCGAGCCGTTTCGGAGGAGTACGCGAACGAACACTGTGACACGAGAATTTTATATATAAGATAATATGATGAGTATTGAAGTATAGATAGGTACAAACCAGTTTTTGTTTCGTTCATCTTTTGAAATGTCTTAACTCTTGACTTTAGTTTTTGTTACAGTGGATATATACCTTTTTCTTCGAGGTATGATCAATTTATAAAGTTGTTATAGAAGAAGTGTTCGACTGAGATTTTTTATTATCTGTTTGCATATATGTGTTAATTATAACCAATGTATGCTTAATGAGACTGTGTGTGTTCAAACTGGTTTTAAATTAAGTATGAAGATTAAAAATTAAGACGAATGTACCTACTTATTACTTGTGTATTTGCAATTTAAGATTAATTTAAATGAACAACTTGATGCTTTATATGTTTACCCTTAAGCCTAGTTCGCATTAAGCTAGTAATTTAGTCGAGTAGCGAGTAGTTTAGTAACTAAAATACTCGCTACTGCCCCAAAATCGTTCGCACTTCGTTCGAGTACAGTTTACAAGTGAGTGGTGTTTTATAAAATGAACACTGAACAGTCTACATTTCTACAAAATTTTTGCGATGACTAATGTACTCGACTAATTTGACAGGTTCGGACTTGTTTAGCCGGCGAACTAGTGAGAACGGACCCGTGGTGGGGGGTCCTACTCGCCTTCAAAAATAGAATGAAATGGATCAACTCAACTAAATTACTTACTAACCTACTAGACTAAATTTTTGGTGTTCAGACATGTTTAGCTACTAAATTACTCGCTACTCGACTAAATTACTAGCTTAATGCGAACTAGGCTTTATTGAGCTACTAGCAGCGCCCCGCGGTTTTACCCGCGTAGATGAAAATTAGCCTATAGCCTTCCACAGTAAGTGGACTATCCGACACTGAAAGAATTTTTCAAATCAGACCAATAGTTCCTGAGATTAGCGCTTTCAAACAAACAAACAAAACTCTGGAGCTGTATAATATTATAAGATAAATAAGGTCTTTGTTACTTCCTCACTTTTCGTATACAACCTGTTTTTCTGACACCTCAGAAATTTCACTCAAATAAATGAACAACACTCCAACACCCAAATGTTTACAGATATTCCTAAAAAACTTATAAAAAGATGATACAGTTAGTATGGATATTAACTACTCTGTATGGAAACTTTAGACAAAATAAATAAATTATAAAATCTATAGCACCACTTTGGTATGCCAACAAGTCATAGAAAAACTACGTTTTTCATAAGTAATTCCTTGAAAATTATGGAGTATTTGCTAAACAAGCAATGTATATTAACAGGCCATTAATCTAGCCTCACAAAAAACGCAATAAATTACGTGTGATGTAAACAATTGCTCGATCATAGTGAAAGTCATGAAACACAATTGAATCGCTGAGTAAGACTACAATAAGTACCTTTTTAGTGATGTAATATCCTTAAATTTACACCCTTATATACAGCCAAGATATTTAACGCAACATACATATGTGAAAATTAAGAAAATAACTCACCTATTCCCTTAATTATTGCAATCTTTATCTTCTTGGTACACAAAAATTTATTCGTATTTAAACAAAACAAAAAACTGTTCTATATCACTGCACTGTATTCACATTGAGTTCGAATTGGTTCTTGAAGAATAATTTTCAATTATTTCCCGGAATTTCGATACGTTTTGATGAAAATTTATTTTATTTTAAATTGAATGGAAAACACAAAACATCTCCCATTTGCACACAACCCAAAATATGAATAGTGATGTGTTTGGTTGGTTGATGTTATAATTGATTGATTGATAAATTGTGAATGGACGTGATGTCTACAGGTGAGTTGTTTGATTGAAATCGATTTACATAAATTGACGCTTCGCTACAACGGAAATACTACTTCCCCTGAAATAACTAAGCGCAAATTTATATTGTATTTATAGTATTAATATTATGCTGAATGTATTTCATCTTAAAGAGTGTAACATATTGAAATCGACTAAAAATGTAACTCATCAAACTGGATGTAGCAATCCCAACTCTATTGACTTGAATGATTTTGACAGATCCACTGACACTTGAAATCAATAGAGATTTCCCTTCTACGTAGTGATGTTCTGCTTGCTTTTTGAATCGAATAGGACAGACCATTTAAACTTACGAATAAGACAGCAAACAGCACTATATTGGCAAAATAATCTACTGAATTCTACTGCGCATGCCCTAAGATGCGGTAATTTTCTGAATTATATAGGTAGGTACGTAACTACATAACATACATCTATCGATTTGTATCTAAATACCGCTGACATTAACAAATCCGCAAAATGCTGCAACTTAATCATTTAGTAGGATTTATTACCTTAACATATTTTTGTTTTTATTCAATAACTGCAGCTGAACAAAATCCGGTTACTTTTTCGTATAAAGAATACGAATACAAGGATACACCTAAAAATGTAAGTTGATTCTTCTAAATCATTTTACTTATAATATGTTGTTCATTCACTAATTTTCATTAAAACTCTTTATTTAAGGAGAAAACTTTCCGTGAGTTTGAAACAGCCTGTGAACAGAGTAGCGCATGCAGCCATATTACCGGCTTACAAAGAACACTTTGCATTCGAGAATGTGTGTCACCGTCATGTTACAGGGAATTATACCAAGGAGATCCGGTAAAAGTACTTTTCAATATACCTACTATTAAGTTAGTATCGTATTGCAATAACTTCTTGTTATTATTCCAGCTTGAAGAAGGAGAAATCGATGTGCGATTGAATTCTTTCAAGGGATGTTTTAGTCAGAGAAGTGGTCGAACTCGAAATTGATTCTATAGACACAATTTAATTTCATCGTTGCTACTTTGTGCTAAAAAAGTGAAAAAAATCCGTTCCAAGATACAGTTCCTTCTAATGGTAACTAAGACAATTTAATTATATAATAAATATTTTTCATTTTCATTTTTCATTTTCATTTTCATATGTCACACTGGTACGTATGTTGTAATCCTCTCACCCCTCCATCCATCATAATAATATACTTAATTTCATTTCAAGTATGTTAATGGCCAACCCTGGTGTTGAAGTTTTTGGACCGCCTAAAAGCCTAAATATGGTCTAAACATTGAAACAACTGGGACTGATAAATTATCATGACTGCTTAGCGTGCCCTTTTACCCAAATCATCTGACTTGTCCCAAAAACCATGTATGCCTTCGTAAAACTTACCCTCAAACCAAATTCCTACAACCAACAGGTTGACAAGGTCATGAATACCTTTTTATATTCAATGAACACTTCCTTCTGTAAAATGCACAGTGCTTGCAGACTCAAAAGTGCCCAAACTTTCAAGTAATAATAACAATCAGAATCACCTTGTGTAATATATTTTCCTAATTATTTTTCAGGTTTATATAACTCTAGTTGCAAAAGGGAATTCATTAGTCAAAGAAGTGAGCAACCGGAAAATTATATGAAGATTTATTGTAAATAACAATAATATTATTTCAGTCTTAATGTGAATCTTATTAGGTTCAATAAGTCATATTTTTTTCAATAAATCTTATAATAAGTATAAAATTATATTCATCTGTCTACTAAATTATTCATTTACTTACTGTCCCACCGAACTTGAATAATGTATTTAATGATGTTTGTATTAATTAATAAAATTTATAAATATAACATTTAAATACTTAATGTGCTTTAATAATTGCCCTAAAATATGCTTTTATTGAATAACAAGCTGCGCCCCGCGGTGTTACCTGCGTTGTACCCGTTCCCGCTGGGATTTTGGGATAAAATGTATTCCATATGTTATTCTGATGTATAACCTATATTACTGGAAAGTTTCATCCAAATCCGTTCAGTAGTTTTTGTGTGAAAGAGCAACAAACATACATCCATACATAAATCCATCCTCACAAACTTTCGCATTTATAATACCTTCTGTAGGATAGGAAGTAGGATAGTAGGAAGCCACTGCACAGACCACGAAACAAGGCCACGGGTATAAGCTACCTAGGTCATAGTTACTAAATTTAAATCGATAAGAGCTTGCCAACCAAACAAACAATAATCGACTAAATGTTTGCTTTGCTTGCAACGCAGCTGACATACCATTAACTGAAGATTTTTCACAACACTATATCAAGTAAGCTGCTGAACACGAGAATATTTTTGTTCCATTTTTCAATCGCTAGAAGTGGTCTAGTGAGAAATAATAGTTAAAATGGCTTCTTTGTGCAGACAAATTCTTAGGGGAAATGCAGTTAGGAGTGTTTTGTTCTCCACGGCTCGTAGGGGATATGCCGACAAAAGTAAGTCCGAGGATAATCCCTTGTAAATCACCTCAGTGTTTCATTACGTAATGTCAAAAATGTCCTACACTCCCTTTTACATGAAGATAATCTAAATAATATCTAAACAAACTAATCCGCAGTTTATTCCTCGACAATAATCATATATTTCAATAGTAATACCATTTATTGCTAGGTTTAGAATGTGTTCAAACGTACCTACATAAAATTCGAACCCTGTCAAAAACGCAGATAAAGGGACCTATTGATTTTGTCTTGAGTGACTGTTTCTATGATTGAGTATTTGTTTAGTAAATTTTAAGAGAAAATCATTTCAACTATATATAAAATTATATATCTTCTGTTTATATATTACTAGTATTTAAGACTCCTATAAAATTACTAAGACTTTTAGGTTATCTTCTTATCTATAGGTATCGATAGTAAGAATAGTAACATATTTATAGATATATACATCACATCTACTTAAGTTACTATCGAATTACTACTTAACATTAATAAAATACCATAAAAATAGCTGCCATTCATTCACTTGATTTATTTATATGCAAAGTACACATACATAGTATTAACAAATGTTATGTTTACGAATGACCATAAATAAAATTATACTTAATTACGTTTTGAAAATATCCAATGCTAAAGAATACTATGATATTTAACAACTAATACATTTTATATTAACTTATGTTTTACTGATTTCAGATGAAATTATTGGTTAGTCAAAAAAATTCTATGAATTTAATGTATTTATTTAGCTGAATTATAGTCCAATTACAATCTTGAAGATGTAGTTACTAAGATTGTATCATTCTAATTGTATAAGTAATAGGCTTGCCCAGATGAGGAGTCCGTCTAATCAGAAACTAGAATTATCTGGGTACTTTTAGCATTTTGGAGTATGTAATTTGCAATTGTATAACAAGAATAAAACATAACATTATTTTTCTATGTAGTAAATTTTATTGTATTGATTATATTGAAATATCAACTTTATAGCTCTAAACTATGACATGGATTGTCTATGGTTTGGGCTTCATGTACTTAAGCAAGCATAGTATAGATCTATTGTAGTCCATTAAAAGAATATTGGCAAGGTGGTGCTGGTTCAGTGTAGTGTGGCCGACATGAGCTGTACAGAGCTAGAGTTATACAAATTAGTTAGATCAAGTATTATCAAGTACTAGTCATTGCCTTAAGTTTAGTCCAGACAGGTAGTACATGTAAGGTTGTGCAGTTCTGGGTCTGAACCACTCTACAAATGACAGTTATGCTCATAATATATAGACACTCAGAATTTGCTATACCTTTCAAGTTATACCTGGCCGGAGCTACATTCCATTAAGTGAGAAAGTAGGTTCGAGTAAATAGATCCAACCCAATTTCTTATTTACATAAAATCTATTTCCCTCAGTGATGCCTGATCCCCTGGAGCATGCCACCGGTATCGAGCGTACGGAGCTGCTGGCCATGCAGTCCGGTAACGACGACCCCTTCAACATGAAGGTGCTGAAGAAGGCTGCCGGCACCAGGGACAGCCCCACCCTCGTACCCTCCTGCTTCGACGCCCGTATCGTTGGATGCATATGTGAGTTGTCTTTACTTAGAAGTAAAACTTTTGTGTTCAAAGAGAAAAGAGAACAGTCCATTATGACATGCCTTTCTTGATAAAATTAAACTCAAAACAGTTCAATAATTAACACCTGGCATTTCTGAGTTCTGTGTAATTCAAACATCCTCAATAAGTGTGATGGTGTCATCTGTGTTTATAAATATGTGTGCTAAGATCGATCAATAAACCATGATTTTTGATGCCTTGATCATTCATATACTAAGAGTATATAATACATTAACTGTAGACCATCAAAAGCATATATGAAGGGGTGCTAGAGGGGGTTGTAATGGGGTATGAAGGAAAGCAACGTATGTATGTAAATAAAATATTATTTTTTATTTTACAGGTGAGGAACACGCTACCGCTGTTACATGGCTCTGGGTACACAAGGTAAAATGAAAATATTGAAATAAAATCACTACATATTATAAACCAAAGTCCCTGGTCGCGTCTGTCTGTCTGTTCACAAAATACTCAAATCCTACTGCACGGATTTTGACGCGGTTTGTTTTCAATAGATAAAGTGATTCAAGAGGAAGGTTTATATGTATAAAAATTCCCACGGAAACGGGCACAATGCGGGTAAAAACTTGGGGTGCTGATAGTAAATAATAATTCACATCAGTGGATTCTTAAGAGGTTGAGGCAGCCAAGGAAACCCTTGTTGCCTTTAGTAACAAATGGTGGATACCACTAAGAACAGGGAGGGTTGGTAGCGCTTGGAAAAGCCCTTGGCCTGGCTTTGAGATTAGATAAGTGAAGAAAAATCATAGTTTAAAACGCTAATAAAGAAAAATAGATGTTAGAAATGATACTATCTCTTTCTCATAACCTATTTACCTATCTATGTCAGTAAAGCTGGGGCCACACCTATGCCATATGCCATAGAATATGACATTAACCGTAGGTGTAGCCACGACTATGCGTCATAATTTGACAATAGCATTGACAATGCCATTTGGCGTATGCGATAGCTCGAGTGGCGGTACATCAAAGAGATGAATGCGAGAGTTAAATGCATGAAGCGGCCACACTACGTATTGTCAGTGTGCGTCGAGAGCGCAACGGGTTCGGACGTATTTGCTTATTACGACGGATTTGCCTCAAAATCGCACGTTTTTGTCTATACGTACTATGGCGACAGAGTGGAGTAACAACAAAATTATTACTTTTCTTGAGATTCTGCAAACATGGTCTCTTTATTCGATAATGATTTAATAAAGTCAAATAATATAAATTAACTCTCATGAAATATAGAGCTCTGTCGACGTCCATCTTGCCTGAATTGAAGTAAATTCAATGCCGTTGTCAATGTCAAATTTTTCCAATAAATGAACATTGACATTGACAGTTTAAGTGTAGCCACCCACTATATTGCATTGAAAATTATTGCATTCAATGGGCATTGACATTGAGCGTAAGTGTGGCCCCAGCATAAGAGCATGTCTTATTTTCAGGACCAACCCCGTCGCTGCGAGTGCGGTCATTGGTACAAGCTGGTCGAGAAGGACCCCGTCTAAACGCATTACCTAGTTAATTAGTAGTTTTCAAATACATCAGCAATACCGACGCATCCCAAACGCCGCGCACAGCCTTCATTTTATGGTTCCTCCGATGCCATAACTATAAATTATTTATATGAATGCGTTTCGGAAATAAATCAGTTTTATTTAATTGTAAGGATAACACGTTTTATTGAAATAGTGGAGTATATCAGCGTTTGACGATGTATGTATTACGGGCTTTAGTGTTACTTATAAATAAATGAATGGTTAAATCGATGTGGGTTTTTATTTATACCAATAGTTATCTGAAGAAAGTAGTTCAATGTGGCCATAGTGTTCCAGTTCCAACCTTCGGTTTGTAAACTTAACTTAAGCACCTTTTATGTCTGGAACTGGAATACTAGATTATAAAGAGGTCCGACCCACCCGAGATAAAATCGATCACAAATATTTAGCAAACAATAAAATCGACTAAAATGAAGATATAAAACACATCACTAGCCTATTGCCGTTCAATCAATCAGACTGAATGTCAATGTCAGTCAATTTAAATTTGTGAGGACTGAGCTGAGGAGGAAGCAAAATTGTACTGCTTTGGCCTACAATAAATTTGGATACGCCTTAAAAATGTGGAAATACCCCGAACCACTATAAATTTAGCTTGGAATTACATTGCAATAAAACAAATACTTCGCCATGGCTCGTAAGTACTCATATCATTGCACATTATTCGAGAAAAACAATAACATATGTGAACCAAATACAACTCACGGCGTAAGCTTGTTTTGCCTGCAATTATTTCAGGAATTGAGGTAGAATAAAGACAATTGTATTCTACAGTCTTAAAACTATCTCCCTGCTTAATTTCATTCAAATCAGTCAATTAAATTCTGAGTAAATCAGTTAGAGGCAGACTATAGTTTTTTAATTATTTCACCAATTGCTAGTTATTTAATTAATACCTACCACTTATAAACTAATACAGATTCGAACCAATTTATACCACGAACCATCTCAACTTACCAACCCACACTTAAACAAAATATTACTTGGTCTTTAGTAAATTGCTTTATTTAAAAGATTACCATCACTTATTATATTTAAACATATGTTAATGTAACAGTGAGGCCTAATCCTCCTCACATATCTTCAGTGAGATGAGAGGCCTTTGCCCAGCAGTGGGACATTACAGGCTAATACCTTTTTTTCAAAATGTTTAATGTATGTACATATTTATTTATATTACAGTATCATATAAAAAACATCTTAATATTAGTAATCATTGATTTATTTCCTCATAATTATCTCTAGGAATGATCAACCCAGTATACTTCATATACATAGCAGATGGTTTAGCGGAAGACTATGAGGATTTGTTGAGCAAATGTGCTAAAGTATCCAAACTGAGCTATGAGAAGTTCTGTGAAATTTGGAGGGAAACCAACTTTGTTTGTATATTTCAGTGAGTATTCACAATAGGATATGCCTTATTAATCCCCAAAATTAGCTTTGCCTGCCTATGGTGGGACTTGGTTATCTACACTAATATTATAAAGAGGAAAACTTTGTTTGGTTGTAAGTAATGAATTGGCTCAAAAACTACTGGACCGTTTAAAAAAATTCTTTCACCATTCGAAAGCTACATTATCCACGAGTAACATAGGCTATTTTTCATCCCAAAATTCCCACAAGAATGGACACAACGCGGGTAAAACCGTGGGGCGCTGCTAGTTGTATATATATATTTCCTGTATTTTGTAAGCAATCATTGAGTTTTTTATTTATTTATTTGTTGTATTATTTTATTCATCAGTGATATTTTTAGGTTATCGCTACTATTTATCTATAGGAACGGGTACAAAGTTGATAAAGGCACAATGGTCTGCAATTGAAACGATATTTTTTATTTTTCAGTGGCCGTCCGACTGAGATTGAGCTCGCCGAGTTCTCTGAGGAGACATTACATTTGGCCAAATATTTTATGGTCTCCAACATTAATAATTATGAGGTATTCTGTTCATTTATTATTGGAAATAAGCTTATTAAGTAAAATCCTATCCTATCCTATCCTTTTATCCCACTTCCTATCCTACTCCTACTAATATTATAAATGGGAAAGTTTGTGAGGATGGATGTATGTATGCTTTGTATGTGTTTCTCTTTCACGCAAAAACTACCGAACGGATTTGGATGAAACTTTACAGTAATGTAGGTCATACATCAGAATAACACATGGGATACATTTTATTTTATTTTGCTACCAAATAATTTCACTACAAAAAAAAATAGTAATGTATAATCCAAGAAATTATTCAATACATTATTCCCTTTTAAAATATAAGGGTAAACCCCAAAATCACTGTATTATATCTCAACTACTTCAACATAATTATTCCAGAAAGCCGTAGCATCCCTATTCCTCATCTACGCGCTGCTCAACCTGCAGCCCTTCCCCGGGTTTGCAGCCCTCAGGCTCGACCCTCAAGACGTGCCCATCATCAAACATATCGAGTTAGTAGCGCGGAAGGAGAGACGACATGACATACTGTACATACTAGGTCAAGTGCTCATCAAAGGACGGTGCCAATTCCACGTTTCAGCCCGCGAGAGGGCGCTAGAGTTCTGTTTTAGGAAGTATTTTGAAGGTACTGTATGGAAACCTATACTACGTTTATTTAGTTGGTAAAATCAAAGTTAAATATGCTGCTATGAATCTTTTCATATCAATCAATCATGTCAGCCTGAAAGCTATGCTGTATAGTTATGATAACTCAGATTCACCAATCATTTCCTCACTATAGCACTAATGGAAACACTTTGAAAAGTAATTAAATAAATAAACCTAAGCTATGTTTTAGTAAGGAAAGAAGCTATATAGATGCGCGTATAGTTGTTTCATCTCACGAGCGCCCCGAGTCATACTTGTAGTAGTAATGAGTATAGACACGCGTCTTTGCTGACAATCAGTACCGTCGGCAAGATCATTGTTTATATTCATTTGACATATGTCACTGCGAATAACTATCGAATGACTTTTTCCGTCTAGAAACCTGCCATGCTGTCGCTACTTCAAAGACAATTTTGACGCGGACCATGATGGACACTAAGACAGTGTGTTTGTACAATTACTCACACAAGTATGGCAAAGCGCGCTCGCAATATAAAACAACTATAGCTATGTGCTTTCTTACTGTAAATACAAGGTATAGCGCTACGCATTTCCGCGCTACAGCGACACATCTGAATAGCACAGCTAAATCATTAAATTCATCTATTTTTCACTATGTAGTAATGCAAAAGGCCGTCTGTTACGCTTTAAAAAGTTCCCAGTCATGTCTATGTCAAGTTTTGATGAAATCTTATAATGTAGACGTAGAGAAGGACCTATGGAGGTAGACCCATAGAGTATAGAGACCCATAGACAAAAATAGAAAAATCCCATTGACATAGAGATAAAAAGATGACATAGAGATAGATATAGAAAGAGTCCCATAGAGTATAGATATATAGAAACCCATAGACATATGTATATATATATAGAAAGAGAACAAAAGACAGATATAGAAAAATGCCCATAGAGATAGAGATAGAAAGAGACCTATATAGATAGGAGAAGACCCATAGAGAATGTTAATTATAGAACATTCTTATTTATTAGAACCGCTAGTTTGATGATCATTGGTACATATTACATCGCCTGATGCACTTTGCCACTTGTTGCTTTTGTAGTAATTTGTTCACTTTCATTTCTCTGCAACCTTGCTAAGGAGCGAAATCTCGTAAGTTAATATCACATTATTGCTGGTGTTTGTATATATTTATTTATATCTAGTATGTAATAGTTATATGTACTTAAATATAAAACATGTACTGGTATAGAATGTATAATTATTAGTACTAACTGTCCCGGCAAACCTTGTTCTGCCATATAAAAATTAAGGGGAGGACTACCCTTAATATTTAGGGGGATGAAAAATAGATGTCCGATTCTCAGACCTACCCGATATTTCATAAGAATCGGTCAAGTCCTTTCGGAGGAGTTTAACTACAGAATTTTATATATTAGATAGAACATATTTTTGACACACATACAAATTAACATTTTGTCATCATTTTTATGTTTATTTATCCATTCATTTCGAGTAGTGGCTAACCGTGGTCTGGTGTCGGAGTTTTTAGACCGCCTTAAGGCCTCCGACAGGGTCTATCGATTGAAACAACCGAGACCGACTGCTTAACGTGCCCTCCGAAGTACGGAAGCGTTCAGATTAGTTATTTATTGTCCAGGTATATTGTCCAGGTATTGTCCAGATGGAAGTCCAAGTAGGGGTCGAGCTGCACGTTGCTTAACAATCGCAATGAACTAACATCGCTTGGTCAAACTACGCCACGAGCGGTACAATTATAAATTCTTATAATTCATCATTCATTTCGATAATGTAATAATCTAATATATAAAATTCTCGTGTCACAGTGTTCGTTCGCGTTCTCCTCCGAAACGGCTCGACCGATTCTCATAAAATTTTGTGAGCATATTGAGTAGGTCTGAGAATCGGCCAACATCTATTTTTCATCCCGAAATTCCCGCGGGAACGGGTACAACGCGGGTGAAACCGCGGGGCGCAGCTAGTATTGTATATATATATTTTTTTATTTATTTCAATTAAAACGGGAACCCAATTACATCAATTGAAAAAACTTACAAACTAAAAGCATCAAATCACAATAATAAAAAAATTAATTTATTTATTTCAAAATTATTATAAATATATTAGTCATATAATATAAATTATCTATATATATAAAATTCAAAGTCCTGACTGACTGACTGATAATCAACGCATAGCCTCAACCGCTACACCTAGAAACATGAAACTTGGCAGGAAGGTTCTTCAAGTGACGTAAGTGCACACTAAGAAAGGATTTTCGATAATTCCTACGGGAACGGGCTCAACGCGGGCAAAGCCGCGGGGCGCTGCTAGTACAGTATATATTAGTATAGTAACGGAATAAAGTAAGATTCCCACCAACTGTAAATTCCATGCAAATATGAACTTTAATATATCTAGAGATTTATCCTTCGTACTGTATCTGTACTAATATTATCTTCGGCGAGTCGAGTGGCCATTACAATTACTTTACTTTACTTTTTATGTGATATCTTGACAGACTACCCGGTGGGCGGGCCCATGGGTATTCGTCCTAAAGGCGTCCTGAGGCGCCACAACGAGGAGGTGGATCTGCTGCAGGAGTTGAAGTATTTGGAGAAGTGCTACAAATCCGCCAAGGCGGCGGTGGCAGGTTGGTCCTAACATTATACATTCAGTAACTTCTTACTTAATTCATGCGCAAATGTTATTTGAAAAAATGAAAAAAAGAATATTTATTTTACAGAAAAACCAATTTTACTAAATATTATTCCGAGGCACTCACACTAGATTACTCTGTGTCGTGAGGTACCAAGGAGTGCGATTACAGACTATTTACAGAATTCAACTGGCTAACTTAATTACAAAAATATAAGAAATATAATTTCTAAATATTATTTCTATACTCAGATGCGTTTCCAATAAAACAGAGTGGTACTCAACTGACTAATCACAACGCATTACCAAGATTTTGACAATCTTCTTCTTCATCGAGTGGATGGCCAACCTGACCAATCCTGGTGTCAGAGTTATTGAGCCGCCAAAGGCCTCTGACATGGCTCATGTAACGACTACTATCCGTAGGAAGTAACCGGGACCGACGGCTTAACGTGCCCTCCGAAGCACGGAATCATCTTACTTTTCGAGCAATCAGGTGATTCAGCCTGCAATGCCCTAACCAAACTGAGGAAAGTCTCACAAAGAGATTTTAGTGAGATATCCCCACCGGGAATCGAACCCGGAACCTCCGGGTCGTGAGCCGGCACTCAAACCACAAGACCACGGAGGCTGTTATTTTGACAATGTCAATGAGATGTTTGACAGTTTAAGAATAAGGTGGCAATTATTTTCAGAAAAGCATGACAGCGGCAGGAGTTTGAGCTACACCAACGATTCGTTCGGCGTCAGCTTGGAGTCCACGCTGAAGGACGTGGTCGGGGGGCTGTGGAACATGGAGAAGGATGCCGATGAGAGTGGTGAGTGTAACTTGTGCTATCATATATTTTATATGACTAGCTGTAGCCCGGTTTCACCCGCAGCGCATATGATTTTCGGGATTTTTAGGGTTCCATACCCAAAGGGTAAAACCCAAAGGGGGTGCGTGGTTGAACTCCTCTGAAACGGCTCGACCGATTCTCATGAAATTTTGTGTGCATATCGGGTAGGTCTGAGAATCGGACAACATCTATTTTTCATCCCGAAATTCCCGCGGGAACGGGTACAACGCGGGTGAAACCGCAGGGCGCAGCTAGTAGTTATATAGATTAAGCAACATGAATATACTAATATAAAATTAAAAATACTAACAGCGCACCGCGGTTTTACTCGCGTTGTTTCCGTTGGTCACGAATAGTATAATAAGTAAAAAATCCCGAAATTCCCACGGGAACGGGTGGGTGCACTGCGGAGGAAACCGCGGGGCAGGGCCAGTATATACATGTATATATATATATATATACTTACATGATTGATTGCAGCATCCACCGAGGCGACCGATAAAGACTCGCCGGTGACCAGTTTGAAGAGCCGAGCCATGCGCGGCGTCGTCAACCCCATGAAGCACCTGCAGAGCGTGGAAGAGAGGTATTCAATCAGTCATTCATTCATTCATATATGCATCCATTCATTCATTCATCCATCCATATATTCATTCATTCATTTCGAGTAGGTTATTGGCCAACCCTGGTGTCGAAGTTTTAGACCGCCCCTAGGCCTCCGTTATGGTTATAAATCTGACGAGGCTGACGATTGGATAGCCGGGACTGCTTAACGTGCCAAATTCAATTCAATATGTAGTTCTTTACCTGTTTCCTCAAAAAAATGTTTCTTCGTTTCAGAAAAACCAAGTCAAAAACAAAATCAATCGAAATTAACACAAGCAGGCAAGACAAAAAGAAGAGTGAGGAAATACCGGCCAGATATCACTGGTCCCTGAAAAACATCGTGGAACAAAAATCAAATACGGAACCAACGGAAGAACCCACCGAAAATGCCGCGAAAACTGACGACTTCTACATAGATTTGAGTGTAGCCAGTGACAAAGAAGAAGATAACCCTAATAAAAATACTGCTAGCAATAATAATAGTTCCAAAGATACAGTTATAAGTGATGATAGTGGAAGTGATAGAGCTAAAAAGGTTCCTAAAAAAGTCCAAGTACCGTTCGAAAATCTAACCATAGGCAAAAAGTTTGCGGAAGCAGCTTTCCAAAGAAACCAATCGCGGCGACGTGTTAAGACAGGAGCCTTAGAAGATGTCAGTAAATCAGAAAGGAAGATATTGGAAAAGAGAAAAAGACAATCTTTGCCTCCAAAAAAAAGAATAAAACTATCTAAAGTCACGTTTGAAACTGATAGCAATTCTAACTCCGATTCGAGCGAGAGTGACATAAATGAAATTATGGATGACATTGGCCATTTAGATAATTTACTTAAATGTAGTGATAGTTTAGGCAAAACTAGTGACGGGTTAGGCAAAACAAATGACGAAAAAAGTAATAAATCAAGCAAAACTTTAAACAAATCTGATATTTCAATTAATGATGATGAAGCAGACGAATTAATATTCCCAGAAACTGTTAATGATAAAAATAAAAATAAAATAGTTACAAGTAAAGGCAACGACTTAATAGGTATAGAATTCAATAAGTTGCCAGTTGTAATTAACACTGACACTAAAGGGATGCCATTCGAAATTGAAATTATTGATGAATATCAGGCTGATTCTGATGTTAGTAGGAATGAGGGTAGTTCTAAAATGGTTAAAGATTTTAATGAACCGTCTACTAGTTATGATAAGAAAGGTGTTCATAAAGGATTGGCTATGATAGATGCTTATAGTGATGAGTCAGATTGAATTAAGCTCATGAAGGTAAATAGAGTCTTAGAAGGCTTAGGCTCAAATTATTTTTTGTCTCTAGACATCTCTCTCTATTGCAATATGAAGAAAAGAGATAAAACATACTTAAGGCCTTATTCGTAAATGCTTACTAGCCGCATTTTAGCTATCAAATGGTTTGTCCCTTTCTGACATACGCTATTTTCCAAAGAGCAAAAGAGACAAAACACTCATTAACAGTGTTTTAGTTAGAGATAGTTTATGAATAAGGCAGTTAGTCTTTGGTGTTCATTGACTCTACAGGGTTTAATAGACAAATTGAGAAATAAATGGAATTAGTGTGATGGATTTTGTATGACAACATCTCTGGGTTGTTATTGGCCAAAACCAACGTAATGACAATCTGTCACAGACGGTCATTTAGACTTTGACATATCATGTTGTTAAGCGGTACAGTAATTAGTCCGAAAATTCACGAGAAAAGCAAATGGCGATTCCTCTCCAATTTAGGTACATACTAATTAAATTCTTACTTAGTTCTTCCGTGGCTAAATCGCCTAAAATTAGTGTCTAATTTTTTTTTCGAATACTTAAGAATAGTGTCAACAAATCCTGGTGTCAGAGTTTTAATTTTTATGACCGCCGGAAGGCTTTCGACATAGTCCGAATATTGATAACACTTGATACCGATTTTGAAACGTGCTCAAGAAAAGATAGCGCTTATGAATGCCACTGATGGCCGTCCAAATTAGTAAAGAAGAAGTAAAGTTTTGTGTTCTAAATCTTGCTTAAATTTCATGGTGCATTCGTTTTTGTATTTATTAAGTTCGAGTAAGTTAGTGGGGAACAAGTGTTGGAAACGAAGTGAAAAGACTGGAATTTGAACTTGATAATTATGAGGGTAGTATACTATCGTTAACGGCTATGATCAAGAATTACGGTGCCAAGCTTTTTAGGAGTTAAGACAATTGGATGTCAAATTTTTTTGAGAATAAGTACTACTTGATGTTCTTTTATTGAAGTCCTGTAAATTCCTGTTGCAGGACAAAGGCTTCGCTCATTAGGATGTTTTGATAGAAATAACGGCCTAAAAGGTCCTATAGGGCAAAGATCTACTCACTGAAGTGAGGACTACCCACTGACGACTTATGAATGGTATTGTTATTACGAGCCCCAATGCAAAATAATTCGTCTAGTATAAAAAGCAGTGCAAAGCGTAAAAATGTAAAAATAATTAAGAATGTTTAATAAAAAGTAAACCACAATTTAATGAATATTTTAAAGTTTATTTTAACTTAACTGAAATTCTTTAATGACTTAATTTTACATTAAAAAAATTAAAAAATATCCTAAATAACAAAAAGCAAAAGTATTCGTCTACCCTTGTTACTGACGCAAAATAGTTCGTCTACATGTCTTCACCACTTAGTTGTGTCGCCTTTCCTCTCAATAACAGCTTTAATGCGAAGAGGCATGGTTGCAACCAACACTTCACACTCCTCAGGCGTTATGGACTCCCAAACTGCCAGTAGTTTAGCCTTTAAGTCGCTCTTTGATCTTGATGGATTTTTACGGAGAACTTTTTTCATTTTCCACCATAGGGTTTCAATCGGCGACAAGTCCGGGCTGTTAGATGGCCATTCGATTGTAGGGATGCTTTTTGCCAATAGCCACATCTTTTTTGTCCTTGCAGTATGGCATGAAGAACCATCCTGTTGAAAAATGAATGAATCTTGATGTTTGAGAGCGGGAATTGAAGGCAGTAAACTCTCTTCCAAAAGGTTTTGATACCTCACAGCAGTGATAGAACCATCCACAAACTGCATAAAACCAACACCTTGTGCAGACATGCAGCCCCATATCAATAGAGAAGCCGGAAACTTCACTTTTCGTTTGAGACAATCAGTATGAAATGCCTCATTTTTGTTCCGAATCACTTTTTTCCTTTCATCACCGACTGTCACTTCAAATTTTGACTCGTCACTCCAGATGATACTACGCCACTGATCGGAAGTCCAATTTAAATGATCACGAGCAAATTTCAACCTCTTTTTCTTTTGTACAGCAGTCAACAGTGGTTTCTCTTTAGCGGTGTAAAATCCGTAACCCATTCTTTTAAGGACTCTTTTGCATGTATCGACTGAGACGTCTTTGTGAATCATGTCCCTCCATTGCACCGTGAGCTCTCCAGCTCGAGCACGACGATTATTTTTGATAATTTTCTTCAGAACTCTGTTTTCTGCAGCACTTGTGATGCGTGGTCGACCACGCAGCACTTGTGATGCGTGGTCGACCAGTTTTCTTCAAACAAGAAGTCGTTTTATTCTGTTTATAGTGTTGAATAATAGACTGAACTGTAGATCTGGGAAGTATCAAGTCTTTAGATATTTGGTAACTTGATTTGCCAGCTTCGGCCCCACAAATTATTCGCTTTCGCAGCTCTTCACACACGGGTTTGCCACGACCCATTGCTATTTGAAAATTAATGAAAATTACTGAAATTTTCTGAATTTATACTCTCTCATGTGACAAATGGCACAGAATTACTTTAAAAATTTTTAATTATGGAACATCATGGTATAAAGAAGGAATAATTTTATTTAACTCAACGATAGACGAACTCTTTTGCATCAATTAACAATTAGACGAACTATTTTGCTTGTAAGTTCTTCGAATTTAAAACAGAATATCTATAAATTGAAATAGCCAAAATAGTTTATTAGTACATAATTTTAAAATGGCATAAGTAACGCGACATGTGATGGTAGAACAGCTTAATCTTTTTATATGTATAGACAAAAAATTAAGTTAGAGAAAATCTCACAGTAAAAAATTTCAGACTAGACGAACTATTTTGCATTGGGGCTCGTAGAATTAAGAAATAACAGTTTCTAAACTTGGGTTGTAAGGATGTACCAAATATCTTGTATAGGGTAATAAGGTAAATTAGGTGATGAAATGTCGTAGATACCCATATACTTAACCTGGAGTGTTTCTTTGAAAGCCTTCATTTCTGGCACTGTCAGATATGATTAACTCTGTTATGGTAGCCACATTCGAAAGGAAACTTATTGGGCAATTTTCTTCCTGAAATTCCACGGAAATGGACTCAGCGCGGGTAATGTCGCGGAGTGCTGCTACTAATTACTATATGTGAACAATGTGGACATATTTACAGTAAAATGTATCCAATGATCTATACTAGCATAATAAAGCTTCGAGTTTGTTTTTTGTTTG
This sequence comes from Cyclophora punctaria, assembly GCA_951394245.1. Lineage (NCBI taxonomy): Eukaryota > Metazoa > Arthropoda > Insecta > Lepidoptera > Geometridae > Cyclophora > Cyclophora punctaria. Next base: position 4,065,912 of record OX596192.1, on the reverse strand, counting down.
ATTGAACGCGCTAATCACTACATAGTATAAAACAAAGTCGCTATTTTTGACTGTTTGTTTGTCTGTATGCTTAAATCTTTAAAATTACGCAACGGATTTTGATGCGGTTTTTTGTAATAGGTAGAGTGATTCAAGAGGGAGGTTTTTATGTATAAAAATTCTCGATATTCCCACGGGAACGGGCACAACGCGGGTAAAACCGCGGGGCGCTGCTAGTCTCGAATATTACAAATCCGATTTTAATAATATTTTATTTTGGTCGATACTATTGATACCCACATTCAACGGAAAGGTTATATAAAGTACTAGCAGCGCTCCGCGGTTTTACCCATTCCTTTTTTCCGAATCCGGATTTCGGGATCAAAAAAAGCATATAGACTTCCTCGATAAGTGGACTATCCAACATTAAAAGAAATTTTCAAATCGGACCAGTAGTTCCTGAGATTAGCGCGTTCAAACAAACGAACTCTGCAGCTTTATAATATTAGTATAGATTTTTTATCCTGAAATGCCCACGATGCGGGTGAAACCGCTGAGCGCTGCTTTGTCCTTAGATTGTTTTAATACGAACCACACTTCCTAATAAGATGTACGAGTGTATTCTGTATTCCATTTTTATGTCTATATCTTACTGTGATATTGTTTTTAATAATATTCTATCATGTAAATAGTTTATTAGGTGAAATAATAAAGTATGTACACATTAGTGAAATATATTTGTTTCATTTGACTTTTAATATAAGTTGTTGAATTTCTAGTATGCCTGTACTGTGGCATTATATTAATATGGAAGTTTCTAAGTAAAATAACCAAATAATTACAACACATACATTTTTTATTTTACGTCATAAATACTAATAATAATTAATAATTTGTTTTTCGCATAATTTGAACTTTATTAGGCCTAGATTTAAGGTATATTATGATTTTATACAATATGGCAAGTATTTTTATGTTAATAAATTGCTTGACTTTTTTCCTTATTGCTGTTTTTTTTCTTATGGCCACACATGAATGATTCCATAGATAAACGTTTAAATAAATAAATGGTGTTATGGGTAATTCATTGTATAGTAACCAATAAAATAAGATTATTTAATGCTTTTCCCTAATACGAAGCTAAATTATTTATTATTCTATCACAATTTTAATAATATCACTAACACAGATATTGCTACAGATCATAACAAGTTATTCCAGACCAAGAATATTTTTGGCGGGATTTTTTTTTCTTTTCTAACATTAATGGCTAAGATGCACCGTGAAGTTTCCTGTTTGGCAAATCTGACTGGAAATGGCAACTTTTAATTTAAAAGTAAATATTAATGTGTCTGTAGAGGCTCTTTTGAAGGTATTGATTGATGCATAGTTAACTTTGAGTTAGTAATCCGTGTTTTAAATATGATAAAGAACCGTTTTTTTGAAAATTATATGGAATAGTATAGAATGTATTTTATTTCGGAATGATTTATAAAATGCACGTTTTTCTTGTACTCTTGTTGCTCTAAGCTCTGTTCGACTTGATATCATCTACAGCCTCTTGTTAAATTGAGGGTATTTTCACAAGTTCTTTGCAATATTAATTTACATTAAATTTTTTCTGCTGCGAACTTTTCTATGTCTGAAAAAGTTTATCACGCGTCTATTAGAAACTCTTTCAATTAATTCAGAACTCAAATTTACGTGAATTCTCGCCGACGACATTTGACAATAACTACAAATTATTGACATTGTGACAATAACTACAAATTATTTATTTAATATTCGATAATTCGTTAAAGGTACGTTAACAATCGTCGTTTCTCTCTATAATAGCTAATTCGTCGTCTTCGCCGGATGTGTTAGTTTTCCTGTCTAAAGCGAGGTTGGCTTCTGACGAGCCGTTACTGGACTCATGCGACCTAGGACTCACGCTGGTCCTTCTTACATACAAAATGTTGGACTCCAACTTATGGCTATGTTCGTTGAAGTAAGCGCTGCCGTCCGAGATCCTATTCAACTTGTGGATCTGTTCTCTCAGCTCGCACACTTGGCTGTACAACTTTTTGTTTTCCCTCAATATGGCAATGTTCTCAGTCTCTAAAAGTTCTCTCTTACTCCACTGGACGTTGTTTTCAGATTTGAGTCTCTCAATTTCCATTTTTAATTCTGCTATTTTTTCTTCAAGTACTTGTTTTGCCGCTATTTCGTCTTGTAATTCGTTTTGTAGTCTTTCTACTTCGCTGTGACTCGAGTCTGTGGACCCCAGAGTCCTGTCGCTATGCGTGATCTCCATCTTTGTGTTATGAAGCTGTGCACTCAAAGTTTCTATCTTAGAAAGTAGAAACGCTTTTTGGTCCTTTTCGTTTTGCAAACTCTTGCATGTTTCGTCGAGCCTTAGTCTAAGTTCTCCTAGTTTGTTTGCGAGGACATTATCCACGTTGGAGAACTTATGGGAGTCGAGAGAGGCGCGCTGCCTGGCCGACGGCTCGTTGGGGGATACCAGATTCTTCCTCCTCAACTCGACGCCGTCCTCGCTACTCAAGTCTGCCGTGAGTATCCTGCTCTCCCCTATGCTCAGAAGCTTTTCATTGTCTTGTTTTGCATCTCCTAGTTGCTGTTCCAGCGCGTGTTTTTCTGCTTTTGAATTGGCCAGTTCTTTGTTGAGTAAATCTAGTTTGTTTTTGAGTTGTTTGGCTTCCTCTCTCGCTTTGTTGCGTTCGTTGCGGACTTTGCTCCATTTCTCCCGCCAGTTGGCGGTACAGTCGGACCACCAGCGCATGGTCTTCTCCATCTGCGTGGCGCGGGCGCGGGCCTCGTCCAGCTCGCGGTGGTACAGCGCCTCCTTGGCCTCCCAGTCCGCGCTGGTGTACCGGAGCCCGCCATCGTGCTCGCGCCGCCGGTGGCTGCCCCCTTGGGAACTCTGCGCCATACTGCTGGAAGTTAATATCGTTTCATGAGCATAGAAGTCACTAAAAATAAACTATACATATAATATCTTAGTGGTTAACCCAGATGGAGGATATATTTTATATAAACCTTCCTCTTTATATAAAAAATCCCGAAGTTCCAACGAGAACGGGCACAACGCGGGAAAAACCGCGGGGCGCTCTCCTTCTATTTTATAATAAAAAAAAATTTTTTTGTTTCAGAAGTAACAGCTATGAGTGGGTGCGAGCTGCCCCCATGCCCTCCATGCCCTCCGCCCTCGCCCCCCGTCTGCCCCCAAACATGTGCCCCTCCACCTCCGCTACCTCCCTGCAGGATTAAGCCTCTGATGCGAGGTCTGCACTGGAAGCAAACAGCCGGCATAATCACACAGGCGCTAGTGGCTAGTGCCATCGTTGGAATATGCTACTCAACTTTTGTCACCCGTCCCCGAGTAAATGCTTACTACGAGTTCAACCTGTATGTAAAATAGTTACTATGCACTTAGTATGTTGTTCAGATATAATTGAAAACAAACATATCTTTGTATACTGTGGAGGTATTGACGACATATATAGAGTATTAGCAGCGTCCTGCGTTTCTCCCCACCTTCTGACCATTCCTGTGGGAATTTCGGGATGAAATATAGCCTATAACCTTCTGGTTGAATGTGGCTATCCTTTACAAAAACAATTATAGGATTTGGACTGATAATTCCAGAGAACACACAAACAAAATTACAAATACCACTTTATATTAGTACATAGATTAGTGACAATATAATATGAAATATGGTAGGTTTAAGTTTTGTTTACATAAAAGGTTGAAATTATGGCTGGTGCTAAAACTGGCAGTGACGGCATATCACTGGTGTTCGTACTAACGAAACATGCAGCTTCAGCGATTGAAGTGGTTCTACTTCGAATTACTTTGAATATGTGGGAATGACAGTAGTAAATAAGAAACTGAAATATGAAACTGAGCTGTTATACTGATGTAATTTATCGAAATTACTCAATCTGTGATTAATAATTGTGATTTTGATAGTATTAATGTTGAAATTAGTGAGTGTGGTGACAGTGGCAGTTATAGAAAATCATCATAAAATACTAATTCCATTTTGTTCTGTTTCATAAGACCTGCTTTCTATGTTAACCTATCTCTTGAGTTAAAAGGTTTCATCAGGTTATCACCACACAGTAAAAAACAAAGTCGTTTTCCGATATCTGTCTGTCACCATGTATGCTTAGAGCTTTATAACGGATTTTGACGCGGTTTTAATAGATAGAGTGATGCAAGAGGAAGGTTTTTAAGTATAAAAATTCCCTATATTCCCACGGGAACGGGCTCAACGCAGGTAAAACCGCGGGGCGCTGCTAGTATTTTTATAATGACCACCACAATACTATTCAAGTATAAGTTAATGACTATTCAAGTGTGTATTGTTTTAGTTACACCATTATTCGTAATAACTATGAAGCTAGGCATTGAATAAAAAGCGTAATACGTAACTTTAAAACAAAATTAATTCAATAACAAAAGCTAAACTCTCGAACGTAATCGTTCATTTAAATCATAATTACACATTAATAAAACGTTGATCGAGCCTAGATACAGAACGTAAATTAATTTAATAGATTGCTAAATAATAACATTGAATTAATACCACCGATTCATTTTAAACAAAAGTTCTAGACCGAAATGAAATAGTAGGTAATAACAATGCCTTCAGCTTTATTAATTATTTCGTCACCTTTTTAAGATAAACTCACCTGATTAGTTTATGTTCTCAATTTGTGATGGTCCTCCTCATGGTTTACGTATTACTAGAAGTTGTGAATAGCTTTCTCTTTAAAATTTAATTATTTTACTTCCAATCCAAAATCAGAATCTATCTCCCAGCCCAAAATCCAGTCATGATCAATCTTCATCTTTCATCAGTCACTAGTCTGCTAGTCAGTCAGTCAGTCCAATACACAGCAGCATCAGTCAAGCAAATCAATCAATCTAAGGTACTTCAATCTAGAATCGATTACATTAAAATCGTCAGTCAGTCACTTCAGTTCAGCAAGCCGTTTTTTATTTGATAGTGAGTGATGTGCCTTTGATTGATTGAAAAAATAAAATGAACCAGCTGGATTTAAGGCTCGTTTGATAACTTTATAAAAAAATTTAGTAGTAACATGATTATTTTGTTCTAGAAAAGCTGAACCGGATATATGGGAAGACGAAATGGCAAGAAAAGGTTTATTCCAATCTGTTCCTAAAGCATCACTACAAGGAGAATTTAAAAGACACAAAATGGATTAATGTTTTTTTTCACTTTGAATTGAATTATAATGGTTTAAATATTATATAGTTTTTTGCATTGTTTAGTCCTGAAAAGAACAAGCGATATCAATTATGACATTCAATTATGGCTATTTTGGGTCTCATCGAGTTCTCTAATGTCTAGTTCCATTTCCGAATTGTGAACTGTCAGCATCGCCTTCTTTCTTTGCCAATACCCTTACCTAAAAACCTTAATTTACCTACCTCACTGTTTAATCCTTATGTACCAATCGGACCGAAAGGTAAAAACAGCAGATATGAAAGAGCGCTCTGGCGTCAGTAATTTTCTACATGCGTTATTGAAAGATAAACCTAATGTGGAAATTTTGGTTAAATAACCGGTTTAAAAAGTTTCATTATATTAATTCTCGTATATATGGACACTTATATTTCTTTTTAATCGAGATTGAGTTATATTAACGTTAGTACATACGAGTATAACTCTAATGTTATTCGAAAAGTATTAGTGATAAAAAGCAACACACGTTTCAGATTTTGAGAGTTAAGGCACAATATAAGTATTTTATGTTGTGCTAAGGGGTCACCCATAGAGGAAATAATCACTACGTTTTAGTAGCACTGCCAAAACATTTGATTACCTATTGATTTTATTTTGGGGGTAGTTTTGTGCACGAAATTAATAAACAAACGAAATAAAAAAAATATAAGAAAACCGCTCTATGACCTAATCTTAACTTAACACGGGGCTGCCAGTTGAAGGAGAAATCATTAGGATTTGAAGTAAATCTTAGATTAGTTAGATCCATTTAAAGTTCCTTTAATATTTAAGATTAGTAGTTAACTTTAAAAGCCGTTTTTGTTTTATAATTAAATTTTATTTTTACTTTTCTGTGAATTTGACACTAAATACAGGAAGTGATTCGTGTCGCACGTTTCAAGGCGGTAACCAATTAAAAGTCTCAGATATATTACCAAAACATTTTTAGCCAATCACAGCTTACCTTCAATGAAGCATGAAAATAATACGGAGTAGCCTTGTAAAAGCGTTCACCACTTCATTATAAAATAAAATTTTACCAATCGTTATAATAATATATTTTCAGCGCTGAATTGCAACAAAATAATTAAATAAATTGATGTCTGTTTTTAATTATTTATTAAAATACGAAAAAATTATTAAAAATGTAAAAATTATCACAAATCTACGCTTGGCCAAAGCTACGTCACGTTACGTTTGTCTACTGCGAGTCAATGCGCATGTCAAGTTGAAAATTGCAAATGGCGCCCGTTGTTATTGTTCGTACAGAATTAACTATTTGTAAAATAAATACCTATCTGTTTAGCGATTTTTCTAGTGAATTGATATACTGATACGATGCTATAACTATTAGTTATTTGGCGCGATACAATTAATGTACATTTTCAAGTGATTTGAGTGTTTTTTTAGTATTTTATGTGTGTCATGCAAATGGGGTAAGCTGGAATTATCGGATGTCGCCTAGGTTGTTTTGAATAGTTTCAACAAGAAAATGGAGTGAAGGATTACAATCAAAAGTGTGTTAGTTGCAACTACATAATTTCTTTCATCTATAAAACTAATAGTAAAGTGTGGCGATAGACCGGAGCAGCTGTAATAAGCGAATGTTCCATGCTGTGACTGCACTCCCCGTACATTTCAAAATGGCTGCTGCTCTTCACGATATATGAGCTTTGCGTCACTGGAACATAAATTAGTGTAATCTTTTCGTGATGTTATTGTGGTGTTTCTAGTCGTGTGATCTTATGTGAAAAGTTAAAAAAAAGCGGCAGACGAACTCCAGGTTTCATCATAACGAGGACCTAAGTGGTGTATCATATGTTTTCGGAGTAAAGTGGACACTGGCCATAGGACCGATATTGCTTTGCGTCCGAGCCGCACCGTAATGTTGCCTTTGATATTCCAGGATGGTTTGGAACACAAGAGAGTAGATCTTGTGTTGAATTGAGCGGAATGTGACATTGTATGAGAGGTGAGTGCGATTTTTTTTAGTTTATTTACATTTTGGTCGAGTGTTTCGACGTGCGATGTCGGACACAAAATGGACACATTATGTGGTTGACAGGACTTTGGGCGGTCGCCGAGGACGTACCGGTAACGGCGGCCGCCTGAAAACTCAGATTACACGATGCCCTCGGCCGCCGTGACCGAAATCGGGTATTATTTAGGTTGTGTAACATGGCGCGTCATACAATTATTCGGCGGTACATTTTGTCGTCTTACTGTTTCACTGGGTCATTCCACAGTGTTCGGGGCTTTATATTTACGTTATCACCCACTGCTTGCGAATTGGAAAGGCCTTTTCTCTCTTACCTATTCAATATCTAAATGATTCTGAGTTATTTGTGATATTCAAACTATTTCTACTATAACATTCCATACATTCTTCTATAACACTGTTGATATTTTACATAACATTCGGCTTTTAACCGACTTTTCGTAAAGGAGTAGGTTATATTTAGGATCAGCTACTAATATGATTCCCTTATTTTTGTTGGAAACAATAATTTTGAGTATAAATTTGATAACACCAACATAACCTCTTTTGAATGGTAGTAGGTATGTAATTATGTTGTTTTTATTAATCTTGTCCAATTTTTATTTTATTTTCAATTTAAAGTGGTAGTTTTGGAATGTTTTGTATTTTTTTTACTTGGTAATTGGTTTTAACCTTGAACTTTCCTGTAAGTACATATTTCAGTGAGAGGTATTCACTTGGTTCTGTTATGGTATAGGCCACTGTCAGTCTTATAATCAACTCTATTGATATTACTTTGAATATACATTTTAATCCCTTACTTTCCTTGAACATACCTATAATGCTTCTAATAAAAATTAATATTTTTTTGTATTAAATTTTACCTTTTCCCAGATGTGGTAAAAGGAATAGACAGAATGAAAATTTATGTAGACATATTTTGCCCAGCTTTGCCCACTTGTGGCACCATATACATTTATCAATTGCACCGATTTAATGCCTTATTAAGTACCTAATTTTAAATATTGTTATTCTTCTGATGTTTAAATATAATCTGTACTTTTACTTTAGTGAGCCCTGAAGCTAAAAATACACTGTGGCCTATTACATTACTTTTCAATTGAGTAGCCTCAAGTTAAGTTTGTCAATGTATATTTTCAGTTAGTTATTTGGTTCATAAATTTTGATTTAAATATATTATTTATTTTTTGCATTTATTATTTACATACACTTCCTGTATGTATTTTAATGAATTGAAAAATATCTATTTTTATTATTTTCTCCAAATATGCTATAAGTCTAGTCTATTTAAAAAATAATAATAAACTGATATATTTGAAGATGCTTTTGCCCAGCTGTGGGACACTTACGATTGGAGATAACATCCTAGTGGTTATAATACCAATTTACAGAACTATTTTTAATATAAAAAATGCCATAAAAAAGCAATATGTATGAAAATTCTCTTACGGTTTTTTTTTGTAAAAAACAGACATAATCCTGTCCATATTCTTCATGGAAATTTGAAATTAATATATTCGCTTTTGATTGTATTAAAACGATATATCCCACTGTTGGGCAAAGATAAAATTATAAAGTATAATAATGTACTCAAGTATAACAGCGCGGGGTGTAACTAGTTTAATAATTTTTATTTATCTTATCAGTATAGGCTGGTCTGTTATTAGTTATAGTAATCCTTGACCTTTTCCAATACATTTTTAACAATAATATTAGTATCAGTTGTGACTTGTATTTTTGGGGCATATTTCAAAACTTTTGGAGCCTTTTTCAATTAAAACCAGCATGGCTACTCACTTTGATTTACCTTGTATAACCTGCTTGTGGCGCCTCGCAGTCTCACCCTCATTGTAACCGTTCCCGCGGGAATTTCGGAACAACCAGTATATTACTGTAATTTCAAAGAAAAATCTATTCAGTAGTTTTTGCATGTAGGAGGTAGAAACTGCAGGACAACTGCAGCATTTTTATACCATTTTGTAGAATAATTAGAGGTAATACAATGTATGAAAAGAAGAATTATTAGTCAATTTTAAGTTTGTAAAAAATTAATTTGATAAATTATATTTTTATAGGCATAAATTTAATTGCGCATTTTTTTATATTTACATTAACCGGTACCTATAATTTAATTTTTTATCTTTTGACAGGTACTTATAATAATGTTTTCTTTTACTCTGTATCAATATATTTTTACGCTTTGTTATAAATATTCATTGACTGAAATTATAAATATTTATGAAAGGGTTTGAATAAGTTAATGTAGGTCATTAGGTGGGATGTTTTAGAATTAACTTTATGCATTGACTGGAGAGGTAGGTAGAGGTATATTCATTGTGAATAAAAAGAGAGAACCGCAAAGGTTCCTCTTCAGTAAAGCTATAGACTAAGTTCCAGTAGGTTAGTGGGCAAATCAGTGTTCTTAGACCACCTAAAAGCCTCTGACATGGTCTAATTTGATGTCAAAATGAAACTTTGATGTTATGTCACAGCTGAGCAAAGGTTTATTTATAAAGTCTTTAAAAATATATCTGTAAATAAAGAAATATTAATGTTAATATGTTGTCATTTATCAATATTGTACAACTATCTGTTCCACACAGTTCCATCTGTGACCGATAGATTCCGCCAGAATGGAAGTTATTGTTATTTACTCAGGTTTGGTGGGAGGGGACACATTTATTTCGTTTTGCCAGGAAGTGTTATGTAGTAGTACTAGCAGCGCCCCGCGGTTTTACCCGCGTTGTGCCCGTTCCCGTGTAATTTTTTTACATAAAAACCTTCCTCTTGAATCACTCTACCTATAACAAAAAACCGCATCAAAATCCGTTGCGTAATTTTAAAGATTTAAGCATACGGACAAACAGACGAACAGACGCGACTTTGTTTTATACTATGTAGTGATTAGTTAATTAGATTCCTTAATACTTACAAGCTTAGAGCTTAGTTTGGGTCTAATCAACCATGTCTGAATTTATCCGGGTGTATTTAGATCCATTAAAAATACAAATTTACATTTTCATAGAGATGTGTTGATAAAAATATAAGTAGGTATTATATATTTATTTATTTTTCCGTCGTAATGGTGATTGATGATTGAGTCACGTTTTTAATGTTGATAAAAAGGCCCGGTGATTTACCCATACTATGTCCATTCCCTTGGGAACATTATGGTGTAAATAGATGCTAATAATAACCTTTATCTTGAACTAGCAGCGCCCCGCGGTTTTACCCGCGTTGAGCCCGTTCCCGTAGGAAATCCGGGAGAAAATGTAGCCTTTAGCCTTCCTCGATAAATAGACTATCTAACAGTGAAAGAATTATTCAAATCGGTTCAGTAGTTTCTGAGATTAACGCGTTTAAACAAACAAACAAACAAACAAAACAAACTCTTCAGCTTTATAATATTAGTATAGATAGTAACTATTAATTATAGATTATTGTCTAAAACAAATGTGTATGATAAATAGGTTTACACTATCTGGGTTTTGCCAACATAGTAACTCAGGATATTCCATTATAAAAATGCTGTCAACTTCCTATTTCATAATTAAAATGTTAGCAAGACTTCCTGTTTACAATTTTTGATGGATGGATGGATGTTTGTTACTTATTGGATATGTTTGGTGGTACGTAAACATAGCATTAGGTGTTGCAAAAAGTACTGAAGGGATTCTCTGGCAAAAATTAAGAACATCACCCTGATTTTTTCCCCGTCCAATTAAAAAAGCTAAGTAATAGTAGGTATCTAGCAATAAAATATCCAATGTCAGTGTCATTATTTTTTTGCCAGACAATGTTGTATATTGGCTATCATCTTAACCCCACAGTTATCACAAAATCACGCGACTAAAACCGCAGGCGCAACTATACTATTACATATTTGAAATAGCAAAGTATATCCTGCACATACAATGGTCCAATGAAATATACTATCACAGATTGTCCATTCAAATCTAGATTTATTGCAATTTTATTTATAACTTTGACTATTTTGGTTTAATACTTTCATTTTATATTTATTCTATTGTTGTTTTATTTAATCAGTTTTGGCCCTATAGAGGCTCTTTTGAACATACCTCCCATTCAGAAGAACATCAGCAGAGAAGAATGGGCAAGAAACTCTGCTGGTACCATCTTTAATATCTAGTTTGGAATAAAATATGGCATATTTATTACTTTTTCCACCCTTAATGTGACTGTACTACCAAAAATGTGTCCATTTTGTAATTATAACGACTATTTAATATAGTAAGTAAAAAACAGATGAGAGACGTGAGGTCCTGTGGAATATTACAGGCTAATAGCTTTTTATTTGCTAAAAGCAATGTTCAAGAAAGTTCTCTCGTGTATGGTCTACGACGTAACTCGAGATGTAAATTTTCCACAAAATAAATACATACGACGGTTACGTATACATGCGCACGCACACACATATACACCTTTTTCGTAGCAAATGTCCTTTGGGCCTTCGTTTGACCCGTTCCGAAACTGTAAGAACGCGCGCATCTATGTGTGTGTCTGTGTGTGTGGTACTAGTCTTTTTTAAACTTGTGTGGTACTGTTAGTAGTTGTGTGTATCCAGTAGTAGATCTTCTGGGTCCTCTGTCTATTTTATGATCTGTAGTGTATGTATGTGTGCATGTGTGGGGATAGTTGATATCCCCACACATGCACACATACATACACTACAGATCCAAGCGTAAGCATATCGCTGACTCATTTCTTGTAACAAAAGTATGATCCCGAAGCAGGAAGAATTTCGTTTATTGATCTTGTTCTATTTGTCTCTATCACTCGCTTACAATAGTATTTCCGTTTCACCGGCCGCCACGCATTGTGCGAGTGAGACAGTAATAGTATTGAGTACTAGTGACTGAAGCAAATAGATAAAGGTCAATGACCGAAATACTTCCAGCCTAGCGATCGTGCTTTATTTGTATGCTAATAAGGTGTAATAGTTGTTTTCGTTGTCCCCAGTAGCATGGCAGCGGATAGCGATGGGCTAGTAGAGAGCAAGGGCGGCGGGGGGTGCGGGGGCAGCGCAGGCTCGTGCGGGGTGGTGGTGACGTGCGAGGGCGACCTGCGCGACCCGCGCTTCCCGGCGCGGCTGCGGCGGCTGCTGCGCGACCTCCGCGCGCTGCTCGCCGAGCCCCATCCGCACACGCTCAAAGTTAACAAGGTACACTCACTCTATTAAAATACGGGTAGAATAAGAACTCTAAGTAAACTCGCAGCTAAAATATACTAGCAGCACCCCGTGGTTTTACTTGTGCTCGTTCTCGTGAGAATGTAGGGATGAAAAATAGCCTATAACCTTCTCGTCGAATGGGGCTATCCATTACAAAAAAGCATTATTCAAATCGGCTTCAAACAAACAAAAAACAAACTCTTCAGCTTTAATAACATAGATAAACCGCGTTTTCAGCTGCACTTAATGTTCTGATTCTGAGCACTTAGTGAATACGCAGCCTTCTTACTGAAAACTAAATGAATACTCTGGTGAATTAGCAGTTTCAAGTAGAACTCTACTCTAGTTTCCAATTATATGACACTTACCAATTCTCATCTCCAGAACATGACCTCATCGCTGGGAAATTAGTACTAAGTTTAAATACATCCTAAAATGTACAAAAACTTACGCAATTGCGCATACTAATAGCTCTGTAATATGAGCGAGTGAGTTTGTTTACTAATATCTTGTAGTTTGTACTGAAGTTTCATTCATTAGATTTATGTAATAAGAAAATGTGGAACCTTAAATTGATGAAACACCTTCCTATTCCTATGATACTTCCCGTTTCCATAGAAAATTCGGGATGAAGGGTAATCCATAACCTACTTCATGAATGTACATAATAAATAAATGAATACATTTTTAGGGGACAAATTCACTCACGGGTAATTAGACCAAACTAAGCTCTAAGCTTGTGTTTTAATTACTACTGTGGTGCCAAAAAAAACTTGTGAAAAATAACCTCTATAATAATATTAGATGGATTAGTTTTATAATAATTGATTGTGAACACCTATCGCCTTATTTATATAAACGCGGTGTAACTAAAACACTGTTACACTGTGTTTTGTCTCTTCGGAAAATTGCGTGTATGTCAGAATGTGTCAAACCATTTGATGGCTAAAATATTCGAAATACGCGTTTATGAATATGGCCCTTATAGTTTATTTAGATATTATCCACGTGAGTCTAGTAATAATAATAGATAATTGTCTGTGTGCCAGGTGGAGCCGTGGAACTCTGTGCGCGTGACGCTGTCGGTGCCGCGCGCGGCGGCGACGCGGCTGCGCGCGCTGGCGGCGGCGGGCGCGCCGCAGCTGCGCGCGCTCGGCATCCTATCCGTGCAGCTGGACGGTGACGCGGCCGTCTCGCTGCGGCTGCAGCACGGCGCCGAGCTTAGGATTAATACCGACAACACTGCTACTGATGGTCAGTATTCGTCGCTTATCATTTATGATTTATGATTTGCGATACTGTTTGTATATAATATATGTTTGCATGGAGTGTAGACTGCAGAAGTAAGAGTTGTCTGTTACAAACGCTCGCACAGAAATGTGTCTAACATGGCTTAATACAGATAACTCTGCTTTGAATTTAGATTAATGTCTTGAATCCGTAGGAAACAATAATAAAAGTTAAATAAAGAGTGTTGTATAACAATTCCAGACGCGAGTACATCAAGATCTCAAGCGGGCAGCGAGGTGCTGGCCGGGCTCGGTATCGGGCGGCTGCTGGAGGGCGGCGAGGGCGCGGGCGGCGCCGCGGCCGAGGCGGCGCCGGCGCCGCGCGACCACTTCAAGTCGCCCAACACCGTGTGCCCCATGGACGGCAAGATCCCGCACAACATTCCCACGCCCACCTCCGACCGCTGCGAGTTCCCCTTCGGCAGCATGACGCAGGCGCGGGTCATACATCGCAAGGAAAATACTTTAGGTATGCTCTTACATGCTTTTGTTCGTCCACTGTTCACGTCCACACGTCCACGGGCCAAACATAACCAATCGTAACATTATCGCGAGGATTTTAGAGCTCTAAATTTAGTTGAGATTTTGATTTGGCTGATGCACAATATTTACACAAGAGTGTTAAATTGGGATGAAGAGTACAAATTTTTAATAATAATGAATATGACAAAAATGTTGGAAGTCATGTATCGGAATTATCTCCAACAATAAGACACTAGCTGTTCAGTGAAATAGTCATCAGTAACCAACATGGTCTGTGCAGGTTTAACGGGTCCGTCGACGAGTATCCGCGCGGCGGGCGCGGGCGCGGGCGCGGGTGCGGCGGGCGGGGCGGGCGGCGCGGGCGAGCTGTTCGTGCGGCCGTCCACGTCGTCGTTCCCCGGGCCGCCTCCGCCCTACCCCGCGGCGCAGGCGCCGGCGCCGCCCGACTCGCCGCAGCCGCCCACCGTGGCCATGTCGTCCCCGCTGCTCGTCAACCTGCTGCAGAACGACGCGCCGCAGCCGCAGCCCCGGCCCAAGCCGCCGCATCCCGCCAAGCTGGATAGGCTAGAGGACCAACAGGTAACTTGTTGTCGACAATTGTAAACTTTACTCTACTCTACTACCAGGGACAATCTCATACTCATCATCAGTTGTCCATGTGGTCAATCAGAGAATATTACAAAATATTTCATAGATTCGTCCTCTTCTATGGAATCTCGTCATTGGATTACGAACCACGTAATCATCCAAGTTTGTTTTGGGACAAAGTGTTAATAGTATTGTTTGTGTCCCCAGGTGGAGTTGGCCGTAGGTCGTGCTCCATTTGAATACCGAGCGCGGGCGCCCGGAGCGATACGCGCCGGCATGACGCCGCCCGCGGCCGGCGTGCCCGGCGGACAGCCGGGGCCCGCGCAGGGGCCGGCGGGGCCCGGCGGGCCGGCGGGGCCCGGCGGGCCGGCGGCGGGCGCGGCGCGGGCCGTGCGCGCCGGGTACGTGCGCCGCGCCTTCCCCGCGCGCCCGCCGCCGCCCGCGCCCGCGCCGGCCCCGTACCGCGCCGCGCCGCGCCCACGCGCGCCCTACCCCGAGGCGTTCCCCGCGCCGCCGCCGCCGCCGCCCTACACGCGCGCGCCGCGCCCGCCCCGCGCCGCGCCGCCCACCCACCACCCGCGCGTCACGCACGAGGACCTGCAGGCACTGCTGCCGCCCCACACCGCCTCCATGGACCAGAAGACGCAGTCCAGCTACCAGGTACACTAGCGACACAATATATAACATCTAAATTATAATATTACTAGCTGCGCCCCGCGGTTTCACCCGCGTTGTACCCGTTCCCGCGGGAATTTCGGGATGAAAAATAGATGTTGGCCGATTCTCAGACCTACTCAATATGCTCACAAAATTTCATGAAAATCGGACGAGCCGTTTCGGAGGAGTATGGCAACGAAAATTGTGACACGAGAATTTTATATATTAGATTTATTCCTCTTCGTTATACTAACTAATGTTTGTTGCGTGATCGGTAGGAGTTCCAGAGGTATCAGCAGCAGTACATAGCGCGACAGCGAGCGGCGTCGCGACCCGTGGGCGGCGCGGGCGCCAGCGAGTGGAGCGAGCCGTACCGGGACCTGGGCATGTCGCTGCCCGACCTGCCCGACTCGTGCGACCTGGACCAGCTGCTGCCCACGCTGGGCGCCGACCTCGACCTGGACGACATCTCGGAGCTGACGGACGCCAACGCGCGCCTGGACCTGTACGACCACGAGCAGCACGCGGCCGAGCCGCCCGACGCGCTGCTGCGCGACCTCGGCGGCGCCTACTCCGCCAACGGGCCGCTGCCCGACGCGCCGCCCGACGCGGCGGCCTTCATGCCGCCGCCGCCGCCGCCGCCCGCGCCCGCGCCGCCGCCCGACGCCGCCGCCATGCCGCCGCCCGCCAAGCTGCCGGCGCGCGCGCCGCCGCCGCCCGCCACCGTCACCACCGCCACCGTCGGCTCGCAGGCCTCCGCCAAGGAGATCGAGGAGCAGAACAAGCAGTACCTGATCAAGACGCTCATGCGGGACGACGACCTGCCGCCGCCCAAGGAGCCCGACCGCAAGCCCGACGAGGTGACGGTGGCGCAGTGCAACCTGGAGCCGGCGGCCGAGCCCGCGCCCGCGCCCGCCCCGCCGCCGCTGCTCGACTCCGTCGAGATGTTCGGCATCGCCAAGTCCATCCCGGAGGAGGAGCTGCGGCGCGACGACGACAAGGTCAAGCGGACCGTGAAGCGCGAGCGCGACGATAAGGCGTCCGGCAAGGGCGGCAAACCACGCACGCCCGGCGCTAAGGAGAAGCCCGCTACGCTCAAGGACAAAATCGTCCGCGACGGAAAATGTACCAAAGTTGCCTTACCGCGGCCGGTGCCCGCGAAACAGCCGCCCGCCGACGGGCCCAAGTCGCCGCCCGGCGAGAAGGAGTCCATCAAGCTGCGCCTCAAGCTGGACAAAAACGAGCCCGTGGTGCAGCCCGTCTACAAGGCGGACGTCAGCTTCGTCAACCAGTCTCCCAAGGGGGATAGGACGCCCGACGGCGAGCTGCGCGTGCCGCCACTGCATATCAGTCTGCGCGGCCGCAACTCCGCCGTTATCAAGAACTCCAAGAAGAAGAAGAACCTCACGCCCGGCGAACTCCACCTCAAGAAATTCAAAATAAGGAAATCCATAGAGTCCGACGACAAGTCGCACCGGAGAGACTCCGACGACTCCGTAGCATCTAAGTCGGGCGAGAGTGCCGAAAACAAGACTGATGAGTATTTGAACGCGAAGAGCATAAAGTTGAACAACCACTATGGCGAGGGCGAGCCCATCAACGAGATCGCCACCGACAACAACGTCGTGTTTAGGATGAAGACGATATCCAAGAACGCGCACATCGTCACCAAGCATGACTACAAACTGAACAACAAGGTCCAGAATATCGACCTCAAGATGAAGAAGAAGTTGAAAATACTCACAGATGGGAAAACTGACAAGGAACGAGACAAAGAATGGAGGAACGACACGTTAGATAAGGAGGGGAAGTACGCCCAGAACGAGGGCTACAGAGAAACAACCAACAACCACGAGGTTAAGAAAAAGTTACCCACCACTAAAGTGGACAATGGTGCAAATTGTGATAGTTTGGACTTGGACGGGACGACGGTGCAATTGGACGGTGATAGTGACAAATGTGGTGCTAGTGAGGTGGAGAGGTTGCTCAAGTGTCATAAGGGTCTAGAGTGGACACTTAGTGCCGAAACCGATGCGGACAATAAGTTGAAACGGACAATCACTGACAGTGCGGTCACCTCGCCAAACGGTCTACTGACGTCCGAGAAGAAGAGGAAAATCAGCCATAGTTCCTGTCCAGGTGAATATCACACACACTCATTCCTATCACAATTAGGGTAATGGCAGGCTATGGCAGGGTATGGCAATGATTGGCAGGATCAGGCAATGTTTGGCAAGCTAAGGCAATGTTTGGCAAGCTAACACAATGTTGGCAGGCTAGGCAATGTTTTACAGGCTAAGGCAATGATTGACATTATTCTTAAAAATATGCCATTTCTAATAAATTTTATTTTATGCATAAATAAATTTGTAAATGTGAATTCTATTAGTTAATTTAAATAATGAAATAAATAAAATAAGTAAGTTTTACCCAAACTTTTTTGATAAAGTTGTAGTTTTATTGTTATTTACCATTAAATTTTGCCTCCAAAACACCTTAGCCTGTCACAACAATGAAGGGCCACCTAGTTTATTATTGTAAACCTAGGTGACCTAATACAGAGAATATACTCATAAAAATCCACCAAATCAAATGCCATATTCATTGAAAGTATCCTTACCATCTTTCCATTCCACACACAATTAAAACATATCAAACTTATATTTATTTTAAGAATTATTGTCACATCTGACTACATTAGTCCACAGTTGAACATAGGCCTTTCCCATAAAATCATTATTATAAAAAGTCAATAAAAATACTAATTAAGGCAAAAAAAACGTAAGACTGGTAAGTTTTCCGGGAGTTCGGATTTCTATCCAAGCCCTTTGCCAATTTACATAATGCTGTATATGTATATGGTTGTGTCGTATAAATGGAACTAAAAAAACATGCCAATTGTTACATAATTTTGCCATAAAACATCACTTCCAGCCAACACAAGTTTTGGCTGAAGAAACCGGTTAAAACTACTTTTTTCGGGTTTATAGTAGTTATAAAATAACTAAAGTAAAGATGTTCTATTTCTATTGACATAATAATATGTAAAATTACTCGTGATTATTTTTAAACCTAATTTAACCTAACACTCTGACCATTGTATCTGAAAAAAAGTACATACGGTATAATAATAGTTTTTACTGGTTATGAGTCGAAACAAGATCGCAACACATACTGTTAGGTTTATTATTACTGGGATATTAAAGGAACAACAAAGCCCAAACTGTACCATTAGGTTAATTTGACTTTGATATCTGTTTGTGACAATCTGATGCTATGTTTCAGATCCTCCCGTGGGGTCAACGAACGTGGGCACGATAGCAACGAGTATAGCGGACTCGCCGCCGCCCGCGTCTAGTCAGCGGGCCGGCGGCGGCGGCGGCACGTCGCCGCGGCGCAAGGACCGGCCCAAGGACAAGTCCTACTGCAAGCTGGTGGCCGAGCGCGCCGCGGGGGCGGCGGGGGTGGGGGCGGGGGCGGCGGGCGCGGGGGCGGGGGCGGCGGGCGCCGGCGCCGCGCGCGAGCCCGACAAGTTCGGCGCGCGCTCGCCCGCCTCGCACGCGCAGGGCGAGGACTCGGGCATCGAGTCCATGGACGCGCTCTCCGAGAAGTCGCCCAACCAGGCGTCGCAGTCGCCGCCCGGGCCCGCGCGCAAGGATCGCCTCGACATGCCGCGCTCCACCTCGCCCACCAGCGTGCAGCGCATCATCGGCGTGCTGGAGCCGGCGCGCCTCGACCGCTACGAGCCCGAGCTCGACCACCTCGGTGACATCGAGGCCGAGCTGGCCAAGATGCACGCCGACCACCGCAACGGAGACGACGCGCCGCGCCGCCCGCCCGCGCCCGCCGACCCGCCGCCCAGCCGCCGCGACCCGCCCAAGCACACCTACTCGGCGCAGGACAAGCCGCCGCCGCCCGCGCCGCCGCCCGAGAACGGCACCGAGACCGCATCCACGCCGCCCGCGCCGCCGCCGCTCGACCGGCTGCAGCTCAAGGCGGAATTCCCCGATAAGCTGCTGCTCGAGCAGCTGCTCATCGAGATCCCGTCCGACTGCGGCAAGCGGCCCGAGTCGCCTTCGCCCTCGGCGCTGGAGCGCGTCGCGCGCACCTCCGTGCGCACTCGCTCCAGCAGCAAGATGAACAGTCCGGCCGACGGCGCCAAGACGCCGCGCCTCAGCCCCGGCGCCAAGGAGCCGCCGCCCGACGACAAGCTGTCGCCGCGAGTCGCAGCGCCGCCCAAGCCGCCGCCGCCGCCCGCCAAGCGCAAGCGGCGCGAGTCTGACAGCTCGGCCGCGTCGGCCGTCAGCGCGGACGGCACGGACGCCTCGCCCGCGCGCCCCAAGAAAAAACCGCGCCGCGCCGACCCCGCCGCCGCCAAACCGCAGACCGCGGCGCCGCAGCAGCCCAAGACCAAGAAGGACAGCGACAGTGACAGCGACGAGCCGCTCATCTGCAAGGTGCGCGGCAAGAGCAAGGGCGCGCGGCCCCCGGGCAAGCCCGTCCCTGTCGCCAAGGGTGAGGGCGTGGGCACGCGGCGCTCTGGCCGCCACCCCGCGCCGCCCGCGCCGCCGCCGCCCGCGCCTCACGGGCCCGCGCCGCCCGTGCCTCCGCAGCCGCCGCAGCCGCCGCTCACCGCGCCGCCCGTCCGCCGGAAAACGAGGAGTGCAGGTACTGACCGCAACTAGCTCGCTGCCCGCTCCGTGCGTGCGTGCGTGCGTGATGCTCACGATGTGTGTGTGTTGCAGTTGGCGAGGCGGGCGCGGGCGCGGCGCGGCGGCGGCGCGGCTCGCGCGAGGGCAAGTGACGGCGGCGCGGCGCGGAGCCCCCGCGCGCCGCACTCACGCCGCTCTTCCCGCTCGACTGACCCGCACCCACTGCCCCGCACTGGCAACAACACAACACTATCCACCCGGGTATTCGGATCACCACTTGGTTACTAAATCACTGTCACCCTCTCTGATACAACAGTTAGTCGATTTGAATCTCGATAAAATTGTCCGTACATTTTATAAATTACATTTTAACAATAAATTGTTGCATCCAACCCGAGCATCGAGTCGTAAGAACTGAGCACTGAAGTGAATACTTTATTTAGTGAACAAATGTTACCATTCACTATGAAACACTATTCTTTGTAAGCGTAAGTTATTTTCTAAAGATTAAAGTAATGCGACCCGTCGCGAGCCTTAGTTGTTAGTGTATAGGATGTGTATATTGTACAAAGCACTCTAGGCACATTGTTATAGCATAATCCGTGATGTGTAAATATAATCGCATAGTTAAAACAAAATAAATAAAGATATTTTCATACGTTTTTGCACGTAACGTTGTCCGCGTACGACTGCGTCTGTGTTGTGTAGATACCGCGCGGCCGACAGAGCGTCGCCACTATTTATAACTCGAAATATATAATAAATTATATTTTAACAATTTAAATGTATAGAGATGTTTACGCACGCCGTTTTGTCGTCCGCGTGCGATCGCTATTAGCGTTTTTAAATATTATAAGAGTATAAAAAATCACGACCAATAATTGTAATTAAAGATGAATAATAAATGTGAATCTTTTCTTAGTAAATGTTGATAATAAATGCGACTGAACAATACTGATCATCTGTTGGGCTTCCAGTTATATCTCCACACGTTTTGTTTGACGCCCCGACCCCGTCCCATTCGTTCATCTTACCCCCCGCTCTTGACTAAAACCAGTGAATTAAATTATACCTTAAATTATTGATTAGATGTTAATTTCTCACTGTATTTGTGTAAATATCGTTTTTCTTTTGAATGAATTTTAGGATAGTTTGTGGACACGATTGTTTTAACACCGCACTCACGTTTTTAGATGTATTTATGAATTG
Source organism: Cyclophora punctaria (assembly GCA_951394245.1). Classification (NCBI taxonomy): domain Eukaryota; kingdom Metazoa; phylum Arthropoda; class Insecta; order Lepidoptera; family Geometridae; genus Cyclophora; species Cyclophora punctaria. The sequence continues at coordinate 4,044,608 of OX596192.1, read as the reverse complement.
TTTACTGATTGAAGCGAGCGAGTGTGTTATGTTGCCTCACACGACTTAATTATATATTTTATTAAATAAAATTACGGGAAAGTTATTCCTATTTTGAATTTTGACATTATTTTTATACATTACTGTAAAATAAGATTACAATCAATTTTTTTTATCAATTTCAAAAATGTTATAGAATCTATATTCATTTTGAAATTAATTTAAGAGCAAATGAATCTATATTTTTTTGTTTGTGACGGCAACATTTCGTCTTTATAAAAGTAAATAAAATGGTTTTGTAAACATTGGTTTTGATTGGCCGATTCAAATCAAGATATCAAATCTTTATTGCCCATAGACAAAGCATAATTTATCGACTAGTCCTATTTAAAAAACACTCATGTTTATAAATTATAATTCAACATATTTTTTGGATACCTATTATTTTTGCGGATACACAAAATGTTTTTTTTTAATTGTTTACTATTCTTAATACAATTGAAACGTTTATCGTAACACCAATAATATGTCATGTAACTTTAATATGTCATAGTCTTCGATAAACAATACACAACTAGATGTCGGGTCGGCGCAAAAAATACGTCTCGGTTAATAAGGCCTCATTTGAAAAGTGAGCTCTTATTTTATTCATAAGATTTGCTACTTTATTGCTTGGTGTCACGGTTGTAATTAGGTTGAACTTCGAACTGTTTTAAAACTTTTGTTTCAGTTCGGTAGTAAACAAAATAAGCTGTCTCACGTCATCCACGCGGACAGTATTTAGCGTTAATTTTGTACGTGACCCGATATCTAGTTGTGTATTGTTGATCGAAGGTCATAGTAGTTAAAGAAATATATTTACTTGTCGGCCAATCAAAATCGACACCATTTTAAAAAAAGCAGTGTTGTCGATATATCATACAATTTTTTGTCTATTACTAAAGTATGGACAATAGGAGGGTCTCTACACTATTCGTCAATGTTATATATATGCAGATTAACACTGTACTGATATCTTCAATGAGATGAGACGTCTTGATCTAGCAAGGGACATTAATGGCAATTTTTTGATGCCAAGTTAGACATTAACTTTTTAACGTTAAAATATAATAACCACTTATTTTTTGAGAATTGCTATTTCTCTATGACTGGATTTCATTAAACAAACATGGCCGACTTAACATCATAGACAAATCGTTCTCTAGAGGGGAATAGTTTAGTGATTGACAAATTTAATTGAATGGGTTGCTAAGAAACTATCCATGGATTTATATAAAGCCCCTCGCAACCTAAGTGTGCGTCTCTATACAAGTGAAGTGGAGCTGTGCGGTGTTTAATCGACCAATCACAGCGCATTAAATTGTTTGAAGTCATCAAAATTTCTTCGTAACGCATTGTGGTTGGTTAATTGAGCTGTGCAGAGCTCCACTCCGCTTCTCAGCCAGGCATAACTTTGACGAACAGTGTAAGCGACACCTATTTAGTAAAATTGTTTGAACTATCTCGACAAAAGGCGGGAAAGCGCATAGCGTGATAATAATTGGCGGTAACTAGTGAGAGGGATATCCAAAGCAATAATTATTGGATGTGAGCATTCTAACATTTTTACAACTTACACAATTTTTGGACAGCTTTTATCACTTTTACTAGCTTAGACGTTTTAGCCGTATGTTTGTAGAAATCAGGTGATATTTTATATGAATTCGATTATGCCGAACAGTCATATTGAGAACCTCTTTATTGAAGTTGGTTAAAGTAATTAAAAAACTGCAACGCGTAAATTAAACACTTAACGGCTTATTCATAAACGACGTAAATTAAACACTTAACGGCTTATTCATAAACGATTCTTAACTTAAACACTGTTATGAAGTGTTTTGTCTCTTTTGCTCTTTGGGTAATAGCGTATTTCGGAATGGGACAAACCATTTGATAGCTAAAATGCTGTTAATAAGAGTTTATGAAGCCTTATTGAATAATTCCATTATTGTAAGCAGATAAATGAAGAGAATTACAGCATAATCTAACAACAAGTTCGGATGTTTGAGGCTACAAATATACCTAGACAAATTCACTCACGGTTAATTAGACCCAAACTGAGCTTATGATATTCAGACTTTTTGAAGCCTTTATTGCCATGTCTAGAGATTCGGTAACTTTTTAAAATTATCGTTTCTTTAAGTTTGATTTCGGTGTTGCCAATTTCATAATTGATGTAATATATTTTTGAATCAATTTGTTTTTTAAAGTAAATGTTATATGTATATATTGATCTTACTACTTTATATAGATATATTATTAATATCGCCTGATTTCTATAATAAAATGTTTATTGTTATTATTGAATTTGGGTTACGCCGACTGGATTTATAAAATATGTATAAAATACTGATTCTTTTTATTTTTTTATTAGGCTAATGTTACCACAGACAATTAACTTTCTAAATCAAATGGACTTCATAGGTTTTATCTATAGTTTAACATTTATACAAATCAAATTAAATTATTGACTTTGATTAAATTATTATTACTTCAGTCGGCGTTACTCAAAATTTAAAAAAAGGTTAATGTGTTTCACAGTTTATTCCCAACCCTTTAAACTAGTATTCAAACACAGTGATAACTGATAACATAGCTACAATACATGCAGTGCTAGTTCGTAGTTTATACTATAGATGTATATTTTATATTGAGTACGGCTCGCTCCAGATTGACGGGTAGACAGCCCGTGAAGCTGGCGCGAGCCCTACACTCGGTGATTGCCTGATGAATAGTGCCCTAAATAAATACATGTGCCGTGGTTAGTGCGTAGTCGAGAGTCAGTCAAAGGGATCCTCGTTACAAAACAAATATTAAACAAAAGAGTTTTTAATTCGTTTTATTTTTTAAATTATTAGTTTAATATGAAATCGGTAGACGCCGATGTCGCCGATGTACAATCTCTGTAAATGTTTTGTATGATATGATGTTTATTTTGTAAGTGTATTGTTTGTTCGGAACATTTCGTTTGGTATAGTGTTGTATTGTACATAGATTGTTTGGTGGGGTCGCAGCGCGCGCCGCCGCCGCGCCGCCGAGTTGTGGACATGCAAAGCCTTATAATAAATATGTAAAATTGGTATAGAGAACGAACTTCTCAAAAAACGAGTAGGTGTGTATATTGGGGTGTATAGAGCTATCGATTTAGTTTGTATTTTGTTTTGTTTTTATTCTCAACTAATGTTAGTAATTTATGCCGTAAAAATCTATATGATACGTTTATATATAAACAGAGGAATACAAATAGTTTTTAAAATAATAAATAAAGAAAACACTATAAATATAGAAATAGGGGTTACACAACACGAAAATAGCGTATAGTTTTGGTATATAAACATTATATAACTTGTAAATAGATGGCCGAACACAGAAAGATTAATTGTTACAATAAAATTGAAGGAGTCTTGTAATTCGCTATGGTGGTGGGCGGCGCGGGCCCCTGCCGCCTCCCCTCCGCACCCGACGGTACCATTGCAACTCCGTATATTTTGAATTTGATGTTTCTTACTATCACATTTTATTGTGCATTATTTTTCTTTATAAGTTGCTTTCACTGTTTCTAGATTATTTTTTAAATCATATAATTATATGCATAAAGTACGATGAGTCATGGTGAATTATTATCATATTATAATGAATGAAAAGAAATAAGGAATATTATTGTTCGCTATTATTAAATTTGTAAAGTTAGTTTATTAATAAATGAATAAAAATATTTTGTGGTTTTAATTGTGTACTGAATTTAATTACCTCAGTTATCTACTTACAATAACATGATATTCTACGTTTTTATTAATAAATAAAAGTACCTTCATATTTATGAAATAACTACCTATATACTTTATCACTAAGTACTATTAATTTAGTTCAGTTTAGTTGTTTAGTTTAGTTAATTTAGTTGCAATAATATCAAATGAAATAAATAATATATTACGATTTCATCTTGGGGGTTCGGTTCGGTTTATTCCACTTGTGTCAAACGGAAATGTCGTTATTGTTAATTTTGGTATAATGACAATAAAAAAAAAATCAATTACATATTCGAATGAAAAAGTTAAATTTTGTCATTTATTGAAGAATTCATATTAGAATTTAATTAGTTTCTGCTTGAAATGGAACGCATTGTAAAGTATCGATTTATAAAATGTGTTTTGTAACCGAGAACGCTCCACCATTATCGTCTTATGATTGGTTGTAGTCAACCGAGTTATCCGAATTTGACCAATCACAGTCATTAGATTACGTTTTGACCTAATCGGTAATGTAACTGAAAACGAACTACATTAGTATTTTAACTTGTGAGTCCGTGCCTATCTTGATTTTGTGTGTAAAATTAAATAATAAATGTAAGTTTACTCGATCTGTCTCATGGTATTTCTTTCTGTAATTATCCCAAAGCTTATGATCAATCTTCAGTTGAAAGTTTTAGATGATTTTATGAAAAAATCTAATGTTATGTAAGCCCAGGTACTTCAAGTCGTCTTCCCTAGAAATTAGGAAAATTGATAAGGAAACAAAAAATTAACCTTTAAATCATGGAAAGTTTTAGAGTTTATTAAAATTATCTATATCTTCTTGAAATCCAGTTTTAACTATTTCCATTTTTGGTAATTTGGGGTTATATTTTGACATGTCAACATCAAGTTAAAAATTAATAAATGGAAAACTTCAAAGATAGACAGTCCTGTTGCTATTCGATAATGATGCTTCTTTGTTTCTCTTAAAATTAATTTATAAATCCGAGCATTTGTTTACAGTACGCAAGCATTATATGAGATTTATTCCAAAAAGCCACAATTCACCTTGAATATTCTGTGCCATTTTATAGAAAATAATTATCATAAATCAATCTTAATTTATCAGTACTTATTCATGTTAGCTTATCATTAAAACATATTTTAAAGAATTTAATTAAAGCCCAGTTATTTGTCAAAGTTTTAAATGCAGTACAGTACAGGACAGACATCAATTTTGGTCAACCTATCTTACCAGCCAATATTTCATTCCTATGTTACCAATTTCCAGATGGCAGACAAGGCAGTATCCACGATCGCCAAGCCCCAGATGCGAGGTCTCCTCGACAGTGCCATCAAGCGTAACATCATTGTCTCGCTCGTCCTCGCTGGCATCTCTGGGGTAGCCTTCAAACAGCTTGTCGGTACTGAACGCAAGAAGCGATATGCCGAGTTTTACAGGTGAGTTGTAGTTGGATTTCACATGTTTTAGCTAGAGTTATAAGGTATACAGTTAGTATATAGTGGTATACTTGAACGAATGCCTTGCACTAGAATCCTGTCATATTTTTTATGACTTAGTTTAGGATTATGTGCCTATATCATCAAAGCATAGTCCTCACTGACTCAAGCGAGAAACCTTTTTTAGATTAAAACTAGCAACCCTCCCGTGATTTGCTTCAATTGATCATGATTACTTTGGGATAAAAAAGTATGCCTTACAGGTATAAATTTAAATTTATAGTTTTGTTGATCTTCACGAATACATACTCTTCATGCTACAAAATCATCCCCCTAGTCATCAGTTAGTGGCAGGACCATACCTTTTTTCGTAGCAGTTCAGACAATTTTCGACCCCCCAATAACTTAATTAGGAATAAAACTAGAAATACATAAATGTATTCCTAACAGTTTCATTTTTTTTCCAGGAACTACGACGCTGAGAAGGAATTCGAAGAGATGCGTTCCAAGGGCCTGTTCCAGTCCTGCTAAACAATGTCACCCATAGAGTAGTATTATTTTTATTTTGCTGTGAATAATGTTATAAATTATGAAGAAATCGTACTGGTTGTTTTATTGAATTTTTAACCTTAAGATTATTGTCCTTACTTGTTACTACTATTAACATCCTTTGTTATATTGGTAGAACAAGGGACCCTCCCTCGCTTCGCTTCGGGTAATCAAGATTACATGTAGGAAAATCGGGATGAAACATTGCGTGTCGTGCGAGTTTACACACAATCAAGATTTAACGTGGGAAAGAATCCGGGATAAATTATTGCGTGTCGTGCGAGTTTACACAATCAAGATTTAAGGTGGGAAAGAATCCGGGATAAATTATTGCGTGTCGTGCGAGTTTATACACAATCAAGATTTAACGTGGGAAAGAATCCGGGATAAATTATTGCGTGTCGTGCGAGTTTACACAATCAAGATTTAAGGTGGGAAAGAATCCGGGATAAATTATTGCGTGTCGTGCGAGTTTATACACAATCAAGATTTAAGGTGGGAAAGAATCCGGGATAAATTATTGCGTGTCGTGCGAGTTTATACACAATCAAGATTTAAGGTGGGAAAGAATCCGGGATAAATTATTGCGTGTCGTGCGAGTTTACACAATCAAGATTTAAGGTGGGAAAGAATCCGGGATAAATTATTGCGTGTCGTGCGAGTTTATACACAATCAAGATTTAACGTGGGAAAGAATCCGGGATAAATTATTGCGTGTCGTGCGAGTTTACACAATCAAGATTTAAGGTGGGAAAGAATCCGGGATAAATTATTGCGTGTCGTGCGAGTTTATACACAATCAAGATTTAACGTGGGAAAGAATCCGGGATAAATTATTGCGTGTCGTGCGAGTTTACACAATCAAGATTTAAGGTGGGAAAGAATTCGGGATAAAACATTCAAGAGTCTTTCACACACTCTTGTCTGAAAATTAACGTTGAAAAATCCTTGTGACATATCGTCTACTAATTGAAGAATCATTTTCATCATCACGAACCAGCAGAACTAAGTCTAGTAAAGTAAAAATCAATAAATAATATTGTACGATTCTAGAGTTGAAATTATTTATAATTAAGGTTTAAAATAAAACATCAGTAACTTTATTTTTTCAATAATTTTAATCAGGACATCAAGTAATATTGTAACTCCCCATATTACATAAATAATTTAACAATTCAATTGATTACACCTCTCCAATCTTTATAATTACCTATTTCACTTAAAATGTTAAATTTTCAAATTGATCTACGCATGACGATCGTTACTAAAACTAAATATATTAGAATATCAGAAGACAGGGCCAGCCTGTACGATTCCACTACTAATAATGCTAATATTAATAATAAATTATATTTTGTTGATGTAAAATTGTATTTAAAGTTGGAAAGTTTATGCTATTGGTCGCTAGATGTCGCTAGCCATAAGGTCGAAGCGAAATGTCAGCTTGAAACTCAAGTTAGCCATTTAGACAAACCAATTAGACAAAACAATATTTGCTTATTTTGTGTATACGTACATAGTGTAAAATATCTACGCAGCCCTTATCCGGGTAAAATTTGCTAAGATGAATTATTGTGCTAATGATGGATTTATTCACATTATATTTCGCGGATATTATTATAATTAGCCATCATACATTTAAGTTTCAAAAAGGTTATTTTGTGACTGAAAGAACGTTCGTAATTTAATCGACATCGCGCCATTTTATAACCGCACCCCAACTAGTTAGCTGCCAGTAGAAGTATTCATATTTTCTCTATTTCCAACTTTAAATTCATTTATTTGTAAACCTTTCGCTTGACTTAACTCTTAAAATCCCAACAGTTTGTATATTGGGACATTACGGCGTAATAAACAATGGTATAAAATAAATGCCTCTATATAGCTATTTATGTAAAACAAACAAAATAAATAACGAATTCCGTAGAACATTAAAATATTGAGCAAGTGTTACTATAACTAAAAAAGATTTGTTTGATTGCACAACAAAATCAAATAAATATATTGAAACAACCAACAATAAGAAATGAATGAATTTATGGACAGAATCATGACTAGACTAAATTTCCAGTCAGATATACTGCATTTGATCTTTAAATCAGCCATTTTATATAAAAAAATACATGTCAAGAATTTTGTAAACGTAAATAAAATAAAAACGTGACGAACCGAAGTTTACGTTTAAGTAAAGATTAAGTATTAACGAGTATCTATAAATAGGTATATAATCATATATGTAGTCAATAATCATATAAGTAGTCAATTAGATCTATAGGGCTATATTCATATACGCTTCTAACTCGTGCTTCTAAAGGTACGATTCCACCAGTGTGCCGAACTGTGCCGCACTGCAATGCACATTGTGCGACACAAATGTTGATTCTGGTCGACTCATTAAAGCATACAATAACAAATTGTGCACGAACATTCTAGGTATGTTTGCGCACATCTTGTAACTTTTGTGCGCGCACACATGCAGGCAGTGGACTCGCGTCGACGTCTACGAACCTGTTGTTCGCGAACTAATTCTTGCTTCCGCTACCGGAGTGAAAACATTTTATTTGTGCGCGTACATTTTTAATTAGCCAAATTAAATATGGATTGGACGAATGATAAACTTATTAAATTTATTCAAGCTATTGAAACTTATCCTGTGCTGTGGGATTCTAGTCACAGTGATTATAAAAATAAAAACAAAAAACATGACGCCACTCAAGAGTTGGCGCAAAGCTTCAATTGTGACTCGACTGAGGTAATGAGAAAATGGAAGATTATTTTGGCCGTCCATATTAACTACTGAACTGTCTTCGCCAGAAACTCTGCTCAGTTACGTAGTAACTATTTAGTAATCTGTGGCTCAGTGTACATGTTCGCGCACAAATGTGCTGAACTGTGCGCTTACAAAAGTTACGCACAGGCTTACCAGTGGACATGGAAGCCAAATGCGATACCAGCTTAGTACGCGCACTGCTGGAGTTTTGCACAAAATGTTTGTAAACAAATGTGCTGCACACTGTTTTGGTGGAATCGTGCCTTAACCAGCACTTTAGTTGTCAAATAATTTGTCATTTTCCGACATACCTACGCTATTTGCCAAAGACTTTAGGACAAAACCATAAAACACAAAACAGTGTTTTAGTTATATCGTCTATGAATTAGGGGGTAACTCAAAAAATAATGTCTAATTGTCTATGGTAATCGGACGGCAAACAGACGAAAAACATAACCAAAATAAAAACTAGGAAAGTGGTATACTTTAAATAACATTCTACGGAATTCTTTAAAAAAAACTATAAACATTTATTTTTTCAAACATTTTAAAATGGCGAAGAAGTTATCAATTAAGATTAAGGTTAAGATTCAGCTCCCGTTTCATTATAATTACAGTAAGTTTGAGATAAATAGTCGTTTGGATTTAGAAACCTTTTTCAATAATAATATTGGGAAAATAGTAGGTACATACATAAAAGTATAGAAAAAATTAGGTATACTATGGTAAGTATTCTGTTACCCCAAAAAGGAAAAAAATAATAAAGATGACTTAAAAAATATTGTGCCAAAATAATCACGGTCCGCGTAGGACATAAAAATGGGCGTGGCCTGGTTATCTCATACATTGAAAGAGGTCAATAATTCCTCTTACCTACTTCAATATCATTTAAAACATGGTATTAAGGGTGACAAATCAACATCGAGCTATGCTGCGCTGTACTGCGCTGTGCTATGTTTGGTCAACTCGCTCGTCTAATATTTTAATGAGGATACAAACAAAACATTATGTGCTGCGCTGTGTGAGGCTACGCTCTGTTTATAAACGCAGCAGTCTCGAGCGAGGCGCGCCACCCGCCGTGCTGAGCCGCGCTGTGCCGAACTGTGCTATGTTTTTTATGGAGCTCTGCCATGCTGCGCTGTGTCGAGCTATGCTAGGTTGATTACTGCTGATTACTTTATACTGAGCTAGATTGTTAAAAAACGTAGCTTAAGAAACACAGCACAGCACAGCGCAGTACAGCGCAGCATCGTTTAATTTAAAAAAAAACGTAGCTTAAGAAACACAGCAGAGCACAGCGCAGTACAGCGCAGCATAGCTCGATGTTAATTTGTCACCCTTATAGTTTACAATTACGAAACGACTATTTATCTCGGAATATAGAAAAGATTACAGCTAGACTACGCTTAATGTAGATTGCTTTGGTCGTAATAAGCTTTTACAGCTCACGTTAGGACATTGAGGGTGTCTTTATTTATTTACTGGAACACGTTGTGTCAAACCTCTTTGGCTTCCGATGTCTTCAAGGAACTCTTTTCGCCATGTTTTGGAATCAACACGTCATGTGTCAGATAAGATGGGATTTAATCGATTATTTTTTATTGTGCCAGTGGTGGACAGTGGTGGATTCAGAGTTATGATTAGCCCCAACCATAATCATGCTTGATCGTCATAATGCCAATCTGAATTTCAAAACCCATAATTTTATTCGTATTAGTTGCTATCGCCTGTATCTTTTATGGTAGGTAATTGTGCTTAAATCCGTCGTGGATAACTAGGCATTAAGTACGAAAACAAAAAGTTAGTGTAAATAAATAAAAACACCCGCACATTAATAATATTAATAAAATTGTGCTAAAAACCTCGTGCTACGCTATTACTTCAAATATATGGAAATAAATGTTTAAAAAGTTTTATTTATAAATCAACTACTGTAGACGCTCAAATTTAGAAGTTAGGAAAATGGCAGTTGAAAATTTAGTAGGCACGTTTAGGGGAAATTAGGATTAAAACTATTACACCGGCTTGAGAGGTTGTCTATGGAATACATTGACTTACCAATAAGAAGGTAAGGTCGGTATATATTTCGGCTATAGGTGAAAATGACACAGTCCTAGTTAGAGATGTCAAATGCTTCTTAATAGAGATTTGAGTGATTTTGACATGACATGTATGAAAAAATACGTCAATTAGTTAAGTATCGATTTAAGGGACGTTTCTGAGTACGGTGCTAGGTGCCTTCCTCCAAGACCCCCGTCCCTCCCAAGCCGGCGTAACATCACAAACACCCAGTAAAACAAGGTCTTGTTAAATGGAATACGTCCAATTCACCATTATATCAATTATTTTGACTTTTTTGTTCACTTACAATCTAAATTCACCACAAAATTACATCTAACATCAACGTTACAGGTAAAGAATCACTAAATAAGTTACAATTAATATTATAATAATGTAATTAATAAGCGTAATAGATCAAAACATTAATTGTTTTTTTATACTTTTTATTATATTTTTTGCCTCCATTTCGCGTCTCCGGGCGATAGTTAAGCCACTTCGAAATTGCTTATTTTAGTGATAGTCCAATAGAACGCTTATTAGTGTTGACAATTTGAAAAATAGTCTAGCCTACTGCCTGACTGAAGATGTTTGCCGCGTGTATCAACAACTTAAGTTGGCCGTTGAGATATTTTCAAAATTAGCAAAAGTGAGAACATTTTGACAAGTCAATAATACAACATTGCCATTTATATTTGGTAAAATAATCCGTTATGACCATTTGACTTCCTACTTACTGCGGAAGTTAAGCAATTGGCAACATTTAGAATAAAAAGTGTGTACATTGGCATTATATTGCTAGGACAAAGAAAGTGTGTGTCGATATTTTTAGGAGAAAATAACAATGGACTTGCTTGACTTGGCCGACACACTGGGTGAGTCCAGCAAGGCTAAAAAGTACTTAATTTTGGAACTTTTTGTCATTTATTAATAAACATTATCATGTTCCTTAGTATTGCCATATTTTTGCTCCTATATTCCCATTATGGCTGCAAGTCCTTACCTACTTATGGCTGTGAAGGATTGCTTTTAATATATATATATATAAGTAATTATGTACACAATAAAACAACAAAATAAGTAAACTATACTCCAAAACTCTTGGCGAGTCGACACTAAAAGATAACTCCGTATTGTACTGAACTACCAAGAATTTTGAAAAACCTACACGTTAAGGAAGCATCGATACTTAAACGAAGGAAAAAGTGACTTAATTCACCCCGTGTTCTTTTAATTTAACCCTAGAAATAGGGTAATGTTACCCGAAAAAGAGGGCAACATTTTACAGAATAACATTTCTCAATTTCCCCAAAATCTGGGTAATATTACCCAAATATGAGTTAAATTGCCATTAAATAAGGGTAAAATTACCCAATATACATCAATTCCCCCTCAATTACAGTAATATTACCCACCTCCAGGGTAATTTCCCTCTAGGGTAATTAATTGTGCCCGTGCTATGAGTTCTCCTGTCCCTTCACGTCAAAAGTCTTCCCTAATAAAGTCTCGTCGCCGTACTCCCGGTCGTCTAGCTCACAGTCGCGCCCGCTGGCCACAGACTCTATGGTCGGACCATAGAGTTTGACGCATACTACCTCCTTGTAGTTTTCAAGCGCTAAGGCCAGTACAGACCCGCCGAGTAGCACTTCGCAAGATGTTATTCTCTCTGGCGGGGTGTAAACTGCTATTATTTTGCCTGCAATTAGAGAATCTGTTTTAGTCGCGGGATTTTGAAACGACGAGTCGTTGAGAATGAGGAAAGATAAGATACAGTTAGAGACACGAGAGTCGAGGCGTGGGGTAAGATAAAGAAAGGGTAGGGTACGGTAAGATAAAATGGTGGGTAAGATGAAATAAGAGGTAAGGTAGGGGAGAGGGGTAAGAAAAAAAAACACTAGCAGTTTCTTTTAGATTCTGTTGATGTTCTTCTTAATGAATGATACATTGGAAAGAACCTTTTTATTTTAGGTTCAAAAAATACAAAGGGGCCATTCACAAAATACGTTCGCGTTCAAGGGGGGGGGTTTGCTGAGTGTGACAAGATGTGACAAGGAGGGACGGGGGGGTCTACGGCAACGTGATGTTCGCCGTTCATTAAAAGATTTTAAATTATTTTTCTCAATTTTGATCATGATTCAGGGGGGGGAGTCTTAGTTTTTGTGACGAAATATTTACATGGGGGTCACAGATAGTGTGACACAGTGTGACAATAGGGGGGGAGGGGGTGAAAAAAAGTTGATTATAGCGTGACGTATTTTGTGAACGGCCCCAAAGGGGAAGAAAAAGTTGATTAGTTTGAGGAGGTAAGTAAGTAAGTTCTAGTAGCTTGGTGGCCAACCGTGGTGTCGGAGTTTTAGACCGCCTCAAGACCCCCGATACGGTCTGACGATTGAAACAACCAGGACCGACAACTTTACGTGCCCTCCAAAGCACATTAGTGCCACTACCAATCACCAGCGTATAAGATATGTAAATGACAAGACAAGACATAGTATCCCCACGTGACAAGACACGACAGGAGTCCGTATACTGACCGGTGTGCAGGTCCCACAGGCGCACCGAGAGGTCCTTGCACGTGTCGTCGGCCGACAGCAGCACGCCCGACGACTTCGACAGCCGCAGGAGAGACGGCGCCGCGCGGTGCCCGCGCAGCGTCAGGCGGCAGTTACCTGCGGGGGGGATTCTTCTTCATCGAGTGGAAGGTCAACCTGACCAATCCTGGTGTCAGAGTTATTGAGCCGCCAAAGGCCTCTGACATGGCTCATGTAACGACTACTACCCGTAGAAAGTAACCGGGACCGACGGCTTAACGTGCCCTCCGAAGCACGGAATCATCTTACTTTTCGGGCAATCAGGTGATTCAGCCTGCAATGTCCTAACCACAGAACACATAAACAGAGGTTAGAATGGCGATCATACGCCGTTCGTATGAAAACCGGTGTCGCCGAATCCGCCCCACCTTTCACCGCCAGTGCATCTGTGCGTAATAAATATGAAGCTTACGCACATATTTGCAATTTCAAATCTAGCCTATCTTAGCGCCGCGCCATCACGCGATTTCAAACGGAACCAATCATGCGCATGCACGCACACTGATGCACATTTTATAGCTTATCGCGTTGTCGTACAAATATGAGCGTTCGCTCATATCCTTGGCGCGCCTGCCCCGCCCACATCGCCTTTCTAACCTCTGTTTATGTGTTCTGTGGTCCTAACCAAACTGAGGACAGTCTCACAAAGAGATTTTTGTGAGATATCCCCACCGGGAATCGAACCCGGAACCGTGAACGTGAGCCGGGCGCTCAAACCACAAGACCACGGGGGCTGTTGTTGTTGGGGGGATTGAGACATGACAGCGTGACTATATCAAGGTATCCATCAAGGGATTGTGTTTTAAAAATGTTTCGTCTCTTTCACTCTTCGGCAAATAGCGGAAGTCGGAAAGGGACAAACCATTTGATAGCTTTAGTGCTGTTAGTAAGCGTTTATGAATAAGGCCCTTACAATATTGATGCATTGTTTGAGTTGCATGCGTCGTGAGTGAGCAACTGAGTTTCTCACACGACAGTCGCAAAAGAACAAGATGTCCGATTAAACTATAGGCATTACAGTAAATAGAACATATGAAAATACGCCTAATCCTCCTCACTGTACTGATATCTTCAGTGAGATGAGAGGCCTTTGCCCAGCAATGGGACATTTCAGGCTAATACTTTTATGAAAACACAACCGACCAGTGACGAGGTCCCAGACGAGTATCCGGGTGTCGGCGAGCCCCGACACGACGCAGGTGTCGGCGGCGCTGATGGCGAGCGCGTGCGTGTCGCAGGCCGGCTTCCACTTCTTGAAGAGCGTGCCCGACTGCAGGTCGTACACCACGATGAAGTTCGGCTGCGGCTCGTCCAGCTCGCGGCACACCACGCACACGTACGAGCCTGCGGTCACGTCACGAGTCATGTTTGAGGACGATACTAGCTGCGTTGTACCCGTTCCCGTGGGAAGTACGGTTTAAAATGTTTCCCATGTGTTATTCTTATGTATAACCTATATTATTGTAAAGTTTCAACCAAATCCGTTCAATAGTTTTTGCGTGAAAGAGAAAGAGCGTTGGTGTGATCGAAGCTATTGATTTGTTTGAAGAGGGAGAATTTGGCCCGGCGGGGGTACCTTTATCACCCTACTTGATTGTTGAGCAGCAATCAGATGATATTGAATATCCTACTCGAAGTCAAGTTTAAAGGTGTGAGTTGGTAAAGCGACTGCAGCAGTCGACTGCAACTGCAGACACAGCTTCACTACTAGTTTCTATGAAATTTCGAACGCGCGGTGACACTTCTGCTGCGGTCGCGGCGTGCTGTCCTGCAGTCGTGACGTAGAGCAACAGCAGATAAGAGAAAAATATTTTGAAAAACGAACTAAAATAATAGTGTAGGAGCTAATGTTATTTTTTTAATACAATTTAGGTTGCTTAGTAATGATTAATCATTTCACTCAATAGAAAATCATTATGCTAAGATTGACGAATGTGGCATAGATCAAAGTGTCGTGGTTTTTATCTCTGCTATGTAGTATAATGAAAATTTGAAAAGCATAATATAACTTCACTTTTTTGACAGCCACTACCATTTTTTTAAAAGACCATTTTAACTGTATACCCCAAAAAATATAAAATCAGTTCAATGAAATATTGAGGTTTAAATATAAATTTAGTTCCAACGACGTGACAGACATAAAATAAAAACAAAAACAAATTTAGTTTTTGGAATAAGTAGAATTTGATGAATTACACTTCGATCAACAATACACAACTAGATAACGAGTCACGTTTAAAATCAAAGCTAAATGCTGTCCGCGTGGATGTGGAGACAGCTTTATTTGTTTACTACCGAACTGAGACAATAGTTTGAAAATATTTATAATTTCAACCTAATTAACAAATTATGAAAAATTATGGAAATATCTTAAAAAATGAATGAGAAATAAATAAAAATGCATAGGGGCTCTCCCTACGGTAAAGCTGCGAGGTAGCTAAGATTGTGCCCCTTTGGAAAGTGCCGTCTCGCTCGTAAAAAACTACTTTGGAATTCAATAAACAATTAAAACTTAAACTCGACTTAATCCTTAATACTTAATTATGTACATTACTAAATATTACTTAAATAAATATACCTGGACTAAATAAAATTTATGTTAAATATTCTAATCAGTCTTAAACTACGTACACACTATGAGAGACCTATCCGCTATCGTCACTTACAGTATTGTTGATCGAAGTGAATACACGTTGGAATAAAATACATAATGCATTACAAAACCGAAATCTTTAAACGAAAGTATTTTAATAACTTTAATTCAACCCCGACGTTGTTTTGTTCCTTCAAATTGTGTTGAAAACGTTCGATTATTTATTATCATATTTGTATCTGCAACGGTAGGCAGCAAATGTGGCGATCGGCTCTCCGACCATAAATTGTATTATGTCAAAATTTGAAAAATGTATTTGGGTTACCATTTTTCAAAATAATTACTCCTCAATTTATTTATTAAAAAGAGTAATTTTTTGTATTGAGATCATAATTAGTCGTTTGATTTCATGGTACACTTATAAATAATTTTATACCTAAAACAAAATAAACTATTAATTTTAAATTTGGGACTTTTTTCGTATAATCAGGTGAATCAGCCTGCAATGCCCTAATCAAACTGAGGACAGTCTCACAAAGAGATTTTTGTGAAATATTGTCCCCACCGGGAATAGAACCTGGAACCTCCGGGTCGTCAGCCGGGCGCTCAAACCACAAGACCACGGAGGCAAAACTTTAAATGTATCGAAGCGTTAAAATATTTAGGCTAAAATACTCAATTTTAAATTCTGTTCTTAATTTGTTTTTAATAAAGGCAAGTCAACCTCATCATGCCAAAAACAAAAAAAACTAAATATCTATACTTAATATTATAAAGCTGAAGAGTTTGTTTTGTTTGTTTGTTTGTTTAAACGCGCTAATCTCAGAAACTACTGAACCGATTTGAATAATTCTTTCACTGTTAGATAGTCTATTTATCGAGGAAGGCTATAGGCTACATTTTATCCCGAAATTCCCACGGGAACGGGCACAACGCGGGTAAAACCGCGGGGCGCTGCTAGTAAAATAATAAACTTTAGCAGTATCAACTTTACTGTATTGACTTTATCGTCTTATCCGTCGTGATCTTAATATTATTTTAGTTTTTTTTGTAAATAAATAAAACCTGATTAATGTAGAAACCGTTTTCATCTACCTCTGTATCGAAAGATGAATAGAACAATGAATAGGAGATCAGTTATCAGCCTATGGAGTTTGGGATATCGGACTGGGATTAAATAATAATATGTAATAACAATTGGATATGGATCAGATCGGAATAATAGTTTCGAATTCATGAAAATTTAAAATATTCGAATTCCAGTGGTCTTTTTCGAGGCTTTTTACGATATCAATCGATTTACGTAGGTATTCTTATTTTTAATCAACTTCATTCAGGTTCTTAGTTAGTTGTAAATTCTTCCGGTATGTGCGAGTTGACCATTACATTACGTTTAAATAGTTTTATTGAATCTCTAATTGATTGTAATTCCCCGCATTTTGGGGTAATTTTCACACATTGGCAATGTTGATTATATGGTGTGCAGTCGGCAGTGAATTAGCGACTGCAGACTGCACTGCGGACGACTGCAACGCCCTGCTGCCTGCAGTCTGCAGTCGACTGCTGCAGTCGCTTTACCAACTCACACCTGTAGAGTGTAGTTTATCTAGCATAATTGTAAGCCATCTATACCCACACTGCGGTCCCGCCCCCCACCTCAGGGAGCAGGCGATAAATGAAAACCAGCGCTGTGCGGGTTCTGTCCCGTAAAGCAACAGCTGAGTTACAGCGTTTTGTCAAGTTCTGTATGTTTTTAATTTATTTTTCTTACTTAAGTTTTGTTTTTATGGCCATAAATGTATTTTTATTTATTTATTTACCTTCGTAAGTGATGGCGGCCTTGGTGGTGTCGAAGTCGTGGTGCGGGATGCGCAGGTCGTACAGCAGCTTGCGCGACGTCAGCGACCACACCAGCAGCGGGAACGGCTTCTGCGTCTCGTCGCCGCACACCAGCACCCTGCCCACACCACGCACATCATGTACAACACTATCTACTACTAGGAATCGTAGCATTCAATTGAAAATTGCTGCTTGTGAAACCGTAACCGATGGTCGAATCTGATCTGCAGCCGATATCTGTAGCCGATGGTCGAATCTAATCTGTAGCCGATGATCGAATCTAATCTGTAGCCGATATCTGTAGCCGATGGTCGAATCTAATCTGTAGCCGATGATCGATTGTAATCTGTAGCCAATGATCGAATCTAATCTGTGGCCGATGGTCGAATTAATCTGTAGATTAGTCACAACGCATTATCGATAAATCTGCGCATTTTTTTTAAATACAGTAACCTGTATATTAAATAACTAGCGGCGCCCCGCGGTTTTACCCGCGCTGTGCCCGTTCCCGTGGGAATTTCGGGATAAAAAAATAGCCTATAACCTTCCCGTTGAATGTAGTTATCCATTACAAAAAGAATTATTCAAATCGGTTCAGTAGTTTCTGAGATTAGCGCGTTTAAACAAACAAACAAACAAACAAACAAAACAAACTCTTCAGCTTTATAATATTAGTATAGATATGTTGTAAAGGTTGTAATTTGAGTGAATGAATAATTAAATACCTTCCATCACCAGACACGAGCAACGAGTTGAGGAACCTGTCTTCACCCGCCTTGAATGTGGTCACGCAGTCACCTGGGACAAAATATTAAATTACAATTATTTGATCCCAAAGTTTAAAATTGCACAACGTCGCTAAAGTTTTCACTTCAAATAGAATCCGAAGAATTGCGCTTTGAATTGAATTTCCTTTTTTGTGAGTCGGTTGAATAAACTTACCGGTGTCGATGTTCATGAGGTTGACGTACATCCGGTTGCGGGCGAGCGCCACGAGATGGTTGGCGTCGTGCAGCCCGAAGTACGGCATCTTCTGGTTCATCACGCCCTTCAGGGACACCACGTACGTGCCCTGCAACCAAAACGATAGCATATCAGGAGAACACATTGCATGAGGGAGTAGCGTCTCGCCTCCCGCGCCTCGGCACTGAGTGATGGAGTTAAGACCGTCCAGACCAAGTTCCAATAGGTGCAGGACAGTAAGGAGCAATAGTGAGAACACATTTGGACGGAAAGCAAAAATAAAACATGATGTCATAACCTCCCATAGCAAATATGCAATCAAGTATTTTTTATTTGAAAAAGTCAATGCGCCTTTTAGGGAAAATTGGGATTTAATAGAAAAATACAGACTTACACATTTGGTTTACGGCGAACCGATCTGGCTTAAAAGGAGTTTGGGAGTACCTTACATTATTTTCGACTTTTCGTTCTCGTAGGAGAAACCAGTAGAACTACAGTACTGACTAAAATATTGTAGTCCGAGGGAGAGATCAATTGCACACATTACCTATTTTTGGTTTTGGTCCGTTCAAATATCCCAAATCCCAACCTACAGCAATGTGTGAAGGAATCCTTCTAGCAATGGGCTGCCTGTCATTTTCATCAATGACATCCGAAGGCGACGATATCAAACTATCTGTTGAGTACTATTCTATTTCAAGCTACACTAGTACAGGTCAATATTAGAAAAAACTATCCGTGGCAGTACGGTGGAGCCCCTCGCTGCGGTACCTGGTCGAGGTTGTAGACGCGCAGCTCGCGGCGGCAGAGCACCACGCAGCGGTACTCGTCGATGGGCACCAGGCTCATGGGGTGCGGCACGCCGCGCAGCCGCCGCACCAGCCGGCATCTGGGGACAGGGGCATGTGTGGGGGGACAACTGGGTATCGGGTATTAGGACTAGCTTGCATCTTAAGAGAGAGAGGTAAGTTTAAGTCATAAATTGAGTTGACAACCTATGTTTTAGCAAAAAATTCCAAAAATTATTAGTAACTGCAGTCGATGGTATTTACATATTTTACTTATATGTTTATCTATGTAAGTCTGTAAGGTATATAAGAGCCACTGGTTATTCTTGCATGTAACAACTATTGCCTGAAATAAATGATTCTATTCTATTCTATAACTTATCTGAAACATACCTAGTAACATCCCAAACACAGATCTCCTCTCTTTCCGTGGACACGGTGGCCACGAACTTCCCTCTCGTATCAAACCTCACGATCATGTCATAGCTCTTGCTGTCAAAACCATCGTCCATAGACAAGTCCCTCTTGTCTTTGCCCTCACCCACTTTCCAAATATCCTCGTTTTCAGGGTAAAAGGTGGGTATAGGTGGGTCATAGACAATGCTCAGCCAATTCTGAACTATTTTAGTTTGGACCTCTAAGCCTTCTCGTTCTCTCTTCTCTATGACTGCACGGAGGAAGCAGTAGAATTGTCTGTGAAAGAAAGTGGTAAAAAATAGCTGTTTATGGTAATCAAAGACCTTGATAAATCGGTAACTTTTGACAAGGTTGATCATGGACATATTCATAGAGAAATATAATATGGATATATCACAGAAGAGTGGGGGACTCGAGTGGACATTTTGATTTGACTTGGTCAGGGGTTGAGGGAAACATCTTCCCATTGAAGGGACTTTAGCAACGGGGCACTTGAATCCCTTAGCCCTTGGATATCAAATAAGTTATGTCCTGTGTCCTACACTGACGAGGGTCTTAAGAAAATTGCTCTCTACGCAATAAAGGCTAAATTCTGAAGTAAACATTATCACAATATCTTAACTCGATCTTAAATACATAGACAAGTTTGGCTAAAAACCATAAAATCTCTCAAAAACAAGTTAAAAAGAAACCCCAAACCTGTGATCATAATCCAGCGCATACGCATGTGTTTCAAACAGATCCTTCAAGATCTGCACATGTTCAGGCAGCGGGTCCAACTGCACCAGCGCGATATCATCGAGGAAGTGACAGCTGTCAGTGGCGGCCAGCTTGTCGTACACCCAGTCGAGCTGCGTGAAGTAGGGCTGCGCCGCGAACGTCTCGGGCTCCGAGCGGTAGATGTGGTAGTGCTGGAACGGCAGCTCGTCCAGCTTGCGGGTGTTGAAGCTGGGGAGGTTGAGGAGGGATGAATTATTTTTATTTATTTTATGCTAGCATACTCCGCGGTTTTACTCGCGTAGTGTCTGTTCCCGTGGGAATTTCGGGATTTTTACTACTTATTATCCAATTCCTGACCAAGGTAAATGAAATAAAACAAAAATCATCAAAATCGGTCCACCAGGTCTTGAGTTATAACTGGTGTAACTTACACGACTTTCTTTTATATGTATAAGTAAACCAATATTTTTTACGTAACCTCGCTGTCCCACTGCTGGGCAAAGGTCTTCCCCGATTCTTTCCATTTATCTCTTTCCATAGCCAACTCCTTCCCATGACATTAATAATATTTGTCAAGGAACTCACTGGTCATCAGAGAATCTGTTCTCCTGCGATATCAGACGGCCCGCCATCTTGGGATCGTTCTCCGTGAACCACACGCCCTGGAACAAAACGTTTATTAATTTAATTTTTTGCTGAAATATCGAGATTTATCGAGATAATGACGTTAGTAGTAACTATTTTAATAGCTTTACTACAACTATTTTTAATATAGCGAGCGTAATATATTATAGAACTTGCCGGTCAACTAAAGCTTTGTTCTAACTATGCGTAGAAAATTATTCAATTACGTGCTCTCGCCTACGGCTGCCAATGATCGCTGTTAGTATTACGACTTTCGAGACGCACCAAAGGAGTTTGAGCGCGCGGGCGGTGTCACTCCCGCGGATGCGAGGTACGAGTATATAAATGAATAGGTAATGCTGTGTGTTGTGTTTTCCTTAGCGAAACGAACGCCAAGTTTTATGTGTAATTATTGAGAAAATTATTTTTGATTGTAAGGTAAGGTGTATCTAATGTAGTCTAGATCATCGACATACTCGTACTACTTAATTGATCGAAGGTGTAGACTGACCTCGAAGTGTTTGTTAGTAACGGAAGGAGTATCCTCGGAGTAACGGAAGGAATAGCCTCCGTGGTTTGAGCGCTCGGCTCACAATCCGGAGGTTCCGGGTTCGATTCCCGGTGGGGATATCTCACAAAAATCTCTTTGTGAGACTGTCTTCAGTTTGGTTAGGACATTGCAGGCTGAATCACCTGATTGCTCAAAAAGTAAGATGATTCCGTGTTTCGGAGGGCACGTTAAGCCGTCGGTCCCGGTTACTTTCTAATGGATAGTAGTCGTTACATGAGCCATGTCAGAGGCCTTTGGCGGCTCTATAACTCTGACACCAGGATTGGTCAGGTTGACCTTCCACTCGATGAAGAAGAAGACTGACCTCGAAGTAGTGCACGAGCGTCATGCGCACGGCGGGCGTCTCGTCCCCGGCGAGGTACCGGTCGGCGGCGGCGGCGTGCAGCGCGGCGTCCCGCCAGCGCGCCGCGCCGCGCGCGCCCCAGCGCACCCAGCCCGCCAGCAGTATGTAACGTAGGGTAGACTGACCTCGAAGTAGTGCACGAGCGTCATGCGCACGGCGGGCGTCTCGTCCCCGGCGAGGTACCGGTCGGCGGCGGCGGCGTGCAGCGCGGCGTCCCGCCAGCGCGCCGCGCCGCGCGCGCCCCAGCGCACCCAGCCCGCCAGCAGTATGTAACGTAGGGTAGACTGACCTCGAAGTAGTGCACGAGCGTCATGCGCACGGCGGGCGTCTCGTCCCCGGCGAGGTACCGGTCGGCGGCGGCGGCGTGCAGCGCGGCGTCCCGCCAGCGCGCCGCGCCGCGCGCGCCCCAGCGCACCCAGCCCGCCAGCAGTATGTAACGTAGGGTAGACTGACCTCGAAGTAGTGCACGAGCGTCATGCGCACGGCGGGCGTCTCGTCCCCGGCGAGGTACCGGTCGGCGGCGGCGGCGTGCAGCGCGGCGTCCCGCCAGCGCGCCGCGCCGCGCGCGCCCCAGCGCACCCAGCCCGCCAGCAGTATGTAACGTAGGGTAGACTGACCTCGAAGTAGTGCACGAGCGTCATGCGCACGGCGGGCGTCTCGTCCCCGGCGAGGTACCGGTCGGCGGCGGCGGCGTGCAGCGCGGCGTCCCGCCAGCGCGCCGCGCCGCGCGCGCCCCAGCGCACCCAGCCCGCCAGCAGCGCCGCCAGCGCCGGCCAGAATAGCGACGCCGGCGCCCACGGCACTGCCCAACACATACCGCTCATATAGGGGCACATCCTTATTCTGTACATCGCAATTTGCAGAATAGGGATGGACAGAATAGAGATGGTACTTATATGACGACGGTATTACAATTGAAACAAAAGTCAAACTGATGAAAACTGACTGACGTTGACTCAATACATCTATCGTAAAATACTAATACATTAGCAAGCCTTTTTTATCGTTGTGTGAACACGTTAAGATCAGGAGTTCTGTTTGAATTGGCTAGCCACATTTATGAGGAAGGTTATAAGATATTTTTATCACAAAATTTCTAAATGATTTTTTCTCAATAAACCAAATTTACTATAAAGAAATATCACAAACAATGTCAAAAGACAATAGCCTAGTAAAAGCACTGAACTCGGCGATGAAAGACTTGTCCCTACCCGATACGAGTATAATCTAATACAACTCAACACACACTCCATACTCACAGTAAGTCTCCTCGCTCCTGAACAGCTCGTTATGCGCCAGCAGGTCCAGTATCTCGGTGTCGTCGAGCCCGCGCCGCGCCGCCGTCAGCAGCGCCAGGCACGCCCTCACCCTCTCCGCCCCCAACGCTCTCTCAGTAGTCACGAGTATCTGAGTGAGCTGCCCTTCCAAGTCGGGGCAGATCACCAGCTCGGGCGCTGGCTCGGGTTCAGATTCCGAAAACGTTTCGACGGATAAAGAGATCTGCCAGGCGAGGATCTGTGGGAGAAAGAGGCATATGGAGACTAGACTGATCTAGAGCTCTGTTTGATGGGGAGGAGGGAGGAGGTCACTGTGTCGAGCGGGTCATCACGTAGCATGCGGAGTCGCTGTGTCGAGTGGGGGTCACCACGTGTGTGTGTGTGTGTGTGTGTCAGTCAGTCGGTCGGTCGGTCGGTCAGTATACCTTGGCGTAGAGCGGCAGCGTGCAGTGGTCGAGCGCGGTGAGGGCGCGCGGCGGCGGCGCGGCGGGCCCGGGGCAGTAGGCGGCGGCGCACGCGCGCAGCACGCCGCGCGCCTCCTCCGCGCACACGCCCGCCGCGCGCACCACGCGCGGGCCCTCCTCCGACGACAACACCGCCATTATGGCCGAGCTTGACGGCTCGTCTTTCTCTGCAAGACAAGCAGAGTTCCGTAATTATAGTCCAATAGTTCCAATTGGAGATTTCCGAGCGTGGTATTGAGTGAGCGAGGGCGAGAACCTAGCGTCACGCATGCCATATAACACTTGCAAAATATCTCGATCTAGCGACTACTAATGACGCACCCAGTTAAAGTCACACTACACTAAATACACCAACACACCTAAACGCCCTCACCTTCACGAATGGCCTTTTTCACTCAATCACTCCATTACTGTGATAGAGTTCTCCCAATCACCCAAACACCCATCCCTAACTGTTACCGCCCAACCACCGTGTACCTCCATCGCTCTCATGCACCTCCACGTACCTTCGGTGACGGTGACGATCATCTTGACGTTGTCGGGCAGCCTCTCGGGCAGCCAGCGCGCGGCGCGCAGCGCGTCCGCCCCCACCACGCACAGCAGCACGGGCCGCCGCCGCCCCAGCGCCGCCAGCACGGAGCGCAGCGCGAGCGAGAGGGAGCACACGTCCTGAGCGAGTACGGGATTCATCACCAAATAGAACAACAGTACGAGTACATCGCTATTCCGTGACTTTTATACACGAATCTAGTGTCAGTGGTAGCTTTGCAATATATAATGAGTAATGACCAGTAAGTAAAGTATTAGCCTGTAATATCCTTCTGCTGGGCCTGTAATCTCACTGAAGATATCAGTACAGCGAGGAGGACTACCAAATACGTTATATTATATTATGACAATGGAAATGCATAAACATTGCCACTTCTTGGCAAACCTCTGTATAATGAGTGAGGTTAATGCGAAGCTTCCAACATTTACCCTAACTTTTTACAGAAAAGCGTTGTTTTAACCATTCTTAAATAAAATATATTGCCTTGGCAGCCTTGGCTTTGGCAGTCGATTTCTATATTCAAGGAGAGACTTGTACAACCCTGAAAGTTTTAAAACAAGACGGTCTTGTCTGCTGAGCATTCCTATCAGGCTCCACAGCACCTCCAATGTCAATTCTTCGGTGGACGAAATCACCAACTTGGCCGTCGATTTCGATATAAAGTGGTTTGTACAATTACTTCTAGACAGCTTTCAAATGATACGGGTTATTGAGCATTAGGCAAAGTTTTGCCAAGATCTTTTCTGAATTATTTCTGCGTTAGCACAAAATATACAGCAAAAACATATACACCGATAAGTAAGTAAGTTCGAGTAGTCAGTGGCCAACCCTGGGGTCGGAGCTTTTAGACCGCCTTTAGGCCTCCAACACGAGCAGTAAACGTCTGACACGACTTACATTCCGGCCGCGGTAGACGGTGCCGGTGCACAGCACGTAGCACTGGTCCACGATGGACTTCAGCACCTGGTGCGAGCTGCTGGACTGCGACGTCAGCCCCACGAACCTGCGGGACGGACACAACAACACTGTAGCGTCAATAAAAAAAATACTGTTGCTGAGCATTGGCTCTGCATGCTCTGCACAAATGTCTACGAACTCCTTTCAAGGACATTATCACATGAAAAACTACCGGATACACTTCGATTTTATTTTATACTAGCTTTTACCCGCGACTTCGTCCGCATTAGCAACAGTATCTTATCCGGAGGGAAATTCGGGATAAAAAGTATCCTATGTCCTTTCTCAAGGTCATATCTATGTCTATACCAAATTTCAGTTAAATCGGTTCAGTAGTTTTGGTGTGAAAGCGTAACAGACAGACAGACAGACAGAGTTACTTTCGCATTTATAATATTAGTATGGATTTTTATCTGAGGTTTCGGCCCCTTTACAGGAACCTTGGTCACAGAAGAGTGAGGTGTTACGTTAAGAAACAAGTTGTTAAGGCAAGGTCGTCACCTGACGATGACGGCGAGGTCGGGCAGCGCGGCGTGCGCGCCGGTGACGGCCCGCGCCACCAGCGTGGCCTTGCCGCAGCCCGCGCCGCCGATCACCGCCAGCGGCACGCTCCGCGCGCCCGCTATGTACCTGCCGAGTGCCGACACACCACACGCTCACTTCACAAGCCCCTCGGTTGGTTGGTTAGTTGACAAGCCCACAGTGGCAGCGAGAGCGCTGACTGTGTCGGGGGTTGCGGGCTCGATTCAACGGAGCCAACAATATGTGAAGACATAGTTGTTGGTGACGACGTCTGGGTGTCAATTATATATTCTTGTAAAGTATTTTGTTGTAGTATCAGTGAGTTAGATTCCATAACACAAGCTTAGAGCTTACTTTAGATCTAATTAACCGTGAGTGAATTTGACCTGGTATATTACCTGTACCTGATCTCTGAATACACGGCAGGCCCGTATTGTGCAGGTTAGCCTGTACGATCTCAGACCAGATGCGATGGTCCACATGAAACCATTTAGTTTAAGGTGTGTTTACTTACGTTTGCAACTCGTTCAGAGTGACCTCCCGGTTGGAGGTGCACTGCGCCGACTTCTGACAGAACGAGAGATGCTCGCTGATCTCTTCGATCAAGCTGGAACAGAAGTTACAAGCATGAAACAAATTAAGTCCTCAATGGCCTCAAATAGGGTGTTGGTACCCGATGGGCACCCCTTGGGCCCCGGCCGACTGCAGCCCTTCAGCCAGCAGTTGATCTAAAAACGTGTTAGTAAAGCTTGGGCGTAAATAAGGTGGGCGGAACAGGTGATGGTTCAAGACTGTGGTCTAAATTATGTTTGGACCATAATTGTCAACAGTCCCAAGAGTGTGTAGTACCTGGTGGGCACCCCGCGGTCCCCGGGCGGCTGCAGCCCGTCGGCCAGCAGCTGGTCGAGCAGCGCGTCCAGGCGGTCCTGCAGCGCCGCGCGCACGCCCGCCGTGTACTCCTCGTCCGCGCCGCCCGCCCCCGCGCCCCCGCCCGCCCCCCCGCCCGCCCCCACGCTCGCCCCCGCGCCCGCCCCCGCGCCGCTGCAGCCCCCGCGCCCGCGGACGCTCGCGCGGATTATGTTCCTTTCGCTCAGGTGGGCCTGGAGAAACATGGGGAAAGTACTTATTAGGAGTCAGTTTAAAAAACGGTTTTATCTTTTGCACCCTTAGTACTGGTTTGCTTGAGGCACATACCTTGAGGTCCCGCTGCAGGTTGGCGAGGCGGCGCTGCAGCTCGTGGTGCTGCGCCGCGTCGGGCTCGGCGGGCTCAGCGCCGCCGGCGCGCGACACCCACACGCAGCGCCGCGCCGCCTCGGCAGACATCAGCACTGTGTGCTGCACCTCCTATACGGGACGTGAAATATGCAATGAATTAATATGATCAGAAGATACCAATATTATATTGCTCTGACAAATATGTTAACACATTCAGCAGGGTAATAAAGATATTGGTATGAGCTGCACCTGCTCCACGACGGTGGTGAGGTAGGCGTCGCAGGCCTCCTGCGGCAGCGCGCGCACGAGCACGCCGAGCGTCTTGGCCATCTCGCGGCGCCAGCGCGCCGGCGCGCCGCGCGCCAGCCGGTAGCACGCGGGCGACGACTCCATGTCCAGCGAGTACCTGCACACACCGCGGTATCTTACTACCTGACAATACGCTACAGCCAAAATCTATTATTATAAGTAGCTCAAAAACACTTCCACCAGCAACTTTAATATACTGACGTCAGTAACGTAAAATTGGTGATTTTCACCCCGAATTCAGGGACCTTTTTCTATTAGTTAGCTTTTATTCAGTAGTAAAATTATGTCTTACCATTTATTAAGTAACGCCTTATCGTTTTCATCTTCAGCTGCCTCCAAAGCTGCTTTGAAGTCCGCACACTCCAATGTATGTGGGAGTAGTGGCGTGCCCAACCCTGAGTTCAGGAATAGAACCGGCACGACTGCGCCTAGCTCTGACTGACCTGTAATACAATATGAGGTGATAAGTATATTTTATGATGCTGATGTTGTATTTACAGTACTGATGTTACAGGCACTGATGTTGGTATGTTAATATTGAGTATTAAATCTAACTATATTTATTTTAATCATCTGGATGCCTAATGCCTATAGGAGGGACTGGAAATTGGTGGCTTCAACAGGAGGCCTTTGTTCAACAACGAAGGTGAACAAATGAGGGTTAACAGTAAATGTTTACTGACTGATGATGCACACACGTAAACAAGATAAGTAATGTTAAGTGATTTATTCTGAAGGGGATAATGTACGGTACTGAGGTTGATTATTGTACGGTACTGACGTGCTAGCTCAGCGATGCAGAGTACGGGGAAACGATGGTCCCGTTGCTGCTCGAGCGGCGACCGCCAGTGCAGGTCGGCGACGTGTATGCGCCAGCCGGAGCGTCGCGCGCGCACGCGTAATCGCGCCGCCGCGCCACATTGTAGCGCACCTTTCTCCGCGCAACAATCTGGAATAAAAGTGTTGAAAATACAGTTTTAGATACAATAATTAGTTATATTTAGAGGTTTTACGAGAAAAGTGATGGTGACGTTACCTTTAAATAGTCTTTGTTTGACAATTATTTTCGTAATTGTTTCGTAATAAGCAAGCAACAAATACATTTGCTATATGATTAAAGCTAATTTCTTTCAATTCAATTTTTTGTTTCCATTTCCATTCCAATACATTGAGCTGTCATGTAGCGAAAAAATGACTGATGCAAGATTGGGAGTACTAGTTAAAACATAAACCAGCGCTGAGCAGAGTAGCATACTCTGAGCAGCACAAGCTGAACCTTTTCCAATTGCTTTTTATTATTTATAGTTTTATAACTTACTTAGCTGTATAATATTGTGTTCTTAAAAAGAAATAAATGATTTTTTATTTATTTATTTTGAACCAACCTTGCGAGTCCGCGGCACACACATAGATGATCATAGCCCGGCGGCGGCGCGCGCGCTGGCCCTCCACTCTGCCCAGCAGCGCCGCACGATGCTCCTCCGCCATACTCGCCACGTTCTCGGGCAGTGTCGGCCCGCACACATCCTCCTTGGGTGACGTGCAGGCCACGGGGGATGATAAAGATATCGAGTCTGGGGAAAAAGATTTACATTACTGACGTCAGTTTTGTTTAAATAAAAAACGGTGCTATAAGCTGTGCTTCTGATTCGGGTCGGTAATTATGAGAGAAATTGTTAACAGCGGTCAAATGCTGATTGGGAACGCTGGGTATATAACGTAATATTGCATCTCTATGACAATAGTAACATTTACACTACTGATATCAATTAAGACCTTCACTCTTTAACGCTAAGTATATGGAATTTGATGAACTTACTCTACTTCGTATCAATACTAACCAGAAACACTGCCGACAGTCCTCGGCCCCTTCAGCTGCGGCCGTGTATCCTTCACTGAAGACGTGGGCTCTAGCAGATGGTGCGCCGGCGCAGCGGCCGGGTCGGCGCTCGCGTCCACTGACGGCTTGGTCACGCGGTAGGACGGCGACCTGCGCGCACAGCAGTTCGACCTGTGTGTTACATGGGCCACTGACGTCAGCTACGTGAAAACTAGCTACGACTAGATGTATGCGGAAATTAATGTATTAGTAGATGTGTAATGTATACAGAATTTATCGATAAGTAGATGTTTTTATAATGTTAATGTATATGAAAATTAATATAAACCGATTGCTGATGCGAATGAAAGGTGTTTTTTGTGTGTATGAGTTATTATTGAATAAAAAAGCACATAGTTGAAAAAATCGTTTTACTACCTAGAATGTATTTTAGCTAGGTTGCATTCCATCCAGTGTGTATGTATGACTGTGCAGATAGCCTTGTTGTACGAGTATAACAATATCATCTAATATGTAAGAGCAATGTTACCACAAATCAATAAAATAATGTTCATTGGAATTAATCAACTCTCTTCACTGTACTGATAGCTTCAGTGAGAGGCCTTTGCCCAGCAGTGGGACATAACAGGCTTAATATTTACAGAATTAATCATGTGATAACAAATCAAGTTGATAACTGCTACAAAGGCTACGATGTGCTACGGAGTCCATGCTACGAGCTACGTAACTGCTACGCTTGGCCGCCTACGAAGTACTACGTGAGCTACGATTTACATTTCTATGTCATGGTTTTGTTAATACTAGTAGTGCTTCGCGGGCGTACCCGCTTTGTACCCGTTCCTATGGGATTTTAGAATTGAAAATAAGTCAAAAATCTTCCTCTTAAATTACTCTGTGTACAGGTGAAAACCGCATGAAAATCTGCTATGTAGTTTTTGAAATAATCGATACTTACAGATAGACAAGGACTTTGTTTTATAATATGTATAGTTTTATGGACAACTAGCAGAGCCCCGCGGTTTTACCCGCGTTGTGCCCGTTCCCGTGGGAATTTGAGGAATTTTTTTACATAAAAACCTTCCTCTTGAATCACTCTACCTATTACAAAAAACCGCATCAAAATCCGTTGCGTAATTTTAAAGATTTAAGCATACAGACAAACAGACAAACAGACACGAAACAGAGACCACTTTATTTTATACTATGTAGTGATGATGTATCGATGAAATCAGTCAAGATTGTCTTATACCCCCGAATAGTTAAGGGTTATTTCAATTAATCCTGCTACGTCCGTTTTGTATTAAGAACAAAAGGTTGTCCGTGAGCGCAGAGCGCGGTCGACGCGCGCCAGTGAGGCGCAAAGCAGCAACAGCAGGTCGGCTAAAAACGCTTAAATTTAATAAGTCCATAAAAGTAGGTACTTTATTCCTTCATTTTTAGGGTTCCGTACCCAAAGCGTTAAAACGGGACACTAATACTGAGACTTCGTTGTCCGTCCGTCCGTCCGTCTGTCACCAGGCTTGTATCTCAAGAACGGTTATAGCTAGGCAGTTGACATTTTCACAGATATTCAAGGGGGGCTCCCATACAAAAAAAATGCCGTTTTTTAAAGTACGGAACCCTCCGTGCGCGAGTCCGACTCGCACTTGGCCGTTTTTTAAATGCCTTTTTCAATTAATGGTGAAAATTTAATGAAAA
Organism: Cyclophora punctaria; assembly: GCA_951394245.1. Classification (NCBI taxonomy): domain Eukaryota; kingdom Metazoa; phylum Arthropoda; class Insecta; order Lepidoptera; family Geometridae; genus Cyclophora; species Cyclophora punctaria. Next base: position 4,013,737 of record OX596192.1, on the reverse strand, counting down.
AGAGCTTTTCAATGATTACAGTTTTGAAAAATATTAAATACATATCTTGCTTCACTGCAGTCGGGTAAAACACAGAGTTATCGTAATTATTCTAAAATTCCCGTTGTCCATACAACAAATAAACACAACTAAATTCAAACATAGAAAACGTTTTAACTATTAATTGACAATATTGTCAGTTTGGTGACAAAGTTCCGGCCGGAGGGTTGCCACCCTTAGAGTAAACAGAGGGGGAAGCCTACTAGATCGGGAGGGACAGAGACAGCTATACGCTGGCCATATTTGTTTACGACCCCTTTGCAACCCCTAATTAAAATAACGATTGCTGTCTGTCTGTTTATTTCATAGAAAACTCTCATATTTTTTATTATTTTTCGTCGTGATATGAAAGATGGATGTTAATACGTTTTCTTGTCTTATGACTTTTTGCTATATTGTTTTTTTAATGAACGGATTTGGATGAAACTTTAGCGTAATATATAAATTTTATGCCGTAATTCCCACGGGAACGGGTACAACGCGGGCAAGATCATGAAGCACTTAATAGGGTTATAATAAAAGTCATAGACTATTTTTTAATCCCGAAATTCCCATGGGAAAAGGCATAATGCGGATAAAACCGGGCGCTGCTAGTACTATATACAACCTCTACGACTCAACAAGTAAAAAATAAATAATTTGAATCGCGACTTCGAAGCTACTTAACATAATATTTACATGTTAGAACTTTTTACAAGCAAATTACATTTATTTCATATGAAAATCTGAACTAATTTCCATGGAAAATTAGTGGCTTTTATGTTAACGTTGAGGGTGGAATTCAAATTAATGACGGACAATTTAATATTTTACGCTTAAATTAGATCTCATTTTTAAACATTTCTTTAGTTCTATTTTAAACAAATCGGTTTAAGATTGGTGTCTTAACATCTATTCTCTATGCATGCATCGCTTCGATTGGATAGCCTAGCCATTCAAATATTTGCCACCGTTAATATGATAACCCATTTGTAGTAAAACAGTGTCCGAGGCGTGGCAGGGGGTGGGGCGCTGACGTCATACCTCCGTGACGTCACCGTGACGTTCGCCCCGACCTACTTACGAGCGTGCGTGGACCTTTATATTGTTATTTATGGTATTTTATATATTTTAAATAAGGAATCGATTGTGGTCAGTAAAAAACTATGCATCGTCTGTGTTAGTGTGGAGTTGGGTTTTTGAAATTGGAATGACATGTTATTCTATTTTTAAATTGAGTTTTCGGTTGTGTGATGGCTGCGACACCCATTTTGACATTCTAGCAAATGGTTTTTTTTAAATGTAGACCGAAAAAACAAGTGAAATTATATAATCTTTAAATATAAAACAAAGACGGGTTTGTTACAACACTTATACTTAATTCGAGATCGGCTGGATCAATTTTCATGGTTTTTGTTTCGTTGGATTTGTCTCCACCCTGAATAGCAGAATACATATTAAAGACAATGAAAACTTGGAATTAAAATCTCAAAATTCCCATGGGAACGGGGGCGCTGCGGGTGAGACCGCGGGGCACAGCTAGTTTTACATAAAATAAACTACTTCCACTATGCATGTCTAGAAAAAGATGAAAAGCCTCTCCATTACAGTTAGTAAAAATTAAAATGACATGAAAAAAGATAAGTAAAAAAACCTCTTTTTTCAAATGAAGGTTATTGTTATTACATGTTATTCCAGGCAGAATGCGATAACGCCTCACCATTAAAACACAGACAAAAAACTTTTTTTTTAATTTGCATGAAAAGAGCATGCTGTTTATTATTCCTTGTTTTGTTAAATAAATAAAAGGGTTAGTTTGTTTAATAAATATAAACCTTTGTGCGTACTTTGAAGACGGCTGGTACCTGTAGACGTTAAGAATGTATGTTAAGTCTTTGTATGCCAGAGAAAATTAATTTAGCCTTGTCGCTTTGAAAAATAGACGAGAGAAAAACCTTCTTTGTGAAAAATTAATAAGTTTTCTATAGCACTTTGAAAATAGAACAAAACAAAAACTAAATAGATTCTTTTATAAATAGTATATAGTAATAAGTTTCTATATTTATCGCACTGATTTGTTTCCACTACATATTGTAGTATAACATAAAGATATTTTTATGACTCAGTAGCTACATATATAAACATACCCCAACTAAATAATTTAATAAAGTTTGCTACACTCATTCTCGCGCCGTCACCAATTTGTATATATCACAACTATTTATTTTTAAATAATCATTTATTTATGTTTAAATAATAATAATTGAATGGAGAACTTTTACTCGCTCTGTGCCTGTTCCCGTGGGAATTTTGGGATAAAAATAACCTATAATCTTCCTGTTGAATGTGGCTATTTATTAAAAAAAGAATTATTGAAATCGGATTTGTAGTTTCTGATATTAGCGCGTTCAAACAAACAAACTCTTCAGCTTTATTATATTAGTACTAGTAGCGCCCCGCGGTTTTACCCACATGTAGCCGTTCCCGTGGGAATTTCGGGAATTTTTATACATATAAATCTTCCTCTTGAATTACTCTATCTATTAAAAAAAACCGCGTCAAAATCCGTGCAGTAGTATTTGAGTTTATCGGGAACAGACAGACAGATAGACAGACGCGGCCGGGGACTTTGTTTTAATAATATGTCGTGATAGTGATGATAGATATGGAAGGCCAAAGAAACAAGAAAGACGAGTAAACCCGCGTTATGTCACTATGCCAGTTATAATATAAAACATATTGACGGGTGTGAATGTGCCTAAATGCAACGTTGACATCGTGCCAACGTGACGCTCGGCGACACATTCGCGTTTCGAAATAACTGTGCGTTCAATATCAAACAACTACCCACTTCGAATCTCGTGGCTAATGAAAGTTCTATGAAAAACGGGAATAAAACATTCTGCATATTTACTGTACTGATATCATCAGTGAAATGAGAGGCCTTTATTCAACAGTGGGACATTACAGGCTAATACTACTACTACTAATGAAATGAAATAGAGAAGTAGAAGAATTGTATTCAGAGGAAATAAAGGAATTGTATAGGTACAATTGAGTTCTCGACGAAATAGAAGAATTATATTCAATCTCTGCTGTCATCTTACTCAGAGAAACAAATGCTTTTTTGTAGAGATTTAATGACTGATTTTGACACGTCACTACACTACATAGTATAAAACAAAGTCGCTTTCCGCTGTCAGTCCCTATGTATGCTTCGATCTTTAAAACTACGCAAAGGATTTTGACGCGGTTTTTTTAATAGATAGAGTGATTCAAGAGGAAGGTTTATATTAAGTGTCGATTTATGAACGTCTCTGAGTGCTCATCTGACTAAGACTTTAGCTCTGAGTGCGGCAGTTAATCAATAACCAAATCTTATTTGTATATAACGTAAGTAAATATAATGTAAAATGTCAGCTTGACAGCCTGTAGGCCCTTCGAACGTAATTAAGGCGACGTTGACGCCGCGAACTCTTTCTTTGATCGTTATTTATCGACGTCCCTGTCTAGCCGACCTCTGATAAAACAGACTTATTTTCATGGCATTGACAGATGAATTTGATTATAAAATCGATTTAGTGTTTTTAGTTTTCTATTTTTGGATGCTTTTTATTTTATGGCCTTGTTAGCATCGGTTTGAGCCGCGTTGTGTCCCGTGGGAATTTCGGGGTGTTATCCATTACATAAAAAAATATAAAAATCAGATAGGTAGTTTCCGAGATTTGCGCTATGAACGATTTTCAAGATGGCGGTTTTCTTATATGTACTATTTTATATAGTCATATTTTTAAGTCGTTGGTAACACACAACTAAAAGAAAATAAGTCTCAAAACGGCTTTAAAAATAGAACCTTCCAATACAAACTTATGTCCTCTTTCAAATCAACACACAACTGAAACCCATCTATACTAATATTATAAAGAGGTATTTATAACTTTGTTCGTTTGTTCGAGCTTATCTCAATAATTATCCGTCCGATTTTAATAATTCTTTTTGTAATAGACAGCCACATTCAACGGGAAGGTTATAGGCTATTTTCATCCCAAAATTCATATGGTAACGGGCACAAAGAGAGTAAAACCGCGGGCGCTGCTAGTTTTAAAATAAAATGGTTTCTGTGATTAGCGGCGGATAGCGTGTTAAAATCAATTACTGGACCACATAGCATACACTCGGAAGATTTCACCGACCACCATAACTGGAACCGCGGAATTATATCGAAACTAGATGTGTCGTGAAGAGCCTATTTTGTTTTGTTTCCGAACTTTACAATCCTACTTAAATTATAAATGCGACAGTTTTGTGATGTATGTATATTTGTTACTCTTTCACACAAAAACTACTTAACATTGGGTAGGCTATGATTTATAAAATTTATAAAAAAATACTTTTATATCCATTTTCGTAAAATCTTGATTAACTTATGTGAAGACATTTTGGGCGTTGCTAGAACTTTGTAAAATTTCCTTAAAATCATTCGTTTTAGCGTGAAAGAGTAACAGACTCATCCATCCTAAAACAACATCCATTCAACATACATTAGAGGTATTGTAAATGAAGCTACAAGCCGTTTCCACGCTAGCCGTATCTGCGTTATGACCCACTTGTTGTATGACGTCAAGTAAACGTCACAACATTATGTGCTATTGAAAATTACGTTTGAAAAATGTATTATATATTTATGTTAGACATAATTTCTTTAGTTTTGCCGTTTCACATATAATTTAATGTATAATATATTGTTATTTCAATTCAAGGTCCTTTGACGAGCCACGTGATATCTAGTTTGGCTTTACATCTGTGTATTTTGAATTGTGCGGAATTTTAAATGAAATTAATTTTCATACAACATTTTATTTTACAACATGGTGGTTGGGTAGCTTACAAGTCGCGGGTTTGCAAATTCAAGAGAAAGCGAGTGTCGTAAACTATCTATCTACGAGAGGCAGCCTCGGGTCGAGCAGTCTCGACTTGAGGCAAGCAGTCTACAATAAGTCTATAAGTACTAATATAATAAAGTTAAATACTTTGTTTGTTTGAACGCGCTAATTTTAGAAACTTTCAAACCGATTTGAATAATTCTTTTTGTAATGAATGTGGCTATACATTCATCTCGAAATTGCCACTAAAACGGAAACAACGCGGGTAAAACCACGGGGCACTGTTAGTACTTTATATACATGGTGTCGTGGCCTCAGGATGAGGCAGCGAGCGGGCGAGCGGCCTTGGGTCGAGGCAGCCCGATCAACCCGAGGCTGCCTATAGTGGATTGTTAGGCAGCTTTACATGACGCCTGTGCGTTGAAGTGGAGCGAGGCTGCGGAACGGAGAAACGGAGGGATGTCAACCAATAGGGTGGCATACAATTTCCGCTCACAGTGTTATGTGCAATCCTATTGGTTAACATTCCTCCATTTCTCCGTTCCGCAGCCTAGATCCTTTTCAATGGACAGGCACCCTTCTGTTCATTCGAATCGCCGCCCGTACCGGCCCGAGCTAGTAAACTAGCTCAATATCAACGACGATCACACAATGTGCCACCCTGAGGTGCCACCCATAGAAATAGAATATATAAACAAATTTAGTATTCTATTGGGAACAAAACCTTTTCAAAATTGTTTAACAATATTTTGATCACCCCAAGAACTCATTTATTCATTTCGAATAGACCAACCCGGGAATTGAACCCAGGTCTTAGTCCATGCAATGCATACTTCACTGACACTACACAAATATAATTTAATTCCACAGATGTTAAAGATAGCTAAAGATGTCCCCGGATTCCTAACCCCTGAATCATTTGCAGTTACATTTGATAATTCTATTTTCGCGCGGTAATAGCGAGCGTTATTATTTTTGTAAATTATTTTATTGCGATCCCGTTAGAGGATTTGCTACGTCTGTGGTTAAGCGGCTGTTTATTTATGTTCCAATATTAAAACTTTGGTTTAAATACATGGATTAATGCGATTTATGGTCGTTCCAATCTATTTATACTAGCTGCGCCCCGCGGTTTTACCCGCGTTGGGTACGTTCCCGTTGGAATTACAGGATGAAAAATAGTCTATAACCTTCCCGTTGAATGTGGCTATCTATTACAAAAAGAATTTTTGAAATCGAACCTGTAGTTCCTGAGATTAGCGCGTTCAAACAAGCAAACAAACAAACAGCAGGTTTATAATATAGTAATCTATACTAATATTATAAAGCTGAAGAGTTTGTTTTGTTTGTTTGTTTGTTTGTTTGTTTGTTTGTTTAAACGCGCTAATCTCAGAAACTACTGAACCGATTTGAAAAATTCTTTTTGTAATGGATAGCCACATTCAACGGGAAGGTTATAGGCTACTTTTCATTCCGAAATTCCCACGGGAACGGGAACAACGCGGGTAATACCGCGGGGCGCTGCTAGTAGATTATAAAGAGGTATTTGTAAGTTTGTTTGTATGTTCGAGCTTATCTCGGGAGTTACCTTTTTCGGATTTGGATAATTCTTTTTGAAATAGATAGCCACATTCAACGGGAAGGTTAAAGAATATTTTTCATCCCGTAATTCCAACGGGAACGGACCCAACGCGGGTAAAACCTTGGGGTGTTGCTGGTATTCAATATTTTAGCCTATCTTAGATTGAATTTTGGTATCAAACTCCTTGATAAATTGCGCGGCCACATTGCGCATATTTAAGGAAGGTAATAAATCTGTAACTGGGGTAAACGATAGACTAACGATTATTTTTAAAGTATATCCTTTTATTACAATACTAGCAGTGCCCCACGGTTTTACCCGCATTATGCCCGTTCCCGTGGGAATTTCGGGATAGAATATAGCCCATAACCTTTCCGTTGAATGTGGCCATCGATTACAAAAAGAATTATTCAAATCCGATTGATGGTTACTGAGATGAGCGCGTTCAACCAAGAAAATTCTTCAGCTTTTAACTCTTTTCAGATTGAAATTGCTACCTCATAAAAACTTCATGGATGAATCAAACAAAATGGTCGATTCAAACTTTTTTCACGCGCCAGCGCCATTTTTTTCGTCTAAGTAAAATGTTGCATTCTGCCACGAATTTTAATTTAATTTTGGTCCGTTTGCATTCGGCCTTTATATGGGTAATAAATATATTTATGAGTGTCATTAGTTGAGTGTTGATTTAATGGATATCTGACATTCATAAGTAGGTAAATACCTACATTTTAAAATTTTATTGAAAACGCAAGTAGTGCGCCTAAAATGGCTGTATTTCATTGTTATCTTGAAGTTTTTAAGCGCTTTGCTTATCTGAAAAAGCGCGTTTATCTAAAATGAATCTTTCAGTAGTGGTTTCTTTATAGGTCGTTTTAATTACTCGTATTTAATTTAATTTAAATTTACTTAATTTAATTATCTTTTTAGTGAAGTTGTAAAAGTAATGACACCCGGATGGAACGAAGTTTATTTATTATCAAACAAAATAATCGTCGCGACACCACATTGTTCAATGCGAAATAGAAAGACGAAACGAAAATATCTAGCTTGCTTTCTATAAGAGGGAGAGAGAGATTTTCTCTCTCGCGCATTTTCTCTGTCTGTCTCTTTCTGGCGTGAGCAAGTTTCTCTGTCTGTCTCTCTCGCGCATGTTTCTCTATCTATCTCTCTCTGGCGTGCGCAAGTTTCTCTGTCTGTCCCTTTCTGGCCTAAAAAATGTCGTTACCATTTTACGTCTAGCCCCCTTTCGATTCGTTCTACTGTCACCACGAATAACTTTAACAAACTGACATTTAATTTATGAAACAATGCTTTATATTTAACAGCATACGTAATTTAACTGAACTTTTTAACGAACGTATGTTACGATAACCAACCGTTTGAATTGAAACAAGTCCTGAGTCTATCGCCGCATGCAAAATGCGTTCAGCTCAATCACGGAAGAGCGAAGAACATGCGTTCTATTTCGTGAGTGCAACAGTGCAATAAATTCGTTAACCTATTGACTTCGGCGAGCGACAGTACCTAATTAGGTTAATATTAGCAGTCGGCGGAAAGTGAAGCCGTTTCTTGTCTATGGTCTGCGAACGACTAGTCTAGTAGTATGTAGACGACATTCGTGACAGGAGATCTAATCAAGGTCGGATAAACCATAGACTACCTAAAACACTGTTAGAGAGTGTTTTATCTCTTTTGCTCTTTGGGTAGCGTACAGTGGTAGCGTATGTCAGAAAGGGACAAACGATTTGATATCTACAATGCTGCTAGCACGGCTGCTGGTAAACGTTTATGAATAAGGCCTAAGGTTTCTATCCTCTTTGGTGCTATTCTAGTCCTATGTCTACACTGGCTAATTCCTCCGAATTGATGGTGTTATTTAAATGATGTCATTGAAGATCAGGAAATTAATTGTTTCAATTACTAAAGTGTCAAGTGACAGCATGACGTAGGCATAACGTAGGTACTCAAGTGGGTATTGGGTTTTAGGTACTTTATCATAGCCCTCTAGTTTTTTCCCGCGCTATTTTAATAGGTATTTAAATTAATTTCATCAAATAAAATTTACTGCGTAACTAAAAGTAAAGAGTTAAAGTAATTAGCCTGTAAAGGGCAAAGGCCTCTCTTCTCACCAAATATATCAATATAGTGAGGAGGAGTATTATTATTACTGTATCTATACCTAACCTGTGAATAATGAATCTCAAAGCGAATAGGCTATGCTACTAGCCAGCTTACAGCAGAGAGCCGTTGGTGGTCTTGCGTGTCGGGTAGGTAAGGTAGGAGATAGTCGGTTAGTATATATGTTATCTTCGCTGTTCTTTCAGTGGTTAGGGTTTGGTGGCTGGTGATTAGTGGTCGGTGGTGAGTTGTATCAGTAAGTATATAATCTTCACATTGCTACGAGCGTGTGATTGACAACGGTCTACAAAACCCACGGATTTAATATATATGATAAAATCGTATCTAAAATACAGATAAAACCACACTGCGCTATTAGTATTATTAGACGCAATATTCTTAACTTTCGAAATATTCAAAACATGACGTTACCTGGAGGTAGGAAACTCCGCATTCTTGGGTCATGCGAGGTATTCCGGGCGAGGCATTCAAAACCCTCCAAAGCGCAGGGCATGAATATGTCACGGATTTCAAATAGCAAGCTTTACCTATTCATGAAACAATTAAATGACCGAAATATTTAAATTAAATATGTCCATGGACTACCTAATTAGAACCAATGAGGGTTTTCTAAAATGTCACCCACTAGGCGGCAGCACTAAGACGTGAGGTTCAGAAATCGAAATCTGGTGTAAAGTTAGCACAGGGGTTGATGTTATAAGTGTGACGTTGGTCTGATTGGACTAGCAACTCCAAAAAGAATCCATACATGATTAAAGACTGAAAAAATACGAGTTAGTTGCCAACTCTGTTGACTCAGAGTTAAAAAAAAGACGTGTGGCACTCGGGGACTGCCGCGGTAAAGCTATTGCATAGTTATTTTTTGTATCACTAGATGGCGTTAGTGTGCTGAATGTCTGCATCGCGCTAACGTTGTGTTCTGGGCTTATATAGGCAATGTTTGAGGAGCGTGAGGTTTTGGAGCGTGAGGTTTTTTCGTTACGGAATTTCTGGATTCGGTCCCCGCGCTCAAGGCCCGCGATAGAAGCTATGCAATAGCTTAAAAATGTAGGTAAATATTTCACATAGGCTTAAAAGCTGTATTGCCTAATTTTTTCGCTTATTTGGCATATTAAAACTCCATGAACATAACTTGTTTGAATATTAAAGTCCTTGTTAAACTCTTTTCTAAATCTTGGCGCCAATTTAAAAAAAAAAAAATCTATAGAAACAAAATGTCATAAAAAATGTCATAAGAGTAATAATAATAAAATACACAACAGTGAAACTGTTTTAATGTAATTTAAAGTTATACTTAAAGTACATAAGTAGCGTGTTTAAATTCAAGGCGTTCTTTAGCATTACCTTATAACGCGATGATGTGATTTCAAATACGTGATTCGAGTATACATTCGTGGCGACGCAAAATGTCGTCTTTAAAAAAAGTAAATGAACTAACCGCTCCCCGCGGTTTTGCCCGCGTTGTTTCCTGTATCAGAATAAAAAGGAGCCTATGTTATTTCCCAAAATCTTATGAATTATTTAATCAAAATCAGTATAATATTTTTGAGTTTACTTTAAGTTAATATTATTACTAACAAAAATACATAGGTACTTCTTATATATAAAATTCTCGTGTCACAGTGTTCGTTCGCGTACTCCTCCGAAACGGCTCGACCGATTCTCATGAAATTTTGTGAGCATATTGAGTAGGTCTGAGAATCGGCCAACGTCTATTTTTCATCCCGAAATTCCCGCGGGAACGGGTACAACGCGGGTGAAACCGGGGGGCGCAGCTAGTATACATATATAAGTACCATAAACCATAAGTATACCTACCAACATAATGCCATACGTTCGTGACGAAATTTACGATTTTCTTCGCTGTTAAATATCTATTAAATACAAAGAGTTGTTTCAAAACTTAAATGACAGTCTATTAATATCTAGTTATTACGATTTTTAATTCTATTACGTCTGTTGAGACTGACAATTAGGGCTAACGTTTACCGGTGAGTCAGCGTAAGCTGAAGCAACCCACGCTCATAACTTTTTTCGACCCAAACAAAGTTCTAAACTTATTTTGATGACTTTTGCCCTTTTAGCACAACGCTGACTGAATGTAACCTAACAGATATGATAAATACTGAGCGTCGATTGGTGGAAAACTCGGATATTTTTCCACCAATCAACAGTATTACATCTTCCGTCATGTAGCGCAGGAATATTTCCCATGAAGGTGGGTAATATATTCTGTAATCGTTTCAAATCGAATCCTCTTGTGTTTGAGACGCTTGGAAAACAATTTATTTGTATCATGCAGAAGACAGTCGTTATAGGAAAATATACTTTTTATCCCAAAATACTTCCGAGAGTTATTTCAACACCTATATGTACCTAACTAGAAGTATATGTATATCGTTCTATGAGAGTTAGATGTCTCTAAGACACTTTTGTCATACTTCAGAGGGCACGGTCCGTCCCGGTGTTGTTTCAATCATCAGTTTATGGCAGAGGTCTTTAAGCGGTCTAAACCTCCGACTCCAGGGTTGGCCAATAACCTACTCGAATTGAATGAATGAATATCATACAATCAATGGTTAAGTTTAAATTAAAACAAATCCATAACCACCATGAATTTTGGCGATAACGAGGAATCCACTCGAATCTTGGATTTTTATTAGAACCAATTTTATTTCCTATCTCTAGTCAGAAATGTAATTACTTAACCTTTTGCAAGGCAGAGGTATCTTTTTTCCTCTATATTTTTCTCCTTTTCTCCTATATACTGCAAAAAGTAAGTTCCGTAAGTAAGTTCTGGTTTACGGAGTTTTTCAAGACCGCCTAAATGCCTCCGGGCATATGAAGACCAACTGAAGGAAAGAGCAAATGTCGTGTCGTACCAACAGCTGAAGAGAATGACAGATGATAGAGAAAAGTGGAAAGAACTCCATCGACAAGAGCCCAGCTCTTAAGTTTAAAGAAGAAGAATTGCCTCCGACATGGTCCCGTCTAGTCTAATTGAAGCAACCGGGCAGTTTTACGTACGGACCAAGAAAGTGGTCTACCACTTTTGACAAAAGTTTCTGCGAGATGTAACGATCGCTAAGGTTGACTTTTCTATGCACAATTATGTTATGACAATCTTATTGCCAGGGAAAATTGACCTTGTTGTTTCATGACGTTCAAATGAATCTCAACCGTAGGGTGGTAGACCACATTTTTGGCTGACCGTACCAAAGCACGGCAACGCTCAGATAGAAATGTATTAACTATCAGCCACCTATCCAAGTAGGGGTCGAGCTGCCCGTTGCTTAACAATGAATCTGCTAGTTGGAAAATTACAAAGAAAAATATATGCGATCATTAAGTATGCTTACATGGCTAAGGGTATAGCTTAGTTATTAGGAAACATCTAATTAACATTTGTATTGTTAAAGTTATTTGTTAAATATGACCTTAACGCGGACGTAACGAAGTGTACGTTTTCTAGAATATACTTTGTATATTTTCGAGTTAATTATCGCACATACAGACGTTTCGTTACACGTAGGAATTTACATGGAACTCGTAAGCGCTAGTCCATAGAGAATACGCACTGATGGCTGGCAGGTTCTACACTAACCGGTAAAATCTCGAGGCACCTCTATCTATAATATAAAAATGAATCGCTGAATCTGTTGCTAAGCGCATAACTTCGGAACGACTGCACCAAATTGGATGATTCTTTTTTTAATGTGTTCCTTATTGTCAGGACAAGTTTTTTATATAAGAAAAATAAGGAATAAAAATCTCAAAATTCCCACGGGAACGGGGGCGCTGCGGGTGAAACAGCGGGGCACAGCTAGGTATAATATAAAAACATATTCGAGTCTGATGTATAAGTACCTTATGTTTTGTGTTCAAACAAAAAACTACGGCACGTATATTGTATCTTAAAATTTTTTTTTTGTCAAGCACCTAATTTTTACTTAAAAAAATAACAAATTTTCCTAAAAGCCCATTTGGGGTTTGGTTTTGACTGTCAATAGACTGTGTCGAAGGTCTTAAGGTGGTCTAAGAACTTCATTCATCATTTCGAGTAAGATAGTGGCACGACCCTGGTGATGGAGTTTTTAAACTAACGAAGAACTACGAGACCTGGACTGGCCAACAACCTACTCGGACTAAGTTCTCTATAATACTAAGTCGTGATATTAAGACCAACCAACCTTTATCATGTTAAATAGTAATGTAACAGGTGAAGATGTTCTACCGTGCTCCGGTTACTGGCAGCCCCGATAGGGTGACACCTACGAGCTCTAGCTCTCAAAGGTCAAGGCTTCTGGATGCATACAATATTATTCAGTATTTGATTGGAAATATTGAATAGAAAGCTTTTTTTTTTAGGGGATTCAACAAAGTATTTCTGTAGTTTAGATGATCTTAACATTCGATCGTTTGTGATATCTGTCACGCCGTGTTTATACTCCTATTTATTGATTTTCTATCCACAGTAACATTGTTCTACAGTATCGAAGCTGACCTTGTTATCATATTCCAATTTACTAAAACATGCATATTTTTAATACGTTCCAGCTTTGTAACACGAAATGCGAATGTTTTCATCATAAAAACGATTGCCGCGAGTCTGTAGGCAGGCGCTGCCTGCGTATTGATTTATGTTGACGATTCCACAACAGACAGCGCTTATCTCGCGCGGCCGAACAACAATATCACACACATAAATAAAACGATGTTTTCAACTAATATTTAAAGTGGAGTGCTGCGACCGTGCGGAGTGACCTTCAACAGTCCAAGGCGTGTGTGTACTCACTCTTCAGAATGTTGTGAGACATTGTCCTTGTCCTTATGAGCCTGCCCGGAGCTGCAAGAGTTGCCCATTTCGTCGCCGGCGCGGCCCCGCTACCTCATCCTATACGTCCATTACAGAGGCACACTGCAACACACACGGTACCAACTCTTTGATGTACAACGATTTAACATTTCCCGGCGCCGCGATCGTTTCGGGCGGCAAATTTTGTTATAAATAGGACGCGTGCCGTCGCGGCGGACTCTCGACGGCGAATATCGACGCGCGCCCTCCCCGCCCCGCCGCGCCCCGCGCCGCCCGCCGCCCGCGTGCGCGCTCATTAACCACGCTTTCCACGATCATCAACGATACGAGCTTTTCCGACCAAAGAGTTTTATTTCGACACACAACCAAACTGTCTTTGTAAACAAAATTAAAAAAATATTGCGTTATCGTACTCCGGACACTGGCAGCTAAGCCCGCGAAGGACGGATTTCAAATATGAAATTCTTAAAATAAAAAAGATAATCGACGCATGTTTCTGTCTATTGAAGCAACAGCAAGTGCTTTGCAAGTATTTCGAATAGTATTGAAGTAAAATTACATTTATTTGCTGTTTTTCGATTTAACTTGGCAGGAAAATAATAAGGCACAATGCCTAAATGTTTTTTGAAGTCAGTACGAACGCCTAAAGTAAGTTTCATACACGAAACGGGAGAAATTACGTTTGAAAGTAAGTACTTTTTTGAGATGAATTTTCGAACATGAGAAATATGCCCATAATTTCTTCTAGGTATAGTTTTGTATGAAAACACGTAGTGAGGTATGAAATGAGTCAAATTATATTATTTACCACATAAATGTATGACAAAATAGGTAAATGTTTTGAGCAAAGTAGTTAAGTATAGAGAAACAAAGATAAGCTCAAATTGTCCTCGTGAATCGTAATGAATTCGAGAAAATAATATTTTTCTTTCCTTGATTAGTTCGGATTACTTACCTACCTACGAACCTACTTGTTATGTACAAATCCAAATTAAATTAGTTCTTCTTCTTATCGAGTCAATATGGTAATTGTTTTTTATTTATTTATATGTGTCCGGGCCCGAATTTGGCCACCTCTATCGCACTGTTACTGGCTTTCCATAAATCCTCCAATGTAAAATATGTTAATAATTATTTTTAGTTACGTACTAGCGGATGTTTAAAGTTTTCTTTACTATACTTATCTACAATTTAAACGTACTTAGGTGAACTCAAACCAACCGCACCGAGGGGTCCTAAACTGAACTTAAAACGTCAAAGGAATCTTCTCAAGAACAACGAGACAGTGTACCACGACAAGGTCCCGATATCAACGAGATTCTACCTCCAACTCCTGAAACGAAGCCAATTTCTCCAACAGTTCACCGAAACCGAAACCTACGAATACGCCTCGGAAAGCGAGAAACCAGTGAAGTCACCAGACCTCCAAAAAAATAAGACTCAAACGAAAAAAGTCACAGACAAAACATACAACCTTAGATCAACTGAAGCGAAAACGGAACGAAAATCCTATGAAAAATATAGAACGCAGAACAAGCGTGCGTGTAACGAAACGCTTGATGGAGGGAAAAGGAGGATGAAGGAACCTTTGGCTCCCATCATTGAAGAGTTGAAGAACCGAGAGCCTTTGAAATTGAACCTAAAGGGAGGTTTGGAAATCGACAAGATTGCTGAGAAACTGAAGAGTTTGGTAAAGTCTAACGTTGTGGAGAAATTGGACAGAGAACTGCTGACCTGTACGGAGTCGTTTGACAAAGAGAACGTGGACTTTGAAGGAGATCTGAAGAATGAAGGTAGGTCATTCATTTTATAGCTACAAGAGCGAGGGGCAAGTCCTTAATCTCTTGACCTATCTTACTAATATTATTAATGCGAATGTTTCTAAGGATATATGAATGTATGTTTTTTACTCTGTCACGAAAAAACTACAGGACGGGTTTGGATGAAACTTTACAGTAATATAGGTTATACATCAGAATAACACATGGAATACATTTTATCCTGAAATTCCCACGGGAACGGGTACAACGCGGGTAACACCGCGGGGTACGGCTAGTACTATATATTTCACTTAGTAGTGGTCCCTACCTCCCTTTGCCCCCAGAAGGATGCGACGCGCGCCTCCGCTCGCTGCACCGCTGCCCCCACTGCAGCAAGTCCTTCGACCGGCCCTGGGTGCTGAAGGGACACATGCGCCTCCACACCGGGGAGAGACCCTTCCCGTGCCCGCAGCCGATGTGCGGGAGGACTTTTGCTGATCGGTGAGTTTGGATTTTTGGTCAAGGCGGTTGGCTTATGGTGGAGATAAGTCAAAAACTATACATGGCTTGTTATTTTTGAGTAATTTTGTTTAGGGGTGTAAAGGATTCCAACTAACATCTTTCGGTACCCAAGTCAACCTGCCGATGAACTTCTTCTTCTTCATCGAGTGGATGGCCAACCTGACCAATCCTGGTGTCAGAGTTATTGAGCCGCCAAAGGCCTCTTACATGGTTCATGTAACGACTACTATCCGTAGAAAGTAACCGAGACCGACGGCTTAACGTGCCCTCCGAAGCACGGAATCGTCTTACTTTTCGGGCAATCAGGTGATTCAGCCTGCAATGCCCTAACCGATGAACTTACGAAGCTCTGGCGAACCACCCACCAACCAGCACTGGACCAGCGTGGTGGATTAATACGATCCAAACCCCCTTTATTATTATTAATTGCCCAACAATGGGATGACACAGGCTAACAGTAACATTAATTCGTAAATAATAAGTGGAGAAGTAAGGTAGATTGTACAAGAAGCGTGCTCCTAATGAGTGGGACTGTTTTGTAGAGTGTCTTATTATTGTCTTAGTGTATTCGCTGTGTATTCGTCTCTGTATTGCGCTGCTATATTACTTTAAAAGTAGTAAGATACTACATTGGGCAAGTACTAACTCGACCTACCCGTACATACCAGTTCGAACCTGCGCGCGCACCAGCGCACGCGCGGCCACCACTCGTGGGAGTGGCGCTGCGCCGAGTGCGGGAAGGCCTTCAGTCAGCGGCGCTACCTGGAGCGCCACGCCGCGCCCGCCTGCCGCAAGTACAGGTCAGGTGGACACGAGTTTATTGATCTACTAGCAGCGCCCCGCGGTTTTACCCGCGTTGTGCCCGTTCCCGTGGGAATTTCGGGAAAATTTTAACTAAAAACCATCCTCTTGAATCACTCTACCTATTACAAAAAACCGCATCAAAATCCGTTGCGTAATTTTAAAGATTTAAGCATACAGACAAACAGACAAACAAACAGACAAAAATAGCGACTTTGTTTTATACTATGTAGTAAAGATATTAGCCTGTATCTGTATTCTTCCCCTAAAACCTTAATTTGGATGTATTGGCCTGTTACCGCTTGCCTCAAGTACAAATACAAGGAAAAAGCTTTTGTTACTCTTTTAGAATTATTTTTTAAACTACTATTAAACTAATTAACTCTCAAATTCTACTGAAACCTCCCAAAAAAGTTTACATAGAATAAATTCTATTCTCACCAGAATTACTACTCCCATAAATTAAAATCCTGAATCCACTCAACAGTAGTGATGAGACGTTATCACTGTTGTATTGTGAAACCAATTGTGTTGTTTGCTTATATAAAAACAACAGCGCCCTACGGTTTTACACACGTTGTGCTCATTCCCGTGGGAATTTCAAGATGAAAATTAGTCGGATTTTTTTTATTCAAATCGGATTGTCAGTTTCTGATATTACGCGTTCAAACAAACAAAAAATCATACTTTTGCTTTATTATATTAGTTTAGATGAACTTTATTAGAAAACACATTTTACTGCGAGATACTTAAACCAAAAAGTGAAGTCTTTATACACCTAACTTTATACAACAATTTATATTTATCCTGTAACAGGTTATGTGCACGTAATTCCAAGACCGAGCCGACAGCAGAGCGGGTCCCGTTCATATTCAACTACCAGGGGTTCCCTAAGGAAGAGCAGGAAGGACCCATCGACCTCACTGTGGCCAAGAAACAGGAATAAACTACTGAAAAACACTACGCAAAGATATGCGAAGAGTTTATTTAGGAGTTAAAGATTTGAAAATCGCGAATGCGTTTGTTCCGAGACGCGTAGTTAATATTGCATGTGACTGCATAAAAATTCGCGGCTATAATGTGCCTCCGTGTTTAAAGAGCTTTAATTACAACGTTAGCTTCTTGGTTTCTACAGCACGCTTATAAAGGTGCGTTCTATTGAAGCGGAGCGGAGTACAGAGTCCGATTCACCAATCACAGCGCATTTGGATTGTCAAACTCGTTGTCACTGTCAAAATCTTTTCATAATGCATTGTGATTGGTCAGTTGAGTTGGGCATAGCTCCACTCCGCCTAAACGAGTCATAAGTAAGTCATATTATCTTTATCTCGCTTGCACTTACGGGCCTTATTCAGCCGCTTAAAATACACCTATCTCTTTTCAATTTTATGGCATAATGACGTAATATGCTAAATTCAGTTCGTAATGAGCGTACTATAGACTATAGAGGTAGCAAATTGTTTAATTAACTGGTAACTTTGGTGTCAAATATGTATAATTAATGGCTAATGGTCGTTATTTTTAAAACAAAAAAAATAAAGAGGACACAAGCAAACATTTATGATATTTGTCTAATTAAAGTGATATTTTTAAATTTAATTGCATTTTTTAATTTATATGTTTATTCTATTTTTCTTGCGAGAATTAATTTTTTTTAAAGATTTTTCAACCAGAACACTTCTTCCATTGAGGGGTTCAGCGATGATGTGAATGAAATGTGGTGGTACTGTCAATCCACTTCCAACTACCCGCAACAACTACCCACATTTCGATTTTTAATAATATTCGTTTTTTAGGGTTCCATACCCAAAGGGTAAAAACGGGACTGTCCGTCCGTCCGTCTGTCACCAGGCTGTATCTCAAGAACGGTGATAGCTAGACAGTCGAAGTTTCCACATATGATGTATTTCTATTGCCGCTATAACAACAAATACAAAAAATAAATCAAATATTCAAGGGGGGCGCCCATACAACACACGTGATTTTTTGCCGTTTTTTAAAATACGGTACCGTCCGTGCGCGAGTCCAACTCGCACTTGGCCGGTTTTTCTTAATTAAATTAAATGTATGTAAACTTTTTTTATAACGAAACTTCTAACAAATGGACGTATGCACTTAGAAGATAAAAAAACAAATCAAAATACAATAATTAAAGTTAGAAACAATATTTATTACGAATAAATACTTTTTACAACTTATCTGAGCCTGGCTTTTACAACAATAAATTACGACTTATACTTTGCACATATAAATACACCGAACTTGTTTATAAAATAAAAACACTAATAATCGACTGATAAACATACATACTTGCTTTAAAACAGAGACTGCTACATACAATGGCTAACCATCATTAGCCCCTTCTTTACTAGAGGCAGCCTCGAGTAGAGCGGGCTGCCTCGCCCCGAGGTCACGCGTGGGCAGCCGCTGCCTCAACCTGAGGCGCGACGCGACACGATGTACATATGTATGTTTGGTACTTATTGTAGGCAGTTTGTCTCAAGGTAAGACTGCTCGACCCGAGACTGTCTCTAGTGGATTCCCGGCTAATGAATTTAAGCAACTTATCCACCAGAGGCAGCCTCGGGTCTCAGGCTGCCTCGCGCCGAGGTCACGAAGTAGAAACACTGCCTTACCCTGAGGCCGCGACACGCGCCGAGGTCACGAAGTAGAAACACTGCCTTACCCTGAGGCCGCGACACGATATATATTCCATACTTATTGTAGGCTGTTTGCCTCAAGTCGAAGCTGCCTCTAGTAGAAATACAGCTTTAATAATAATCTTAGCTTGTATTTTTGTAGTTCTAAGATCTGCCGTAGTGTAAAAAGGAACTTTATGAATAAGACAAACTAAAAAATGTGTACACCCAGCCAAGCTGATTCAAAGACACGTTTAACTTAACAGCTGGTGGTTAGAGTACTTTATGTACCTTAGTTTTGAACCACTCATTAACCTAAAAATCGAAGAGACATATGAATAACACTAATCCATCTATTTAATGTCAGATTAGTTTATACAGTTTGTCTATGGAACTAGTACCTCGGTTTAGTAAAAAAAAACAAAAAACATTACTGTTATGGCATCACAACTTTTGGCACAGTTGACTTGAAATGTATGTAATATTAATAGGTCCGAATACTCAAGCGCCACTCAAAGGCTTCCACACAATTTAGACAAATAAATAATTATATATTTACAGGACAAATTCATACAGTTAGACCCAAACTAAGGAATCTAACTGATACGTAGACATGGTTGTTCAAACCGGTAACTCAAAGTCAAAGATAGCTAAGTAATTTGAAAAAAACTTTTACATATATGACCAATACATAAATACGAAACACAATAATCACAAAACGTACTTAAACTAATCAACAGCGACAACAAATATACACAATCATAACATTTAAATATAATACACTTTATAAGCACGAATACAAGTATTTAAATAAAGCTTAATATTCGCTAGCTAGAAGACAAAATATAATATGTGCTTACAATCCAGTTGAGTTAACTACGCACCGCTTGCATTTCAACATCGCATGTAGGGGGCGTTTTCCCTGAAGCGGAACGGAGTTGTGCGGAGCTGAATTGGCCAATCATAATCGTTGTTTTAGTCTCAATGCGCTGTGATTGGTTAATCGGGCTAGGCACCGTTCCGCTTTAAAGGAAACGCGCCGCCACGCCTCAATGGATACGCATGCTAACACTGGTGCGCTTATCAGAGCGAAGCTCAATTGACACATGGTATTGTAATGATATTCTCCTAACTTCGCTTAAATCCGCCTCTAGGAAAACACATTCTTAAAGCGCCTGTTCACCTGAGCGGAGTAAATAACGCAGATCAAATTCCACCAATAGGATTGCAGGAACTATCCTCTCCTATCCTTTTATGAAATTCTATTGGTGTATTTTACATCACTCACCGTTCTTAATATACGTACAACTGTACGGACTCTTTTTGTCAGATTTTTATGACAGTGTCACAAAATCTATGTAAGTTATTTATTTCACGCAATAACGAATTATAACATTTCCAAAAAATTTAAGATGGTAACACATTACAAATTATACAATATGAAGGTCTTTACTCATCTGACATTTTTTGACATCTGACACCTGACCACCAAGCACCGCCTCACGTGACGTCGTATATCTTCAACCACCCGCATTGTACTCGTTCCCGCGGAAATTTCGCGATAAAATAAAATCGCTTTTGTTATTCTGATGTATAATCTATAAGTTTTCATCCGGGTGAAACCGCGGGGCGCGGCTAGTACTCTATATAATAAAGAGTAGAATAAATACGATGACGTCATATGAGGTGGTGCGTCAGATGAGCGGAGACCTTAAAACTAGACTCACTTTACACAAATATCAAAATTGATCTAGACATCTATCAAATACGCGACAAACAGACAAAGGCACATATATTGTAATATAATCATATAAAAATGCTCAAATTTATACCTAATATTATACAAATATGACAAAAATTGTTTGTGCGTTTGTTTCATTGGCAACTTGGTAATACAGTAAGTGCATAAATTAAATTTATATTATATTTTAATTAAAACAACAGCTCTTTATGGACTAGAACTGATTATCGATCGATCCTTATAATCTATTTCAATCAAATTGCAGATTAGACAAAGGCCAGCGCCACACTTGATGGATCTCCCGTCGCTGATCTTCCGCGACGGAACTCCAATACATATTATTATTTATTTGAACGGGAACTTACGTACGCGGAGGTTACTGTTGAGTTGTCCCTCAACACGTTTCGGTCACGTATGGGGAGAGACGCTGTCGCGAGCGCTTCACCCACCCCCTGATGAAGGTCACCGTACGTGACCGAAACATGTTGAGGGGCAACTCAACAGTAACCTCCGCGTACGTAAGTTCCCGTTTAAATAAATAATAATGACATTAACGTACGTTACAATACATATGTTTGCATACAATTTACGACGCGACGGAGCAACCGATCTTAGGCGTAGTGTGAACGCTATTAGCAAATTAATGCAATAACATGGCGTTCCGTCGCGGAATAGACGTAACGGATTTTCCGTCAAGTGCGCTGGCCTAAAATTAATATGACAGTATTTTGATAAAATGTCACAAAGTGAATCTGTAGGACTCAGATTGAAATTGATTACTGGCACCGACCATTAGTTTGACCATTAATATATAATCCACTTTTTCCTAAGAAAGTTGAAAATGTGAACTATGCGTTCGATTTTCCAACCATAGACGCTTCCTTCTGTAGAGGAAAAAGGTTTAGTGACTTCTTTCCATTTTTACCCCACCATTGATACCATTGATTTTGACGCGGACCATGATGCACATTGCACACTAAGACAATGTGTATGTGCAATTACCTAACAAGTAAAACTCAGGGGCGGTCGTGTGATAAAACTATTCTATTACATAGTATAGATAATTTATATATGCTAATAATATACTAACGCTGATGAGTTTAATTTTATATTTGTCCGCTCTTATCTCTAAGTTCGAATTGGATAGCCATATTCAAGAAGGTAATAGTTACATAATAATACATTCTTAATCTCAAAATTAAGGATACAACGCAGGCAAAACCGCGGGGCCATGCTGGTCAATAATATAAAATATCTTATAGTAAAAAAGATCTTTTAAATATGAATATCTATATATATAAAATTTAAACTGACTGACTGACTGATAATCAACGCACAGCCTCAACCGCTACACCTAGAAACATGAAATTTGGCAGGAAGGTTCTTCAAGTGACGTAAGTGCACACTAAGAAAGGATTTAGAAAATTCCTACGGGAACGGGCTCAACGCGGTCAAAGCCGCGGGGCGCTGCTAGTTACATATAATTCAGATGACGAGATCCATTTCTATTCATTTTAGTTACTCTTTTAACTATCGCAAACCGTGCCCTTTACACCATTTATAAGTCAAAAACGACTAGATCTTTTTTCATGATATTTGGGTTTAAAGTTAAATGTGCAAGGTGGAACATTTTATTGAGTATTTGCCTGTTCTGACGTGATGTCACCGTAAATACAAAGCGTATTTTTCTTATAAGTAAGCCCAAGATTTAATTAATAGTTAAAGTTGATTTAATAGCATGGATGACTGTAACTATAGCTCCAATCAATAGTTGAAGAAGACTATAGCATAAATAAGTTTAACTATAACTCTGGTCAATAGTTGAACGAAACTATAGCATAGGTGAGTGCAGCTAGTCTGGTCAATAGTTGAAGATGACTATAGCATAGATGACTGTTACTATATCCAAGTGAATAGTTCAAGGAGACTATATTATAGATGAGATGAACTATACCTTCAATAGTTGAATCATAGGTGAGTTCAACGAGTGCTTTGGTTGATAGTTGAAGATTACTATAAAATAGATGACTTTCACTAAACGAAGGTTAATTGTTCAAGGTGACTATAGCATAGGTAAGTTTAACTATAGCTCCAATCAATAGTTGAAGGAGACTATAGGGCTGTAGAGCCAGTGCAGGCACAGCGCGTAGATGTTGCACTGATATTATAAGGGCGGCGGCTCGCGGATGCCCTCGCTGTGGCGCGTGCGGCCCGCCAGCTCCAGGATCGCCTTCGCCTCGGGGTTCGTGTCCAGCACGCTCACGTCGCGCTCGTCCTGCAACGAAGGAACATAGTTGAATACTAGCTGACCCGGCAAACGTTGTTTTGCCATATAAAAATGAAAGGGTGGACCACCCTAATCACTATAAATTGAGATGTGAGCTATCCCATCTTTCAAGTTGGATCAAATTGCATACGGTATGCGAATTAAATTGAAAATCTGTTCGGTAGTTTAGGAGTCCATCGCGGACAAACAACGTGACACGTAATCTTTATTTAGATAGGATAGCTTATCTTCTATAATATAAAAATGAATCGCTGAATCTGTTGCTAAGCGCATAACTTCAGAACGACTGCACCAAATTGGATGATTTTTAATGTGTTCCTTATTGTCAGGACAAGGTTTTTATATTAGAAAAATAAAACATAAAAATCTCAAAATTCCCACGGGAACCGGGGCACTGCGGGTGAAACCTAAGGCGAAAGTATGAAATGAGTGAGTGAGTGAGTATGCGCGCTGACCTCGTTCTTGTCGAGCACGGGGCGCTCGCCCACGGCCCACACCTCGAGGCTGCGGATGCGGAAGGCCGGCTCCTTGCTGAGGCGGCGGTACCCGCGGTACGAGATGCACGACTCGGCGCTCGAGCCCTCGCCGAACGGGTCCGCCTTGATCCAGATGCCGCCGAACTCGAACTGCCCGCCCATCAGCTGGGACAATCATTTTTAGTTAGAAAAATCGTCAGAGATTCCAATACTTTTGGCAAAAACATCGTGTGCAAAAAAGTTCTTTTATAAAGTATCTGATAATTTATCTTTAAGCTTCGTCACAGTTCACTGGATTGTACTCAAATATTCAATAAAACGATGGGAAATGAGAGACTTACACAAAATATTCAAACAAGTAAGATTGGGCAAGATAAGAAAAGGAGAAACCCCGAGAGTGAGAAGGGAAGTGACAATGACAGAGTGGGAGAGGGAGAGGGAGCGAGTAAGACAGAGCACAAGCATCACTCGACACTCACCAATCCATTAGGCAGGGTCTTCGTATGATGGTTTATATACTGGTAGTGATTGTTATAAGTAGTGGCGGGGTAGATTCGCAGCCGCGGCGCGATGGTGAACAGATACGAGTCGTCCGTCCCGGTGAAGTTGGGGCCGATCGACCACGATGCGGGGGCGTAGCCCCCGAATATGTGCCCGTTCGTGTCTTCGATTATGAGGATTGAGGGGCCTTGTTCTAATATGCGACCTGGAAGTATAGTTTTATTGTTATGGTTGGGGTTGATTATATCAAAATCAACACAGCAAAAACGTAAAAATTTGGATGTTGGAAACCTAATCAACCAATCATATCAAATGGATCTGAGCGTTACTGGTTGAAAGGCAATCTAACTCTGTTTATCAAAACAGTAAAATTTTTCGTGGTGTGCCACAAGGGTCCAGTCTAGGTCCGTTTTTGTTTTTCACCTATATCAAAGACCTTAAGGATTTAACGATGATCTAAAGAATATATAACTTTAATTCTCACCTGCCATAGTCGAGAAAGATTCTCCGTGTATATGCGACGAGAATAGGAACCTCCATTTGTGTTGATGCTTTTGAGGCAGATAGCTGTTCAGCCAGACTATGTGTGCTAAGTCTATGAACGCTGGGTAGTCGGGCATAGATTCTAGACCTGGACAAAAAAGTCTGTTATTAGTAATGTTAATCATGAAGGTTAGGTAAAGGAAGTTATTAATTAACATAATTATCGGGGATAAAAACTTCACATTGTCATATTTTTTGCTTGTCTGAACGCGCTAAACTCTGGAACTACTAGTCTGATACGAATTTTTTTTCGTGAAGGAGTAAAATACTTACATACATCCTTAAAAACTTTCGCATTTACAATTATAGTAGAATTACCTTCCGGTTCCGGCAACATAGACTGTATCGTGGGCATCGGCGGCGTCGGCGAGTCGAAGTCATCCGACTTGCGGTCGACGCCGTACAGACTTATGAACACCAGCTCGGACAGCTGGCGCAGGAGCGTGTTCGTTTGTAGCCTGGAATCGAAGGTAAAGGGAGAATAGTAAGACAAGCCCGCTGGCACAGTGGCGTGTGAGAGCTTACAGTGTCGGGGTTGCGGGCTCGATTCAACGGAGTCGACAATATGGGATGACATAGTTGTTGGCGACGACGTCTGAGTGTCAATTATACGTTAGTGTCCAAAGGTTGATTTTGACTTTTTTAAGAAGTCGAAGCTAAGTTTCCATGACGTTCATACAAATTTTCAGCTTATTGGGAATTTCTGCAACGACACCATTTTTGGGCTATATTAACTGGTGTAATTATTAGGAAAAACCTTTTCCTTTGGGTAAGAATGGAATGAAATCACTAAAACCTTTTTCCTCTTCCGAATCTTCTTCTTCATCGAGTGGATGGTCAACCTGACCAATCCTGGTGTCAGAGTTATTGAGCAGTGGGACATTACAGGCTAATACTTTATACTTTAAAGAAAAATAGAGTGTACATACCACTTGCTGAGCTGCGTGTGCGTGCAGTGGTTCTGCGGCGAGTCCTGCTCCCCCGCGACGGTCGCCGCCAGCGCCTCGCCCAGCGCCTGCACGTGGCACGCGCGCCCGAGGAACCCTTTGCTGAGCCACAGCTCCGAGCGCCGGGATCCGGTACCCTTCAGCATCTTGATATACGTCGACGCTATGCTTTCGCAGTACTGAAAGAAAAGTATGATAGATCGTTAGTATTATATTTACCTAGTGTTAATTTTTAGGTCATTTCTTTGTATGGACTTTAATATGTCTCTTTACGGATACGCTTTTATTTATTTTTCTTGTATAGACGCATAACACCTGTCTTCTGTGACCTCG
Organism: Cyclophora punctaria; assembly: GCA_951394245.1. Lineage (NCBI taxonomy): Eukaryota > Metazoa > Arthropoda > Insecta > Lepidoptera > Geometridae > Cyclophora > Cyclophora punctaria. Next base: position 3,987,746 of record OX596192.1, on the reverse strand, counting down.
GTGCTTGGGGGTCGAAGCTTTGATTCCCCCATCCCCGACACGAGGCACACAGAACACACAGCAACGGTTTTGGTGGGTAGTCAATGCGGTAGGTGCGATGAGCCCCGGCAACGGGGGGAGCTAGCCCCACTTGAGCTTGCTTGAGCCCCACATCCCCCGGCCGACTGGCACCATCCGGGCAGCGGGGAAAGCGTAAATGCATTTCCACTGCTAAAAAAAGGAGGGGGCTGGTTGGTACTCACTTCTCTGAGCAGCTGGTAGGGTAACTCAGTGTCCTCGTTGTAGTTATGACCGAGGCTGTTGTACATCACCATCATACGCTCGTCGATCGTACCTGGGGGCAAGCATACAACTGAAGACAAAGGATTTTTCAACGTTTTATCTCTACCTTTTAGACAAACTTGTCTATATTTACTTGCAACGTCAAAAACTCTCGTTTGTTCTCTCAAGTGAAAACTAAATGCATTAAAAATGTGTCAAACATGTCACTGTCATACAATATCCAGCCAATCATAACTCATAACAGAGTAGGTGGAATGAACTGCCGAATTGAATGAATGAATCCGGTGTTGCAACGTCAAATTATTAGGCGATATTTTAGTGGCATCAGTTTCTACCAAATCTCTCGGGATGAGTAGAGATATATGCTCATTCCTTTATAAGCTTTTTCCGCTGAACAGTAACATACTGATCACTCATAGTAAGAGAAAAAGACATGTCTAATCTACACATAGACGGATTACGGCGTCGCTTAGGCATATACTAGCAGGGCCCCGCGGTTTTACCCGCGTTGTACCCGTTCCTGTGGGAATTTCGGGATGAAAAATAGCCTTTAACCTTCCCGTTGAATGTAGCTATCTATTACAAAAAGAATTATTCAAATTGGACGGATAATTCCTGAGATTACCTCGAACATACAAACAAACAAACTTACAAACTTACAAATTTTACCTCTTTATAATAGTATAGATATGGTTCCAAATTGGAAAACGAAGGTTCTGATTAGTCTCATTAAGTATTGTTTAATTAAAATTTAAATAAAATTGGACCGATCTAAAATGAGCCCATTTCGAAATTTCGAAAAAATATCAAGGCCGACATACGTCAGAACAAAGTCAACTCTGGAAACTCATTTTAGTCCGCCAAAGGCCCGGCTCACCTATACCCAACAATAGTACATACCTCTTACATTATAAACGTAGAGCTCTGCGAATCTGTTGAAGTCAACTGAAGGTGACTTATCCTGTCCGGACCCGAAGAGGAAGTTAGTCAGGTACTGCGCTAACCGAGGGTCTATTTGAGGACCCCAATATTTCTGGAAACGGACAAAAAGTTGTTATTAATATTATCAATATGACTGCTTCATTTAATATCCTTAATATCTGTCAAACCCGTTGGCACAGTGGCAGTGAGAGCGCTTACTGTGTCGGGGGTTTCGGGTTCGATTCAACGGAGTCAACAATATGTGAAGACATAGTTGTTGGCGACGACGTCTGATTGTCAATTATATATTCTTGTAAAGGATCTGTGTATGTATATGTAGTAGTATCAGTGAGTTAGATTCCATTACACAAGCTTAGAGCTTAGTTTGGGTCTAATAAACTGTGTGTGAATTTGTCCGGGTGTATATTATTATCTATACTAATATTATAAAGATGTTCGAGGTAATCTCAGGAATTATCAGTCCGATTTGAATAATTATTTTTATAATAGATAGCCACATTCAACGGGAAAGTTATAGGCTATTTTTCATCCCGAAATTCCCATGGGAACGGGTACAACGCGGGTAAAACCGCGGAGCGCTGCTATTATTTTATAATCCTCCGTAGAACGCTTAAAATCATACACGAAGCTTTCTCTTCCTATTTTACGTACCTACAAACGTCAAACTATTTACTTCCAACATCACAAATATTATGTATTTTGCATTAAATAACGTAAGCTCTATTTCCAGCCAAGTTTACAATAACAATGTTCGGCTTGGTTAAGATTAACTGGCCGAACACATAACACATAACTCGACAAGTGTGGACGGGAACGTTTATTACCTAAAATTATTATGTTCTACTGTATACCTAGTTGTGGAGTTGTGGTGCCGCCGGACGTATAGAAACAGTTTATTTTAAGATAGCAGCGCCCCGCGGTTTTACCCGCGTTGTGCCCGTTCCTGTGGGAATTTAGTGATGAATAGTAGCCTATAACCTTCCCGTTGAATGTGGCTATCTATTACAGAAAGAATTATTCTAATCGGATTTGTAGTTTCTGAGATTAGCGCGTTCAAACAAACAAACTCTGCAGCTTTATAATATTAGTATAGATTTTAAGAATAGCAAAAATAATCATGTATCATTAGGCTTAACTCACGAGGTTTAAATCTAATAAATCAGTATGTTCTAGCGATCTCACGAGCGATTCGATTCACATCGATCAGTCAACATGTCAGCGCTAGATAAACTAACCGAGCCTAGCGGCGATAATTAAACATTACAATGAAAATATTAGCCATCCTCACGTGATGATTGTATATGTCACCGTAATATTGTAAACGTAGTTGGTTTATAATCTATCTAGTAGCTCCAAAACACGATTTTAATCAGTTTTTTAATCCAACTAATATTATAAATAAGGATTTCGTAGAAATAGCTCAACAAAATTAGCATGTTTCAATCTAGTCAAGTATATTACTGAAGCTATTAACGATAAGATACCATTAACCGCTTTATTTTTTGATATGAGCAAAGCGTTTGACTTCGTCAATCATGAGATATTGCTGTTTAAATTAGAAATGTATGGAATTAGAGGGAAAGCGTATGACTGGGTAAAAAGTTACCTATCGGACAGACAACAGACAGTAGAAATTACAAAATTACAAAATGGCATTAAAATGTCAGCCTATTCCAAGTTTCGTAATAATAAACATGGCGTACCCCAAGGCAGCGTGCTAGGGCCGTTTTTATTCCTTATATATATAAACGATCTCCCAGAAGTGACCATTCATAAGACGATTCTATTTGCAGATGACGTGACCGTAATTGTAAAGTGTACTGACATTAATAAATATGAAAATGAAATCAATGAAACAATTAGTAAAATAGTGAAATGGCTTGCTAATAATAATCTAAAAGTCAATGTAACTAAAACGAACATAATACAATTCCACAACTACGGCAAAAAGGACATGGACTTAAATATAATGTATGAGAATAGTAAATTAAATGAAGTGGAGAATACGAAGTTTCTAGGAATTGTGATAGACAAACACTGCAACTGGAAAGCACACATTGAGTCGGTCTGTGATAGGTTGAATAAGTTTGTTTACGCTATAAACAGACTACGAGTCACGGTATCCAGCGAGGCGGCGATCAGTGCGTACCATGGGTATGTTTCGTCAGTGCTCGCTTACGGTCTATTATTATGGGGTAACTCGGTGGAGATTGATAAAGCTTTCAAAGTACAAAAAAAATGCGTCCGGGCAATTAGTGGGGCTTGGTCTACAGACAGTTGCAAACCACTATTCCAAAAGTACAGAATTTTACCTCTAGCATGTATGTACATTAGAGAAATTTGTATATTTGTCAAGGAGCACCCTAAATATTTTGATAGACATTCAGATGTGATACGCAGAACTGTAAATCCCAGGCGTAAACACAAACTTTACGTACCACACAGCAAATGCGAACTTTATAAAAGGAACGCATTTGTCAATGCTATAATAATCTTCAATAAACTACCCGACATGTTTAAAGATATGACTATTAATGTATTTAAAACCAAATTGACTAACTGGCTCCTTAACCATTGTTTTTATGACATAAAAGAATACCTGACACTAAATAATTCATAACCTGACATGTATAATCGCAATAATGACTTTTAATTATTATTATTTTTTTTTTTTTACCATGACATTGATGTATCTGTTTAAATTAGACCTTATCCTATTATAAATTTGAAATAATATTGTACGGATGTTAATAGTAAATTATCTTGTAAATGCACGAGCTGAAATATTAATGTGATTGTGATTTAAAATATTGCATGCCATCGTTGTGGTAGAATGTATGTGTCCATAATTATTTGTATTATAACATCTATGTAACTACATTTCTGCAATAAATTGATTTGAATTTGAATTTGAATAAATGTAAAGTTTCTGAGGATTTATGTTTGTATGTTTATTACACTTTCACGAAAAAACTACAGGACAGATTTGGATGAAACTTTACAGTAATATAGGTTGTACATCAGAATAACACATGGGATACATTTTATCCCAAAATTCCGGCGGGATAGGGTACAACGCGGGTAACAACACGGGGCGCGGCTAGTATATCATAAGTACGAAATATGTCTTCATGGAGTGTCAGAGCTCGATAGGAACACTACAGCTATATTACGCCAGCATCCCATAGTTCAGACAAAATGTTATACGCAAAAGCTTTCACAACAAAATGCTTCACAACCAAAAAAATGACCATTAAAGTCAAAGTCAAGTCAAAGTCAAATATTAAGCTATTGCATAGCTTCTATCGCGGGCCTTGAGTGCGGGGACCGAATCCAGAAATTCCGTAACGAAAAAACCTCACGCTCCTCAAACATTGCCTACTTATAAGCCCAGAACACAACGTTAGCGCGATGCAGACATTCAGCACACTAACGCCATCTAGTGATACAAAAAATAACTATGCAATAGCTTTACTGCGGCAGTCCCCGAGTGCCACACGTCTTTTTTTTATTCAGTTTTGCCCCCAAAGAGACTCTAGCACTTACCACACAATAATAATCATCTTACCATAAAAAATCCTACCAAAATATCTTCAAAACAGATCAATATACCTACGAACAATGAATGCAACATGTAAAACATCTCATGGCATGAAAAATAAAAAGGTTTTACAAACAATTTTACCACGCTGACGTCACAGAGTACGCAAACATGGAATCAATCATTATTAATGTTTAGAAAAATCTCTTTATTCAATATTTAAAGACCGATTGAAGATTTATAGTTTATCAGGCATGGTTTCCTTCAATCGCTCGAGCCCGTTTCGAACCATTGTTCAATATTCAGGCTACGAGAATAGCGGGCGTTGTAGCGATTTGGTATCAAAAATAGTATAAGTTTGTTTTCACGAAATCGCTGTTAGTAAGAGGAAACCTTCACGATGAAAGAAGTTTGTTGTTCTTTCATGTTAAAATTACGGGATATTTAGATATTTTACACGAAATTATTTATAACTAGCAGCGCCCTTCGGTTCTACCCACGTTGTGCCCGTTCCCATGGGAATTTCGGGATGAAAAATAGCCTATAACGCTCACTTTGAATGTGGCTATTATAAAAATAATTATTCAAATCGGACTGGTAATTTCCGAGGTTAGCTCGAACATACAAAGAAACAAACAAACTCACAAATTTTACCTCATTATAATATATTAGTATAGACTAATGACAAAGCCCCGTTGTTACGCAATAGTTGCAACTGCTCCATATTTTTAACACAATGTACGTTTTGTTGCCGAGTAACTGTTTGTTGCAAAGAATATATTTAAAGCAACACACCAACACTGTAGAGACTTTATTAAATAACTAGCAGCGCCCCGCGGTTTTACCCGCGTTGTGCCCGTTCCCGTGGGAATTTCGGGAATTTTTTTACATAAAAACCTTCCTCTTGAATCACTCTACCTATTACAAAAAACCGCATCAAAATCAGTTGCGTAATTTTAAAGATTTAAGCATACAGACAAACAAACAGACAAAAATAGCGACTTTGTTTTATACTATGTTATGATTAAGTTGGAGAAGGTTAAAGGCCAACCCTGGTGACAGTTTTTAGATCGCCTAAAGACATCCGACATGTTTTAATGATTGAAACAATTAGGTCCCCCAAACGAAGTACGTTAACGCTCAGATATAAATTCCACTATCGGTCGCCCATCCAAGTACTGGCCGAGCTGCACGTTACTTAACAATCGATGAGGTAACATCGCGTATTTAAACGCTATATGAAGTGAATATAAATATACCAGAACCACGAACAGCGTTTCAAAACGCCCGCCTGTCTCGTGGCCCAACACCAACACGTAAACAGCGAGACTTCAGCTACAATGTTGGTTTTCAAAATAAACATAGTTTATAGAACGTGGGTACATGTGCTACGTATGATTTAGAGTGCTTTTCCACCAGAGATATGCTATACTACCATGCCATGCGTTTTTTATAGTTTATACGGGTCGGATATCCGTATTCGCGGATATCCGCGGGAGACAAATAATCCGTATCCGATAACAATATCCGATATAAAGATATCACCGGTAAGTTACATAAATATATTACATTGAATTTGAATTTTGTACTAAACGTAGCCAAGCACATTAATGTAGATTAAATTTTACAAATTTTACGCCCAATATCGAAACCCAGAAAAGGAATTAAAATATGTTTCAACAGTTATAGTTCTTATAATTTCGGAAAAAAGTAGCTGTGGTATACGGACGGACAGACAGACAGACATGACGAATCCATAAGGGTTCCGCTTGAACCATTTGGCTACGGAACCCTAAAAATCGATGCTTGTCACTATTCACTAAACTGGAAAATCTATAGAATACAAACTTTTAAATTCTGGATCGGATTGACCGCCACAAACTCCGATCAAATGTCTTTTTTTCAATAAATAACAGTCATGTGATGTTTACGACGCGTCAGGGTGTTAAACTATTTAACTACTTTTATTTACGGCCAGTTTTAATGAACATTTATATATTCTGCATTGATTTTGACCGGTAGAAACAGGAGGAAACGAGGCATATAATCTCTACGCAGAAGGTTGCTGCAGGATGCTTTTTGACGAGAACTTTATAGCAACTTCTCTAGGTAGTATATGTACAGTCAGCCAAAAATGTGGTCTACCACCCTACGGTTGAGATACATTTGAACGTCATGAAACAACAAGGTCAATTTTAATTTAATAATAGAGGTCCAACTAAGTCACCCAATGATGTCAAATGTCAGGCATCTCAGATAACAGACAAAACGTCATAACATAATTGTGCATAGAAAAGTCAACCTTAGCGATCGTTACATCTCGCAGAAACTTTTGTCAAAAGTGGTAGACCACTTTCTTGGCCGACTGTATCTTGGATCCCTAATTATACTCTTAAAGAAAACCTTATTCGGAAATCGGGATACCTGCCTCAGTGTAAAAACAAAAACTACATACGAGTATGTAAGTAAATTCGAGTAGGTAAGTGTCCAACCCTCAAGGCCTCGGACATGGTCTTACGATTGAAACAACCAGGCCGACAATATAACGTGTTAACACAAATAGGAAATCAAACCAATATAAGAGCTTCATGAAACTCTCAGAAACTTTAGCCTGACATTTGCCTCCTCGTACAAACCACTACTCCTCTCACTGAGGTCACTAAGGTTACTTTATAAACCTCTGAGGCACCTAGGGTGTAAGGGGCACAAGGCTAGTCCATTCTTTGCCTAATGGTACACCAGGAATGGATGTACCAATCACAATGAGTTACCAACGTCATGTCAAAAAACTACGCCACGAGCGCAAGTAACAGTCAGCAGAGTCGACCCATCTCAACGCTCAACATACTAAGAACCTTGTCATATTCAAACCTCTACAATAACTGGGCACATATGATAAAGAATATTCAAATTTATAATTGGACAAAGTACTAAAGTGTAGTAACATTTAAAGCCATGATTTGCTAAGACTTCCGATGGACCACGTAACGCCTAAGGGCTTTCATAAGTGATAAACTTATTAACAGCACTTTAGCTATGAAATGGTTTGTCTCTTTCCGACATACGCTATTTGCCGAAGAGCGAAAGAGACAAACCACTTTAAAACACTGTTTAAGTTAAATATCTTTTATGGAGGCGGTAAATATTTTCCACCGATCTTTACTCACAAAATTCGCACATTAATCTCCACCCGTGGATCTAAAATATAAATTATTATAACGCCGCATGCTGCGGATCTATTTCCATCTTTAAGTTTACACGATACAGCTCGTTTAATCGTACATCATTTCTGAAACTGTACAATGGAGTAACTACTTGTTTTATGGGCCGAGGGAAACATACGTATTTTGGAGGGCAAAGCTAAGCTTTATGCGAATTTTGACCGCCATTTTAGTCTTAGAAGAATATTAATGGCGGGAATAGGGGTTGCCCTTTTTTTGGTTCAGGGGGACAATATCAATTTAGAATCCGCGTCTGATAAGCCCATACGAAACAAAAGAGTTTACACCTACTAATTTTAGGTTTACATCTGTCGATGGTTCGCAGCGGAAACTATTATTCTAATCCTAACACCAGCACTCCATCCTAAACCAATTGTAAACACAACAATGCCACGTTTTCCAGCTATAATTCAACTGCAACGGTGTTAAATCAACTATTTGACACGTAGCCAGAGGGAATCGATTGGCCAGCGGTTGACAGAAATAACCCCAGTTTAGATGCAATTAAGATGCGTGGAGCTTTCCAGTGGGGATATGAACGGAAGTTTGTGTTGTAGGTAACTAGCAGCGCACTGCGGTTTTACCCACGCTGTGCCCGTTCCCGTGGGAATTTTTCGTATAAGTCATTTTTCATTCCGAAATTCCCACAGGAACGGGCACAACACGTGTGATTTATCATCAGGTCCAGCTGAAAATCAGCGCTGTAGCTCCGGCTGCAGCATTACGCTGAGCTGTTAACCTTTTTGGTTAAGTTGTTAATTTGTACTTTTGTTTGTCCCATTCCTGTAGTGCTTTTTAACCAAATAAATTTTATTTCATTTCATTTCATTTATAATACACTAGCAGCGCCCCGCGGTATTACCCGCGTTGTTCCCGTTCCCGTGGGAATTTCGGAATGAAAAGTAGCCTATAACCTTCCCGTTGAATGTGGCTATCCATTACAAAAAGAATTTTTCAAATCGGTTCAGTAGTTTCTGAGATTAGCGCGTTTAAACAAACAAACAAACAAACAAACAAACAAACAAAACAAACTCTTCAGCTTTATAATATTAGTATAGATATTAGTAACAATTTTGATTTATAAGTGTATTGGATCAAGATTGGATTATACTAGCTTTAAAAGTATTCTAAAAATATTTAACCACTGAATCAAAAACAATGAAAAGAGCATTAATACCAGATTGCATTGTGGCGAAAGCTTGACGTCATCGAACGCCACAAAATTGTGGAATTTCTTAGAACGAGCGATCCAAAATATCGGGAACATTTTTAATAATTCGGGTGTTTTTGTAAAATGGAATGTGTAGAAGTTTCGTAAAAAACTATCGAAGAAGATTAACTTTATTTTTTATTGAAGAACTAACAGTGCCCCTCGGGCTTACCCGTGCAATGTACCCTTTCCTAAGGGAATCTAGGCATGACAAGTACGAAACATTTTTTTTAATTACTCTGTATATTAATGAAAATCCGTTCAGTAGCTTTTCAGTAGAAAATTGATAACATACAGACAGACAGCTTTCCGGGACTTTGATTTATAATATGTATAGATTTTATTCTAGTTTTGGGGTTATTACCCCAAAACTAGAATAAAATCTATACATATAATAAATAAAATAAATAAAAACATAAAATTTGAGTAGATTCGTAGCAAATCCTGGTGAAGGAGTTTTTAAACGGTCTAAAGGCTTCCAACATGGTGTGTCGATTAAAACAGCCGGGACCGACTGCTTAGGGTGCGTTTGTCTAGGAGCGAGCTCCGCTTCAATGAGACGCACCCTTAACGTGCCCATCTGATGCACAGTTTAATTTGTATTAATGTTGTAAGAAGTAATTGAATATTTTATTTATATTTATATAAATAACCTCTTAGGCCTGAAACTGCGTTAAGCGGGCACCCGCGCGGTTTCATACAAAAGTGCTACGTCTCCGCGACGTAGCAATCGTGACGGGGTTCGTCGCATCCACAGAGTCCACGCGCGTCGACACGCGACGGTTGCCCGTCCGGGCGCCCGCTTAAAGCAGTTTCAGGCCTTATGCTCCCATAAATTTTGACATATATCTTATTTACCACAAAACATTGAAACTTACTATCCAGGACACCTGTAGAACATTTAGGGAGACACAGAAACGTTTAAATTATACAATAAACCCATCACCAACAGAAAAAAACTCATATAATGTGCTAGTCACAATGGAACTAACGGCGTGTCGATTAAAACATAACATAAAATTAATATAATTGTACTACATACAAAAAAATATTATAAGAATATCTTATGCACAAAAAAATAAGTATGGAAGCAGTTGACACCACACCAGGCCCCTACGATCGCCGAGTCGCCGGCAAGAGGTCCGATGCAGCGTTTACGTAAAATGCAACATTTTAGTTTAACTATTTTTCATTGTATTTTATAATTAGTCTCTTAACAGCTTTCAAATTGAAACTGAATCATTGTATATCAATTAGATAGCCTGCATTAGCAGACTACAACTGTAGTTCGCAGCAGGAGTGCTGTGTGCTCGAAATTTCATAGGAACAATGAAGCTTTCAAACCATACCTTTATGCTTGAAATTCTTCTTGTTATTACACTGGGTATTGTCCAGAGAAATTAATATCATTGTACCAAAATTGTAATAATTACAAGTACAAATATAAGTAAAGTTCTTTGTATATTAATGGAGCAAGTTATATAACGCATACAACTTTTATTATAGGCCAAAGCCATATTATTTCAAACTAGCTGTGCCCGCGGTTTCACCCGCAGCGCCCCCGTTCCCGGGGGAATTTTGAGATTTTTATTCCCTATAAACCTCACGGAGCCCGAGACCTTTCCAACGAATGCAAAACCGTGGATTTCGGTCCAGCCATTCACGCGTGATGCCGTGACCAAGGAAAACGGGTTTCATTTTTATATATATAGATTATAGAATACTTTGTTGTATGTAGTGCAATAATTGATGTCAAGTAAGTAAATAATTTTATTTTTAAATTGTTGAAGCTAGATTTGTTTTATGATTGTTGAAATTGGATTTTGTTTAAAACATGTTGTGATCTAAGTTTCAAACCATAAGTTGATTGGACCATAGAAACAAAAATGAGTATCAGAATTATGCTAACTTTAAAATAACCATTTACCAAATATCCAACTCTCTGTGTCTGTAGTAACTTTTTTTTATGGTTTGTAAATCATAAACAAACCTTTTGATTTGTATATCCATGGAGATTTATTAAATAAAACTGTATACCAAATAATGTATGTATTCATAATCTGCTGCAAATAGAGTCTTCAATATGAAGTCATAAAAATATTATTGTAATTACACTTACAATGTAACTTTTTTTAAATAAGTGTATAAATTTTATTATATTTTCTTAGTGTACATGTTATCTTCAGTGAGATGAGAGCCCTTTGCCCAGCAGTGGGACATTACAAGCTAATAATACTAATACTATTTCTGTAATTTCTATTTTTCACAACAAATTTATTTTATTCATTATTCTTATTCTCAAAATCATGAACATTACTTGACATCAACATTAGAACTTAAAAATGGGTATAAATAAACAAAATGAACACACTTCTAAGGAGGCGGCGTCTAGTTTTCCACTCACGATCAGGTCCTCCTCTCGTATTCGCTCCGAGTTCTTACTCGCCGTCCGAAATGTTGCCGCAACATATTTCTGTTCCTCTTTCGTTAGGAGGGTGCATTTTGCTGCCAGCTTTTTACTTGTGTTACCCATTTCTGTAATAAATGGTTGATTAGAGTTCATAATAAGAGAGGTTTGGGTTTAATAAACAGATTGGGTTATTTATTTATTTGCATTGTAATTTATTCTCTTTTTAGTAGTAGCTTCTGTGAGCCTTTATTCTGAAAAGGGTCTCTCAGATACTAAGTTGATCAAACTTTAAATATGTTTTTATTAAATACTTATGGAAATATAAGTAAAGTTAATATGCAGAAATACTTTGTATTGCCAAGCATTAAATGTTGTAGTTTTTCTCAGAAAAAGTTCTTAAAACCTACAAAAATATTGGAAAAATGTTAATTGTCTCTAGTGATGACAAACACACATAGCACCTAATAAATAAATATAATAACAGTTATTAAACCATAACACTGCACCATAATTTGAACCTTTTTAATTATGACTTGTCTGATAAATGTTTGAGTGTCTATTCTCAATCCAAACACGTAAAAGGCACGTTCAATGTCAACGTTACCTTAGAATACAGCAGGAAATGTAACTGTACTTAATTTCAATACATAAATAAAAAAACATTTTACTATTATGAAGCAAATCACAAGTAATAAGGCAATATCGACATATGTTCAAAGCATTTAACATTCAGTGTTCTAGTAATTGTTTTTATAAGTGCATTTATTCGTACAAATCACTGTTTTTTCATCAAAAAAGAGGAAAAATTCAAGTGAAACTGCATAAAAACATTACCTTTTTCGCTTACTTTCCCAACTTAAAAAGAACTACAACGATTTGCAATATTTAATCTCAAGTGGCATCACATTAATGAGTTAAACTATATACAGCACACAGATAAGCGTTGTCATTTTTCACGGCTACGTAAAACAAACAGAAAAACGTTGAATGTTTAGTAAATCAATATTTTTCTTTCCGATACAATTATTTTTGGATGATAACACGAAATTAGGTTACCTGTCAATGTCAAGGTGTTGTCAAGATAATGACAAATAATTTAATTGTTTTTTAAAAATAAACTTCCGATTTGTATGCTCCTCGACTTTAAATGCAATTTTTAGTAAAGGCCAAGCCACACACACGTCTAACTTTAGCTGTCGCGACTCAGCGACTGTTCCGTCCGTAGCTCCTTGTAGCATAATGAACGGTTAAAAACTACTATGCAATAGAATAGGTTACATGAATGGAAATAAATTTCATGGAAAACCCCAGGATTAAATGGATTAAACAAACATCATATGACATCAAACCGTAAAATATAACTTTCTATCAAGCATTGTCAATAGTCTTGTGACTCCGATTAAATCCTAATTATAATAAGAAACAAATGGAATTTCCCTCGGATAATTTGTTTTCCAACATTGGAGTAGGATACGTTGAATAATAACTAAAATACTGGAACGACTTTAATGGAACTTTTACTGACATTATGAAGAGTCTCACAATTTTATTGTCACAAACCACTATTTGGTAAATAAGAGTAACAAAAACAGAGAGAAAAGTTATTGAGTAATTACATAAAAGCTTTATGATCTAACCTTGTTCATAAAAAACTAAAACACTAATAAACTAATATTGACCTAATCTTTGCTCAGAAGTGGGGAAAAAATTATGGAATAAGTCGCTGGAGTATGGAACCTGTTTAAATAAGAACATTTTAAAGGAACGCCTCCTAAAATAGGAACACCCCTAACAACAGGAGCACGTAATAATTCACGTGAAAACGTAACGCAACTACATTTACGTGATTTCATCGAGTAAATAAACATATTATCTATCATAAGACTTGTGGCTTTGATCTGGAAATTGAATTTACAAATACATGCTAATGGATGAATAATGAACACTAAATGAAAAATATATTTGGTGGGCATTATTTTTTATTGTGATTACAGTTTATATTCTTCTTATTTTACATTTACGCTCTTCCTAGTGAAAATATTGTCCAAACAGTAGTTAAAAGTGTAATGGCAGAGTAAATTCGTACTGATTTCTTGATTGTTTTATTTTCAATAGAAGTAGATATAGATCGATTTAGCATAAACACCATGTGAATCTGCGGTGGAATGCTTAACGCAGTGGCGATGCATTTTAGCTTTTTAGATATGAATGAGGGTACACACGTGCCGAACAGTATAAAAGTGAACAAACAAGTACTTGCAATCAAAGATCTATGGGTATCCGTAGGATATATACTCGACCCAACGATGTAACTCCAATGTGCTAATGATCCAACACGCGTGATCCATAGTATTTTAAAAACCAATGTGCCACATGTGACTGCTATTATTGCAGCTCCAACACACATTGCCAATCCCGTTTTGAATAGAGGCATAGCAGCATGGGAATGCTTTATTCAATGTACAGTGTTATTATCCATTGCCTTCGCCCTACTCAGGATATTTTAGGCTGGTATGTTGCTTTTTTATTATGCGTTCACTGCTATGTTAGTACCTACATGTTTTTGAAATCTGGTAATGAATAATTGGATTTCATTTTAAAATACCGCGGTGTTCTGCCCGCCAAAAAACAAATGTGTTTGACACAATGTCAAAATTGACAATGTCCGACGTTTACAACATCATAAAATATTTCTCCATGATTTCGCCAATGATGATTCAGCCAGTCTGTCAGAACTTGAATACAAATTGGAAAATATTTTCTGAACGCATTTTTATGTTGTTAGTCTAGTATACAGTATGTATAATACAGGTCAGTGGTCTAGTACCAGTAACAATAAAAAACTACCAACCAACCAAAAGAATGGTAGAATTTTCATAATTTCGGCTTGTCATACGTCATCGTGACTCTGAAATTATTAGTCGGGTTGTTGCAGAAATAAAATCATTATTTTGTGATTTTGTCAACATAATATATAACATTCGTTTTGTGTTTAATGCGACGGTAAAACGTCCAAAATGACTCTCACTAAGATGGAGGTGGATCCCGCGAAAGGGGAAGGTTTTCGTCCGTATTACATTACGAAAATCGAGGAACTCCAACTCGTTGTTGCTGAGAAATCCCAAAATCTTCGTCGTCTTCAAGCGCAGCGGAATGAACTCAATGCTAAAGTCCGTATGTTGCGCGAGGAGTTGCAGCTGCTGCAGGAGCAAGGCTCGTACGTCGGCGAGGTGGTCAAACCGATGGACAAGAAGAAAGTTCTAGTAAAAGTGCACCCTGAAGGCAAATTCGTGGTGGATCTTGACAAAAACGTCGACATCAACGATGTGACGGCCAACTGCCGCGTCGCGCTTCGCAACGAGAGCTACACCCTGCACAAAATCCTCCCAAACAAAGTGGATCCCCTTGTATCCTTGATGATGGTAGAAAAAGTCCCAGATTCCACTTACGAGATGGTGGGAGGTCTAGATAAGCAGATAAAGGAAATAAAGGAGGTCATTGAGTTGCCTGTGAAACATCCTGAGTTGTTTGATGCCCTTGGTATCGCTCAGCCTAAAGGAGTGTTGCTGTATGGGCCCCCTGGTACAGGAAAAACGCTGTTGGCTCGTGCTGTCGCTCACCACACTGAGTGCACCTTCATCCGCGTCTCTGGATCAGAACTGGTACAGAAGTTCATTGGAGAAGGAAGTAGGATGGTGAGAGAACTCTTCGTCATGGCCAGAGAACATGCTCCTTCCATCATCTTCATGGACGAAATTGACTCTATTGGTTCATCCCGTATCGAATCTGGCAGTGGAGGTGACTCTGAAGTACAGAGGACTATGTTGGAGCTTCTCAACCAACTTGATGGGTTTGAGGCCACTAAAAACATCAAAGTCATCATGGCTACCAACAGAATTGATATCTTAGACCCTGCTTTGTTGAGACCTGGGCGTATTGACAGGAAGATTGAATTCCCTCCACCGAACGAAGAGGCCCGTCTTGATATCTTGAAGATTCACTCCCGTAAGATGAACTTAACTCGAGGCATTAACCTGAGGAAGATAGCAGAGTTAATGCCGGGAGCCTCAGGAGCTGAGGTTAAGGGAGTGTGTACCGAGGCTGGTATGTACGCTCTTAGGGAGCGTAGAGTCCATGTAACACAGGAAGACTTTGAAATGGCCGTAGCCAAGGTCATGCAGAAGGACTCTGAGAAAAACATGTCTATCAAGAAACTCTGGAAGTAAATTAATTTTAATATTGTATTTAGGAAACTATTAATAAATTCTTTTGTGTATGTAATTGATGTTTTATTTCAAGCCTTCTTTGTTTTAGCATTCAATTTATTATAACCTCCTTTCCAGTTGTAATCACTATAATGGTCGTAGCACACATATCAACTCGTAAACGGAACGTAAACGTATCAACTCGAGCCGTTCAGTATTCTTTGTATGAAACTCCCTACTGCAACGCACACTTATCGGAATCGTAACGTAATCGCCTCGCCTCGGGACAAGCTCACAAACCGCAGTACGGTGCGTGGTCGACTTGCCGTACCCGCGCTTACGTCTCTCCGTACCCGCGCTTACGTCTCTCCGTACCCGCGCTTACGTCTCTCCGTACGCTGTCTTACGACTCTCCGTACCCTAGCTTGCGTTTCTTCGTTCCCACGAGGCACCCCGCCCAGCCGTCGTCAACCAGCGACCGGCGAGCCGTAAGCGCGGCGTGTCGCCTAGCCGTAGCCGAGTCGATTCGGAGCTGCTGATCGCACGGTGACGCGCTTACGATAGGTTGACGCCTGGTTGACGCCTGGTTGACGGCGAGGCGATACGGTGACGATCCCTTTCCGAGTTTATATGTGTGCTACGACCATTAAACTGTGTCATATTATAAAAGAGGAGGTGTTTCAGCAATCTAAAATCTACTGGCACCAGAGTTGGCCACTAGTCTACTCGACATTACCTTACTTAATAAAACAGAATTAACAATTAAATAAAACATTTATTTCATTACATTAACATTAAATAAAACTATTTACACAATGGGTCCGTGATCACTTTCACGGCTGTGGGCAATAATTTCAAAATTCTGTCATTTAAAATATTTGTTTTACGAAAAACGAGCAATCTGTAAAAAATATTCTATTTATAATAGTCATTGAACTATCTAATATCTACAGTTTGAAGTCAATACTAAAAAATAAACTATACAATAAACCATAGAGTAAAACCAGTATAAAACAAATCACTATTTTATCTTCTACTTTCTCTAGATTCTAGAGAAAAGATTGTCTTTGTTAAGGAAACTTGGCCATATTTGTTTACATTTACGTATGACATATCTACTTCTTCTTCTTATCGAGTGGATGGTCAACTTGACCAATCCTGGTGTCAGAGTTATAGAGCCGCCAAAGGCCTCTGACATGGCTCATGTAACGACTACTATCCGTAGAAAGTAACCGGGACCGACGGCTTAACGTGCCCTCCGAAGCACGGAATATATATACATATCTACTTCGTAGAAGTAATGCATGTTATGCATTGTATTTCTATTTGATGGCAGATTTTAAACAATGTAGGTATTAGGTACGTTTCTCTAGTACTCTACGTTTCTCTAGTTTCACTCGTCCGAGTGCACTTGGATATCTACTAGGAGTCTTGTGATTGATGGACTTCTTTACGACAGTGAGGGATCCAGGGGGGGGGGGGGTTAGGGGTCCTCCTCCCAACAACATGTTTCCCTTGATAAAACCTTTTCGGAGTTAAGCCCCATCCAACCAATATCCTCTACCAAGATCAAACCCCATCGAAATCCTGGATGGATCCGCCCCTGTTGTCACGGTATGGTTATCCGCGATTCTAAAGTGCACAGCGCACTTACGCTCGAGGCAACTGTGGTGTGTGGTGTGGTGTGTCACCAATCACAGTGGTTCTAGTAGATATTAAAATGCACTAGACCGAAACCAAAACACGGATCGTGTATACTCCTTTAAGTACCTAATTTAACTAAATACAAACAGTCAAAGTTATACTTTCTTTCCATTAATCCTGTTCAATTTGCTTCGATGTATCTTGTCGAAGAAGAGTAATCCAGCCGCCTTTTCAACTGTTTCTGGGGGTACCTGTGGAATAATTACAATCATTATTTTTATTCAAGGTCAAAAAAACCGGCCAAGTGCGAGTCGGACTCGCGCACGGAGGGTTCCGTACATTAAAAAACAACAAAAAATCACGTTTGTTGTATGGGAGTAATAGGGTTCCGTACCTAATCCAAAAAATTAAATGTGATTACTCGCTAGAATAAATATTATAAGCAGTGCGGACAGTTCCAAGGGGGTGCCGGGTGGGGTTAGGGCTAGGCTAAACCCATTATACCTTTAATACCTACCATAACAACATGTTTTCTTTGATAATGTACACTCACTCACAAGGGTGCCCTTGCAAGGGTGTGAGTGTAGGTTAATGGCAATTCTTTAGGCCTTTAGGCGGCTTTTAATGACTCGAAATCATTCCCTAGGTAGACAAACATACCCACAGCCATGTCAGTTTGCCAGTCATGCCAAACAGTTGACATACCAACTAATTGACCAATCTCACCATAAACATAGACACAGGCGTGTCATCCGATATCTTCTGGTTGGGCATCACGTAGGCCTCCATGTCGAGGGTCCCGTCGGGCGCCTCGCCCACCACCACCTTGTAGAAGTGAGTGGGGACCGCTACGGAGTTGGCGCCTATCACTTGGTAACGCACGTACGATTTGCCGTCGGCTTCTTTTCTGTGGAATAATGTTAAATATTAAGGACGTCGCCAAGCTGTAGTTAAGGGGGGGGCAAGTGATTAGTGGCCTAGGGGGGACGGGGAAGGTAATTGGTAAAAGGGTCTAAGGATTGTTTTTTTGTGTCAGCGTAGTGTATTGTTGGTATTCGGAATAAAAATCATAGATTTTTTTCTAAAGTCGTTACACAGTCTCAAAAACTACTGCATTGAAACTCTTTATGATAGTCACCTAGGCAGGTACAGTGGTCCGGTACAGCAGTAGACATTGCTATAGACTGCAGTCAGCTTCCGAACATGTCTCTCGAGCCTGTTCCATGCATGTCTGTTGAACCCCTCGCCGACCTGAAGTAATATTTAGTTGTTAGTTATCAGTTACCAAATTCTTTGTTTCTACATGTATAAACAAGGGCTGGCACCAACCATGGACCTATGAGAGAGGGGGGGAATTAAGATGGGGGTACTAAGATATGGGGGAGATAAAGGTTGGTCCTTTCTAAGATGAACACATTCAACGATGGACCTATGAGGGACCTATGATGGGAGGGGGGGAATTAAGAAGGGGGGTAGTAAGAAATGGGAGAAAGATTGGTCCTTTCTATGAGGAATTCAAATATCAAACATGAGAAAATACTAAAACACCATTAAAAACTGAAGACCTTACCTGTGGTGCCATATTCGTGAGGTAGAATGTCTGATCAACATGTTTCTGTGCTAGTCTGTGGTTGCCGGCTGCCGCCATGTGTCCTCGGTCAAAGCCAGAGCCTTTGTAGTCACTATTTAGAGATCTGGAAATTATAAAAGAGCCCTCATATAATATATAATTTAGTAGGAAAAACACTATTCTGGGTGTTTTAAAAAGTTGTCTTTTATAATTATTATAGATGACAGCAAATAATAACTTATCAAAATATTTTATTCCAAAATAACTAAAATATGTAACCTAAGAATGTAATGAATTTAAAAGGGTGCTAAAATCATAATTTTGAGAACATTTTAAGTTTTCGAACCCTGATAAGGAACGCTAAGAATTCATAATAGGTATGTCATCCCACAAAAATATCTCTCACATACCTAAAGAACGGATGAATGCTCTCATCCGGTTTAAAGTCACATTTACTCCGGTCCACTGCATCATTCTTTGCTATATGGTCCTTGGTTAGATGCTCGAACACCCAGTGCGGCACCCGCGTGCGACGGTCGTAGGAGAGCACGAAGTCATCGTAGGAACGGACATTGTCCAAGCCGGGGAAGCCAAATTTCATTATTTGTGATATCTAGCAAGAAAAAAGATAAATATATTATTTTGTTTATTTATTTGTTGTTTACTTAGGAGTTATTTAATATATAATATAATAATAATGCAAGTCTGAGGACCAAAGCAAGGATAATATTTTACTGGATCTTTCATATAAAAAATACTTGAGGGTTTGAGTTATAATTTAGTGCTCAGAGAATTTATAACTTTAAATATCATATAAAGTAGTTTTATCCCAATATTTGCCCGAAAAGGGGTTCAACTCAAAGCGCTGGTGGTAAGTTACATAAACTAACATTTTTGGTTACTTACCCTGTCTTTCGGTCCAGACTCAGTGAAAGGTGTTGCAGCAGAGACCGTGCCAAAGATAGGCAATCCAGGCAAATTTTTTAATGGTCTTCCATCCACCAATAATTCATTTTTTGACTCATTTTCATTTTTGCAAAACTGTCCTATAAAATAACCGGTAAAACCTACCGCACTTAGCTGGGCTAAATTTACAAGTTTATTGCGATACATTTTGATTGACTAGAATAAAATAAATAAATATAAATCTACGGTTTTTATTATTTTAATTCGAGTTCAAAACAAACAATTCCAGCTGAATTTTATAGGTTATTTCAATTTTTTTTTTGAGATTGTTGTGTTCATTGCACTGACAGTGACTGGTGTGACTGGTGAGGTGACTGTAGATTCTGTCAAAGTGTCAGTTGTTCGCCCAGGCACCTTTAGTTTCTTTCTTAAACTGAAAAAAAACTGTGAAGAAAATAAAAAAAATTGGTTCAATTTGTTGATGTTTAATTAACAAAAATGAACTATTAAATTATTTAATAAGCCTTATAAGGTTTTGTTTATTAGAAATAAATGTGTTACAATTAATAAATGTGTGGATAAAGGTTAAAACCATCTCCAATATGACAAAACTTTTCATCAGAAGAAATATTTTAGCAGCGGTTTTACCGCGTTATAATTACAGTACAGCACCAAAATCAGAGTCTACAGTGCGTTTAGGTGATAGAGAATTCATTGCTGATGATTACACTAACATAACGCCTAAAATAGCGTCTTATTTGGGGCGCAATCTTCATCTACAACAACATAACCCTCTATCCATTGTTCGGCAAAGGATCGTGAATTATTTCTATACATCATTTACGAAATGTGGGAATCCAGAGTTCAGCGTGTACGATAATCTATGTCCAATAGTCACTACGAAGCAGAATTTCGGCGACTTATTAATTCCCAAGGATCACCCCAGTTGTGCGAAGTCCGATTGTTATTATATAAACAGAGAGACATTGCTTAGGGCTCACATGACGGCGCACCAGAGTGAGCTCCTCAAAGCAGGACTGAACAACTTTATAATGATTGGTGATGTTTATCGTAGAGACGAAATAGATTCCACACATTTTCCAGTCTTTCATCAAGTAAGTTTACTTAGGTATATGAATCATTTTTAGTACGAATTATGAGTTCTTGAAGTCTATAAATATCTAAAATTATCAGTCAGTCTATGGTATATTTCTTCCTTTGTGGTACTCCAACCTCTAGAGAGTAAATTCATAGATCATAGATCTAATAATTCTTAACTACATTGACTGTTCACAATTACAGGTAGATGCAGTAAGATCTCAACGCAAAGAAGAACTGTTCACAAATGCTGATTATGAAATATTTGATCCATCATTCAACCCTAAGGAACCTCGCAAATACACCAACAGTATTGACGACCCTATGAGACAGAGTTGCCATACTTTAGAGGCAACAAAGCTAATGGAAGCACAACTGAAGAATCACTTAATCGGTCTAGTTAAAGCCTTATTTGGGAAGAATATTAAGCATCAATGGGTGGACGCTTATTTCCCCTTCACCCACCCTTCCTGGGAACTCGAAATTTTCTATGAAGGCAAATGGATGGAGGTTTTAGGCTGCGGAATAGTCCGGAATGAAATCCTAGTCAATGCAGGCCCAAGTAATAGCATTGCCTATGCTTTTGGACTTGGTCTTGAGAGGCTAGCAATGGCCTTATACAAGATACCAGATATCAGGTTGATGTGGAGCCAGGATTCAGGGTTCCTATCGCAGTTTCAAACTAATGATTTGAATGCTAAAATAAAATATAAGGCAGTATCGAATTACCCTCAGTGTATAAATGATATTTCTTTCTGGCTTCCTGAAAACTTGACTGGGGATCAGTTTATGAGTAATGACTTTTATGACTTGGTTCGTGATGTAGGAGGGGATATTATTGAACAGGTTGGCATTATACATTTTTAACATAATATACAGTATTTTACATAACTTTACACATCAGCTATTTTACCCTAAATTGGCTACTAACCTACATTATCTTACCTTTGCACAATCTTGGTAAAACTATATAAACACATTTTTAAAAGTGAAAACAAAAAACAAATTAATATGTTCTAATGGGTTTTTTCATTAATATGCTCTAGGATGGCCATGTCGAATATCTAAGCTTGACTCCAACAAAACAAAAGTCTTAAAATCCATAACTTTTTTTTGGAAAATAATAATTTAATTAGATTTTAATTTAAGTTACTGTTACTGTTAACCTGTATCATCCCATTGTTGGGCAAAGGCCTCCCTCCATTCCTGCTACTCTTCGCTATTTGAAGCCACCAGTATATGTAAATTAATTATTTGTTCTTATTCCAGGTGAAATTAAAAGACAAATTCATCCATCCAAAGACAAAGAAACACAGTCTCTGCTTCAGCATAGTCTACCGACATCTAGAGAGGACCCTGAACCAAAGCGAAGTGAATCAAATTCACAAAGATATTGAGAAGGCGGCAGTTGATGCATTTAATGTAACTATTCGATGAAATTGTAGATCTTAAGTTAATAAATATATTATGTTGAGTTTAATTTCATGGTTCCTTTATTTTTAAAACAATATTAATTATTTATTTATCAATTTAAGATAAACCGCGTTCCTTAAGTATTCAGTGAGGCGCTGGTCTCCTGCTTTACGAAACACTCTCTCAACTCATCTGATATAGTCTAGTGACTGATTGCGCAGATAACATAGTGGGAAAAAAAACAACAAAGTAGGTATTTAAGGTTTACAGTGCTGAAAAATGCAAGTATTCTGTGCATAAAAACCGATTGTATGATCCTTAGAATGCAGCGAAGAGGTTTTTATGTCTATGGTATGAACAGATTTGTACTAGATTTTATTACAAAGATGACTTAACGCCAAGAACGTCACTAGGGGGCTCCTGTAACCCCATCCTATCTTGCAAGAATTAGGGTGCGTTACCATTGAAGCGGAGCGGAGCTTAATAATTGACCAATCACAATGCATTGCAAATAGATTTCGACAATGTCAATGTGTTGTTTGAATTCCAATGCGGTGCGATTGGTGAATCGAGCTTTGTACCGCTCCGCAAGCGCAACCTTAACAACTTCATATTAGGTCATGTTCCTTCCTTTTAATTGTATTAGCTTCACCACTCCCTTTACATTAAATAAAGTAAAAATGCAGGTATGTATTATTAAGAGATTTATTAAAACAATCTACTTACATTTAAATACCTATACTTAGGTAAAATGTATTTATTTATCACAGTCGAAAGGTAATACCTCGTAGTAATACTAATAGTAAGAACTTGTAGCAGTTAATATAAAAATAGAACAAAACAACGTAGTCTGTACTAATATAATAAAGCTCAAGAGTTTGTTTGTTTGAATGTGCTACCTCTGAACTCTGGATAGCTTCATTCAGAAGAAAAGTAGAGGCTCCTTTTAAATAAGTATGAAAAATTACAAATCCATTTGCAACAATGTAACGGTAAACTTAACGGTAACTTAGCCTATCATCAAATAGTATAGTGACGGTAAGAGGATTCTTAGGGTGCGTTTCCGATGAAGCGGACCGGCGAAAGCGGAGCTTAAGAGCGGCCAACCCGTCTTACTTTTCATACAAACGCTGTTACGTGATTACGGCGTTGTTATAGATCTTTCTTTGAATTTTTTTAGCTAATAAGTATCTTATGCACTATATCTAGGTTTCTATCATAAAAGAAAATCAAAATATTTAGAAACAAATTCAGTATAAGCCTCCGAAAACCGGCTTTTTTGCACAAATTTTACCTGAACTTTGGGCGGTCATATTGTACTTATAAATTGTAAAATTAAAGAAAATATTATGATAGAAACATCGTAAATATAATGGAGATTTTAAATAACAATCATTTATTTTACAAACATGCAAGGTTTATTAATAAACACGTATATCCTGGAACATGTTTTATGAAGATTCCGCACACTATATTTTGTTCAACGTTATCGCGGTCTCTCTTGCTGGTTGACAAGTGACGGAAAGAGGTATGCGGGGGACGAGTCTATCTATGAATGGCGCACTCGCTCGCTAGCTCGCTAGTTCGGTCGCTCGCTCGCTTTGTATATAACGTTCTTCGTTCTTTGTATTATTGTATTGTGCCTACGATATATTTACTAGCTGCGCCCCGCGGTTTTACCCGCGTTGTGCCCGTTCCCGGGGAAATTTAAGAACCACTCGACCGATTTTGTGCAAACTTCACATAAACCATCTACTAAATAGTCCGAACAAAGCCTAAATATTTAGTTTGGATAGGTCAGCCCGTTCACGAGTTATAAAATTACAACGAAAAGTGGCATTGATTTTTGTATACCTATTTCCATAATATCCCACACGTATGTTCTCTCGAACTTATTTGTACGTAATAATGAGTACTTTGATTATGTCGAACAATGTTTTTATATATCATCAATAGATTTAGCAGCGCACACCAAATAACCAATTTTTGTGGGCATGTTTTTCATACCTTTTGGGTAACATTATTCCAATTTGAATACGGATCCCTTTTTTAAAAAAAAATACCTCGCCTATGTCCGTACCTAAAGTGTACGAGTACTTTACCTATAGGTGAAAGAATTCAAACAAACAAACAACTATACAAACAAAGTTACAAACTTTACATCTTTATAATATTAGAATAATAGCAATGTGCGTGAAGCGAGTAGCGAGTATCGGTAGTAGCGAGGTAGTGAGGCGCGTCATATCACAGTTTAAATTAGTTTCCAGTAGGTATTAAATTAATAAATTTGAATTTGAATTTATATATGATTTTTGAAGCAGCGTTTTTTGCATTAATCGATTATATTGTGCTGTTTTTGGTTGTTTGAGTTGTTCATTAACTCATTCAGAGATAAAATTTTATAAATTACCGGGAATAATTAAATCTACTTATGAAAAAAACAGCATGCATATTTATTATACACTTAATGTTTCATTTAAAATTAATTTTATTTGATAAAAAATACTCACAATCAAAAACTAGAAGAAAATATCAAGTAAGTGTAAAAAAATATCAAGATGCAATTAAAATAGTCTAGGCGGGCAGCCCTATCGCATCTGAGCGTTCAGCGCGTGTGTAGGTATCTAACTGAAGAACAGAGCCGAGTTACATTACTGGTATTACTATACTGTGATATTATCATGAATCTCATCGTACGTATCGTCAACGGCCGTCCGCCCCGAGTGAGCGACGAAAGTTATCGAATGCCAAACGAGCGCTCAGACGCTTTCTCTCTCTTTTCGCAGTGCCTCTTTTTCTGACATTGCGCTAGTTGAAACAACAAGCTTTTCAATAATGTTCGCGTTGGAGATAGACGGCCCGGGAAGGGCCCTCTTAACGACCAATCAAGATTTTGACAATCATGTGTCAACTTGTTGTGATTGGTCAATTGAGCTTAGCACCTCTCTGCCTTACTTCTATGGACACATCCTTAGTTATTTCATGACTTCGAGCACATCAAGTACTTATTATTTAATTACTTAGTTCAATATATTTAAAACGTACACAGAAATATTGAAAAACGTGATGATTATGTTTACCACTCATTTGAACGAGTGCTTAAACTTATATCTAAACGGTAAAGTCACATTTTAAAAATAGTCCTAATAGTAAACAATTCAATTGCTATTATATTCTAGAATAAATTAGGTACATAATGCCCTTAAGGATTATACAAAAATAGTTTGTAAGACTAGACACTAGTCGTGGATGCAGAAACGACTATCGCAACAGAGCACCCGAGCCATACATATAGTTTGTAAACTCACACTATTTGCGCTCATTGTACTAAATGAAACGGAACTATGGAATATATAACGTATTATTAAAATACGTACCCGACGTTCCTAGCGTATTACATCACTCGTGGTCACGGGATGACTGCCCGCGTTGTATAATATTCTAACGCGATACAGCGCCGTTTCATTTAGTATACAGAGCTTGTAAATTCAAATATTTGAGGCTTCACTTGAACCAGGAATTGAACCCGGAATATCGGAAAAATCTACACCAGATGGCCGTACTGTTGCATCTCATACCCCTAAAATGCAATCATCTTGTTCCTCGCTAGGTTCTGGACTGTTCAGTTTCCTGTGGCACCCTGTTGGTAGGACTAGATGAGTCGGTCGCACCTCATCAACATCCATCTCAGATGAACAACGCGAAGCCTCTTCTTCATTAAAGATAGAATCGTCGAGATAATCTTCCGAATAGTCATCGCTGAACTTGGGAGAAGGGCTGTTATCAGAAAAGAGAGGTATCGTATTGTCCTCGTCATCTATCCGTCTAACCTTCTTTATCAATGGCTCGTCATCACTGGAATCCGAATAGATGTCGGGCCCTTCATCCTGGTTTATTCCGCGCAGTTTATGTATCACGCCCTTATTCCTCATTAATACATTTGCTGCGTTTATCTGACTAAGCGACATACTCAACGGTTTTAGAGTCAACCCTTCTCTGACACTTAGCTTCTGTTTTCTCTGGTGACTTTCTGATGATGAGGCTAGTTCTCTTGACATAGTTCGTCTGTGTAAAGGTGAAGATGTAGACTGTCTCAGTATAGGTATGGATGTTGATTTTTTGCGGGCGTAAGGTGATTTATATGTGTTCTTTAAAATTGGTGCAGTTCCTGAGTATAATCGTTCGTAAGCTGGGTTCGGGCGTCTCACGTGTGGCGGCAATTCTTTTGCATGTGATAATCTTTTTAAAGGCGGGGGTTCTTTCGGAGCGGGCGTGACTGGATCATCTCCGTCATCAGTCAGATCAATCATACCAGTTTGAACGAACGTTTTCGCTTCAGGTCCGGGCGGCGCCTTTTTGATTCTAACATTAATAATGCTCATTACGCCAGTATCAATGTCTAGCTTGAAGAATTTCCCGTTAAGATTGTAAGCGTATTTGAGTTCTGCGTAAGAACTTACTGAGTAGAACTCTGTGTAGGGCAAGTTGCTGGGGGGGGTGACGGCTTCCGAGTGACTGTTGTACATTGGTTCTTTATACTTGATCGTCGGTACGGGAGCTATAGTGATTTGCCCTTGTTGCAGCTCTGAAGTCGTCGTGACTGGCTGCGGTAGTATTGTGAGGATGGTCTCTATTGGGACGGCGGGCGGCGCTGGTGCAATGGTCACTTCGACTGCAGCCGCGGGAACATCATCTTCAAATATCCCGGACATCATCATCAGATCAGACAACAATGACTTTCTATTGTCATTCGGATTTTCACCATTATTTTCGCTACTTTCAATAGCTGCTTCTTCTTTGTCAGTTTCTATCGGGTTTTCTGGTTCAATGTCAGTAGTCATTACTGGATCAATAATATCGTTTTTATCATTGATGGTTTCGGGCAAATCTTCAAAAATTTTTACGTTTTCATAGGCTGGTTCGGTTATATTGGATATAGATGCGACAGATAGTTCTTCTTCGTGAGTCGAGTCAATATTTGGTACGGAAATATTATTTGGATTGACGTTAGATGGTGTTTCAATACCACCACTACTTTTTACAGGACTTTGAAATACTCCAGGGTCACTACTTTTTACAGGACTTTGTAAGACTCCAGTATCACTACTTTTTAAAGGACTTTGTAAGGCTCCAGTATCACTACTTTTTACAGGACTTTGTAAGACTCCAGTATCACTACTTTTTAAAGGACTTTGTAAGGCTCCAGTATCACTACTTTTTACAGGACTTTGTAAGACTCCAGTATCACTACTTTTTCCAGGACTTTGTAAGGCTCTAGTATCACTACTTTTTCCAGGACTTTGAAAAACCCCAGTATCACTATTTTTTCCAGGACTTTGTAAGGCTCCAGTATCAGTACTTTTTCCAGGACTTTGTAAGGCTCCAGTATTAGTACTTTTTCTAGGACTTTGTAAGGCTCCAGTATCACTACTTTTTACAAGACTTTGTAAGACCCCAATATCACTACTTTTTCCAGGACTTTGTAAGGCTCTAGTATCACTACTTTTTCCAGGACTTTGAAAAACCCCATTATCACTATTTTTTCCAGGACTTTGTAAGGCTCCAGTATCACTACTTTTTACAGGACTTTGTAAGGCTCCAGTATCAGTACTTTTTACAGGACTTTGTAAGGCTCCAGTATCACTACTTTTTACAAGACTTTGTAAGACCCCAATATCACTACTTTTTACAGGACTTTGTAAGGCTCCAGTATCAGTACTTTTTACAGGATTTTCCAAACCTCCAGTATTTGTTTGCAAGTCTATTTCTACATTGGGATTCGATACAAATGTCGTGTTTTGACTGATATGTGTTTTCAAAGCGTCTAGTATAGCCGGCATCATATCTAGGTTGAAGTTGCAACTGGTAGGGTCTACAGCATAAGTCAACGTGCCATCAGGCAGCATCACTATTTTAACTCCATTGGGCACCTGTATAGGCTCTGGTGCCTTACCAATGCTATCAAGATCAAGTGGTATCTTTACATTGGTCAAAAGTAACTTATTCTTACCAATGAACAGAGGTTTTTTTGAATCTCGAGTATTTTTGTCTATGAACATTAACTTCTTTTTGTTCTGTTTGGGTTTCTCTATGGGTGAAGGATCTGGATTAACGGCCACTGGTGTAGAAGTTTTCCTTTCTACTATAATAGTTTCTTTGGTACTAATGGGTATTTTTGTAATTATTCTTCCAGTTGGGTTTATTGTGGTGGTGCATTTCGCCTTTTTTACTATCATATTCTTGCTCTCCTTTGACTCTGTAACCACAGTTGATACAGGCATGTTTTTCTTATAAAATATTCTTGATTGTTGTGATTCTTTTGCCCACATATTCTGTGTTAAAGACCCAGCTGGTTCACTGTCTTGTGAGTTGTTATCATGGAATGGGATTTCGTCTGGTAACTGCTGTGTGTCGTCACACGTTTGATGATCATCATAGTCGTCGTCATCGAGGTTTATAATTGTTTCAACATCACAACTTGGTTTACTCGGTGCAACGGGGAAATCAACTGATGTCGGAGCTTTTACACTTGGTTCGTCTTCTACTGGCATAATAGTGCAAACCAAAGCCGCTTCTTTCCTTTGAGGTTTTAAAACGTTATAATTATCTAGATTGTGCGCAGCTTCGTCTGTTTCATCATCGTCGATCACGATCGGATCTGAATTTGGAGGTCTAAAATCAGTTACCCTGATATTTGCCAATTTTTCTATTTCAATCATATTTTTATAAGGGCGTTTATTGCGAAACCGGGCGAATTTTTCCGGTTTCTCTATTAGCTCCTGTGCTAGTTCGCGTCGGCAGCAACATTGGCAAATTTTGCCACACGCATGCCCCATCCGGGCACGTTTTATTTCGTTATTAAGTATAAGTAGCCTGCACTTTGCCCAACAACAGTATTTTTGTCTTTTCTTGTTTCTTGCGTCTTTCGTGTTTGATAGTGTTGTCTCAGTCTTCGGCATTTCTTCTAGCACTGTTTGTACTTCTTCAAAAGACGTTGCGGGCTCATTGTCCTCTGGCACAACTTCCACTACCTCATCGTCTTGAGGTACATTTGCTACTGGCGTATTTTCCAAAGGCTTTTCCACTTTATCTGGTTCCGGCTCAGCTGATTGAGGTTTCTTTTTCTTCTTAATCTTTTTATATCCCCCTAACAAAGTCACGTTAGGGAAATTCGGTGGCACTGTACCTAATTCGGTCTTCAATACTTCAACTATTTTGTAAATCGTGTCAATCGTTAGATAGCTGTCTGTGTCCTCATGGAACTGTATGGGTTTGTTATGCCAAGAGACTTGGTATGCTTTTTTGTTGAATTTTCTTTTTGCAGGTTTATTTGCTGGATTGGTTGTTGCCTCTCTATCAGTGATTACTGGCGTGTCTTTGGTATCGTCGAAGATTGCTTCAACATCATTGGTTGTTTGATTCTTGGCTTCAGCGTCATGCAATGTGACGTCACTACTTGCTTTATCAACAATGATAATATCATTGCTTACGTTATTAACCATGACGTCATTGCTTACGTCATCAACTCTCATAGGCGGTACTTGCGCAGTAAGTAGTTTTTGGTTTATACGCCTGACTTCACTTATATCCGGTAGGTTAATGATTTTATTCCTTTCTTTCGTTCGTATTTCAAGATCTTCTTGGGATAATAAATTTTCTTCCATCAGGCTTTGCACTGGGATGGCAGAAGGTATTACAGTTGTGTCTTGAGTTTCTACTATTGGTATGTCTGTAGTATTTTGTTCCTCTTTTATTTTAACGTCAGTGTTGCCAGGTTCTAAATAAATAGTGCCGTTGGTAAGTCTAGATTCGAACGCCTTACACAAATCTATTGTCATAGGCTTACATTCATTCAACAATATTCGATTTCGTATCGAACTCAGAAAACCTAAGGGTAATCTTTTGAGGCGCGTATTAAAGTCAGGATTTTTACAAAGTTGAATTGGATTATATGATTTATTTCTTGGTTTGTAAAACAAATGACTTGTAATTTTTATTCTTTTTGTTATTTCAATTTCTTGTTCGTCTGAGGATTCAGGATTATCTTCAACTTT
Organism: Cyclophora punctaria; assembly: GCA_951394245.1. Lineage (NCBI taxonomy): Eukaryota > Metazoa > Arthropoda > Insecta > Lepidoptera > Geometridae > Cyclophora > Cyclophora punctaria. The sequence goes on along the minus strand of OX596192.1, from coordinate 3,957,250 downwards.
CAAATCTTTTTCATCAAAATTACTACCAGTTTGATCTGAACATCGAGATATTATATCTGCTTTATCAGCTGTATTCTCCCTTTTAATTTCTTTATATTCTCGTTCATAATTTACTGGTTTACTTTCTTCAACTATCTTTGTGATTATATCTCCTTTGACTGTGGTTTTATTCTTGGGGTAAGCGGCCATGTTTTCTAGTTTAGTTGTGTACACTACAGGGTACATTAGTAACTTCATGTCTATTCTAGGAGTGACATCAGTTTCATCAGGTTCATTTTCTAGTGGTTTTTCTTCAACTGGTTCTGCAAATAAAAACAATTTGTTATTAAAACTTGGCGAGGGACTTACGCCGTTTTCATTTGAGCCTAGCAGGGACCCGCAGGCTTAGCCGCATTGAAGCTGTTTCTGTGGAAATTTTCGTTTACTCCCACCTGTTCTGTTAAATAGTTCTGTTGACAGAACTACTGGGACTTTTTTTACCATTAGTTCTGTGACTTAAAAGACTATGCTTTACGACTTTTATCTAGTAAAAAAAAACCTAACCTACCGAATAGTTAGTATTGTCAACAGAACTACTCAACAGAACAAGTGAGAATTGTATTCCCAATTGTTTTGTGGACAAAACTAATGGTAAAAAAAGTCCCAGTAGTTCTATCAACAGAACTACTCAACAGAACAGGTGGGAGTAAACTAAAATTTTGGCATGGAAAGTCAACCAACCTTCCTTTTGAATTAATCTGTATATTGGTTAAAGACGTGAAAATCCGTTCAGCAATTTTTGTACAAACGGTTACATACAGTCAGGCAGCTTTTCGGGACTTTGTTTAATATGTTATGTATAGATTGTCATGTGACGTTTTCGGTGAAAGGATTGACCGTTTGATCCGTCATCCCCGGAACCCGTTCCGGTGGGAATTTCAGGATAAAAGTGGCCTATGTCCTCCAAAGTCTAATATATTGATAAAATCCAAATCGGTTCAGTGGTTTAGACTTGAAAACAAAACGGACAGAAATACTTTCGCATTTATCATATCGAAGGGAAAGTAAGGATTGAAGCGATATTGATGGCGATCGTGATGGCATCAATATCGTTTTTAATTGTTTCCAGTGAATAATTTCAATAATTTTAATTGAATATATTATGTTTGCTGTAACAAAAACCACCACAAAATCCTTACCTTCTTTAATTTCTGTATCACTATCATCCTCTTCAACATACGCTATCCCATCATCAACAAACTGAATTCCATCGTCAATGAAATCAAGTTTGGGGCAAACAATATCATCATCCTTCTTTGAAGTAGGTTGAGTATCTATTGTATCGTCTTCGCTTGAACTATCAAGAGCTATCGCAAGAAGATTATCTTTCAATTCCTTTATTGACTCCTTTAAATCAACATTAGTTTTGAGTATATTATCATTAATTTGGCTTATATTTTCATTTATTTCACTCTTATTTTCACTATTAATATCAGTAGCTTCTATATCAACATGCCCCCCAGTCACAGCCGCTATCACAGGCATAACAATGTCGGAATCACTTAACAACTTATCACTTGGTCTTAAAATATCACTATTTTCAAGCTTAATGACGGTCGTTTCAATTTCTTTAACTTGCTCTACATTTTCTGTGTCCTTGTCACTGTCATCGTCTATAAGTATTGAATGTTCTATAGTCTCTGGTTTATTCCCTTCTTCATTTGAATTGCTTTCTTCATCGTCTTGCTCGTTCGCCTCTTCAATGATATTGGCTATGCACTCGTCTATGTTGATATTCTTGTCTATGCCAGGTTCTGTTTCAGTATGTAATTCTTCGTTCGTGTCATCCTCGAATGTCGTGTTGGATATTTCTTTCTCGGCATTTTCCAATCTTTCTATTTCTTCTTCAAAGTCATTGTTTCCTTCATTCTCTTCAACAGAGTAATGTAGGTCGTTTTCAACAACGTCTACGGGTTCTGTTTTGACTCTGACAGGAGGCGGTTCTGTTACGTCATCGTCTTCAGTGTCCTGATTGTCGTTGGTTTCGTCGTCAGAGTCGTTGTCTACGGTTATCGTTTCAATGTGTTGTTCTATTATTTCAACGTCGGGTAAAGATGCTGGAACAAAATGGATATTTTAGTATAGATAATGTAACGTAGTTATATTTCAAAGGAACTCATAATAAGAGATTTATATCTATACTAATACTAGCTGCGCCCCGTGGTTTCACCCTCAGCGCCCCCGTTCCCGTGGGAATTTTGAGATTTTTATTCCTTATTTCTCATAAATAAAAACCTTGACCTGACAATAAGGAACACATTAAAAAAAGAATCATCCAATTTGGTGCAGTCGTTCTGAAGTTATGCGCTTAGCAACAGATTCAGCGATTCATTTTTATATTATAGATTTTAAAGAGGTAAAAATTTTAATTTTGTAATGTTCGGGTATACTCGGGAAAGTCGGGAATTACCAGTCCGATTTGAATCAATCTTATTGTAATACATAGCTAATTCGAGATGAAATTGAACACAATTGACACAATGCGGGCAAAACCGCGGCACGCTCAGTAGTCAGACATGTATAATTAGTATGTATCATGTAAATTACTAGTATTATACTTACAATCAGCCGGCAGCGAGACTGACAAAGCTTTCTCTTCCTGAAAATGATATAAAGAGATCATTCCACACCATAAACACATAAAGTATTAGCCAGTAATGTCCCACAGTTGGGCATAGGCCTCTCGACTCACCGAAGATGTGAGGAGGTTCTCAGTGACTCAGTGAGGAGGTTCAGGCGTAAAATATATAAATAATAATCAAATATAAAATACTAACCATTTGTTCGGGCAAAATTACTTTATCCTTTTCAATACAATCGAACCAACTCAAAAATGCTTCCGTTATGACTTTCGGGAATCTGTAATCGAAAACAAGTATATTTAGAATAAAAGGTAATAAATAATTTCACAATTCACACAGTAATGTTATCTACTAAATATTACGCTAATTTAAACGATCATAATTTGTTTATCTATTTATCTATCGCAAGTCTGCCGAGCTAAAATGGAACTGGGCTGGACATGTCTGTCGCAGGCCTGATGAGTCTTGGGCAAAAATCGTCACTTTATGGGACCCAGACCCAAAGAGGCGACGCCGCAGCAGACCAAACGGAGATGGCGAGATGAACTCGACGGATTTTTGCCTGGTTGGCGTCGTGCTCGTGAGGCTCTAAATAGAGAGAAGTGGAAACGATGGAGGGAGGCCTTTGCCCAACAATGGGACACCCAAGGCTAATATAATAATGATAATTTATCTATTATGTATCTATAATTTTTATATTTTGTTTGTTTTAACAAACTTATCTCAGAAACTACCCATCCGATTTGAATTCATTCAACGGGAAGGGTTTATTCTAGCTACTCTATGATATAAGCTCTATGTAAGTAGTTATATCATCTCGAAATTCCCACAGAAACGGGCACAACGCGAGTAAACCCGCAGGGCGCTATAGTTAAACATATGAATACTTCATAAGAATATATAATTGACACCCAGACGTCGTCGCCAACAACTATATCTTTACATATTGTTGACTCCGGGCGGGGATCGAACCCGCAACCCCCGACACAGTAAGCGCTCTCACTGCCACTGTGCCAACGGGCTTGTAAATCACAAAAATATAAACCAACTTACTTGGTAGCTACAACGATTTCAATAGGCGACGGTGCATTGTCCTTAGCCAAGTGTAGCAGCCTCGTGTTGCCGCGGTATTGGTACCAGAACGAGTAGAACTTGGAGCGGGTCAGCTCCTTGAGTTGGAACCACCGGCGCTGCAGGAGCATCGGGGACACTTGGTGACCTCTGTGATGGAGAAGGGGTTAATTCATGAGTCAAGGTAGTGTAACCAAACTATAATACTACTACCACAGATTACTAAATAGTTACTATGTCTACTACTTTAGTAGTAGTAAAGTAAAGTAAGGTATAACTTATGCCCCACTGTAATGCCACTGTAAAGTAAGGTAGAAAGTATAACTTATGCCTGTAATGCCCCACTGCTGGGCAAAGGCCTCTCATCTCACTGAAGACATCAGTACAGGGAGGAGGATGCTTATTTTATTAATAAGTGTATTTACTTGAAGTAATGACTTGCTTTATTAACTTTCTACCGAGAAAAAAATAAAGCTGAGTTTGTTTGTTTGTTTGTAAGAATGAAATAAACTCACTAAACCTTTTTCCTCAGGAGCAATCGCCATCGGCTGGAAAATTGACGACATTGGTCCACATTTATGGACCAGTAAGAAAATACAGTGTACGTACTTGGAGTTGTAGTAGAGCGTGGCGCGCGACCAGGCCCGCGCCAGCTCGTCGGCGCGCAGCTCCTCCAGCCGGAACAGCTGCACCAGCGACACCAGCTTCAGCAGCAGCGCCGTGCCCGTGGGCGACGATATGTTCTCCTGGGGATAAACAATTACAGTGACGTATGGACGGATGACAGGTGGGTGACGGAGCGGAGCTCAACTGGGATTGTCAAACAACGCATTGACATTTCGAGATGCAACATACCATCACTACATAGTATAAAACAAAGTCGCTTTCCGCTGTCTGTCTGCACCTATGTATGCTTAGATCTTTAAAATTACGCTACGGACTTTGACGCGGTTTTTTAAATGGATAGAGTGATTCAAGAAAAGGATTATAATGTATAAAAATTCCCGAAATTCTTACAGGAACGGGCACAACGTTGGTAAAACCGCGGGGCTCAGCTAGTATATATATAACCTTCGCGTTGAATGTGCCTATACGTTAGAGAAAGAATATTTGAAATCGGATTGGTAGTTGCTGAGATTAGCGAGGTCCAAAAAACAATCTCATTAGCTATGTTATAGTATTACTAGCTGCGCCCCGCGGTTTCACCCGCGTTGTACCCGTTCCCGCGGGAATTTCGGGATGAAAAATAGATGTTGGCCGATTCTCAGACCTACTCAATGTGCTCACAAAATTTCATGAGAATCGGTCAAGCCGTTTCGGAGGAGTACGGGAACGAACACTGTGACACGAGAATTTTATATATAAGATAACTATCTACACTAATATTATAAAGAGGAAAACTTTGTTTGTTTGGTTGTAATGAATAGGCTCAAAAACTACTGGACCGTTTTAAAAAATTCTTTCACCATTCGATAGCTACTTTATCCACGAGTAACATAGGCTATTTTTCATCCCGAAATTCCCACAGAAATGGACACAACGCGGGTAAAACCGCGGGGCGCTGCTAGTACGTAATACTTTAATATTATAAAGAGGTAAAGTTTCTAACTTCATTTGTTTGTAAGGGCTAATCTGAGAAATTACCAATCCGATTTGAATAATTCTTTTTGTAATAGATAGCCCCATTCAACGGGAAGGTTACAGGCTACTTTTTATCCCGAAATTCCCACGGGAACGGTTCCCATCGCGCATATAGATACTCACCCTGTCGATGAGGTCGACGGGCTCGTGTACCAGCACTAGGTCGACGAGCAGCCAGTCGGTGGCGGTCATCTGCGCCACGCCCGCCACCAGCGCCGCGCGGTCGCCCGCAGCCAGCAGCCGCTTCAGCTTCTTGACCGTCAGCACGCGCATGCGCTCCCTGTAAATATAAAACAAATCTATTCATATTATGTGAAATTGGAGTCTCTGTTTGTAATATTAAAATAACAGCTTTTTACTACATGCATCTATACTTTTAAAATATACGGTACATAAGCCACATATTTTTTCTAAATGTTTTCTGTTTGTTCCTGTCTCTGAAATGGCTGAACCTATTTTGACGGTACTTTTACTGGCAGGTAGCTGATGTAATAAGGAGTAAAGTACATACACGATTTTTTTTAATCAATTTAAATCATGTGGGGATATCTCACAAAAATCTCTTTGTGAAACTTTCCTCAGTTTGGTTAGGGCATTGCAGGCTGAATCACCTGATTGCTCGAAAAGTAAGACGATTCTGTGCTTCGGAGGGCACGTTAAGCCGTCGGTCCCGGTTACTTTCTACGGATAGTAGTCGTTACATGAGCCATGTCAGAGGCCTTTGGCGGCTCAATAACTCTGACACCAGGATTGGTCAGGTTGACCATCCACTCGATGAAGAAGAAGAAGCTTATAGTATGATATGTGTTGTGACCAGAGCTTGGCGAGCGCGGCGCCCCGCTCGCCCACCTCGGCCCCGAGGCGGCGCCACACGTCGGCGCCCGCGCGGCCCTCCGTGTACAGCCGCGCCACCGACCGGATCATGCGCCGCTTGAACTTGTCCAGCGAGTGACGCTCCGCGCCCGCCTGCGCGCGTCTGGGGACATACCAGAACAAGGCTGTTAGGAAACATACCGCAAAAGGGTTCCATAAATGAGCCGAAACGTCAGATAAAAATGTAAAATAAAAGCGTAAACGTAGTTTCAATTCAAAAACATACCGCAACATAAGTATATGGGTTAAACGTACTTACACGGGTTTTTTCGAGTTAGAAAGTTAATAAAGCAAGTAATAACTTACTTTTTATTTCCCGACGTTTCGAGGGGATTGCACCTCTCGTGGTCGCGGGTGAACTGTTCGGGCGAGTTCACCCGCGACCACGAGGGTTGCAATCCCCTCGAAATTGTATTATAAACCAACGGGTGTTAATGTTAAAATAATATATTGATTCACTTACGGCTCAATCTGCGCAGGGGTCTCGTTCGTGTCAACATTGTCTACGGCGGTCTCATTCACAGGCGGCCCGATAACTTCCATGTCCTCTATAATTTCAGAGACAACTTCCGACGATTCAGGCTCTACATATTCTGGAATAGACAAAATCATTTTTAACGCTATTTAATGGCTATTTGATTCGATTTTAAATCGTACAAATAGAAGTAATCGAAAAGAAGTAAATTGCGTCGTTTGATAGAAGGCAACATTCGCCATTAGTACACTTTAGTGTTAAAAAACCCGCAGTAATATGACTTCGGGTTTTAAAGGAAAGTAAAATATTCATTTATTTGCCTCAAATAGTTATGATACACGCTTTAGTAGCCTACGTTACCTGCATTAATGAGCGGCTATTTCTCTATAACATCTACACTAATATATTAAAACCGAAGATTTCACTTTTCTTTTTGTTCCTTTTAACTCTTTAACCTCAGGAACTGCCAATCCCATTAGAATTATTATTTCAACAACGGAGCACTAAGCGGGTAAAACCGCGGAACGCTGGTAATAAGTAATATCAGGTTATATGAACCTTCGTCAACATCGGAGCCCGAACATCCTTCGACATCATCCATCCCAGCACGATAAGGCTTCGGTATAGCAGTCTTCAGTATCCTGCGGCCTCCGGACCAGAGGTTCCTCACATCATCCTTGTCGAAATGATCGACGCAGACGAATTTCGGTCCTTGTTTAGACGGGTCAGCGCTCATATCAAAACCTATAATCATGATAATTGATATTAATAGGAGTATTTGATATTAATTGAAGAGGAATGGACAAAAATCGCCATTTTTGTCTACAAAGGAATTCTAAAAAATAAAATTTAATGTCTCTGCTAAGAAGTCAGTGGGAGCGAGACGGCAGCAGTACAGGCGCGGACCAATCACAATACTTGAAATTGGAAGTTAAAATAGTTTAAGCACAGTGATTGGCCAAATCCACCGCCATTGACTGAGGCGTACTAAAGAACACTATATTATTACCTATATCGATTCTAGCAATCGCTTATATTAAGCCTGTGTTAGCTATAATATATATTAATATTTTTATAGCCAGGCATATTACTATATATTTTCTATACTAATTTTCGTGTGACCGCACACTCAGCTATAATATATATTTCTGTGACGTCACCAAGCGATACCGTAATATACATTATTGCATATTACTATATACTAACACTAGGACGACCATCAATAATGAAAGCAAAATATATATTTCTCAGTGTGTGGTAGCTTGCTATAATATATATTATAGTACGATATATTAATATATATTATAGCTAAGTCTGTGACGGGCTTCATTCGTCCGTTTCTCCGCTCCGCAGCCTCGCTCGGCATCAATGGACAGGCACCCTAAAACTAGCATGTTTACTGTCGCCCTTACAAAGGTGAAATAAGAAACCCATTTACTAAAACTTACCACAATTTCTAATCCAAAGTCTTTTCCGCTTACTTTCTTTTTTAGGTAACATAAACATAGTTCTGTTTTTGGATGTGTTGAGGCATCCTTGGTAGCTGCATCTATGTGTTGCCATTGTGGTTCGTAAACTTTGTACCTCCAGGGTGACACTGATACTTTAATACTTTCTGAAATGCAACAGACATTCGAAAAGTAAGGTATTAGCCTTGCGGGGTCTCACTTATGTGACTGACTAAATCTATACTTAATATTATAAAGAGGAAAAATTTGTTTGTTTCTATGTTTGAGGAAATCTAAGGAACTACCAATCTGATTTGAATAATTCTTTTTGTAATGCATAGCTACATTCAAGGGGAATATTATAGGCTATTTTTATCCTAAAATTACCACGGTAACGGGTACAACGCGGGTAAAACCCTCGTGGTCAGTACATATTGGCCATCAGTTATTTTTATTATTTAGTTACTGCTTCACTTTATTCCGCCCGCTCGGATTATTCAAATGCGACCTTCAATAATAACAGAATAATTAATAAGAAAAAGCAACACTACCACATTTCGAATTGAAGTTAAAATTTAACTTAAAAGTGTATCCGTAAATGTAGGTTCAATAGCCAACTCTAGTGTCGAAGTTTTTGAAACCACCTAAAAGCCTCCGGCATGGTCTAACGATTGATAAAATCGGGACCGACTGCTTGCCTTGGGAACGTGTCTTCCGGTAGCGCACGCCCCGGTAGCACGGTAGCGCTTAGATATAAATTCCACTATTTGTTACTGTTTGAATGTTCGCTTGCCCATACTTACTGAAAACTGAATCTCAAAATTTATTTTTTCATCAAACCCTTTCTTGTGGGGGGTTTATCTATAGGATAGGTCTTCAAAAATGATATTGAATTTCTATTATCATTTTTTTCTTAAGTTTGGGCGAGAGACACTTCCAAAGTGGTAAAATGTGTATGTGTGTGTCCCCGTAATTTCTAAAAGAATGATAAACCTAAAAAAAATATATGATGTACGTACAATAAGCATGCAAACTACCAACGAAAATTGGTTTTATCACTACATAGTATAAAACAAAGTCGCTATTTTTGTCTGTTTGTTTGTCTGTTTGTCTGTATGCTTAAATCTTTAAAATTACGCAACGGATTTTGATGCGGTTTTTCGTAATAGGTAGAGTGATTCAAGAGGAAGGTTTTATGTAAAAAAATTCCCGAAATTCCCACGGGAATGGGCACAACCCGGGTAAAACCGCGGGGCGCTGCTAGTAAGTCATAAACCGTAATTTACCTTTCATTCAATCACAATTGTGTATTGTGTATTGTTACTTTCTGCTACGGAACCCTTCATGGGCGAGTCCTTTTTCTTTTTCCTTTTTGTTTTATTCTTAAATTATAATTTATAATGTGAGCCTGTTTTCACGTATGTACCAACTGAGTTAAACTTTGTTATTTAGATAAGTGAGTTATTAGCATAAGTTGAGTTTCAATCCAGATCAAAATTGTATTTTCTTAAGTTTCATGTTTCTTTCATGATTGTAACTTGTTTTGTGCCTTAATAAATATCGGCCACCCATCCCAGTAGGGGGTTAAGCTGCACGTTGCTGAACAATGCCTATGAACTAACATCGGTTAGTCAAAGTACGCCACGAGCCTCTATTTGCGTATGTACCTACTATACAAAATAGATAGCGTAGTTATTAAGTTAGTCAATGGAAATTACTTGCATAAATTAAAATATATACATAATACAATACATAAATTAGCATTGCCATCTCATAATTTTTTTTTCAATGCCGATGAAGTATTTCCATTACTTACCATTATTTATATTTTTCCATATTATGTAAAAAAATATCACTTAATCATAATTAGAAACAACAATACTAAATAACGTACTGTTAATTTTACGGTAAAAATTGCAAAGTCCTTGGGATTCGAAAATACATTCATCTGCGAGTACTGCGAGCGAGCGCTCAATCGGTAACGCTGCCATACTGTACTGGAGAAAAATGTTGTCCTAGTTCCAACCCACGCCACTAGATGGCGTTAAAACAATTCTGATTAGTCAATTGACCGTCTTACTGTCCTATATACACACTACGCACGTCCTAAACCGAAACACGTCGCGTCAAACACACTGCGTAAAATAATATAATATGAATATTTTTATGAAATTGTTTGGATGCTATTTGTGATACTCACAAAAACCTTTACTAACGGAGGCCTGTGGCACCACTCGCTTTATAATTATCATTTCGTGGATTTTTCTGAAATAATGTCTCGCTATATTAAATTATGATTTCATAAAATATTTGAGAATAAATATCAAGTTAACTTACCATATTTATCAATTTTTAACCGACCTCAAAAACTAAAGGGGGTTCTTAATTCCATTGGATGGTTTTTTGTACGATTTTTATATAGTTACCCGACATCGTTCACGAATCGATTTCCAAAATTCTTACGGTGTATGGTAGGATGGTACCTATGCTTAGATTGGTCCCGTTTAACATAATTAAAATAGAGTGGTAAATCTCATAAACACCTGGTTTTAAAGCCAATTTTCGCTTGAAAAAGGCCTTCCTACCTACATGATGGATGACAAATTAAATTTAATAGGTACTTGAAACCAAGAATTAGGTAAATTAGGATTTACTTATTGTAATTTTTTTATATCCTTTATCTTCAGATCGACTACAAATAGGCAATTTCTGTAAAATTAAACTAGGTAGTTGAATAGTAAACACGTGTTTATTTTATTGTAATGTAAACACTTAAGAACCTACCATAGAAATTGAAAAATGTTAAGAGTGTTATCAATTTTTTTATTGGCAAGTTTAAATCTACATAATAAAACAATTAATTGAAAAAAAAACTAAAAATCTTTAATCAAATAAAAATCTTTATTTTTTGCCTGTGGTATATTTGTATACCTACTTACCTAACACAACCTCTGACAAATTAATTACATTTAATAACGTTTATTAATTTACACTAATAAGAACCAAATATATGGTTAAACCAGTGAACCTGCTTCAGAATTAAATACAAAATAAAAACACGTCTATTCCCTAAGCACGCTACCACCAGAATGGCAGACATGTTTACTTATAAAACATCAATAATGTGAACGTCAAATCAACACGTATTTTACCCGTAAACATTAAAAACAACAAAAAGTCATTACCTACTTCCAATGTCGGGATACAATTTCACTCGAAACAGACACAAAAACTATTTTTTTGCCGAGAAACATAATTAATTGAACACATTGATTTAAAACACCATTTTTCCTCGCAGACGCTCACTGTTCAACTTTTCGACACAAAATGGCGATTTTCGTTCCGTGGCGTAGCTACATGCGCGGTCGGTTTCGCCGGCTAGGGGCCCGCGGCGGGCGCTGTCATGGCGACGTTGACATGTAGCGCGCGAGCAGGACAGTAAATGTCATTGCCTACGAAAAAAAGCGAGACAACATAACGACTATTCGAAAATAACTCGAGTGGATGAATGAATGAATTTGACGTTTGACGGCAGCAAGCTGCGTGGATAGACGTTCGAGACGAGCTCATCTAAAGATTTAAAAATCACTTAAATAACTCTAGAAAATACGTATTTAAGATTAATTTAGGAAGGTAAAATTAATTAACAATAACTACTTAACTAACTTGTAGCATTATAAACAGATTAAGTGTGTCTTTAACTAACATATCATGTAAAAAATCAACACACGAAATACCTATCAATAAACAGAAATATTAATAGGTTACCCCTACCATTGGTAGAAAGTTATTATCACACAACTAGCAGCGCCCCGCGGTTTTACCCGCGTTGTACTCGTTCCCGTAGGAATTTCGGAATGAAAAATAGCCTATAACCTTCCCGTTGAATGTGGCTATCTATTACAAAAAGAATTATTCAAATCGGTTCAGTAGTTTCTGAGATTAGCGCGTTTAAACAAACAAACAAACAAACAAAACAAACTCTTCAGCTTTATAATATTAGTATAGATAAGTACCTACTACAGACTTTATGAGATATGGGTAATTACTAATTAGTATAAATCAAGGTTCCTACATTTTTGAGACATCTTATTTTTTATCCATCCAAGAAAAGTAAACTAACCACAAATAAGTAGTATACATAGGTATCTAGAATCTATCTTGTTGTAGTTTGCAGACAGTAAACAGATTAATCAAAATACATTCTTCTAGTACATAGTACCTACAAAACAAAGTCGTTTTCCGCTGTCTGTCTGTCCCTGTGTGTGCTTAGATCTTTAAAACTACGCGATTTAGTTTTTTAAAATTGATAGATTGATTCAAGAGAAAGGTTTATAGGTATAAAAATTCCCGAAATTCCCACGGGAACGGGCACAACTCGGGTAAAACCGCGGGGCGCTGCTAGTACTACATATTATATTGTGGGTTGCAGCCCTATATAATGTTAAGTGTGTAATGTACTAATGTATTTACCTACTAAACAACATGCGTATTCTATATTTTGTGACAACATCCTAATTACATAATACATCATAATCCTATTTCTATTATCCATGTTTCATACCTCTTTTATATTATATGGAATCTAATTTTTAAGTTGGAAGATTAAAATAGGTAACTATTTACTGGACGTATCGGCACTCGCTAATCGATCAAACCGGTTGGTTAATACTTACTGGTTTTTTAAATTAACCAAACACTAATTTTAAATCGAAACTAAGATATGGGATACACTTCGTTTTTTTAAAACCAGTCTTCTGTGACCACGGTTCCTGTAAAGGGACAGAAACGTCAAATAAAAATGTAAAATAAAAGCGAAGTGTATCCGTAAACATAGTTTCAATTAAAAACGCGTTGGTTAAGTCGACTTTATGTGACTTTATGGTTTGTTAGTAGAATCCCATAGTAGGGGACAATTCATGGACGCCTCATCGCCACTGAAGTAAAAGTTGCCTATAACGAAAATATGCCTATAAAAAAATAAATCATTTTAAATATTGTAGTCCAATCCATCTTGTGTAACCACACAAGTTCTATTTAAATTAATTTAAGAGAATATTTCGTCATACCTAATTCTAATTAAAATAATAAATAATAATTTTAGTCTTTTATTTAAATTTTTAGATTAAATCAGCAGTTTTTTCTTGCCCAGCTGACACTGAACATTGTAAAAAGGCTTAATTTTATCTAAGATTTGAAAACCATTTATTTGGAACCGACTACAAAAATAGAGGTTGTATTTTTAAGGTATTTTGGAAGGCTTAATAAAACACAGAAATAATTATCAACGAGTGAGTATTATTAATACCTTTTTTTACAATTCATAAGGATGTAATAATAATAAAATTCGACATTCATTCGACACATTTTCACTCTAACAATCACGTACTACTTATAAAAATTACCCGTTTTCTTAAATAAAACAAAATTAACAATTATTACAAAAATCCTGTATTTTCTCACAGGTCTAACCTGCAGCGTTTACATGTTTAATATTATTACACTAGCTGTTCCCCGCGGTTGTTCCACCTGCGACCCTAATAGACGGCGCTAGTGTGAAAATAGATCATGCCTTATTTATTTTCTCAGTGGTCGTTATCATTGTGTTACGAAGGAAATTTCTCATATTATATGTATAATTTAAAAATATCGCTTATCCAAGAAGAAAAATCTTATTATAATCCCAAAATTGTATCAGATTCTTCTTTAATTTCGATACAGTCCACGAATTCTTGTTCATGTTCTTCCTCGCTCTCGTTCTCCTCCGTTTCATCAAAACAGTCCTCAATCTCTGCAGTATCTGTGTCAGCTTGTGTCGTGTTGTCACATAATGGTGTATTATTCGAATTTTTCGGTGCTATAGGTACTAAGGGAGGCATTGAGGGATTTTGTGGCACTTCAGCCATGACAGGGACCATATTAGCCGAGTTCTGAGGTATGATATAAGCAGGCAATTCAGGTACATTCCAATTTACAGTATCATTTGGAGTCAAATTTTGATTAGCATTTGTTGAGGGTTTTGCAGGCACCAGTGGTATTAATGTCCCAAATAAAATTGGCATGTCTTGAGCATTTGTAGGTCGGATAAAAATAGACTGAGTTTGCAATCGTGGTTGGTCTTGTGATTGAACTCGAGGGAAACCCAACGTTTTACCTTGTGGTTGCAATTGTGGTTGGAGTCGTGGAACTAACGGTTGACCTTGTAATTTTGGTTGAAGTATTTGAACTGGTGGTTGAAGTAATTGGACTGGTGGTTGTCGTCCTAATGGACATAGTGGTTGCCCTCCGGAACTTTCCGGCGAGTTAGGTTTAGCCCGTTTATTTTCCGGTGTACCATCTGAGGTATCGATAACTTTTCGTTTTGTATAACCATTTAACATATCGACAACTATCGGACAAGGGAAGCTCGCGTCCAAATTAGTCGGTGCCGCATCGGTCACTTTCGATGGCCCAGGTTCGTCTAGGTTTCCCAGTTCCTCACACAAAGAGAACGTATTCAGGATTTTAATATTTTCTACCCTATCTCCTTTTGCATTCTCCTTACTGAATACCGAATTGAATGTCTTCAAGAACGAAGTGTGTTTTTTGGCGAGTAGTGCTGAGTATGATGAATGTGCTTCACTTTTATGAATTCTTAGATTTATGACAGCGCAGTATTCAAAAGGTGATATACCCAATGCCGTAGCTTGGTTTGAAGCGCAACCAACTATGCCTTGAATTAATTTAAACTCCATCTGACTAAACTGATCAATTGGGCTCTTTAAAACAGCTAACATTTTTCCATCCTCGTTTACAACAAAATTCATCTTGTGTAATTGACTTATTGTAGCGATACTGTTCGCCAGGGTGCGCTCAATCTTGAATTTGTAACCGGCTTGGTTACTAAGATCCAGTTTACCAAAAGTCAAAATTATTTCTTCCTCTGAACGTTTTAAATACTTTTGATAACTCGTAGGGTTTAGTGGATTAGCTTCTTTTAGGGGGCCTTTAGCGACAAGATTAGTGTTTTGAGATTTATTTACAGAAGTAACAATAGAAAATGTATTCTGTTTTATTGCTGAACTACTTGTCGACTCTGTGAAATTGCTTTCCGCTTGTCCTGGTACTGCTTTTTTCTGTACCGAACTGTAAACTCCGAGCCGTGACCAAGCATTTACAGGCTTACAGCAACATTCACAATGTATAATGCACTTATGTCTACATTTCATAAACTTCCAAACGCCTGAATTAAACCATGGAAATCGTGGTTTTAAAGATTTCAAATTACTTTCCCTCTTAAACCAGCAACAAGCGACTATTGCTGTAGTTATTTTATGAGAGTAATCCTTCATATTGGCATCTTCATCTGTTCGCAGTTGGACATGTTTGAAGAGATAACCATTTTCGGAAATATAATATAAATCTGCACATACGTTTGATTGCTTTTTTAAAACGTTCTGGTTCTTAATTTCAATGACACATCTGTGATTAATATTTTTCAATGATGGTATTAAACTATCTGACACTTTTAGTTTACTTTTGGGGATTGTGTATGCGTTCTTAACGCGACGATTTGAAAATTTACGGAAATTACAATTTAATAGACCGCCTATCCATGAGTCTTTTCTAAGCGAATTAATTATATTTACAGTTGGTTCAATTGCTTCTAATGGGGCAGTATTTTTAGGTTTATGACAGCAGTTGCACGCGTTCGGTGTACACTGATGAGATTTTTTTATGAAAGATGCCTCTGGTATATTTAATCCCCTGGTGAGTTCTTTTCTAACAAAGTAGCAACAGTATGGAATTACCGCAGTGTTTGGCAAATGTCCTTCTGAAGTGTTGGAATCAATATTTCTGTAGTATGTTAATAAGCTATGGTTATTATTTGAATAAAATACTTCTGTTTCCCCTGTTCGACTCGACACCAGTTTAATTTTAAACTCCGACTTTTCATCAGTTCGTTTCGTGGTTTTTTGTGGTTGGATTATGTTAAATGGAATAAATTTTGAACGTAGCAGTTCAACTTTTTTGGACAAAATTTCGCTTAAAAGTTCGTCTTCATCAGATGAGGAGTCCAGGACTATACTTTCGACTTCTTGCTTCGGTATTATAATGCATGTCATGTCATCACTGTCTATATTTTGTATTTTATCTATTTTGACTATCAACTTTGGTATACTATTTTTGGTACCTCTCCTCTCAGCCAAGTTATTCAACTCGTGCACCTTTCCCTTCAGTATTTGAAAACTGCACGGATGGCTTGGATAATTGTACTGATCCGGAGCTTTAACATATTTCCCATCTTTAAATTGTGGCTTACTCTCTTTTTCTATAGCTTTCGTTATTTTAGACAAATTGGAGCCTTCCCAAGTTTTGTTAAATATCTTCATTTTGTCCAATTTAGTTGTCACAAATAGTGGTTCTCTGGAAAATACCTTCAAATCTACTTGTTCTTCGGATGTTACTGTGGAAAAAACAATGAAAGCTGTCATTAATACTTGTCATAGGCATATTTATTATACATTATTATATAGAGTGTATAATATTTGATTATACATATTAGCAAGTACTTATCACGAACTTATACCCGCGTTGTGCCCGTTCCCGTATGAATTTCGGGATGAAAAAGCATAATTATTCAAATAGGCAAACAGATTTGTTTTTGCATTTGTAATATTCGAAGTCCAAGTGCTCCTATTTACAATGTATCTTATTTAATAGTAGCGCCCTCTATATTCTGACACTTACTACATTAAACAATATTATTTAAGCATATTAAACAAATTATTTATTTAATAAAATAGGTAGGTATTTGATGATATTATATCAAATATGCACAAAAATATGCTATTTTTATTATTCTACTAATCAAACTCAGATATCTTCTATACATACCATTTGTTTCACTAAACTATCCCCATTTGTACAATGTATTGAACATTGTAAAAAAGAATTGAAATCAACATTCGAATTCGTTCGAGTTGACTTTCGAGTTCGAGAATCGGTAGTAGTATCCATCTTAAAACGGGTCGACCAATGAGATGCGAGAATGTCAGCAATATCACAGATCAGCTGTGTGCCTCATTTTCACTGAATAGAGATATAAACATAAATACAATGATTCTTACCATAAGTAGGATGAAGTAACACATGGGAATTGATGTAATTTTCAAAATCGTCGTCCATTTTTGTGGTACCTAAAAATGCTGCCTATCGTATAAAAGTAGACGTACCTACGTGTTCAATTCACACACTCACACAAACAAGGATCACACTCGAACAATATGACTAAATTAACATAACAATTACTCAGGTTCTAACAAAATTATTTTTTATATAAAATGAAATGTTTTCAATGTTTTGATATATTTATGTCTATTTTGCTTGCTTGACAAATGGAGCGAATTTCGTAATTCGTAGCGTTCGTCGAGGCGGTAAGGAAGGGCGCGGGAAGGGTCGGGCGACACGATCAAACGCGAACAGTTCCGTAGACAGACGATGTTGTAGAGAGGGAGAGAGATAGGTATGAAAAAAGATGAAATGGCAGCATACCCGACCGCGGCCGACAAAAGTAGGTACTGTCAGATATAAAACTGTTTGTACAATAATAGGGTATAATTTTCGTAGACAAGATGTAGAATATGAATGTCAAGTGTTACGTTAATGTTACTCCTTTTACACATATTATTATTGAAATTGATTAATTAAATCGGTCAATTAGTTATAGGGATAAAATATAAACAACGGAATTTTTAAATTGATAATAAAATACTATTACACCTAACATCAGCATTCGAAATATCATAATTTAGCATTATTTTTCAACCGACTTAAACTTCAACGGAGGAGGTTTCTCAATTTAGGTTTTTTATGTATGTTTGTGGATCATTTCATTGTTATAAACTGATTAATGATCAGAAATACTTATTATAACATTACGAATAGTGATAACAGGTGATGATGACTTACAAAAATTGCGAACGAATTACGTTCAATGATATTAAATATCATTTAAAGTTGTAAAGAACAAATTTTGTTCTTTACAGTACAATTGCCGCGAAGCATCGCCCCTCCCCCTCTTACGGGGAAAGAGTGAAGTGGCGCGAGGCGCGGTCGGTAGCAATAGCAACGGCTACGTCACGTGGCTGCGTGTGTGTGCGAGCGAGCGTTATCGAGTTTCTGCCGCCATGTTGGATTTGAATAGGGTTGGAATTACGTAAGGTAAAATATCGATATAGGTATATACCGATTATTTTTACTACAAAACCAAAGTATTATGGTGCTTGAATACCTAACTTAGTTTTTGCTTGCAAAAGGTTGGGTTTAGCTATAATAGTCTTAGTTAGTTAAAATTGTTACTTAATCGATTAATTAAAAGGTGTCTTTTTATGTTTTTACATTTTTTATTTAAAACCAGATAAACCTTTGATTTCTACACCACATAAAATAAATACAAATGAAAAGGAGCAATATGTTTACTTATCAATACTAACATTATAATGTTACATAGTTGATGATTTCAGTACTTATTATTAATCTAATCTATATATATAAAAATGAAACCCGTTTTCCTTGGTCGCGGCATCACGCGTGAATGGCTGGTCCGATTTCCGCGGTTTTGCATTCGTTGGAAAGGTCTCGGGCTCCGTGAGGTTTATAGGGAATAAAAATCTCAAAATTCCCACGGGAACGGGAGTGCTGCGGGTGAAATCGCGGGGCACAGCTAGTTTATTATAGTACTCATTTGACACAACACGTACCTATCAATTTCGATAAATGTAACCTCACTAATCAAATCGCATAATCAAATAGTAATATCAATCTGAAATTGTATCCATTGAAATTCACCCTTATACAGCCAAAAAATAAAGCACATAATTATTATTTATGCTAAGAAAAACAAAAGATGCGCGCGTCCTTGCCTGGCGCATAAACACATCGAATTTTGCATGATTAGATTGACGCTTTTATGTAGTGGAGATAAAGTTGAATTTAGCTTAGTTTCAAATTGATGTTACTAGTAGGTACCTATTTGTAAATCGTGTGGGGTAGTCACTAGTGAGTATTTTAGTTGGACTTCGTTAACGATTGCTACTTTCTCAATTTAAATTGAATATGTGAAGAAGTAAAGCCGTTTCACGCCGTTCGGTGGAGCATGTCGTGTACAAATGAAACGAAGTGATTATCTATTTTTGTCTGTATCAGATTAGTAGTTTACTAACAGTTAGAAAACTTTATATTATGCAAACAGTTTTAAAAACACATAAAACTTTAACATATGTCTCTAACACCAAGGAAAACAGACGTAAAAAAGCAGTAGTCAATATTCCTAAAACAAGATCAGTTTTCGCAAGTCGTCAATTCTTTATACGTGGACCTAAGCTTTATAATTACTTTGACAAACATATAGATATTTATAGGAAAAAATACTATGAATGTAAGAATGCTATAATAGAATGTATCAGACCAATGAATTACGATGAAATTGAAATGATGATGTAATGGAATAATGATAAGTGAATGAAAAATAGGTATGTAAAGTGATTTAATTAATTTGTTGTATATTAATCTACTATGGGCATATAGAATTGTATAAATGATGAAATACGAAATAATGTCCATATTATTATTTTTTGTAAATGTCTATATCTCAAATTTCAATTAATTATTTATTTGTTCATTTATTTAATAAAATAAAATCTGTATACTAATGTAAAACTTATGTTATGGAAGAGCGGGTTCTCCTGGCACAGGTAATTTACCTAAAAGGAGATCCCAACAACTATATTTAAGAATTCAATGTATACGTTTTTGATGAATAAATTATTTTTTTTTTTTTTATTATCTATAATTTTTATCTAGGTTAATCAATCACTTTATTTATAGCGCTCACTTATCAAACTATAGGTTTCTATGTATCAAACACGCGTGCTTTGTTTACACTTTTTCATATCCGAATCTTTGTATGTGTTGGCAATTGGCATGTGGTAGTGTGAGTGTACCGTTGTACAGCGTATATTTCACGCACGCACACTTACCAAATGATTTTATGTAGAATTGTAATATTGTAACGTTACATTTTGGCGTTGCAGAGTAGACCCGTTGTATTGTAGGTTTATTCATAGTCTATGGACGGTCTGCAATTAAAGGTCAACGCTCATCTAATACTTACCCTGTGTAGCTTGACGTCATCGTATCTGTCTTTAATGTTGTGAAACCTCCATCTACGAGTAGGTACTATAATATCTAAATTTTTTTGTCTCGTGCATTCTTTGCGCTTCTTATTCGATGCATTGTGTGGCGATGGAATCGATGGTGGATATCTATGCCTATTGAGTTGCTGCTTATTAGCTATATTATTAGTATTTTCGCCATTTTTATTTAAGTAGAATATAATCATTAAAAAAACATGTTTGCATGCGTAACGATGTTAATTATTTTAAACACGAGTGTACGACGACCTTTACCAAAATGCTCTAATTTATGTGGTTGCTATGACAACCGCCAAATATTTTTGTGAGGATATTCATTTGTTTATTTTACGTGTACACTGTTTTTATTAAATTAAACCACAGTTAAGAGATTATCAATTAAAATTAGATGTTTTTGTGAATTCTTATTATCTCTACGGGATCTTTTGGTCGAAAAATTAACTTTTAAAAATGTGTTTTTTCACTTGACTAACTTGCGAAAATATCAATATATTTTCTTCAATAGTTGATTGACCCGGAATTGACCTGAATTAAATAATTAGGTATGCTGTAATGTAAGGACTGAAGAAGTAAGTATATATTTATAACTCCTACAGTAATTATAATAAACGCTGTGGGCGAAAATAGAGGTTGTTAATTATGTGAGGAATGTGTAATGGTGGGTATACGTACCTTCCTATAATTAACGGTATGTTACACCTATATTTGACGGAATCTTAACAATGCAAGTAACCTAATCTAATCTACTCATGTAATTGATTACTTAACTTAGATAAGGTGCAAGTATCGTAATATACCTACATCGCTAGTTAGTATAGATATACTAGCAGCGCCCCGCGGTTTTACCAGAATTAAAGAAATCGGTGCGTTCAAATAAACAAACAACAAACTCTTCTAATTAGTCAAGATATATTTGATACGATTATAGACTATTTGGATTTATCCTAGACTTATAGACTACGCATTTTTCTTAGTAACACCTTCATCACAGATCAATAAATATTTACCTATCTAATCTATACTAATCTATACTAATATTATAAAGCTGAAGAGTTTGTTTTGTTTGTTTGTTTGTTTGTTTAAACGCGCTAATCTCAGAAACTACTGAACCGATTTGAATAATTCTTTTTGTAATGGATAGCCACATTCAACGGGAAGGTTATAGGCTATTTTTTATCCCGAGATTCCCACGGGAACGGGCACAGCGCGGGTAAAACCGCGGGGCGCCGCTAGTATTATAAAGCTGAAGAGTTTATTTGTTTTGTTTGTTTGTTTGTTTGTTTGTTTAAACGCGCTAATCTCAGAAACTACAGAACCGATTTGAATAATTCTTTCACTGTTAGATAGTCTATTTATCGAGGAAGGCTATAGGCTACATTTTATCCCGAAATTCCCACGGGAACGGGCACAACGCGGGTAAAACCGCGGGGCGCTGCTAGTAGTTATATACTTACATACCTATCTATCGCGGTGTTTGTAGTTAAACTCCTCTAAAACGGCTCGACCGATTCTCATGAAATTTTGTGTGCATATCGGGTAGGTCTGAGAATCGGGTACCTATTTTTCATCCCCCTAAATTTTAAGGGTAGACTACCCCTTAATTTTTATGTGGCAAAACAACGTTTGCCGCGGTAGCTAGTATAAATATAGGTAGGTACTTACTAAATTTTCATTTTACATTGAAAAAAAACCGTTCATATAAATTTTCCTTCAAAGGGGACATGTTACGTCCATAAGATCAGACCATGGGTGCCGCGTTCGCCAAGATATTGTCTGCCAAAGGGGTGCAAGGAGTCAGCTCGGTGCTGGACCGCGTGATATCGCAGCCCAGCAGCGAGGACCACACTGTGCTCTACAAACTGGCTGATTATAAGAAAGGTAAGTACAACACTAGACAGGTGGGTACAACACTAGACAGGTGGGTACAACACTAGACAGGTGAGTACAACACTAGACAGGTGAGTACAACACTAGACAGGTGAGTACAACACTAGACAGGTGAGTACAACACTAGACAGGTGAGTACAACACTAGACAGGTGAGTACAACACTAGACAGGTGAGTACAACACTAGACAGGTGAGTACAACACTAGACAGGTGAGTACAACACTAGACAGGACAACACTAGCTGTTCCGGTTGTTTCATCCACGATCCAGTACATGTGAAAAGGAATGTGGCAATAGTGTGAAAATTACGTAGATCGCGCTTGCGTTATTTTGCCAGATTTAGTGGGATTGCCCATAAATTTTGATGAGCAGGTCAAAATGTTAGTATAGATACTTACCAATCTTGTCTTACAAATACCTAAAGGAACTGAAAAAGAGATGATGATTCAATCATCGCAATCTTTTCCCGGCAATTAATAATATAATAATCCTATCCGACTAATATTGTATTGCGAAAGTTTGTGAGGATGGATGTATGTATATTTGTTACTCTTTCACGAAAAAAAACTACTGTACGGATTTGGATGAACATTTACAGTACCTAATCAGAAAAATCAGAATAACTCAAGGGATATATTTTATCTTGAAATTCCCCGGGAACGGGTACAAAGCAGGTAACACCGCGGGGCGTGGCTAGTGATTAATAATTTTATCATCTTCCTGTGACCCAGGAGGTTTACTTCTGGAGACGTACGCCCGTGGAGGCATGATGGCAGCCGAGAGGCTGATGCGCGAGGAGTTCGCAGCCTACATGTACGCAGGGGGGAAGGGCCGGGTCATCAACCGCGCGGAGTACCTGCGGTGGAAGTTCAGGGACCAGGAACAGGTATGGAAGATGATCACGCTAGAGCACGTAGAGCAGTTCCTGGCTGACATACTCGTATATACGTACTAGTGATGTAACGAATGTTGTATTTTTCACATTCGCGAATGCGAATGCGAATGCGAATATTTATCTTCAACATTCGCGAATGCGAATGCGAATGCGAATATTTTAAAATTTCAATAAAGCGCGCGTAAAATGTTTGACAGGTTTGACGTTTCGTGTCGGCCATATATATTTTGAACATAGCCGAGCTGATATTGGTTAATTGAATGAATATAATCACAGAAAATTCATTCTAAAAGTTTTGTTTTGTTTTGAGGTTATTTTTAGTTTTATGTTATTTTTCAAATTTAACTGATATTTAAGGGACAAAGTGGCATAAAAACATGAGTAAATCACAGACATTCTTACTTACTTATACATATTATATCATTATTTTTATATATAAATAAATAACTTGCAATTGAAACCAAATGTTAACATAACAAGTATTAGAAACTTTAGTTTAAAATAAAAATAATTATAATTTTGTTTTTGAAAAAGGTTTATTACAAATAGTTAAGTATTCGTTGTTTTGTTTTTTAACTTTATATTTCATTTCTCAGATACATAAAGTAAAGTGCAATGAAAAAATATAGGTACTTTTAAAGCCAAATGTTATTAATACTTAATACATTAGATGTATAAAGTTTAATAATTTTGTTTGAGGTAATTGTTTAGTTTTTTAGTAAATAGAAATTGTAAACGTTATTTAAAATGGTTGTAAAGTAATAATATACTACTAAATAAATACAAACCTAGTTATAACAAGGCTGATTAATGTTAGACTTGATAAGATCTCTGAAGTTCTTTTTTTCATAAATGAGACTTAAATTTAGAATGTAGAAGTATGATTTAATAATAATATCTAAGTGTTATCTATTGTATTTCTTAACAGCATTTATTTCATATGCATGCAATGCATATAATAATTTCCTTTATGATTATTAAAAACATTCGCTAAACATTCGCATAATTTTCGCGAATGCGAATGCGAATGCGAATATTGAAAAATATGCGGATATTCGCGAATGCGAATGCGAATGCGAATATCCGTTACATCACTAATACGTACTTGTTTTATGCAATATCTATGTCAAACTATTTGTGGCATTTCTGTCTGAGCGCTACCGTGCTTCGGAGGGCACTTTAATTGACGGTCCCGGTTGTATCAATCGTCAGACCATGTGGGAGGTCTTAAGACGGTCTAAAAACTCCGACACCGGGGTTGGCCTACTCGAACTTACTTACTACGTATGTGTTCACATAACTCAATGATTTCTCCCACCATTACTACAGGTAGTCCTGCCAATAGAAGCCTCTCTCTCGCCCCACGACCCGCTCGCCAAATGGGAGGACCACACAGCTTGCTGGCAGATGTGCTACAGAGGCGCGCTCGGGGAGTCTCTACTGCACGTGTTGATTATATGTGACACGAAGGTAACGTATATAGTCTGTAAGATGGAAGAAGAACAGTGAACTTATTCATTAAAGAAACAAGTAAGGGGGAAGAAATAATACCTTCACATTAATATCCCTTATCCAGTGATCCCTCCCTAATTCAGAATCCGTCCTTCGGACTTCTGTGATTCTGTGTAGTTTAGTTTTGCATCGCAGATAACTTTACAATAATCCAGTGCATCATAAAAACAAGTGTGATGAAATTATGAAATAATTTGCTTATCTTCATTTAATGACACATCTTAACGATATTTACTTGATTACAGATACACACGAGGCTTGCCAGAACTTTAGTTAAGTGTTTTCCGAAATTATCGCTGGACGTCGTAGAGGGAGAAGAATATTTAGGTAAATTAAATTATATTTAAACGAAAAATGGCCTTCAAACTTGGATTTTATGTCCATAATGAATTTTATAACTTACTTACCTTTAGATAAAATATATTAAAATGGGATTATTCTGCATCCATATCCTTAGGTCGGTTACTTAAAATATACTTTTAAAAATATATTTCGTCGGTCCATAATTGTCTCAAGTTATTATAGGTAACAGAAAGACAGAAGAAAAAGAAAACATATCAATAAAGAACCCTCGGATTTTAGTCTGCTCAAAACTGGCTTTCAATCCAAACCATACCAATATACATTTAAGGTAAGTTCTTTCTGAAGATGACAGTATCGTGGTTGTTTTAGGAGCAAGTTCCTTGCACCTGGCTATAGCGTACAGCAACAACGAGCTGGTGCAAGATCTCGTGGAAGCCGGGGCTGATGTCAATCAGAGAGCTATTGGTGAGTGGAAAATACGAGCTGTCTTCTAAATTCCCTATACAAAATCTTAATATTGAAATCGCTTATGTACCTATGTTAGGATGGATGTTTCTTAACCTTTCATTGCTTAGCTAACGTTGCTGTAAGTCATCTTCTTCAGAAGAAAGCCAGTTATTTGTTGTAGTATACACAGTACAATTTTCCACAATACTTTCTGAAATGTTATTATTTTAAGTACCTATACATAATATTTTGTACGCCTGATTATCAGACAGAACACTTAGATATTATATTAAATTTATTGTCATTTACCTTAACATAATTACTACTCATGTTTAACAAAAAAAATATTATTCAGGTAGTTTCTTCCTACCCCGTGATCAGCAGAAAAACCCGCCAGCTCGGCAGACGAACTACGAAGGTCTGGCGTACCTCGGGGAGTACCCGTTAGCCTGGACGGCGTGCTGCGCCAACGAGGCGGGCTACAACCTGCTGCTGGACTCGGGAGCTGATCCCGACGCACAGGACTCCTTCGGGAATATGATACTGCATATGGTCGTGGTGTGTGACAAATTGGTAAGATTTTTCCGTAATAAGTTTGGTTTGTTAAAAGTTTTGAAGACAAAAAACAGGCCAAGTGCGAGTAGGACTCGCAGACGAAGGGTTCTGTATCATTATCTATTAAAAATTAAAACGGTACAAAAATCAAGTTGATTAACGGGACTTTCAAGGTATCCTGGCTGAAGCTAATTCGCCAATGAGACAATAACAACTTAGAAATAGGTCATGTACTTCGACACCTTCAATGTACCATTTTCCAGGATATGTTCGGATATGCCCTCCGTCACCCCAAGGTGCCCGCCAGCAACGGCCGCGTGAACCGCGCTGGCTTCACGCCCTTAACCCTGGCCTGCCAGCTGGGCCGAGCGTCAGTCTTCAGGGAAATGTTGGAGCTATCCGCCAAGGAGTTCTGGAGATATTCCAACATTACCTGTTCAGCGTATCCTCTTAATGCGTTGGACACTTTGCTGCCTGATGGCAGGACTAGTAAGTATTTTTAAAAGAAGAATGTTAGAATTTCATTGGGGAAGATACATAAATAAATAGGGTATTTAATAATAAGACTCCATAAGCCCTGGGCGGTTTACAATATTGGTATTTCTATCTTATATGTTTTGGGACATAGCTTTGTCATTTGTCGGATTATTATTTATTTGTTCTATTTAACGGTTCTGGTAGAAGACAGTACGAATTTAGTGTAATTGTGGACGATAAATAAAAATGTGAAAAGTGAAAAGATTATTTATTTTAAAAAGACTCTATTATTCTTGTAGGAGATGCTGTACAATTCGGGTGTCTCTATATTTAATGGGCATAACTTAAGTCCGTCAGATTATAATTTATTTTCTATTCTGATGTCCTAATTTTATAACTTTACTCTTTTTGTTGTTAATTTAGATTGGAACTCAGCGTTATTTATAATCCTAAACGGTACGAAACAAGAACATCTGAACATGCTGGACGGTGGCATCATTCAGCGACTGCTAGAGGAAAAATGGAAGACATTTGCCAGGGTCAGTTATGAATAAAACAAAAAAAAGATTAGCACTCTCTGATGACTGAATGACTAAAACTGTGATTACCATTCATTTTTAATCATACGGTAAATTGTCGAACAAGTCATAGTTTAAACAGAAGATTAATAAACGTGGCAAGTACCATAGATTTATCAATCGATAGTTGTGGTAGAAAGCCATTTGTATTTAACCTGTTGTGTCCCACTGCTGGCCAAAGGTCTCCCCCAAACCTTTCCACCTGGATCTATCTTTCAGACTTATTTTATTCTAGTTATTGCCGCCATACACCTGACACTTATAACGCTTCTTTTCATCTAACCTTTAAAATAGACTTTGATAATCTTAAAAAACCTTATTAAAAAATCTGACTCAAACCGTTCGATTGCAGACCAAATTCTTAAAACGCCTATTGATCCTGATGCTTCACCTGCTTCTACTATCCGTCTCGGTATACCTCCGACACAGCAGCTTGGAGGCTGATGCCCATCCAAACTGGGGCTTAGAGGTCACAGACGCCAAAACCGGCGTCCGATTAGCGAGCGAACTGGGCACTATAATCAGTACCTTGTGCTATATTATACTGCAGCAAGGAGACGAATTGAAGAATCAAGGGGTTATAGCGTATTTTAAGCAACTGGTAAGCTGTTCAATGGTGATCTATTGACAAGCCCGTTGGCACAGTGGCAGTGAGAGCGCTTACTGTGTCGGGGGTTGCGGGTTCGATTCTCGCCCGGAGTCAACAATATGTGAAGACATATTTGTTGGCGACGACGTCTGGGTGTCAATTATATATTCTTATAAAGTATTTGTGTATGTATAAGTAGTAGTATCGGTTAATTAGATTCCATAACACAAGCTTAGAGCTTACTTTGGGTCTAATTAACAGTGAGTGAATTTGTCCGGGTATATTTATTTCCGGGTATATCTGTTGGTAAAATCAAAGTAAAGATTTTTTTATATAATGTGCAACCCTACTTGTTATAACGTTTTATTCGAATTGGTTCGGTATAATTCTTTTGCCCTCTGAAGTTCCGACTGTTGGATTTCGGCGGTTTTCTGAAAACGGCGAAATCGTAACAGTTAATACCTACCCAAGGTGAAGTTACTATTTAGAATTGAATATTCTGCTAACAGATTCACGAGCCAGCCAAGTTCATATTCCTGGCTTCCAACTTCTTGGTGCTGGCGTGTATTCCGGCAAGAATCATGCGTCTAGAACGTCTCGAAGAAGCTGTTCTGTTATTTTTACTGCCAGGCTCTTGGTTCTTGCTTATGTTTTTTGCTGGGTACGTATTCGATCAGATTTATAAGCATTGAAGAGTTATTTTTTATAAGGATTCAGAAACTACTACTTATTTTCCATTGCTAAGATGGGAATCCAGAACTTCTAAGCTCCCTCTTATATACTATGACATTTGCGTATATAATAGGGAGCTTAGAAGTTCTGGTGCCTGATTTCTATATAATTTTGATTACAGTGCAGTGCGGTTGACTGGGCCGTTCGTGACGATGATCTACAGCATGATAACAGGAGACATGTTCACGTTCGGCATCATCTACTCCATCATACTCTTCGGATTTTCACAGTCCTTCTACTTTCTCTATAAAGGCAAGCTTCTTTTCATGGCAAACCTTTTCAGATTTTAATCTACGACGGAAAAAGAGGGAAGTTATAGTTGAATCCTCCTGTAGCTCCTAAACAAATTATGCGTCTTTATCTAGTTTTCTCCTAGTTGGTGAGTCTTTGCTATGATTAAATAAAAAATCTTTAAAACTTTCAGTTTTATTGGAAGATGTCTGGAAAAGAGGTTCTTTATACGGAACCGTAGTTTACAAAATGACTTCACGGGTATACGGTATTTAGTAGGTAGTTCGGTTAGGCTTATAATATTGAAGTCTATACACGTAATCCACTGTCTGATGTTCGCAGGATTCCCGAACGTACAGTCGACTCTATTCTCGAGCTACCCGAGCACTTGGATGGCGTTGTTTCAGATCACCCTTGGAGATTACAGTGTAAGTTTGAACTTTGTTGAATACTCTTCTCAATAAAAAATTGACTGAAAAGTGTAGAATATCCCCCCTTATTTATATTACCCAGCCTTACATGACAACATTTTCTGTAACGTATCCGTTTTTTATGTTTAAATTTTCTTTCTTCCATCGCAATAAAATAAAAAAAGACAGATTTGACATTGGGAAAGGAAAAACATAGGCTTAAGTTCCTTTTTATCTCAAAATTCGCAAGAAAACGGGGATGATGCGGTTAAACCCTTCAAGAATAGTCGGTTCAAGAGTTACCTTCCTTTTCACAAAAAATACTAAATAGATCTCAAAACTGCAGCTTATTATACGTTCTACAGTACACAGACCTCAGCATGACCACGTACCCGAATCTGTCAAAGACCGTGTTCGCCGTGTTCATGGTGTTCGTGCCCATCCTGCTGCTCAACATGTTGATCGCCATGATGGGCAACACTTACGCGCACGTCATCGAGCAGTCGGAGAAGGAGTGGGTCAAACAGGTGGGTCTGCTAGCACTTAGCAGCAATCTGACAGGATGAAAAACAATCACATCAGAAACTACCATATCCTATTTAATATTTTTTTGTAATGGATAGTCAAGTTCAAGGGGAAGGTTACAGGCTATTTTTCATCCCGAAATTCCCTTTTTAGTGGGCAAAAATCGTAGTATCTCTGGAAAGGTCTGTAGCCCAAGAAGACGCCCACAAATACCTTCAAGAGTACTCCATAGGGCTCGGCCCTTCGGATGACCCGCGGTACGAACAGAGAGCGGTGATGGTCATCAAGAGCAAGGCCAAGACTCGGGCGAAGCAGAGGAAGGGCGCTTTGACTAATTGGAAGGTGAGTCCCATTAATTATAAGTACTTTGATTTTAAGTATTAAAGCCTGATCCAACGAGGAATTCTACCACATAACTCTAATAATGCCGCTCCCAATCGCTATCGGAAATCTAATGTTAAGGTCAAGTTCAAGATTTCAGTCATTTATCATAAATTGATTTCGCTTTTTAAAAAAAATTATACGATTTCTTAATTTTTGCAGTTTTTTGTTGTTTCACTATATAAACAAAACCAAAATATATGAAATTTTAGTTTTTGTTTACGAGAAAATATTATTTTCTTGTAGCGTGTGGGAAAAGTGACGATAGCAGAGCTGCGCAGAAGAGGCATCAGTGGCGAAGAGTTGCGGAGACTCATGTGGGGACGGGTCTCAATATCGACGCCTACTAAAGCACATCCGTATGTATCATCAACAAAATCATTTTCTTTAAAATAGAGCGGTGACCGTGGAGTGAGCGGCAGACTATTTGCTTCCTTATAAATTATAATGGAGGAATAAAATTGTGTGTTCATCAACACAACTGTGAATTACTACGCAATAAAATATTCATAGGAAAACACTGTTAACTGTTCACTATTAGCTTAGAGATGACACAGGTTTAAAATTTTCTTAAATCATAGAATGTTCAATTCTTTAGTAAACACAAAATCCTTTAAAATCTTCAAGAACATACCCATTATCGATGTTCAGCAAACGCGCAGCAGCGCCGCCGCCCGACTGCGTGGCGGCGGGCGAGCTGGGCGGCGCGGGCGAGCTGGGCGCGGGCGTGGGCCCCGCGCTCTCCTCCGCGCTCAGCGTCATGGCCTTCACGCACGAGATGGATCTGGGGAACACTGGTCAGTGCTTTACGGTTGGGAACATTCCAGCTGTCTTTGTCTGGACAAATCATTGATCAGGTTTTAAGAAAGGCTTGACTATGCATGGTGACATAAACTTCTGAGAATAGATTTATGGCATTTCTTTTGTGACTAATTTATTCCCGGAGGGTTTCTAAGAAATGATTGATCTATCCTGTCCTTTGTGAGAAAAAGAAAGGGATGTAGATATATGTATAATGCCATTCAAATCTGATATGTAAGTTGCAACATAATTCATCATTTAATATGAGTATAAATCTTACCAAATCCGAAGTATTTTGTCAACAAAGTGCCTAAAAAGACAGCGCAATAAGCCTGTACCGGACAACCTTCAATAACTTTACACACATTTCTCCACAGGTCAAGACCCTCAAAAGCAGACGACACCCGATCTCCTAGTCAACGGGAATACTCTAAAAGGCCCATCCATGCCTGGCCAACCACTCATACCAGGCGCAAACCAACTGATCGTACCAGGGCAGACTTCTACTGTCACATTTACCAAAGCTGGCTTAGAGACAAGGGCTTTAACTGAAATGAGTGTACCAGGAGCCATGCCAGGTGTGCAAGGAGTTATGCCGAGGGTACCAGGCGTTATGCCAACTGTACCAGGCGTTATGCCAACTGTACCAGGAGGTATGCCACAGGTACCAGGAGTTATGCCGACAGTACCAGGGGTTATGCCCACGATGGTACCGGGAGGAGTTATGCCGGGGGTTATGAGCCAAGTTCCGAAGCCAGCTCGAGATTCTTTGGAGCAAATCATTATGGACCCTCAGTCTAAGGAAGTGCCTGTTTTGAGACCTGTTGCTGTTGGTAAGTAGTTGTGATGCGAAGATTTTTGTGAGAGAAGAGAGATGCTTAGATCTTTAAAAATACGCAACGGATTTTGATGCAGTTTTTTTAATAGGTAAAAGTGATTCAAGAGGAAGCTTTATAGGTATAAAAATTCCCGAAATTCCCACGGGAACGGGCACAACGCGGGTTAAACCGCGGGGCGCTGCTAGTATAGCATACACAGACCACACAGCCTGTGGTCTGTGATAGCATATAACATAGCCATATACTATGGATACCAAATTAGCATATCATAGCCTTGAGGCCAAAATCTTCCCAAACCAGTAATTAACCGTCTTTGATTATTTTACAGTACCTATACCCGTCGTCGAAGAACATTTCAGGGACTACTTTTTCGAACTCATAAAGCTGATAGACAAACCAAACGCGGACAAACAGGAGATCCAAGATTTGGCTGAAAAGGCCACGGAGCTCGATAACGTCCCTGAAGTCGACATGGTGGCTTTGGTAAGACCTTTTGAATCCCCGAAGAGGTAGAAAGAGCACAATGGCAATGCAGTGTGCATAATGTGCTCTTTCTTTCTGCCTCTTGCTCCTTCCATTCAGTAAGTTAGTGGCCAACCCTAGTGTCAGATTTTTCAGACTGCTAGGCCCTTCGATATGAACAAACGACTGTCCGACAATTTATCGTGTCTTCGAAGGAGAAAGAGCTCAGATAAATGCCACCATTCGACTATCCATCAAATGCCATCAGCCAAGGGTAACCAAATAGTGTCCGAACTGCACGTAGCTCAATAATTCCGATGAGCTAACATCGTTAGGTCATGATGGCTATTGTCCAATGTCCACTCATGTGACTTGACTAGTGGTTTCATGAGTACATCACTAATCGGGTGTTCCAAAATTTTAAATTTCTGTCAGAACGCATCAAAATCCGCCCGGCATGTGGTGGTTGGCGCAGTGACAGAGTTGTTTGGAGTGGCTGCGCCGGCGCCGGTCGCCAAGCAGACAGACAACAGTTGGAGGCGAGAGCGGCAAGAGAACAGCGATAGTGATCCCATATCAGGTATGGAATAGTGAAACTAAAGCTTTCTAAGGGTCTTTGAGCACGGTTCCTAAGTGTATCCGTAAACGTAGTTTCAATTCAAAACTAAGGCTTTAAACACTTAAAGCCTTAGTTTTGAATGAACATATGTATTTAAATGCATGTTATATTTTTCCCCAATTGCTAGTGTAACACAAAATACGATATACTGTTGCAATTAATGTCTATTTACTCTTTTTTTGAATTTGAGTACCTATGTCAAATGTGACCATTTGATTTTCATTTAGAGTCCGTGTTACTGGGAAGGTTATCCAGAGCCAGACGGGCAAGATCCGCAGCCAGGAGAGCTGCGGTTCCTCCACCACATCTCTATGTACCTGCCAGGTTTGTATTGTGACAAGTGGCCAAACACATATCATTACTATCTTTAACCAGACTATAAGAATTTATGTTATAAAAATACTTTTAGAAAAAGAAAACAGAAAATAAAAATAACATCAAAAACATTACATGTAAAAAAAAGTTAATTTAATGCAACTCAGATGTTCTACAGTACACACTTATGAGTTCCATGCAATACCAAGACAGTTCACTCTCACTATCACTACATACCTAGTATACAACAATACTACATAGTAAATTCTGCTGTCTGTCCCTATGTATGCTGAGAGATCTTTAAAACTACACAACGGATTATGATGCGTTTCTTTTATATAGATAGAGTGATTCAAGGTCTATATGTATAATAATTCCCGACATTCCCACGGGAACGGCCACAACGCGGGTAAAACCGCGGGGCGCTGCTAGTTAATATTATATCAATACTTTCAAAAACTCATGCTTTTGCCAACAGGTCCATGTATTTAGTAGCATCTGAAAGCAGTGCAATAGAAAGTGATGCCCAATTCGAGGACTTGCCAAGCAGCGGCAACAACTCGTAAGTAAAACCATTCGACTAAAATTCATTATTTATTTCTAACCTTATTCTCTAACTACATAATAATAAAAAAGTTATTGATTTTCATTTTCTTGAGACACAATCAACAAAAATTTTCTATTGTATATGTTTTCAACCATTTTATGTACTTTAAAAACAAGACTTAATAAATATATTACACTTACCCACAGGTAAATAATGCCTTCAACATAATTTAATATATTTTAAACCTACTGTATCAATCTAGCATTCCACATTCTCTGTTTTATGAACATAACAAGCATCCATTAAATCTGTATCTTCCGACAACTTATCTTGTAGACCAGTCATTAGAACTTTATTAATTAGCGCTTCTGCGTGATACCTTTGTTGTGAATTCATCCGTTGTAACTTACAAGCAACATTAGATCCTATAGCATTACATTCTCTACTAATAATTTCCGCTTCGATATCAATTTCACTTTTGACACGTTTCCTAGACACCCTTATAGGGTTTTTAACACTCGGTTTGTCTGGAGTTATTGGGGTTACTATAATTTTGGTAGTGTTGTCATATTCTTCGTTCTCCGGATCAAATTCCTGCACAAATTCTAATTCCTGTTCCTGTAATAAAACAACGTAGTTAGTAGATGTTTTTGATGTAATTTTCATCCTGAATGTTCACTTTTAACCCCTCATATGCCGGAACGCGGATCAAAGCCAGACAAAATTGATTTTCTATTGTTTCTGGTATCCCGGCAAACAAAAGGTTAATAGGTTTGTTGTTATAGCTGAGTTTTATAAAGTTGTGATTATTTTTAGGCTGGTATTTCATTGATTAATATTACTGCATGAATGTGAGTTATTCTGGACATGTTAAATGGTCTTAATTAGCTTTTAACACACAGTAAATAGATTGTCCAACCACTAACCTCTAATTCATTCAATGAGTTGTCTTCTATGCTGTCTTCTATGACGACTTCTTCGTTGTAATACAGTTTACCACTAGCATCCTCATCGTCTAACCTATCTAAGAACTTCATAGCTTCAAACTTCCACGAAGTAGGCTTGTGAGCGTATACGATTTCACCCTCCGGCGATATATACTTTGAAGCTAAATATTTCCTTAACTCTTTCCGATAAGCCGACCTCAATATATTTATCTTTTGCCGCACATTCATACGAATAGCATTGGGCACGTAAGTCCGAAGAATGGTTAGCAATGTGTCGTAGCTTTCGTTTCGTTTATCCTTCTTGTTGTAGTCCCGATGATCAACATCCCACAAATTCGGCATTTGTCTGTAAGCATCTATAAACATTCGTTCCATAGACGTCATATTTTCATCCATTTTTTGGGGAGGCAGCTTGACAAAACTGATGATTGTTATTTGATTGATCGACTGAGGTAACTTGAAGTCAGAGTCGAAGTTCAAAACGGGTTGAGTTGAAGACACTGAAACTGCGAAGGCTTCAAACGGTTCAATCCAACAAATCGAAAAGCTGTTTGCTCTGACTGATCACTGATCACTGATGATGGACGCGCACACAAAACAAACAAACAAAGAAGATTAACCAATTCGACTTTGGTTTTGAGGCGTGCCTTGTTGGAAGGAGTAGGGATGCGAACTAAAATCGAACGAATCAAATAATCGATTTTCATCATAAGAAAATCGATATTGTAAATATAAATTTATAGAAATCTAAAAAATACTGAATTGTCTTTTAATCAAAACTCGATTTTTTTGTTTTTATTTATTATGGTTCTTCCGAACATCAGGACTGACAACCATCACACGAACTTGTTTTCATTTTTGAGGGGTTTCCTTTCTTTCGCAATTATTTACTATTATGTGATCTTAAAAACTTACGCTTATTGATAAATTGGTCTGTTTTACTGTGATTTTTCAATCGATTCATCAAATTTCGAATCGAATTCTAATCGAACCTTTTTTAAAATAATATGCTTCCCTATGAAGAAAGGAAATGAACTCGATAGCCTGACAGTTGCCTTTCTTGTCATCATTGTTTATGGTTGGTTGGAGGTTGTCATAGGAAAATGTTGCTAGTTCAATTGCAGTATCCGCGAAATAGCCGTATATATTCTAAGCCGCGAAATCATTTTTTTAAGTTTTTTTATGTACATCAATAATTTTTAGTATTTTGGTTAGATGTTATAGAAGCTTGGAACTATATTTATTTTTGGTAGTGCCAACACCGGTATTATAAAGATCAAAATCAATATAAACGGATCGTCGGATCCGCCCGGTATTCGCGCGAAATCAAACCATTGAAAATAATATTATTTATCTATAAAAAATATGCATCTTTTTCCAGTGCTATGGGCGTGAGAGAAAACTTTGCTCGAATTAGAGCTGTGCGGCCGTTATGTGTTGAAAATGCGACCGGGACCACGCAAGTGGAACACACTGTTTACGTTGCAGGTAATTTTCAAATACATTTCCTACTGCATTTGTTCTTAATGTTTACAACTGTTACATTAAATATATTTTATAGGACCGGGAAGTGGTGCAGAAGCAGAAAGTGCAGCGCCGAAACCCAGCAAGGAGAAAAGACCGCGACCCAGAACAGCTCGATGCAGACGTAACAGGTAAAGATGGCTATTCTATAATATTATTAAAATGTATATTAAACGTGTGTGAATTTGTCCAGATATATTTCTCCCTGGGAATTTAAAAAATTATAAAAGGCTTACAAATTATGTCTATGTCTATAGTCACATAAATAGCAGCCGTACTGCGAAGTGTCATCGAACTCCCTTCAGACGTTTAGCAATAGTAGGATTGTCACGTAAAGAATATCAGTTTATAACGGGATTTGTTAACATAACATTTAGATGTTATTCCGTAAAATATAACAAATTTTATCTTCTACATTCTAGAATATCTCCTTCTCCCGCTAAAGAGCCTGGAAGCCCACTAGAGCCTTGGGCTACCGCGCCCCTATCTAGATTATCCAGGCTCATAAGGTCATTTAGCGGATCCTCGGCTGCTTCGTACACGTCGCAAGAGTCCAGAGACCGCTCTCCAGAACGATATTAAACTATTCCTGGTTTCCTAGGTGAGTTACTTTAGTAAATTTTATCCCATGGGATAGTATGAGGAAGGTAAAGCTAGGCACTGCCAATTCGACGTGCGGGTAGATTACCCAAGTATTTGTAAGGATTGCTCGTTTCCTAGTGCTTGCACTGCCTACTATTTCATAAGTCAACTAATCGCCTAAGTAAGCACTAGATGATTTTGTTAGAAGTAGCTAAGTAAAAAATGTTATGAAAGCTATTCAATAATTTTAAATAGCTAATATAAATAAAACAACGTGTTGTATAAATAATTTTAATTTATTTTTGATTCACTAATATGAAGAAATTTAATGAAACATATACGAGTGTTAGAATTCAGATATTTAACAGTAGAAACATACATATGTACGCAACTATGTAATTAATATTTCACCATTAAATAAAATATTGTTTTTTATAAAAGATGTTTTTTTGTCGTACGATTTTGATGAAATTTATTGTTTTCGTAGACTTCGAGAGAAGATAACCAATAACAATGATATGGAGTTAGTTGAATTGTTAACACCCCACCAAGGGAGTCGCTAGCTAGTTCCCTACGCGATAAGAAGTACATTGGGAAGTTTAACAGTATAAATTGAATTCTGGGGGGATTCTAAAAGGGTGTCAGTAGCCCCTTTGGCGACGCCCTTGCACCCTATTGCTTCGTCATATAACTCCCTAGTTGCACAATAAACAAAGTTCAATTTGGATTAGTGGCCGATTCCTCTTCGAAATATTAGTACAACTGGGTAATAGGTATTTAAACCGCAAAGTAGGTATATGTAGGTGCCGAATCTATCTTGTGCATTGCTAGATATTTTTCAAATCATTGTCATAGAGACACAATTAGCCCCGCTGTTACCACAGGTAAAAAAAAAATCAAGAAAAACATTTCTTTAATTACACACAAAAGATTCGACATCCAAGATATTATCAGTTCTAAAATGTATAAGTATACAATCAACCCTCTCTAGATTTACAACTTACCAAAATCTCATACTACCTTTTATTTTCCCGCCAGTGATATATCTCCGCCAAAGTTTTATCGCCTTCACATCCATGTATGTGTTTTTGTATTACCGTGGTTTGTATTATTTATATCGAGTAGGATTCTCGCACCTTTAACAGATCGACAACAAGAGAAGGGCGACAATAATCACACGACGAAAATACGATTCAGGCAAATAATAAACAGTAGATCAAAAACAAATATGAAATATCAGTAAAACGACATCAAAGTCACGCGAAAAATAAACTAAACATTTCAATAAACATGAAAAGATATGTCATTGTAACAACATTTATATAATTATTAGCATCAAGAAACTTCAGGATTAGAATATGAAGTTGTCTGAACAGTTGCCATAAAAGAAAAGCTTCAATTAATGTAATTAATATTGTTACAACCACAATAATTAGCTACTGGCTTATTTATAGAACAAAAACGTCTATGCCTTGATAGTAAACTCAATTTTTTCTTGCTTGTCCCAAAATGGGACCAATGTCGTCAATTTTCCAATTTTCAAAGATTTTAGAGATAGGGTAAGAATGAAATAAAATCACTTTACATTTTTCCTCTTCAGGAGTAGTCTTATTCGGCTGGAAAATTGACGACATTGGTCACATTTTGGGACAACCAAGAAAACATATAGTAAAAAGATTCATGTAAAATTATGAGCCACAAATAATGAATAAATAAGCCAATAACGAGACATTGCCTAAAACATCAAAAGAGAAAATCAAATAAAAAATAAAAAAAATCATGTATTAGATAACGATGTTAGTTCATCCATCTTCGAAAAACCCTTCTGTGAAAAGCACATGTTCAAATGGAAAACACATCAAAATGGTACAAAAGGGTTACAAAACATGAATGTTAAATATTCATAACGAGAAATCAACATCATAATATAGTTGTGAGATAGTACACTAAAGTATTCGAAAAGCAGTGGATATGAAGTTTTATATAGGGTGACTTACCTCTTGTGACTGTGGAGAGAAACGTTAAGTAAATAAAATGAACACACGATAATCAATCAACATACAGTTTATATCTTAAAAGTAAATACAAGTAGGCTCGGGGCCCAAGCGAACTCTGCCGAGTCATCAAATTGAACATTGTCAAGGAATGTACTAATATACATTACCTCTTGATTTGCTTACTCTTTAGATTACACTATAACCTATGACGTAGTCTAGTTATTAATACATAATGTGTTTGGAGGGTACAACCTGTGAGCTTTCGAAGAGATGAGACGCTGTACAAAATACAACACTAAAAAAACAGTTTTATTGTAGAAAATTGGAGATTTCACACTTCTTTCTACACGCTTACTCCACCCAAGAATGTTCCACTTGAATATACGATTTGTTCATACCAAAAGTAGGTAAACAAATATTCATAAGGTTAACTTTCTCGGTGACAGCTGTATTTATAATTATTTATAGCGACTGTAAGCTAAAGTGCATGAAAATCCAATTTCCTAGACATAATAATTGTTCATTTTATGGCTGTTTTCGCGAAACACGAGACAAATCAGTATTGGATACACAAATGGATATATAAGTAGATAAATGTGTGTCTATCACTCAATACGGTGCGTTACCTCTTGTCCTTGCGGCGCGGAGGGTATCTCTATTCTTAGGTCTCTCTCTTATAGCTCCTCGTACCCAACTTAGGGCAAACGGCAGTGTGGCATTCTATATTTCTAACCTGGACAGATTAGCATGTCAATTATACAAAAATTGGCACAAAATAATCAAGTTTCAAATATTAATTATCACTAGAACACATTTGCACAGTAACATAAAATATATATAATGTAATATAAACACAAGAAAGACCACACAGCCGTAAAATGTTCATTTTCAGGTTTTAGTAAGTATCTATATCATAATTAAGTAAGTTATAGGTTCAAATTATAAAAATAATCTCGTAGTACTATGATATTATATTGACAATTCTATGTGCCGACTCGCAATAAATAAACCGACATTTATTATAGATACTCTATATGTTGATTTAACTTTTAATTCATACAGTTACTTTGACCAGACGAAAGGAATAATATTATGATAGAATAAATAAAATAGTGTACACTTGTGAGGTCGATTTATTTGTTACAAGTTCAATATGTTGATCCTGGCTTCACTGTGAATGACGATAATATAGTTTTGCTTATTTTATAACGACGCACTGCTCAGGCTAGTGGCTTGTCCGCGGTCCGTTCTGAAAGCAGACAAACAAACAAACATGGCAATGGTACATAATAAACAAGTTTGAATCGTCCTCCCAGGAAACGACGGCTGGCGTTCCTACATCTGCAACACTACACACACACGACAACATCTGTGAGCCTTCATAATGTAACTACATAATCAATAAATAATTAAATAAACCAAGCATATATTATCATAGATACACAATGTCATGCATTATACAATTGCCTGTAAAATAAAAATTTGAAATTATTTATTTACATAACAATATTCATAATATAAAGTGTGGGAATGTGACCAATCACCGGGATACGTTTGGAATTGGCATGCTGTAACAGATTATACAAATTAATCTGGCACAATAAATAATATACAAGCGTCAGGTAATAAACAATAGAGTTTGATCAAAAGAGAACCACTGTCCTTATCGCAGGTGCAAATATACCTTTTAGCAGAGGAAATTGTATTACAATTAATTATTATAATAAGACGTACTTTTCGGCAATTTTATAGTTTATTTTCAGGATAGCACAAAAAAGTCTCATCTATTCGTCAACTATTTCTAATTCCTCGGTTCTCTATTGAACAAATTAGAATGATTAGAATATTAACTAAATACGATAGTTTTACAATATCTTTAGGTGTCCTACACCTATTTGATTGTGTCTGTCTAATGTCATGCTTATGAAATTTAATTATTCGCAGTTTTGGATTCACATGTCTGTTTTCATACTTTGAATAGTTACAATACGAAGAAAAAAGCTTTTCAAAATAAATAACACTAACTACATAGCCCACAAAATAATACTACCTTTGCATGCATCACGAATTTATATTCTTTGTTTTAATATATTCATTAATTGATTATACATCAAGATGTCCTATCATGTTATAGTATAATTCTATATTTTATTCATGTGTAATAGTGTCGTTTTCAGTAGTGAATTATGGTAAAAAAATTAAATAGCTTCTATGTAACTTTATGAATAAAGTTTGTTTTGTAGTTATAATATTTGATCTAAATGCAGGGCTATAGACCAATCTCATTGCATTTATCAGCACATTGAGGAGAATTAATTCTTGCGTACTGCATATCTTTGTAAGAGGTTTAGACTTTATCACCGCGACTAGTGCGGAGTGTGAATGTGTCGGTGGTGCGTGGAGTCAGGGTGTACGTACCACTGCAAGTGGTCGGAGTGGTCCTGCGGCGTGTGCGGCGCGTGGTAGGGCGGCTGGTAGGGCGCGTAGGGCGCGTACACGCCGCCCACCGCGCCGCCCGCGCCGTACACGTACGGGAACGGCGAGCCCGCGCCGCCGCCCGCCGCGCCGCCGCCGCCCGCCGGCGCCACCGCGCCCGCCGCCTGCTGCTGCTGCTGCTGTTGCTGCAGTAACAAAATATACTCTTATAATATAACCTCCAAAAAAAATAACAAAGTTCCGTGTAGTTTTCAGTGTCCGATTTGGTCACTTTTTCGACATCTTTCCTTTTAAAAGATCAAGCAACATTGCTACTAATACTGTCGTTCACGTAAGTGTTATATAAATAGTGTATGATTGTGTCGTAGTATTGCAGATTATTCATATTTATTTTCTCTAAATAAGTAAAACCTTAAGTTTAATCTGTGCCTCGATGGCTTCGGCCTCCTTCATCTTGCCGATGCTGCGGTAGTACTCGGCCCACTGCGCGCTGTAGTCCGCGCCGCCGCCCGCCGGCGCGCCGCCGCCGTTGCCGCCATTTCCGCCATTACCGCCATTACCACCTAAATACCAAGATAAGACGTAACATCTAGTTCAGTGCTAAAGGTCTGTCCAAACCCAGCATGCAAGGTAAGAGGGAGTGTGGTTAACTGTTTATGGTGTGGACACAGTATATTATAACCTAGTACATAAAATGATTAGGGCGATGTGCAGTTCGCCCATTTCTATCTGTGCTTCGGAGGGCACGTCAAGCAGTCGGCCCCGGTTGTTTCAATCTTTAGACCATGTCGGAGGCCTAAAGGCTGTCTAAAACCTCAAACGAAAAACCAACTTTATATATTATAGCAGCGCCCCGCGGTTTTACCAACGTTGTTCCCGTTCCCGTAAGAATTTCGGGATGAAAAATAACTTATAACCTTCCCGTTGTACGTGGCTATCCATTACAAAAAGAATTGTTCGAATTAGAATGGTAGTTTTTGAGGTTAACGCGTTCAAACAAACAAACAAACAAATTATGCAGCTTTATAATATTAGTATAGATTAAAGATAGAGTATAGATGGTTGTAATTACCCGGTTGTTGTTGTTGCTGTTGCTGTTGCTTGGTCTGCATCTCAATGGCTTCAGCTTCTCTCACGAGTCCCAGAGACCGGTAGTAGTCTATCCATTGCTGGGAGTAGTCGGGCTGGCCGGTCGCAGGGTTGATTTGGACTTGTTGCTGTAACAATTAAGGTTGTAGGGATAAGCACCATTTTCATAGTAATTGTTTATGGACATGTAAACATCTTGAATTGCTGTACTATAATCATATAACTTGCATACTTTTATAATCAAAATCAAAATCATTTA
The DNA here is from genome assembly GCA_951394245.1 of Cyclophora punctaria. Classification (NCBI taxonomy): domain Eukaryota; kingdom Metazoa; phylum Arthropoda; class Insecta; order Lepidoptera; family Geometridae; genus Cyclophora; species Cyclophora punctaria. The sequence continues at coordinate 3,914,987 of OX596192.1, read as the reverse complement.
TTGCTTAAAATAGGTAAGAAAGATGTTATACAATAATTTGGGAGTCACTTCTATTTTACTGAGATAACTCAGCATGCAACATGTACTTAATTGTACTTATATGTGATATTAAAATTACTTATTTATAAATTCATTTATGCTATAAAAACATGACACTGTCAACCATTTCTTCAGTTTGCGACACATAAGTTTAAAGGGGCCATCTTTAAATTGTTGTGGTATTTTGTTATACACTTTCACGCACATACAGAAGCAGAGTATATGGATCGGCAACAAATTATGAAATGTTTAGCTTGATGAACCGTGAATATCTTTATAATTGAGTTGTCCATCCATAATTCGAAATTAAGGAATTTGCAATTTAAGCACTTTTAGTCGTGCCGCTGTGGTGCAACCTAGTCATATGCGTGAACTTATATTCTTTATTGTTCATACAACACGCATATATGTAGTACGACAAAAACGTAAAATTTTAAAGAAATCCGAGTATTAACTTTACCTACGAAGTTAAATATAACATTTTTACTAAATACTCTGTAAAAGGCGTAGTCAACAACGACACAGCACGACGACCAATGACGTCTAAATCGAAAGAACCTTCCAAAAAGTGCTTGTTAAATCTATCCTGTGCGAGTTACCTGCGGCTGCTGCGCGGCAGCGGGCTGGTGCCAGTGCGGGTTGTATCCCCAGGCGGGCGGGCCGCCGGCGGCATAGTACTCGCCGCCGCCGCCGTTGCCGTTGCCGTTCCCATTGCCGTTGCCGTTACCGTTGCCCATGCCGGGCCCGCCGGGGCCGCCTGGCGCGCCTTCCGGGATGAAGTTTACGGGCTGTTGGGATAAAGAACGTGTGATAATTAAGAAGTATAATACTAACAGACCATTTTCACAGCTGTCGGACCCGGATTTCAATCCGACGTTGCAGAAGCAACATTTTATTTACACTTGTCGGACTTATTTGTTACCAACCCGACAATTTTTTTGTCGTTAATAGTATTTCTATGAAGAGTGCTACCGTGTGTTTATGGGTACGTTTAATTGTCTTGTTTCGGTCAGGGGCCTTCAAGCGGTTTAACTCTGGCTTGGCATGTAAAAGTCAGACCACAAACATTCCCCGAAAACACCCTATTATTAACAACAGTACCCAATTCTTGGATATTAATATGTTGCCTTCATACGATATCATAAAAGTCATTATTAAATGACTAGCCGCGCTTCGCGTACCCGTTCCCGCAAGAATTTCGGGATAAAATGTATCCCATGTATTATTCTGAAGTATAACCTATATTACTGGAAAGTTTCATCCAAATTCGTCCAATGCTGTTTCGTAAAAGAGTAACAAACATCCATCCTCACATACTTTCCCATTTGTAATGTGTATGAGTAATAGTAGTGTAGGTAGTAGGGTACGCACCATGCCGACTTTCTCGAGGATGATGCGCTTGCAGGTGTCGACGGCGTCGGGCGCGCCGCGGATGTAGAAGGTGCGGTTGTTCATGTCGGCGCCCTGCGCGCGCCGGTCCAGCTCGCAGTGCGCGCCCGACGCCGCGTTGATCTGCTTGATCACCTCGCCGCCTGGACCAGTACAATGGCTTATTAATAACTACCAGCGTCCCGCAGTTTTATCCGCGTTGTGCCCGTTCCAGTGGGAATTTGGGGATTTTTAGGGTTCCGTAGCCAAATGGCAAAAACGGAACCCTTATAGATTCGTCATGTCTGTCTGTCTGTCCGTCTGTCCGTCTGTCCGTCTGTCCGTCTGTCTGTCCGTATGTCACAGCCTTTTTTCTCCGAAACTATAAGAGCTATGTTGTTGAAACTTAGTGTGTAGATGTATTCTGTGAACCGCATTAATATTTTCACACTAAAATAGAAAAAAAATAAAATTTTAGGGGGGTCTCCCATACATAGAAATGAAAAAAAATTTTTTTTTTTCATCAAACCCATACGTGTGGGGTATCTATGGGTAGGTCTTCAAAAATGGTATTGAGGTTTCTAATATCATTTTTTTCTAAACTGAATAGTTTGCGCGAGAGACTCTTCCAAAGTGGTAAAATGTGTGTCCCCCCCCCTGTAACTTCTAAAATAAGAGAATGATAAAACTAAAAAAAATATATGATGTACATAACAATGTAATCTAACACCGAAAATTGGTTTGAACGAGGTCTAGTTAGTAGTTTTTTTTTTACGACATAAATCGTAAACCGCAAAAAAATACTGATTATTCATTCAATAACTCAAATGTAAATAAAAAAAACATTTATTTCAAGAACTTCTTTATTATGTTACTCGCTGCTACGGAACCCTTCATGGGCGAGTCCGACTCGCACTTGGCCGCTTTTTATACATGTAAACCTTCCTCTTGAATAACTTTATCTATTTTAAAAAAACCGCGTCAAAATCCGTTGCGTAGTTTTAAAGATTTAAGCATACATAGGGACAGAAAGCAGGAAGCGACTTTGTTTTATACTATGTAATGAAGGTGGTGCTTCAGACCAGGACATGGTCCACTTGTCCAGCACCCTGAGCCCTACCACCAGCACCTGCAAGACTCAATGAACGTCTCAGATGATGCCCTTCTGTCAGCTAAATACTGGACCGGATAAGTTTAAAGGCCATTGACACGATAAGAAAAAGATAAAGGTGACTGTGAATATTGCAAGTGATACTTAAGATACTTAAATCCTATGAGAAAAAGCGAAAAGTCAAAGTCTTGGGATTTTGAACTGGAACTGGAACAGCATAGTTGGATTTTGCATCATATCAAGTAGCAGGAAGACTAAAAACGCGTTAAATGAAAGAACCTTAAAAATCAGTTTAATAGCGAGCAACGAGTGAAACAGTAGCTTGTGGTCGCGGCGTGCCACTATACAATGTTTTCGAACCGGCGGTCAAACATTCCACAGTCGAATTTAGACTTTAGACTCTTTTAAACTTACACGATTGGACCACATAGTAAACGTACTCACACGGGTTTTAACGGGTTTGCACAGGTTAAATTTAGACTTTATAGTCTAAAGTTTAGACCAAAATCAAATAGTTGACGTACGTTTCCCAATAATATGTCCACACTTGAAGTTGGAGACGGTGAAGGTGACGCGTATCTCCTGCCCGTCCTGCCACTGGAAGTCCCCGCGCTCCCCGTTCCTGGCGTTGAAGCTGCCCCCTCCGCCGCCGCCGCTGCCGCCGCCGCGCATGCGACCGCCGCCGCGGCTGTCGGTCTCGCGTCTCTGTGGGACATACCATAATGTTATATATGTGGGATGTTATATAACTTATATCTATACTAATATTATAAGAGGTAAAATTTGTAAGTTTGTTTGTTTGTATGTTCGAGGTAATCTCAGGAATTATCAGTCCGATTTGAATAATTCTTTTTGTAATAGATAGCCACATTCAACAGGAAGGTTATAGGCTATTTTTAATCCCAAAATTCCCACGGGAACAGGCACAACGCGGGTAAAACCGCGGGGCACTGCTAGTGTATTATATGAATAAGAAATACATTCTCTTGTCGTTGGAGTCCAATATGCACTTAAACTCTTTTTTAAATAAATAAATACAAGACTAATTTACACATGGTTAATTATACCCAAACATAGCTTCAAACTTGTACAATGGAATCTGATGAACTGATATATTACATATACATACACAAATCTACTATATACTCATAAAAATAAGTCGGGTTTTCCTCCAGAACGCACGAACCGATTTCCACGGTTTTGCATTCGTTGAAAAGGTCTCGGGCTCCGTGAGGTTTATAGCAAAGAAAAAAAAACCCCACGGGAACGGGGGCGCTGCGGGTGAAACCGCGGGGCACAGCTAGTACGTCGTCGCTAACAACTATGTCTGGTATGCACATTATTGTTGACTCCGGGCGGGAATCGAACCCGTAATCCCCGACACAGTAAGCGCTCTCACGTGTCAAAAAAATACCATTAAACATACATTATGAATTTCCTTATTTCCTCCTTGCATTCGATAAGACTAATGAAATTCGTACCATGAGGCTATTATAAGCAACAATACTGAAATAATTTTGGTTCATAAAAGGCAGAAAAACTTACATTTACACTTGTTATTAGATCTTCAATCATTTGTCTCGCCTGTTCTACTTGGTGAGGCTTGCCTTGTAAGTAACATCTGTGGAAAATACACTCATATAATGTGGAATATTGCAAACATTTCGTATCCTTGTCGCCTGTGTCAACAAGACACCTTTTAGACCTTCGATATATATTAAAGACTAAACTGACGTTTATAGATCGTCTTAAGTACTTCGATTATAAATATTTTTGTAATGGATAGCGACATTCAACGGGAAAGTTATAGGTTTTTATTCATCCCGAAATTCCCGCGGGAACGGACACAATCCGGGTAAAACCGGGGCGAAAGAATCATAGAATCATAATGTTACCTCTTATCCCCTGGTCCGTCGTCTCTTTCCTGGTGGAACTGCACCCTGGCTCCGGTGTCGGCTTGTATCTTCTTGATCATGTCGCCGCCGCGGCCGATCACCACGCCTACCGCTTGTTTCGGTACCAATACCTGTTACATAGGTAGGTGAGAACTATTACTATATGGTGGGAATAAAATCATTTTTGGTATATTTCTCTAGTGATATTTATTGTGAACATAAGTTTTGATTAGTTTTAATAAAATACACCCAATGTATTTTATTATATGTAAAAAAGATCCATTTTTTACGCCGTTAAATACAAAGGACCTTATTCATAACGATTATTAACAGCACTTTAGCTATCAAATGGTTTGTCTCTTTCCGACACGCTATTTGCCAAAGAGCGAAAGGGACAAAACACTTTAAAACAGTGTTTAAGTTAAATATCGTTAACTAGCAGTGCCCCGCGGTTTTACCCGCGCTGTACCCGATCCCGTAGGAATTTCGGGATGAAAAGTAGCCTATAACCTTCCCGTTGAATGTGGCTTTCTATTACAAAAAGAATTATTCAAATCGGTTCAGTAGTTTCTGAGATTAGCGCGTTTAAACAAACAAACAAACAAACAAAACAAACTCTTCAGCTTTATAATATTAGTATAGATGAATAAGGCGGAAAGTGTTGTTCCATAACTTGACTGACGGTCTGCAAGTTATTCGTGCGGCAAATAGAAAATCACGGTTATTAATGTCCCCACGTCTGTTAAGATTTACATTAAGTGCTAACTTTTACTGGTGAGTGTGCGTAAGCTGACGCAACCGTTAGTTAAGCTAGGTAGTGTGTGTACCTCGGTGGAGTTGGTGGCGAGTCCGTTGGCGGCGTCCTGTGAGTAGTCGTCGAAGGGCGCGCGCGGGCCGGCCGGGCCCAGCTCCTTGTCGGCGAGCAGCTCGAACACCAGCTGCTTCGCGTGCTCCACCTTCGCCGGGTCGCCCGATATGCGTAGGGGCTTCTCCTGCCAATTATATTACATTATATAATCCCTGACCCACGTTGTCACAATCTTTGCATTCACAACAATCTTGCTTTACTTAAATAAAATAAATAAATAATTTATTGAAATAACAAAGCTCATTAGACCCAAACTAAGCTAGGCTTGTAGGCAGTTTAATTTTAAAGGAAATCTATCATGAAGTAAAAGGATAATAAAACAAACAAAATACTGAAAGAATATTCTAACGGATTGGTACACACACACATTCTCATAAGGAACAAGCAATAATATTCCTGAACGCATGCAACAACAAAAAAAATCAACAGAATTGAGGCTTCTTCTGTTTTCAAGTGGGTCATATACACAATTATAGTAACTCCTCAAAACATAATGATATAAACAACTTTAAACTTGAAATAACTTGCCTATATGAATTCAGCCACTGGCTACACTACATAACAATACATAACTTACATATTCCGTGTTGGGCCCATCCTGTATGACCACCATCTTCGCTCCGGACTGCTCCTGCAGCTGCTTGATAGTCTTACCGCTCTTGCCAATGATCAGACCCACTTTGGGACCCGGCAGCATAATCTCCTCCTGTTATAACAAATTATTGTCACTACATAGTATAAAACAAAGTCGCTTTCCGCTGTCTGTCTGTACCTATGTATGCTTAGATCTTTAAAACTACGCAACGGATTTTGATGCAGTATTTTTTAATAGATAGAGTGATTCAAGAGGAAGATTTATATGTATAAAAAATCAGTATTAAAAGGGTTATAATCTGATCCGACTAACTGCATCGCGTTTATCCACGTTGTACCTGTTCTCGCGGTAATTCCGGGATAAATGGTTCTCATATTACAGTAAAGTTTCATCCAAATCTGCTCAGTAGTTTTTGCGTGAAAGAGCAACATCCACACACACATTCATCCTCACAAACTTTCAAATTATTATTATTAATAGGAGTACGATTGTGAAAATCTTATATTAGTGATTGTGAAAATTGTTGTTTAGTTAAGATTTAAATAAGACTAGGTTAGTTTTCTGCTCATTTAAACCAGTTCAAGGCGTTATGCATTGCCATGCACAATCGGGACCGACTATTTGACGTGACCCCTCAGCAAGGTAGCACTCTGATTGAAAATGCCACTATCAGTCACCATAAGCACTACATAACATGAAGTTACGTTAGTTCACTGCGATTGTTAAGCAGCGTGTAGCTCGGTCCCTACTGGGATGGGCGGTCGATAGTGGCATTTCTATCTGAGCGTTACAGTGCTTCAAAGGGCATGTTAAGCAGTCGGTCTCGGTTGTTTCAAGCGTCAGACCACGTCAGAGGCCTTTAGGCGGTCTAAAAACTCCCGACACTAGGGTTAGCCACTAACCTACTCAAAATGAATTAATGAATTTCTAGTTCTGGTATATTCTGGTATCTGGTACTTTAGTTACTCACAGTGGTAGCCAATCCGCCTCCGCCACCGCCGCCGCCTCCGCCTCCACCGCCGCGCGGCAATGGCGGCATGTTCTGCGGCGGCATGTTGGGGTTGTCTGGCGGCTGCGGCGCGTTCTCTCTGCCACGGTGGTTCACTATTTGATTAACTAGCTCCCTATAAGTTGACAGAAACACTTAATTTCGTGTAACAGGTTATGTTGGCTACTACAAGAGCCAACATTTTAAATTTAGCTGTGAATGGAGTTTCAGCATGAGTGTGTGTTACTTTTCCTGTAAGTAAATATTACAGTTTTAGTAGGCTAAGAATTGACAACAATTTTTTCAAAGATTCAAATTCAATCAGAAACTAGATAAAGATAGTCTTTTTTAAACTTACACGATTTGAACACATAATTTAAACGTACTCACACGGGTTTTTTCGCGTTGGGTTGAGTTCACCCGCGACCACGAGAGGTGCAATCCCCTCGAAACGTCGGGAAATAAAAAGTAAGTTATTACTTGCTTTATTAACTTTCCAACGCTAAAAAACCCGTGTGAGTACGTTTAAATTAGATGAAGATATTTAAACAAGTAAAAGGAAGATTGCTGTTGATAGTTTCAAAAAAGGTAAAACCAACTTACAAGTTACTTACTAATAACAACAAGGTTATACAACATTATAACTGCTTTTTTAGATAGTGTTTTAAAAATGAAATGAGTCCACTCTGCAGGCATGCCTTTTGAACAAGCACTCACTTAGCCCTCTGTATCGCCTCCCGGGATCCCGTCAGGGTGCACATCCTCTCCGGTTTGCCGAGGTCCGGTGCCATTTGTATTTTGCAGCCAGACTCTGCTTGAAGTCGAGTTATCTGTTCACCACCACGGCCTATGACTGTGATAAAGATTGAAGTTATAACATTTTATGATAAAATTACAGTTTTTAAATTATAGCGTTTTTAGTCGTCAGGCTGCGCGCCGTAGTAGAGCGCAGGCGTCCACGCACGGATGGTATTTTATTTTTCATACAATTTGTATGTATCAGGACCAATGCTTAATTTGAATGAGTTCTAACATGATCCAATCATACAGCTTCATTAAGGTGTCAAGTAATTTTATGGGAACCGGTGATGATTTTACTCCAATTTGATTTTTTTTTTATTTGTCAGATGAGCAGAAGTATAAATTAAATATATTCTTAAGAGCTCTTTTCAATGCAGTGTTTAGGAAAGTGAGCATGAAAAGTACATAAAATAAAGAAGCAGTATTATTATATACTAGCAGTGCTTCATGGTTTTACCCGCGTTGTGCCTGTTTCCGTGCGAACTTGAGGCTTATAAACTTCCCGTTTAATGTAGCTATCCATTCAAGAATTATTTAAATAGGATTGGTAGTTTCTGGGATAGGATTGGTAGTTTCTGAGATTACAATGTTAAAACCTATAATCAATCAAAATCTTCAGCTTTATTTTACTCATAGTATAGATAGACTCACTTAATCCAACCATATTATCAGGTACTTGAATGTACTCATTGATGGCCTGGTCAGGCATGAGATTGGGCGGTCCGCCGACAGGGGGCATACCCGGGGCTGTGGGCGCCGATATCCGGGCACCAGCGGCCGCTGCAGCCGCTGCCGCCGCGGCCGCAGGGTTGCCAGACGAAAAGTCTCTATAAACAAAAAAAAACAAAATTAACTTATTAAAAACTTTATCCTATAACTATGTCTATCATCGACCAGGCTGTGTGGTCGATGGTCTTTATAATAATTCAAATATCAAAAACTACTAAAATATTTATATAAAAACTACTTATGAACAGCTAACATACAAAAAGTAAATGAATTAGCTTGTTATGTCTCACTGCAGGGCAAAGGCTCTCATCTAAGATAATCAGTACAGTGAGGAGGATTAGGCATAATCACAACACTTGCCTAATGCAAACTTATTAACCACTAGCAGCGCCCCGCGGTTTTACCCGCGTTGTTCTTCTTCTTATCGAGTGGATGGTCAACTTGACCAATCCTGGTGTCAGAGTTATTGAGCCGCCAAAGGCCTCTGACATGGCTCATGTAACGACTACTTACCCGCGTTGTGCCCGTTCCCGTGGGAATTTCGGATTTTTTTTTACATAAAAACCTTCCTCTTGAATCACTCTACCTATTACAAAAAACCGCATCAAAATCCGTTGCGTAATTTTAAAGATTTAAGCATACAGACAAACAGACAAACAGACGCGACTTTGTTTTATACTATGTAGTGAAGAGAATGCATATGGCTTCTTTTTAAACAAGCATTCCTACAGAAACTTAATGCAGCCTTGATTTACTATTCAAGGGAGGGTAATCACTGAAATCAGTCAATTGCTAAGATCCAATGTCACACTTTGGATCTTTGCCATTGATTCTATGTGTGGGTAAACTTTTTCTAACACAAAAATTTGTGATAAAAAGTTAATGTTTCTGCTAAGAAGATGGAAGTTGTATAATTATTATTACAAACGTATGCACAGCATACATAGGGCCATGCACTAAGATGTATCTACTTGTTTTACTTAATCTAATAGGTATATAAAATTCTCGTGTCACGGGGTGCATAATTAAACTCCTCTGAAACGGCTTGACCGATTCTCATGAAATTTTGTGTGCATATTGGGTAGGTCTGAGAATCGGACAACATCTATTTTTCATCCCGAAATTCCCGCGAGAACGGATGAAACCGCGGGGCGCAGCTAGTCTTTATATAAATAATTCTACTGTGCATGTGTATGTCACTGAACTCCTCCTAAACGACTGGACCGATTTTAATGAATTTTTTTGTATGCATTTGGGTGGCACTCTGGATGGTTAGATTCACACTAGCGACATCTATTGGGTCGCGGGTGGAACCACCGTGCGGGATAGCTAGTATACTTAAAGATGTTAAACAAATGAACTATACATGTGTTACACACTGCATAAAAAATAGGTATTGAATAATTGATACATACCCCATAGGTGGTTGAGGATATCCCGAGTCTGATGAAGCAATTTTCTTAGAAATAGGTTCGTTACCGTCTTCCAGGGGCCTCTTACCACCTGTACCTTCTAATTTAGCAGCAACCTAAAACACAAATGCAGTCAAACCTTTATTTACAAGAAATTTTACATCTAGTGAAAGCCTAGTGGTCTAAAAATCGAGACACCATGGCTGGCCTCTAACTTACTCGAATTTATTTACTTTACACAACGAAATATAACTAATAAGCATAAGCCTAGTGTTTCTAACAAGTACTTGTTGCTAAAAGTACTTTCGTAACAGATATTTCAATTAGTTTGAAGCAACTAGCAAAGTGATTGCAGTCTTTGTTGTCGGGTCTGATTAGTTGGCTTGGCGCCGTTTTCTCACCTCGATTATAACGCTTTCGTTACTTGTCTCTGCACTCCCTCATATGCTCGTATATCAATTATTTGCAACTCGTAATCATCACACATTCAATCGCCAATTATTCACGAAAATCACGAATAACACTATGACAATGGGAATCGATAAAGTAGGTTAGGCAAAAGTGACGGATAATCAACGTAATTCGTAAACTAAGCAGTTATAATTATTTTTTAGAACGAGGGTAGAAACAAGATTGATATTGATGTAGTGATGTTTTGGAGGTATAATAAATACCACATTCATGTTTTGTGAGTTGACACAGCGTAAATTAATAAATATTTAGTTGAAAAAAGGAGTTCACTTACCAATCTGGCACGTTGTAAAGCAGCCGCAAATCCTACCGTAGGGTTATTATTTTGATGCGTAGCCATAGACGAATAATCACTCATGTTTATACTGAACCACACAGCTAAATAACCTATAGGGCAGCCATGAAATTGGATCTAATTGACCCGAAACTTCTCTGTAAATTTGTCTCGCACCGCAGACTTGCGAGAAAGCCACCCAAAACGAAATCGAGAAAGACGCGGACAAAACCATAGACAAGTTAGTCAATGACATTGACAAAAAGTAGTTTTTTATTATTTCTCAAACTGCTACCACGGAATTATTATGCAAGCTTTTTACCAAAGTTGCCATTTGTTTTGTACTTTGCACTCTTACTTATCGTTTTCTATAATTTAATCGACTAAAAAACCGAAAAACCGAGATGACTTCAAATTATCCTACGAAATTATCAATAATTTATCATTATTTTAGGCAATAAAATACTTAATATGACATTGACATTTATGTTAATTGATGTGACATGAAGGAAGAAAATAATTTAAAACACAGAATATTAAAGAAACCGTTATATTTTATTAATAAATTAATCGTATCCTATTTGAATTAGATTAAACCAAATAAATTAATATTTGTGATAATATTAATAACGAAGAATATGTACGAATGACTCATTATAATTGAAATGGATTTACTTAGAAACATGGAGAAACAGTGCCAAAACTTATCATTTATTCAAAATGTATGGACTTATTTTTGTTCCAGCATATTGTTTTCCATAATTTATATTATAAAACATATTTTACTTTGGCATTTAATTAATTTCGATTCGTATTTTCGACAATGAAGTACAATGCATTACTAGAAATTCGAACATCGTTGCAATTAATGCTGAAGAACGGAACGCAACAAGTTTTTTTTCTCTATGTTTATGGGTGCGTGCATTTGTGTTGTCCGGTGTTTGAAGACGCTTGGAATTCGCTTTCAATTTCTTCGCAAGAAAAATGTCGGGTGATACCGATAAAGCAAAAATCAGTGACAATCAGGTATTATTGTGAAATACGTTGTTACATTAATTTTCTACATATAAGTGCGCGTCGAATAAGAATAGTTACGACAGTGAAGTGGTGTTATTTCCGTGTTATATCACTAATGTTTGTCTGCGTCTCAACATGGCTGACAGAACGTTTGCTTCCCGCTAAAAGCGGGAACTACGCCACGGAGGGTTGTGATATTAGTCAATGTTTCGCAATAAAAACTGTGAATGCAGTCTTGATCAGTTATCGAAACTGATTCTAATGTGATATTTTTCAGGATTTCGTATATTTTGGTCCACCCCCGCCCCTTTGCATTTGGTTGCAGGGCCTTTGTAATGTGCACGATGCTAAATGACATTGATATGAAATCGGCATGACCTTGATATTTCGTTTCTTGCGATTATTTAATTTTTGAGGCAGCGCGGCTTGTTGTTGTTACACCGAACGGCGGCCTCGCGACTAGTATTTACGCTCGGCACTCGCCCAGCAATGTAAATAAAACTGATTCATTGAGGGGGCCTTTATACCTGACCTCTTGCCTCTCTAAAAATTATGTTTTGAGGAACTAAACCTGTGGAAATATACAATTTATACCTAAACATGATAAAAGCATTGTACATTATGGCTGGTCCGATTAGAATGTTCCTTTCCTTAGCTATTCGCACATTCTATCGATATAATATACGTATGTATGCAACTAGCTATACATTTGTATATGAGAGGTACAATGATTTGAAAACTGTCTCTTATTGCGTAGGTGATAAGGTTGATAATTGTTCGTCGCGGTGTGTTAGTGACGCTTGCTACGCCGATAGAATGGCTGCAAATTCAGATTCAGCAGTGTATTGTACCAACATTTTGAAAAACAAAGTAATATTTTTGATTCAATATTTATTTCGTATGCACAAAAATTTTCACACCAAACCTATGTTTTTCTAGGTATATTCCTACTGAATACTCCACTTATTTACCTAAATATTGTACATTAACTATAAAATTTCATTAATCGAAATTATTCAGTCAATTTCTATGAAGTCGGATCGGGAATCGAATCGGCGACCCGTCCAGTTACAGTAAAATTAGGCCCACAACATGATAAAAAATCCCAATGGGAAAAAAAATTGAATGATAAACAAAGAAAGAAGACTTTTAAAGTGAGATGGAAATAGCGTGTGAGAGAGACACAGTACTAAATAAAGAAAAAATATATACCTATGTAAAGATTTAATAAAATTGTTTTGACTAAAGTGATAAAATTATCATAATCTGTGGTGACCTAATTTATGTTACTGTATTCAGTGTTGGTTTTCAGCCACCTTCCGTACTGTATAATAACATCAAAACATTGTGAATATCCAATAAGATATTTTATCATTGCAGTTTTATATGTTTCGGGTAAAACTCACTGTACTGATATCTTCAGTGAGATGAGAGATGTTTGCCCAGTCATTACGGGCTTATTCTTTTTACTTGGTACTTTACTTACCTACCTTAAGAACACAATTTCTGTTCCTATTGTAGGTACCTATGTTAATTTTAATGTTGTGTTTTTTCACGTAAAGTCGCGTTTTTGAAACGTTTCTGAAGAAAAAACGATTCTGTCATACATGTCATATTGATAATCTTCGATTTTTAAAGTCAGTTAAAAACTAAAATAACCTTTCCCTGCCCAGGATGAAGACAAAAAGTCAGGAGCAGGCGACGGGCAGACCACGGAAGATGAATCATCTCAGGACTCGAAGGGTGAGTCGGCTGCGACTTCAGAGGCACCGGCCGCCCAAGGTAACGCCGATGTAGATCAACCAGACAAACCCGAAGACCAACCACCAGGTCAGATCAATTGATACCATCATCCATCGTACCTCAGATTCGGCTTGAGACCTCCCCCAACTTTGTATAATATGACAGATTAGTCATTAGACAGTTAGTTCATTTGGAGATTGGTACATACTTGATTTGTTTATGCTTGTGAGAATAAAATTGTGTTTAGCCTGAATTTATTCTATTTAAATATCATCTTAATATATAAAAATGTTAAATATGAAATAATATGTGACAAAAATGTGTTGTCAATAAAAAAAATAACTTAATCAACTTAAAAATATAAATTAAATATTATATTTACTTACTTTTAGCATCAAAACCAACATGTTTGCTTTAGCACCTGTAGTACGAAGTAAGTTTTTGTAGCTTAGTGGCCAATCATGGTGTCTGAGTTTTGAGACCCCAAAAGGCCCCACGACTAGGTCTATAGATTGAAACACCTGTACTTACTCCATAGAATAAACACTTCAAGTATGAAAAATAAGACTTAATTTCTATTTACACAATACGTGAAGCTAACTTGCACTAAACTTAGTTTGAAGATGGTCAATAAGTTAGTTCTGAGGCATCCCGTCATCCAGGCATTGTTCGGTGTTCATCTACATGGCAACTAACCTATGGGGCTATATGTGTGTCATACTGTTTGTGTGTGTGTAACTAAATAAAAAATAAATTGTACAGTCTTTCTAATGGAGGTAAGTTTATTTTTTAGACAAGTGTTTTATAGCCTAGCTATGTTCACCAAAGAACTTAAATACTTGAAACTTTTGTTATTACCAATAATCTGTATTTTAATTACTTGTAATTGTCGTAACAATAGGGGAAACAACATCTCAACAACATCATCAACAAATCAATGTTTGGTTTTGGGAAATTTAACATAATATAATATGTAATGTCACCGTAATATTATATATCAGATTATTGCCTAAGAAAAAAATATGCGTTAAATTATAAATTATTTGTACATTAATTGGATTATAAACCAGCAGTGTTTACAATTTTCCGGTGACAAATACAAATCACCCATTAAAGTAATGGCGCTTGACGGTTTCACTTAAAACTTACAACATTATTACTAACAATAGTTCTTCAGCACAATACAGCAACAGTTGACAAGTAAATGGTTGAAAGTCGAAAAAATTCGAAGGACGCTCATAGCTCGGCCAGCTCAACCACAGCGACTCAATCCGACAAGACATGGTATAAATACTAGCCGCGACTAGCGGTTTTAGCCGCGTTGTGCCCGTTCCCGCGGGAATTTCGGCATGGATGGAATATGTATCCTATGTGTTATTCACCTGATTGCTCGAAAAATAACACGATTCCGTGTTTCGGTGGGCACGTTAAGATGTCGGTCCTGGTTACTTTCTACGGATAGTAGTCGTTACATGAGCCACGTCAGAGGCCTTTGGTGGCTCAATAACTCTGACGCCAGGATTGGTCAGGTTGACCATCGAGTGGATGAAGAAGAAGATTCTGATGTATAACCTATATTACTGTAAAGTTTCATACAAATCCGTTCTGTAGTTTATGCGTGAAGAGTAACAAACATACATACATCCTCACAGACTTTCCCATTTATATAATTAGTAGGATACTATGAAAACAGGTAGTATTGAGTAGTAAGTCGTGTTCTGCAGCATAGCGACCATTCCACCATAGCATTGCGGGTAATGCCGCCGGCTGCAGCTGGTCGAATCTATAAAAGATGGATACGCGTTTACGTCGCGTGTGTGTCTCGTGTAGTGCCATTATTGTGATTAGCACTCCACCGGCACACACGGAATTGTATACGATGCTGTTTGCAGTCATTCATAATTTAAAGGGATGATTACTATACCTACTGTGACTACGAAATAAGTACCTTGTAGCTACCTACGTCTGATTATTAGAATCGTACAACATTAAACAACTTTTTCTACATCAAGGGCCTTTTAGCCATTAAATGGTTGGTCCCTTTCCGGCATATGCTATTTTCCAAAGAGTAAAAGAGACAAAACAATTTATAACAGTGTTTTCATCAATTTATGACTAATCCCTTTTGAGATTATTTAGATCCTCATCTCATCTCCTTCTCAGTAAGGGTTAAAATATGTATGTTAAATATCATAAGAGAGTAGATCCGCATTTAGGATCCCTTATTTTCATGTCGGTTAAGTTCTATCTGTTAAGCAAACATGAAGGAATTATCAAAATCGGTTCATAATTTCACAAACCTTATCATAGAAAACCAGAGACAAGATATCAGTAACTGTTTACAAGTTTAAACTATTGTTTTTCACATCAAATGTGATATATCAAACCTGGTGTTGGGATTTTTATACGACCATTAAAGCTTTCTTTCTTGATTCATGCTCTATTATAACCTAACCTAACCGAACGCCTAACGCGTTTAAAATGCAATGTCATACATTAGCGTTTACATACTGTAAAAAAGGAGGTTTCGTATTCAAAACGTATACTTGGCACGTAACGTATTCTATACTTGGTAGCCCTTGTCTATTCTTTATACAAATAAATAAAATTCAAGCGTCTGCTTGTAATTTTAAAATCACTGCTTTTTACTAACAACATTTTTTTTGAAATTGTCCGTCTGTTTATTCCGGCTAATCTTTGAAATGGCTGGACCGATTTTTGCAGGACTTCCACTGGCAGATTACTGATGTAACAAGGAGTAACTTAGGCTACTTTTATCCCCAAATTCCTGCGGGAACGGATACAACGCGGGTAACACCGCGGGGCGCGGCTAGATCTATTATAAAGCTTTTTTCAAGCAGTTTAAAAACGCGCTCGATCGAAGCAGCTGTTAGTAAAGTGCTGCAATACAGATGAAACCACGAGTCAATGCTAGTTCAAAACAGTAACCATATCACAACTTGATAATTTCTTATGATATAATTTTCGCCAATCTTTATGTAGTAATTGTAATTCCATAACTCCTGATAAGCTATCGGTGTTTGACACTATACGTCAGATAAGTTATCTGTAAAAATATCTATTGTTTAATAAAAGTGTACTTTTTGGGATTGGCTCAAATTGATAAGTTTGTTTAACTAAGTGGCGGGTGGCGACCCGACCATAGTGGCAGTTCTGTCTTAGCTACTGGCCTTTGAGGTAGCTATGTTAAGGTCCCGGTTGGTTCAATCGTAGACCATGTGGAAAGTATCTGAGCGGCCTAAAACTCCGACCCTGAGGCTTGGCCACTAACCTACTCGAACTTGCCACTTACTTATGAACCAGTCTTTGCTATTTCATTTGGGTACATCGAATTCACTTTCTCTTTGAATCTATGCTAAGTGCATTCTCTTAGTCTAAACAATATCTAGGCACTAGGCATGTAAACTTGTCTAACTGCCTTTCAGCTTCCAATATGTACCTATTAATTTTTATATCACTAACAGCGCTCCGCGGTTTTACCCGCGTTGTGCCCGTCCTCATGAGGACTTCGAGATGAAAAAATAACCTATAACCTTTCCGTTGAATGAGGCTATCCATTACAATAAGAATTATGTAGTTAAATCGGAATGGTAGTTTCTGAGATTAGCGCGTTCAAACACACAACATAACAAACTCTTCAGCTTTATTATATTAAGTATAGATGAGAAAGTTATTGTCTGTTATGTTTTGTCGCAGATTTTATAAATCAAGGGACGTTATTGATTCATTAAGTATCTATTTTCATAAAAATGCGTAGGTTTTATTTTGGTTCGAGAAATGTGAAACCTTGTACAAAAATAAATATGTATTACTTTTCGTATAGTTCGGTGCTAAGCTATGGGTGTGTTTTGATCCTTGGAGGACGTAAACCCACAAGTTTACTAAAATAGAAATCGGTTAGTTAAAATAAATATTAAATATCGACGCTCTATACATTAAAAATACACTTTAGAGGAGAGGAGGAATCAGTCTCATATTATAAAATGTGAAATTACTCGCTGTCTTTCTGTCTGTTAGGTTTTCATAACCGAACCTACAAAAGCTGTACACTTTGGGAAAGGACATAGTATTTTTATCCCAAATTGCCCACCCATTTTTAGCTTACTGTGAAACTGCGGGAAACAGCATCAAAATCGCATCACCCCATTCAATTCGAAGGTTCTCCGCTTTTCCCCTGAGTTTCTTAATCCCAGACTGTACATACAAATAAATCGCCCATTGACACTACGAAAACAACCACCTGTAGCGTTGAAGAGTATATTAAATCGACCGATCGACCTATTTATTTTTAACGCATTTTGCTTAATACCATAATGACTGGTTATCACTTGTGAACCGGTTCGGCGGGTGTATTCAAACGGGTACCATGCTAAATACCTTCACGCATATTACGTAACTCATTACATTAACATATCATTCACTGAGGTCCAAATTCACCATTTATATCTTGGACCACGATCAACTGAACTTGTTTATGTGAATTAATGTTGTAGTTTTGATCTCAGTTTAGTTTATGAACTGAGATTAAGTTGATTGATCGAGTACAATTGTAACGGTGAGATTGGAGCCTGAATTGCATGCTACTCATCTCGTTTCCTCATGATTTTGTTCGCTTTTTTGGTTATTTGGTGGTCTAATGGCATGTGCACTCGCCTGCCAAGACTGAGGTCCTGGGTTCAATTCCCAGGTCAAGTGAAAACATGTTTCCGAAATTTATAAAATAGGTTATTTAAAAAACGCGCTTTAGGCAAGCGTGGTGATTACGCCTAATCCTCCTCACTGCACTAATAATGTATCTTCAGCGAGATAAGAGGCCTTTGCCCAGTCTTGGGACATTACAGGCTAATAGGTATCTCCTTTAATTTTGCTTGTTGTTAATGTTGGCCCTTTTGTGATGTCTTTATTTGTTTAGAGCCTATTTCATGTTCGTACTTTCAAAACAGCCTCCGTGGTCTAGTGGTTTGAGCGCTCGGCTCACGATCCGGAGGTTCCGGGTTCGATTCCCGGTGGGGATATCTCACAAAAATCACTTTGTGAGACTGTCCTCAGTTTGGTTAGGGCATTGCAGGCTGAATCACCTGATTGCCCGAAAAGTAAGATGATTCCGTGCTTCGGAGGGCACGTTAAGCCGTCGGTCCCGGTTACTTTCTACGGATAGTAGTCGTTACTTGAGCCATGTCAGAGGCCTTTGGCGGCTCTATAACTCTGACACCAGGATTGGTCAAGTTGACCATCCACTCGATAAGAAGAAGACTTTCAAAATTCTTTGTGATGGATACATACTTAGGATAATAGTTAAGCGCTTCAGTTATTTGCACTTTATTCGCGTTTGAAAATCATATTTTTATGCTAATTAGGTTGACAAGGACTTTTAAGGTCTCAAGGTCAAGGTTATTAGGTAGCTGTCTTACATGTTACGAATTACTGGCATATTATATCAATGCATGTAATGGAGTGTTGAGATTACTCGCGCCGAGTTTAGTAGCTTAGCTACTGGTCTGCGGACTCGCTATCTGTTAGGTAGGGCGTTATGCTACATTTGGGTATGCTTCATTGGGAATCTTATTCTACTAATCCTAACTGATATTATAAATGCGAAAGTAACTCTTTCTGTCTGTTACGCTTTCACGCCGAAATTACTCAACCCATTTAAATGAAATTTGAAAAAGCCTGAGAAAGGACATAGGCTACTTTTTATCTCGAAATTCCCGCTGGAACGGGTATAACGCGGGTGAAACCGCGGGGCGCGGCTAGTATTATAAATGCGAAAGTGCGCGCGATGCGTGTTGGATCGACTTAGGCATAGTTTTCACTCTGCTTAAGTGTGCTCTGTACAGTCCAAAAATCCAAACTGTTCGCCTTCTTTAAGCGAAGGACAGAACGAGCAAGTATGTGTTAGGAATTGTTCATAGAACACTTAGTGTAACCGCAGCTTAATGTGGATCCTCGTTAAGGGCTACACATTAATAAAACTTCATTTATAACTAGCTGTACCCTGCAGTTGCAACCGCATTTCGTCACGGCATAACGATTAAACCTTCCCTGGATTACGACAAACATTTTAAAACCAGAATCACCTAAATCGGTCAAGCCGTTCTCGATTTTTAGCAAGACGTACCTCGATTGATTTTTATATATATATAGATAGATTATGTAAATATATTAAGTAAGGAATAAATGTTCTTAAAGTTATATTTTGTTTCGCAATAGGTGATGCTAAAGATGCGACGGCAAACGGCAAAGATGACGAAGGAGGAGCCGACGACTCCAAGGATGACGACAAGGACAATGACAAGGAAGACGATGCTGACGTGAAAAAGGTCAGTATTGCAAAAACCAATGAACTCTCTATTATATAATAGCAAAATAGAGCTAAAACGTTACATAAGCGTTTAAACAAGTTCTTATGATTAATTGAAACGCACGTTAATGTCATTATTATTTGTTTAAACGGAAACATGAAGTCTGATTGTTTTAACTAATCTTCGTAGGAGGAGAATGGTGAAACTCATGACGATGATGATGATGAGAAGAGCGTGAAGACAAACGACAAGGCCGCCAAGAAACCCGCGCCCAAGAAGAAGGCCAAGAAGGAGGTATGTTACGCGTTTTATATTATTTATTTATTTATTGACCAGCAAGAACAGTTGCATTGGGTATTACTACTACCAGAGCACTAGAAAAGTAATTAAAATTATTGACCTAAGCAGATATGACTAACTGAAGACACAGACATACTTGTACTCTTTTTATTACGGACCTGAGAATAAAAACTTCGTCTCCGCATTTCGAAAATAAGTCGCAGATTTTTAGACCGCCTAATGGCCTCTGGCATGGTCTAACGATTGAATCCACCTGTAGCGAACTTAACATACCGAGCCATACATTGGAACAACTCAATAAACTGATTGTTAACAGGACACTGAAGAGGAAGATGAGGATGAAGAGGAGGAGGAGGAGGAAGAAGAGGAGGGTGAGGAGGGAGACGACGCCGAGGAGGACGAGAAGAAGCCCAAAGAGAAGTAAGTCTTGATTCAATATCATGGGGTGTCTTCCGCTTTTAGCATAGACTAGCCCCGCGTGCCCCGGGACTTCGTCAGCCAGAAATTATTGTATTAAAAAAAATAAAAGTAGCCTAAGTTACTCCTTATTATATCAGCTAGCTGCCAGTAAAAGTCCCTTCGAAATCCTGTTCATACATTTTTAAAGGACTTCAAAAAGGGAAAATTCTCAATTCGACTGTATATATGTATGCTTTTTTACACTATACTTACATCTATACTAATATTATAAAGAGGTAAAATTTGTAAGTTTGTTTGTTTGTATGGTCGACCTAATCTCGGGAATTACCAGCCCTATTTGAATAATTATTTTTGCAATGGATAGCTACATTCAACGGAAAGGTAAGTTTGTTTGTTTGTATGGTCGACCTAATCTCGGGAATTACCAGCCCGATTTGAATAATTATTTTTGCAATGGATAGCTACATTCAACGGAAAGGTTATTTTTGATCCCGAAATTCCCACGGGACGGGCACAACGCGGGTAAAACCGCGGGGCGCTGCTAGTAATTAATATTTATAAATATATTAATCAATACAAAATATGAATAATTGTGGATGTATTGTGTGATGTACAGAGTAAAGAAACCGGTGAAGAAGGCGAAGGAGGGTGACGATGAAGGAGAGGACGAGGAGGGAGACGAGGAGGAGGAAGAGGAAGAGGAGGAGGAGGAAGAGGAGGAGGCGCCCAAACCCAAGCCCAAGAAAGAGGTATATTCAGCTATATTCTATTCTTTATTACGACAGTAAAAGTTCCAACCATCATGACTGAGTTTCAACCAAAGACAACTTTTTTCATTGAGAAGTAGGGTTCAGTGATGGGTGAAAATGAAATTAAACCATCACACCTTTTTCCTCTTCAGTAACAATCGTCTTCGCCTAAAAAATCTACCACATTAGTCCACATTTTAATTCTCGTGAGAAGTATGTAGCCGTCTTCCGTAAGTGCAAGCGAGATAGATAGGTAATAATTTATGACTCGACGACTCACTATGGTAATGCGCTTACATGGTGGTGATCACAGCCCCTCACTGCACTGATATCTGATCTATACTGAGATGAGAGGCCTTTGCACATCTGTGAATCTTACAGACTAAAAAAAACATGACCGTAAATGCAAGCGGTTTAAGAACATTTCAAATATATGATGTGCTATAGCAGAATATAATATACATCTGCGTTAAACTTCATTCGTTCATAGTTTAAACGTACTCACACGGGTTTTTTCGTGTTAGAAAATTAATAAAGCAAGTAATAACTTACTTGTTATTTCCCGACGTTTTGAGGGGATTGCACCTCTCGTGGTCGCGGGTGAACTCACTTCATTCGTTCAGTAGTATTAGCTTGAAAGAGCAACAAAAACCCGTTCATCCTCAAAAACTTTCACATTTATAGTAATAGTAATAAGTAGGATAGCGATCATACCTTTCTTTTATTTATAATTTTTATTGTATTGAAATCATAAAAATAATATCTCATGGTCGTAGCCGACGGAGCCACCAGTGCCGCTGCCCGCCGGCAAGGGAATACCGCTCGGATACATACCCAACGTGGAGACGTCGCTGTCCCGCTTCAAGACGCAGGACCAGAAACTGTTGCACCAATACTTGTATGGAGTAAGTTTCGACTTTATTACTCACTAGTTTGTAGTTAGGTAGTAGGTTATGATAGTGGTACAATGGACTCTTAGCTAAGAGCGATGTGTAGACTATAAGAATTTAAATTTTAAAATACAACGCAAAATTAAAGTGTATTCCAGTTACACACGAGGGTTGGTCACGTGTTTGCTATTGAAACAATCGAGATACACAATTATTAAATTGTGTAAAACATTAATAATTGTATAAAAAAGCACATTAATGCTTTTAGCACCACGGTAGCACTCACATAGCAATGCCAAGCAAAGAAAATTCCTCATTTTTGTGATCATTAGTTAATCAATTCTGTTTGTTCCACTAGCAACTGTGCCTGGACCGCAACGTCAAACGTAACATCAAAAAGTTCAAGGGCTACGAGTGGACCATCGGCTCGACAGAGTACAAGGCGAAGCTGGAGGAGACCTCCAAAATGGAGATGAAACAACTGCGCACTATGTGTGAAATGCTCGACTTGGATAAGAAAGGTGCGTAGATATTGTTGCTTATTACTGTGGATTTAAACTGTTGTAGAACTGAGGGTTAAATACTGTAGATTAGTGTAGATGAATCAACTCTTTTGATGGGCTTCAAAAACCGGTAGTGTTACCTTTATCACGCGGCATAGTTGTGTGCGTGCACGTGACCTCTGCGCGTTGACGTTGACTCTGACATTGACATGTAGCGAAAGTTTATCTCAGATGTGGCGGACAAAGCCCATTGTTGCAGCCTATAAAGTTCTGTTGTCAATACCGAAAACAAGATTTCGAATTTGAAATGGCTGGTATGATTTTGATATTTAAAATTGTACTGCATTGTGGCACAGGGTCGTCGTCGGAGCTGAGCGCGCGGCTGGTGGGGTTCCTGCAGCAGCCGGCCGGCAACTCGCCGCACGCGCGGGGCGGAGCGCGCGCGCCGCCCGCCGCGCCGCCGCCCGCGCCCGGCGGCCGCCCGCGCCGCTCCGCCGCCGTCAAGCAGGCCAACAGAGGTACTGCTACCACTACATACACTCACTAACATATCATACAACTCGCCGCACGCGCGGGGCGGAGCGCGCGCGCCGCCCGCCGCGCCGCCGCCCGCGCCCGGCGGCCGCCCGCGCCGCTCCGCCGCCGTCAAGCAGGCCAACAGAGGTACTGCTACCACTACATACACTCACTAACATATCATACAACTCGCCGCACGCGCGGGGCGGAGCGCGCGCGCCGCCCGCCGCGCCGCCGCCTGCGCCCGGCGGCCGCCCGCGCCGCTCCGCCGCCGTCAAGCAGGCCAACAGAGGTACTGCTACCACTACATACACTCACTAACATATCATACAACTCGCCGCACGCGCGGGGCGGAGCGCGCGCGCCGCCCGCCGCGCCGCCGCCTGCGCCCGGCGGCCGCCCGCGCCGCTCCGCCGCCGTCAAGCAGGCCAACAGAGGTACTGCTACCACTACATACACTCACTAACATATCATACAACTCGCCGCACGCGCGGGGCGGAGCGCGCGCGCCGCCCGCCGCGCCGCCGCCTGCGCCCGGCGGCCGCCCGCGCCGCTCCGCCGCCGTCAAGCAGGCCAACAGAGGTACTGCTACCACTACATACACTCACTAACATATCATACAACTCGCCGCACGCGCGGGGCGGAGCGCGCGCGCCGCCCGCCGCGCCGCCGCCGGGCGTCAACGAAACTTAACTTATTGCCAATTTTAATTTTGTATTTTGAATCGCAGGCTACTCGGACGAGGAGTATGAGACAGACCCGGAAACTAAAGTGAGAGGACCCAAACCCACTAAAGATGGATCTGAAGATTCCGATGTAAGTATTATATTAGAAGAAGAATGTTTTCTTTCTAGAAAGTATTACAACAATTTTTTTTAAAGAACCCAATATTTTTTCATTTTGTAGGTAATTTTTTTCAATGAGGGCTGATCCTTAGACTGCTTTTTTCATCCAAAAATGAGCTAAAAATTACAATTCATAGGAATTATTAGTTGTCATTTTTAACCACTTGTTAGCCAAACTAATTATCAATATACCGGGCCTCATAGAATACTTAGTTTAACCAGAGGTTATCCACTTTGTGCTCGTTGTCATACCCATTACTGTCTTTCTCTCAGGGCTCATTCAACCCCAGCGGGTCGGAGGAGATCGACAGCGACTTCGACCCGGAGGCGGGCGAGGGCGTGGCGGCGCCGGCGCGCAAGAGGAAGTCCAGCGGCGCGGCGCGGCGCCGCTCCGCCGGCACCGCGGGCAAGCGCGGCCGCAAGCCCAAGGGCAAGAAGGGCAAGGTAGGGCACATTATACATAGATCGGTTGCTTTAGTGGCCAATAACACTATGGTCGACCAAGAAAGTTGTGTACCAGTTTTGTTTTGGGTAATTTAAATACTATTTTATCTCGCCAATGGGCTGGACATAAGATTCACTTCTTTTATCACCTGGAGTTGAAAATGGCCAAGGAAGTTATGACTAACATTTGTAAAGTGGCATGAAACGTATTTGGTACTGAGTGATATGTGTTCTAGTCATTGGCAAGCCCTTTGAGTGACCACAGCAGTATTACTGTCTTCATAGCTCTTAGAGCTATTATTAAAGTTTTATTTCGACTTATAGCCGAGCACTAAAGGACGCGGTCGACGAGCGAAGTCTCGCGACGACGAGAGCGAAGATGAGAGCGAAAAGTCAGAGAGCGATAGCGAAGCGGAGTCCGGCAGCGAAGGGGAGGAGTCTGATGTGAGTCCTCATTTAGTTATTTAGAACTGTAAAAGTCATGTTAAATAAAACTTGAGGAAATGTCTTCTTCATGGAATCTGACGGGAGTTAATCAACTGTTTCGGTGTTGTGGAGCGTTATCTCTGTAACATGCTACTCACTTCTACTGTGTACTTTGTCTCTCTGTTCCAATAGGTCTTTTAATATACAATTGGTATATGAAGTCCAAAACTGCTAGTAGCAGTAGAATTATAATGATTTACGATTAGCCGTTGTTCAATAATTCGCCAACTATTTGCCGTCTGTGAATGAGGGGGCATAGTCAGTTTACTGACTCGAAAGTGACTGGATAGTCGGTTACCCCTTAATCGGAACTTTGTGTAATAATATGATGTTGTCTCCCGTAGGAGCCGAAGTCGAAGCGCGGGCGGCCGGTGGCGGCCAAGAGCCGCAAGGGAGCCGTGACCAAGGCCGGCGCCAAGGCCGCGCCCGCCAAGCGGAAAGCGCCCACGCCGCCCGGTAACGTGTCTAACATCCATAATACTATATCAACATTGATACCATCATCGACATAACATAATCAATCACATATCGTATTTTGATCATTTAAAGGCCACCTGTAACCTTGCAATGATGATGATTCACTCTGAGTGAAACATATTATGTAGATTTTTCTACTTTATACTCTTTCTACTTGATAAATAATGTTTCCATAAGTTTGAGTTAACACATGAATCTCAATCTCCTTCATCGTTATCCAGCCAAGAAGAAGGTAGCCGGCAAAGTAGGCAGGCCGCAGAAGAAAGGGAAGAAGGCCGACTCGGAGTCGGAGTCGGGCGACGGCAGCGAGGAGGAGGACGAGCCGAGCGACGACGAGAGCGCCGACGACTCCGACGCGCCCGCCGACAAGAAGGCCAAGCGCCCGCCCACGGTCAGCATACAACACTACACACTACTTCACACACTAGATATACACACAGCACACCACTCGGACTATATTAAATGCACCCGGACAAATTCACACACACAATTAAACCCAAACTTAGCCCTCAGCTTGTACTATGGAATCTAACTAACTGATACTAATACATACACATACAGAACGGCTTCGTATGATATCTCTTGAAACTTGGCATTTAAATTCTGAGTTTTTGGTGGGAATCGTTTTACCAATTCTTTTACGTAACTTATGCGACACATGCACGCACGCAACCTTTTAACCGCGACATCCCAATCCACCTAAAAGCACGTTCAATAACTAGCATTATATGTACAGGATGATGAAATAAAGAAGTACGTGAAGCAGATATTGGAGGGCGCGAATCTGGAGCAGATCACGATGAAGACGGTGTGCAAGCAGGTGTACTCGCACTACCCCGACTTCGACCTCGCGCACAAGAAGGACTTCATCAAGGCCACAGTCAAGTCGGTCAGTGTATATCATGCTTACTGTATCTAGATATTAATATGTAACAGAAGTTTTTTTGTTTGTTTGCTTGTTGAACGGGCTAATCTCAGGAATTAGCAGTCCGATTCGAATCATTATTCAAGTATATGGTTAAAGACGGATTTAATCGTAACAGGCACAAGAAATATAAAACCGAGGGTCACTGCTATATATAAAGTACGCGATCGTACTTAGCGATCTAATCGAAAAGAATTAGGTGTTAAATCTTGGGCCGGTTAGGTTTATGGATCTTGCTCCTGCCGCCGACGCGCCGTGCATGCATATCCGCCACATCACTAATCTAGAAATTGAAGAAACTTCCTTACTATACCTGCCACTAATACTTGGCAACTATTCAACCTATTTTATTTTTACTTATTGTTCTATATTAGTAATCAGTTTTATTTCGCATGATTTTAGTTATTTTTGTCGGAGCATGTGTTTTATTTTATATATTTTTTTGTTTGTTCCAGTGTATTTAAACAGTTTAGCCGTTAAGGGAAGAGTGTAGATGTCTACATAGTATACCTATAGTTTATAAAACTTATATATTATTACAATAATAATATATTATGGAATACAATTTAATTAATGAAAATGAACTACAGAACGGATAATCACCCGCTTTCTTTTATAAGGTAGTGTTTTATGCTTTACCGTTTTATTTTATGCTGTTTTCTTTATTTGCACAATTGAAACTTGTTATGTATCCAATTTTGTACATTTATTTTAAAGCAATACTTAATATTCAGTGAGAGAGAAGTCTTAGTGCCTTGCCACTAGAGTTTTGCTATGTACTTATAGCATAGCATATTATGTTCGCTCAGGCACCCATACTGTTACTGTTGGCCGTTACTTCCGCAATAAGGCATACTTGATGCGCCCATTTTGCGTAAAGGCACCCATATATTTGAGTTGTGCACTTTTGCACCGTAATTTATGCACATATTTTGTCGCACATATTTCTTTTTTACAACTTTATAAGGTTTATAACATTATTTTAAATCCATCTCAGGAACCACCAGTCCAACTTGAATAATTCTTTTTGTATAAGGTTATAGACTATTTCTATCCTGAAGTTACTACTTGAACGGACACAATGCGAGTAAAACTGCGGGCGGCTGCTAATATAGCTTTTAGAACTAATTGAACCAATTTTTTTGCAGCTCATATCATCGTGAGCAGTGACCGCTCGGCCGCAAATCAATACATAGTCAAGTAAGCTACACCACTTAATAAAGAAATCTTAGATTAATTGTGCCTACCGCGAACTACAACACACTACATTCGGATTACGCGAACTCTAGTTCATATATCGATGCGTGTGAACGACTTTCGACCACAACTAGTTAGACAAGTCTTGTTTTACTAATCTTTTTTGAAGACTTTGCCCACATTTCTGTCTCCTTTCTTCTGAATGTTATGTGCACGAGTACTTCATTGAAACTTTTAAGACGCCTAACTTAAAAAGAGAAGTACAATTTATATTTTTATTAAGTTGCGTGTTTTAGAGTAAGTTGATGTTATTCTTGTTTATCTACTCTCTGTAAAGTCGAGTTATATTAGAGATATTTTAGTGACATTTTATTATTATACAGGCTTTTGTCCTGTAGTAGACCTGACACTTGATGATGCTGACATTTTTATGACTTATTTTTGACACAACAAATTTAGTTGTTTTATCAACATTAGGTGAAGTTTGTTGACAATTTCCATGGACTGATTAATCAAGTTTCAACCGATTATCACCATGGTTTCCGATCATCACTTACATGTATAGGCCTCGCTGATTTTAAACCACGATACACAGGTCATTATTATACAATTGAATTGACAGATGATAAAATTAGACCACACTTAGGTCATTCCGTACCAAAATTAAATGGCCTAACATTTATACAATAGTATGAACCGTTGACACACATCCCTACATTAACTGGAGTTCGTCCATCGCGGTTGGTCGATGTAATTTTATGTTGTAGGAATAATTCCCTTAGTCTAAGTGTAACACAAGTAAACAATAGTACGTGTAAGAAACATAATTATTTCTAATATAGTTGTGATTTATTTTGTTACTGTACCTCGGTCCAAGTTTGTTGGCCTGTTCAAGATACGCTGTGACGATTTGTCTTGGGCTATCGCTATCGTTAATACGTTGTCCGATCTGCTTGCCTGTCACGATGGGACAAAACGCGACGTAATGTCCATAATGATAAACTAATCTACGACATTATACGATTGTTGCCTACTTTTATAGCCAAATTTGGTAATATATGACTGGCCTCAATCGCGATCCTAAATCTGCTATTTCAAATTGAGTTAGACATATTTCAAATTGTAATCTGACAGATTTTGGTTCGTGCATTAGGGCTGGTCGATGTCATGTCCTCGCGTCGTATTGTCGTCGTGGTATCGCACGCCAGTGAGAGCGGAGAGCACCCAACAACTTGTACCGAGTTACACGTTTATTTTGCCGATTCTATTACGTTACTCTTGATTATTCTGTCATTGTTACCTCCACGGTAATGACGCGTTATTTCTTCTTTAATTCCGTGTGACTACAGAAGTGTAATTCATTGTAAAACAGCATTGTCCTATTAATTTTTTCTATGTTTAACGAATAAATTATACTATTCTTGTACATTTTTATTATTATTACTTATGTATTTTTAATTATAATACCATCAATTAAATGAGTTGTAGAGAAATTATTAAAAGTATCTTTCTATATTCGCGTATGAAATGTGTAAAAAATTGGCAGGTTTATTATAAAAATAATAATAATTACTGATATGTTTGATTTTTCTTTATTTGTTAATAATTATCATTTAATTAAGAAGGGTTCTCGGACTATAAGTTTTATTTTTAAATACGGAGGTAGGTTGTAAAAGGTATATTTTCGCATTTCGGATCTATTGCAAAAAGATTAAACTATTCGATTAAGGAAATAAGTGTACTTGTAAGGTGTGTAAATATTTACACATAATTTGCATGGGGGATGTTTGTGTAACTTAGGGCGAGTATGCAGGCTTGTTATGTGAGGGGGCGTTCAGATCGACTGTCGTTTAGCAAGCAGACAAAAATACATCTCAGTAAGTTTGAGACGATCATTATATGAACTTGTCAATATATTATACACGCTTTCTATAGTGGTAGCTACGGCTCAGTTTAACTAATGTTTATTCTCGCCTATAAGCAAGGTAACTCGACACGATATGTTGATGTGAACGCCATGTAAAACTGTAGTGTAAAAACTTCTTGAAACATCATGTAATACTGATACATAGTATTTTTATATAATTATGTATAGTTCGTCATTTTGTATATAAAATGTACCCACGTTTTTACACTACACTTTGAATTGCATTACTTTTAGACAGGAAAAGCAACCGGCCATCGTATATTAGTCTTGTATCATCGTACAATTGATTTTATTATTGTGTTTCAGTACTCACTGATAGTGCGCGAAAAAAATAAATGTATAATGTAAAATAATATTGTTCTCGAGGGGCATATTGCTTCACAAATACCTGTATGAAGTTCCGGATCTGTGTAATGCGTTTTGTAAGACTTACTTACACAATATGAACGCACTTTTCATGCATGTTAACATCCTATTGACATTAGTAAAGTAAGTGTAGTGTTAGCAGGGACAGTACTTGCTACCACTCCACTCTAGACTTATCCAACGACTTTGCGCCCATCAGTAGTACTGACTTCACAAACATTGTAAAGTTATGCAAAGTCCCATAATGTAAATTAAGATTGAATAGAGTTATTTGTAAGCGTTCAATCTGTGTTCAAACCTTTATATTGGTTCGCGACGTTTGTTTGAATAGTGCATTTTACTACGATGATTCTTTTTTATAGTGCAATACATTGGGTGTTCACATGATTAACAACTGGATGTTACGTTAGTCTCCTGTGCTTTGCTTACCACTACTGTTGGATAGTATCGGTGCAACAAGCTCTATATGTTTTGTATTCTAATAGGGCCGGCTTCTATTGATTAGGTAGGTGCAGTGCTTGGTAGCATTTGATATATATTGTTGTTTGTGTCTTGTGGCCGGATGTGTCGCCGAGTCAGTTGGTGTAATATAGGCGGGGTCCGGCGGCCAAGGGACGCTCGTGCCTCACGGAATATAGATCGTTCACTGTCTATATTATAAACATCATCTATATTTCGTGAAGCATTTTCTCTACGACCCTAACGCCGATTTAAATTATATTTTTATCGTAAAGGGTGCTAATATCCTATTTTGTGCTAACAAGCCTCCCTTCTCAATCGGACCCCATATGTTTAAGATAGGTATATTCAACATTAAATGTGTATTTGTGAATTTTTAACCTATTTCGGTTGATGTTTCTTTATAAATGAGTAAATGGCCGAGATCTGTAGCGAAGTAGTGACACGGAGTGATAGCGAGTGACTGGTTCCCCTTTTACAATTGGAATATAGATAATAAAATAAATAAAAGTTTGACATTATTCGTTTTTATTCACCTCTCTATATTTAACGTTAGTTTATACAATATAGAATACAGTATTATACACATTGTATTTATAATTATACAATAGGCTGGTGTACATCTAACAGGTTATAGTTGACAAGGCATTATTTCGATGTACATCTAGCCTTACCGTAGCTTTAGGGCCGACACTGCGTTAAGCGTGCGCACGCCGCGGTCCCATACAAAAGTGAACCGTCGCGTGCGGTGTGATACGAAAGTGGACCGACAGGCGCACTCTTAACGCAGTGTTGACCCTTACGGTTTATTCACAACACCGCACAGAACCCAAAATTACATTAGAAATTATTTTACCATTTTAATTGGTCAAAACAATCTCCTTAGGGTGCTTTCAAATTATGCGTTTCGTGTCGGACCGCTGCGGTGCCGAAGTGGTGCGTTTGTCGTATTGTGAACGTACGATCGTGTGTTTTCATACAAATCGAGCAGTCCGGCAACAGTGCGGCGTCGGTACCGCGAACGCACGACAACGCCGCACTGTTGCCGAGCTGCTCGATTTGTATGAAAACACACGATCGTACGTTCACAATACGACAAACGCACCACTTCGGCACCGCAGCGGTCCGACACGAAACGCATAATTTGAAAGCACCCTTAGACTTGAATTGACTAATACCCTAAAAATATTTTGTACCTACAGTCATCTACACTGATATAATTTCGAGGTTTCTGTGCTTTGTGAATTAGTCCTTATAATAAAAGTTAAGAGATCCATAAAGGACGGATTATGTCTAATTGAGCTAGTTAATATAGTAATACATTGTACAATAATTTATAACAGACGGAATGAAATTAGCTGAAGCAATATTATACAACGATTTGTTCAGAATATCGAAGTCTTTTATAGACGCAATTTTTTACCATTCAGGTCAAAGGATCAAAAGAAATTTAGCCTCCAATCTGAAGTTATTTAAACATAATGACGTATACCAAAACAGTTCATCCATTTGGAAACTTCGAATCCAGACAAAGCCATATACACCTTTTAAAAGTAAAGCGTGTTTCCTAGGCATAAGTAAGACGTTTTGATACCGTTTGGCTCCTGGAATCTTCTACCATCTATACTAATATTATAAAGCTGAAGAGTTTGTTTTGTTTGTTTGTTTGTTTAAACGCGCTAATCTCAGAAACTACTGAACCGATTTGAAAAATTCTTTCACTGTTAGATAGTCTATTTATCGAGGAAGGCTATAGGCTACATTTTATCCCGAAATTCCCACGGGAACGGGCACAACGTGGGTAAAACCGCGGGGCGCTGCTAGTTGAGTAATATGTATTAACGTAAGTACATATAACTCAATGTCTTCTACTGATTATATACCAACAGGTAAGCCTATTTATAAGCTGTATAAAGTAAAAAGTAGGTATTTTGAAAATTAATTAAAAACATGGACTTTGCCAAGTGCAATTAATTTGTCAATACTACGCCGTAGTCTGTTACGGAGCTACGACTACGAAAGTGCTACGCGGTGCTACGAGCTACGAGATGTCTAGTGCCGCAGTCTTGAAAGTTTCTTCGTCTCTTGAAGTTTCTCGAATAATTTGATTGAAATATTGATTACTTTAGATTGGAATATGACAAAATATGATTATTCTGTGTTTAATGTAGAATCATGATACTGACAACTACTATTTCGATACTTTATTTTGTTTAATTTAATTATTAATTTGTTGCGATGACAGCTGTATTTAATATCTACTACATATATAAAAATAAGTCTGGTTTTCCTCCCTGACGCTATAACTCCAGAACGCACGAACCGATTTCCACGGTTTTGCATTCGTTGGAAAGGTCTCGGGCTCCGTGTGGTTTATAGGGAATAAAAATCTCAAAATTCCCACGGAAACGGGGGCGCTGCGGGTGAAACCGCGGGGCACAGCTAGTAGTTTCATAGAAATAGAATGTAAAAATAGACTTCAGGATCTTTTTGCAGTACGTGAATGGGAGTAGGAAGTATGAAGCGTACACAATTATTCAGAGGCATGCGAATCAAAAACCGGGCCATCACGGCCTCTTAGTCACTAATGAATTAGCTCGATCACACCCTTACATGGCGCTAGGGTTGACACTATCAAAAAAAATTTTTTTTCCAAAAATTATTTCTGATAAATGTCATTTCTGACGAGGCAGGAAACCACATAAACGACGTTAACTTCCAATTAACGTTAACGTAATCGTTAAATATATGTGAGATTCCGGATTAAAACTATATAAGTTTATAAATTTTTATTTATAAACTTTTTATAAATAAAAATTTGAAAATTCGTCAAAAATGTTCCACTTGAATATATTCCATACATTAAGTAAGTATAAAAATCCGAATTGAAATACTCTTATTTACTGTCATGAAAAAATTAAAAATATTCTGCACTTGGAACGAAACATCATCCATCTATTAATAACAGTACAAATAACGTGCATCCCACAAAGTATAATTGAAGCTGCAAAATATACACCACATTTCAAAGTTATATTTGACAATATTCCACGGAAAAGTTTGAGTTAATAACAAAATGAGGTCAGACCAGCTAAAACTAATAACTATTTGAAATGAAATCTCATTTCAAAAATATGTATTAAGGTGTGAGTTGGTAAAGCGACTGCAGCAGTCGACTGCAACTGCAGACACAGCTTCACTACTAGTTTCTATGAAATTTCGAACGCGCGGTGACACTTCTGCTGCGGTCGCGGAGTGCTGTCCTGCAGTCGTGACGTAGAGCAACAGCAGATAAGAGAAAAATATTTTGAAAAACGAACTAAAATAATAGTGTAGGAGCTAATGTTATTTTTTTAATACAATTTAGGTTACTTAGTAATGATTAATCATTTCACTCAATAGAAAATCATTATGTTAAGATTGACGAATGTGGCATAGATCAAAGTGTCGTGGTTTTTATCTCTGCTATGTAGTATAATGAAAACTTGAAAAGCATAATATAACTTCACTTTTTTGACAGCCACTACCATTTTTTTAAAAGACCATTTTGACTATATTCCCCAAAAAATATAAAATCAGTTCAATGAAATATTGAGGTTTAAATATAAATTTAGTTCCAACGACGTGACAGACATAAAATAAAAACAAAAACAAATTTAGTTTTTGGAATAAGTAGAATTTGATGAATTACACTTCGATCAACAATACACAACTAGATAACGAGTCACGTTCAAAATCAAAGCTAAATGCTGTCCGCGTGGATGTGGAGACAGCTTTATTTGTTTACTACCGAACTGAGACAATAGTTTGAAAATATTTCTAATTTTAACCTAATTAATTACTACCATGACCTAGAAATAAAGCAGTAAATCTTATGAATAAAATAAGAGCACTTTCAAGTGCGCTGTTATTCACCGAGACGTACTTTTTGCGCCCACCCGACTTCTAGTGGTGTATAGCACTAAGGGGGTTGGAGCGGGTAACTGGCGGGGCGAGAGAGTGCCTTTGGAAATAAAACCCGGGAGCAGCGTTTCACCACTTTATTTCTTTCTTCTTTCGTTTTCCTTTTTTCGTTTTCTTCTTCCTTTTCCTTTCCTTCTTCTAGGCACTGCTACTGAACACTGAATGCCGGATCATGGAAATCGCTGTTTGTATAGACATCTCTGACCAATCAGAGCGCAGGAAAGTTGCACGCGTCACCAATCTTTTTGAGCCGACCAATCAGAGCGCACTTCTTTTTTTGTATGGAAAACCTTATTTCGATAATTTTACATGGTCAGTCATCCATTACATTCACCCAATTATTTTTATACATTAAGTCTTATTATTCTTTACTTATTACAAAAGAAATTATGGAAATATCTTAAAAAATGAATGAGAAATAAATAAAAATGCATAGGGGCTCTCCCTACGGTAAAGCTGCGAGGTTGCTAAGATTGTGCCCCTTTGGAAAGTGCCGTCTCGCTCGTAAAAAACTACTTTGGAATTCAATAAACAATTAAAACTTAAACTCGACTTAATCCTTTATACTTAATTATGTACATTACTAAATATTACTTAAATAAATATACCTGGACTAAATAAAATTTATCTTAAATATTCTAATCAGTCTTAAACTACGTACACACTATGAGAGACCTATCCGCTATCGTCACTAACAGTATTGTTGATCGAAGTGAATACACGTTGGAATAAATACATAATGCATTACAAAACCGAAATCTTTAAACGAAAGTATTTTAATAACTATAATTCATTTAATCAAAGCCATGTTATTTTTGTCCCCGACGTTGTTTTGTTCCTTCAAATTGTGTCGAAAACGTTCGATTATTTAGTATCATATTTGTATCTGCAACGGTAGGCAGCAAATGTGGCGATCGGCTCTCCGACCATAAATTGTATTATGTCAAAATTTGAAAAATGAATTTGGGTTACCATTTTTCAAAATAATTACTCCTCAATTTATTTATTAAAAAGAGTATTTTTTTGTATTGAGATCATAATTAGTCGTTTGATTTCATGGTACACTTATAAATAATTTTATCTACACTAATGTTGTAACATTCTACTTATGTTTCCAATACTTGACTTATAATTACTACTGTTATAGCGCAGACAACTAAAACACTCAATTTAAGCAATTGCACATCATGGTATAATATCCACATCGATATCGTAAAATCTCATTATAACATCGCGCCCTGCGCGGCGCGCGCAGCTGCGCTCTCATTGGTTAGATTTTAATGGCGCCAAGTTCACAGTGACAATACACGTACGCGTGAATTTAATGTTTCGCAATGTGTTTTGTTTTTAAAATTTTGTTTGATTAATGGCATTAGTGAAGATAAAATAGTGTATGCAACTGCATATAACACGGGTATTAAAACACTCGTTACTATTATGAAACTCGCTGCGCTCGTTTCATAAACTCACACTCGTGTTTTAATACCCTTCCTTATATGACAGTTGCATAAACTACTATTATACCTAAAACAAAATAAACTATTAATTTTAAATTTGGGACTTTTTTCGTATAATCAGGTGAATCAGCCTGCAATGCCCTAATCAAACTGAGGACAGTCTCACAAAGAGATTTTTGTGAAATATTGTCCCCACCGGGAATAGAACCTGGAACCTCCGGGTCGTCAGCCGGGCGCTCAAACCACAAGACCACGGAGGCAAAACTTTCAATGTATCGAAGCGTTAAAATATTTAGGTTAAAATAGGTACTCAATTTTAAATTCTGTTCTTAATTTGTTTTTAATAAAGGCAAGTCAACCTCATCATGCCACAAACAAAAAAAACTAAATATAAATAATAAACTTTAGCAGTATCAACTTTACTGTATTGACTTTATCGTGTTATCCGTCGTGATCTTAATATTATTTTAGTTTTTTTTGAAAATTAATAAAACCTGATTAATGTAGAAACCGTTTTCATCTACCTCTGTATCGAAAGATGAATAGAACAATGAATAGGAGATCAGTTATGATCAGTTATAGCCTATGGAGTTTAGGATATCGGACTGGGATTAAATAATAATATGTAATAACAATTGGATATGGATCAGATCGGAATAATAGTTTCGAATTCATGTAAATTTAAAACATTCGAATTCCAGTGGTCTTTTTCGAGGCTTTTTACGATATCAATCGATTTACGTAGGTATTCTTATTTTTAATCAACTTCATTCAGGTTCTTAGTTAGTTGTAAATTCTTCCGGTATGTGCGAGTTGACCATTACATTACGTTTAAATAGTTTTATTGAATCTCTAATTGATTGTAATTCCCCGCATTTTGGGGTAATTTTCACACATTGGCAATGTTGATTATATGGTGTGCAGTCGGCAGTGAATTAGCGACTGCAGACAGCACTGCGGACGACTGCAACGCCCTGCTGCCTGCAGTCTGCAGTCGACTGCTGCAGTCGCTTTACCAACTCACACCTTAACTCTTGCGTGCGTTTACATACGAGCAGAGTGGAGCGGTGCTGAGCTCAATAGGGTATGTGACAAAAAAGATATAAATCTTTATTCTTCTTCTTCAAAGTTGCTTTAGTTGTCAAAGTATACACAGAGACAGCACTACTAGCCTGTGACGTCACAAGCTTGAAGCGCCGTAGACTTCGCATATAAAAAGTCGTTTTAGAAGAAAGGGACAGGAGGAAAGTATTCAGAGCTTATGTTTTTTTATTAATTTTGATTCTGATTACAATTTTAATCATAATATTTATTATTTTACTAAATATATCTCTTAAATTGTACACTTTTGATGTTAGTCAAATACCCTTTGCCCAATCACAACGCATTACGAAAAGATTTTGACAATGTCAAAGCTTTGTTTGACAATGTCAATGGGTTGTGATTGGCTGATTGAGCTCCGCACATCTCGGCTCCGCTTGCACCCTAACTCTTGGGTGCGTTTATATAAAAGTGGAGCGGAACGGATCGGATTATCACAATGGATTTCGAAAATACTAGCAGTGCCCCGCGGTTTACCCGCATTGTGCCCGTTTCCATGGAAATTTTAGGATTTTTTATAGATATAAACATTCCACTTGAATCACTCTATCTATTTAAAAAAACCGCGTCATAATCCGTGCAGTGGGAGTTGTATTTGAGTTTATTGTGCACAGGCAGACAGACGCAGCCGGGGACTTTGTTTATATTGTTTATAATAATTTAAATACATCTATGAAAAAGGCTAACTCTTCTCTAAGTAGTTATTAAAGATACTATTTTTTTACCGGATTAAGAAAGTTATTTCAAATAGCAGTTTGTTTATTTAACTCGACAACCCTTACTTAATATCATAGACAACACGTATTTAAAACGCTATTTAGTAAACTCTATTCCGTTATGTTAAAACTCAAATTGCTTTGACAAAACGCAAGTGAGTAAATTGAGTGAAATTAAAAATATAATTAATTTAGTTTAATTCACGTACAATTTATGGTTATTTGATTATTTTCAAGGTTTACGTTATTATAGTAGAGATAGAATACACGCAGTAGTAAATAATAGAAGCTAGTAAAATAAAAGGTCATCGTATAAATGTATAACTAGCAGCGCCCTGCGGTTTAACCCGTGTTGTGCCCGTTCCCGTGGGAATTTCGAAATGAAAAATAGCTTATAGCCTTCCTCCATAAGTGGACTATCCAACACTGAAATAATTTTTCAAATCGGACCAGTAGTTCCTGAGATTAGCGCGTTCAAACAAACAAACAAACTCTGCACCTTTATAATATTAGTAATAGATTCGACGGTTTGGTTTGTTTAGACTAAGCGAGCTGGCGACCTGCGAGCTGGTAAGCTCCATAAAATATGAGGCATTACTTATTTCAAATTACTCACCTTTCGCTCGCATTATTTTGAGCTTACTCAATCTAAAGAAACCCCAGATTCAATTATCTCTAGAGTTAACCATAATCCTATTAGGGTGCGTTTCCGTTGAAGCGGAGATAAACTGTGCGGTGCGTAATCGACCAATCACGACGCATTGAAATTGTCAAACAACGCATTGACTCCGCACTCCGGTTGCTCAATTGAACTTTGCACAGCTCCACTTCGCTTAAATGGAAACACACACTAACTTTTCTCATAGTCCGACTCTATCTTGTCAAATGTCGCCATAATTTTGACTCTGTTTCAATGAGTGTACGAATCTATAAAAACAAACTATTCAGCTTTATAATATTAGTATAGATTCGACGGTTTGGTTTGTTTAGACTAAGCGAGCTGGCGACCTGCGAGCTGGTAAGCTCCATAAAATATGAGGCATTACTTATTTCAAATTACTCACCTTTCGCTCGCATTATTTTGAGCTTACTCAATCTAAAGAAACCCCAGATTCAATTATCTCTAGAGTTAACCATAATCCTATTAGGGTGCGTTTCCGTTGAAGCGGAGATAAACTGTGCGGTGCGTCTATAGACTGCAGCCACCCGTGCTGTGTCTACTACGGGTTGGTGATTTTAATCCGAAGCATAGCAGTGCCCCGCGGTTTTACCCGCGCTGTACCCGATCCCGTAGGAATTTCGGGATGAAAAATAGCCTATAACCTTCCCGTTGAATGTGGCTTTCTATTACAAAAAGAATTATTCAAATCGGTTTAGTAGTTTCTGAGATTAGCGCGTTTAAACAAACAAACAAACAAACAAACAAACAAACAAACAAACAAAACAAACTATTCAGCTTTATAATGTTAGTATAGATTCGACGGTTTGGTTTGTTTAGACTAAGCGAGCTGGCGACCTGCGAGCTGGTAAGCTCCATAAAATATGAGGCATTACTTATTTCAAATTACTCACCTTTCGCTCGCATTATTTTGAGCTTACTCAATCTAAAGAAACCCCAGATTCAATTATCTCTAGAGTTAACCATAATCCTATTAGGGTGCGTTTCCGTTGAAGCGGAGATAAACTGTGCGGTGCGTAATCGACCAATCACGACGCATTGAAATTGTCAAACAACGCATTGACTCCGCACTCCGGTTGCTCAATTGAACTTTGCACAGCTCCACTTCGCTTAAATGGAAACACACACTAACTTTTCTCATAGTCCGACTCTATCTTGTCAAATGTCGCCATAATTTTGACTCTGTTTCAATGAGTGTACGAATCTATAAAAACAAACTATTCAGCTTTATAATATTAGTATAGATTCGACGGTTTGGTTTGTTTAGACTAAGCGAGCTGGCGACCTGCGAGCTGGTAAGCTCCATAAAATATGAGGCATTACTTATTTCAAATTACTCACCTTTCGCTCGCATTATTTTGAGCTTACTCAATCTAAAGAAACCCCAGATTCAATTATCTCTAGAGTTAACCATAATCCTATTAGGGTGCGTTTCCGTTGAAGCGGAGATAAACTGTGCGGTGCGTCTATAGACTGCAGCCACCCGTGCTGTGTCTACTACGGGTTGGTGATTTTAATCCGAAGCATAGCAGTGCCCCGCGGTTTTACCCGCGCTGTACCCGATCCCGTAGGAATTTCGGGATGAAAAATAGCCTATAACCTTCCCGTTGAATGTGGCTTTCTATTACAAAAAGAATTATTCAAATCGGTTTAGTAGTTTCTGAGATTAGCGCGTTTAAACAAACAAACAAACAAACAAACAAACAAACAAACAAACAAAACAAACTATTCAGCTTTATAATGTTAGTATAGATTCGACGGTTTGGTTTGTTTAGACTAAGCGAGCTGGCGACCTGCGAGCTGGTAAGCTCCATAAAATATGAGGCATTACTTATTTCAAATTACTCACCTTTCGCTCGCATTATTTTGAGCTTACTCAATCTAAAGAAACCCCAGATTCAATTATCTCTAGAGTTAACCATAATCCTATTAGGGTGCGTTTCCGTTGAAGCGGAGATAAACTGTGCGGTGCGTAATCGACCAATCACGACGCATTGAAATTGTCAAACAACGCATTGACTCCGCACTCCGGTTGCTCAATTGAACTTTGCACAGCTCCACTTCGCTTAAATGGAAACACACACTAACTTTTCTCATAGTCCGACTCTATCTTGTCAAATGTCGCCATAATTTTGACTCTGTTTCAATGAGTGTACGAATCTATAATATAAAAATGAATCGCAAAATGTGTTGGTAAGCGCATAACTTCAGAACAACTGCACCAAATTGGATGATTATTTTTTTTAATGTGTTTCTTATTGTCAGGACAAGGTTTTTATATAAGAATAAACAAAACAAGACGTGTGGCACTCGGGGACTGCCGCGGTAAAGCTATTGCATAGTTATTTTTTGTTATCAC
The DNA here is from genome assembly GCA_951394245.1 of Cyclophora punctaria. Classification (NCBI taxonomy): domain Eukaryota; kingdom Metazoa; phylum Arthropoda; class Insecta; order Lepidoptera; family Geometridae; genus Cyclophora; species Cyclophora punctaria. Next base: position 3,874,574 of record OX596192.1, on the reverse strand, counting down.
TAGATGGCGTTAGTGTGCTGAATGTCTGCATCGCGCTAACGTTGAGTTCTGGGCTTATATGTAGGCAATGTTTGAGGAGCGTGAAGTTTTGAAGCGTGAGGATTTTTCGTTACGGAATTTCTGGATTCGGTCCCCGCGCTCAAGGCCCGCGATAGAAGCTATGCAATAGCTTAAAAATAAGGAATAAAAATCTCAAAATTCCCACGGGCGTTCCCGGGGCGCTGCGGGTGAAACCGCGGGGCACAGCTAGTGTTCAATATATTTGTTTGTACAGGTGAAGCAGAATGAAGCAAGGAGTGCAGTAGGCGGCGGCATGGCGGAGATGCCAGTGTTGGGTAACAGCGTGGGCGCGGGGGACCTCCGAAACAATAGAGGTACGGGAACTACTTGTCTATAAAGTGTCAAGAGTCAAGCGGAGAGGAGCTGTGCGGAGCTCAACAGATTTATTTATTTATTTATTTAGGACAGCCAGTAAAAGTTACACTATACACATCTACACTAATATTTATAAAGAGGAAAACTTTGTTTGTTTGGTTGTAATGAAAAGGCTCAAAAACTACTGGACCGTTTTTAAAAATTCTTTCACCATTCGAAAGCTACATTATCCACGAGTAACATAGGCTATTTTTCATCCCGAAATTCCCACAGGAATGGACACAACAGGGGTAAAACCGCGGGGCGCTGCTAGTTATGTATAAAGAATGAGACTTCATTCGCATGTTTTAAAAACTCGTTACGTGCAAACATATAATTTTTAATACCATTTTAGTGCGTTTTATAAAAATCTTTTAATGCGAATGAACGAGTCTAAACTACATGATTTACCACAGAGCATAGAAGCACCGCCAGGAGCGCGCGGTGCTTCTATGCTCTATGCGATTTACCTACTTCTGTAAGTATGAGAAAATAAGATGTTGGTTGCGTTATATCTGTAGTAGAAACTATTTTCGCCAACCTTCATCGTCTCTGACAGTACCCAATACATCCTTAATGAACCCTGCTATAAGTACATTTGATTTTTACTTGATCCAATAATAAAAGGTATTCCCACATCGCTCCTTCGATAATAAATTGATCAGGTAAGGTTGATTGCAAATGATTAACGATGACTTTGAGAATTTCAAGTAGCTATAGACCCCTCGGTGTATTGGCATGTGCACTCGCCTGCCAACACTGAGGGGTTCAATTCCCAGGTTGAGCGAAAACATGTTTTCTACTTTTTAAACAAAGTTCGGGTTTGAGATCAGATCACAAACCTGCATTTGGCAAGCGCGTTGATTACGCTTAATCCTCACTGTAGTATCCTCGGTGAGATGAGAGGCCTTTGCCAAACAGTGGGACATTACAGAATAATATTATAGGATACTATTTTTTTAGGTTCCTGTTTAAAAATAACAGTGTATTCTGGTTTCTTCCGTGTTGGAACAATATAAGTAAAAGTTCTGATTTGCAAATTAAAACAAGGTCTGGTATTCATAACATAGACAAATGACAATCGCTTTGTATTCCAGCTTGTTGATTGCTGTCAAAATGGAAAGGAATATGTCAAGTGAAAACGTGGCTATTCTTCATATTCCTATAGGGATCTATAGATCCTACTTATCTATATATATAAAAATGAAACCCGTTTTTTGTTGTCGTCGCATCACGCGTGAATGGCTGGACCGATTTCCACGGTTTTGCATTCGTTGGAAAGGTCTCGGGCTCCGTGAGGTTTATAGGGAATAAAAATATCAAAATTCCCACGGGAACGGTGGCGCTGCGTGTGAAACCGCAGGGCACAGCTAGTAATATTATAAATGCGAAAGTTTGTGAGGATGGATGTATGTATGGATGTATGCATGTATCTTTGTTGCTCTTTCACGTAAAAACTACTGGACGGATTTTGATAAAACTTTACAGTAATATAGATTATACATCAGAATAACACATGGGATACATTTTATCCCGAAATTCCTGTGGGAACCGATACAACGCGGGTAACACCGTGGGGCCGGCTAGTTTTTATAATAATATGGAGTACGCTTTTCAATTCCTACAGGTACAGTCAACGTCTTATATACGTTTCCACTTTTTCACCTGGTTCTCGGAGCTCAAATGACGAACAACAACGCATTACCAAAATATTTTGATAATATCAATGTCTTGTTTGACAATTTCAATTCATCGTCGTGATTGGTCGATTGGGCTCCGCTCCACTTCAATGCAAACACGCCCTTATAAAGACGTAAGATGAAAAAGTGTAAACACAATTTAATATCAACTTTACATGGTTCCGCAACTTCTGAGTTTAAGCGTAAAAAAACTGTTGAGCTTTTCTGAACGTGCACTAATGTGGGCATTCATTGTGCGGTGACAAAGTAGTCTAGACTAGGAACTAGGTTCGATAACCTGTTTTCTATGCACTAGGTTCACATAGAAAGGTTAATGTCTTTTTTGCCCGAGATATCAGTAATCGTTTAAGTTTAAACTTATATTAGATTTTACGCGGCAAAGGAAGATGTGATTTTAACAAGATGTCGACGCTATGATGTGGCGGCGGGAGTGTGGTACAATGCGGAGGTGGGAGTGTAGTACAATGCGGAGGTGGGAGCGTGGTACAATGCGGAGGTGGGAGTGCGCTACGATGCGGAGGCGGGAGTGCGCTACGATGGCGGTGTGCTACGATGCGTAGGCGGTGTGCTATGATGCCGAGGTGGGAGTGTGCTACGATGCGAAGGTGTGCTAGTTTGTGGAGGTGGGAGTATGCTATGATGCGGAGGTGGAAGTGTGCTACTATGTTTAAAACAAAATCACTTTGTTCATGTACTTTTAAAATTATATTTTATGTTGCACGAATAGAACACAATTTCAAACGGACATTTGTTTATCGTTTAGCGCAAACATTATGCGCCAGATAAAATCAAGAACGCTTATGCAATCCGCCCTATGAAATCAAAAACAGTTTTTGGCTAAATCATAATGGTCGGTAGATAATGAAAAGTAAAGTCCCGCGACCGTAAGGTCACCTCCTATTTGTATAGGATCAAACGTAACAAGTTGCCCAGGGCGATTGAGAGATTGCTGGGCGAGGGCGGGCCGGAGCGGGGCGGGGCGGGGCGGGCTTATCTTGAGTAGGATCTTGTGTTTAGCAGGTTTATAGGACTATGTTATTTAGGCTTACGTTAAGATTGAGACACTTTAATCTAATTTGGCGAATAACAAGAAAAGTTTTGTTATTTGTCAATTGTGACGTAATGGGTTGTAAAAGTCATTAAGGCGTGTTCTATCAAACGTGCAGCTCGCAGCTTGTAAATTCAGTCAATATAAACATAGTTTTAGGTAAAGTTGAGCATAATGTCTTTCTCATCGACACTTGAAGGGATATAGTCGTAGACTAGTTTTGGTTGTGTCAGTGTTAGTTGAGTCTCAATTCGATTATTTTGGCTTAATTTAGAACAAAAATATTTGCTTGTAATGTCCCACTGCTGGGCAAAGGCCTCCCATCTCACCGAAGTACAGTGAAAAGGATTTTGTGAGCAAACAAACAGACAAACAGAATCTTCTTCTTCATAGAGTGGATGGCCAACCTGACCAATCCTGGTCAACTGAGTGACAAACAGAATGAACTCCACGTACCTGTTCATTCCTTCTTTAACAAAAACATTATTTCCAGAAAACTAATATGTATAGTATTAACGAGTGCAATTTATGTGTTGGTACAGACAGCAACAGGTCGTCAAGCAGCGGCTCCCGGCGGGACTCCTCGCCGCACCGACACGCGGTATGTACACACACTACCCATGTGCTACGAGTATTTAAGTCAAGGCAGTTTCAGAATAGTTCTCTCGCTTGCTCCGGTTGCTTTGAACACGCTCGCAATGTATAATAATAATATGTACCCGGACAAATTCCCACACGGTTAATTAGAGCCAAAGTAAACTCTAAGCTTGTATTATGGAATCTAACTCACTGATACTACTACATATACATACACAAATTATGTATAGGAATATATCATTGACACCCAGACGTCGTCGCCGCAACTAGTCTTCACATATTGTTGACTCCGGGAATCGGACCCGCAACCCCCGACATAGTAATCGCTCTCACTGCCACTGTGCCAACGTGCTTGTCAAACATGCTATAAACTTATGTCAACAGCGCTTTAAGTCTATCTGAAATGATCTAGAAAAAGTACCTAATGCTTAAATACCTAAGTTATTGAAAAATAAGTTGTTTATTTCTCAGAGATATTAAAGACAACTATTGGAAGTTACCCTTGACTTTAACTAATTACTTTTAAAAACAAAATAAAATTAACGACCGAACCTAAACTTCATACTTACTTCCATTAATTAGATTCAACTTTTACAACTCAATTACGGTTTAAGTGTTTTGTCCTTTAAGATTTTTACTTTTAGAGGGTGCGACAGTACAAGCGACAGTGCCTAGTGACTTATAAAAAAAATCTATACTGATCTACCGTTAAGGTCATTTAAGAGTACATAGAGTGAGTTTATGAGTTGCTTATGATATAATTTGTCAAGTCCGGTAGCACAGTGGTTGGTGAGAGTGCTTACTATGGTGTTGCGGGTTTGATTCAACGGAGTCAACAATATGTGAAGACATAGTTGTTGGCGACGACGTCTGGGTGGCAATTATAAATTCTTATAAAGTATTTTTTTTATAAAGTACGTGAGTTAGGTTCCATAACACACGCTTCAAGCTTAGTTTGGGTCTAATTAACTGTGTGTGCAATTTTAAAGTTTATATACCTTACTTATATGGATTTGTCCTGTATGCTAGCAGGACCCAAACGGATGCGAGTCCGTGGTCAAGCCAGACCCGCCCGCGCCGCGGCCGCGACCCACCAACTATGATAAGGACTACACAGATAAAGTTCACACCATGGTAAGACTTCATTACACAATCCATGATCCTACATGAATCACACTTATCCAGATTTCGTATTGATCTTCATTACTCCTCAGATCTAACCTCATCATCTTTCCCTAGTAACACTCGTGGCATAGTTTGACTAAGCGATGTCTGTTCATTGCGATTGTTAAGCAACGTGCAGCTCGGCCCCTACTTGGATGGGTAGCCGATAGTGGCTTTTCTATGTAAGCGCTACCGTGCTTCGGAGGGCACGTTAAGCAGTCGATCCCAGTTGTTTCAATCGATAGACCATGTCAGAGGTCTTATGCGGTTTAAAAACTCCGACACGAGGGTTGGCTACTGACGTACTCGAACTTACGTTATCTTTCCCTCCGCAGGCCTCCCTAACCGGCTCCGGGGTGGTCACTCACTCAGCACCGTCGTACGAGGAGCAGCGAGCGAGCCCGGCGCTGCTGAGCCGGCCCAGCGGCACCCCCGGGGGGCGGAGCGTCCGCGACGACGGCTACTGCTCTGCTAGCAGCACGCCTAGGGCTTTCGGTCAGTTTTAGAGTGTAGGGTGAAGAAAAAGCCTTTTTGATCAGGGATAAAAGAACCTTTATCACTTAGTAGCGCTCCTGGCGTAGTTTGACTAAGCGATGTTAGTTCATTGCGATTGTTAAGCAACGTGCAGTTCGGCCTCAACTTGGATGGGTGGCCGATAGTGTCATACCATAATTATAACGTCAGACCATGTCGGAGGCCTTTTGGCGGTCTAAAATACTCCAAAATTCAAATTCAAAATGTCTTTATTATATCAGATCATTACAATCATTTATAATCGTCAGCTTAAAATTAAGTTTACGTTAGTTCGCATCGCGCCACCTACTGAGAAGAACTTTACTAACAAGAAACTCAGTGGGGTTGTCATTTTTTTAACTCCGACATCAGGTCAGGTTGGCCACTGACCTAATCGAAAGGAATGAATGAATAGGTTCATTCATTCATTCTTTAGGTCGGTCTCTTAGACACGTAAAAAGTATCTCTTGTACCTGGAAGTCTACCTTTGACATTGTTAGAGGCCTTTGGGCGGTATAAAAGCTCCAAACAACAGGTTTCGCAACTTAACTCATTGAACGTAGTTACTTCACTTCACTACAACCACGGTGCTGGCGCCAAAACGTCAGATAAACAAACAACATGAAAGCTGTCAGCTTCAGAAAAAAGTCAATATTGGAGTACCACCGATACTTCAATTGCACAAATACTCGTAATTGATACAATGAACGGTTAAATTTCAATTACCCCCTCAACAACCAAAACAATTCCTTCAGCGAACACAAAACAAGCAGTAACAATGAGAAAATACATTAAAATTGCTTTATAATGCGAGTGGTACAGATGGTCGCAAAAGTACAAAAATGTTAAAAAAATTAAGTCTCATACTTTAGTTCGAATGACGTATCAAAGAGAAAGTAAACACTACATGGCACTACCATAGATGTCTCTACTTCGATGGTAAATTCGTTTCGTCGATAGGTGTTACCAGACAATACCTTTCTTCAATAGTACGTTAGCTCTGACAGCATAAGACAACGCGAGTCTTGTCATTTGATTCGAAAACATTGAAATGCAATGTATACCTTCTTCCTCAAACTGAATACTTTATGATCAGCTGACAGGTATTTAATCAGGTATTTTATGTTGAGCGACAAAAGTGGGTGATATCTAATGCTTAAAACTTAAAACTTGTAAAATTGTTTGTATCTAAACCACCCTAAAGTGTTAAAGCAAGAGTAAATCGTTATAGTCGAAAAACGTATGAAAATTATGTTGAACAGGTTAACTTTCAGTATCATACATAACCTCAATAAGCTATGACCTCAAAACCTCTTTAATCAAATTCAGTAAGTGTACAGACGATACATTTTTCTTTTTCAAAACTTTTGCACCTCTTTTGTAGTCGTCTGTACCCAAATGAGGTTACACGGTGGACGGTCAGAGAAGCAATAAACAATCGAGTGGTACTCAAGACTTCAATATAACCGGCTACTTAGCGTAGCGTAGCGCAGCTAAGCTTGTCAAGCTAAACTTAGGAATTACAATTTTAAATTTTGAATGTGTAGTTTCATTGTTAAGAGGCTTGCTTTAAAATGATTTAGTTAATTATTAAGATGTGTTGTTTCCAGCTTGCAGCTTGTAAACTCGACCACACTTAAAAATATAGCTTCTTGAGCATCTAAAGAGCTTCTTCTGTGACCACGTTTCGTTTCTTTCTTTTATGACAGAAATGTCAGATAAAAATGTAAATAAAAGCGAAGTGTATCCGTAAACGTAAGTTCGATCTAAAATGAGTAGTGTTCGCTTAAACCTAAGAAAAAAATGTATAATGATCTTTTCATATAAATGAAATATCAAATATTCAAGAGCTGACTTAATTAAAAACTAATAAATTCGCATTCAATAATCAAATACCGCTTAGCGCCATTTTTGAATTCCAATAGGGTTGGTGTCTATGGATTATTACGGAATTTTTCCACGATGGCATTCCATTATGCGGGGAATACCTTGCTTCCTTTATTATTGGGTGGGGACGGATCGGATCGCGCGGCATTTCACGCGGGCCGTATCGGTCCGATTATTGACTTCTTCATTATCCTGTGGTATGGTATGGGGTAGCGTTCTTTTGTTTTGTTTAAAGGGTTGTTCTTTTCAAAGGTTTTAAAAATGGAAGAGGTGTCAGATTTGAATGAGTTTTTATATACTCCGAATAAGTTAAGGAAGAAGTGAATTTTTCCTTTTTTAAAGTCAAAGGAGGTTATCAATTAAGAAGTTAATTTTTATTGTAGCGGAGCGAGCTGTGTGGAACTCAACCAATCACAACGCATTGCGAAAAGATGTTGACAATGTCAATGTGTTATTTGACAATCTTAATGCGCTGTGATTGGTGAATCGGGATCATAACCACACCGCTCTGCTTGAATGGAAACGTGCCAAAGTACTTTTTCTTTTTTGGATAAGTTTTTTGGAGATGAAGCTTTTTGTTTGCGAGTTAGTTTAACCCAATATGTTACAATGATATGATAGTAATTTAAGTTAAGTTTTTTTATATAACATGAAGGTACTGACTGCGTGTTTTAAAGCGGTATTATTGTTCCAGATCATAAATCAACCAAGGGTTCCGTAGTAACTTTAACGTGTTATAAAAGTGAGTACTGAGCCTTATTATTTAGTTGACAAGGCTTATTAGGATGCATTTTACTGAAGCGAAGCTTGGCTTGGAGTTCAATTGATCAATATTGCATTACAAGATCGACTGACCCGTTTGCACAGTGGCATGTGAGAGCGCTTACTGTGTCGGAGGTTACGGGTTCGATTCCCACCCGGAGTCAACGATAAGTTTTTGGCGACGACGTCTGGGTGTCAAATATATATTCATATTAAGTATTTGTGTATGTATATGTAATAGTATCAGTTAGATTCCATAATAAAGGCTCAGAGCCTAGTTTGGGTCTGACTAACCGTGTGTGAATTTGTCTGAGTTAATTCTTTATTTATTTTGATAATTGCAATGCACTGACATTGTTGGATTTAGCTCGGTTTCATCTCAGTGAAATGCATCCTTATCACCCTAATCGCATCCTATCTAAGTACACTTGTCTTTGTTAAATCAGAAACGCCTTCCTTTGGTCTTTCATAGTATCCTACCTAAGTATACTTGTATCTATTAATTTCTGATGCACTATTTATTGTACAGAGGAACCGAAGATCCAGATAGAAGAGGAGTACTTCTCGGAGACTGCTAAACGGTTACAAACTAACAGCATCAAGGCAGGTAGGTATGTTTTGTGTTGTACTCATAGGGAGCATCTATCTCTTATGAATACAAAATATCAATTTATGACAATGTATAATAGCAAGGTCCCGGGAGATTACAATAGATCTGTTTTACATATACATATATATATATTTTTTTTGGTGAAACTTTGATTTAGATCTTAGTGATTGAAACGATATTTCTGTTATCTTACTTTCAAGAAGATTATAAGCTACTTGTCACAGCGGAATCTCCGATACACCGCATGATCAAAAAGCATACGATAAGATAAGATTTAGGTTTCTTCCAGCAAGACATTCGTTTCATTCAGCGGTTTTTCGTGACAGTTACAGTTATGAAAGTACTACGGTACTCCTTTTTTCGCGGTTTTCTCGTGACGACGTTAGTTATGAATGAAGGTTCATCCTCGTGGGTTCCCCAGGGGGTGAAGTGGACGACGGCCGCGAGACGTGGGGCACGGGGGCCGACTTCCTGCTCTCCATCATCGGGTTCGCGGTGGACCTTGCCAACGTGTGGCGGTTCCCGTACCTGTGCTACAGGAATGGAGGAGGTGGGTGGGATGGGGGGTGTGTTGTGTAGGTTCTTAGAGATCCAGAGACCCATGGTATGAATCAGAATATTTTGTATGGGAAGATTTTGTTTTAAGCAACGTGCAGCTCGACCCCTACTTGGATGGGTGGCTGATAATAGCAATTCTATTTGAGCGCTACCGTGCTTCGGAAGGAACGTTAAATTGTCGGTCCCGGTTATTTTAATCGTTAGACCATGTCGGAGGCCTTTAGGCGGTCTAAAAACTCCGACCGAGTTGGCCACTAAACTACTTGATCTTACTTAGGGGCCTTTAGTAGGTGGTTTAAATGATCCGACACCAGACCACTGACCACTGACCTAATGAAACGCACTTACTTTCTTAGTTTAATATCAACTTGTGCGTGATGCAGGCGCGTTCCTGATCCCGTACACCCTGATGCTGGTGTTCGGCGCCGTCCCCCTGTTCTACATGGAGCTCATCCTCGGCCAGTACAACCGGCAAGGACCTATCACACTCTGGAAGATATGCCCTTTATTCAAAGGTATTATATCTAAATATTTTAGTGGGCACCCGCTTAACGCAGTTTTGGCCCTAAAACTACCATACAGTCTATTTGCAAAAGTTGACAATAGCAATCTAATACCCACGCTTCACAAGACTGAATACTCAAGTTTTAGTTCAAACTCTGACATGTTTCTCCGTCACATAGTTACTCGTAGACTGCTTAGTATTCTACATACATGATGTTATTTCCAGGTGTCGGTTTCTGCGCAGTAATGGTGGCTTTCTACGTGTCGTTCTATTACAACGTTATTATTGGTAAGTATGTTATGTTATAGTCCGTTGGCACAGTGGCGTGTGAGAGCGCTTACTGTGTCGGGGGTTGCGGGTTCGATTCAACGGAGTCGACAATATGTGCGGACTAAAATTTAATGTGAATAAGTACTAAAGTTAACGTTTAATTTTCAAGAGCTTACTTTCCGTGATTAACATATATTTTTTTAATCTATAATAATATTATATAGAGGTAAAGTTTGTAACTTTCTTTATTTGTAAAGGCTAATCTCAAACTACAAATCTGAGTTTCATAATTCTCTTTGTAATGGAAAGCTTCATTCAACGGGAAGGTTAAAGGATATTTTCTATCCCAAAATTCCCACGGGATCGGGCACAACGCGGGTAAACCCGCGCGGCGCTGCTAGTGTAATATATGTCTATAACGAAGGTAATTTTCAAAATTAATTCAAAGAGAATTTTCAAAATTCTATCCCCATTATAAAGTACTAAAGTTAACAATTAATATTCAAGGGCTGCCTTTCCGTAATTAACACTAGAAAACAAGCGCATTACTATATAACCTAAGCCCTCAACTTTAAAGCTATACATCAACCGAACCTTGGAATTAGCATATGATTTCTACCTCCGGGGTCGCGTTCATGATGCCACTTGGATGCCTTCCAAGCAGACGATAAGCGCGGCCCTGCGGTTATACATGTTTATTAATATTACCTTTTAACTTTGATATACGGTGATATGGGTTAATTTTATAGTTAGGATGTTTTTTTAAACTTTAATAGTTCTTTATATATATCTGTCACGATATCGAATGTAGCTTAGGCCGCAAACTTCAAAAATGTTGTGGGGTCTTCTATTCAGGCGCGGATTCAGGATTTGTTTGTTTTAGAGGGGAGGGGGGGGACACTCTTCGCTAGATTTAATCAACGAAGTTGTTGCGTCAGGTCAATCAGGCCCTTGCACTTACTCCAGTGCAGTCTCTTAATATCTCATACAACTTCTTGATAACCATTCCCTACTCCTCAAAATCCTTTTCCTACCCTTATTCTATTAAAACTAATCACCAGGTTGGCGTTCTACTCTTATTTCCTATCATTCTTCTTCGCCTTAACATCTTATCACCCGTTCATCATCATATCATCTTCCGGTGTCTATCTCAAATTCTCAAACTAATCTCCTTTACGCAGGCTGGGCGTTCTACTTCCTCGTATCGTCAGCTCGCTCGGAGCTGCCGTGGGTGCACTGCGACAACTCGTGGAACACGGACCAGTGCTGGGACGCGGCGCGCCTCAACGCCACCAACCGGACCGACGTGCCGTACCAGGGACCGCTGTCGCACTTCACACCGGCTTCAGAGTTCTTTCAGTAAATATCATTTAATACATTCACGTTCATTCATTCATTAGGGTAGTTGGCCAACCCCGGGAGTTTTTAGACCTTCGACACGTTCTCTCGATTGAAACAACCGGGACCGACTGCCGACCTGCCTGCCGAAGCACGGCAGCGCTCAAATAGAAACAGCACTAAAAAACTGTGTTAGGCAGATTCGTATTTAGGTAGGCATCGATATTATATGTAGGATAGGTACACACAATATGTTCTACAATCTTCAGTGATGTGTCGTCCATCAAATTCTCATTTGCGACACAAACATATCGCTACAACGGATGTATTTGGAAAACGGGTCTGTGTATAAAGATAATGTATTGTGTAACTTATGATGTAAACCATTGGGTTCAAATTAGTAAGTTATAACTCAATAGGATAGCGCCTATTGTCGGTCCTGTTTCTTGCAATTGATGGACAAGTTAAAGACCTATAAGCGGTCTAAAAACTTATATCAGGGTTGGCTACAATCCTTCTTGAACTAGCTTCCTTGTCTAGTTCGTTATAAAGTTGTGCCATTTAATCGGGTTTGAGATCACCAATCCACATTAGGCAAGCGTGGTGATAACGACATCCTCCTCACTGTACTAATATCTCTAGTGAGATGAAAGGCTTTTGCCCAGCAGTGGGACATTACAAGCTAATACTTTTATTATTACTAGCTGCGCCCCGCGGTTTCACCCGCGTTGTACCCGTTCCCGCGGGAATTTCGGGATGAAAAATAGACGTTGGCCGATTCTCAGACCTACTCAATATGCTCACAAAATTTCATGAGAATCGGTCGAGCCGTTTCGGAGGAGTACGCGAACGAACACTGTGACACGAGAATTTTATATATAAGATTATTTCTCCCTGGAGTCACGGGACAAGTCCGGTCTTTTTGAGAGGCATGCAAGGGGATACAGATCCAACTCGTAGAGGCCCTTTGGAGATGTTTAATGTAATATGGATTACAACTGCAGGGACACACTTATTATTATTTTAGCCATTACTGTCCCACTGCTGGGCAAAGGCCTCTCCCCTATCCCTCCATGTAATACTAATACTTTTATTGTATCAAAATAATTTATACCTATAATTTTGTCCGTTTAGCCGTGCAGTGCTGGAGATGCAATACTCTGAAGGGCTGAACGACCTCGGCTTCCCCAAATGGCAGCTGGCGGTGTGCTTGGGCCTGGTCTACGTGACGCTGTACCTCTCACTCTTCAAAGGGGTGAAGAGTTCTGGTATGTATCTATGATGTCCAACTGCTAATTCACACAGCTGTTTGATCCTGACTGTTTTGGTCAAGGACTACTGAGAATGAGATCTATTCCCGTGATGGTGAATACAAAGTTTGTCATGCGGATTTTTTATCAATAAATTATCCAAAATCTTTTTATCCAAAACCATCGATTAAACTAAAGAAGAGACATCCTTGTTTTTACTATCAGCTAAAAATCAGAAAGAGTGAAGAACCTCCTGCGTATGACGAAAACGACGGTCAATTACACTTTCCAGACACTTTTTAGTATGCCACTACGCGGTGCAGGTCATGACGATTTTTAAAGAAAAACACAAAATTGAATGTCAGTACTCTGTGGTCTAGTGGTATGTGCACTCGCCTGCCAAGACTGAGGTCCTGGGCTCAATTCTCAGGTCGAGCGAATACATGTTTCCTACTTTTCAAACATGGCTCGGGTTTGAGATCACCAACCCACATAGGCAAGCGTGGTGATTACAACACCCTCCTCACTGTACTGATATCTTCAGTGAGATGAGAGAGGGAGATTACAGGCTAATAATTACTACTATCACCACTATTTAATTACGTATTTCCAAAAAAAATATCGGAGGATTCGCTTGGATCATGGCACTCCTTTTTAGGGTTCCGTAGCCAAATGGCAAAAACGGAACCCTTATAGATTCGTCATGTCTGTCTGTCTGTCTGTCCGTCCGTCTGTCTGTCTGTCTGTCCGTATGTCACAGCCTTTTTTCTCCGAAACTATAAGAGCTATGTTGTTGAAACTTAGTGTGTAGATGTATTCTGTGAACCGCATTAATATTTTCACACTAAAATAGAAAAAAAATAAAATTTTAGGGGGGTCTCCCATACTTAGAAATGAAAAAAATATTTTTTTTTTCATCAAACCCATACGTGTGGGGTATCTATGGATAGGTCTTCAAAAATGGTATTGAGGTTTCTAATATCATTTTTTTCTAAACTGAATAGTTTGCGCGAGAGACTCTTCCAAAGTGGTAAAATGTGTGTCCCCCCCCCTGTAACTTCTAAAATAAGAGAATGATAAAACTAAAAAAAATATATGATGTACATAACAATGTAATCTAACACCGAAAATTGGTTTGAACGAGGTCTAGTTAGTAGTTTTTTTTTTACGACATAAATCGTAAACCGCAAAAAAATACTGATTATTCATTCAATAACTCAAATGTAAATAAAAAAACATTTATTTCAAGAACTTCTTTATTATGTTACTCGCTGCTACGGAACCCTTCATGGGCGAGTCCGACTCGCACTTGGCCGCTTTTTTCCTTCTGTTCAGGTAAAGTGGTGTGGTTGACGGCGACGATGCCGTACGTGGTGCTGTCCATCCTGCTGGCGCGCGGGCTGCTGCTGCCGGGCGCCACGCGCGGTATCGCCTACTACCTGCAGCCGGAGCTCACTAGGTTGAAGGATACACAAGTCAGTATACGGAAATCGAGGAATTTAGAACTACATTTCAACTATACTTAATAGTATATTTCTTTAAATTTATACTAATAAATAAAAATGAATTGCTGTTCGTTAGTCCGCTTAAAACTTGAGAACGGCTGAACCGATTTGGCTAATTTTGGTCTTGAAATATTCATGAAAGTCCAAGGAAGGTTTAAACGGTAAGCAATTACGGAAATGCGGATGAAACCGTAAGGCACAGTATATAAGCTATGTACGTTGATGGAAATGAGCAAAACAAAAACAGCCTTGATCATAGTATCTCCTAAATAGCACGGAGAATTATAAATAGAGAAATCACTCGAATAGATCTTTAAACAAGGTGTTCCTTTGTTGAAGGTGTGGGTGGATGCAGCGGTGCAGATCTTCTACTCAGTGGGAGCTGGGTTTGGCGTGCACCTCTCATACGCTAGCTACAACACGTTTCACAATAACTGCTACAGGTAACATGATAACATCGTATTACTAAGTAATGTTTTGCGCAGGTATATCACCAGAAATGCGAATGGTGCCGACAGCGGAAGTAGCCAAAAGTATGAATAATTATGTGATTTTTTTTGTGAAAATCCTACTAATATTATAAATGCGAAAGTTTGTATGTATGGATGTATGGATGTTTGTTGCTCTTTCACGCAAAAACTACTGAACGGATTTGGATGAAACTTTACAGTAATATAGGTTATACATCAGAATAACACATGGGATACATTTTATCTCGAAATTCCCGCGGGAACGTGTACAACGCGGGTAACACCGCGGGGCGCGGCTAGTATAAAAATAAATAAATATGTTTTAAACCGTAGCCAAGTTGGCCAAAATAATGTATTTATTGTGTATTCTTTAGTCTCAGCTCTGCAGTTCTTTAAAAAGTTCTTGTAAAATATCCACCATGCTTTCCGAACCACAAAAGTCAACAGATATCTGTTAGCCACCACTGTAACCCTCCTTCTGACCAACTACTGTCAACTACTAGTCCACCTATAAGTCCTGTCGTTCCAGGGACTGCCTGGTGACCACGCTGGTGAACTGCTTCACCTCCTTCTTCTCAGGCTTCGTGATCTTCACGTACCTCGGCTTCATGTCCTACAAGCAAGGAGTTCCCATCTCCTCTGTGGCTACTGAAGGTTTGAACTCTTTACTCTCTAATTCCTACATAATACCATGGACCAATCATACAAGTTAATAGCTATATAGACAGTATCATCTATCACTATGGCATCTGCGAGCTATTATGAAGCTATACACGAACCGCCTTTACTAATACACTGTTGTAAAATGTTTTGTCTCTTTTGCTCTTTTGAAAATAGCATTTATCGGAAAGGGACAAAGCATTTGATAGTTAAAATGTTCTTAATAAGCATTTATGAATAAGCCCCGAAGTTTATTGTGTACGAATTTGTTATGTATTACTTGGCACTCGCCGTAACCCCGACGCTAAGTGGGTATTTGCCGAGGCGTATGACTACCAAATATCCCGCTCATTTTGTATTATGAGATTTTGTGTTAGGTATATAGGTTACATATTATAGGTTTGGTGCCAAACTTTTAGTTCAGTTGATGCATTTCTTCTGTCATACATCAGGTCCGGGGCTGGTGTTCCAAGTATACCCCGAGGCGGTGGCGACGCTGCCGGGCGCCAGTCTGTGGGCCATGCTGTTCTTCTTCATGCTGATCATGCTGGGCTTGGACTCTGGGGTATGTAGATGTAGCAAGGCCAATGTTGTTGTTCTACTCTACAGAATATTTTGTTCAAGAAGCTAGAAAGAATACTGAAAAAAACATCCATTTATGTTTGAGAAGAAGAGCGACTTATGAATATCAAAAGACAGTACTCAGATGCTGTTGGCACTTGATCAAGTAGCGCTGTTATTCAGTTCCTTTAGTAGCTCCGGTAGTGTGCGCTTGCACATGTATAATATTGTTAAGCAACGTACAGCTCGGCCCTTACTTGGATCGGTGGCCGATGGTGGCCTTTCTATCTGAGCATTATCGTGCTTCGGAGGGCACGTTAAGCAGTCGGTCCGACCATGTCGGAGGCTTTAAGGCGGTTTAAAAACTCCGACACTAAGGTTAGTAAGGTTTTCTCTTGTCTCCACATCAGATGGGCGGTCTAGAGTGCGTGATCACCGGGCTGCTGGACCAGGCGCGCGCGTGCGGCGCCACGTCCCTGCGGCGCGAGCACTTCACGCTGCTGGTGGTCTGCGTTTCCTTCTGTGTCGCCTGCATCAACATCACTCCGGTACATAGACTCTTTTACTTAACAGGATATTGTGGAAACGCAAACCCCGCGGTGATACCCGCGTTGTACCCGTCCCGCGGGAATTTCAGGATAAAATGTATCCCATGTGTTATTCTGATGTATAACCTATATTACTGTAAATTTAAGTCTAAATCCGTTCAGCAGTTTTTTCGCGAAAGAGTAACAAACTTACATATATCCTCACAATCCTTCGCGTTTATAATATGATAGTAGGATTGACTTAGGAACAATATCTACGTTAAATGAAACGTTATTTTAATTTGAATGCGGCTATCAATTACAAAAAGAATTATTCAAATCGGACTGGCAGCTTCTGATATTAGCGCGTACACAAGAATATCAAACTCACCAGCTTTATTATATTAGTACATTCAACGGGAAGGTTATATAGGCTATTTTCACCGCGGAAATTCCCACGGGAACAGGCACGACTTGGGTAAAACTACAAGCCGCTGCTAGTTTAATAATAGCCGTCGGTCCCGGTTACTTTCTACGGATAGTAGTCGTTACATGAGCCATGTCAGAGGCCTTTGGCGGCTCAATAACTCTGACACCAGGATTGGTCAGGTTGACCATCCACTCGATGGAGAGGAAGAAGATTAATAATATAACCGATTGTCACAGGGTGGTATCTACATGTTCCATCTCCTGGACACCTACGCGGCGGGCATCTCTCTGCTCTGCTCGGCGTTGTTCGAAGCTGTCGCCGTCTCCTGGTTCTATGGTAAGCATCAAGCCAGAACAAGCAATGTTTTAAAGTGTTTTGTCTCTTTTGCTCTTCGGAAAATAGCGTATGTCGGAAAGAGACAAACCATTTGGTAGCTAAATGCTGGTATGGATAAAGCCCATATTTATTTCCATTAAGTTATAGCTTTCGTTATACCCAAATTACCTAAGTACTCTAGTACCTAAAAAGCTGTTCTAATTAGGTATAAAGTCACTGTTAGCTCGTATCATCCCACTGTTGGGCAAAGGCTACAGTCCCGCCATTCTTCTCGATTTAGGACTACCAATTGCCAGGTACCAAATACTAATCGGAATCTATTTTCTGTTCCAGGTTTGAAAAGATTCTCGGATGACGTGGAAGAGATGCTAGGGTTCCGCCCCGGCCTCTACTGGAGAATATGCTGGAAGTTCGTCAGCCCCATCTTCATCATTGTAAGTTTATGGTCATCTCTGTGAGGTCTTTTTATCTTTTTTATTGTTTCACCCACATCGCCCCCGTTGCCGCGGGAATTTCGAGATTTGTTTACTTATTTTCTTATATGAAAATAACCTTGTCCTGACAATAAGGAACACATAAAAAAAGAATCATCCAATTTGATGCAGTCGTACATTTATTTACACATACATTTCGGCGATTCATTTTTATTTATATAGATATAACTACAACTTATGTCTGCTCCATTTCTCAGGGGGTGGTGGTGTTCGGGCTGCTCTACCAACAGCCCCTGCAGTACCAGCAGTACATGTACCCGCCCTGGGCCGCCGTGCTGGGCTGGGGGCTCGCCTGCTCCTCCATACTCATGATACCCCTCGTAGCGGTGTACAAGCTGGCTACCACGCCGGGCACTTTCAAACAGGTAAGGTTTTAAGCACTTTAAGAGGAAGGAAGGAATATTTCTTGTTTTAAGAGGGCATAGACAAGAGGTTAGGCAAAATATAAAAAGACATAAACCTTCCCGAAATAAATTACACATCCGAAGAAGTAGACTAAAACTGTGTCGGTATTTCATTGGTAAACTCCCTTTTCCCTACTCCCGGATCTTAAAGCTATTTATGCTCATCGTTAGCTCCAAAACTTACTACCGTTAAGGTCTAGTTTAGGCGTAATATTTGGCTATCTCAACCTAAAACTGTGCGGAAGGTCTACCCTTCTTTCTCCTATCAGAATATTCAGTGCTATAAATTAATTACTTTATACTATTTCAGCGTATAGCCTGCTGCATATCGCCAGAATCGGAACACGAGGCAATCAGAGGCGGAGCTCCGGTCACTCGCTTCACTTGGCGGCATTGGCTGTATGTGTAATCTGTGGCACTGAAGGCCATGGAGGTTGCAGTGGGAATGATTTCAATAGAGATCGCGGCAGAATGTTTTTTTGTGCGAATGATTCAAGATGGCGGGCGTTGGCGGGAAATAATAGACGGCTGATTTTAATTTTAAGATTTGAATATACCTTGAAATAATTAGAGTATTTAATAACAATATCCACTTAGTGGGCGATAAATAATTATATAACACTATCTTTTGTATATGTACCTACCTAATTACATAAAGTTGATTGGAGTACTTGCTGTTAATGCTACGTTTGCATTACTCCAGTGACCTCTATACCAGAGATTGCTTACTTTCCTTTTTTAATGACAAGTATAGAATGTTGTGAAAATACGGTTGAAGTTAGCACCTATAATGTAATTCGTTTGAATGCCCTATAATGTATTGTAGTTACAAGATGTTTAAATCCGCACCGAAATGCCCAAGGATAATTATATCGCTAAAATTCTAGGCATTTTTGCTTTATGTAGCATTTTTATTTATGTAAAAGTACTTAATTTATTGCTATTAGCATTAAAACATGTCCAATAATGGGCCAAATTCACGAACAAATCTGTGACATGCACAATAATTTTGTATATAAACAAATTTGTATGATTATATTTAATATACCTGATTGATGTACACAAAGACATATTTTCGTATAAAATGTACAGATTTTTTAGAATGTTTCTCTTGAGATCGTACCGAAGTATAAAAATAGGTACTTACATTAACACTTGTGCTTATAAACATGTAGAAATAATTAATTTACTTACACGGTACGGTATAGGTATTCGCACGCACAGTTTGTATGTCGAAGTATATGAAATGTAACCATATTGCGCGGGAGTTCTTACTGTTGTTGCTAAAGGCCTATAAATACTTAGTAGAAAATAAATTTGTTTACTGTATAAAATAGAAGTAGTTATGCAAATATAGCTTTTAAAAAAACTTTACTAACTTTCAAAATAATACAATTCTTAGATTCTTATTGTATATTCTAACTATTATTGATAACTGTACACATAAGCAACATTTAATGAAATACCTACTAATTATAATACAATCATATTAAATAAAAAATGAAATATTAAATACTAAATATAAGAAGCTTTATTGAATAAGGTTACACTTTGTTAGTTTAGTAAACCCCAAAATCTTTTTAAAAATAAGCCTTCGTTATAAGCGTGTTTAATTAGAATGTATTTGTATTTGCTTGAATAGCAGAAATCTTGAACATCAGAAGATAAAAATTAAATGTAAGGTAACAGTTTATAATATTTAAAAATAATAACGATCGTTATTAGCTTGCTTAGTCTGTCCGCGGCGTTAAAATATTACCCAGAAAATAATACTGTTTGTTATATGTAGAAAATTAGAGCTGAATTACTATGAATGAATTGTTTGTATAAAATACGTGCCATTGTTGTTAAATAAGAATATAATAGGACTTACCTAAATGTTTTTAAACTATATAAATACGTGTAGTAAAGTGTAGTTGGTGTAAAACGTTATAGTCAAGTGAATTTAAATGTACTTAGTACTTAATAGTAGAACTTGATTGGTGTGTAAGCGACATTAATTGGTATTCGAATGTTAAAATGTGTATTGAAGCAATTCACCGCTCCGGGCGAGTATAAACATGTTATTTTAAATAAAATACAGGTTTTATTATACTTAAAGCTGGTCTAAGTTTAATAAAATTTTAGTCACACAGACTTTAAAGATTTAAAAGCTTTAATTATTATTTCATGAGGGTCAATTTTTATTAGCGCACGAAGCATCAATTTGCAACGAAAGTAACAACACATTCAACATTATCTCCGCTCAAAGCACGCACGTCGCACATGCACATAAAAATAAATCATGTCCTTAACTTGAAGAGAGCCGTACTCAGCAATTTTCTTCAGTTCATTTAAAATTGAGGCTACGGTTCGAGCCTGGGCTGGGCTAGTTTGAATTGACCTTTACTGATGTTAGTAGTATTTTATGTGATCTAGATAACCAAAACATTAAAATTATAAGCTGTGTTCATTTATTTGGTGAATAAATTAAATGTGTTAGTTATAAAATTGGTTTTATTTCCTAGTCTACCATCATTATTTACACGTGTTATAATCACGAAAATAAATATTTCATTATATTTCATATTTTCTTGCCTCGAATTCCTTGTTATTTTTTAGATTTAATCTAAGTAACGAACAACAACGGAAAGGTTTATTATGTTCGCTAGTTTTCTTTGAAAACATATAAAATATAATTATAGGGTTTTTTCTATACTTAAACTTAAACTTTTCCGATTTCTGGTAGATATAAATTTTCGTTGTGCCTAATGCACTTAGATAATGCAGTATGTTTGAATATAAAGTCCTAGTGCGGTGTATATCAAGTAATATAAAAAAGTCATTCTATCTTTTACCATTAACACAATCGGGTAATTTTGAGATTTCTCCACAGGTTTCAAAATAATTAGTTATCTATGGCAATAGTGTAATCTAGCCATTAACTCTGAATTCTTTCCTTCAGTTTACGTTCCGTGTTACGTAACTGCATTTATTTATAACTAGTTGGTAAGAAGACAATATAAGACCATGCGTTATTTTTTCGGTGATTCAATTCAATGCATCATGCGAAAAAACATTCAAGCAGAATTAAGCATTTATAGATAAATGAATACAAGACAATATTTTTTTTAATAAATTGACTTAGAGTCAAAATCTACGTTAAATGAAACGTTATTTTAATGGCAGGTTTGTCATGTTGATTTCTTTTCTTGCCGTAATTTATTTGTAAAGAAAATTTGTTTCGAAGTTATTCCCTATGAATATAGATGAAAATACGTAGCGGTGTATACCAAAAACAAAATACCTATTAATTAAATTTTATAACTTACGGACTAATCATAATAAGGTAATAATAGAAGCCAAAAAATAAGTGATGATGGAATCGATATAATAATGAAATTATGTTTAGTTTGCCGTGAATATATTAACGTTATGTCAACAAAGCTATTAGCCAACTATTGAGCAAAGGTACGAGAGTTTCTTAATCACTTTTCTTAATTTATTTCAATAGTAACCCGTTAGATACGGATATTAAAAGTAACGCGATAGTTTCTTGTGTAATTTTTTATTTGCATGTAACATTATCTATCTCGGCTCGGCTAATAAATATTATCTATATTTATATCTGCATTTATTTGTAGCTGTGGTAAAAATGTCACTGGAACGCGACGGAGTGGGCGTCTCGCCTAGTTTGGGGGGCGTAGGCCCGGCCGTGACCAGCAACGCCTCCGCGGACCCTCGGTCCCTACTCCTCCAAGAGATGAGAGAGCAGAACTTCGATCTTATCAGATTTGCTACATACAGAACAGCATGCAAGCTCCGTTATGTACAGAAGAAATGTAACTGTGAGTAAAGTATACTGAATATATTATTATCAGACATGACTTATATAAATAATGGTTACAGTGAGCCTACCCTGCTTTTTAATAATCTCCACACTGCACTTATATCTTCAGTGAGCACTAAGTATTAGTCCGGAAGTAAGGTACTTCCAGACTTATCAATTTCTTTTTTGTCCCCAATGCATGTCCAGCGCATTGGTGAATCAAGCTCCACATGGCTCTGCTCGCTTCATTGGAAATACACCCTCAGGGTGGCATTCCTTGAGTCAAATATCTTTGTCCCTTTTCAGTGCCAATATTTGATTATTAAATCAAATTTCAATGGCCATGTTTTGTGTAGTGCAATCTTCCTAATTGATTTTGTGAATCTATGTCATTCATCTGATGTTTGAGCATCAATTATATATTCATAGAAGTATTTGTGTCTGTTTATGTAATAATATCAGTTAGTTAGATTCCATAATACTTGGTCTTAGGGTTTAGTTTGGGTCTACCTAACTGAATTTTTCTGGTTATATTAATTACTAGCAGCGCCCCGCGGTTTTACCCGCGTTTTGCCCGTTCCCGTGGGAATTTCGGGAATATTTTTACATAAAAACCTTCCTCTTGAATCACTCTACCTATTACAAAAAACCGCATCAAAATCCATTGCGTAATTTTAAAGATTTGAGCATACAGACAAACAGACAAAAATAGCGACGTTGTGTTATACTATGTAGTGATTATTTAATTTCCGAGTTCCAATTATATTCAAATAGGTTACATCAGAGATTTATAACTATCATATCATTAAGTAAGATAATTTTAAACATATTTGAAATCAGTTTAACAATCTTCAACAGAGTTTAGTCATCCATGTATATACAAAGTTTACGGGTCATTATGTGCATTGTGAATCACTTGACAAAAACATGTGGTATGTATTGTTTGTATACTGAGAATTTAACTTTATTTCCAAGGTTAATGTTATGCAAAAGTATACGAGTATTATACCTATTTAGTAATTTGTGCTAAAGTAATTTGGTTATTTTGACAATTTGACTGATTTTGATGAATTTTGTCATATTAGTCCTTGACTTTGTGATAGGCTATATTTTATCCCAAAATTCCCACGTCATTACATAATTTGATAGTGTCACTGAGTTAAGACAACTAACTGCATTCTTAGACTATGAGATTTGGGCTATATTTGTTTTGATTGGTTAAGACCTAAGAATGTTGGAACCATTTTTTCAATATCCAAAATTAAGTCATTTAAATCAAGTCTTCAGTAGTCTAGTCGTATGCACACTCTCCTGCCAAGACTGATGTTTAGGATTCAATTCCCGGGTTGACCAAAAGCATATTGCCTACTTTTCAAACTTAGCTCGGGTGTGAGATCCTGATGTAATGATTACACCTAGTCCTCCTCACTGTACTGATATCTTCAGTGAGACCAGAGACCTTTGCCCAACAGTGGGACATTACATGTTAATTCTTAAGTCTGTGTTACATGATGAGTGCGGCAGTAACAATAACATACAATATTTTATTTCCAGTGCACGTTATAGACATATGGAATGTGATTGAAGCATTTAGAGAGAATGCTCTCAACACCCTGGAGCCTTCAGCCAGTGTCAACGTCACGCGCCTGGAGACCCTCGTCTCCTCGCTGTACCACAACCTGAACAAAAGACTGCCGCCCGCACATCAGGTGTCTGTGGAAGCCTGTTCTGCATTGTTGTTGAACTGGTTGTTGGCTGCTTATAGTACTGGGTGAGTTAATATTTTGTACTCAGAGTAGCTAATAGGTTACTAAATCAAAGTAAATTGTGGATAAAACTCAGTATAAAACCTTTTTCTCGGATATTTAACAATATTATAAGAAAAGAGAATCTCTTATAAGAGAATCAAATAGAAGTAACCTGACTTTGGCTTTGGTTTTAAATTTGAAATTAATGAATTTAATTGAAATCACTTATACTTTCAGAGAGAATGTGGGCAAAATACGAGTGTTTTCTATAAAAGTGGCACTGGCTACCATGTGTGCGGGGAAACTTACAGACAAATTGAGATGTAAGTATCCAATAAGTGTAATTGAATAGTGTATCAAATGTCAATGTTACAGAGTTTTAGTATAGTGATTTTATATGTATTGTAATAAAATAATTAATTATGTAATAGTCTGTAATTTACAAGCAAATGGTTGATTTAAGGTGATTTATCTATACTAATATTATAAAGCTGAAGAGTTTGTTTTGTTTGTTTGTTTGTTTGTTTAAACGCGCTAATCTCAGAAACTACTGAACCGATTTGAATAATTCTTTCACTGTTAGATAGTCTATTTATCGAGGAAGGCTATAGGCTACATTTTATCCCGAAATTCCCACGGGAACGGGCACAACGCGGGTAAAACCGCGGGGCGCTGCTAGTTAATCATATTACGTATTCGTTGGCCAGTTTTTTTCCATAATTAGGCGAAATTATTAGGCTCTTCTATGTATGAATTTTGTAAATAGATATTTTCATGAAGTATCATATTTTTTGCGAAATTACATTCCCGACAAGGGTCTTGGCTTCTAATTCAAAGAAATATATAGTTGAGTTATCAAACGATTTTAATTTTACTTTTCACTTTGCAGATATATTCTCCCAGCTATCGGACGGTAACGGTCATTTGCTGATGAAGCGTCTCTCGGACTACCTCCGTGAAGTGCTGGCTCTGCCGGCCGCCGTCTACGAATCGCCATCCTTCTGTTACGACGACTCCTTAGCGCTGTCTATATTTAATCAGGTATTTTCTTTCATATTCATTCTTATATCTACACTTCTGCACTAATATTATAAAGAGGAAAACTTTGTTTGTTTGTAATGAATAGGCTCAAAAGCTACTGGACCCTTTTTGAAAAATTCTT
Source organism: Cyclophora punctaria (assembly GCA_951394245.1). Classification (NCBI taxonomy): domain Eukaryota; kingdom Metazoa; phylum Arthropoda; class Insecta; order Lepidoptera; family Geometridae; genus Cyclophora; species Cyclophora punctaria. The sequence goes on along the minus strand of OX596192.1, from coordinate 3,849,853 downwards.
TCACCATGCGAAAGCTACATTATCCACGAGTAACATAGGCTATTTTTCATCCCGAAATTCCTACAGGAATGGACACAACGCGGGTAAAACCGCGGGGCGCTGCTAGTTCTTTAGTAAAGTAAGTTAGTTTGTGCAGGTTGGTGGCCAACCCGCGTGTAGGAGTTTTTAGACCGCCTTAGGCCTCTGACATGGTTTGACGATGAAACAATCGCGACCGACAATTTAACGTGCCCTCCTATCAAATATTGCATATAGCAACGCATTAAACTATCAAATATTGTTTCAGAATATAAAAATAACAGTGAATGACTTTCTCGACACGTTGATGTCAGACCCGGGACCCCCTGCTCTCGTCTGGTTACCACTACTACATAGACTGGCTAGCGTTGAAAATGGTGAGTTTTTATTAACCTAATACCTAGTAAGTATAAAAACATTTTTTGTATTGGCAACATAATAACTAAAAGTATTGTAATGGCAAAGTAACTACTATTGTCTAATTTTGGGTAATTTTCAACTGCTGGGAAAAAGCCTGTCATGTCACGACGATAGTGGTATACAAAGTGGTATACTAAGCGTATTCTTGCATAGATCAATATAAGGATCCAGAGCAGACACTCTGTACACTGGAATCGTGTTTAGTTGTACTAATGAGACAGTCCTGGGTTGATGGTTTAACAAGTTCGTTTCCCGTAGTGGTGCACCCGGTGGGCTGCAGCGCGTGCGGGCGCGCGCAGGTGGTGGGGCTGCGCTACCGCTGCTGCCGCTGCGTGTCGTACACGCTGTGCCAGGACTGCTTCTGGCGCGGCCGCGGCGCGCCGCCGCACCACCCCGACCACGACGTCAAGGAGTACGCCGCCTACGTACGTATACACGCACCACTGCAGCTGCCGCAGGTACCACTGGACGACTGCAGCTGCTGCAGGTACCACTGGACGTATGCAGCTGCTGCAGGTACCACTGGACGACTGCAGCTGCCGCAGGTACCACCGGACGACTGCAGCTGCTGCAGGTACTACTGGACGACTGCAGCTGCCGCAGGTACCACTGGACGACTGCAGCTGCTGCAGGTACTACTGGACGACTGCAGCTGCTGCAGGTACCACTGGACGACTGCAGCTGCCGCAGGTACCACTGGACGACTGCAGCTGCCGCAGGTACCACTGGACGACTGCAGCTGCTGCCGTTTCGTGCCCTACACACTGCCCGAACTGCTCATTTCTTCATTTGAGCCAGAGACGAAAGGGCGCGGCTCTGCGGCTATTTTATTGTTTAGTTTAAAATGTCCATACGTGTACCGAGATGCCCCCCCCTAACTGAGCTATTCTCCGCCCGTGCAGAAGTCCCCGTCGAAGCAGATAGGCCGGTCGCTGCGCAAGTCGTTCCGCTGCGTGCCGGAGCGCGCGCGGCCCGCGCTGCCGCGCTACCCCGACCAGCCCGAGCGCACGCTCAACCTCAGCCACATCGTGTACGTACCGCTCTAATGCTGGGGCCACACTTACGCTCAATGTCAATGCCCATTGAATGCAATAATTTTCAATGCAATATAGTGGGTGGCTACACTTAAACTGTCAATGTCAATGTTCATTTATTGGAAAAATTTGACATTGACAACGGCATTGAATTTACTTCAATTCAGGCAAGATGGACGTCGACAGAGCTCTATATTTCATGAGTGTAAATTTATATTATTTGACTTTATTAAATCATTATCGAATAAAGAGACCATGTTTGCAGAATCTCAAGAAAAGTAATAATTTTGTTGTTACTCCACTCTGTCGCCATAGTACGTATAGACAAAAACGTGCGATTTTGAGGCAAATCCGTCGTAATAATCAAATACATCCGAACCCGTTGCGCTCTCGACGCACACTGACAATACGTAGTGAGTGTGGCCGCTTCATGCATTTAACTCTCGCATTAATCTCTTTGATGTACCGCCACTCGAGCTATCGCATACGCCAAATGGCATTGTCAATGCTATTGTCAAATTATGACGCATAGTCGTGGCTGCACCTACGGTTAATGTCATATTCTATGGCATATGGCATAGGTGTGGCCCCAGCATAACTGATACTCAACGTGATCACAACACAACATCACACTAATATTATAAATGCGAAAGTTTGTGAGGATGGATGTTTGTAACTCTTTCGTGATGAAACGAATGGAGGTATTTGGATGAAACTTTACAGTAATAAAGGTTATACATAGGATACATTTTATTCCGAAATTCCCGCGGGAACGGGACGAACATACATACATCCATCCTCACAAATTTTCGCATTCATAATACATATTTGTAAGCAAGCGTGGTGATTACGCCTAATCCTCCTCACTGTACTGATATCTTCAGTGAGATGAGAGGCCTTTGCCTAGTAGTGGGACATTACAGGCTAATACTTATTACTTACTTACTTATAACATTAGTAGGATGAATAATAACATGAATGTGTGTCCCCAGGCCGCCGTCCCCGGTCCCCGCGCACAACGGGTTCCCCGAGTACGCGGGGACGGGCGGGTACGTCAACACGGGCTCGCTCGACTCGCGCTCCTCGCGCTCCACGCACCGAAGTGAGTACTACACTGATATTTTAAAGAGGAAAACTTTGTTTGGTTGTAATGAATAGGCTCAAAAACTACTGGAACAGGATTGGTCAGGTTGACCATCCACTCGATGAAGAAGAAGAAGATTGGTCAGTTAAGCACAGCTCCGCTTCGCTTCAATAAGAACGCATCCTAATAAGTAATTGTATATCTTTACTTTACAGGTATAGCGGAGCATTTGTCCCGGGGAGTTGATGACGAACACAGACTTATTGCGAGATACGCGGCGCGTCTGGCACATGAGAACAGAACTATGGTATGTTCAATACGAACTAATAATGAGTTGTGGAATAAAACCCTTGTTTATATTATTTTACCGTCTTTTTAGCCCCGAGCCGGGAGATCAGCGTCTCTTACACCGGAATTAGTAAGTGAATTTGTACATTATTATCCTAACTGATATTATAAATGCGAAAGTAACTCTGTCTGTCTGTCTGTCACGCTTTTACGCCAAAACTACTGAACTGATTTGAATGAAATTTGGTACACAGTTAGTCCAGAGCCTGAGAAAGGACATAGGCTACTTTTTATCGCGAAATTCGCGTAGGATTACGCTAGTTGTTCCGCGCTTGCAATCCAGATGGCGCTACAGTGAAAATATTGTAGATGACGCTTATAATATTTTCCCAGATTTAGTGGGGAAAAACGTATGACACAATACGTTTTTTCTGAGCTGGAAAAAAGTTTGCTCTTTATATAATTCGTATAGATATTTTTTTTTTGTGGGACTGTCTATTTCATGAATCAATATTGTGTCCAGGGTCGCTCGTCGTCCGAAGGGTCGGAAGTGGACGCGGCGCGGCAACAGCGCGAGCTCATCTCGCAGTTGGAAGCCAAGAACAGGGAGATCATGAGAGAGATCGCGCGACTCAGGTAACCACAATACATGTTAATACGGGAACTTACGTACGACGGAGGTTACTGTCGAGAGTTCCTCCGTCCTACGTAAGTAATTAACAAATCATAATGACATTAATGTACGTTTCAATTAATAGTAAAAAACAATACATTCTCAGGTATTTTAACTTAAGTTTGGCAACACTACCCTACGGTTGCAAATAGTATATATACATATTAGGGTGCATGTGCTATATATGTGAATCCCCACGTGTCCCCAGACGCCAGCAGGAGGCGGAGGGCGCGGGCGGCGCGGCGGGCGGCGCGGGCGCTCCGCCCCTCGTGTCGGAGCTGCGCGCGCTGCGCCAGCGCAAGGACGAGCTGGAGGGACACCTGTCGGCGCTGCAGGACTCGCGCAAGCACCTCATGCACCAGCTCGAGGGGCTCATGAGGATGCTCAAGGTACCGCGACACTTGTTTCTTCAACATACAGACAGGATTTTAAAATTCATCCTCGGGGAAATGGACAAAATGGGGTGTATGAGGTATCCTTTAATGACACAAATATGTAAATTAATAAAAAACTGATATATAAATCTACTCGATATTAGATTATCAAATTTGGTTTAACTTATTCTTATCGATGGAGTGACAGTTGTCATAATCACAATGAAACTACGGGGTCGAAGTCCAAGCGACGACGAAATTGCGAGCAACAACTAAAATATATAATTAAATGCGGGTCGAAGTGTAAACGACTAGGAAGTCTACACAGTAGTACAAAGCTTCACGTACCGTACTTTTTAAACTCACACGATTTGCACTCATTGTACTAAATGACGTCGGGTACGTATTTTGAAAAATACGTTATATATTGTAACGCGATATAGCCCGTTTCACTGAGCCCCGCCCCGTGTGTGGCCGCAGACGCAGCAGTCGTCGCCGCGGTCGACGCCCAACTCCTCCCCCCGCTCCACCAAGAGCCCGCCGCTGCCCGGCGCGCCGCCGCAGCCCTCCGCCCCCGACCGGTACGTACTACACAACCACACACCGACACTACTATATGTTTTACAACTTTGTCAAATTATACATTCAACATTTTTCATTTAAATGTAAGTCATTATTATATCTTTACTACTATAGTAAAGAGGTAATGTTTATAATTTTGTTTGTTTGTAAGGGCTTATCACACATACTACTAATCCGATTTCAATAATTCTACCTTTTGTAATGGTTAGCTCCATTCAACGGGAAGGTTATAGGCTATTTTTCATTTCGAAATTCCCAAGGGAACAGGAACAACGCGGGTAAAAACTCGGGGCGCTGCTAGTGCATCGGCAGTGACAAAATAATATTTATTATTTATCTGTAGAGAGCCGAGCGGGCGCGGCGCGGTGCGCAGCGCGCCGCAGACGCCCTCTCTCGGCGAGAGAGAGCGGATCGACATGACGCACAGTCTCGGTGAGTGGAAGTCTCGTAAATTTGTGAATTTAAGTACTGCATCAAACCTCGTTTAACAGTTATAAAAAAATATATATTTTTAAGAAAACGAATAGTAATCAATGACATTTACGAAAGTTGCTAAAACAAAACTAATTGATAACACTTTGAAATTGTCATACAAGGCATTGACATTGTCAAAATCTCTTCGTAATACTTTGTGACTGTGATTGGTCGATTGAACTCCGCACAGATGCGTTCCGTATCAAAGGACATACACCCTTAAATACAGATGTTCTTATTGCTAGATACAGGTATTCATTTTTTTAATCGTTTTGCTTTTAAGGAGGTATGGAAATGGGCGGTGACAGCAGAAGCTACCATCAAAACCAACGGCCTACCACTAGTAAGTATCACTATTATACAATTAAACATCGACCGAGTTCAGTCAATGATATTTATATGGGAACATTTCGGGATAAACCTCTTTGGAACCAAAATGTTTTTGAAGAGACCATAAATAATAATAAATTAAAGAGTCATGTCTGAGGTTACAACACTTATCAATGTATGTTCTTTTTTTGTACAAATCTCTAATTTCTAGATTTTAAAGATTGTATTATTATACAACTAAATTGTATAACATACTGATTTGACCTAATGTTTTGTCCAGTGGGCATAGACAACCGTAATCTCCGGAGCGACCTCCTCTACGCCGCCGATTCTGTCACTAACGCCATGTCCACACTAGTCAGGGAACTTAATTCAGGTTAGTACAATAATACTCACTAATATACTATCTATTACGAGGCTTAAAATGTTAGCTAATCCATAAAAATCATATTTGTTTTACTACGGGGTTTTTCGCGGCACATAAGGTTGTATAAGTAAGTAAAAACCCTTAGGTACTTTGATTTCCAATTATAGTTACAAGATTAAGCGACGTGCCCAAAAGACCAAGTGCCAGGCTACTGTGCAGTGTTACTGTGTACTGTTAGTTAGAAAATCAATATTATTATCAAATTTTCTTTCTTTCAGAGTGACATTTTAGCCGCGTTCAATATTTTAAATTAAATATCGAAGTAAAGCATAATTAGTGGAATTATTGTGGTGGACATTATTAAGCGTCACTTCATTGAGTATTGAGAGAGCATTTTTAATTATATTGGGTCTGATGTTTGATGTTGATTGATGGGTGTCTTTCAGAAGGTTCCGACACTGAAGACACGAACAAACCCGACACCAGAAAACAGAGAAGTAAGTGTACTTTCATAATTATTGTGTTGCAAATATTAAAAGATTGTTCATGTTTCCTACTTTTCAAACATGGCTCGAGTTTGAGATCACCAACCCGCATTAGGCAAGCATGGTGATTACGACATCCTCCTCACTGAACTGATATCTTCAGTGACACTACATGACTTAGCTGTGGGACATTACAGGCAATTTTTCATCGTTTTAGTCGAGGGCTTTTAAAAACAATTGGTTAATTACCTTCGTATTTTTTTTTTCAAAAGGTATATTTTTCATGTTTTATATGTTGTTAATTTCGACCACAGATTTCGACGATGACGAAGACAGTGACGAGCCCATGCCGCGGCCGCAGCCGCCGCGACATTACTTACACGACAACAATGTACAGGTACGCATCTATTTGCTTGCATATAGAGTTCAATTTCGCTTGACATGTGTTTGGATAGTGCAAATGTGTTAGTGTGTCCACTTCATATTTATTCAGATTTTTTATATTATGACACAGTTTTTTCAAGCTAGTGAAGCTTGAAAAAACTGTCATATGTATAGTTTTTGTAACTTTTATCATATGTATAGTTTTTTCCTCCTCACTGTACTGACATCTTCGGTGAGATGAGAGGCCTTTGCCCAGCTCTGTGACATTACAGGCTTTCTCTTTACTTTTTCCTTTTATATAGAGTTCAATGTAGCTTAACATAATTATGTTTAGGTTATGTAAATATTATATATGTTTTCGATGCGTGTTTTTTCCAAGCTATGTTATAAAGTTTTATTTTTTGTTATGCAGAAATTTTTTGTTCATTAAGTTTTAAAAAAAATTGGTTTTGCTTGACACTGTGCCGTCGGTTTCATTTCAGAATATGACACCTAGTGTTAGTACGCAATCATGAGCACTTTGAGGTAACTTTTTGTTTTCTAGTCAATGCATGTTTTTTATTTATTTTATGCTTTTTCAGCCGTTTAAATATAATATAAAAAAATGTCATAACTTTATTTTTATTATACTAAATGAAACGGGTCTGTATTGCGTTGAATAATTTAACGTATTTCACAAAAATACGTACCCTACGTTTCGAGTGAATTATACCGCTCGTGGTCACGGGATGGCTCAACTTTATTTGCTTTCTGGCAATGCAAACGTGTCAGAACGTAATAAGACATTATATGACAAGAATACTGTGTTTAAATACTTGACACATTGTCTGGTCTGTCGCCGCAACGCTATTGCAGTAAGATCTTTCTGCACAAGACAGCAGTCATAAGACTCGTCTATATGTACGGAGATGTTACAGCCTGTCACTGTTACAGGACACGCCGCCCCCGCTCCCGGCCCGCACAGGCCACTACTACCCGCGCACATAGTTCTACATCACGTATGTTATTTACTTAATTATTACATAAGGTATACATAGTGTTGGGGCACTGCGTAGCCCAGACTAAGCCTGTAACTTCAACTATAACCTAATTTCTTTTAAAAGGACTTAAAATCTAAACCAATATGGCCGAATTTCCAATCAAAGACAACTCCATCTGTAGAGGAAATTATTTGTGATTTCTTTCCTTTTTCATCTATAGAAGGTATTATAAAAGATGGCGTGACGATCTAGACAACCTCTATAGGGATTGGCTAGAAACTCAGGACAGGAACGCTTGGCACATGTTAAGGGAGATCTTTGCTCAGTATAGGTTGAACAATATGGTATTGTCTTTGGTCGGGTCGGCTCTATTATTATAGACTTTATATAATTTGAAAAGACATAATATGTGTCATGGCGTTCGTGTATACGATCGCTTTGTACCATTTTGACATTTAAAACAAACGAAAATTCAATATATTCAACCTTGACTAAACAAAATGGTTTTTGGAAAAGATTTTCTTCAAACAATAACTCCAATGAAATTGTCATAAATTGGTCTGCGCAGTGCAACTAAGTAATATAACTTAATTGTATTTCTTACTAAAGATGAATGGCGTTTATTATTAATATTTCATAGGTTTTTCAGTGCTGAAATTTGTCATAATGCAATCAAATTAAAGTCAAAATAAATGGCATGAAAGCTGTCATTTCTGACTTCTGTCATTGAAAACATTGATTAGTGTCAAAAGAAAATGCCTACACTTACCTCATTTTAATGTTCATGACTTGAAATATTAATAATATACGTTATAATAATCGTTATCGCAAACTTATTATGAGATGTTAAAAAGGGTTTGTGGGTTAAACTATTCCATTTCTTTGTGTTACCATTTCACAAAACAAATATTTGAATATTTTACGATTAATTGAAACGTACGTTGATGTCATTATTATTTGTTCAAACGGGAACTTACGTACGACGGAGGTTACTGTTGAGTGTCCCTCAACACGTTTCGGTCACGTATGGTGACCTTCATCAGGAGGTGGGTGAAGCGAGAGCGACAGCGTCTCTCCCCGCACTGCCGGGCGCCGCGGCTCGCGCCTCGCGCGCCGCCGCTTCCTCCGTCGTACGTTAGTTCCCGTTTGAACAAATAATATATATTCAAATAATCTACTCAAAAACGTTATTTTCTTTAACTGTCTGTTAAATACTTTTTGAAACCACAAACCCTCATAAAAACTAATTAAGTATGTACTTAACAAATACTTGTACAATTAAGATAAGTCATAAACTATGCACCAACTTAACATACATAGGACCAATAGACAAGAAAACTCACAAATAATTTTTTCACTGACATTGACATTTTCATGACAGATGAAATTTTTGACAGATCATTCTGACAGTTAAATACAACCATTGTTTTCCCGTCTTCCATTAGTCAATTCCTTCCAGTTTATGTACAAAAATGTCAATTTTAAAACTTCCCAAAAACAAGTTGAAATGTCTTAATTGTTTTATTGTCTGTAGCTTCTTTGATTACAGATTAGATTTTAGGCCGCACGCTTTTTCTGTCTGTCAAATATTAGTTCTCGCTGAATATATTCTCATTTACATCTTCATTCAATTCAATTATCTTTTAATGGCTAATTTTTGCTAATTTGTAACAATTGAAATCATATAAATATTGTACTGTTTGCACGTATTTGTTTCTGTCATTAACCTGTCGCTTTTGACAGATGCGTAACGTTCACTGTCATTGTCAAATCAAATATAATTGAAGACTGAAATTAACAAGCCACAATTGTGGCGCAACCAAAACGAAACCAAATTATTTTCTGTTATTTTTTTATTGTTGAAACTAACGCGAGGTTTGATTGATTGATGTAGCAGTTTACTAACATTAAAGCTGATTGAAATAGGGTCAGTAACTAAGGAAATACTTAAACTCGGTGTAACTAAAACACTGTTATACTGTGTTTTGTCTCTTTTGCTCTTCGGATAATTGCGTATGTCAGAAAGTGACAAACCATTTGATAGTTAAACTGTTCTTAATACGTGTTTATTATTATGACCCAAAAGTTTGTGTGCGGGTGTCACTATATAATGAGCTATTTTACATTGTTGACACACCAATCCATCGACTATCGTTTATCGGTATCAGTTGACAAATAGATTTATCGATAAAAATATTTGTGTTGGAAACTGATCTATCCATCGTTTTTTCTGAGGTTGACTGCGCTATCGAACTATGCTATTGACATCGTTAGAGATAGATGTATTATAAACTGATACCAACAAAGATTACTTCCAAAGACCGCACACATACTTGTCTAATATCAGTCGTAAGTTGTCTTAAACGTTCATAAACAATTATGTAAACATATGAGACTTGAAAAGCCAAAACAGTTTTATTAAGTAATTAATTTGCTCATAAAATGTTTCCGCTGCTATCTAAGTTTTAGGTGTAAGCATATGCATATCATTATAGAAAAAAGTATATATAAATGAAATGTATATATGAGTGCAATATATTCGATTGGTTATACTGATCTTGCCGATTTTGTGATGCGAATTTTTCTATTATTTTATCGTAGGGTTTTATGCTATTGTTTTTTTTACTTATTTTTTTCATTAAATTTTTGGAATGGTGAGTAGTGAATGCTTCTTCGAGAGTTAAGTCTAAATTATAGCTTCATGAATGTTTTGAAGCTTAAAATATTTAAAGAACGAATGCATTTCATAAGTTTTGGCATAATATCAAAGTACATATTAATTTGCATTTGCGTACTGCGAATCAGCATATTCCATTTTATATATTTTAGTAAGTTGTAAGTTTATTTCGTATAAGCAAATTGTCGTTACGAAAGTAAGTAACCATTAATTTCATTATGGTTAACAAGTAATCTACCATAATATCGAGGTTACCAAAGTAACCAACCATTTTCTGGTTACCAAAGTGACCAACCACGCTTATGGTTACCAATGTAACCATTAACGAAAGATAAACAATTTTGAATCCAAAGTTAGTTTCTTCTAGTTAAAATCTAGTTTTTTATTATTAAGTTAAATTCTTTGTATTTCATTAAGACCACCGCATTCAAGAAAAGACGCTTTTCAAATAGTATTTTTCCATAAATATATGTATTGACGGTTTCCTGAGTACAACCTAAGTACAACACTACACATAACAAAACTAGATAATTTAATTAGTTACAAATAGTACTTATTGTGTACTTAATGAAAAGGCTACTAAAACTGATCTATTCACGATGAATTCGTATTGTAGAAGTATTTTATTATTTTATGCATATATATTATAGTAGGCTTACCATATGGGTACCTACTTAATATTTTAATACATAATAAATATTAATATTCCATGTAGATAACGCCGGGCAAATTGGCTACAAATTATTTCTAACGGACAAACATTTTATTTTAAGATCGATATTTTGCATTTGTTATAAAGTTAATAGACTTATAACTTGACTAGATTTTTATTGTAAACACTAATCTAGACGGGACTTAATCGCGAATAAAACATTTAATGCATACAACAACGTTTCGGTCGTGTCGAGGTATGCATTAAATGTTTTATTTGCGATTAGGTCCCGTCTAGATTAGTGTTTACAATGTGTTCATATCGTGATAGTGTAAATAGATTTTTATTTATTGGGTTGTCTTGAAAAATGATAAAATACTTCTACATTAAAGTTTATAAATATTAGAAGGTAACATATCTGAATCACACTGTTAAATCGTTATATTTAGAATCATAAGGTTATTTTTTTGGTATTATTATTAGGGCAGCTACGAATACAGCTATATATGTATATGTAAATATTATTAATTCCACTTTTTATTAGTTTTTATAATTTTTTTTACTGTTGTTGTTGAATAATGCAATTTTACCGTTGATTTGACCGATCCTTGTAATATAAATCTGCTGTAAACTATACATAATATGAAAGCGTTCTTTTTTATTGACATTTCGTAAACGTTAATGTATTTATTTGTTTTGAGACTTAATTGAAACCTGATTTTACATGTTCTTCCTACATATTATCCCCACTTTAAATACATAAAAAATTAAAATATTTTCATTCAGCTGCTATTCATATAAAAACTATAAATAAAGAAAGCAAGTTGATATAAAAATAAGTTTATTAAGTGTTGATGAAAAAGAAAGGCGCCATTTAACTACTAATAAGCAAACGATGTATTATATAAAATAATAATGTTACATAACTATTGTATAACACAGTACATTCCGTTGAGATTTTACACACATTTTATATAATTAACAGTTTGGTATATAATGGATTACGTGATAAATAATCAGGGAGAATCGTGGTTAAATGTTTCTTGATATTTATTATTTCTATTGCAGAAATTGTACAGAAATATAGATGCATATTGTTTCTAATGATCCATTTTAAATAGGCTTTGAAAGAATGATTGATCTAATATTAAATAATGTGATGTATCCAAATCCTTAGCAATAATAAATAGTCCATACAGTTTCTGCAATACAAGTGAATCATACATGATAATCTTTTGTACCCTTAGATTTTGTAATAGACTAGTTACTGTAGCAATACATAATAATTATATAACGTTAAGATATATTTACATAACTATATAATATACTGTAGGATGAGGCACAAATTACTATAAACACTCATTTTCTATATATTGTGGACGTCTTTTATATAAATATAATATTACTTCCATTTTTATTCGTGTATGTATACGTTTAGATCACAAAAGTTGTATTGAATAAGTATAATTATGTATATTATAATAACCGTCGAGGGTTGCAAAGTTAAAATTGACTCTATATACTAACTCTTATATAATCCGTGACTGGAAATTTTAAAAAATATCTGTATGTGTTCCTGAAAGTTCATACAACTTGCTTTGCTTATCAAAGTATCTAACCAAATCGTGGTTACAAAAGTGTCCAACCAAGAGTGGTTATGAAAGTGACTAACCATTAATTGTTTGAAACCACTTCTGGTTACTATAATAATAGTTATGTTAAAGTTATCGCAGTTCTATAGGAGTTATTATATAAAGTCTATATATATAAAAGAAAGTCGTGTTAGTTACACTATTTATAACTGAAGAACGGCGGAACCGATTTGGCTGAAAATTGGTGGGGAAGTAGTTTAGAACCAGGAGACGGATATAGGATACTATTTATCCCGTATTTTCTACGGAAACGGGTGCGCTGTGGGTGAAACCGCGGGGCACAGCTAGTTATTTATAATGAGTGGCCCTCGTTTAGTGTTTTGTATCTGTGTATTAAATATATATGTTATTTTATAACCGTCGAAGGAGAAAATCTTTCTTATCAATTATTTTAAAAAGTTCCTACTTGCAGGTAGTTTCAAAAAGATATTTTATTTTGGTAGAATGCGAAATTAGTATGAATATAGGGGATGGTCTTCAGAATTAATATTAGTAGTTCAAACTTTTTATGTTATATTCTATTCTACTATGGGCGTTTTACTAACTAGAAAAATATTAGTTAGATCCATAAATTAAGGAAAATTTTAATTTTTGGTAAATATTTTTGGTTGCCTCCACCATTCTCAATGGAAGGATTATCTTATTACTCATAAAGTAACTTAACCTTTTTAGTTAATAGTTAATTCTATATAAAATGTCGCCCATCAATAATTTCCAAAAAAAAATTTTTCTTTTTAAATTGACATGGTTGTGAGTTCAACGAATGAAGAAAGGATAAAGTAATCTGATTTATGTACAAAAATATTAGTTGTCTCATTTCAATAAATCAAAAAAGTATATGTATGAAAGAGACAGAACATATTATAGTATACAGGGTGTTCCAGAATTAACATTTAATGTTTATGAGTTCAGTAAAAGTACAAGAACAGAAAAATACTTCCTATTCTTTATTTCTTTTTATATTGTACTGATTATAGTAAAATTATGTATGCCTTCACGATTAAAAGTCTGGAATCACCCTGTAGTTGACTAGAAAGATTTTCTTCTTAATATTTTTATGTACTTACTTAAATTGTAAGAACTTTGATATTGCAACTGTAAACATTCCATTGCTTGTGAATTTGTTGTTTTATTTCAACTATTTAATCCCATCGGATTTCCTTCCTTTCGTAAAATTGGTAACCAATTTTTTTTCTTCTGTTTTGACTTTTAACTTTTAAAATAGTTTAGAACAAATTTCAGGGACAGACTTTTGGGATTAACACCTTATAACAAAAAACTGTATTTTTGAAAACAATATGCAAAACCTGTATTTGACCGCCATTTTACCAATATGGCGGTGCTTGTCACTACATAGTATAAAACAAGTCGCGTCTGTTTGTCTTCTGTTTGTCTGTTTGTCTGTATGCTTAAATCTTTAAAATTACGCAACGGATTTTGATGCGATTTTTTGTAATAGGTAGAGTGATTATAGAGGAAGGTTTTTATGTAAAAAAATTCCCGAAATTCCCACGGGAACGGGCACAATGCGGGAAAAACCGCGGGGCGCTGCTAGTAACATATATAGGAAGAGGCGTAGTTACGAGTACAATCCGAAAAGAGAGAATCAAAATCAATGAAATCACCCATTCTTTAATGCCTAATCCTCCTCACTGTACTGATATCTTCAGTGAGATGAGAGGCCTTTGCCCAGCAGTGGGATATTATAGGTGTTTATCAAATGGTGCATAAAAAAAACATGAAACCACGTTCTTCTAAAATACTTTATTTAAAAAAAATATCTACAGTCTATGACATTGTTTTAATTCTACATCAAAAATTCATTTTTGTCTTTCTGCTTCAAATAAAAATAAAAATAAATTCGATTTACTTTTCTATTAAATAATTATAGTTCTAAAATACAGATTGAGAAAGAAATATGGCTACTTTGAACTAAATTCTAAGTTAAAAACAATTATAAAAATAAATAGTTTTAAAACTACACAGTTTTTTAGAAAATAATTAAAATAACTATTTTCATTTAATCTACTGATATTATGGATACCATAATATATTTTTAAAATAAATATGTCTAAGAATTCATTAGCTGTAAAAGTTAGTTCGAGTAGGTCACTGGCCAACCCTGGTGTCGGAGTTTTTAGACCGCCTAAAGGCCTCCGACATGGTCTAAGGATTGAAACAACCAGGAATGACAATTTAACGTGCCCTCCGAAGCACGGTAGCGCTCAGATAGAAATACCACTATCGGCCACCCATCCAAGTAGGGGTCGAGCTGCACGTTGCTTAACAATCGCAATAAACTAACATCGCTTATTCGAACTACGCCGCGAGCACTACAAAGCTATAATACTCATAAATGATATTATTTAATCACTATTTCAGTTGTTAGTAAAGGTTAGACTTGACGATTATGTTCTATCTTATAATCATGTTTGATCTAACATATACCAACTTTATTTCTAGCACAAAATTCAATACATATCTAAATCTAAAGCTTCCATAAGCAGTCTAAACATTTGTAAGTTTAATTTGGTACCTACACTATAAAATGCACCGTTTTCTCAAAATACAATGACAATACAAATATCTGTCTTTCTCTATACATAACTCAAAAAATACAGATCTGTAAACACGTATTACAATTGCCGCCATTTGGCGACGCCATTTTCTTTTTATCATAGTCGCCATTTTGTAGTAGCCATGTTTACAACTTAGTGACGTCATTTTCTACATCTTTGCTATTATTCTTACCGCCTATCTCCGCGTATATTTCGTCCAGGGTTCTCATCTTTGTTTCTGGGACCTTTAACTTGATGTAAACTGTGCTGATGATGCAGACTCCGGCG
This sequence comes from Cyclophora punctaria, assembly GCA_951394245.1. Lineage (NCBI taxonomy): Eukaryota > Metazoa > Arthropoda > Insecta > Lepidoptera > Geometridae > Cyclophora > Cyclophora punctaria. The sequence goes on along the minus strand of OX596192.1, from coordinate 3,834,533 downwards.
AAGAGCCAGAATACTATGTGAAGGCCGGCGTCAGCTGCTAACGGCTGGAAGACTCGCAGTTCTATGGAGACGAGGGCGCAGGCGAATGCTATTACTATGGAGGTTACTGTTCCGCGGAGCTGGAAAGAAGAATCAGTTATTATTGCTAGTGCTGGATAAGATTAGTGAGGATAGAATACAATGTATACTACGATGTCGGGTGACCATATAACAGTAAGTACCTAGTTTATTTTGTTACTTTTTTGGTTATCATAGAGAGAATATTTTAGAATATCTTTTAACTTCTCTATATGACCACAAAGGTTTAAATGTTTTCTTTCCATTTAATTTAATTTAATGTTTGTCAGAATAGACACCGTGGTCGAGATATTTAATCCGTATGGTCGACTCTTAGCAATCCCTTGAAAAGGCATCATAACCATACTCACTTGAAAAGAGAACATCTCAGTCATAATGACGAATGGCACTGGCTGCAGTCCTGCCGCGTCGCAGTAGATACAGAGGCATAATGCAGCTACAGGTATCCAGGATCCGCCCGAGGTTAGAGACACGGATTGGGCGTAGAACCAGGCACCCAGTGCACACATGGCGATGCCGGAGACTAGACAGGTCATGCCTAGGAGTGGCTAGAGAAAAATAAGAGGATTATCACGAGTGTAGCTATGACCTAATTTGACAAGTGGGTGACAAGGTTTGCCGTTTCTGATAATAGATATGAATGCATATTGTCTTTGTGTGGTTTATGTACCCTGATCAAAACTTACATTGGCCTTCAAACAACTTATAAATAGCGTTAAACCCAATTACTTATTGATAGTTTAAATTTACAAAGCTTTATAAACGAACATGTCGTTATTCATGGGTCTTTTTAGTGCTCTTGAGCATATATGGGTTAATGTCATGCACCAAACCATGTCTTAGGACACCGAAAAATATCAAAAATTTGCCCCAAAGCTACCAAAAAACACCCAAATTTCAAAAGATCCGTCCCACACACCTTCCTTCCCGTCCTCTCCACCAACGTGGAAGCTGTACAGGACCCGACCAGCTGCACCGCCGCCAGCACCGCCGCCTGCTGGTTGGCTGTCAGCACCCAAGCGCCGTCACTAGCCTTGCTGAAGATGAGAGACGCGAAGTGCAGTACGGCGAGACACCCGCACAGCTCCCGAGCAAGCGTTATGATGAGCGTGATGCGGAACGCACGGAACGTGTTGCGGTCCGTCACTGGAAATAAAGAATATGGGACTAGCTGAATCATCATCATCATCATCATCATGACAGCCGTAGGCCGGCCACTGCTGTACATAGGCCTCCCTCATTGATCTCCAAATAATTCGGTTGGAAGTGACCTGCATCCACCTTGATCCTGCGGCCTTCACCAGATCATGAGACCACCGTGTTGGTGGACGTCCTACACTGGGCCTTCCGGTCCGCATCTCCACTCGAGAACTTGCTGAATATACAGTCGTAATTAACTGTTGTTTCAGTCTCAGATAGATTGGAGCATGTTGTGTACTTTGATATCAGACTTGGGTGTATCACCACATCAAACTCCTGCACCAGGGTTGGGTAATAACTTACTCGAACATACTTTATGGTACCGGACCTTGCGTTATTTATCACTGATGCAAAGCGGAGCTCACAGCTGTACCCTGTCGGAGGCCCTTAGACGGTCTAAAACTGGGTTGGTCACTAACCTATTCGAAATGAACGAATGAAGCTCAATAGACCCATAGTAATGTGTGGCAAAAAGATTTCGAGCAATGGCTTTGATCAATTGAGCTTCGACCCAGTCGAAATACACATGCGGTGTTAAGATAGCGTGGCATTCGGTATATTTATTCGGGATTCGCGTTTGTGCCGTCAACACGAGCAGTCGTGTCGCAACTGCTGACTCGATGTTAGAGTGAATTAACGTTTTTGCCACCTTTAAAATGGCAATTACTTATCAGACAGATTTCCTGCACTCCGTGGCTCTGGGTGAGATTGATCTTAAGGACTTAGTGCGAGATTTGTCGCTCCTTAGAGCTGAGGTCACCGCCATTCAAGGCAAGCTGGAGGTGTCAGAACGCGTGGTCGCCGAATTAAGGACCGAGCTAGCGGCATTGCGACATAAGCCAATGACGTCGATATCACCGCAGTCAGCACGTAACGTGAACGTGCGACGCGGTGCAAAGAATATGCAAAATTCGCCGGTCAGCACAATCAACGCGGTCAACAACACCGATGCACAAGTGAACGACCGCCTGGCCCCGATGACGTCGGCCCCCCCGGCACCTCTACCGACACACGTGCCTGCTGCGCCTTCGTCTGCTCCACGTGTCCTGAAGAGTTATGCGCAAGCGTTCCGCCAGCCGCTACCAAAACCTTGGCAGGTATCCGCTGCTGAGGATAACTGTGTGGTTGCGTCGAAGGGAAACGGAGCGAGAAAAGTCGACGTGGACGGCTTCACCCTGGTGGAGAAGAAACGACGACCGAAACCGTCTCGCAACCGAAGAGGTACCGCCGCGGCTTCAGCAACAGAGGTCACTCTCCGTGTTGTGGAGCCAACTGTTTCGCTGTACATTTCAAGATTGGACTCTAACACCGCAGGCGAAGACGTCCTAAAATATGTGCAGCAGAGGGTCTGTTTCTGGACAAAGGATACTATACGGCTCAACCTGCGGCGCCTGGAGTCAACGAAAGAAACGACATTCAAGTCGTATGTTCTTCAAGTGCCTGCGAAGTACAAGACAATGTTTTTCTCTCCAGACTTTTGGCCCACAGGAGTCGTATATCGCCGCTTCAGGGAAGCAAATCGATCGATGAATAAACCCTGACCATAGTTATAGTTATAAATGTATATATGTTAGTTTGTAAGGTATTTATATAAAGTAGAATGTAAGCTATATTTTATTGTTGCTCGGTTTGAGAGGTATCACCTTTCCGTGACACAGTTTATACTAGTATGGGAGGTGATGTCTTGATAACTGAGCCAAATATAATGTAATTACATTTTATATAAATAAATGAATTGAATTGAATTGAATTTTATCAGTATAGGTACGAATTCAGTATTCAGTAGATTATCGAGATGCCTTGTACTGCTGTGTGATTTTACAGTATCGGTGCTCTCAATTACCTGCCCCTATTAGTAGTATTAGCCGGTAATGTCCCACTGCTGGGCAAAGGCCTCTCGTCTCACTGAAGATATCAGTACAGTGAGGAGGTTTCAGACGTAATCACCACGCTTGCCTAATGCGGGTTGGTGATCTCAAACCCGAGCCATGTTTGAAAAGTAGGAAACATGTTTTCGCTCGACCTGGGAATTGAACCCGGGACCTCAGTCTTGGCAGGCGAGTGCACATACCACTAGACCACCGAGGCGTTAGACCCCTATTATTGAATGAATAAAACAGACTACAATATCTACTTAGGCACCTTATTAATTAAAAAACAATCGATCAGTCAATTACTGACATAACATTACCTACATACTTTTTAAATTCACACGATTTGCACTCATTATACTTAATGGTTACGGTTAGGTTAGGATGACATCCCGTCCCGTCATTCCGTGTATATAGTGTAATAGCATTACCTAGGTGCTATCTATTAGTTAAGTTAGGTACCAAGTTAATATAAGCACCAAAACCTAGATAAAAAAATACTAAACCAAAACAACCCTACACAAATACACCACTTACAAAATACACACACGGTTAAGAATCGTACCACTTAACCACTCGTTGAGCCAACATTGTGTAACGAATAGGTGGTAACAATATGCAAACGTAGCGGGTTCGGTTCCCAGGACAAGTGTTTGCCAAGCCGTCATTTGTGTGACCAGTGGGTGGACGGTCCGTTATTTTAACTGGTTGTTACTGGGCGTGTTAGATGGGTAAGGTCAAATGATTGTTACATAGTAAGTTAGTGTTAGTCTTTGTTGAGTAAATGTTGGGATTTTTTTACTAAGAGTGTTTCGCCAAGTAACTTGTTCAGAATTCTTATTAAAAACGACCATAGCTAAACCTATGAAAGGTTTTAGATAAATCGCACAAATTGTATCAAATCTATTGATTTGTAATGCTCGTATCTTGTAGCTCAGCGATCCTTCCACTAGCGGATCCATCGAGGCTTAAGTTCCATCACAAAACATTTGACACGACCTCCCACAACATAATATTTTTCTCAATAAAACCTATCCTATCAGGGTCAAATCAAGCCTAACAAAACGCACCATCTTTTATATTCCACGTTAGATAAAAAGACAAGTATTATCTTGTTATGTCCCACAGCTAGGCAAAGGCCTCTCATCACGTTAGATAATGTCCCAGAACCTTCCTCCATTTAACCCTTACCTATAGTCTTGCACGCGTCTATGAACCGCCCTCCCTTGGTGTTCTCGAGCTCCGTGAGCAAGGTCTGCAGCTCGTTGTCCACCGCCACCTCGGAGCTGTCCCGGCATCGCAACCAGGCCAGGGCATCCCGGGCTTCCTGCGAAGGGTATCGGGATGTTAATGATTCTGTTAACTTTACTATGAACTAGCCGCGTGACTCGGTTTTACCCGCTTTGTACCCGTTCCAATATTTGAACAGATAAGTCGTTTACATAGGACGATCACGCGCTTCGAAGACTTTGCCTCTGGTAATTCCACCGCCAGTTTTAATCGAAACACTAACTTCTGGATCAGGTATCCCGAAATTCCCGAAGCGCCAATTCAAAATTGATCATCTGACGTAAACTTGGCTATTGAGCTTGTACACTTGTTCATATTAAAATTGTTGTAAGAATATAGTTTTCCTCACCTCAACTTTTCCAGTCTTCAATAAATAAGAGGGCGTTTCCGGCATAGTGGTGAACAGAATCAGATGCAGTATCGGTATAGACAGACAGATCCACAGCGTTGCATTATAACTCGTGTACTCCCCCAGCAGAAACACGACTAGGTTGCCAAAGTTCTGTGACAGCACCACCAGACTTCCCAAGGTGCCTCTGATGGAATCTTCGCTGATTTCCTTGATGTATAGAGGAGTGACCACATAGGAGCCACTGACCCCGAGACCGATTATAGCTCGGGCTGTAATTAGGGCCCAGGTTTCCGTTGAGTACAGCTTTAGGCACCAACTTAGCTGTAATGTGAAATGATTAGGTTTAGGTCTATCTTAAGCTTTATACTTGAGACCTTTTGAGGCTTTTGAAAAATATATATATCTACTGGCATCTTAGGATTCTTATGTATTACAAATTAAATCGATTAAAAGGCAAATGAGTCTATCAGAAGATGATTTATATGAAAGAGCAATTTAAATGAAAATCGGGTTGGCAGCACAGAAATAATTTCTGTGGTTGGCATAGACTCAGCACCTACAAAAGTTCCGAACAGAACATAAGGCTAAAGCTCCACTCACCGCCATAGCAAAGGATGTGAACATTAACGCCTTCTTCCTCCCGAAGTTATCCACAATATATCCGTAGAGGAAGACCGTAGGAGTCCCCACGAGGTACACCACGGATGCCATCCAGGATATCACGTCTGGATGCACGGGATCCGCGGCTGGCGTGTCCTCTGACATGAGCCGGGAACCCATAGGGGACATCCATCCTACTGCTGTGCCGTAGGAGAATACTGGCAGGACCACTGCGGAAAAAGGTTAGTTGTTAAAATAGTTCTTATTTCAGGTTTTAGTTAAGATTATTGTGTTGCTATTGTTATTACTACGACTATATTTTATTAAAGTGTATGTTTGCATAGGCTAGTGGCTACCCCAAGCGCCGGATTTTTAGGCCTTGTACATGGTCTAACGATTTTTAACGTAAGCACGGTAGCGCTCAGATAGCAATGCCACAAATATGGGAATTGGAAAAAAAGGCACATAGTTCTTGTACATAAGAAGTCTGCCACTGCAGCGCGGAAGCTTTTTTATACTTATTTTCATTGACGATGTACATCGTACAAGGAGATAATGAAGACCGACGTATAAAAACAAGGCAAAAACACCACGTTATTTACAACGAGGCTAGTGGCACAACACACAAGTTTTAGACTGTCCAAAGTACTGTAACATATATAGATTTAATGGTGAAAAACTATCTATAAAACGTAGTAACTATAGAATCTTTTTATGAGAGAATAAAGAAATGACAACTTTAATTAAAAATAATTCAAATACACGTGTTTCTTGAATGTAAATCTTTACATTGACATGTGACCAGGACTGGTAGACCTTCGATCTTCAATCATTAGTTTGACATCGTCCAAGGGCCAGGGTTCAGGCAAGGCTGGCCATTGATAGGGTCAATTGAAGACCGATACAAAGTAGTTGAGTAAATAATTTGTTTGTTTGTTTGTGTGGACTCGTTGTCTCGTTTCTAGATCGATATTTGTAGATAGATTTTCAGGAATATTTCTATACGATTTGTCGTATTACATCACTAGTCAAAGATAGGGAAGGGTAATTTTTAAGCTGAGGAGTTCTTTTTAACGCGATTGTCTTTGAAACTACAAATTATTCGAATTCAAAAATATATTTACGAGAAAGATGATATATGCTTCTTTTTGAAAAAATCCGCGGCAGTGGGTATGTGCATTAAAGACTGCTATCTGTCTATACTAACATGTTTTTTCAGAAACTAACTACGAATCCTATTCGAATAATTATTTTTGTAATGGATAGCCACATTCAACGGGAAAGTTACAGGCCTGAAATTCTCACGGGAAAACGGTCACAATGCAGGTAAATCGCAGGGTGCTGCTAGTAGCTGCTAGCTCTATATTTGCCTATGTTTGAGGCCTAATAGCTACATAATCTTAAACAAAGTCCCCGGCCGCGTCAACTTAAATACTACTCCATAAACTCAAATACTACTGCACGGATTTTGAAGCGATTTTTTAAAAAGATAGAGTCGTTCAAGAGGAATGTTTATAAGTATGAAAATTTCCGAAATTCCCACGGGAACGGACACAATGCGGGTAATACCGCGGGGCGCTTCTAGTCATAGTTAAATGGTCCACACACGAGATTATCGGCAGACTTGTTACTTTGTCACCAGTTTCAAATGAACTAATTTTAGAAATGACACATTTAATTACCGTTTTAGTTAAAGGTCTCGTGTTAATATGAGCTTAATGAGCTTTTCACTTAGGAAGTCGCCAACTTAGTACCTTGTACTTTACTCGTAGTACTCACTATAGTATATCAGATCAGTATACCAACTTTAATACTAATGCACGTGTACTAATAACTCAAATACTAATGCACGGATTTTGACGCGGTTTTTTTTAATACATTGAGCGATTCAAGAGGAAGGTTTATATGTATTAAAATTCCCGAATTTCCCTCGGGAACGGCCACAATGCGGGTAAAACTGCGGGGCGCTGCTAGTAACATGTAAATTACATAAAATAATGACGTGGTTTTAATAATAAAAAAATATGTTCCGCTCCGTGAATAAGGTATACAAGTAAAAGTAAATACTTACAATGAATAATTAGCTTTAGTATACTTAGTGTAATTATACATCATACACAATGCAAGTTACCTAATTTGTATGTCGTGCCAATCAAATTTATGGTTACCTATATATTATACTAGCAGCGCCCCGCGGTTTTACCCGCGTTGTGCCCGTTCCCGTAGGAATTTCGGGATAAAATGTAGCCTATAGCCTTCCTCGATAAATAGACTATCTAACAGTGAAAGAATTATTCAAATCGGTTCAGTAGTTTCTGAGATTAGCGCGTTTAAACAAACAAACAAACAAACAAACAAAACAAACTCTTCAGCTTTATAATATTAGTATAGATACTAGCTGCGCCCCGCGTTGTATCCGTTCCCGCGGGAATTACGGGATAAAATTGTTAAGTTTTACTGTAAAGTTTCATCCAAATCCGACCAGTAGTTTTTGCGTGAAAGAGTAACAAATATACATGTCCTCTTTGTCCACCGCGACCTTTCTCAACATCCACAATTACATATACAATTCCAAATGCTATTTAAATAGCAACTAAGTCTATTAAAAGCCTTCCAGGAATAGCTTCGGAGACCGCTATGTAAACCCAACTACGTATCCATATGTAATACAAAACTAACTGGAAGAACGGGTCGAGACGGCGCTAAAATTCCTGCAAAACTATTAGTAATTCATCAGGAGAACTTAATGATCCTTCAGACGAAAAACAACCTAATATTCTTATACTTAAGACATAAATTAACGTTTGTAATGTTGCGTTGATGCATTTATAATTTACCCAAGCCTTTAGTTCATAAGAAAGTTTTAATTTTGTACTATTTGTTGTAATACTAATGATATTTTACTATTAATTGAAACGTACGTTAATGTCATTATTATTTATTTAAAACGGGAACTTACGTACGACGGAGACTACTGTCGAGAGTTCCTCGACACGTTTCGGTGTTTCAGTGCGGGGAGAGACGCTGTCGCGAGCGCTTCACCCACCTCCTGATGAAGGCTACCGTATGTGGCCGAAACGTGTCGAGGAACTCTCGACAGTAGTCTCCGTCGTACGTAAGTTCCCGTTTTAAATAAATAATAATACTAATGATAGTTTATTCTTGGACTTGAACATTGTTGCAATGATTTCTAGCCCACTTGTGGAGGAGAGGTTTTGTGTTTGACGAGTAGGTTCCTTTGGGAACAAGTGTTTGGAAGTTTTGTCCGAAGTTTTTGAAGCCGTCGGTCCCGGTTACTTTCTACGGATAGTAGTGGGACATTACAGGCTCATACTACTACTTAAGTGATTTTAATGTGTCCTTCAACTAATGAGTAATAACTCATAAATTTCGTATTTTATTATTTTCATAGGCACTAAGATATTTATGCAAATAACATACATTACATATTCAAACACGAAAAGCCATTAGTAATTTGATTTGTATGAGAAAGAACTGCTTATTTTTTAATTTATTTTATAACTAGCAGCGCCCCGCGGTTTCACCCGTAGTGCACCCGTTCCCGTGGGAATTTCGGGAGTGTTATCCTATTCCTGACAACCTATTAACCTATTATCCTATTCCTGAGAAATTAAGTTTAAAAAATATTACAAATCGGTCCAGCCGTTCTCGAGTTACTCGTATAAATAGTGTAACTAACACTAGAGATTTAATTCGTATTAGTTTAATTTTTATCTCCAATTAAGATAGAGATTTTTAAAAGTATGTATTGCTAGTTAGGTACTTAGGTCTTATATTGCGTACCTATCCACAAACTAATCTAGTAACGGCATTACCTTTGGCACGGAGGTTTTTTACCGTGTCTATTTATTAACAAAACGACTCAGCTTAAATAAAATATATATTTCTCATACAATTTAACATAGTAACAGAATAAAATAAAATATTTGTGAACCCTTAAATTATTGCAACGATATTTTAAGTACATTTTCAGAGATAATTTCATATCCTGATTTTTTATTTGAAACTAGCTGACCCGGTGAACATCGCCATCTTTTTTTAATTAATTTTTTTTAATGTTTTTTTTTCTGTTATTTATTTAAATTTTTTTTTGTTATATTTTTTTTACAATATTTTTTTCATACAAACTTTTTGACAGTAACGAACAGATAAAAAAAGATTTATCCAATTTGGTGCAGTCGTTTGGAGGTACGCGTACGAACATTTTGGTGATTCATTTTTATTTGTAAGTAGATGTCGCGACAAAGATTGAACCTGCTACATTCCACTCCATAGCTGAACTTTTAACCGCTAAGCCAACACCGACAAATTTTAAACCGCTCAAATATTCAAAAACAAACTTTATATTACTTACTTAAAAACGAAATTAATACTTGATTAAACTTGCTGCCTTCCGCATAATATTTTTTCACCGTACACTTTAACATTTTTTAAATTTCTTTCTAAACCATAGACTAAACACTGGTCTGCTCTCTCCCGGCACTGTTCAGTAAATGAGGTTCTATGGTGCCATAGACAAAACTCGATCGCTCTAACATTGTTTGAAGAAGGAATTTGTGACTGTAAAATGGTCTTTATGGTGAGGAAATTAAAGATAACTTTCATTTAATTGTTTTAGGAGATTGGTTCCTTCATTCATAAAATACTGTGTTTATTTTATATGTGACTAGTGGCACCATGCGGTTTCGCCTGCATTAAATCCGTTCCTATGGTTTTTTAAAGTTTTACCCTGATTCAGTTCAGTTGAAGTAGATATTTTAATGTAACTGATAATATTTGATATCGGCCAGTCCCAGTAACTGATCTGATCTGATCTCTATCGGTTCTCTGGGAGGATGTGCTAGGAGGATTTGTTATGCATTTTTTCTGTTTAATGTAAATGTAGCCGCGCCCCGTGGCTTCACCCGAGTTGTACACGTTCCCGCAGGAATTTCGGGAAACCATCCAACCATCATGGATGAAACCATCCAAATCCGTCCAGTAGTTTTTGCGGGAAAGAGTAACAAACATACATAAATACATACATCCTCCCACGCTTTCGCATTTACCTAAAACTAATATTAGTAGGATTTGGCGGTTAAATAGTGGAATACAAATGTGACATTTACTTAAATACATTGGAAAAAAACTATCTGAGATTGCAGATTGAGATTAATTATTGTGACGTGCCGGTACATTTCTTGTCAAAAAAAAGTCACTTATTAAAAAAGTAGTTCTGCCATACAACGAACTATTTTTTTTATTAAAAAAATCATATTAAATATGCCGATGTTTCCCGTATTGGATATTAAAATACGATAATTAGATAATGTCATAAAAACCAGTTATTTCTCGTTCGGGTTTTGACCTCTTTATTATTCCATAATATTCAAATTAATACCTAGACTTAATTTGGAGTTGTCTTCCAAATGTCAATGATCCTAGCTCCAGTACCGTTACATTTAAATACTTACCTTTAATTTGGATATCGAACAATAATTATATACGTGAAATTAGCTAAAACCTGAATCTTGCCTAGTCTTCTAAGATTCAGTCAACATATTATGAGTTACTAGCCGTGCCCCGCGGTGTTACCCGCGTTGTACCCGTTACCGCGGGAATTTTGGGATAACATATAGCTTAGTAAAATGCTACGGTCTGTCGACAAAGTATATTATTTAGAATAACTTAAAAGTGTAAGTAATTTACGTATACACGTATACATGGTATGATGTGACGTCAGTAACCAAATCGTAACAGGACAATAAAAAAAGTAAAGTATTAGCCAGTAATGTCCCACTGCTGGGCAAAGGCCTCTCATCCCACTGAAGTTATCAGTACAGTGAGGAGGATTAGGCGTAATCACCACGCTTGCCTAATGCGGGTTGGTGATCTCAAACTCGAGCCATGTTTGAAAAGGAAACATGTTACAGGCGTAACAGGACAAGTGACTTTAAATAGGTTTAAGTACCAACATTACAATATTATTGACTAGCTGCACATTGTGCTGTTACCTGTAGTGTATATATGTGTGCATGTGCATGTCCCACGTAGTACCCGTTCCGCGGAAATTTCGGGATACCTAAATTGTATACTATGTGTTATTCTAATGTATAACCTAACCTATGTTAAACTTTTATTTACAAAAAGTGGTAAAAAAGCACATACAGACGTTTGTATGATATTAATTTGATACACTTTGCTTTTATTTTATACTAGCAGCGCCCCGCGGTTTTACCCGCGTTGTGCCCGTTCCCGTGGGAATATCGGGAATTTTTATACATAAAAACCTTCCTCTTGAATCACTCTACCTATTACAAAAAACCGCATCAAAATCGGTTGCGTAATTTTAAAGATTTAAGCATACAGACAAACAGACAAACAAACAGACAAAAATAGCGACTTTGTTTTATACTATGTAGTGATTTTTATCTGACGTTTCGGCTCCTTTACAAGAACCGTGGTAAAATAAAAGCGAAGTAGTCCATCGAAAAGTTACATTTGGGGTTGCGTTTTTTAGAGGACGCAATTTTATTTTTTTGATGTGTAGGGGGGGTCAGTGTAAAGCTAAAAACAAGTTTGTGGGGTCGCCACCCTTGTCCCACGGCCGCCATCATGGAAATAAGGGTTGAAATGGTTTTTACGATATATCTCTTAAACTATTAATTTGATAAAAACAATTTTTTTACATTTTTGTTGCAAATTAAATTCTCTACAACTTTGGTCCAGTAACTTTTTGTCGTAGAACTATAAATAAAAAAGTTATAAGCGAAAATGTTCAGAAATTTTAAAAGTAAAAATAAAAGACATAAGGGACATTACAGCTGCTGCTGATCCTAATACCGATCTATCGAAGGTCGTAGTTCGATTAGGTGGGTTCCATTTGCTCATGTCGTTCATAGGTGCGATTGGATATATCATGTCTGGTAGTGGACTCGAGGATATCTTCAAATTAATTGATGCTGAGAACTGTGTACAGCACATAATGTCTGGACATGCTTATGGTAGGGCTGTACGTGTTCATTTATAGTACTATTATCATCCAGAAAATCTCGTTCTTCTTCTGTAAATTCTATTGAATCCATAAATATTTTTGTTTCTGATAAATGCACTAGCAAATGAGCACGTACAGCCCTACCATAAGCATGTCCAGACATTATGTGCTGTACACAGTTCTCAGCATAAATTAATTTGAAGATATCCTCGAGTCCACTACCAAACATGATATATCCAATCGCATCTATGAACGACATGAGCAAATGGAACCCACCTAATCGAACTACGACCTTCGATAGATCGGTATTAGGATCAGCAGCAGCTGTAATGTCCCTTATGTCTTTTATTTTCACTTTTAAAATTTCTGAACATTTTCGCTTATAACTTTTTTATTTATAGTTCTACGACAAAAAGTTACGGGACCAAAGTTGTAGAGAATTTAATTTGCAACAAAAATGTTAAAAAAATGTTTTTATCAAATTAATAGTTTAAGAGATATATCGTAAAAACTATTTCAACCCTTATTTTCATGATGGCGGCCGTGGGACAAGGGTGGCGACCCCACAAACTTGTTTTTAGCTTTACACTGACCCCCCCTACACACCAAAAAAATAAAATTGCGTCCTCTAAAAAACGCAAGGTTAGGCCTAAAAAATGTAACATTTCGATGGACTAAAGTGTATCCGTTAACGTAGTTTCAATTTAAAGTTCGCTTAAACTTAAAAAAACAGAACGTCCACTAAAACTTAAAAAACCAGTGAGCAGTAAAAGTTGTATATAGAGCACTCATTTTGTTTTGGTACTAGATGACCCAGTCCGATTAGTTACTGTGTTACCAGGTCTAGTATTGACGCGTATTAATTGTCTTGATCCTTTCGCTTAGACATCTGTAGCGTTGAGCTTTTGGTTCACCGTTATGTTGTGGTAACGTCACGTGTTTACAAATAGACATTCTACTAATAAGGAAAATATATGTTTTAACCTTGTTAACCGTTAATAAATTATACGGTTTTGACTAATAGTCTGATCGAGAAGTTTTATATATTTTCTTCATTAAAGAGTGTAAATTGAAACTAATACGACTGATTCCAATCATGGACAATTTCTTTTAGACAAGCCCGTTGGCACAGTGGCAGTGAGGGCACTTACTGTGTCGGGGGTTGCGGGTTCGATTCCCGCCTGGAGTCAACAATATGTGCAGACATAGTTGTTGGCGACGACGTCTGGGTGTCAATTATATATTCTTATAAAGTATTTGTGTATGTATAAGTAATAGCAGGCCTCTTTCACTCCATGTACTTGCGCGCGATAAGTACCTACCGGCCGCCGGGCAGTCGACTGCTCATTTCTCAGTGGGTTGTCACCTCAGAATTAAATAATATTCCTAATGTCGATGAATCCAGAATGTTCATTCATTTTAAAACTTTCAACAAAACATCGTCTTTTTATGGAAGTTTAAAGTACCTTCAGATTCCTTTTACGATTATATAAAAAATCTAGAAATCACATTTGTTAAACATTTTGAAATTAACATGAGACAAAAACCCGGTCGCAAGCTCCTTGATCTTTTAAAAAATGTTCCTTTTAACTCCCCTTGCCCTTGTTTCCCACAAGAATTTATACGATTCAGAATATTTTCCACAATTAAGTTTAATAACCGAGAATTTCGCCAAGGCAAAAAATTGATTAAACATTACATCAAAATAAAACATTTGTAAGTTATGTATAATTTCTTGATAATTAAAAAATAAAACATGTTAAAACAGAAGAAATTCTTTTTCTTTCAATTATAAAGTTTACTGCAAATACCTACTGACATATATATCGAAAGAGGCAGCCCTGACAATCTACGCTGAGCACGTGGCGGCGCGCACCTACAGAGCAAAGTCAACTTTATGTTCGTAAGCTTTGGTTCATTTTGGCTTGCAACGTCTAGCTACTAGAGGGAGTAGGTAATTATAGCAGTAGGTATTGTCATTTTTCCTTGGAGTGATTTATCTGTTACGTAGTAACTATTAAGTAATCTGTGGTAATAGTATCAGTGAATTAAATTCCATAACACAAGCTTAGAGCTTACTTTGGGTCTAATTAACCGTGTGTGAATTTGTCCAGGTATATTTATTTATATTTATTTTATTCTTTTATAAAGAACTAGCTGTCCCGGGCGGTGGTTTCACCTGCGACCCAATAGATGTCGTTAGTGTGAATCTTAATCATCCAGGGTGCCACCCAAACGCATACAAAAAAATCATTCAAATCGGTCCGGCCTAAACGGAGGAGTTCAGTTAAAACGAAAAGTGACATTGATTTTTACATAATGGATACATGTGATGGGCTTAAATAGGATATAAAATAAACCCTTAGGTTGCACGGCTCGAACTTTGTTTTATAATAAGTATGTAGTGATAAAGTTATCTACGATTGGAAAATCAATCGCATTAGTTTATATTTTCACTCCTATTTCTATCTAGATATCTCCTGAGCGACAAAGCAGTTTAGGCCCATCTCGTAGCCAGATTTGGTAGCTAGCTACGAAATGAGAAAAGTGTTTTCCCATCTTGTAGCTAGCTACTAAATGGGAACGATCTATTCGGTAGGTTAGGGTTATTATTATTTTTTACTATTCTTTTTCCTAAATCTTGGACTTTCGAATTCCTATTTCGTAGCCACATTCGAATCGGGATTATTTCTCCCATCTGGAAGCTAGCTACCAAATCTGGCTACGAGATGGGCCTCAACCGACAAAGCGCTTAATATACTTATTCCACTTAATAAGCGCTTTAGCCTCTCAATATCTAGAGAACCCAACAACCAGAGCTTAATAAATAAGTTCCTTTATTTTAACGTTTATCAAACACTTTGATCCCGCAACCGTGTCTTGAAATCAGTTCAAGGGATCTCTATGAAACGAAACTGATTGTATTTTCGTATGTCTGTCAATATTAGACATCTAATTTATCGGAAGATCGAAGGAAATCGAATGTTCTTGAAAAATGAGGACTTTGGTTTGTGACAGATAAGTTTGTAAGTGGCGCGGGCGATGAAGATTGAATTATTATTTATCTGTGGTTTATCCATATTTTTGCTATATGGTTTAACTTAATTCAAAAAATTCAAATACTACTGCACGGATTTGGACGCGGTTTTTTTAAAATATATACAGCGATTCAAGAGGAAGGTTTATACGTATAAAAATTCCCCAAATTCTCACGGGAACGGGCACAACGCAAGTAAATCTGCGGGGCGCTGCTAGTCTACACTAATATTATAAAGAGGAAAACTTTGTTTGGTTCTAATGAATAGGCTCAAAAACTACTGGACCGTTTTTAAAAATTCTTTCACCATTCGAAAGCTACATTATCCACGAGTAACATACGCTATTTTTCATCCCGAAATTCCCACAGGAATGGACACAACGCGGGTAAAGCCGCAGGGCGCTGCTAGTATGGTTATAAAACAAGTGACGTTCGTTTCAAATGTAAAATGGTTGTTCCCGGTTGATAAATCTTCAGACCACATCGGAGTCTTTGAAGCGGTCTAAAAACTCCGTCACCAGGGTTGGCCACTGACCACTGACAAAACTGAATAACGATATTTGACTTTGACTTTGACTTTGACTTCGACCTACTAGTACTATTAATTACTTGACATTGTAACGTTCGACAAGCCCGTTGGCACAGTGGCAGTGAGAGCGCTTACTGTGTCGGGGGTTGCGGGTTCGATTCCCGCCCGGAGTCAACAATATGTGCAGACATAGTTGTTGGCGACGACGTCTGTGTGTCAATTATATATTCTTATAAAGTATTTGTGTATGTATAAGTAATAGTATCAGTCAATTAGATTCCATAACACAAGCTTAGAGCTTACTTTGGATCTAATTAACCGTGTGTGAATTTGTCCGGGTATATTTATTTTTATTTATTTTATTTATTTTACTAGAACTTAGGTACGTTAGTTTACCCACAACCACACTTGTTGACAACACTTCAGCAAAGAGAACTGGAAAGAACCTCAATATTGTGTCTTCGATTTCGTCAGGATTACTTGACATTGTTACGTTGTTGACATTAAAAAGTGTTGCGGCCTTGACCGAGGCTTTCTCGCTGTTAACTGCTTGCTTAACCGAATTGGAAAAGGAAGAAAGTTTTATTTCGTTCTTTTAGAGCTTTCGTTTTACGAGTTATCTTTTTAAGTTGTGATTTATTTGGATGGAAGGACTCCTCTCTCTCCTTCTCCCTCTCTCTCGCCCTTTCCCTCTCTGACTCAGTCTGTCTCACTCACTGACTCACTCCTCTGTCTCTTACTCACTCAGACTTTCCCAGTTAACTGATGCTAAAGATTTAGAACTACTTAAGTTACCAAAGTCGGCAACTAGGTTCTTAGTATACCTACTTTAATCTATACTATAAGCCTGTTCAATTCTTTATTCGTTCCAAACACTTGCTCACTCGCTCTAAGTACTTAATGAAAGAGCGAGCAAGCAATATGTTTAGAGCACTAAGTGAATCTAGACCATACCTATACCTAGGTTAGGCATTAAAAGAACTAGTACCTACTACTCATGCAGTGTTAAACAAACATCTAAGTACCGTACTAAGTTGATTATAGCTGTCTCGTTCCACGGGTCTAGATCATTATAAATACCTAAGATCCATATCGGATGAAAGTGATACAACTTTCATTTTCTAAATTCTTTATTTTGATTTTAAATAAATTCCTCCATATGCATATATAATGCCACGAACCACGAATAGACAATATTTTTGGTCTTCTCATTGGGTAAATACTTATACTTAGAAATTAAATGTGCCCAATCCTCTAAAGCGGGGCGGAGCTGTGCGGAGCTCAACTGACCAATCACAACGCATTACGAAAAGATTTTGACAATGTCAATGCGCTGTGATTGGTGAATTGAACTCCGCATAGCTCCGCTCCGCTTCAGTGGAAACGCACCTTAGGGGCCTTATTTTATCTGCGCTGTCTATGAATGACCATATAAAATAATTGTCTTTTCATTTAGCTTTCATAATAGTTTAACTTTTCTTCCGCTAGGCCTTCAGTACTAAGTTTATCTATTTAAAGAATATCTATTGGTCTTAATATTTGTTGATTGAAGTGGCTAGTTACTGGTAAGTTAACCCTACTTTCATTCTTACAAAGTAACTTCACAATGGTCAGATTACACAGCTATGTCTAAGTGAGTAAACATGCAATCCACTATTTTAAATGATGGTTAAGGCCAGAGTACGTTCACGATTGAAACATAAAAATGCTAATCCGTTTCCTATGCCTCCTGCCAAACTAATTATCCTTAACAAGGAGGTGTTACACGATTCTGTAATCAACAGTGAATTTGTATTGAGCTGAATAACTTAGAAACCACACACGTCTATGCAAAAAATCTAGACGTAGATAGTATTGTGCAACGTGCAGCTCGGCCCCTAGTTGGATCGGAAGCTGATAGTTGTAATTCTATTTGGGCGCTACCGTGCTTCGGAGGGCACGGTAAGGCTAGGAGCTAAGGAGGTTTAACTACAAACACCGCGACACTAGAATTGTATATCTATATATAATATACTAGCTGCGCCCCGCGGTTTCACCCGCGTTGTACCCGTTCCCGCGGGAATTTCGGGATGAAAAATAGACGTTGGCCGATTCTCAGACCTACTCAATATGCTCACAAAATTTCATGAAAATCGGTCGAGCCGTTTCGGAGGAGTACGCGAACGAACACTGTGACACGAGAATTTTATATATAAGATTAAAACGAATATATGGTTTACAACTTTACATCGATCGTGAGACCTTCCAAGCATTCATATCACCATTCTAATTTCGGTATACATTCTTTTTATAACAAGGATTTAAATTTTCTGCTAATTAAATACTTATTGAATTCTCATTTGGTTTCTATGTACAATGCTTGGCATTTAATATGGAATAATAGTACGCCCCGCGGTGTACCCGCGGGATTTCGGGATAAAATGTACCTCATGTGTTATTCTGACGTATGACCTATAGTACTGTAAAGTTTCAAAAAAAATCTCTGAGTAGTTTTTGCGTGAAAGAGTAACAAATATACATACATCCATCCTCACAAACTTTCGCATTTATATTATTATTAGGATTAGGATATCTTCCAGTGTAATCTTTTTATTTATATTAGGGTTGACACTAACCTACTTATAAGCTTATAAGTAACTTATTACATTGATTTAGATCCGAATTACCCATCATCGTTCCCATAACACTACACCTCTCACTCCCGTGTACCTTTTAAAATGCCCTGCACTGTACCTACTTATTCCTCAATTAAAGCTGCAGCTATTAACTGGATAGTTTAATAGTTAGCTCCTGACTGCGTTGTCGTTGGAAAGCGGCACGTGAGGCGATTAGTTTATATTTAGCAGGGGCGAGGCTCCAGGAATAATGCGGCTAAAAATAGCACGAGACGAGGCTCTATGCTCTATGGTTAAGTTGTAGCCTTTTTACAAGCTTTTATTTAGTTCTACCGTGGTTCTACCCGTCCCGATGTCCAAATATTATAAATGCGAAAGTTTGTTAGGATTTATGTATGCAGGTTATGTTTGTTACTCCTTCACGAAAAAACTACTGGAAGGATTTGGATGAAACTTTACAGTAATATAGGTTATATATCTGATTTACACATGGGATAAATTTTATCCCGAAATCTCGCGGGAACGGGTACAACGCGGGTGAAACCGCGGGGTGCGGCTACTTTAACCATAAAAATAGTGTAGTACCCGTACCTACATAAATAAAGTAAGTTCGTGTAGGTAGTAGTTAAGTACCTATATGAATAGTAATCACTAATCATACACCCAGAATTCGCCGCTTACAACTACATAATGCACTATTGTTGAGTCCAAACGGGAATCGAACCCGCAACCTAAAAATAGGTTAAGTTTTTTTTTAAGTGTAACCTTAATTATTTTATTATTCCAAAGTATAGAACCTCTTTCCTCGTAGCATAATCCTTATTAAATACTCTATAATTTTCACTCTTAATTTATTGACAATGTCGCCAACACAATTTGTTATTCCGCCCAAAACATATTATTAATTTTTGCGAATTTTAAACCAAATTAAAACAGAAATGACTCATTTTATATCGATTTATTTATTATTTACCTGTTTTACGCGGGAGTCGGAGGAGTCTATGCCTAGGATTTTGGAGAAACGTGACAATTACGACGTTTGCAGTGCTTACGAAGGATTTACTGTGGTCGGCGCCAGGTTTGGCAAGGAAATACACTTCCTGTGCTTGAAGTTACAGCCTATTGGTGAATATCAGACTTTTATACATAGCACATACTTCTATAGGTCTGGGTAGAAGGTACTTACCTATAAAATGTACAATTATATAATCAAGCTGAATAGTTGTTTGTTTGGACGCGCTAATCTCAGAAACTACCAATCCGATTTGAATTATTCTTTTTGTAATGGATAGCCACATCCAACAGGTAGGTTATAGGTTATTTTTCATCCCGAAATTCCCACGATAAAGGGCACAACGAGGGTAAAGTGCGGGATGCTGCTAGTAAGTGCTGCTTATATAAAGGTAAAATAGGACCTTTAAAATTATCTCCCCTCTTTAACAATCCTAACTAATATTAGGTATATATATGCGAAAGTAACTCGACTCTCTGTCTGTCACACTTTCACGCCAAAACTACTGAATCGATTTGAATTAAATTTGGTACACAGTTAGTCCAGAGCCTGAGGACATAGGCTACTTTGTATCAAGACATTCCCGCGGGAATGGGTACAACGCGTGTGAAACCGCGGGGCGCAGTAGGTATATTATATCATGACACGGCAAGTAACATGAATTGTTCTAAGGTTATGATTATGCGAAATATTTCCTCTCAATTGATTTATTATTAAGCTATTGCATAGCTTCTATCGCGGGCCTTGAGCGCGGGGACCGAATCCAGAAATTCCGTAACGAAAAAACCTCACGATCCCCACTAACGCCATCTAGTGATACAAAAAATAACTATGCAATAGCTTTACCGCGGCAGTCCCCGAGTGCCACACGTCTTTTTTATCACCCATTCTTCAATATGTAATTTGACTTCTTCAATTAATTACTCCAGGTCACTCCTCCCTAACTTCCGAATACGCGTCCATCCTGCTGGAACCAGAAGTGCATGATGAGAACTTGCTGATCCCCATCCGGAAGTTGCCACTGTTCAACGTGACCATGGCGTACGGCTTCCCCGTCGAGGACCCCGCCTCGGGCTCCGCTGAGGGCTACATCGGTGACGATCAGCAGTTCTATGGGGTTCTGCACTTGGGTTGGTATTCTCTTTGGAGTCACGTGATAAGCTCGGTCTTTTTGAGACACAATACATTAGTCACTTGATAAGCCCGGTCTAGTTGACAGGAAAAATCATCCACATAACATTCAAAACCGTCCAGCCGTTTGGGCTGTAGGGCGTGCCAAAGATAATGGACATACATACACTCGAAAAACAAAACCCTCCTGCTGCAGTCAGGTAAAAAATATCATGTTTAGAGCTTTTGTGATGTTCAATTGGATTACTCCTTGCTCGTTTGCCATTGTTAAGCAACGTGCAGTTCGACCCTTGGATGGGTGGCCGATAGTGACATTTTGTTCTGAACGCTACCGTGCTTCAGAAGGCTCCTTAAATTGTCGGTCCCGATCAATCCTTACTCAAATGGGTGGCTGATAGTAGCATTTCTTCTGAGTTACCGTACTTCGGGGTGTACGTTAAATTGTCGGTCCCCGTTATTTCAATCTCCAGACCATGTCATTGGCCTGTATTCGGTCTATAAACTTCGACACCAGGGTTGACCATCAACCTCCAAACCGACATAATTTCCTCACTCACTTTGAACATGTTAACCCCCAAATCGCCCCTACTCCTCAGGCAACAGGACTCTGCACGCTGACCCGTACGGCACAGACGACCCTGACAAGGTGTTCGGGGCCTTCGAGTCCCACCAGCACGTGCCGCGGCCGCGACGCGAGCATGCTCAGGTGATCAGGTGATTATGTTCACTGCAGTATGTTCATTCATTCATTTCGAATTTTCGAATTTCGTAAGTTAGTGTTCAACCCTGGTGTCGAAGTTTTTACACCGCCTTAAGGATGAAGACATGGTCTGACGTCAGTATTATGATGGCTTGGGACGGTAGGTTCTGACTAGTTGTAGGTGTCATTAAGCCATTATGTTGACTCCAGTATAATGATTACTAAGCCCCATGAAAGCATAACTTCATCTACTTCAATACTTAGACCCACTGTCCATAGAAGCATAACTTCATCTGTGTTTGTCATTTATACGCTTGGCTAACGTTTACGCTTACATACAGCAACCAACTCCGTGGCTAGAGGGGTCAGAAGTTCTTTTAAGAGTAGGTACTCAATTAGAAGGGGTATGGTTATAAGCTTAATGGGATCTGTGGTGGAAATTACCGAACTACTGAGCACAACCAAGGAGAGGGTTACAGTTAGATTTAAAAATGAATGACAAAATAGAGTGAGAGAGTGTAACGGCACCTTATCACTAAAATACTTAATGGTAAAAGTAAAGTATTAGTCTGGAATGTCACAGCTGGGCAAAGGCCTCTCATCTCACTGAAGACATCAGCACAGTGAGGAGGATTACAACAAGTCCCTTAAATGTTCAGTAAGCGAACGACCCTTGTCCATCACTGACATGTCCCAGGCTGTTACTTTATTTGCAACACATCACAGGATTCCCAAGAACGAAGACAGAATATGGAAGCAGACCCTCGCTACCTTCCGTACCGCGTAGAGCCTCGCTACCGACTCGGTATGGCCAGGATATGCGACCTTCTTCTCCTGGCTGATATGGAGTTCTATCGCAAGGATGCCAACTCGAGTCTCAACCATGTAGTGCGACGAATGCTCCACGCTATAGCCCAGGCTGATATCATATTTCGAAACGCAGATTTCAATGAGGATGGATATCCTGATAATATTGGTAAGTAATACAGATATGGTTCACTTTATCCTGGAATTAATCGCTTGGTTTGATTTGGCACGTAACTAGGGTATGACGTCATAAACATGTTTAAACTATTTATTTCTACACCACATAAAATACAACATGAAAAGAAACTATACTTATATTCATAGTATATAAGTATAGTTTTAGTTTTTTTTGGCGGCTCTATAACTCTGACACCAGGATTGGTCAAGTTGACCATCCACTCGATGAAGAAGAAGAAGTATATAAGTATAGTTTCTTTTCATGTTGTATTAAATACTAAAATATATGAAATTAAAACTAAGTTCAGTGGCAGTGATGTAGAGGACAGACTCAGTGTACGCTATGGGGTTGTTACACCCCACAGCACTGGTTTTCAGTCTGCCCCATTTTCAACAAGGTTTTACATAGATAATTTTACATGGAGGGTTATATTTTAATTAAATAAATGAGATCACATGTTTGGTGACTGCGCCCTTACTCGCCCATACTCGACAATCATTTTTTCCGAACTAGTAGCGTTCATGGCTTAGTTTGACTAAGCGTTATCATTGCGATTGTTAAGCAACTTGCAGCTCGTTGGTGGCAATTATATCTGAGCGCTATCATACTTCGGGCATGTTAAATTGTCGGTCCGGGTGTTCAATCGTTAGACCTTGTCGGAGGCCTTTAGGCGGTCTAAAAACTCCGACACCAGGGTTGACCACTAACATACTCGAACTAACTTGCTACACTGTTTTCTTCAGCAAATGAGGTCTAGTGGCAAACTAGCAAAATTTCCCAGACCCCTAACTTCAAAAGCACTTGGTTAGCTACTAAACTACTTAAAGAAGGCCCCATTCGGTCAATTAGTTGGAGCAATGATCGGTACTACTAAATATTGTTATTATTTTACCGCGACCTTTATTCTACTTGGTTTTTCTGAAGAAGGGCTCATTAGGAAAATCAGTTCGAGAGTAGATTGACACCACTCGATACCCGATTCAGTCATTATTCTGCCACAATCTTTAATCTAATTATCATTCTCCCTTCCAGGTTTCTCAGTGAAGTACATCCTAGTGCTGACGTCAGAGGAGACGAACTCGCGCGTGTTCGGTAAACTCTTGGAGCAGAACTCGGTGGATGGGAGGGAATACCTCATGAGGTTCGCGCGGCTGAGGCGCCTCTCTGAGGTCTGCCTCGGAGTCGCCTTCTCGGGACATGCCTTCCATAACAGGACTCTTGGCTTGAGGTACTTGGTAGCTTAGTTCTGGATGTATTTTTTGACAAATTGGGGATCAATGGGTTTTCTGAAATGGCACCCACTAGGCGGCAGCACTGAGACGTGAGGTCTAGAAATCTGTCAACAGTGTCATTTTCGTGAAAACCCTCATTGATTGGTAGGTTTATCGTAGTAGCTTCACACATAATAGTCAAAAAATATTCAAATATTTTATTTTATCGCTTATCTAATGCAGATAAAATTTAGGAACCGTTGTCACCGTAGACTTTACCTCGGTCTTCAGTCTTCTGTGACCACAGTTTCTGTAAAGGAACCGAAACGTCAGATAAAATCAGGTGAAACCGCTGCTATTGTCAAATAAAAGCGAAGTGTGTCAGTAATAGTAGAAACAATTCGAAATAAGAAGTGTTACCTTTTTGTATTGTTGTCGTGTTCGTATCGTATGTAGCTTCACGTCGCTGGGCGGCGGCATGGGCGGCGCGGCGGGCGGGCTGTGCGACCGCCGCGCGTACGGGCGCTCGTTCAACACGCTGGCCATCGCGCACGCCATCGCCAACGACAAGGAGCGCGTGCCCGAGAGGATCGCCGCGTTAACGCTCGCGCATGAGATCGGTTCGTTACTCTTCTATACTATAATATTATAAACAGGTAAAGTTTCTAACTTTGTTTGTTTGTTTGTAAGGGGTAATCTCATGATCCTAAAACTAACATTGAGGGGTACAACCCATTACCTAACCTTTAGCTAATCAGTATTAGTTTTCATAACCAACTGTTTCCCACAGACCACAGTTTAACTTTTACTGAACTGTCCCACACAGGCCACAGTTTCGCTTTCACTGAACTGTTTCCCGCAAGCCAGTTTAAGTTTCACTGAACTGTTTCCCACAGGCCACAGTTTCGGCGCGCACCACGACGACAACTTCCCGAACAACGACTGCCGCGGGCACCTGATGGGCTCGCAGTCCTCCACCGTCGTCAAGGGCATGAACTTCGAGTTCTCGCTGTGCAGCAAGCGCCTCATCGCCGCCACGCTCGCCAGCATGAGCTACTGCTTGATGGACGAGTATAGGCCGTATTGTGGGAACGGTAAGGGTGGAAATGCTTTGGCAATGTTATTTGCCACGACCACGATGCTTTGCGTTTATTTTTGTGCACATTGCCTGTGACTTAAGGCTGCGCTCTGCAGTGCAACTGCAGTCAGTGGCAGTCTTCACGCGTTTCTGAGCGTAGCAGTTATACCAAGTTCTACCTTCATCTTCCGTACCCAGACTGCAGCAGCTGCAGTCCTCCGCCCTTCTCTGAATACGACACTAACTGCTGTACTCAAAGACTTAAATAAATCGGCACTTAACTCTTCTTCTTCATCCAGTGGATAGTCAACCTGACCAATCCTGGTGTCAGAGTTATTGAGCTTAGATAGAAATGCCACTATCGGCCACCCATCCAAATAGGGGTCGAGTTGAAGAATAAGACCGTACATCTCTGAGGAAACATGCCGTCTCTGAGTACGTTGAAGAAGTAGTTGTAAGCGGTGCGGTTGTGTCGGTGCAGGTATAGTGGAGGAGGGCGAGGCGTGCGACTGCGGGCTGCCGTCGCGCTGCTCGCAGAAGGACCCGTGCTGCACCCCGCGCGCCGGCGGCGCGCTGGTGTTCGAGGACGGGTGAGGGCACTATATTTTACTATGGGATACTATGTTCGAATTTTGGGATCAAAAGTAGCTATGATCATCCCGTTGAATGTGGCTATCTATTACAAAAAGAATTATTCAAATCGGACTGATAATTCCTGAGATTACCTCGAACATACAAACAAACAAACAAACTTACAAATTTTGCCTCTTTATAATATTAGTATAGATAAATTCAAACGTACGTTAATGTCATTATTATTTGTTTAAACGGGAACTTACGTACGACGGAAGCTACTTTGCTGTCGCTCTCGCTTCACCCACCTCCTGATGAAGGTCACCGTACGTGACCGAAACGTGTTGAGGGACACTCAACAGTAACCTCCATCGTACGTAAGTTCCCGTTTGAACAAATAATAAAGGGTTACTATATACCACTTGCTTTTAACAGCCTCCGTGGTCTTGTGGTTAGAGCGCTCGGCTCACGATCCGGAGGTTCCGGGTCGATTCCCGGTATATCTCACAAAAATCTCTTTGTGAGACTGCCCTCAGTTTAGTTAGGATATTGCAGGCTGAATCACCTGATTGCCACAAAAGTAAGACGATTCCGTGAGAGTAACAAACATACATTCTCAAACTTTCGCATTTATAATGTTAGTAGAATTCCTATAAGCTTAATCAAAATCTGATTGGTAATTTTTGTGTGAAAGAGTTACAAAAGTTCATCCATCCATCCAACGTCCATCATAAACGTTACAGTATAAAAATATAATAGAGAGCTAAGTGTGTAAGGCCCACGCTGGGCGGCCCGCAGCGCGCTGCACAAGGAGGGCTGCTCGGTGGCGCCGTCGGCCGTGTGCCACCCGTCGCAGGGGCTGTGCTGCATGCCCAACTGCCTGTACGCCGACCTCTCCAAGAGTGGTATCGTTAGTACTCGGATTGTCGAGTTTTTTTAACAATCCTCATCCTGTTACTGTACTCAGTAACTTCGAGTAGGTGCCAACCTTGGTGTCCGAGTTTTTAGACCGCCTAAAGTTGACGACATGGTCTGACGATTGATACAACCAGTGCCAACAATTTGACGTGCCCACCGAAGCACGGTGCGCTCAGATAGAATTGACACTATTGGCCACCCATCCAAGTAGGGGCCGAGCTGCACGTTGCTTAACAATCGCAACAAACTCGCCACGAGCGGTACTGTACTGATGTCCTTATGCTCTGTGGAGACCAGATAGAATGACAACACGTAACTCTGTTGAGTCTTAAGACTGCGTATATTCTACCAACATATAATGTTGATTTTAACTTATTTACTAAGCCTTATAATTAATAATTATAAATAGTATACGTATGTGATGATAGAAGATACGTGATTCCGTTCTTCCTAATTACTACCACACTAAGCAAACCCTGACATTGATGACACTGACTGCAAAATTGATGACATCTATTCTAACAAAGGCAATGAAGGCGAGACTCCGACTCTGACGCCCAATGACAATGAAAATATTACTGGCAATAGTCCCAACGCCAATACTGACACAGGGTTACCAACGCGAACAGCTCCCTAGCAGCTCCCTAGCTCGCACGCTCTCTGATGCTCTGTCAATGAATCAAACCGTATCAAAAGAGATGAAGCGTGCTTGCGCAGTTTGGGTGTCACTTGACTCGACACTAACGCAGAAACAAATTAATCTGGCCTTTGTTGTATCGTACTCCACTAAATACACATCTCTCGCTCGTTCTCTAGGCAAATGACACGTTCTTGTAAAAAGTGTAACACCGCGCGTACTCTAGACGAGACGATGTTTTACTTGCATTCATACGCCCCTTGATTTATGAAAGATCTTGACTTGAAGTAAGTGATAGCCAACATACGATACCGTGCAGGACTGCACGAACCAGGCTGAGCAGTGCACGTGCACGGACGTGGAGCTGTGCCGCTGCGGGCTGGGCGGGCGCTGCCTGCCCGACGGCAGCTGCCACGCCAGCGAGTGCGCGCTGCTCGGCTACCGGGAGTGCCAGTGCTACACCGCGCCGGTGAGGGTGGCAGGCGGGGTAGGGTACACAAGGAATGGGACTGAAGTTACTGTTACTGTTAGCCTGTATCATCCCACTGTTGGGCAAAGGCCTCCCCCCATTTCCGCCAATCTTCTCGATTTGAAGCCACCAGTTGCCAGTCCCTTTTGTAGGCGTCCAGCTCATCCCGCCACCGTCTGCGTGGTCTGAGACTGAAGTAGGCTTAGAAAAAACCTAATAATGATGACGGAAGTGGTGTAGTCTTAGACGTGCTGTTATTAAGCGATTTTCACCACGGTCGATAATTCCAACGCCGAGCTAAAACATGTTTCCTCAATAATTTTCAAACACGGCTCGGATTTGAGATCACCAACCCGCATTAGGCAAGCGTGGTGATTACGACATCCTTCTCACTGTACTGATATCTTCAGTGAGATGAGAGACCTTTGCCCAGCAGTGGGACATTAAAGGCTTATACTTGATACTCTACTAAGGGTGAATTGCACAAACAGTCTTAAGTATATTTAGCATCTAAATATGCCTCCATGCCTCCATGGTCTAGTGGTTTGAGCGCTCGGCTCACGATCCGGAGGTTCCGGGTTCGATTCCCGGTGGGGATATCTCACAAAAATCACTTTGTGAGACTGTCCTCAGTTTGGTTAGGGCATTGCAGGCTGAATCACCTGATTGCCCGAAAAGTAAGATGATTCCGTGCTTCGGAGGGCACGTTAAGCCGTCGGTCCCGGTTACTTTCTACGGATAGTAGTCGTTACATGAGCCATGTCAGAGGCCTTTGGCGGCTCTATAACTCTGACACCAGGATTGGTCAAGTTGACCATCCACTCGATAAGAAGATCTAAATATGTTTAAAAAGCAAAAGTTGTCTATTCAATTTTGAACTGTATGTTGCACCAAATAGGACACTATTTCAAATGAACATCACTTGTTTAAAAAACAAAAGTTCTTTATTCAATTTTGTACTTTATGTTGGACCAAATAGGACAATATTTAAAACCAACATCATTTGTTTTTTTAACATATTTAGCCCCTAAATAAACTTAAGAATGTTTGTGCAATTCACCGTCAATAGCCGCGTAGGTACCCACCTAGCGCACAGGCTCGCGAGCCAGCCTCAGTAGTTTTGTTCAATTTTCACGAGGCCGCCTCGCGAGGCAGGCTGAGCCATCATAAGTCGTGTATATTCAGCTGCAGCTATTTTCCTAGCTTCGCGCGCGAGCCAAAACATAACCGTACCCACCTAGCGCACAGGCTCGCGAGCCATGGCTCGCGAGCCAAATGCTCGGCTGGTGTGGACGTGCCTCGGGCTGCCTCGGGCGCGCGTTTGCTCGGCTGAGCACGGCTCGGCCCCGAGCGACAACAGATGGCTCGGGTGAAAATTGAACAAAACTACTGAGGCTGGCTCGCGAGCCTGTGCGCTAGGTGGGTACGCGGCTAATAAGTGGTCACGAGTCAGGCCCTAAGCCGCGCGATATGCTCAGAGCGGCACGTTGGCCGCAGCGTCCCTGTGCGGGGTGTGCTGCCAGCTGTCGGAGTCGGACGAGCGCGCGTCGTGCGTGGGCGCGGAGCAGGCCGCCGCCGCCTACATGCAACGCTTCAAGTCCCTGCCCGAACACTGGCCCGACATCTTCTATACCGGACGTGAGATTCTCTTTGACTAGTGGTAGCTTTCCTTTGTTTAACAACCTTCGTTAAAGTTTGAATGAGGGTTTTCTGAAATGTCACCCACTAGGCGGCAGCACTGAGACGTGAGGTCCAGACATCTGTTAAAAGTGTCATTTTCGTGAAAAAACCTCATTGACGTCAGAAAGTACAACCTCTTATGCTCACTGTAATCTAGAAATTTGTTGAAATCTGTATGTAAAACTTTGTATATATATGAATGGGTTATCAATAAATACATGTTTTATATCACTACATTGTATAAAACAAAGTTGCTTTCCGCTGTCTGTCTGTCTGTCCCTATGTATGCTTTAGATCTTCGAAACGACGCAACGGATTTTGACTCGGTTTCTTTTTATAGATAGAGTGCTTCAAGTGGAAGCATTCCAGCATTCCAGACCAATACCAGTGCATTGTAATTGTCAAAATGTCGTAATGCGTTGCGATTGGTCAATTAAACTCCGCACTCCGCCAATGGGTTCTATTCACGCCTACATTGTCTGTTGCAGCGAACGTGACGATATCGTTATGCCACGAAAACAACTGCGTGACGAGCGTGCTGCGCGCGTGGGCCGAGGACGAGGTGTGCGTGACGCAGGGCGCCGTCGGCATCTGCTCGCAGAGCGGAGTCTGCATGCGCGTCACGCACACGCCGCGCTCCAACATCTACCCGCAGATACTCGTCAGTATTCTAGTTTAATATGTTCCACGGCTGGGCAAATAACAGTCTCCGTGGTCTTGTGGTTTGAGCGCCCGGCTCACGATCCGGAGGTCTCGGGTTCGATTCCCGGTGGAGACAATGTCTCACAAAAATCTCTTTGTGAGAGTGCCCTCAGTTTGGTTGCAGGCTGAATCGTCTGATTACCCGAAAAGTAAGACGATTCCGTGCTTCGGAGGGCACGTTAAGCCGTCGGTCCCGGGTACTTTCTACGGATAGTAGCCGTTACATGAGCCATGTCAGAGCCTTTTGGCGGTTCAATAACTCTGACACCAGGATTGGTCAGGTCGGCCATCCACTCGATGAAGAAGGAGAAGAGCCTGGACAAAGGCCTCTCATCTCATGTTTGAAAGTAGTTAACATGTTTTCGCTCGACCCGGGAATTGAACCCGGGTCCTCGGTCTTGGCGAGTGCATATACCACTAGACCATCGACACTCGTTTGTACTTTTTTATTTTTTCACCAATCCGCATTCGACAAGCGTAGTGATTATGCCTAATCCTCCTCACTGTACTGATATCTTCAGTGAGATGAAAGGCATTTGCCCAGCAGTGGGACATTCAGTGACAAAAAACGAGAACCAATAATTGCGCCTTGTCAATGATTACTCCATTTAATGATTTCAAATATTTTATTATTTATATATTTTTCATGTTTTTCAGGAAGTGAAATTAAAAAAGAGTGGAAATATAGCCAAACAAATGTACGGCAGTTTATTAATAACAATCATTGTTTTGTGTCATAAATAAAAGTGCATGTTTTACGAAAGTATTTTATTGGTAACAAAAACGTAATAATTATAAATTCATAAATAATTCTAATTAATAATTCATCAGTACACATTTAAGTATGAATAACAACAATCGTTTTAGTCTATGACTATAAATAATAGTGTCACCATAGACGAAGAATTGACAACATGATTACTCCAATATTCACCCTTTTTCACCGAACTATGTTTATAGTCTATGTCTGTTATTATACTTTTCCCACTCGTGCGATTTGCACTCATCAATAAATACAACAAAATCAACAAATGTGGGTAGTTGGTGATTTTAACTGTCAAATGGTTTGCCCCTTTCCAACATACGCTATTTCCCAAAGAGCAAAAGAGACGAAACATTTTGTAAAATTATTATTTGTTCAATCGGGAACTTACGTACGACGAAGGTTACTGTTACTGTAAGTTCCCGTTTGAACAAATAATAATGACATTAACGTACGTTTCAATTAATACTTTAGTGTTTATGAATAAAGGGGTCTTTGTAAGTCTAATACTTTTGACATAACGTTTCTAACATTTTAAAATAACAATACTTGATGTCGAACTCCATATCGTACCAATAGTTGACCGCTACGCACCCGTGGCTCTGTCTCACGTGGTGGAACCATAGACTGGGCAGGTATAGACAATCGCCCTTCTCTAGACGAACCTTGTATAAGTGCGCTTTTCGGAATTCCGGGTATTTTGAATAGTCTGGCGATAGTGGATCTGAAAAAATAAAACGTTCTTTTACACAAGAATCCTCATCAACTCATCATCATCAACCATCCTTACAAACTTTCGCATTTATAGTATTAGTAGGATAGATTACCTATACTGATCCATGGCAGCATATTGTCCTCTCCCTCACTGTCCAAAGGCTCAACCTTCCAATCGTCCCCGATCTTGCTGAACACCGCTTGAGGGTACCGGTGGTACGGCACACAGGGCAGGTCCGTGGGGGGGATCAGGATGAACTCCTTGTAGCCGTCTACTACGCAGTAGATGTTCTCATATGGGTCTTTGTGCACTTTAAAATGACAATGGGAAAGTTAAATTCAAATTCAAATCTCTTTATTATATCAATTCATTACAATCTTTTATAATCGTCAACTTAAATTAAGTTTACGTTAGTTCACATCGCGCCACCTACTGAGAAGAACTAACATGAAACTCAGAGGGGTTGTCATTATTTTAGTAGTTAGTATGTTGTAACCGAAAGCATAATATTTAGCTGTCATAAAACAAAAACGTTAAATGAAATGTTTGTTTTGATCTACACTTGAACAATTTGTAAATTAAAAATTGAATAGAAAAATAGCAAAAATAACACCATTAGGCAATTTCCAATCAAATAAAATTAGATTAAAATAGGAGCTATGATGCCACAGACAACCAGACTTATAGCTCTTTATCTTTTGGGGGGTGAAAACACACACACTGAAATTGGTTTTCATTACAAAATATAAAAAACCCACATTAAAATCAATCACTCACTAGAAGTGACAGCTCGTTCGTCTCCCATCCAGAAGTTGACAGCATCCGGAGTCTTGTTGAACGCTTCACTGGCGAACTTAATCTCCTGTACATCTTCTAGAAGATCAGCAAAGTCTTCTGTCAGGTTTGAGTTCTGTTTTTGTATGTAGAGGATTTCATTGTCTCTGAAATAGATGTTTGAATGTTTGTTACAGTTATATGGCGTGGCAATATTAATAATATTATTTAGAACTAGAAGCACCCCGCGGGTTTACCCGCGTTGTGCCCGTTGCCGTGGGAATTTCGGGAATTTTTATAGTTACAAACCTTCCTCTTGAATCACTCTATCTATTTAAAAAAACCGCGTCAAAATCCGTTGCATAGTTTTAAATATCTAAGCATACATAGGGACAGACCACAGAGCATAGAAGCACCACGCGCTCCTGCGCTCGTAGCGGCTGGCGCGGCGGTGCTTCTATGCTCTGTGGGATAGACAGACAGCAGAAAGCGACTTTGTTTTATACTATGTAGTGTTTTACTTTAGGCAAGATGAAAGAAAAATGATGATGAATTAGAAAAAGGTCTATGAAAAATATTTTTTATGCAATTTTTAAACGTTTTTTCTTTGATTCCATAAACAAACTTGCTTAGTTTAGGTGTAAATAATATGAGAATTAGTCCTACATATAAAACTTTATCAATTGTTTTGTTTTTAACATACTTTTTATCATACAAGGTATCCAAGAAATCTTCCATAGACATCTCCGTCTCATACGGCATGACAAAGTATTCCGTCCCATCACTATTTTTGGTGATACCATCAGCTAATCCATTTGGAGTAATTGCTACAGTCACATTTTTATTTGGTATAGTTTTTCTGGGGAAAAATTACAAAGTAGGTATTAATAAACAGTATTAATAGTAGTAGTAGTAATGTCCCCCTCTGAAGATATCAATACAATGAGGAGGATAGTATTAATTCAAAATATTAGCAATATATACTTGTAAGTTGAATTCTCCTCACTGTAATAATATCTTCGGTGAGATGAGAGGCCTTTAGTTAGCAGTGGGACATTACAGGCTAATAATTTATTTTAAATTGAATTAAAATTAATAAATGAACTCTTTGACCCGCATTATTTCTTAGGCGGCCCCTAAACGATCAATTATATTGCGCAATATTGAATATTGTGCAATATAATTGATCGTCTAGGGCTAATATTGAAGACTGCGCAATGATTGAACGAAAGTTTGAGCGAGTTTAATTTTTATTGCAATATTTTTTTTTTGCTTCGTGTAGGCTCAGTATTGCGCAATATTTGATATGTTGCTCGGGATCAAACTATTCTCCGACTGAACAAGAAAACATTGCACAATTTTCTTATTGTGCAATATAATTGACCGTTTGAATCCAAACGCAATTCAATCTTATTGCACAATTAAATATATTGTACAATGTTATTGTAGGTCTAGGGGCCGCTTTAATAACAGACAGAGAAAACATTTTCAGTCACTTTGCATGTCAGTTCTCTGTTGATGAAATATGTACTACTGTCCCTACACAATGAAAGTAGTAAAATAACCCACACACCTAAAATATGAAGCATTCCATTTTTGAACCGCAGGCCACGTACCACAGCCGCCTCTGATTACAACTGGCAGGTTTTTCGAAACATACTCCCTGTAGAATGTAAGTGGTTCTAAAAAGTTATCTACTTCCGCTACAGAACTGCCCAGATATAGTTCTAAAATTAAAAAGTTGATTGCACCTTATTTACTGATTGACTTATTCATAAACACTCTCTAACTAAATAAAACACTGTTAGTGAGTGTTTTGTCTCTTTTGCTCTTTGGAAAATAGCGTATGTCAGAAAGGGACAAACCATTTGACAGCTAAAATGCTGCTAGTAAGCATTTATGAATAAGGCCTTTAGGGCGCTTTCAAATTATGCGTTTCGTGTCGGACCGCTGCGGTGCGTTTGTCGTATTGTGTCCGACACGAAACGCATAATTTGAAAGCGCCCTAAGTCTTCAATTCCCTCAAAATGTAATTGAGGTATTTGTGCGGCAGTTTAATGAGCTTTTTTTACTATCAAAATGTAAGAGATGTCGGAATAGAATAGATGAAGGTTTTATACCTGATGATTCGTCGTAGAGAACATCGATTGCATTCAATATAGACATCTTTATATTTTAGGAATATGTACACCTCTGTAGTAGTTTTTTGTAATCTTATCTGTGATTTTATCACGGTGGAAATTAAATGAGAGGTTATACATTCAGGTACTTATTTATTAGAGATGGTTTGTTATTCGAATCTATTCACACTAATCATTATATATTGTCTTTATAGACTATAATTTTATTATAAGTTCTAACTTCTTCGAATAATAAATTTCACTAATTTTTTTTTTGTAATGCTAATGGTAATTGGTAAACAAACCGCAGACCGCTTTTTTGCGCGAATTGCGCGTGATTTTGACTTAACAGTTGACAGTTGACAATTGACATAATGAATATTTTTATTAATGGTGGTTAATGGTGTCTCCACAGGCTATAAATGCAAATTACAATTTCAATGTGAAAAAAACAAGTCATTTCTAAAAAAACCATAATCATGAATTTATTTCAAAAACTATTCTGGTCACAAAATCTACTCAAAAACATATACGAAAATTCAATTAAAGTATTTCATTGGCATTGGTTTCTTGAGAATGCCTTTGATTGGGGCTCCTTCAGTGTCTCCGAAGGGTTGTTTCGGAGCGGGTGGGGGCTCCATTGGCGGAGCGGGCGCGGCGACTCCACGGCTCAATGATGCAGACGCTCGAAACCGCCAGTAGGCTCGGGGCATGATGGTATTATCGATCGCGATTGCTGAAGCTAAAAATTTAGAACATAGGCATGGCGGTCGTAACATACATAGTGCATGCCCTTACTACACGATGCATGACGTATCACCTTAAAATTAATCAAGTTGTAAGCTAAATGTTTAATAAAGTGAAAAGGAAGTACCTACTGTGTGTGTAAGTTAAAAAAGTATTAGCCTATATGTCCTACTGCTAGTCAAAGGCCTCTCGTGAGGAGGATTAGGCGTAATCACCACGCTTGTCTAATGCGGGTTGGTGATCTCAAACCAAACGATCCATGCTGATGTAGGTATAAAGATTATAAATTATTGACAACTAAACTACGTTCAGTTTACCCCTAGGCTTGTAAGTTGGGGGCTCCGTTATCGACAGACTGCTCACGGCTCTCGGCCCCGACAGCATGCTGAGCTCGTGAAACTCGTCCGCTCCTTGCTTATTATAAGTTATTTTGTTTTTCTCATGCAGCTGGCGCAGGCGGACTGCCCGATCGAAGTTTTGGAGAAACATTTTGGAAGTATTGTGTATTTGAACCGTGTCGAGAACGCCTGCGGGAAAAAATGCGTGATGACGTGATGACGTGATGCCTCAGCCACTAATGACATGACGCTTTTAATGTAGCAAGACTTTGAAATCTGTAGGTACTAATAAAATAAAGCTGAACACTTGGTTTTTATGTTTGTTTCAACGTGCTACTATAAGGAACTATCAATCCAATTTGTGTATATATTTTTGAAATGAAGCCATAAACAACAATAAGATTGTTTGCTATTTTAAATTCCAAAAATCTGAACTGGCACCACGCGAGTAAAACAGCATGATGCTGCTAATAAATTATCAATCCTGCCTTACTTTCGAAGTCTAGACTATTTACAATCTAGATAGTTGAAGTACTTACGAAGCTGCGAACACCTAGCAATGATAGTTTCCTTGTATCTATGCTTCCTTGTCATTGGATTTCCCATGAAATTGGCATCGACCAGACTGAGAAGGGTGCACAAATCGTCGGCCACCCCCTAAACGGGTGAAAACAAATTGTTAATCTACGCTATATATACTAAATAGGTATATAGCATGAACTACATTTAGTTAGTATTCATATTTATTTTGTATGCATGACCATGTGAACAAAAAACAATGAATTGTTTTAACCTGTAAATCATCAAGATTATTTTTCTTTGCAATGAGCACTTCTAAACGCCGCAACGGTTTCGCCCACATCATGTCTGTGATTTTATCTTCAGAAACATTTAAAATTCTAAGGGATGCCTGTAAAAATATAAAGAAGAAATATTATATCACAAACTTAAATGAACACACACACTTATTATTCCGAGATTAAGCAGCCATTGCCGTTCAGTATGATCAGAATGATTGATATATCGTTAGGTTGTGGAGAATATAATGTGTACTGTACCTACACACGTAATTGCATTCGGTTTCTTTAGGAGGTGTGTATAGCCGGTAATATTGGGAGCAAAAGCATGCAGCATGTAACCATTCGGCATGTGTCCCTAATTGTGTGTAGCCGGCATTAAGTTATAAATGTAAACCTACCCCAATGTGTAAAATAGTTCGAGGGTCAAAGCACAGCCCGTCAGGACTCTCAATATTCTGTTTTTCAATGTGAAGTTCCTCCAAATATTTTAATCCTTCCAAGTTTTCCACAACACTAATCTTGTTATTGCTCAAATAAAGTTTCTTCAATTTATACAAGGTGTCTAAACCCTCAATTTTTGTGATATTATTCCATTGAAGATGTAAGTGAGTGAGGTTATAGAGAATTTCTATGTTTTTTATTTTTTCTATTTGGTTGTTGTGGTAATAGGCGTAGGTCACATGATTAGGGTGTTTGGGCTTTGGCTGAAAATAAAGAAATTGTTTATTAATAAAAATTATACAAAGCAAATGATAATGTTTATTGTAATAAGTGGAGATCATCATACTCACTATTTCAGTTAGCCCTTTCTCATGCATAAACAGATGAGTAGGCCTCTTTACAGCATCAATATTTTTTTGTCTAGCTAGTTTTTTGGCTTTCTTTCGTAAACTTTCTGCGCTCTCTCTAAAACTATCAGATTTCAGTACATTTGCCATTTTAGCATTTCTTATTATTTAGCCATGTATAGTTGATTTTCAATAAAGTTTCTAAAATAACAATCAAGAATCGATCAAACTAGGGTTTTTCGTTTGAAAGAACCGCGATGGAATGATGGAACCATAGAGTTTTTCGTCACTATGTTCTTGTGCTTCTTGTGCCATGTGTTGTGTGTATGGTCTATGGTGTCTAAAATCTCCACAGAATATAAATTCATAGTCTTAATTGTCAAAATATAATCAATTCAATTCAATTTTTTTTGTCGCAATTCCGCCACGTCAAATAATCAAAATTTGTTTTATTACTGAAATGTCAGCGTCAAATAATTTTATTTGTCATTGTCAAAGTGCTCTGCTTGTTTTGTTTTTCTTATTTGCTTGTTGGCTTGCTTGCTTGCTTTGCTTGCATTCGTTCGGTTCGGTCTGTCTGTTCGGTTCGGTCGGTCTGTGATTCGCTCGGTGGAAGTGGAATTTGTCTGTTTTTGTGATCGATTTATAAAAAAAGAGTTCTGTTATTAATAAAATTGTGAGTATTTATCGTTTTCTTACATGATGCTATTAAACAAACATTTACCATTAGCTATTAAATGCTATTCTATTTCAATAAATAAACAGAAGAGGTTAAAATCATGTTGTATATTTCAGCAAAATGGGAGAAAGATACAACATCCACAGTCAATTAGAGCATCTGCAGAGTAAATACATCGGTACAGGCCACGCTGATACCACTAAATATGAATGGATGACGAACCAACACAGGGATTCATGTTGTAGCTACATGGGGCATCCCGATCTCCTCAGTTACTTTGCAATAGTTGAAAATGAATCAAAAGCGCGGGTAAAGTTCAATTTGATGGAAAAAATGTTGCAGCCCAGCGGCCCGCCACCGGAGAAACCAGAAGATTGAGTGTCATGTGTATTATAATTGCGTAAATATAAGGTTTAAATAAATGTTTATCCAACAACTAATTTTGTGTTCTAAAAGATCTTTTACTTGTGCTTATGATAAGATGATAGTTTATTTATTTATTGAAGGACAATCAGTAAAATGTATTCAAGTTACCTTCTTTGATACTAGTAAATTGTACTAGGGGATTATGGATACAAATGAAAAAACTGATAAGTAGTGAACTTATTAGTAATTTTGTGCTCAAGTAGTCTTATGTGTAATTGTATTTATCTTTGACACTATCTTCAGAGATGAGAGACTTTTGCCCAGCTGTGGGACATTGCTTACACATACTTCTTGGAGTTTTAGAGACTGCATTTAATTATTATTTGTCAATTTTGATAACAATTAAGTTTCTACAGGTATATTTGTCAATCCCTACTGAATGGATCATAAATAAAACAAAACCTAAATATCATCCATTTAATAACAATTTCCATTCCTCCATCTTGGAGTTTAAAATCTCTTCCCGAGCTCTAGCCTCCTTATCCAAAACCTTCTTTTGCTCATAACTCGTCACCACATTCGTAACTAAAACCTGCTGTATATTCGGCAGAATAATCTTGCATTCGTTTTCCAAAATATCTAATGCTCTAGTCACACATTCTAAATCCATAGAACCTACTTGCTGAAAGTCTGATATTTGTTTTAATTCCGATAGTGTTGACATAGTAATAACTCCATGGTTAATATTTGTCTTTGGGCTCGAGGTTGCCAGTGCTTCTTCATCATGAGTGGGATCTACAAATATTTTGTCTCCGATTACTGCAAGTGAACATGCTGTGATCACATCATACATTGGGACTGCAGCATTGGCAAGGGCTAAGCCGGCAGCATTGATAGCTGCGGCAAGACAGGAACCATCATTTTCTAGGACATAGACAAATACATCAATCTGTAATAGAAAAAATTTAGTTATTTATCTTGTTAATTTTGTTATTGTCAAAGTGATAATAGGTTTTAGAAATGCACTAGTAATTTTGGTCTTAAAAATACATATTAAATATTAAAGCTTACATTATTGAATAAGCTTTTAACAAAAACTAATATGTTATTGTAATGTCCCATGCATGTAGTGTCCCATTGCAGAGTGGAGATCTCTCACCAAGATATAAGATATTGGACTCCTATATCAGTTTCAGAAATAATGATATAGAATCAAAATACCCTATCTCCTTACCTGGTAATTAGGAAACATATGCCGACAGACACTGGGTTCCAATGCCTGTCTCAAAGCCACCGATAAAGCCTTTTCCTCTGCATCAGGAGCCGGAGATCTTCGCTCACCTCGGCACGAGAATGAAGCAAATTTCATCTCACAGAATATTTCACCCATTTGACTGAAAAAGGGGTAAAAGATTGATATTTATTCTGTATGACAAAATTTTAATGTAATTAGACCATAACATTTCACTCGGGCAAGGCGAGACCAATTGGTTCACTCAAAATTAATATCATTGGTATAGTGAGGAGATGAGGATCGAGTATTATCACCACCCTAGCCAAGTGTGGGGTTGTGATAAATAATAATTTATTTCTCAAGCATCACGCATAAATTGTAATTTAGATGTTGATATAAATATCAGTCAGTTACTTTATGTAGGTTAGTGGCCAAACAAACATTAATATCTAAACTATATCTTTGAACATTTGTATTATCATTAGAACTTTACCTAAACTCATTTTGATGTGGTATTTCTCTCGGATCGAACACTGAACAAACAACTTTAGTTCTCTTCAACTCTACATATGCAGAACCTTTCGCTTGGGACACCATGTCTGTTCTGGCAACTGAAAGCATGTTAGGAACATAGTTTATTATATCAATAGTACTTCATGAATGGAACATAGCAAGCCATTAGCACAGATTAAACTTAATAGGAGTGTTATTAATCTACTGCAACTAAAACAGGGAGAAAGGTAGTACAATAAATACAATACGAATTTCAATTTCGGTAGGCGCGAATATAGTAGCAAAATAGAGATAGGTTGGGTGGATGGGACTAGGTTATGGGTTGTCAGGACATGGATGAAAGGTCACAGATCATGCAAGAACGTGTCTTGGTAAGCCACACCAGACAACATTCACCCAAAACGTCGGTACATACAAAACATACACATGCTTCGAGCCTCGTCAAGTGCGCGCCCATCTTTCCGACGTCCATTATCGTCCAATAACTCCTTGTAAAGATCATCGTAAGTTCTCTGATATTCTTTAGTAAACCTCTGGTATGATACACTATCTTCTGGACCGTTGAATCTACGGTAATCTTGCGGCATTTTTAGTTAATATTTTGTTATGATTTATTTCTTCCTTTGCTTACTTTTGAATGTAAGTAAAGTAAATGACATTTCATTCATGTTTTTTTTTTAATCTAACCTAAAAATAACAGATGCGATAGCGATAAAGTACATCAATGTCACTGCCAAAAAACGTTTCGTTGGCATTATTTCAATCAGTCAAGTGTCAATGTCACATACGTCAGTCAGGTCATCAGGCAGTGTGACCAGATTTAGCAGAATTCTGCGATTTTGGCAGAATTTGAACCCCATTTTGATACTTAGCAGATTATACTGCAGAATAGAAAAAGTTAGCAGATTTTGGCAGAATTTAATGGAAGTAAAAAGTACCAACATTTGGTAGACTTTGCAAAGGCAATGATGATTATGCCCATGTCAAACACGGCGTGTGAGAGAATATTTTCTCAAGTAAACAACATAAAAACTGAATTGAGAAATAGATTTAAAAACGGACACGTTTCTGCCATACTGCACGTGAAACAAGCTGTGAAAGAGCAGGATGGGTGTGTGAATTTCACACCATCCAAAAATATGTTAGTCAATGCAGGAAACTCAAAGACTCTGTATAAAAATGTAGATGTATGCCAAATTAATAGTTTAGATTAGGTTATCTGAGTTATGATTATTAATAAAAGAAATATACTTAAATGATTATTATTAATAACTAGCGACCCGCCCCGGCTTCGCCCGGTATATTTCAACCAATTTACAAAAAAACATAACAAATTATACAAGTGTACATTCCTCAAGAAACACTCTCTTCATAGGTGAAAACCGCATGGAAATATGTTCAGTAGTTTTTGAGTTTATCGCGAAAACACAGACAGACAGACGCGGCGGGGGACTTTGCTTTTTAGAGTGTATAGATATAGATAAAAAACAATCGGTCATGAGTCATGAGCGTTTTTATTTTATATATTTTCATACAAAATTTGAGTTAGCAGAATTTAGCAGAATTTACCCGAGCAGCTAGCATTATGCTCAATTTAAATCTGGTCACACTGTCATCAGGCGAAGTATCCATCATAGTACAATTCGTTCGGGTTTTAATTTTACGAAAAATGTGCCTTTTACCCAAGGAAAAGCGCTAAAATTGGCCCGAATTAATTTAAATGTGGTGACAAAGAGTGCTTTCGTTGTTTTATTAGGTATTTAACTAGTCGAAACCAGTTAAAAATATCAGGTTAGTTCAAACAATCACATTACATGGTTGGTGAAGAGAATAGGCAGGCATTCACTTGGTCGGCTATGTCGGCATTTTATAAAGAGAGGTGACGTTTCATTGTGCGTTAGATTGTTTGAAAAATCAAGAAACTTGTTTATTTACATAAATATCTCCAGGTTTAGTATCATTGGCAATATTGATTGGGCTATTGGTCATAAATTCTTTTATCTCCCGATAAAGTACGAAAAGTACTTATAATCAAGTAAATTACTTAGATTTGTATACATTATCAGCGCAGTACGGCGTGTCTAATTAATATTACCAGATAATAAACTTAAGTGCTTCACAATTACCGTGTAATCAGATTATAACAATCTTTACACAAATTTACTATTTGTACTTTATAATCACTTGCCTAATGCTTGATAAGTATTAGAAGTTCATTCAGGCACTCTCATATGTGCCCTAATGTAAGTAGACTAATATTATTTCTACCTATTTAGTATTTAACATGGATTCATCACATTTTCTAAACCCTTATAAATAAACTAGCAGCGCCCCGCGGTTTTACCCGCGTTGTACCCGTTCCCGTAGGAATTTCGGGATGATAAAAATAGCCTATAACCTTCCCGTTGAATGTGGCTATCTATTACAAAAAGAATTATTCAAATCGGTTCAGTAGTTTCTGAGATTAGCGCGTTTAAACAAACAAACAAACAAACAAACAAAACAAACTCTTCAGCTTTATAATATTAGTATTTATAAATAAATAAATAAACCCGAACAAACTCACATATATATACATAAACATTGGATGATACTTTACAGTAATATAGGTTATAAATTAGAACAACACATGGAATACACTTATCCCGAAATTCCCGCGGGAATGGGTACAACG
Source organism: Cyclophora punctaria (assembly GCA_951394245.1). NCBI lineage: Eukaryota > Metazoa > Arthropoda > Insecta > Lepidoptera > Geometridae > Cyclophora > Cyclophora punctaria. The sequence goes on along the minus strand of OX596192.1, from coordinate 3,792,360 downwards.
TGGGTAACACCGCAGGGTGCAGCTAGTACATGAATATTTAACAATGTCTTGTCATTAACTCTTACAGTGGTAATTGTAATGCAATTTTAACCTTATGTATTCGGTTATAAAGTATATAATCATAGACAATCTCAATTAGTTACATGTTTTATAGACATTCCTATAATTTCCCATTAAGTTATTGCTTCAAAGAAAATACTTACCTTCTTCTTCTTATCGAGTGGAGGGTCAATCTGACCAATCCTGGTGTCAGAGTTATTATATTAATACTTACCTAAATAACATGTTTTATGGCTATACATTTTACACTAGCAGTGCCCCGCGGTTTTACCCGCGTTGTACCCGTTCCCGTTGGAATTTCAGGATGAAAAGTAGCCTATAACCTTCCTATTGAATGTGGCTATCCATTACAAAAAGAATTTTTCAAATCGGGCCAGCAGTTCCTGAGATTAGCACGTTCAAACAAACAAACTCTGCAGCTTTATAATATTAGTATAGATTTAACAATGCAAAGTGAGCTAAGTACATTAGTACTTAACTTATTGTTACAGTTGGTTAGCTGTTTTACATAAAAAAGAGCAAAAGACATTTAATATTTCTTTAACAAGTGTTTTTATTTTATGTTAACTTTAATTCTTTTTAATTATGTGCTTAAATAATACTGAAAGTGGAAAATAACACATGATTTATTGAAAGAAGGGGACCATTTAATTCTGTATTTTGCAGTGGTGGGTATGACTTCTATAAATATGTACCTTAATATTGTGTACTAGCAGCGCCCCGCGGTTTTACCCGCGTTGTACCCGTTCCCGTAGGAATTTCGGGATGAAAAATAGCCTATAACCTTCCCGTTGAATGTGGCTATCTATTACAAAAAGAATTATTCAAATCGGTTCAGTAGTTTCTGAGATTAGCGCGTTTAAACAAACAAACAAACAAACAAACAAAACAAACTCTTCAGCTTTATAATATTAGTATAGATATTTCAATCGTCAGACCATGTTACAGATATTTAAGAGGTGTAAAAACTCAACACCAGGGTTGGCCACTAACCTACAGGAACTGACTTTATTTTGTGGAATTGCATCTTCAGAGTTGACTGATTTTTATTAGGTACTAGCAGCGCCCCGCGGTTTTACCCGCGTTGTACCCGTTCCCGTAGGAATTTCGGGATGAAATGTAGCCTATAACCTTCCCGTTGAATGTGGCTATCTATTACAAAAAGAATTATTCAAATCGGTTCAGTAGTTTCTGAGATTAGCGCGTTTAAACAAACAAACAAACAAACAAACAAAACAAACTCTTCAGCTTTATAATATTAGTATAGACTAGCAGCGCCCCGCGGCTTTGCCCGCGTTGAGCCCGTTCCCGTAGGAATTTTCGAAAATCCTTTCTTAGTGTGCACTTACGTCACTTGAAGAACCTTCCTGCCAAATTTTATGTTTCTAGGTGTAGCGGTTGAGGCTGTGCGTTGATTATCAGTCAGTCAGGACTTTGAATTATATATATATAGATGGACAATACTGAATTAGGTATTGTAGTAACATTGAGATAAAAGTTGATAGGACATTGACACTTTATTGATTTGTTCAGACGATCGGTATTATACAAAGTGGATTTATTGTTAAGTTTGAAGTTTGAATGTTTTGTCTGTGTCGTCGATCAACAATACACAACTAGATGTCGGGTCGGCGTAAAAAATACGTCTCGGTGAATAACGCCTCATTTGAAAAGTGAGGCGTTATTCTCACTTATTTTATTCATAAGATTTGCTACTTTATTGCTAGGTGTCAAGGTTGTAATTAGGTTGAACTTCGAACTGTTTTAAAAAAATTTTTCAGTTCGGTAGTAAACAAAATAAGCTGTCACACGTCATCCACGCGGACAGTATTTAGCTTTGATTTTGTACGTGACCCGATATCTAGTTGTGTATTGTTGGTCGAAGGTCTTGACTGTTTTCTTAGGATTAAACGAACACTACTCATCTGGATTTGAAACTGCGTTTACGGATACACTTTGTTTTTTGTCTTTGGTGACTATGGTTACTGTAAAGGTTAATTTGGCTTTCTGTACGTTTTGGCTATGCTGTAAGTACAGTCAGTAATTCAATGTAAATAAATAAAATAAATAAAGGAGTCGAAACGTCAGATAAAAATCTATACTAATACCTATTATAATATGTACTATAAAGAGGTAAAGAGTCTAACTTTGTTTGTTTGTTTGTTAGGAATAATCTCAGAAACTACCAATCCGATTTGAATAATTCGTTATATAGTGGATAGCCATATTCAACGGGACGGTTATAGGCTATTTTTCATCCAGAAACTCCCACAGGAACAGACACAACGCGGCTAAAACCGAGGGGCGCTGCTAGTTGCTTCAATAAAAAAAAATAGTCTCTTACATGTTGGGTTACCTAACAACCCAACACTTAGGGCTTTAATAATAATAATAATAAGCCCGCAGGGCAGCTTGTGGCGAGCTGTTGGTGAGTAGCGACACCACGGGCGATTCCCGAGTGCCCCGGAGAGTCGGTCAGGGCCCTCGTCTCCGGCGAGCCTTCACCGGTCGGAGTGGACCCCAAGGGGGCCCGCAGGACTCTCAGCTCTGGCTTGCCTTCACCGGCCGGCCAGAGGGGGGTCGTTAGAGGCACAGTCGATGTCGGCTGTGTGATCCGGGGGTGGAAGTGTTAAAGGGCATAACGCCGCGAGTAACGTAAGAGAAAGCGCAGCACACCTCTCTACACCCCCGAGTCGCCCGCGCCGATGTTGCCCCCTTGCCGTCTCTACGTCGGCTGTTTCGGGGGGCCCATCCAGCGGGCGGCGAGCCACGGCCTGCCGCCGATAACTTGTTCACCACTTGTTATGGCAGGTGCCGACCTCTTTACAATATCCCATTTCCAGTCCATCCAACCTTCATTTCCATAGCCCAGTCTTTTTCTTTCATTTTTACTTACAATAGTCCCTACTTCTGCAGGTACACATTCCCGGACATGTTGTACTGATGTGGTCGGGAGTGTGTCCCTGCAGTAGTAATCCATTACATTAAACATCTCCAAAGGGCCTCTACGAGTTGGATCTATATCCCCTCGCATGCCTCTCAAAAAGACCGGGCTTGTCCCGTGACTCCAAGGAGAAACACTAAATAATAATAACTAATATGTTGACTTCTATTCCAGCCACCAAAATGCTTCGGAAGTGTCGTCTTTACATTGTGGCGTGTGTGCTCGTCGCCTCCACTGTCATGGCGGCTACTCCGCTGCAGGCGCAGGCCCCGACTTCCTCGACCTCTACCGAGGTATGTTCTTCTTCTTCTTCTTCATCGAGTGGATGGTCAACCTGACCAATCCTGGTGACAGAGTTATTGACCCGCCCATAGGCCTCTGACATGGCTCATGTAACGACTACTATCCGTAGAAAGTAACCGGGACCGACGGCTTAACCTGCCCTCTGAAGCACGGAGGTATGGTGAAGCACCTTGTTGTAGCTTGTAATATCCCACTGCTGGGCAAACGCCTCTCATCTCACTGAAGATATCAGTACAGTGAGGAGTATCCGTAAACGCAGTTTCAATTCAAAATCAGTAGTGTTCGCTTAACCCTAAGAAACCAGTATCGATTGGATTAAATACCATACCAAACGAAAGTCCTGGAACTAGCGACATCTATTGTCAACACAAAAACTTCATTAAGTACTAAATTATTGTTTATTTCCAATATTTTTTTAGATTAGATTACAAAGCCAATTAAGTCGTTAATGGTTTGTTCAAGTAGTTCACTCGGTGTCCGCTAGATGGCGTTGATAGTCATTTGTTTAGATTACGTTTTTAATTGACTTCAATGAAGGAGGTTCTATATTCAAACGAAGCTAAGTTTTAGGTGGGAGCTAAGACATCTTAAGGGGTTAAGCATTTGTTAATTTAATCTGTGGTAGTCTGTAGTTCCTGTTACTGATTTTTTTATTATTTCAGTAACACAAGCTGATAAAAATCTAGAATTCCTTCGACGTTGCAATTACCTAGTTCTTTTGATAAAACCATGCCGATTCTAGGTAATCTAAGGTAAAGTACCTGAGTATAAAGATAGTACATTAATCTTTAGGGTGCTACTACACTTGCCACAACCACACCACACCACTCGTAGTGTAGGTTGACTGAGCGATGTTCACTCATTGCAATTGAGCTATGTATAGGTCGGTTTCTACTTGGATGGGTGACTGATAGCAGCATTTCTATCTGAGCGCTACCGTGCTTTCGAAGTAGGGTAGCATCGACCGGTCCCTTAGGCCATGTCGGAGGTCTTTAGGCGGTTTAAAAACTCTAACTCTATAGTAGGCCACTAGACTAATCTACTCGAAGTTACTATTACCACATCGAATATCTACATGTGGTCATAGTAGAGTAGTGTCATTTTACAAGTAGGGTCATCTTGTGTGTGGGTGGTGCAATTTCCGAGTAGTGTCATTTTTCGTGTAGTGTTACTTGAGCGTCAACAGTAAGAATTAAAAAAATCCGCAATATACTGACAACAATAAATATTGACAACAATATAAATATAATTACAAATACTAGCTGCGCCCCGCGGTTTCACCCGCTATGTACCCGTTGCCGCGGGAATTTCGGGATGAAAAATAGATGTTGTCCGATTCTCAGGCCTACCCGATATGTACAAAACATTTTATGAGAATCGGTCGAGCCGTTTCAGAGGAGTTCAATTACGCACAACGTGACACGAGAATTTTATATATTAGATTAAATTAAATTAATCATTATCTTGCTCAATTAACTAAAACGGATTCCTTAAAGATAATATTCATTTAATTAATTTTAATCAGTGCAATACGTATTTGTTTAATATTGTGACATAGATACCTATTTTTTACTTATCTAATTTGGAAGATAATTGGGCTTTTGAAAAAAAAAAATGATTTTTTTTATGTATTTTAAAACTTTATTATAAATAATATTGATATTTAATGCAAAAAACTTAAAAAAAAAATATTTTCAATTAATTATGCTGGGGCCACACCTATGCCATATGCCATAGAATATGACATTAACCGTAGGTGCAGCCACGACTATGCGTCATAATTTGACAATAGCATTGACAATGCCATTTGGCGTATGCGATAGCTCGAGTGGCGGTACATCAAAGAGATTATGCGAGAGTTAAATGCATGAAGCGGCCACACTACGTATTGTCAGTGTGCGTCGAGAGCGCAACGGGTTCGGACGTATTTGATTATTACGACGGATTTGCCTCAAAATCGCACGTTTTTGTCTATACGTACTATGGCGACAGAGTGGAGTAACAACAAAATTATTACTTTTCTTGAGATTCTGCAAACATGGTCTCTTTATTCGATAATGATTTAATAAAGTCAAATAATATAAATTTACACTCATGAAATATAGAGCTCTGTCGACGTCCATCTTGCCTGAATTGAAGTAAATTCAATGCCGTTGTCAATGTCAAATTTTTCCAATAAATGAACATTGACATTGACAGTTTAAGTGTAGCCACCCACTATATTGCATTGAAAATTATTGCATTCAATGGGCATTGACATTGAGCGTAAGTGTGGCCCCAGCATTATAAACAATTAAAAATTGAATAAAAATCACGTGACTATAAACGTGCCATAATTGGTCACCATAGTTGTGACGTGATAATGTTATAGCTATTTAACCATAAGTACGTACAGCGTTTACGGCTATTATACGTGTAACCGAATGAGGCTATCATTATGACGTCACACGCGCTCGGGTTTGTTCGGGAGTTGTCCGAGTGTCTTCGGTACTGGATTCAAAAATTATTTTTTATTTTGAAATAACTTTTGAATTATTGCGAAAAAATTTAAATAAAAATAGTTTTGTTATAAAACTAATATACAATCTTTCCATTTATCACAAAATTTTTTTTTTTCAAAAGCCCAATTATGTATGTAGTTGTTTGGATCTTTAAAACTACGCAACGAATTTTGACGCGGTTTTTAAAATAGATAGTGATTCAAGAGGAAGGTTTATATGTATCAAAATTCCCGAAATTCCCACGGGAACGGGCTCAACGTGGGTAAAACCGCGGGACCCTGCTAGTTATGTACAGCGTAGGAACCGCGGGGCGCTAGTGTTTACTATATTAGTATAGATTAGTGAATAACAGTATCGGATTAGTTTTCCGTGTCCTCGACATTGCCTTGTGCTATTTACATAGAAATCATTAACTTTATGCTAATATTCACGTTGCCATTCAAGAGATGATCGCAATTTTCCGTGCGATAACTCTTTTCATTTTGTACTGTCAGTCCATGTCGCTGTCGACCATTTTAAGGCTATATTCTAACATTAATAGCGCCCTATGATCTATATAGATGACCTATGACTAAATAATCCTTCATCACTAAATACGTAGTATAAAACAAAGTCGCTTTCCGCTCTCTGTCTTTCGCTTCTTTTCTGTTACCCCGTCTTTTCTGGTTGCGTAAGAATGTCGTAGGAATTTGAATAGTTAGAAACCATCTTTTTGAATCAGTGTGTTAGTGGAAACCCTAGAAAAATCCGTCTTTTTATGCAGTTAAAAGTATGAGATGAACGAGCAAATACGCGCTTACATATAGAAAGAGAGCAGGCGCGGTTGAAGACTTGATATATACTATCTTTAAAAAAATAGAATTAGCTAACCCCTGGCTAAAGTGAAAACGGTCACATTCCGTTCCTGTGCACTGTACTCACTTGCGTAGTTGCGTCAAAATGTACCGACGCCAGAAAACCTAACGCATTTGGACGCGCTGGATAAAATTAAAAATAAACCCGCTCAAGGACAAACATTATTTAGTGTATGAAAGACAAGTTTTTTATTACATTTTTATTTTAATCTCTACTATTAATCGTAGGCAATTTTTTGTACATTAAACTTGTTTGGAGACGTGCACTGTATATGTAGCTTTATAGGCATTAGTAACCAGCGGTCCTAATAACCTATCTCTGCCGGTATTATCGGATAGCAGGTCAAGTTTTAACATCCTTCAACTTTGGCTCGGCAACGTATGACACACAAGACATCCTATTTAAATTTTATAAATGCGAAAGTTTGTTAGGGTGTATGTAGGTTTGTTACTCTTCCGTGAAAATACTACCGGACGAATTTGGATGAAACTTTACGGTACTATAGGTTATATATCAGAATAACTAATGGTATACATTTTATCCCAAAATTCCTACGGGAACGGGCACAACGCGGGTGAAACCGCGGGTGGTGCTAATTATATAATAAACTCTTAAATAATGTAAGTTGATTCGTGGAGGATTTACGAACGTAGCAGAAGGCGACATGACATGATATTATGAATAACACTGTGCCTTGATAGAGGTGGAAAATTCGAATTGAAATAACTATTCCATGGACATTTATGCTTATCTACAGCATCTTGACTCGACGGCATATAATTTTCTTTGCTCTCAATAAATGTCCTAGATAAAAAAGTAGTAGAAATATAAGTATTAAAATGTTGATATACTCAAGTTTATTACATAGGCTTATGACAGGCACGTGTTTCCAAAATTACATATACTTATTACAAATTATTTTAAGATGTAACGATAAACTTTAAAAATAGAACAGGATGAAAATGGTCGCTTAGTTAGACCATTTAAAAAAACAACAATTTTGTCTCTTATTTATTAGATCATACATGGTCTCCATACATGTTATTCTCTACGGTAGTACAACTCACTATTACTTGTAGTACTTATTATTCTGTGCTATTACATAGTAAAACTGTCACAGATCAAACAAGTCTTGCTTAACATAAAATAAATGCCTACAAACCATGTTGGTGCGAAGGTTTACCTAATTAATTCACCGAGTTTCCTCGCCGTAATAGCGTGGCCGGTACCTATACAAACAGTTAGCGCGGACCCAACGCAACGCGCGGTCGTGTCGCGTCTCCTTTATCAGACGAACAATAAAATGATTTATCTATACACTTGTACCAAACAAAACACTATCTGATGTCCTAATCATAAGTTTATCAGCCAACAAACTCACTCTTTGTTACCGCGGCGATGTGACAGGTGACGTTCGCGGGTTTTGCAACATTTTTTTCTTTTTTTTATTCTTTTCCCGTTTATGGTGAAGTAGTTGTGACATAGTGCCTTATTGTTATTTATTTTTTTGCGATGAATTTTACGGATTATACGGATTTCACGGATGTGAGTGAGGCTGATCTGTGGTCGACGACCATGGCCCCTGAGGTGGTAACGGCAGCGCCTGATATTAGGACATGGCTGACCGATTTAATCATGCAGGTTTGTTTATGTTTTCTACCGGTATGTTTTTTATCCTCTATAGATTGACCAAATTTGATAAAACATAGGCATGGAAGATGTTTACGGCGATCTTTGCTTAGAAGTGAAAAAGTATGGATATAAAAATGTATTACATATTTGGTAATTACGCCTCAACCTTCTCATTGTACTGATATCTTCAGTGAGCATAGATGCTTTATTAGGACTTTACTGTGCTACCACTACCACTTAACTCTTTATTATTGTCAGGATATAGTCAAGATATTGTGTAACAGTTCAGTGACATTTAATAGTCTGTTGTTTATGGATTGTTTATGATTATTGATTATGTAGGAATGTCTATTAGAGATATTTGTGTTTTGTTTATGCATTTTAGTGAGGATGTTCGGAAATAGAATGTCGTGTTATCCGGCGTAGAAAAAAAACAAAGTAATACAGTGTTTACATATACATCCACATGTATATAAAAGTAAACTTAAAATGGAAAAAGGGTGCCACCGATTTTAATATTTTTTTCGGTTATAGGGTTTTAAATTACCCGCGAAGTCTATAGTACAAACCAGAGAGAATTTTAGCATAGATTCTTCAGTATTTTTTTTTCAAGAACAAACGAATGAATTATTGTCTATTGTATTAAGATTTACTTTCGTTAAATAAAATTAGTTTACCCGACAGTTTTCTTATTGTATCAGCCGTCGGCACGCGAATCTTATTTTTTTCACGGAAATTTTCCATTTGTCTATGCCCAATAGATTATTAATCATACTCATATTATAAATGCCAAACTTTGTGAGGATGGATGGATGTATGGATGAATGTATCGATGTATGTTTGTTACTCTTTCACAAAAATACCCCCGGGAAGGATTTGGATGAAACTTTACACTAATATAGATTATACACCAGAATAACACGTGGGATAAATTGTATCCCGAAATTCCCGCGGGAACGGGTACATCGCGGGTAACACTGCGGGGTGCGGCTAGTATTGTTATAGTTCAACTATTGTACTGAAATTGTACTACAATGTTTAACTATTGTACCACAGATTCATTTAATAATATATTATGATCTATTGTTTACTTTTATTACAAGGAAACTTAAAATACCTTAAAGAGATAAATCACAATCTACCTTTTTTGGCGCAGTTGAGTAAACTAGCTTATTGTCTATAGTGACCGAACACTCAATTAAAGCTTAAATTATGAAGATCTTAATTTCATACACTTTTGAAAACTAATTTTCGAAAATGTGTGAAGAATTAAAAAGTCGAAAATTTCTTACTCTTTCTAAAACCTACTCTACTCTAAAAAATATGACCTTCGACTGAGTCTATTTTCAATCATAGTATTCAAGAACACTCCCCGTAGCCATGTAACCTTACAAACACAAAAAAGTGTAAAATCGGTCCATCCGTTTCGGCCTTCCGGTGAGGCCACAGATCCTACTAATATTATAAATGGATGTATGTATGTTTGTTACTCTTCACGCAAAAAATTCTCAACGGATTTTTATGAAACATTACAGTAATATAGGTCATACATCAGAATAACACATGGGATACATTTAAGCCTGAAAACCCCGCGTTGTACCCTATATAACCCTATCATCACTACATAGTATAAAACAAAGTCGCGTCTGTTTGTCTGTCTGTATGCTTAAATCTTTAAAATTACGCAACGGATTTTGATACGGTTTTTTGTAATAGGTAGAGTGATTCAAGAGGAAGTTTTTATGTAAAAAAATTCCCGAAATTCCCACGGGAACGGGCACAAAGCGGGTAAAACCGCGGGGCGCTTATAATGTAACCTATATTACTGTAAAGTTTCATAATAAAATTTAAAAAAACTACGTTTAAAAAAACCGACTTCAAAACTAAAAAGCAAAAAATAACTCTATAATCATAATATGAGTACTACTAAGGTAGTAATAATTATTAATTATATACTAGTATTGTTATTTTTGGAGTCGGTGACAGCCAAGAAAGAACTAATTATTCAACAATCATAAATTGTTAAGCTATGCTCGCGTTATAGTTACGAGTATACCTTACCCGAACCTTATTGCGAACATCCAGCGGAGAGAGGAATTTATTTTCATAAGCTTCTCTCTCTCCGCCTCTCTCTCTCTCTCTCACCGCCTCTCTCTCTCTCTCTCACTCTCATCCACACACACAATCTCACTTGGCTGTCACCGACTCCAAAAATAACAATACTAGTATATAATTAATAATTATTACTACCTTAGTAGTACTCATATTATGATTATAGAGTTATTTTTTGCTTTTTAGTTTTGAAGTCGGTTTTTTTAAACGTAGTTTTTTTAAATTTTATTTTTTACTTTTTAGTGTCTACTCTCTTTGTTTGTTAGTTAATTAGCTTCTTATTTCAATAACTCTTGGTAATGTTTTAACAGTGAATTAATTATTTTTTCCTATTGATTGGAACAGCGCGTGCAGCGGTTTGTTTAATTCGCCCGCTGCATATTTCGTACTTTTTAATTTGTCGTTAAATTTAAACGGACGGTCCAATTTTAATAATTTAAAAAGGTATTGAAAGTCACTTTCCTGAACTTGATTGTAGATGTATTTATTTTGATATATATTGATATCATCACGCGAATATCACAAGCTAACTATTGCAGTAGTTTTTAAATTGAAGAAATTTAACTAGAAGTGGTAATTGTACGTAAACTATAATAGATAGGCATATACTGTCGCGGGTTTAATTGTGCAAAATAATGAGTACTTCAAACGTGTAGAACATTGTTTTTATGTATCATCTATAGTTTTCGCAGCGCACGCGACATAAGCACGCCGATAAGTGATTTTTGCTATACCCTCCGTTACATTATTGAAATTTTAGCTAGGTTCCTGAAGGAAATTTGGGATAAAACTTTAAACGGGACCAATGGGAATGTCTACAGCATCGAACAAAAAAAGAATCATGTAAATCGGATGAGAAACCCCAGAGTAATCGGTGTACATACATAAAACAAAAAAAAAAAAAAACTAAAAAAAAAAAATATACCCACCGAATTGATAACCTCCTCCTTCGGTTTTTGAAGTCGGTTAAAAATAGAGTATACTTAAAACACCATTATTTTCCGTCAGTTGTTTATGTTTCCAATTTCTATAGAAGTCGGATCAATATGTTGTTTTTTGAAGGTTGATTGGAATCATATTTTTAGCGCAGCCATAAAATTATTAAATATATTTGATACCGTTCGCCGTCTCTCTGATTATCAATGAATTGTGTTTATTATTTAAAATACTCGGAAATTGGAAGGAATTCGCTTTCTATATATAATTTTACTAACGAAACGGAATGTTTATTAATTTTGGGACTGTAAATGGAATTGGGAACTGGGAAAAATAAATTAATGAATTTAGTTTTTGCTGTATCAATTCTTTGTCTACTATGTAACGAATTTACGTTACGGCTAGTTCTAATCTATACTAATATAAAGCTGCAGAGTTGGTTTGTTTGTTTGTACGCGCTAATCTCAGAAAATACCAATCCGATTCGAATAATTCTTTTTCTAATGGATAGCCACATTCAACGGGAAGGATATAGGCTTTTTTTCATCCCAAAATTCTGACGGGAACGGGCACAGCGCGGGTAAAACCGTGGGGCGCTGCTAGTATGTTCTAAAGATCCAATCAAAGACAGCAGAGTAAATAAAAGACAATCTGCTTTTTGAAGTTTACTTACATAGACACATTTCATAGAGTTATCTGCAATCCTATGCTGCCTATAATCCAAACTGCCGAAACCTTGGCGAAGGGCCTCGCCCTAAGTATGGACTAGTGATGTAACCAATACTACTTGTACGAATACGAATGTTCGGTTTTTATATTCGGCTAATACCAATATTGGGCACTTCACTGTTTTTTTGTTACTTTTACGAATACTCGAAATGGTATTTGTTGATTTTAGGTGAAGTCTTTTTTGTAATGTGTTTTTTTGTTTCCATTCCAATATTTTTTAAATTTTACGCTATAAGAATTATTATATGGTCTTCCAGAAAGACAGAAACGAATGAATCCGAATATTCGGTAATTCGGGAATCGTTACATCACTACATTGACGTCTGGACGATTCTAAATATATTATAGTTTGCTATAGTATAAGGCTAATGACTTTTATAATTAGATGTCAACTGAACGTTTCTAATAGCTTTAGTAATAATATAGATATATTTCAAACTATTAAATATTGTTTGTGGTTATATTACTATGTTGTCTGCGACCCCCATTACTAAATTCTTGGCTAATTAAATGATACAGCAAATTGCGCAATAATATAATTACCTGTATGTCACACGCACTACTGCGCAATGGCCTCTCATCTCACTAGATATAATAAGTAACTGCGACCAATTTTGAATTGAAGCTACGCTTACGGATAAACATCGCTTTTATTTTACATTTTGATCTGACCACGGTTTCGTAGTCTTCTGTGACCACGGGTCCTGTAAAGGGCCGAAACGTTAGATAAAAATATAAAATACTAGCAGCGCCCCGCGGTTTGCCCGCGTTGTGCCCGTTTCCATGGGAATTTCGGAATGGAAAATAGCCTATAACCTTCCCGTTGAATGTGGCTATCTATTACAAAAAGAATTATTCAAATCGGACTGGTAATTCCCGAGATTAGCTCGAGAATACAAACGAACAAACTTACAACTTTTACCTATTTATAATATTAGTATAGATTATAAGTATATTAGTAAGTAAAGTATTATTCGAATCGGATTGGTAGTTCCTGAGATTACCGAGTTCAAACGAACAAACTCTTCAGCTTTATTAGTATAGATAAAAGTCTGTCGAAAGCTTTTATTTTCGGAGGCATTCAATACAATTTCTCTTTGCAGTTTACTACTCTATCAATGTTTATAAATAAAAACACGGCAGACCCAGCCTACGTATATTTAGTACATGCCTACATGTAGGTTTATCTTTACGAAGTATCCTTTACATAACCTGTTTCCAAGTAATATCTATGTACCTAGTTACTGAGTGCGCGACAAAGTTTGAACTCCAATGAGGTTTGACGATTTACCAAAGAGTTTTTACTCGTATTCTCGGACTTTTTTTGTCTGTGGGTAGAACAGGTTTAATTTTTAGACGAATGAACTGAGGAGTGAGTGAAGGACTCTTTGACGTCTTAACCCCAAGTCTACAAGACTCCAGTCTCGATAAACCATCTCTATAACTAAGTAACAAGGTAAAGTTTTGGAAATCAATTCTTAATATGTATTATAATTTCGAAAACTTACTGTGTCTTCTACGCCTTCACGTCTAAACCACTGGACCGATTGAGATGAAATTAAGAACAAAGATAGTTTAGACATTGGGAGAGGCATATGTTTTGTCCCGAATTTTAGAATTGCTAAAAAAGTTAATAAGTTCGTGTAGGTGGCCATCCCTGGTGTCGGAGTTGGTAGACCGCCTCAAGGCCTCCGACTTGGTCTATCGATTGGAACGACTGGGATCGACAATTTAACATGCCCTCCATAAATAGCACGGTAGCGCTCAGATAGAAATGCCACTATCGGCTACCCAACAGCCTTACAGTGGAATTTTTTGGCTTCGCTTTTTGTCCAAATTATTCAGAGACTTCAAAATCCTTCAATCTCGTCACTAATATTATTTTAACACTATGTTTTTTCCATCGGCGTTTTTGCCCCAATCAACTAAATTATATAATGTACCTAATGCTTACTCAGTGCTTATTATTGTATGGTCAAATAGTTTTTATTGTAATGTTTAAACACGTGACGCCATTGTCGGGTTCTTTCCCGCGGTTTTCTTGTTTTATTTTTTATTTTTTGTCTGTGGTTTTGTGGTGAAGATAATATTTGTAAATAAAATGTAATTGTAGTGCTTGGTAATGTCCATATTTATGGCAGTGCTTTGGAGTGTAAATACGTACAATTGTCGGTCCCGATTATTTCAATCGTTAGACCATGTCGGAGTTTCTATGTTCGAGTTTATCTTAGAAACTATCAATCCGATTAGAATAATTCTTTTTGTTATAGTTAGCCATATTCAACGGGAAGGTTATAGGCTATGTTTTAACCCGAAAATCCCGCGGGAACGCGCAAAACGCGGCTTAAACCGCAGGGCGCGGTTAGTATATTGATAAGATTTTTGATACACATGCCTACCGCCTTACGCGTATCGTTAGATCTAATATGTATGAGCGACGAGTTTTATCATAAATTGATATCGGTTGCTGAGTCGATGCCCTTTAAAAATACCCGAAATATTACGCGGGCCATTCAATAAGTAACGATTTTTATGGACTTACGGTATTTTATGAAGAACATATAAAGGTTTAAATTTGATATCAAATACGGGTACTACAGACTAACTGTGCTTCGTGGTTTGATCGTGTTGTACCCGATCCTGTGGGAATTTCGGGATAAAATTGCCTTCAATACAAACCTACTTCCTGAATTTGACTATCGTAACAAGAGGTACAAAATATATTTTTCGAATTCAACTGACAAAAGTATTGTTTGTTTGAACGCGCTAATCTCAGAAATTACCAATCCGATTCCAAAAAATATTTTTTAAATTAATAGTCACATTCAACGGGAAGGTTATAGGCTATTTTTCATCCAGAAATTCGCACAGAAACGGGCATACGCGGGTAATACCGCGGGGCGCTGCTAGTCTAACTAGGTATATAAGGCGCGTCTATCACTTTACGCCACACGTCATACATGCCATTATCCAAACAAACTAGGCAAACATAGAATCACATCTTTTCAAGCCATTAGGGTGGAAGCAAGGGTAGGCCAGTGACGTCATCAAGTAGATGACGTCAAGAATGAAATTAATGGCGTCCGAAATTATAGCGATTTGTTCGTTCTTCTGTACTGTCCATTATGATAATTCAGGGACTCGAAATATATCTTGGACTAGCGGCCCGCCCTCGCTTCGCCTCGAGTGAAAGGACCATCCCTTATTAGGGGTTGAATTTACCAAAATCCTTAGTGCTCACTTATATCATGAAAGTAACCCATGTACCAAATTTCAAGTTTCTAGGTACAGTAGTTTCGGCTATATATAAGTCAGTTAGTCAAGTTTTCTTTTTATATTTTACTAGCAGCGCCCCGCGGCTTTGCACGCGTTGAGCCCGTTCCCGTAGGAAATTTCGAAAATACTTTCTTAGTGTACACTTACGTCACTTGAAGAACCTTACTGACAAATTTCATGTTTCTAGGTGTAGCGGTTGAGGCTGTGCGTTGATTATCAGTCAGTCAGTCAGTCAGTCAGGACTTTGAATCTATACTAATATTATAAAGCTGAAGAGTTTGTTTTGTTTGTTTGTTTGTTTGTTTGTTTGTTTGTTTGTTTGTTTAAACGCGCTAATCTCAGAAACTACTGAACCGATTTGAATAATTCTTTCACTGTTAGATAGTCTATTTATCGAGGAAGGCTATAGGCTACATTTTATCCCGAAATTCCCACGGGAACGGGCACAACGCGGGTAAAACCGCGGGGCGCTGCTAGTTTTATATATATAGATAGGTTGTTGATGTATTACTAGCAGTGCGTTGTGTTAATACGCGGGTAAAACCGCGGGGCGCTGCTAGTATTTATTTATTTTACAAAAGCCTTGCAATTACTCGTCGAGTTAAAACGTAACAAACTTGATTTCTCTGCTGTTGAATCGGTCAACAGCAGAGAAATCAGGTTTGTTACGTTTAAAGTTTTGTTTACGTTTATAAAGATGATCTGCCGATGCTCCAAGGTCGGAGTGGATGCCGACGGATTCTGATAGTTTTTTAAATCCTTTTAGCGTTATAAATGGTCTTCTGTTATAATCATCTAGTAATTACAGCCGTAACGAAGGGGTTACTCAATAATTTAAAACAATTTTCAATAATATGTCTATGATTTATCTAAGACTGGCATCGCCCCGCGGTTTTACCCGCGTTGGACCCGTTCCCGTGGGAATTTCTAGGATGAAAAGTAAAAAATTCTTTTTGTAATAGATAGCCACATTCAACGGGAAGGTTATAGGCTATTTTTCATCCAGAAATTCCCACGCGAACGGGTCCAACGCGGGTAAAACCGCGGGGCGCTGCTAGTTAAGTATAAAGTGCCCAAAATCGCGTGCGCTACGTTTACTGAATACCGGTCGTAAAGTTCTGATAAAATCCATACTTTACTGTTTCGGACAGAATTTGAATTACCTTCTAAACAATGAATTGTCTAATTTAAATATTTTATATCGAATTGATTGAACGGTGAACCTATTGTTTGGCCATGAAAATTGAAATTTTATATTGACTGTAATAACGTACATTAATCATGGTAAATTGATTTGTTAGATTGTAAGTGAGTTGAAAGAAATATGTATTGGATAGTTATGTGGGTGAGTAAGGTCGGTTATAGATACACCCACGTTTTATCGGAATGAAAAGGTTCAATTTCTTCGTCGTGATTTGCTCTGAAAAGTCAACAATATACAGGCAGCTGAATTTTATATAAGTCGGGTTTTCCTTCCTGACGCTATAACTCCAGAACGCACGAACCCATTTCCACGGTTTTGCATTCGTTGGAAAGGTCTCGGGCTCCGTGAGGTTTATAGCAAAGAAAAAAAATCCCACGGGAACGGGGGTGCTGTGGGTGAAACCGCGGGGCACAGCTAGTTTACATTATAATTTCTCTTCCTACTGCCTAATCCTCCTCACTGTACTGATAACTTCAGTGAGATGAGAGGTCTTTGCCCAGCAGTGGGACATTACAGGCTAATACTTTACTTTGTATGAATTATACATGTAAAACTTGTTTATACACCAGAAGCGTCCCTAGGCTGTGCCGGTTGCTGTGGGTATTTCAGGATAAAAGTTTCATCCTTTCCAATTACCTTTCTCTTGACTATGACTATTTTTGGCTAATAGCAGCACCCCACGGTTTTACCCGCGTTGTACCCATTCCCGTGGGAATTTCAGGATGAAAAGTAGCCTTTAACCTTCCCGTTGAATGTGGCTATCTATTACAAAAATAATTATTCAAATCGGACTGATAATTCCTGAGATTATCTTGAACATACAAACAAAGTTACAAATGGCCCACGTTGTACCCGTTCCCATAGGAATTTCAGGGTTAAAAGTAGCCTATAACCTTCCCGTTGAATGTGGCTATCCATTACAAAAATAATTTTTCAAATCGGACCAGTAGTTCCTGAGATTAGCGCGTTCAAACAAACATATAAACAAACAGCAGCTTTATAATATTAGTGTAGATTTAATACCGAAATAATTGTTCAAATCCCACTGGTATTTCCAAGATTGGCACGTTCAAATAAACAAAAACACAAACTTCAACTGTTTTTAGTGAGACAAAGTATAAAAAAGAATCGTACATACAGCGAAGCAGCCATACATTTTCGCGACAAAAAATCGTCCGTGTGCAAGTAACCTTATAATTTGCCACTGCGCAAATTCCTGTCGAGATTATTTTAAATGAACAATTACATTTTTGTTGTGTTTCAAATTATAATTCAAGGTGATAATGATAAGCACCAAAGTCGGAAGGAAGGACACAATTTAATGACTTACATACCTAAATTTTGGAGTTAATATTTAAAATGTTAATTATTCATTATCTTTCTAGAGCGCGGTAAATGTTATCGTTATTGGTACACCTAAAGTCTTCGTTAAATAATACTTTTTTAACACAGCTTATCAACGTAAAATAAAATAAATTCTGCTTGTATGGATTACTTTTCTACGTCACAATTTATTTGGCACATTGACAATGTACCTTGTCACATCTATACTAATACTAGCTGCGCCCCGCGGTTTCACCCGCGTTGTACCCGTTCCCGCGGGAATTTCGGGATGAAAAATAGATGTTGTCCGATTCTCAGACCTACTCGATATGCACACAAAATTTCGTGAGAATCGGTCGAGCCGTTTCAGAGGAGTTCAACCACGGTACCCGTTCCCGCGGGAATTTCGGGATGAAAAATAGATGTTGTCCGATTCTCAGACCTACTCGATATGCACACAAAATTTCATGAGAATCGGTCGAGCCGTTTCAGAGGAGTTCAATTACGCACAACGTGACACGAGAATTTTATATATTAGAAGATGTGTGACACCCATGTGAAGTGAAGTGGAGCTTGCGGTGTCTAATTGACTAATCACAGCGCATAGAAATTGTCTTAATCTAGTTATACATAAAATACAGCTAGTTATATATAAAATAATACCCTATCGTAGTTACATAAAAATATGATATAATTGTAGCTATTAAAGGAAACGGTACATTATTAAACAATGTAAAGTTATACAAACATTGGGTAATTATTGTAATTATCGCATTATGATATGAATAAAGTAAGCCTTCGTGAATAGATACTAGTGCTTTGAACGAAGGTCTTTGTCTACGGTAGGCGTTTATCATTTACTAGCAGCGCCTCGCGGTTTTATCCGTGTTTTACCTGTTCCCGCGGGACTTTTGGGATATAATGTATCCCATGTCTTATTCTGGTATATCCTATCCTACTTCCTATCCTACAAATATTATAATTGCGAAAGTTTGTTGTTGTTTGAGGATGGATGTAGGTATGGATGAAGGTTTGTTGCTCTTTCATGCAAAAACTATTGAACGGATTTGGATGAAACTTTAAAGTAATGTAGGTTATACATCAGAATAACATATGGGATACATTTTATCCCCAAATTCCTGCGGGAACGGGTACAACGCGGGGCGCAGCTAGTAGACTACATACATACATAAATCCATCCTCATAAACTTTCGCATAATATTAGTAGGATGTCTTACCTCTTTTGATCGGTTAGAAATAACGTTTTCGTTAACGTAAACTTGTTTTGATAACTTTCAGTACCTACAAAATTATTTCAATATCTTGTTTCGGTCACTATAATCGATTTTGAACTTTGACGACTTAAAAAAAACTGTATGAGGACATTCTCAATTCGCGTAAATGTTTTTTGTACGTCTGTTACGTTATATCTAACTCTTAATGAACTGTTTTTGAAAATTCTTTCGGTACATGAATGGGTAAGCAAAACGGTCCCATATTTAACTGGTTTAAAAAAGTGGGTGTATCCTGTGAGCACGGTTCCTGTAAAGGGGCCGAAACGTCAGATAAAAATGTAAAATAAAAGCGAAGTGTATCCGTAAACGTAGTTTAAATTCAAAATGGTTTAAAGAAACAAAAAGTGGTAGTCCTTATAAAAACCTTCGTAGAAAACGGTTTTTCGTCTGAAAAAGTTATGATTTTTTTTATTAAACTTCCTTTCCTTTGTTTCAGAGAGCGGCCATGCGACGGAGTTTCTGGGAGGGATTCGTAGCCTCAATATCAGTAGTAATAGTATCAGAATTAGGTGATAAAACCTTCTTCATAGCCGCCATCATGGCTATGAAGCATCCTAGAGTAATTGTCTTTGCCGGCGCTATATCTGCGTTAGTATTTATGACCATCCTATCTGCTGCTTTCGGGTGGGTAGCAACAGTCATACCGAGGGTCTACGTGCATTATATAAGCGCGGCCCTTTTCGCTATATTTGGACTTAAAATGCTGAGAGACGGGTGGAAAATGGACCCTAATGAAGGACAAGGGGAACTGGATGAAGTACAAAGTGAATTGAAGAGAAGAGAAGACCAGGTTAGTCCAATGATGAGCGTTTTTAAGTATGTTCTTCTCGGGCTGTGGGATTGACCAATCACAACTAAGCGACGTTTCGGCGCCTAAATGTGATTGATCGCAGCAGTAGATATGTTTATAGTTTTGGAAAGAGAACCTTATTTGGCTGGAAGTAGAGAAGTTTTTTTTAACAGACATTTTCCATAATTTTTGACCATTAGTCAGCAAAATTATGTCTGAGTGTGTGAGGCTTCCTTCCAATGCTACAAAGGTTTTTTCCTTTCAAACTATAGATGGGTTATTTGTCCTTCTTTTCTTCAATTTCTCGGGATTTATTGCGCCATTTTTTTGTGTTTTGTCTGATAGTTACCAAGTAATCTCCTTCCCCTTCGAGTGACGTTAGTAAATAGATTTTGTTCACGTTCCTAAAGTAGTGTGTAGTGCATTTTCCTCAATGTGATGTGTTTTGGTGTAAATAATGTTTAAATTTCGCGGCGAGTTTTTGGCATAACCAAAAAAACTTCTAGTGTCTCCTATTTTTTATAATGTTTAAAGTGACTAGGAAAATTTTAGTACTTTAACAAGCCTGTTAAATAAAGGCCAAAGTCATTTCTCTAATATTATCAGATTTGGAATCGAATATATTTTTTTATCGTGCATTGATTTTGTGTTATCAGTTAATCTTTCACCAAATTTTTGATCGGCGCATTTAGATTGTTCTTATTTGAATAACGATCAGTCCCAATAATCTATCTCTAGCGGCAATCTAAAATTACAGATCCAACTTTGTCATTGTTTCTACGTAAATGAATGTCAAATGTTATCGGTTATTGTAGTCGGCAAATTTTTACATTTATTTACAAAGAAACATTCAAAACTTGATCATCTGATAGCCAGTAGAGATGGATTATAGGTACCGGCCATAAAACAATAAGGTAAGTAAAAGTAGATCACAAAATCATGATAATATGATAAAGAATTATTTTCGAAACAGCCACCGGTGATTACAATCATAACGAGATAAGATACCGCCCGTTCGTGTTGAAATAATTTTATTGTACAATAAAAGTATTCTCGTATTGTTTGCAAATGTTGAATTCCTTATGTTTTATGTTGATTGCTGGTATTAGTTTGTTTATGGCAACGGGGAAGGGGATTGGTGTGACCGCAATTTGAAAAAGTATAATACTGCAGAAAACTCGGAAGTCGAATGGGGTTTCGCCAGAGTCCGCGCCCGGGAGCCCTGGGCCTTCGAAGCCCGAGTCACCCAGCGCCCCTAGCACCCCTACCGCGCCAAGTCCGTCACCGGAGCCCCAACCGGGTACTTCGAAAGCGAAAGAATCAAACCCGTTGACGGTGATCTTGCGTCATTATGCCTGGCAGTACGAATGACACCATAGATATTTTTATTTTTTTACCTTTAGCCTAGCTTCTTTGATTTTAGCACAAATATCATTACAAGTTTCTTTGGCAGAATCAAGTACAAAGGAATTCAGCATTTGATGTAGCTTCTTGATGCATTACTATACATTTTGGAGTATTTTGAAGTATACGTTGTTTCGGCATATAGTTTTCAATTACAATTTTCATGGTACCATGTCAATCCTTTGTAGTGTCATTTTAAATAACTTAAGGCCTATACCCATTACACCGTATCATACCATGACCGTGCTATGAACGTGTCAGGCAAAAAAGTATTCTTTGTATTGAAAAGTATGGTACTATGCTCACTAGACCGTTCAGTCACCAACCAACAACGTCGACTATTCTCGATGAGAATATTTTGCCGGTGCTGACACGTTCTTAGCACGGTCATGGTATGATACGGTGTAATGGGTAGAGACCATTAAGTGTAATTTTGTGATAGCATTGTCTGTATTTGATTAGTAAAGATAGGTAATTTGCACAGCGATAAAGCTTGACACATCGGTTAGTGTAGCAACACATTCGCACCCGCATATTTTGGGCGGCAAATCTGAACTAATGCATTAATTGCTCCGAAACTTTCACAAGCCTACCTGACTGCTAGTTCGTGCATGTGTGTATCTATTTGTTGCTTTATCCCACGAGCGCCCTCAAGCCATGCTTCTGTAGGTAATTCTACATACAAACACAATGTCTTAGTGTGCACCATGGTCAAAATTGTCTTTGAAGTAGCGGCAGCGTTTAACCAAACTTACCATGGTTAGATACTGAAAAGATTTAAGACTATGTGCAATTAAGGCCCTGAGAGATAAAGTCTTTTTGATTGTTCTTACAAAATTATATAAATAAGATACAACTCTTTACTTATGACTGTTCTACACTGTTTTCCAAATATATCCCTATGACAATTTACGATAGGAATATTCCGAGATAACAATAAAATTTATGTGAAAGAAACATTAATTTATCTGCGTTATCTTTAGTGCATCAACTCTATTTGCCAAGCTCTTAATTCATTACTCCTTTTCATCACGATAGTTCTGTAGCACGTATGCTTTTTATAATGTTAGTCTATACAATGCTTTGCATTTTTGATGTTTGTAGTTCATAAGTATTGTCGTTGTAAGCCAGATTTCTATGTTTAATTTAGTATTTGAAGGTTTGAATTTTTTAAGATTAATAATGACATATTAAAGTTGTTTACGTCTTCCCATGACGCAAATGATGAAGACCAAATAAAAACTAGGTTCTTTGCCAAGAACTATATTGGTTTACAGTCAAGGCCGACGACATATGGGATTGGAAAAATACGTTTCGACCTTGGCAATAATGCGCCTTAATAAAACTATTAAGTCTCGCAAAACATCCCCATTTTGACTTACGAGTTTAACATTTTAGGAAATTGTTCCTTTTTTAGTATAGAATGTACAAAAAAATTAACAACGTTCAAAGCATTAAAACCTTTGACTAATAAACAATTTCCGTTTCAGCAAGACAAGGAAGAGACGCTCGATATGTTAGAACAAGGGCAGCAAGAGAATAGGCGGCGGAAACGAAACGCCATGCTTAAAGTTTTGCTCCAAGCTGCTTCTTTAACATTCCTAGCCGAGTGGGGGGATCGGTCTCAGCTCGCTACAGTGGTGCTAGCAACGAGGGAGGATGCTGTTGGTGTTGTGGTAGGAGGGTCGCTTGGCCACGCGCTATGCACCGGTCTGGCGGTCATCGGCGGCAGAATAGTAGCACAAAAGATTTCAGTGAGGACTGGTGAGAACATTTTATCAATAATATCTATCTATCTTTTGTTTTAATGTTTTGGTTCAGTTCTTCTCTCAATCATCTACTCAAAACTATTATTAGTTAGACGATTTTGTTATTTGATTTTGTTAATGACAGTATGATTGTGTGTATTGTGATCGTGTGAGCGTACTAAACGTTTGACAATGGTTTGTAAAAAAACTACGAATTGATTTGGCTGTTATTCTTTTTGTAGTGCCATATTTCTTAACATAGTAAAGAGCTCGAAAATTGTGAGTAAATGTTTGTATTTATACCACTAGGAGGCGTAGGTTGAAGCAAAGAGTTTCACCGTCATGAAACCTTCTTGAATAGACCCTAATATAACCTTTTTTCTTTTACAGTGACAATTATCGGTGGTGTAGTGTTCCTATTCTTCGCTGTTAGTGCGCTTATCATGGGCCCCGGCAAATAAATATAGACAATAAACCTAATGTAAGTGACAATACAGTTTAGAATTAAATTACCCAGCGTTGTACAGTTTTAGTGCATTTACGACGATCAAAAACCGGTTGTAAAATGTAAAACAAGTTTGACGCGAGCTGTCAAACAAGCGTCAAATTTGACACCGAATGTCATTTCGACTTTGACAATCCCAGTTAATGTGTAACTGTGATTTCGAGGAAATTGGAATTGTATTTGTAATTCAAATCTGGAATTAGATTATTTTGTTTTTATGTGGAACGCTTTTGGTTCGCGTTACATAAGAATGCAAATGTGAGAGTCAGATTGTCAGCTAACTACATATTTAATTCTGCTTTAAATTAGTAACTATTTTCATCACAACACAGTGCATACTTATCTGACGCGCACTTGAGACACTCAATGCAATAAGCTAAATATTTCCACAAATAAGAAAGTAGTATTTCTAGAGTATTCTTATTGGTTAGTATCAGAGGACTTTCCGGTAAATAAAACAAATGTCAAATGCTGATAATCTTGAGTACTGTATAAAGTACCTAAGATAAGGGTGGCTTTCCATCGAGCTATGCTACGTTTGAGATGTTGATGGATAGCACCATCGCTACGAAACTTTGCTATAATACTTTTGATTTGATTAATAGATATGTTGTTGTAACATTGTGATGCTATTTTCGATAGTTGGCAAATGAAGCATAACAACGTAGCTTAGCATAGCACTGGTGGAAAGACAACCTTAGACACTCAATTACAAACTACTAGAGTTCAATATATATTGTTAGATAGAATTAGATACGAGTGAATGACTGAATTTCATGGAAATTATTAAAAGTATCTTTCTGTAAAATGTTTGATACCTACCTTTTTTTAATCGTAGAATATGTGGGTAGTTTTCTTTTTCAATTTAACTTTTTACGTAAATTCTGACACCTGTCAAAAATGACATTCACAACCACTTTTGGAGAGAATCGAAAAATTTATTGTACATTTTAAAAGATCGTGAGTAGGTATATATGTAGTTAATTATTTAAGTTATTTCGAGATTTGTATTCTATTGGAAATAATATATTCTTTTAACGTTATAAAGTAAATTAAAACGCCCTTTTTACTAACATTTGCGAGTCTGTGATGTTCTAGTGTAATGTATGTTAATACCACAGAGTTGACATTTGGCTGTGTAGACTGCGCATAAGTAAAAACAATCTAGAAGAAAGCATAGACTACTGGCCTATCCTAGATTATTTTTTAAAGCTATACGAATTTATATTATTTACTGCCACATTAGAGACGTGACACGGACAATTAACAAATTGAAGTAATATAACGAATGTCAAAAAACATAAATTAAATAGTGATGAAATTATTCACTGATCGTCACTCAGAGTGACTCACAGACGACACGCGATTCCTTAAGAGAGGTTAATAAGTAAGTTTTGTCATACAACATATGAAAAGTTATGTCAATAATGAATTGTCGATTTAATTGACGTCTGAGTGCAGGAGTTAATGTCAAAAGTCACTCGTACACTCGTTATGTATGATGGCAACTCTGAGTGCGCCAGTTAATCTTTGAAGTTGTCAAAATATCAATAGCCAATCAGGTGTTATTAGACTGCGATTAAAATATCAAAAGATGCCGACGATATTTTCCAAAAATCTAAGTTTGGTGTTAAAGTCCGTGCTTGGGTTAAACCATTTTTTTTTAGGTAAATACTTTATATGACATGATAGCACATAATATGATAAGTACTGTGTTTTAATTGGTGATTATAAAAATTGACAAAGAAAACAAAATGAATGAACGAATGAATTTGTGATTGACGGAAAATTCGAATTTTAAACATTCAAGTCACAGTATTGATTATGTCATGTCTTCTCGCCTTCTGTGATTCGTTGTGCTAGCCGGGCTGATTGGCTACTCTGGTTGTCATTTTGACAACTGTCATCAATAGCCGCGTACCCACCTAGCGCACAGGACCGCGAGCCGTGGCTCGCGAGCCAGCCTCAGTAGTTTTGTTCAATTTACACGAGGCCGCCTCGCGAGGCAGGCTGAGCCATCATAAGTCGTGTATATTCAGCTGCAGCTATTTTCCTAGCTTCGCGCGCGAGCCAAAACAAAACCGTACCCACCTAGCGCACAGGCTCGCGAGCCAAATGCTCGGCTGGTGTGGACGTGCCTCGGGCTGCCTCGGGCGCGCGTTTGCTCGGCTGAGCACGGCTCGGCCCCGAGCCATCTGTTGTCGGTAAACTTGACGCGCTCAAAGGTGCCTCGGTGAGCGCTGTGTGTTAGGTGGGTACGGTTATGTTTTGGCTCGCGCGCGAAGCTAGGAAAATAGCTGCAGCTGAATATACACGACTTATGATGGCTGGCTCGCGAGCCCGTGCGCTAGGTGGGTACGCGGCTTATAATGAAAATATATAGCACTATAGAAATCTATGACCGTATTTAAGCGAGTTTACTAACCGAATTTAGCTATCTGCTCTGCTCGTGCTAGTAAGCTAGTGAGTGTTTGCCCTGGGCGAGTTGGGAACAGATAGTATACTTGCCATTAGTAATCTCGCTCATATGAATGGGACTAGATAAAAAAATGATTTTCTTCTTCTTGTAATTATGTAAATTAGTTATTAATTGACTTCTCGGTTAGTTAATAACGATTTTATTACCTTCATTATTATATTATGATAATTTGGAGGTTCTGTATAGTATAATTATTTTATAAAAATATAGTTTAACAAAGCTGGTTGTTAATAACTCCATTAGCGAATTCGCTCTCGAATACTCAGTCACTTTTTTGTAATGAGTATAGACACGCGTCTCTGTGTGAGTAAATCAGTACTGTAGGCAAGATCATTGTTTAAATTAATTTGACATAACTCACTGCGAATAATTATCGAAAGAGTTTGCTCAAACCTACCTACGATACTGTCGCTATTTCGAAGACAATTTTGACGCGGACCACGAGGCAATGTGTGTGTACAATTACCTAACACAATTACAATTACGCGTGAGATAAAATGCCTGTTTCTTATTAAATTTATCAAAATTGTATAGATTTGAGATTTGGGCGCTGCTATTTATTTAGTTGGCTGAGTATTCGGGCTTCACATTTTTATTGTAGTAGAATCTCCATATTTCAGTATCGGAAAAATGTTGCACGGACTAATTTTAAATTTGTATAGTGGTATTAAGAAATAAAATTACAAATTTTTTTGGTGAAAAAATCGTGTTTATTTGCACTGTACAGTTTAAAATTGGTTGGCGCCATTTTGTTTCGAG
Source organism: Cyclophora punctaria (assembly GCA_951394245.1). Lineage (NCBI taxonomy): Eukaryota > Metazoa > Arthropoda > Insecta > Lepidoptera > Geometridae > Cyclophora > Cyclophora punctaria. The sequence goes on along the minus strand of OX596192.1, from coordinate 3,765,505 downwards.
TCTATGTTTTTTTAAACGTGGTATTAAAATATTTCCCGTCTTACTCAATATATTTCTAACTTTATAAGTTTGGCGGTTATTTTTGTAAGTACAAAATGTTTTAAGGAATCGAGAAATAATATGAAACGAATTATTAAGAAACTGTAATGCATTTATAAATGTTTAATTTCTTAAATTATTTGTTGTGGTAACACTGGAGAACAAATTCAACCAATAGAATGCCTTTAAATTGATGTTGTTGAAATTATATGAGAAAATATAATGTAAAGCTTCGCTAGTTGTTGTTATGATAATGTAAAAAGTATTATTTTTATGTATGAGAAATGAATAAATTGTGTAAATAATTTATACATTTATGTTTTATTTTTAACTCTATGTTTACAGGACATCTCCACTTATAATTTAGTTTCTATGTATAATAATCAAAATAGTATAGTCAAAAAAAGAATAACTTAGATTATTTTCCGTCTACAAATGAAGAGAGAATGTGTTAGTGAGTCTCACAGATCTACAACACAAAGGATAGGGTATTAATAGACTGGTGATACTGATGCAAGTCAGAATCTTTTCAAGTACTGCGATTGGCTGATTCCATTGCCCGCTGCCTTCCTCACTGAGGCCTCAATCTATCAAAAATGCAAAGGGAATTATAAAAATAAAACAAGTTATTTATAAGTCTTAATCATTTATTGAATTAAAAAGCTGAAAGATATAAAAATGTTATCGGACATAATCACTCTTGATAAGATATAAGCTGCATCAAATCCGGTTGATCTGATCATAATCTGCTGTCAAAATTATATGATTGATGTAAATTTAATAGTTCCAACTTTAATCATAATATCTTTACGTACCTACCGAGCGAAAACTTATCAATTTTCCAAGGTATCATCGTTAAGGTACTGACCGACGAGGCGTGATGTAACATTCACAGCGAGCTAAGTCCAATTTATTCGCATTAAAGAGTCGCTAGTTGGTCGCTGCGAGCGCCGTGTTTCTCGGAACGAACGTTCGGTGTAACACGTTACATTACGCTTTGTAACGCCGGACAGTACTCGCCTTAAAATGATAATATTCAGTTTCATACAATTAGCCTACCTAATTGTATGAAACTGAACAGGGTCACTCATGAAAATAAAACTAATACCTAAGTAGATTATGAAAATTTAATCGTTAATTGATTAAAACAAATTAATGATAGTACCCTAACAGAATCAGAACCCTTGATCAATGTAATTATAAATAGAGATAATATTATAAAACTTAGTTCTGAAAAGTACCGCAGTGGCGCTACTGTTTCTTATTTAAATCTTATAAAATAGTGTCAAAGCCAGGGTTGAGACAAGATTTCTTAATGCAAATAGACTTTACCGCAATTTGATAAGCAAAGTATGACTTTAGGGTACAATTTTGAATATCAACTAATTTAGAGTGACCTAGGGGGTAGTTATCTCTTCACGCGTGGGTGTTTTAAGACAAGTCATGCACATGCAAAATCAATTAACATAACAATAATAATGATTAAAAAGCAACAATTATTAATTAATTAACAACAAAAAATAACCATGCACCAATGTGATAAATCAACAAATATTTTACTAAATTATTAGTAGAATTTTCAAAGCTAAAATAGTTAGTATAAAATCGACATGATTAGTATAAGAAATGAGAAAACACAAGTATAAATTGTCATATTTTAAAATATAACATGATTTAGTCAAAAACGTAATATACCTTATAAAAGTCAGTCATTGTAATATTAGTAACACACATATTTTAAAATATCTATAACTTGTTGCAGTCAAAAACATCACTTTAATTATTATTTTAAACTTATTTTATTATACGACTAATATGCGTGAAAGTCAGTCATTATAATATTAATCTAAACATACTACTAAATAAACATCACAGTTGTTTACTGATTCCTAACAAGATTTGTGTCATGCTGTGGTGTCATGTAAGTTAGACAGACATAGATGTCTACAGAGAAAAGAGTAAGGAAGAGAAAAGAGCATAAATCAAAGGAGAGATGAATAGACATGGATTCAAAAGTATTGTCACCTATAAAACCTGAATAAGGCTGCGGCTCCATTGAGGCGGAGACGAGCGGAGCTGAGAGGAGCAGAGCTGTGAAAAGAGGTATGTGATTCCACTGAGGCGGAGACGAGCGGAGCTGAGATGTGGATTTCACGTAATATATGATTGTTCGATCCCCACACGTCTCCTCTCAGCTCCGCTCGTCTCCGCTTGACTGTTTCCATTGAAGCGGAGCGGAGACGAGATGTGGATTTCATGTAATACGATTGGTCGATCCCCACACGTCTCCTCTCAGCTCCGCTCGTCTCCGCTTGACTGTTTCCATTGAAGCGGAGCGGAGACGAGATGTGGATTTCATGTAATACGATTGGTCGATCCCCACACGTCTCCTCTCAGCTCCGCTCGTCTCCGCCTCAATGGAGCCGCAGCCTTAGGGTGCGTTTCTATAGAAGCGGAGAAGTACGGGCTTAATTAACCAATCACAACGCATTAGATTTGTCAAACAACGTTATGACATTATAATTGACACTAGCAGCGCCCCGCGGTTTTACCCGCGTTGTGCCCGTTCCAGTGGGAATTTCGGGAATTTTTTTACATGAAAACCTTCCTCTTGAATCACTCTACCTATTACAAAAAACCGCATCAAAATCCGTTGCGTAATTTTAAAGATTTAAGCATACAGACAAACAGACAGCTCCGTTTAAATGAAAACGCATCCTTACATGAACAAATTAAAAGCCAACAAGTTATCTATCTATACTAATATTATAAAGCTGAAGAGTTTGTTTTGTTTGTTTGTTTGTTTGTTTGTTTAAACGCGCTAATCTCAGAAACTACTGGTCCGATTTGAAAAATTCTTTCAGTGTTGGATAGCCCACTTATCGAGGAAGGCTATAGGCTATTTTTCATCCCGAAATTCCTACGGGAACGGGCACAACGCGGGTAAAACCGCGGGGCGCTGCTAGTTTGCTAATAAACTTGCCCAGTAAGCTAGCAATGATTATACTTACTTTTTAAACTCACACGATTTGCACTCATTATACTAAATGAAACGGGTCTGTATCGCGTTAGAATATATAACGTATTTATTAAAATCGTACGTCATTTCGAGGGGATTACACCGCTCGTGGTCACGGGATGACTACGTGGTCATCCTAACTAATATTATAAATGCGAAAGTCTGTCTGTCTGTCACGCTTTCACGCCAACTAATGAACCGATTTCAGTGACCGATTTGAATGAAAATTGTTACACAATTAGTCCAAAGCCTGAGAAAGGACATAGGCTACTTTTATCGCGAAATTCCTGCGGGCACAGCTAGTTTTATATATTCTAAAGCAATATAGACCCGTTTCATTTAGTATAATTAATTATACTGTGCGAGTTTACTAGTGAACAGTGAACTGGACCACATAAGAAAACTGCATTGAAATTAAACTCTTGACTAACACGAATCTTGACATTGCTTAAGACAGCACTAGTGCCCATCTCCCGAGGACTTGCATTCGATTGAAGGGTTAAGACAGAAGGAAGACCAGTTCAAGAGACAGGGAAAGATAGAGTTCTGTCGAAGACATTGAAGAAAGACATAGAAAAGTATAGTCAAGTCAAATAAATGGAAATATAGTCATCGCACGCGTCCAAGACTGCTTGTCTGAGCGTCGGGTCTCTCGCGTTGAGCGCTGCCGTGTGCGAGGGGAGGAACAGGCTGATGCGTTGGATCTCCGCCCAAGAGTGGTTTAAGGTGCCTTGGGACAAATATGCGTTTAAGATGAGATAGATATGAGTGAGGGTTTTTCACTAAAAACCCAAGTACAGAGACAGGTCCCAAATTATTAGACATTATGAAGAATATTAGATATTTATTGGATAATCTGGTCCGGGGAAGTATAAACTGACTAAAATATAATCATATGTTAGCGCAATTGATTCGATAGAAGAAGTACAGAGATATATAATTAACTAGCTGTGCCCTGCGGTTTCACCTGCATTTTTTTTCTCACTGCTTACCGTTTAAACCTTCCCTGGACTTTCATGAATATTTAATGAACAAAATTAGCCAAATCGGTTCGGCCGTTCTCCAGTTTTAAGCTGACTAACGAACAGCAATTCATTTTTATTTATATAGATAGATTAAGATATATAATAATTAGTGATTTTTCTGGTTGCAGGATATTTGGTGGTAAAATATGGCATATAAAAATATAAAAGCCTCAATATTCAATTAATTGTGTTAGTAACTAATTCCCAACGTAATAACAATATACACAGCATGCTAAATTACTAATCAAGCTGAACACCATCACCAAATGAATTTAACTAAGAAGTTAAGAACCAATATAATGGAACCGTTTGTGTAGTTTTGTGAACTAAATTTTTTGTAAAATTATTAGGTTTTGCCCAACAGCGGGCAAAGGTCTCTCATTTCACTGGATATGTCAGTAAAGTGAGGAGGAATTAATGTTATCATCTAAGAAATCTTTTTTGGCTATTGTCCAATCAGTTTATTTTTTTACTAGCAGCGCCCCGCGGTTTTACTAGCGTTGGCAATCCATTTAATTGGTAGCTTCTGAAATTATTGCGTCCATACAAACAAATAGACATAGAATCAAACTCTTTATATTAGTACAGACGGATGTATCCACTCATCTTTTCTCTGCTTCCCAAATTCGTAGTAGTCAAAATTAGTTTTGACTATTTCAGTTGTGTTGACTAATTTATAGTTAAATAAACTATATTTAGTATTGCCGCGGCTCTATAACTCTGGAAACCAGGATTGGTAAGGTTGACCATCCACTCGATGAAGAAGAGAAGAAGAAGAGTATAACAATGGTATAGACCGCAGTCCCTATTACAGGGATCATTCGTGCGGTGGGTAATTACCCCATTACCCTACTAGAACCATCCCTGTGTTCCTGCGGTACAGCAGGCGATGCTGTAGCTCGTAGCTAGTATGCAAGCTCTCAGGCAGTGAGTACTGACCGTAATAGCGCAGCGGCCAGTGGTCGCGGTGATGCGCGCGCGTCAGCAGGCAGGCGGGCGCGTCGCCGGGCGCCAGCACGCGCGCCGGCCACCACGCGCAGCCGCGCAGCTTGTGCCACACCACGTCGTCATATCTGCAGGGTGTTGACATTGTTTTTGTATGATGGAGTAAGTCAGTGAGACCGAGCCGGTCTGTAAATCTATATACTAGCAGCGCTCCGCGGTTTTACCCGCGTTGTGCACGTTCCTCTGGGAATTTAAGAATCGCTCGACCGATTTTGTGCAAACTTCACATAAACCATCTACTAGATAGTCAAACAAAGCCTAAACATTTGGTTTGGATAGGTGAGTCCGTTCTTCTACACTAATATTATAAAGAGGAAAACTCTGTTTGGTTGTAATGAATAGGCTCAAAAATTACTGGACCGTTTTTAAAAATTCTTTCACCATTCGAAAGCTACACTATCTACGAGTAACTTAGGCAATTTTTCATCCCGAAATTCCCACAGGAATGGACACAACGCGTGTGAAACCGCGGGCGCTGCTAGTGAGTTATAAAATTACAACGAAAAGTGGCATTGATTTTTATATTTATAGATTAGGTAGAGCCGGGTCTCAGTGGGGCTGACTCATAGGCGTTACCTATGGGACTGGGTGAACGCGCAGAACGCAGCCAGTATTATTAAAGCATACAACTTTACATACCCAACCCGAGGCCCCCACATGCAACTAGGACACAAGTCCATGTTTTCTTTCTCCTTGCGCACGGTACATTTAGTGCGGGTACTCGACAATATCTTCTCAACTAACGTCACTGGTTTCGGAGCCTTTTTCGGCGGGTTTTTGCGATCTGTAACATTTGAAAAATAGACATAAGATATGATTTTGTGAGAGCTTTGCTGTAGTATCTAACTGAGTCATAGAGATTGAGTTTTATAATCATACTGATACTAAACATACTGCTCGCTTCAACCTAAGAAACCAGTATGTCTATACTAATATGTATTATAAAGAGGTTAAATTTGTAAGTTTGTTTTTCTATAATGGGCAAGTAAACTGCTGGTTGTCAGAGTGCCTCTCAGACAATGCTATTAAATTGTATAAATTCATGGCATTGTCTGGGTAGGCCATAGGCAAGTAACCATGAGGCTGACATGACCCACCAGGGTGGTCGAAGCCTTGTCAAAAATTAGAATAAAAAAAAAAAAGTTTGTTTTTTTGTATGTTCGAGCTAATCTCGGGAATTATCAGTCCGATTTGAATAATTATTTTTGTAATAGATAGCCATATTAAACGGGAAGGTTATAGGCTATTTTCATCTCGAAATTCTCACAATTTGGGTAAAACCGCGGGGCGTTCCTAGTATCTAATAAGATAATAACTGTCTGATTTAATTTGAAAAAAGTCTATTTTAAGTACAAAAAGTTTTTTTTTCAAGTCAGACACTAGGCCAGGTGAAGGCATTAATACTAACGCAGTATAGACATCAGCCACTCTCGCCTGCAAGGCAGGTGGAAGCTTGAGGGACAGTTGAGACACGCCCGCAGTTTGTCAGTCTTGCCGCACACCAGGCACCATGTTGTGTGCACTGTGATAGCATCCTTGGATGAGTTCTGAGAAACGGGCAAACATAGTTCTGACTTAGATAAATAAAGTATGTATTATAAGTTGATGCAGGTTACTCGTTTTTAGACCACTTAAAGGCTTCATGGTCTAACAATTAATAGAATAAGGCGAATTCTGAAAGACACATAAACAATAGATTCAAATTAATGGTGTGATAGTGTCCTTATCTTATTTTTTTATTAGGTACTTATCTTCCATTCCACCACTTTCAATTTGTGATACAATTCATTAGAAATTAAAACAAAACATCACTTTTGATAGTGATATACTCATAAAACTATTAACAAAGGCAGAAAATCTCAGAAAATCTTATTTTTGCAACTAAAACTTGAAAAATCTGTATAGAAAATATACAGATTTTTCAAGTTGTACTGTTTGTCTAAAAACAAGAGCACACTCACAGAATTTTCCCCCAGCACCTTCCCGCTATCTCTCTTCTCACTCTGCTTATGAACAAAATTGTATCTCCAGCATTGGTGCAGATAATTTTCTATCTCTTTCTCCGACACTACATTCTTCAACACCATCTCTATCTTATCCTCTGTACTGGCATCTACATTGAGGAGATAATCCAAGGAGTCTTTATGCTCATCAGGATTGGCTATCATAGTGTTGAAATATGTATCAAACATGACCTCTTTGCCGCGACGGACAAACTCTTTGAAGGCATTTTCGTATTTGCCTTGTTTTAGTGGCATATGGAGGAGGTCGTATGTGGTGTTCAGGTCGGGTACTTTGCTTATTTTAACTTCAAGCGGTACTACATGCTCCTCCTTTGGTTTTCTCTGTAATTTAAGCAGATATGAGATTATTTGTTGGTGTTGTGATTGTGAGGTGGCTATATAAGAACCCTGCTTTATATTATTTTGAAGGTAATTGTAGGAATTCTGGAATTAAAAGCAGGCTATAAGGAGTTAAATTAGTCTGTTAGGGAAATCATTGCATAGTTTTCAAGTGTTCTGAGAATCTATAGATGTGGCTATTAGGGACTAAGTTTGAATCTGATTTCTACATAATAATATAATTAATCTGAAGTTTTTTGTTTGTTTGAACATGCAAATCTCAGGAACTACCAATCCGATTTGAATAAATCTTTTTGTAATGGCTAGCTACATTCAACAGGAAGGTTAGATGCTATTTTTCATCCTGAAATTCCCACGGGAACGGGCACAACGCGGGTAAAATCGCATAGTGCTGCTAGTACTATGTAAGGAAGAAAATTATGCTATTTTTACCTTCCTAGGCACGATAGAAGTTATCCTTTCAGTACCTTCAGTTTTGACCTTTGTAGTTGTAGGTTTCTCGGAGCCGTAAAAAGGCCTGGAACGTCCGGCTAGGTGCATGCACGTGTATGGCAACCAGAACCGCTGGTTTGTTCTACACGTCTCTACGTAGTAGCAGAGCTCCTTTGTGATATTGAGGCCTTCGTCATTACCCGTAATCCCTAGAACTAAAAATTAAAAAAGTTTTTTCGAATACCCACTTGATTGAAAAACTTTTTTCAGTTTGTCCTACTTGTCCGAAAACTTTTACCTACCTACCTAACTTTTTTCAGAGATATTACAGTACAATATAGGTAATTAAATAACTTTATCTGATAATTTAACTGCAATTTAAATTATTTAAGTAAATTACAGACGGTAATTTACCTTTATCATCGTAAAACAAGCCTTTTTCATCTTTTATTACACGCACTCTGGCATAAACTTTTTTACACATTCTAGCGAGGGCGATATCGCCTAATTTCCAGTGATAAATTCCTTTGCTTTCAGTTTCAGAGGCCATAGTTTAATTATTTCTATCAATCTATACCTTTAAAAATATAATAAAAAAATATAATAAATAGAAACTAAAGTTTTCCTAAGTTTGTTTTGAGACCGTCCATTTTTTCCCAATTCTGTATTTTATTTTTCATTCTTGGTATGGTTGGTCTGTGTTTTTCATGTTCAACCTGTTCAACCCCTACCTAACCCAACCTAACTCATCCCCATCCCTTCCCTTCGTCAAGTCTTCATTAATTCATTCGTTCTTTTAAAAAGAACGCCATGGAGGTAGTAAAACTTTAAGTCTGTAGAAACCAATTACGCCATCTAGCGCTGAATAGAAATACCATTTTGATTGCGCTGCCATCTAGCTACTAGTAGCCATACTAAGTTGTAATACGTAATGTAGTTGTAAAAAATATTGATAGATGGCGCTAGTAGTAATTCCAACTAGATTTAGCAATAAAAACTATTATCTACCCGATATTTTTAAATTTGGTAAATCGTAGACAAGGTTTCAGATGTAGAGAGTACACTGAATTCCTTGAATATAGGTAAATTATTTGTTCCCAAATAAACGACTTTTGTTAATTATTTATTTTAAATTAATGTTTGACGTCTCTTCATATTTTTATCTTACCTTGATGGTTCTTAACTATCCATATTTTCATTTAGGACTCCCATATTTATTTACTTAGTATCTAGGTTCAAAATGTATTTTGCTTTTAAAATAGGAGATACAGTTACTCAAAATTTAACCAAAAGTTGCTTACTTAGGTAAGATACCCAATGATAGCTTTTGTCGAACTTGAATACTTATTTTTGTTTTGTAGATAGAATTACCTCCTACAGCCTCCTTTCTAGGTTCTTAGATTTTAACTTAATATACGAAAAACATATCTGAGTTAAATATAATACAATAATACAAAATATTATAGGTATAAAACTACCGTCAAAATCTTAAAAACAATTTATTATAACAACTGTAAAAAAATCAAAAAAGATATCAAAATAATTTACTTAACTCGAAAGCATTCCGTAATAATTATACCTACCTAATTGATAGGTACAGTCAATTATTTAATAATCTATGGTACGGTCGTCCTCTGATCTTCATTTCGTATTCAAACTCAAACTTTGTCTTAATCAAACTTACGACTGACATGAGAAAACCAAATTTAAGTTGACAAGGCAACAAAGTAGGTACCAAACCAACCTATATAGACGCATAACACCTTAGTCTTTTGACCACGGTTCCTGTAAAGGCGACGAAACGTCAGATAAAAATGTAAAAAAAAAGCGAAGTGTATCCGTAGGTAAACGTAGTCTCAATTTAAAATAGATAGGTACCTACTAAACTTCACCACATTTTCATGAGCCCACATAATATTTAGCATCCCTCATATTTACGTTACCGAAAATCAAAGTTCATCTCATGCGAGATAAACTCTCTCTTCTGATTGGTCGGTCCCGCCGAGGCGTGGTCCACGCAGCATCCAATCACTGCGAGATCTAGAGGGACGACTGTATGTACTTACCTACAGATTGTTATGTATCTTATTGTTGCTTTTGTTCAGCGTTTGTCGTTTAATAATAGCGAATCTGATTTATGGCTAGTAATTATGTTTTGTTGTAGATGATGATTATGGGCGAGTTTACTAGCTGCGAACCGGCGAGTAGAAAGCTAGCTAGCACGTCGAAAATGAGTAGGTAAGGTACCTAAGTACAAATGTACCTACAGACGTTTTAACAAGAGGTTACTATGAGTATACCTAGAACTTAATACTTATTTAAGTATAATTAATTATCTACTGAGACAGCTAGCCTACATTTTTAGGTAAATTTATTTTTTTCTTACAAGAGTTAAAATGTGGACTCACTCTTGATATCTAAGTAATACCTAGGTTACCTAACCTAATCTAACCTATTGAAATGGTATTATCTATTTACCTAATCCTGAAATTCCTGCGCAGACTAAACCGCGGGGGCTGATAAGAAATGAAAAAATGTCGGTATTTAAAAGATTACAAGTTACTATTTTTAAATACCTCCCATTTCGACTCCGTTAATTCACTATTTATCACGCCTGTACTCAGACACGTCGAATACTTCCTTAGTAGAGATTTAATAAGTGATATAGACATTTAAGTACCTAATGTATTGAAAATAACGTCAAAGATAAAATAATTATAATAATACGAGTAGATATAGGTAATATAACACCCGGACAAATTCAGACACGGTTAATTAGACCCAAAGTAAGCTCTAAGCTTGTATTATGGAATCTAACTCACTGATACTACCTACTACAAATACATACACAAATACTTTTGAATATAGGTATAATTGACACCCAGACGTCGTCGTCAATAACTATGTCTGCACATATTGTTGGCTCCGGGATCGAACCCGCAACCCCCGACACAGTAAGCTCTCTCTCTGCCACTGCCAACAGGATTGTCAAATAAGTTAAATCGTCAACTAAATTATGACGTAAGTGTTGATAATGAACGTTTCTGATTACGATCGTTTCTGATAAGACTTATGGCGAGACGGTTGCCCCGAGCTCAGTTCAAAAGTCAATGAGATGTCCATTGTTCGTAGACTGCAGTTTGTTGAAGTAAGTAATGATATAAAAAGCGTGATGTCGATCCATCGGGACACAATCGAAACGTTTTTATAGAGCGTAGCTCGTGCCGCCATGACTTCCGGTACAGGCGCAAAGAGTTTTGATATTACGGTTAAAAACAGAACCTCACTCGATTTTAACTGTTATAAATGTTATATTAAAGAAAAGAAAAATAAATATAACGATGATTTGAGAACCTCTTTTAATTTTTAAAGCAGGTTAAATGTGGCATTTGTTATTACGGGAAGACAAAAATCTACTTAACTCGTAATAAATAATTTAAAGAGGTAAAATTTGTAATTTTGTTTGTACTCGCTAATCTTCAAACTACCTGTCCGATTTGAATAATTCTTGTTGTAATAGATAGCCTCATTCAACGACAAAGTTATAGGCATATTTCATCCCGAAATTTCCACGGGATCTGGCTCAACTTGTTTAAAGCTGCGGGGCGTTGCTAGTAAGATTTCCTTATATTAATTCAGCGCCAACCTCTTTTCTCCACGACAGTACGAGTCGTCAGCATCTGTCGTCATTTTTTGTCAGTCCGTTAATTTCTCCAGGTTTTTGTTTCGTCAGTTATTGTTCTTATTGTAACAGGTAGCACGCTTTATCAAGTAGACGTCACATCTTGATAGAACAGTTGGATTTCATCGTTTCTTGACCACAAACAAATTATAGAGTGTAGGTATGTTCCATAGAACTTGAGTGTAGTTAAGAAGATTTAATGTCTATGGTATTTTCATAGAAGCGTCGCATCTATACTAATATTATAACGAGGTAATATTTGTGAGTTTGTTTGTTTGTATGTTCGAGCTAATCTCAGGAATTACCACTCCGAATTGAATAATTATTTTGGTAATAGATAGCCAAATTCAACGGGAAGGATATAGGCTATTTTTCATCCTGAAATTCCCATGGGAACGGGCACAACACGGGTAAAACTACGGGGCGTAGAGTAGTAGATAATTATACACACATGCAGTAATTAGATAATAAATAACTTACAAGTAAGTACTTTTAAGAACAAATCTATTAAGATGCCTAAAAAATCTAACAAGTCACCTTTTAAACAAACAAATTCTTATCAAAATCGGTTCACCCGATTACTCGGTAAACGCGCCTCACCCTAACCGACTTACATTTTGTTCTTTTTAGTTAAATATAAGGAACAAAACGCCGGAAGGTCCTTTAACAAGTTTTTAATTATTTTATAAAAAGTTACTTAATATCCTCCGTGTAGATTGACTAAGCAACGTTAATTCATTGCATTTGTTAAGCAACGTGCAGCTCGACCACTACTTGGATGGGCGGCCGATAGTGGCATTTCTATCTGAGCGCTACTGTGCTTCGGAGGACACGTTAAGTAGTCGGTCCCGGTTGTTTCAACCGTTAGACCATGTCGGAGGCCTTTAGGCGGTCTAAGAACTCCGACACCAGAAGCACTAGCATACTTGAACTTACTTCCTATTTACTAATTAAATTAATGCCTTATTTACTAATACTTAACAGTTCATTACACGACATGCCAATAGCACTTAATATTAATATTGAATATGAACGAGTTCGTTCTTTATTTCCATTCGGTCAGTGAGTGAATGACGTGTGAACTGTGAGTCATGCACGAGGCGCGCGGTTGTCTGTGGCACGAGATGTGGGCGCGAGCGGGTTTGTGTTGGAGTAGTTTATGGATAAGATGGATGCCATATGGATGCCAATGAGAAGAGAAATTTTGTGGCCTGCATAACTAAAGTAATAAAATACCTGTTACCTTTGAATGTGGCTATCCAATACAAAAGTAATTATTGTAATCGGATAGAAGTTTCTGAGATTAGCACTTTCAAACAAACAAAAAAAAAACATAAATCAAACTCAGTTTTATAATATAAGTAGGTATAATATAGATAAGTATATAAGTATTTTTAAATTTATTCGTTACATTTTTAAACCGTATTTTATATGTATACTAGCAGCGCCCCGCGGTTTTACCCGCGTTGTGCCCGTTCCCGTGGGAATTTCGGGATAAAATGTAGCCTATAGCCTTCCTCGATAAATAGACTATCTAACAGTGAAAGAATTATTCAAATCGGTTCAGTAGTTTCTGAGATTAGCGCGTTTAAACAAACAAACAAACAAACAAACAAAACAAACTCTTCAGCTTTATAATATTAGTATAGATATATTACTTTGTTATAAGGAAACTCATTGACCTCCGTTCATCACACTGTAGTCACCATATTTTGTATTATCCGAAGTAACTGAATAATTTCTCCGCTCTCCTCTCCTAACTTGCGCGGTACAGATGCAGCGCATCTCCACCGGGCCGCGAGACGCGCGAGAGATGCGCACGCGCCGGCAGCTGCTGACTCGACGCGCGCCGTTCTCACTGTCTTGATACTTTATGGTAATACTAGTTTATGGAATCGACAGAAGTTAAATAACATTCTTTTTCTTCGTCATGTCAATATGGGTCCAGTTATAATTATGTATATTCAGGCAGACCAAATTTTGCGGAAGCAATTGCGCTTTCGGTGGCTCTGCACAGGTCCTCGATTGTTGAAGGACAAGACTTTACTAACGTTGGAGATGAGCGAGTTTACAAGCTACGATGTAATAATAAGAACTACATAGAATACCAACTAGACAAATTGGAAAAATGTGCCAAATGTACTTAAATTCAGTAGGTAGAATTTCAACCCTCAATGGGGAGAGGGGGGTAGCTATTTCCTGGCGACGTCCATGCCCTCTCCCACAAAATTAGTGAGCCTTTCTTTATAAACCTGATAAGAACCATGTCATAAGAATCACAGAGTCAATAAGAATCAAATAAGAGTCAAGTACCAACACAGAGCGGCGGCGCGCGGCAGATGTATCGCAGCATCTGTTCTCAACAGCTGAGCTACCTGTCCACTGCACTTTCTTTTATTTTTTATTTATTTTATACCTACGTTCGAATAAGATTTATTTTTTAAGAGGTTGTGTTTTGTTTTTTAATCTAGTTTTGATAGTCTTCAAATGTAGGGGACGATTACGCCATCTTTCCTGAATATCGCAAAATATCTTGATCTATTTTTTTGTCTAGTTATATATCTTTTTGTATGAACCATAAATAATCTAGATAAATATAAATTAGCACAGAGGTAGTCTTAATTGATGACTTTTCTTTGACTATTGAAAACCGGATCCTACAACCTGTAACAGTTAATTAAGAAATGTGTCATTAAAAACCGTTACAAAGTAACGTAATGCTGTAACGAAAAACGACCAAATCTGCACCTGGAATCCAAAATATATTTCACACCTGTTGTTTTACAAAAGTACAGTTTTGACCCACTAACCTCAATTTACTGCAAATTTTATGCAAATTAGTTGATAAAATGTAATTGATTTGCGGTTTTAAGGACCTGTATTTTAAGTTGAAAAAATATTGAAATATTCTGCCAAATAGTAAACGTACTCACACGGTTTTTTCTCGCTAGAAATGTGTTCAAATCGTGTAAGTTTAAAAAAGACTTTTACTCTGCCAAATATATCTAGATAACAATTAAAAAAAATAGCAGACATTATGTAAATAAATGTCAAATTAGGTATGATCTGTGTTTTTGCCGCCAATATTTAACATTGACAAGTTCAACAAAGCGTTCTCATAAACTCTACAGTGACGTGACAGCAGATAATTTTCGAACTTAGAATTCGCAGTTCACAGCTTGTAAGCTCGATCCTTTATCCCCTTTAAGCTTAAAGCCCAGTTTCCACTGCGAGCGGAACGGACCCATTAATGACTCCGTTTGGCAGCCATACGTGTTTTTGTTAAGACTGAGGTGTTATCCGTCTATACAAGTAACGCAATGGTAATTAAACGGAGTCATTAATGAGCCCGCTCCGCTTGCAGTGGAAACCGGGCTTTAAGCTTAAACTTAAGCCTTCTAAGCGACGCCCTCTTCTCTGAGTAGGTACTATGTCTAATCCTGAACAATTAGACTGTTTATGTGCACTAAACTACATTCAAATAATTTGTAAAACTGGCTGTATTTCAATACTATGAAAAATTGCCTCGATTAATTATTTAATATGATTTCTGCCTAGACTTAATAAATATGAAAAACTACCTAGATTTCACTGGAATGAAAAATTGCCTACATTCAATCGAAAACTAACCACTAGAGGGTCGAAAACCGTTAAAATAATTATTAGAAGCCACCCACACCTACGGGGTCATTGGCCGGAAATCCTTTGCCCCGGGTGGCAGGTGCGGGGCAGCTGGCCGCTATCTACGAGCACATCTAGTATCCAGACGCGTGCCATGGAGGAATAAAATAATGAGGCTATCATCTTAGGGAAGCGCAAAGGCCTTTGATGCACTAAAGATATCAGTACGTATGTAGGTACAATCTATTTAATGTTCAAAATGTTCAATATGGCCGATTGGCGATTACCCAAAGACAATTACTTTTTATCGCGAAATTCCTGCGGGAACGGGTACAACGCGGGTGAAACCGCGGGCGCTGCTAGTAGATTATAAGTACATATATGTATATTGTATAGTTACTTAATTATCATAATTGTTCACATACACCAACAAAAACATACATAGTAATACAATATCGGAATAGATTCTTATTGAATAAAACAATTTCCGGTAAACTCGTTGATTAAAGACTTTCTTTTATTGAAGTCATATAAATAGATTTCAAAAGGAATGGAAATAGAAAAACATCGGAATCAATTCATCATTATTTCAATAAGTAATAACAATTTGTTAAAACACATTAGTTTAAGTGAACAAGCATTTCTGTGTTTTTTCCCCTGTATATAGGCAACTAGCACCGCCCCGCGGTTTTACCCGCGTTGTACCCGTTCCCGTGGGAATTTCGGGATGAAAAATAGCCTATAACTTTCCCGTTGAATGTGGCTATCTATTACAAAAAGAATTATTCAAATCGGACATATAATTCCTGTGATTACCTCGAACATACAAACAAACAACAAACAAACAAACTTACAAATTTTACCTCTTTATAATATTAGTATAGATTAAACAGCGCAGCGCAATTTGGCAGCGCCCAGCGGTTTACATATAAACCTTCAAACAATCACTATTTAAAAATCCGTATCAAAATCCGTTGCGTAGTTTTAAAGATCTAAGCATACATAGGGACAGACGGAAAGCGACTTTGTTTTATGACGGAAAGTGATAGTTCACTACATAGTACAAAATGAAAGAGCAACACACATACATACATACATACATCCATGCCATGCTCACAATATTTCGCATCACTACATAAAACAAAGTCGCTATTTTTGTCTGTTTGTTTGTCTGTTTGTTTGTTTGTCCGTATGCTTAAATCTTTAAAATTACGCAACGGATTTTGATGCGGTTTTTTGTAATAGTGATTCAAGAGGAAGGTTTTTATGTATAAAAATTCCCGATATTCCCACGGGAACGGGCACAACGCGGGTAAAACCGCGGGGCGCGGCTAGTTTATAATATTAGTAGGACAAAGCGATACTACTGTCCATTCTTCAATCATACGGTTAAAGATAAAAGAAACAATTAAAATAACTATAGTGAAGGTAAATCGTTAATCTGTATCGGTGCGTTGACTTGCGCACGCGCAGGTGCCGGCGCGTGCGCACACACCTTGCGATACAAACAGATTGCACACCGGACTATTGTCTCTGCTAATTGATATCTTTTTACAATAATAGTGTTTTTTTAGTAAAAGAAGTATGTTCGTGTAGGTAGTGGCCGACACTGGTGTAGGAGTCCTACTAATATTATAAACTAGCAGTGCCCCGCGCTTTTACCCGCTTTGTGCCCGTTCCCGTAGGAATTTCGGGAATTTTTATATATATAAACCTTCCTCTTGAATCACTCTACCTATTACAAAAAACCGCATCAAAATCCGTTGCGTAATTTTAAAGATTTAAGCATACAGACAAACAAACAGACAAAAATAGCTACTTTGTTTTATACTATGTAGTGATGCGAAAGTTTGTGAGGATGTATGTATATTTGTTACTATTTCACGAAAAAACTATAGGACGGATTTGAATGAAACTTTACAGTAATATAGGTTATACATCAGAATAACACATGGTATACATTTTATCCCGAAATTCCTAAAGGAATGGGCACAACGCGAAGGTAAGAGATTAAGTTCGGTCATCAAAACCGGAAGTAGAAAACCATATTGACAAGTAGTGTATCACATAGTACCTTATCTATGAAGGTAGATGAGTAAAGAGATCCGTTACAAGACCATATAGTTAGTAACCAGTGTTTATGCACTCTGTGGACCGTATCATGGCGACAAATTGACGCCTGATTATAAACCACAGATCATATACACTCGATCGGTGAACTAATTGAACGATACCGCAATGTGAAAATAATTGAACTGTTGTACCGTAATTGGTCATTCACCGGTCTTTTGTGACGTTTTTGCTTGAGTGCTACCGTGTTTTGAGGTGTTTATGGATGGTCCTATTTTACTTTTCATTAATTGATTATTAAATTATGATATTATAGAGAAATTACACTCTGGACATCCTTTAAGTTCATCGTTTCTATCTGGAACCAAGGTCAACATGTGTTGATCTTCGTTTATCTCGTGAACTAGGATTAAGTATAACTAATCGAGTTCAGTTGTAAAGGTGACATTGGGGCTCAGAGCATTCTTCAAGTCAGTAAATATGCATTCCAATAAAATAAGATGTTGTAAGCGTCCTACAAATGGAGCAAGTATACAAGGTGCGAGTCGGACAGTTCACCTTGAGCGAGTAATTAGATAGGTGTGACATCTAATCGACCTCAAAAATAACTAAACAATTACTTAAGTACTAAAAGTCTCTTTAGATCGGACTTTTTCACTGAATGAACTTATTCTTATATGACACACACACATACGTCAAAATATACACCCTCTTTATGCGTCAGCCATTAAAAAAAAGAATCACTAGTCTCTGGTTAACCTAATACCAATAATGTTCGAAATTCGAAACTTGAATACTATTAACCCGTCTATCTCTTTGTGCAAATCCATCACGATCAATGTTATGATTCAAGCATTGTTTCTGACTCATTCGGTTATACGTCATGTAACAGATTGTTTGAATACTTTCTGTCTATCCGTGACTCACCCTGTATATGAGTTTAATGACATTAATTAATTTGCTTTATGATCTATGGTTTGTGTTGTAATTATATTTTTAAGATGGGAATTCACTAAAGAGGATAGTCGATTTGAGAGTCGATGAGTCGATTCGTTTTTTAGGCTCCTTATAGTTATCAAGGTGTCTTAAATCGATTGATTACTTACTAGCAGTGCCTCGCGGTTTTACCCGCATTATGTCCGTTACTGAGAGAATTTTGGGATGAAAAATAGCCTATAACCTTCCCGTTGAATGTGGCTATTCAATACAAAAAGAATTATTCAAAACGGATTGATAGTGTCTGAGATTAGCGCGTAAATAATATTATAAATATATCTATACCCAACGGAATTTCGAAATGCCTTAGATGTTGGAATAAATTAAATGTGTTAACAAAGCATAAGTCGAAGATCACATAAGTGGTTAAGTTAGGTTAATCTCGTCTCCTCTCAGTTAGTAAACTTAACCTTTATTATGAACCTAACTGAACGAATCGCACGAGAAGCGCAGAATATCCTTATCTTTGTACCTATTTGATAAGAGATGTTTCCAACACACACGTGGTGTACCGCAGCTTCCGTTCATTCGTTCACTTCCGGTCACATGACACATCAATGCTGCCAACTTGACCATCGTTATCGGACCGTTCCCACGTCTACATTCGAATTAGATTTTAAATTAAGAATTTATGAAAGACTGGAGGACTAGAGATTGTACTGCGGTTTTTAACGCGTACTCTTTTCAATGCGAAGATTGAAGAATGTATGATGACGGGATAAGTAGCCCAAAATGTTCACCGTGAATTAGGTGAAGTTTAAAGGTCTTTATTATCAACAATGACATAATTGTTATGTGATACTGATAACATCATTTGACTTAAAATATCCAAACGTAGGTACATACATCGTCATTGCCATCATACTATTTAGGTGGGCAGGTAGATTTAACAAACTCAGTAAAGTAATAAAACTACACTATTTCGTACAATAGTGAAAAAATATTAAAATTAAGTAAACATCTCATTTGACTCTATGTACGAGTAAGTCGGTTGAATTATTTTTGAGTTTCTTGCGAAAGGACAGACTTGTATAGAAGTGTATAAATTGCGTAACAAATTTAATAAACTGCAATTATAAAAATATTACATTCAAAAATTCTAAATGTTGCAAAATTAATAATTATAACGTTGAATAATTTAAAACGCTCATCATCATTTGTTAAAAAAACATGGGTGTTTAGACACTAAGGTTTGGAGTTTCAATATGCACTGAAAATAGCGTAGATAAGTGGGCGTTAGTATCAAGAGAACATTACTTAATCTTCTAAAAGCAAGGTAAAACCGCGGGGCACAGTTAGTTTTCGTTAGCTAGTCACAATGTTATTTAATCTATATATATAAAAATGAAACCCGTTTTTTGTTGTCGTCGCATCACGCGTGAATGGCTGGACCGATTTCACTAATTCTTTTTTTGTTGTATTTGTTATTATTAGGAGAAGGTTCTTACGGAAAAAAATATCAAGAAAATCTCTCAGAAATATTGAAAATTATACATTTAATTTTGCATATTTAAAAAAACACACGTAACGAATGCCAATGTCATTCACAGCCATAGACTATATTGAAAGAGCATTGTTTGTTCGGAAAGTATGATGCACTCATTGCTACGCTAAGGCGGTACGAAGTTCGCCGGGTCAGCTAGTTTATAATATAATACATGTATGCAAGTGTGTTGTTTTCAACAAACAAAAGACGATTTATTAATTAAAAAGAAATGTAATTGACAGGATATCCTGAACCTTAGCCAACATTATAGACAAAATGTCAAATTAGATACTTCTAAATTTAAAAACTGTCTTCGAATTAACAACGTAACGATTTAACAGTCGATATAATTGCACAAAAATGCAAATAGCACATCCTATTGTAAATTAAAACCGTTTTAAAAATGTATTTTATGCAAAATTACATAAAACAGAATTAATTTGAATTTAAAATGTGTTTTGGAGGTATCAAAGATCAGGGTGCCATATTGTTTTTTGATTTAAATAATTAAAGAACGTCGATTCGATTCCGATACTGTGTTCCGTTATTAAATTGTGTTATTAAGTAAATTGGATTGGTTGCTTCAGTTTTTTTTTTGTTCAAGCATAGTGGCGTCTATAGATAGGAAAAAATATTGGTCCTTGGTCTTTGAAGTACCTACATTGTTACGAACTTTTCTCTGGGTGAGGCAGTTAATTTTTTTTCCCATAAATTGATTTACAGTGTTTATTTTGACTAGACCGAAGCCAGTATTCAAAGTTCAATGTTGCAACTGTGTACATGTACTCTAACCACAAATTATTTTAGTCTTTGATTGATAAATTAACGTCATTATACCTAAACTCTTTATCATAAATATAATATACAGTCATTATTTTGACTAGGCATTACCAATATTCAAAGTTCATCGTTACAACTCTATACATCTAGCTACATAATATAGTACAGTCTAGCCAAGTAGCCGCGTAGTGTGGTGGTAGGAAGTCGCTGTAGGGCTTCGGTGTCGGGTTACCTTCCGACCGGACCCGGAGACATGCTCTGATCAGCAGGGTGCGGTCGAGAGGGTGGCTGACTGTGTATCGATTCGTTTGTGCCTTGAGGCTGAGTTTAATGTTTTTTATTGAATAATAGAGGTTGCGATGTTCTCGTCTTTGGGGTATAGAGTAGAGAGTATAGTCTATTTCTGCAGCGAATTTGTTCCAATTTTAAATGTACATTCTGTCAATATGCGAATGTAATAATGTTTGCAGCCAATTCATTCCTATTTAAATGTACTCGTCAAAGTCAATAGTATTGTATTGTTATTGATTTCCAGCGCGAGTTGATTCGAGATGTTATAGACTCAGTTGTTTCTATCCCTGCACTCAAATTCGTTCTCATTTTAAATGTATTTTTTTAATGATGCCAATAGTATGTGTTATTCTTATTTTAAATTGGATTGTGTGAAATGTGCCTGTAGGTGATGAGTACGATTTGGAGAGGAAATAGGTTCATAAATTGCGGAAAACCTATTAGGAATTCATAAAAAAATATCATACTGTGGTTATTGTTATGTATTTATCATTTGGCAACGTCTAACCAAAAATACCAACGACAATTTCGATAAACGACCTCATTTTCACCCCACACCTACATAGGGTCACAGAATACATAAGACAGGGTCTTACACCGACATGACTCAAAGACGTTACAACTCCATCGAACCGCGTCGGCAGATGTGTGACTACACATCTGTTCTGTCACTGACCTAGCGCTTTCTAGACATAGACTAAAGATAACTGCCATCGACTAGAGATAACTTTAGAATATAGTTACACCTTAGTTGAGAAAAAAATAAATGTCAAAGCTTTAAAGAGGTCTGTGATCTTTGTTTTATTAGGTTTGTTCTCTGTTTGAAAATGGAATGTCAATTTTGTTTTTTTTGTATCTATGATTTTCCCGATTATCGTTTATTTTGGGATAAATTGAAGCTCTGATCTATAATAGGTTAGTTTTACCTGTTTATGCCAAAATTTATCGAAATAGGCACAGAGACAGATAATTTTAGTACTTAAACTTTATTACGTAAGTTAAAAGTAAATCCAGTTGAAAGTTCCTGCTTGGTGTAGAAATGAGAACGTATTGCATAAGAACAGATCGATAGCACCTGGGAGCTGCCACCTGCCGGCAGTTCAGACCAAGTTCACTGATCCTGCTCATCAAGTCATTATACCATAGAGGTATTTAAAAAAGAAGATTAAAATGTTTTAAAAAATGAGTTGGCGGGAATTTATAGAATTTTATTGATTATTGTGGTTCGGTTGGCGGAATTGAAAGTCAATTGACATTCTTTTTTTAAATGAAGTGATTTATTTTTCTAATTAGTATACGTAATTAGAAAAATAAAGTTTGTTTGATTTTCTTTTTGTAAATACAGTACCTCAAAGCTAAGCTAATTTAAAAAGTTTTCAATAAAAAGTCATGCTACTATATATTTGCTGTCTTTTTTTAGAATATTTATTTAATAGAGACCATTTTTTTCTGTCAAAGGTCTAATTGACCCACAAATAAAATATAATTAAAGAAAATGCCATATTTAAAAAAAAAAAAAAAAAAATTATAATTTAAAAAAAATCATATTTATTAAGTACATATATATAAATAAGACATTTTTAATAGACATAGTCCACAATTTTTTTAATACTTCACTAAAAGACTTACTTAATAGCTATTTCAGTTAATTATTTTTAAGGTTCGTAATTATAACAACGGTAATAAGATTTAACCCTTTAACACTGGCAGGTCTTACCTAAAAATAAAAAAAGTTAAGTATTTATTTTTCACATGGACCATCGGGTCAAAATGTCTCACAAAAGCTATCCAAAAATTATTTCAAAACTACCTTAATTTTTTTAATTTTTTTTATTCCATTTCCAAAATGGCTCCAAATATTGGCGCGTAAACTAACGGTCCCCAACGTCTTTCAAGTATGTTGGAAGTTCGTAAGTAGACCACCAAGGAGGGCACAATGTTATTATAACATTAATAATAATTACGTGTGTTGTGGCTACTCGATTGAATGATAACGGTGTCCATGTTTTTATATTACTCATTACGTAGATACAAAATATACAGTTACAAAAAATACAGGAGTTATCACTAACTAACCGCGCACCGCGGTGTTACGGTATTAAATGTATCCCATATGTTATCCTGATGTATAACCTATATTACTGTAAAGTTTCATCCAAATACGTCCAGTAGTTTTTTCGTGAAAGAGTAACAAATATACATACATACATACATCCTCACAAACTTTCGCATTTATAATATTGGTAGGATAGGATTAGGTGATTACGTCTGTGATATAGCTATATCTGTGCTTCGGAAGGCGAGGAAGAGTACTAGGGTGCAGAGGGCACATTTACAGTCCGGCAAGTATAACTTGGCGCGGCTGTGCGCCACTGTGTTCAATGTCAATGTACTTTTATAACTGCTTCTCCGTGGTTTGAGCGCTCGGCTCACGATCCGGAGGTTCCGGGTTCGATTCCCGGTGGGGATATCTCACAAAAATCACTTTGTGAGACTGTCCTCAGTTTGGTTAGGGCATTGCAGGCTGAATCACCTGATTGCCCGAAAAGTAAGATGATTCCGTGCTTCGGAGGGCACGTTAAGCCGTCGGTCCCGGTTACTTTCTACGGATAGTAGTCGTTACATGAGCCATGTCAGAGGCCTTTGGCGGCTCTATAACTCTGACACCAGGATTGGTCAAGTTGACCATCCACTCGATAAGAAGAAGAAGAATAACTGCTTCTCTTGTACCACTTTTTATCACTTTAGGCATGACGATAGCACAGTAGTTAGCAAAATATTCGCAACGATGTTTACTATGAACTCGAAAGTTTCAAAGTGAATTTTCAAGATGACCGTTTTATGTCCTCAAATCGCCACCGCCAACTTATACTTGCCGGACTGTACTGTCGATCCCAGGTTGATCCAATCGTTAAAGGCCTTTAAACGGTCTAAAAACTGCGTCTATATCATAGGCCACTAACCTCATTTCAGAATTAATACATACTACCTCAATATGACATGAGAACCTCATTATTTAATCAATTTAAAAACAGCAACTGTTCTTTATTCGAATATTAAAAAAAGTAAAAGTAAAGTGCATCTCTACAGTTGACCAGAGACAAAGGAAGCGCGCGCGTGGGAGATAGGGGTGCGTACACCGGCCGCCGCCACCTGTGTCTATGGCGCGGAGCTTGTCTTGATACTTGAGGGATCGATTACATGTAGTGGGAATAATAATCTTGTTGGCTTTGCAATAGGTATGCTCAGATGTTGCTATAAATATATATTTTTTAATCAATTTCTAGAATACTAGCAGCGCCCCGTGGTTTTACCCGCGTTGTGCCCGTTCCCATGGGAACTACATTGGGAAGAAAATACGTAGCATAAATCGCAAAATTCACACAGGAACGGGGGCGCTGCGGGTGAAACCGCGGGACACAGTGGTTTAATAACATTGATATAAGAAAGTAGGAATGATAAAGTATCAAAAACTTCAAGGATAATATACAAGTGGTAATCGTAACAAGTCCCAGCTCCGAGAAACCGTTGAGAGGAAACGACAGGTATCATCAACAGTTTTAGAATATGTGCAGTTTGTAGGAAATAATAATTAAGTAAGTTTGAGTTGGCCAACCCTGGTATCAGAGTTTTTAGCCTTCGACATGGTCGGATATTAACGTGTAGAAGAACTCCGGTTACGGAAAGTATACGTTTTTGATCCTAACTTGTTGGTCCCGGTTATTTCTATCGTTAGGCCATGTCGGTGGCCTTTAGGCGGTCTAAATACTCCGACACGAAGGTTGGCCACTAACTTACTCGAACTTACTGTTAAAAAGAACTACGGAAGACTCCGAAGACGGATTAGTAAAAGAACTACAGTTACAGAAACTTGAAGGCTTTTAATAAAGATTTTTAACCACCCGTTGCGCTGCCCTGGTGGCGAGGCATCTGCGCCTGCGCACGTGCCAACTGTCCCGTATCCCCCCACTTCCGACATCCGGGGCCGAGCCTCTCGCACTACCTTCAGTTTATTATAACGTGTTTTGTTTTCTTTGACTTCAAGGAGGATGGTTGAAGTCAACCAAAGAGGATGGATGGTAAAACTTTTTGTTCGTTTGTAAGATGACTTGGCTGGTTGACATTTTTGAACTTAGTTGGAATGACTTAGTTGGTATCTTAATCAATCATATTGCTATTATATGTCTTCTCTGCTAACTAATATATCTGATAGTATGGCGTATACTTTAGATTATCTATACTTTCAACTTTATGCACTACGTATAGGAAAAATCGTTAAATGCCCAAAAGTAGTTGAAGAATAAATTCTAAATTCCAGTGTAAGAATAGTTCTTATAGAATATGTAATAACATCAATTTTTTCATGAATGAACAGAATCTCCATCAGATAAGTATAATATGAATATCGATAAGTAATATTCAAGTCATGGCATTCAAGTTTCTAGAACGAAGTCGCGTCTTCCGCCATCTTTTTAATAATTTGGGTGCGCGGTGCATCGCTACCCATCACCGGCGGCGCTAATGCGAACCTAACCGTCCAAACGCCATATAAATACCTTCGCAAAATCCGTTACCCAACGGTCAAAGTGACCGAACAAAAAACTGTATCACTCAACAAAGAGAATCATTAAAAAGAGACCACTCTTTTGTCTACCGGACAACGCGAATCATGCTCAAAGGACTCAAACCTTTGTGTATCGAACGTTACAATTTTGCAAAGAAGCTAGAACTTTCTCACGAACGCAAATTTCTATCGATAGTCAAACGTCCGATGAACAGACAATGAACTAGATTCGCGAAAGGGATTACAAATAATGGCTTGTCAAGAAAGGGTGGCTTTGTAGAGGTCGTGGGTCATCCGGCGATGACCCCAGCGCCGTGCATCAATCTCGGGGTGTTTAAAATGGCGTAAAGGGGTTGTTTTGACCCGCGATTGTATGGGCAGGTCAGCCCGGGTTGGCTACCTGCGCCGGACGGGTCGCAGTGACCCGGCCCTTTGAATGCACAATTAAAACGAGAACACAGTATCAACGGTTGTAATTTTGGAAAATCGCGATAACCTTTCCTTTTTACATGATTTGTGATATGATAGCGGCAGTTCTTGTTAGTGATTTGTTAATGGACGATAAACCTTTCTTGGATTGAAGGAAACTTGTTGTTGTATGAGTTTATCGTTATTTTGTACAAGCAATTAAATGTATGTTACATTATTTATTAACGGTCTTTTTATTTATTAATTTACTAATCGTATTTTGGTCGCAGGGTTGGCCACTGCCTCTCTGAGACGCTATCAAACCATTTGATCGTTTCCATAAATTTTGGCGCATACAGAGATAGCCTAGACCGAAGGACCATAGAATACTTTTATGCCAAAATTTCTTTGGAAATGGGTATATTGAAACCGTGAGGGAAAGATTAATAACTAAATAATTTGACTTTTCATTGGGAAAGACTTTCCTTTCTTTTTCTTTAATATCCCAGATTGTAAATACCTAAACCACTAAAAAGAGAAGTTTTAGTAAGTCCTTCGCTTCTCCGCGACCTAAACAAAATGTCACCTAAAAACGAACGTACTGTATAACATACATTCCCAATACATAACTAATAAAAATAACTAAATAAATAATAATACGAACACACATGTCCATAACGGCCATTCCATAAAAGCAAGACACAACAAAGTAAAATTCTATTCATTAACCATTGAAAGATTTGCCAAAGGCGAATCAGTGGACAATGCAAAAAATAGACCATGCAAACAAGAAATCTATTTCCCATAAAAATTGTATCGCGAAAAGGGTTGGCCATACGGTCATAGAGACCCTTTGTTGTCCAGTGAGAAAGTATAACACAGTGGATGGTTAATATGGGTCAGTTAGGCCCGTGGGCTGAGATAGTGCGGCTTTTTGTTGCGTGAGTATTCAAGGGTTATGCGAAATGACAATGGTGCTTGAGATGGGATGCGCTTTATGATCGATTGTTTGAGGTGCCTGCGGTAGATGAGCTGATGATATCATGGGTGTGGTGAGAGATGAATCCAACTAATATAATATTACTAGCGGCGCCCCGCGGTTTTACCCGCGCTGTGCCCGTTCCCGTAGGAATTTCGGGATAAAAAATAGCCTATAACCTTCCCGTTGAATGTAGTTATCCATTACAAAAAGAATTATTCAAATCGGTTCAGTAGTTTCTGAGATTAGCGCGTTTAAACAAACAAACAAACAAACAAAACAAACTCTTCAGCTTTATAATATTAGTATAGATAAATGCGAAAGTTTATGAGGATGGATGTATTTATGTTTGTTACTCTTTCACGAAATAACT
This sequence comes from Cyclophora punctaria, assembly GCA_951394245.1. Taxonomy (NCBI): domain Eukaryota; kingdom Metazoa; phylum Arthropoda; class Insecta; order Lepidoptera; family Geometridae; genus Cyclophora; species Cyclophora punctaria. The sequence continues at coordinate 3,738,372 of OX596192.1, read as the reverse complement.
ATTAGACGGATTTGGATGAAAATTTACAGTATGGATTATACATGAGAATAGCACATGGGATACATATTATCCCGAAATTCCCGCGGGAACGGGTACAACGCGGATAAAACCGCGGGGCGCGGCTAGTTAAATATATTTTTGAACGACTTCATATCTATACTATACTATAATATTATAAAGCTGAAGAGTTTGTTTTGTTTGTTTGTTTGTTTGTTTGTTTGTTTGTTTAAACGCGCTAATCTCAGAAACTACTGAACCGATTTGAATAATTCTTTTTGTAATAGATAGCCACATTCAACGGGAAGGTTATAGGCTATTTTTCATCCCGAAATTCCTACGGGAACGGGTACAACGCGGGTAAAACCGCGGGGCGCTGCTAGTGATTTATACTTAAACTAGCTGTGCCCTGCGGTTTCACCCGCAGCGCCCCCGTTCCCGTGGGAATTTTGAGATTTTTATTCCCTATAAACCTCACGGAGCCCGAGACCTTTCCAACGAATGCAAAACCGTGGAAATCGGTCCAGCCATTCACACGTGATGCCTTGACCAAGGAAAACGGGTTTCATTTTTATATATATAGACTAGCTGACCCGGCGAACTTCGTACCGCCTTAGCGTAGCAATGAGTGCATCATACTTTCCGAACAAACAATGCTCTTTCAATATAGTCTATGGCTGTGAATGACATTGACATTCGTTACGCGTGTTTTTTAAATATGCAAAATTAAATGTATAATTTTCAATATTTCTGAGAGATTTTCTTAATATTTTTTTCCGTAAGAACCTTCTCCTAATAATAACAAATACAACAAAAAAAGAATTGGTGAAATCGGTCCAGCCATTCACGCGTGATGCGACGACAACAAAAAACGGGTTTCATTTTTATATATATAGATTATAGCAGCGCCCCGCGGTTTTACCCGCGTTGTACCCGTTCCCGTGGGAATTTCGGGATGAAAAATAGCCTATAACCTTCCTCGATAAATAGACTATCTAACAGTGAAAGAATTATTCAAATCGGTTCAGTAGTTTCTGAGATTAGCGCGTTTAAACAAACTAACAAACAAACAAACAAACAAACAAACAAACAAACAAACAAACAAACAAACAAACAAACAAACAAACAAACAAACAAACAAACAAACAAACAAACAAACAAACAAACAAACAAACAAACAAACAAACAAACAAACAAACAAAACAAAACAAACTCTTCAGCTTTATAATATTAGTATAGATAAAGGGTTTTTGTAATTTTGTTTGATTGTTTGTAAAGGGCTTAAAAAACTCAGAAACGGCCAATCTGATTTAAATTTATTTAAATAATGGATAGACACACATTATACTAAATGAAACGGGTCTGTATCGCGTTAGATAATTTAACTTATTTTACTAATCCCGTGCCCACGAGCGGTGTAATTCGCTCGAAACGTCGGGTACGTATTTCAGTAAAATACGTTAAATTATCTAACGCGATACGACCCGTTTCATTTAGTATAATTAGTGCAAATCATGTGAGTTTAAAATGTATGTATATGTATAACAAAGGCTATAGGCTAATTTGTTTATACATCATCAATACATAGTATAAAATAAAGTCGTCTCTTTTTCGTGTCTGTCTGTTTGTCTGTCTGTATGCTTAAATCTTTAAAATTACGCAACGGATTTTGATGCGGTTTTTTGTAATAGGTAGAGTGATTCAAGAGGAAGGTTTTTATGTAAAAAAAATCCCGAAATTCCTACGGGAACGGGCACAACGCGGGTATATGTAACCTAAGGTATGAAAAAAATGCCTAAAAAAATTGGTTATTGGCGTGCGCTACTAAATCTATTGATGATACACAAAAACAATGTTCTACACAATCAAAGTACATATCATTGCGAACAAATAAGTTCGCGAGGGCATATGTCTAACTATTATAGTTAAGCCACAATAACCGTTTTTAGTTAAAATTAATTAGTTAAAAAAGGAGTGTAATTTTAAGTTGATGATATTCATATGATGATATGAATCTACATCAAAATAAATGGCTCTACAATCAAGGTTAATTATGTTTCTTTGTATACTTCTTTAAATTATTAAAATCGGACAGTTACTTTCAGAGTTATGATGAGAAATATCACTACATAGTATAAAATAAAGTCGTCTCTGTTTCGTGTCTGGTTGTCTGTTTGTCTGTATGCTTAAATCTTTAAAAGTACGCAACGGATTTTGATGCGGTTTTTTGTAATAGGTAGAGTGATTCAAGAGGAAGGTTTATATGTAAAAAAAATCCCGAAATTCCCACGGGAACGGGCACAACGCGGGTAAAACCGCGGGGCGCTGCTTACAAAATAATAATGCTCGATGGCGGGTCTCTTATGGCTACTTAAGTACTTACTGTTTCGTGCGGTCAAAGCGCGCGGGGATATACCTACCTACGAACTACGAACGACGAAGACGTGCTATGTAGGTATTATCCCGAATTCTTCTTCACATGAAATCTTGATTGTGTATACATATAAATATACTCGCGCGAGACATGTAATATTTTATCCCCAATTTCCCACTTGAAATTTTGATTGTGTATATTCCTGCGGGAGACACGCAATGTTTTATCCCAATTTTCCTACATGAAATCTTGATTAACCGAAGCGAAGCGAGGGCGGGTCGCTAGTATATGTATATAACCTTCCCGTTGAATGTGGCTATCCATTACAAAAAGTATTTTTCAAATCGGACTAGTAGTTCCTGAGATTAGCGCGTTCAAACAAACAAGCTCTGCAGCTATATAATACTAGCAGCGCCCCGCGGTTTTACCCGCGTTGTACCCGTTCCCGTAGGAATTTCGGGATGAAAAATAGCCTATAACCTTCCCCTTGAATGTGGCTATCTATTACAAAAAGAATTATTCAAATCGGTTCAGTAGTTTCTGAGATTAGCGCGTTTAAACAAACAAACAAACAAACAAACAAACAAACAAAACAAACTCTTCAGCTTTATAATATTAGTATAGATTAGCTCTGCAGCTATTAGTAGGTATAAGTACATAGATTACTTACTCCAATAAGTTTCCAAATAGATTGAATGCTTTCACATAAGAATATCACATTCATGTTCCGTATCAGAAATTTAGTTTTCTGTTTAAATATTATGTTCATTATAACATAGTTAAAGTTAGCCTGTAGTGTGTTTAGTCATAGATTGATCTAGATTTTATTTTGCATTGTAGAGCTCCACCGAATAATAGTATTAGAATAATTTAACAATTTTCTTGATACTGATATCTTCAGTGCGATGAGAGGCCTTTGCCCAGCAGTGGGACATTACAGGCTAATACTACTACAGAGAAAACTATTCCGTTGAAACATTCGATTGAGAAAAGACATTCCATTGAGTACTACCTCCTTTTTTGGCGTCGGTTAGCTAACAGCCACATACACTCTCTTATCGCCCACAGTTAGTACAAACCCGTCAATTTTCTCTTCCATCTAATTTTCTTGTCAATTGATAACAAACGTGGTCTCAAGGTGCAAATGTATGACCCCAATCACTAAAAACACAATGAAAAATCACCCTTATTCCTTCAAATATAAGGCACACCTTTTTCCTTATTTTTATCCCACGTCACAGATTAAGTAACATCAACTTCTATACTTAAAAAGGAAGGATAATTTGAGTTTGAAAAAGGACTTTATCGCCATTGTTTTTAAGGTTAATTCTCTTTGATAGTAAATTTAGTTTGAAGGAAGGGTTAGATTGCATTTAAAAGAGCCTTTAACCAGTTGTGTTAAGGTCGATTTTGGCGTGTGTTTCAGTTAAGGTTGTTGGGTAGCTGTTATCAGCACCGGTTGGTTATCAGTACGCTTGGCTGCAGATGGAGGGAGCGTTCAACTTAATGTTAGGAATATTTAGATGTAAGTAAAGTAAAGCGAGTACATACGTTCGAGTGATAAAAACATTTGTCTATCGATCGTTATAATATAAAATTCAAAGTCCTGACTGACTGACTGATAATCAACGCACAGCCTCAACCGCTACACCTAGAAACGTGAAATTTGCCAGGAAGGTTCTTCAAGTGACGTAAGTGCACACTAAGAAAGGATTTTCGAAAATTCTGGCGGGAACGGGCTCAACGCGGGCAAAGCCGCGGGGCGCTGTTAGTACTAATATTATAATGACGTAAATTTTTTAAGTTTGTTTGTATATTCATCTAGTTCATTTAGCTAATGTCAGGAATTAACACTCCGATTTGCATAATTCTTTTTGTAGTAGATAGCTATTTTCAACGGGAAGGTTATAGGGTATTTTTCATCCCGAAATTCCTAAGGGAACGGGTACTAGACGGATAAAACCGTGGGCCCTGCTAGTAAAAAATATGAATAAACTATGATTGGGTCTTATGTAGATGGAAAGAGATCAATTTTATACCTAAAACTTTGGAGAGAAACCGCAGGCGTTGCCTAGCTACATATAATAATAATAAACAGTGTCAAATGACGGTAACTGTTGTTATTTAATCTTAATTCTGATTACTGTGACTCACTGAGATGCTGAGGTCAACCACGGATACTGAACACATAGATACGGCAGCAGTAGTAAGATGGTATGTCGCTATCTGTTTGAGGATTAATCCTCGGAAAAGTTCTAAATGAACTGGGTCTAAACACACTAAAAAGACTGTGTTTTTCAGTTATTTTGAGTACGGCTATTTCGATTGCGATTTTCGATTACCTACCTAAGTAAAATTTTATTTTAATGAATACTTTTAACCATTGCACTATGAAATTATTGCACTATATAACGTGAAAGAGCGTAGGATAGGATGAGACATAAAGCAAAAAAAGTAGTAGCCTATAATGTCCCGCCATTGCTTGGCAAAGGCCTCCTAGTTTAGTAAGCATAGACTCTGCCAAAAGGACTCTATTTCAGAGTACATATGTTATTTAAAGCTTAAAATTGTTAATACAATCATAAAAAAATGACAACCGCACTGAGTTTCTTGTTAGTTCTTCTCAGTAGGCGCGAAGCGAATTAACGTAAACTTAATTTAAGCTGACGATAAATGATTGTAATGATCTGATATACTAAAGACATTTGAATTTTGAATTCTTACCTCACTGACGCCTCATAAGTACATACCACTAGAACGCCTCGGTGGTCTAGTCGTGTGTGCACTCGCCTGCCAAGAGTCTGAGATCCCGGGTTCAATTCCCAGATCGAGCTAAAACATGTTTCCTACTTTTCAAACATGGCTCGCGTTTGAGATCACCAACCCGCACTAGGCAAGCGTGGTGATTACGCCTGAAACCTCCTCACTGTACTGATATCTTCAGTGAGACGAGAGGCCTTTGCCCAAAAGTGGGACATTACAGGCTAATACTTACTTACCTCACTGAAGCACAGATTACTAAATAGTTACTACGTACTGAAGATATCAGTACAGTGAAGAGGATAACATATCCATACAAATTGTATGTCCCTGGTTCTCTGCGGACATTTCTCACGGTTGACCGCTATCGTACATTAGGATCATTAAAACGTAATTGTATCAAATTATGTGCTCTTTTGACAACAAAATTAGGTTGAAGCAGTTTTCTCTTTAAAATCTCTTGGGAATTGCTCTCTTTTTACTCGACATAAAAATAAGAGGTGCTTACTTTAATTTCTCTCCAACCAACTTCAAAAAAGAGAGAGGTGTAGTACCTATATTCTTATTCATATTCACTGTACTTATTAATTATTTTTTTCATATGTTTGTTCAATGTTCATGATAACTAGAATCTATGGTTTCCCAGTTCTTTTCATTTTCTAGCCCACGTTAAATCACCAGTGAAATATGAAGGTTTTGACCATCAGTGGGACGATATCGATACTAATATAATAATGCTGAAAAGTTTTTGTTTGTTTGTTTAATGCCAGAAACTACCGATCCGAATGGAATGATTCTTTTTGTAATGGATAGCCACATTCAACGGGAAGGTTATAGGCTATTTTTCATCCCAAAATTCCTACGGGCACAACGCGAGCAAAACCGCGGGGCGCTGCGACTAGGCTCATACAGTACTTCGCATCGTGGCGTCTTCAATAATATTCTCACACTTTTAATTGCCATAATCATTTTGCATCCCTTAAATTATGATCCCACTGCATCCCATAACCCTTCGATGTCCATCCTGACCCTTCAAAAGACAAAAATAAACAAACCCATAATCTTTGCATTACTTGTTTGGACCATCAAGAATCTCACTAATCGTTTTAAATTCAAAAGGAAGGTGAAAAAAGGAACAAAAGGACGATTGTTTATGGTGTAGGGACAGAATATCCCTATTCTTTTTTAGGGTTCCGTACCCTAAGGGTAAAAACCCTATTACTACCCTATTACTGAGACTTCGCTGTCCGTCCGTCCGTCTGCCTGTCACCAGGCTGTATCTCAAGAACGGTGATAGCTAGACAGTTGAAATTTTCACAGATGATGTATTTCTATTGCCGCTATAACAACAAATACTAAAAATAAAATAAAACAAATATTCAAGAGGGCTCCCATACATCAAACGTGTTTTTTTACAGATTTTTAAGATTAGTTTACAGATAATGGTACGGAACCCTTCTTGCGAGTCCCACTCGCACTTGCCCAGTTTTTTTTTAATTCGTGTAAGATCAGGATATATCAAACGATTTCCGGATGTTACTAGTTCGAACCGGTTTTATCTAGCCGTTATAATGCTTTGTTTATGGTAATTTGGCACTTTGTTTTGTGGACAGGGAAGCTGGGACCAAAGAGTATAGACGCATTAAACCGTGCTTAATTTATTTGACATCTGATAGGTGAAATAGAAGATGTTATCTAATAATGAACGGCAGTTTTATTGGTTTATAAATTAACTAATTTTAAATAGGACGTATTGATCTTTTTAATCGATATTACGTTGAAATTGGTTATGGATTGTTTCCTTAGAGACCTACATATGTTTAAACAATTAGGAGCGGTGGTAACTCATTGCGATTGTTAAGCAACGTGCAGCTCGGCTCCTACTAGGATTGTTGACCGATAGTGGCATTTCTATCTGAGCGCTACCGTGCTTTAGAGGGCACGTTAAATTGTCGGTCCCGGCTTCAATCGTTAGACCATGTCGCCCCTTTTAGTCGGTTTAAAACTCGACAGCAGGGTTGGCCACTATTGAAAAATTTATTTCAAACAACGAAATAATAGTTAGTACTTAGCTCTTCCATGTTTTAAACCGGTTTTATATGAAAACTAGCAGCGCCCCGCGGATTTACCCGCGTTGTACCCGTTCCCGTAGGAATTTCGGGATGAAAAATAGCCTATAACCTTCCCGTTGAATGTGGCTATCTATTACAAAAACAATTATTCAAATCGGTTCAGTAGTTTCTGAGATTAGCGCGTTTAAACAAACAAACAAACAAAATAAACTCTTCAGCTTTATAATATTATTAGTATAGACTACAATACTTTTTTAAAAATAAGTTATCTTGACAAATCTATCAGGCCGCTGACCTACTCAATCTTAGGTACTTACTTTAATTCACCAAGTTGTTCAATCTAAGCGTCTTACACATGTCCCAAAACGTCTCACAAATTCTTAACCTTTCTATCTTAGTTAATCCCTCAAACGCCACCCTTCCCGTCTGACCAGCCATAATTAATCATAGGTCCGGGAGACCCATTGTTGTTTTTGCGATATCTTCCGAGGTGTATATGCAAATATTCGCAATTTATATTGTAACCGTCTTCTGTCTATTGTGGGGACGCAGCTGGACGGGTATGGCGGACCGTGTTGGGAGATGTCGTGTCTATGGCGTTGGAAGGTTATTGGGCAGTTGTGAAATAATCATGTTAAGAAAATTTGTGTTTTTTTTTTGTCTAATTATATAATATTTGTAATTGTTTTAGCAAAGCTCGACATCTTATCGAATGAGAGATGACAATTACTTATTATTTAGAATCATAAAATAGTAGTGGCCCGCGGTTTTACCCGCGTTGTACCCGTTCCCATGGGAATTTTAGGATTTAAAGTAGCCTATTAACTTCCCGTTGAACGTGGCTATCCATTACAAAATTATTTTTTTCAAATCGGACCAGCAGTTCCTGAGATTAGCGCGGTCAAACAAACAAACTCTGCAGCTTTATAATATTAGTATTGATTAGTATAGAATAAGTTAAGCTGTCGGTCCCGGTTACTTTCTACGGATAGTAGTCGTTACATGAGCCACGTCAGAGGCCTTCGGCGGCTCAATAACTCTGACACCAGGATTGGTCAGGTTGACCTTCCACTCGATGAAGAAGAAGAAGAAGTATAGAATACTCGTTTAGATTTAATTTGATAAACTATGACATCACAATTTATAGCTAAGTCCACTAATTTCAATTAGATATTTAATAATTTCACCATTCCGCCATTTTTAAGTACCTACTTAGATGTAACATTAATGGCTCCACATTTTTAAGTCACTTCAGAGAAATTCAACTTAATAATAACTCCAAAATCGCCCTATTCTCAATCTTTCATCTTATCCAACCATACAAATTCTTTTAACCCCACATGTGACCCTTGCCATGTAACACGAGCTGGGGTCATTCTGACCTCTCGGACAATGGTCAAATCTCACAAAAAACTTTGGATTGGTCAAAATCACAATAGTATAACTGACCCGTTGGAATTAGCGGGTGTCACTTTGACCCTGGGGTCTTATAGACCCGTTTTTGGGGCGTCGAGATGAACAGGGTTAATTTGAATAAGAATTTATTGTGATGGGGTTAAGAAGCTTACGTTTGGATGTCTTTTGTTGGAATTTTGTAGGTTTTTTTTGGGTGTTGTATAATATTATTTTAGTGTGTAGGTATGTGCGTGTGTAAATAAAATATTAACCTGTATTTTAATAAAATATTAACTAACGGTACAAACTGAAGTTTTGCAATTATTTTCGAAACCGCTAAACCGATTTTTTACGGTCTCTATAGATACATAGTAGAAAGATACTGTCAGACAGAAGAAGTGTCAATGTCAAAAAAAAGGAACTAATAAAAATTCTCATCTTTTACAAAAAATCGGATAAAGAAGTATGTATGTAAAATAATGAATATGCACTCATTACGTAGGTATGTATTTTCTGTCTGTATATCATTGAACATGACGCATGGGAACCGCGCGAGATGAGAGCTCACAATAATACATAATTACTATGCAGATTTTGATAAAAAGAAACGTTTTGTATACTTCACTTTTACAGAGAGATAGCTGCTACAGTGAGCGGCAGAAAGAATTACCACGTTTTGTTCTTTATTTATTTTCATCAAAGTATTCAAAAAAGAAGGGTGTCATAATAAATACTAGCCGCGCCCGCGGTGATACCCGCGTAGTACCCGTTCCCGCGGGAATTTCAGGATAAAATGTCCCTTGTGTTATTCTGATGTATGACCTATGAGGCCTTTTGCGGCTCAATAACTCTGACACCAGGATTGGTCAGGTTGACCATCCACTCGATGAAGATGAAGAAGAATGAAGAAGACTACTAAACCTCTAGAGGGAGATAGCCGGCTTTATTCGAGTTTATATAGCGCGTCTCTGTCATACATCGTAGTGTATGACGGAGACAGCGCTATTTAAACTGAAACTGCGAAGTCTATCTCATGGCTCATGTAACGACTACTATCCGTAGAAAGTAACCGTAGACAGTAGTAAGACCACGCGTCTCGGACTGTACTTAGTTTGCCTTTTACGTACATTGGTTGTGGTTATGTAAGTGAGTACATAGTTAACAATACATTTAAGATGCAAATGTTACATATTATGTACCAACGAAGATGTAGGGAACTAAACAAACAGTAATGTAGGTATAGTAAAGCCTGTAATATCCCACTGTTGGGCAAAAGACGCTCTTCTCACTGAAGATATCAGTACAGTAAGGAGGATGTCGTAATCACCACTCTTGCCTAATGCGGGTTGGTGAACTCGAACCCGAACCATGTTTGAAATGTAGGAAACATGTTGGCAGGTAAGTGCATATGCCACTTTCAACCACCCATCCAAGTAGGGGTCGAGCTGCACGTTGCTTAACAACTGCAATGAACTAACATCGCTTAGTCCAACTACGCCACGAGGGTTACTATTACCCTATTCTTCGGAAGATATACCTAGAAGTTAAAGTTAAGTATCAGCCTATAACGACCCACTGCTGGGCAAAGTCGATATGCGTAAAACCCGAATAACCCTCATGAAAAGCCAGTTACCATAACAAAAAAGAACAATATTAAAAATAAAAAGCCTAGCGTTCATTTTAATCCTCATGGGCACCCTTTCCCCTAAAAGATGAAAAATAAAAAGGTGTGTCACCCCCACACTCACACACGTACGTGTGTATTTATCTTGCAACGTATGTGTGGGTCTCACGGGAGGAACGTTGCCAATATTAAAAATAATGCTGACACCTGAAGTAGAGGTGCAGCCGAGAGGATTGGCCTTTACGCCTTGCTGAAATACTGTTACACTATGTTTTGTCTCTTTTGCTCTTCGGAAAATTGCGTATGTCAGAAAGTGAGAAACCATTTGATAGCTAAAATGTTCTTAACACGCGTTTATTAAATTGGCCCTAAAGTAAGACGGCTTCGGAGGGCACGTTAAGCCGTCGGTCCCGGTTACTTTCTACGGATAGTAGTCGTTACATGAGCCATGTCAGAGGCCTTTGGTGGCTCAATAATTCTGACGCCAGGATTGGTCAGGTTGACCATCCAAGCGATGAAGAAGAAGAATTTGGCCCTACAAGACTAGCGTGTGGTTCCGTTCCATTGAAGCTGAGTGGATCTGAGCGGATCTCGATCGAACAATCACAACGCAATAAAATGGTCAAATATGGCGACATTGTCGAAATATTTTCTTGCGTTGTGATTGGTAAGTTCCGCACAGCTTAATCAGTTAAGCAGTCGGTCCCGGTTGTTACAATCGTTAGACCATATCGGAGGCCTTGTGGCGGCCGAAAAACTTCGTCACCAGGGTTACATAACTACTCGAAAAGTTTGAATGAATCTTCTTAAACGGAGCAACAACAATTTTCGGCGGGAATCCTAGTATTGCAATCGAGAGGCCAATCCTCTTGGCCCTCTCTACAAGGACAGTCGCCAGTCCGTCTGCTCGCACACAGACACAGCTACACACACACACCGACACATAGATAGCGTCGCGACGCGCGTGACTCACCTGAGGGTGTGGGTAGGGTGACCATACTCAGGGAGGTAACAGGAATGATCGAAAAGGGATGAGGGATGATAAAACTATAAGTAAAGTTTTCAATAATTAATAATTAAATTGTGTATTGAAAACCATTTCATCTCGCCCGTAGGCAACAATATGTGAAGACATAGTTGTTGGCGACGACGTCTGGGTGTCAATTATATATTCTTACTAGCAGCGCCCCGCGGTTTTACCCGCGTTGTGCCCGTTCCCGTGGGAATTTCGGGATAAAATGTAGCCTATAGCCTTCCTCGATAAATAGACTATCTAACAGTGAAAGAATTATTCAAATCGGTTCAGTAGTTTCTGAGATTAGCGCGTTTAAACAAACAAACAAACAAACAAACAAACAAACAAAACAAACTCTTCAGCTTTATAATATTAGTATAGATAAAGTATTTGGTGTTTGTATATGTAGTAGTATCATTATCAATTCCGTAACAAGCTTAGAGATTACTTCGGGTCTTATTAACCGTGTGTGAATTTGTCCGGGTATATTATTATCTTCTTCTTCATCGAGTAGATGGAGATTCACAAAGAGATTATTATATTATACTAGCAGCGCCCCTCGGGTTTACCCGCGTTGTGTCCATTCCTGTGGGAATTTCGGGATGAAAAATAGCCTATGTTACTCGTGGATAATGTAGCTTTAGAATGGTGAAAGAATTTTTAAAAACGGTCCAGTAGTTTTTGAGCCTATTCATTACAAACAAACAAAGTTTTCCTCATTATAATGTTAGTGTAGATGAAAGATTTTTAGTAACATAAAACTGCAACAAGAGAACGATTTTTAGTAACATAAAACTGCATAGCAACCAATATCAATGTGGTTAGTTCTCACATATTTCGAGTGCCTATATACTCGTACTTCACCTATCAAACCTATGACTAACCATTAAACTTTAGTCAAACAGACACACAGTGTTTCCCTATTAGCATGTATTGACGTCACAGCTCTCCTTATTTGGTCAATATGAGTTGTTTGTGGTTAAATTCTGATATGCCGTCTAGAATAGAGCTTATCTATGGATGAGAGTAAATATAGGTCTAGAGATGTAGTTAAATGACTAATGCGGTCAGCAACCTTGTTTTTGTTTCGGTGGTCGAATGTCATCTATCCATTGACCTGTCACCTATGTGCTGTCACCTTAATGGGATAGGTGAAAGCTACTGGCAGTTGCCAATAATTTGTCGATTGCGAAATGCTGTTAATAAGCGTAAAATCTTCGATCAACAATACACAACTAGATGTCGGGTCGGCGCAAAAAATATGTCTCGGTGATTAAGGCCTCATTTGAAAAGTGAGCTGTTATTTTATTCATAAGATTTGCTACTTTATTGCTAGGTGTCATGGTTGTAATTAGGTTGAACTTCGAACTGTTTTAAAACTTTTGTTTCAGTTCGGTAGTAAACAAAAGCTGTCACACGTCATCCACGCGGACAGTTTTTAGCTTTGATTTTGTGCGTGACCCGATATCTAGTTGTGTATTGTTGATCGAAGGGTAAAATACTGTTAATAACCGTTTATGCATAAAGTCTATTAAGTGTGAATCCAAAACATTAAACCCAAAATGTCCCGCCAACCCCCGCCCCATGCGGCCTCTACTCCATCCCCGCGCTATCGATCGTTCCTCCCTCTAGAAGCCTCCCCAAGGTAATATGCTGTTAAAAAGCTGTTGGCTTCTCGGAACGACTGTAATCTTTGGAAATTACTCCGGGGTGCATAAGTCATGTTGCACGAAAGAGGTTGTCTGTGGAAAGTTCTACAGAGGTTTTATTTATTTACTAGCAGCGGCCTGCGGTTTTACCCGTGTTATGCCCGTTCTTATGGGAATTTCGGGATGAACGGAAAGAGTATTTTTCATCCTGAAATTCCTTCAGGATCAGGCACAACGCGGGTTAAACTGTGGCGCGCAACTAGTGCTACTAATGTTATAAATGCGAAAGTTTGTATGTATGTATGTATGTTTGTTACTCTTTCACGAAAAAACTATTGGACGAATTTGGACGAAACTTTACAGTAATATAGATTATACATCAGAATAACACACGGGATACATTTTATCCCGAAATTCCCATAAGAACAGGCACAACGCAGGTAAAACCACAAGGTGCAGCTAGTTAGCTTATATATCCCGTCCGGCGCGCTGACCCCTTGACCTTCAAAATGCCTAAAATGCTCGCAAATTTTTATCGGAAGAAAGTTTTACGTGACGTCATGAGAAAAACCAATTTTACGGGATTATGATATAATTATATGTTATAAATTATATATCACTGTTTTCGTTGTAAAATTTTCTAATAGCTAATGCCCTCTAAATAGTTTCAAAATACTTACATGATACCGAAATCATTTAATTATTTTTAAAGTTCATGATTTCGAGTCAAAATCGTGACACATTTGCATTATTTTTTCACTTCACAAAAGATATTTACTAAAACCAACACTTTAACTCTGTAGCATAGGTATTTATGCACAATTACATGTATTTAGATCACTATCTAACACAATAATTACATCACAAACCGGTTTACAAACTAAAACAAAACACGGCGGCCATTACGAGCGGTCGCCGCGCGCGCCCGGTCACGCGTCACTCGAGAATCGCCGAGAAAGTACCTACCGTTCGCAAAAACAATTCATTGCATTTTTTAATGATTTTTATTTTTGTTGATTTCATAGTACCGGTTTATTTGTGGTGGATTGCAATTATTTTTAGTATTATAAAAATTAGGTACCTACCTACTTTCTACTTCAAGAAGTTACCTACGGAAATATTTGATACTAAGTAATACTACTTGTAGTACTTATTATTCTGTGGTAATACTGTTTGATAAAAAAGATTGTAAATGTTTGTTGGAATATAGTACTTACTACCTACTTATAATATGTTCTACATAGAAACTCATGATCATCATCAGTCGAAAAAAAGTACACTGCTGGATATATAGTTCAGTCGGGGTAGACATAAAACTAGCCTGAAATAGAAAAAAATCCGGGGAGCAATTTTTTTTTAACGTCGGGCGGTATGGTTGTGAGTATAAATCTCGATTTTCGAACTAATCCCGGTAGAGGGTTCGCCGCCATCTTGTTTTAAAGTTAATTTTTTTCGTTTTTCTGAAATAACTCGTTAATTTTCAACTTTAGAGCAAAAATGGTCCTATCCAAAGTTGTTGGAAATGTAATTTTCCACAAGTTTAGCCATTATAATTTTTACGCTAGGATCAATATTTGCTGAGTTATACTACCAAGTTTATGGAAAAAATCGTAATGGAATTTTATTTTCTTCAACTTTTGTTCTCGCACTTTTCACTCCCCGATGTGTGAAGTGAAAAGTGCGATAACAAAAGTTGAAGAAAATAAAATTCCACCCATTACGATTTTTTCGATAAACTTGGTAGTATAACTCTGCAAATATTGATCCTAGCGTAAAAATGATGATGACCAAACTTGTGGAAAATTAAATTTCCAACAACTTTGGCTAGGACCATTTTTGCTCTAAAGTTGAAAATTAACGAGTTATTTAAAAAAACTTTAAAACAAGATGGCGGCGAAGCCTCTAACGGGATTAGTTCGAAAATCGAGATTTATACTTCCAACCCCCCCCCCCCCTTGTTTAAAAAAACGCTCCCCGGAATTTTTTCTATTTAAATGTTGCCCCGACTGGATTAAATACTGTTTGATAAAAGTAAAGTATTCGCCTGTAATGTCCCACTGCTGGGCAAAGGCCTCTCGTCTCACTGAAGATATCAGTACAGTGAGGAGGTTTCAGGCGTAATCACCACGCTTGCCTAATGCGGGTTGGTGATCTCAAACCCGAGCCATGTTTTGAAAAGTATGAAAAGTTTGATAAAAAAGATTGTAAAATATGTTTGTTGGAATATAGTACTACCTACTTATAATATGTTCTACATAGAAACTCATGATCATCATCAGTCGAAAAAAAATACACTGCTGGATATAATAATCTCCAAGAAAGTCTCACTACGCTAAACATAATTACCATTCGTCATAACCTGGGGAACGGAGGGTGAGGGGAGGGGTAACTTATATTTTATGTAACACAAAAAAACAAACGACAAATACAAAAAACAATATATTTATAAAAAATAATAAAGTGCCTATAGTTTTCCTTTCATGAGAACATAATGGTACAGGTTTTCAAAATACACAAAAAAAACAAAACAGAAAACACAAAAAAAAAACAAAACAGAAAACACAAAAAAAACAAAACAGAAAACACAAAAAAAAACTGTACAAAAAACACTAATTACACAAAAAAAAACTTAACTAGAAGAGCTAGAAAAAGCTGACAGAATATAATAAATGGTATCTATGAAAGCGATAAATAAAGCCAAAGTAAAAAGGCTATTTATATGTACATGGGTTGATCGCGCAAAATGAATATTGGATCATCATCGTGTAGTCCTTACTGCTGTAAGTACATAACTTCTGACTTCCAGGGTGTATAAAAAAACCCTTGCCCAAGTACCCCAAGAACTCTGCCTAATACTGACGGTTACATATGTGTAAATATCTGGCACTTACAAATATGTACCGAGTAACAATTGTCCTATTTATCAAAAGAACATCAATTACTTAACAACATTGCACAAAAATGGTAAGCCCCTCAACAAATCACATCATTCACACATCATTCACACATCATTCAAGCCCAACAAATAAGCTTCATTCCTCAATGCGCCTTTGTGCGCCGGCGTGGTTCTTGTCCTTTGAGGTTTACTGAACTGTGCCATTCAGCCCAGCAATCTTCAAAGCACAAGAATACGCCACATGTGACACATTGTGAATGAACCAGTTTGGTGATGCTCTGCCGAAAACAAACAACACAACGTTTTCGGCTGTTTCTGCCTGTTTCGTATTGGGGAACATGCAACACATCTCTTCTCAGCCTCATGAGTTCCTCTACAGGTTGGACAACCTCCGGAAGACAAGCGCGATGCTTGACCACCAAAGATTTGGCCAAACTGTACCGAAACTCGCGATGCGTCATCGAAGCTTTGTTTTGCCGCCTCAAGGAACTGACGTACATGACGAAAGCATTGTGTATGCTTACGTTCAGCAGCCTCTTGAACATCTTTACATACCATTTCAGACCTCTCTTGCGCTCTAACAGATACATTGAGAGTTTCTGATCTTTCAGATCAACCCCTCCCATTGTATTGTTGTAGTCCCTGACACTAATCGGTTTCACTAGCACCTTACCTGCCCTCGATCCAACGTAGGTATCATCGTTGTGATAGGTGGATATGATAGTCACCAATTTGGAGTCTTTCCATGCTACCACGGAAACATCTCCACAGTGACGAGCTATCATAGAACCCTTAGCCACATTCTTTGGTATCTTCGCGATGTCATTGGGCACGTGCCTACGATTTGTACGCAATGTTCCTAAGCAATCAAATCCCAAACTCTTGAGATACCGTGCCAACGATGGACAATTATAATAATTATCCATGGTAACACAGTGCCCTAGATTTTCGAGACCTTTCAATAAATCAAGTACTACTAGAGTACTCTTGCCACCCAAATCAGTACTAGGCGCGACAGTGAGGCTGGCTGAGTTCTTCCCCGTATAAATTTCAAATTTATACATATACCCCGTACTTGACTCGCAAAGCTCAAACGACTTTATGCCGAATCGAGCAGCCTTTGTCCTTATTGCCTGGATCCAGGACAAGCGACCCTTGAATAAGGTCAAAGACTCATCGATAGAGATTTCGCGAGCCAAGTTATAAAGGGTTGAAAATTTTGAATTTAAATGCCTTATCACAGGTCCTAATTTCGCTAGTTTTGGTGACAGCCCTTCTTCATTTCGCATACTATTATTGTCTACGAAATGAAGAAACTTATTCAACAAAACATAGCGTTGATAGGTCATAATTTTCTTGAACTTGGGCATTTCAAGAAAATTATCTGATCGCCAATATTCATTTTGCGATGTACGTGCATCAATACCCATGTACATAATAACGGCAAAAAGCACAAATATCTCGTCTGCATCCGTGGGGGCCCACTTATGTAGACGAGATGATGGCTTCAGTTCTCCTTTGGCTTTCAAACTGTCGATCGTTTGCTTGGCGTACCTATTAGTTTCCTGGGCGACATGCTCTATGATTGCTTTATCCCAGATATCGACAAAGCAATCATAGGGCGTGTCGTAGTCTTTGATAGGTCCAGGAGAATTACCAGAAAAAGATTCCGGAATGCCCCCAAACGTATCAAAGTCTTCTTGCCATGTGAAACTAGAAGATATGCCATTCATACGATCGGCTTCATCATCTATCGCCCTCTCAATATCATTAATTACCTCCCGAACAGATTCTTCTAGCTCCTCGTCATCGGGAATATCCCTATTCCGGCCAGTCTCCACGGCAGTGGTTTGGATAGAGGGTTCGTCGAACTCGTCGTCGAAGTCGCTATCTAAATCACTACCGTAAGCAACCAAACTCCTAGTAACTGCTTCTGCAGAGCAAATGTTGGGCATGCTTTCAGCGATGCTAGCATTCAGATCGTGATCGTAAACACTAACACCACCCGAAGCGCTGTCCAAGCATTCAACTGCAGCAGTACTAGGCGTAAGTGGCTTCAGAAAGGAATATTCCTGAGCCTCCGTGTCCCTCCCACGTCCCAACCAGCGCTTGACATGGCCCGGGTCAGCCGCCATGGTCTCCTGCGCCTCCTCGTCAGACATATCTAACGACTCCAGGAGCTCGTTGTCGTGTGCACTGCAACAATACGTCAAGTCACAAAAAACAGCCTAACAACAAGCCTACCAAACCTACTCATCAAAGGGAAATAAACTTACCATAGTGGAGGATGTACCATGGGAAGCACCCGAGATTCCGGCACCTCCACCGTACCCGTCACACGCAACGAGCCCCTGGGCGTCTTGTTTATGAGAAGCGCAGGTATGCTGTAGAAAATAAAAAATCAGGTGTGCCGTACAAAATATGATCAATTACCAGCACTAAACCACGTTTGATTCAGTATTGTGGTGACTATGAGATAATGATAATGAGATACAGATATTAATTTAAAATTAAACTTAAGATGATTGCAATATAATACGTACCGCTTCCGTGGTGGCGACTCCACTTGAGGGTCACGGCTGGAGCCCTGAACGCCTGCCATTAACCGCGCGATCCGGGCTGTGGCGCTGCTGGTGGACGGCGACGGGCTGACCGATCGGCCAGAGTCCACGGAGCTCAATCTAAAAACATCAGGCGAGATTGTAATCAAACGTTTCCATATAATACTGGTAAAAAAATACGATGATGTTGATAATCTTTAGGAAATCATTGGTAGTTTACTAAAAGTAAATAAAAAGTATGAAACTCGTAATCACTACATAGTATAAAATAAAGTCGTCACTTTTTCGTGTCTGTCTGTGTGTATGCTTAAATCTTTAAAATTACGCAACGGATTTTGATGCGGTTTTTTGTAATAGGTAGAGTGATTCAAGAGGAAGGTTTTAAGTAAAAAAATTCCCGAAATTCCCACGGGAACGGGCACAGCGCGGGTAAAAACCGCGGGGCGCTGCTAGTATTATATAAAAAACTATGATGCTGAACAAGAAACTACAAAGTGTGGGGAAATTAATGCAATAATAAATAATACGTACCGCTTCCGTGATGGCGAGTCCACCTGTGGGTCCTGAACTCCTGCCATCATCCGAGCGATCCGAGCTGTGGACGCGCTGCTGGTGGACGGCGACGGGCTGACCGATCGGCCAGAGTCCACGGAACTCAATCTCATTCTAAAAACATCAGGCGAGATTGTAATCAAACGTTTCCATATAATACATTATTATTTAAATATAAAAAAAAAAATAAAAAAAAAATTGGAATATCAATAAATCAATTTTTGACCGCTGAAATTACTCTAAACATGGATACCTAATTTATACCACATCATTTACAACTCGATTTGAATACTTTTTTTTCAATGCTGCTGACGGTACCGGAACATAAATGGCCGTTCGTAAGGCCGTCGTCGAACTTTGATGAAAATGAAATGAAATTGATTTCTATCTGCTTTTGCTTTTAGCAAGTACTTACCTATTTATGTCTAAATAATCCTTGATAAATTACCAGCTTATTCATGTCCATAAACAAGCATAAAACATGATAATTTGAAAGAAAATAGTACATACACAAAGCGTGCATGTAACTTTGCCGTGCAAAAAATCATGCTTTGCAAAAGTTAGTTACTTTTTTTCATTAGAATTTTACCACTATTTGTGATTCTATAACTTTACACATAATCTACAGTATTTTCCCAGTAAATACACAAAAAAACCTTTATAGAATACTTACCGGTTTCTTCTACAACTCATTTTTACACAAATAACACAACTTTCCGTGCGCCGCCAATTTCTAAAAGATGGCCGACCATAGAGAATTCCGCGCAATTTTTGGTAATTTCACTCAGTCAGTACGTATTTCGGTCTCAATTTCGATATTTTATCTGTAATTCGTTCCGTATTGAATGACGCTTCAGCCAATGGGCGTTTAGATAATCTGACCTTGAAGGAAACAAGCGACGAATGGGATCAAAGTATAGTGTACACCCGTCTGTTCACTAAGCACGCGGGGCATTCAAACTTAGTGAACACCCGTCTGTACACTAAACATTTCACGGGATAAAGAGGCTAGTTTGAAGTTCTTTGACCTGTCATATGTCATCTCATTCTCTGAGAGTTCCCGAGCGCACAATAGAATGATAGGTGACCAGCAGCCGGTGACACACTGCGCTTGCGCAAACACTGCTACTTACTCGCACAGTGAGTGTTTCCATATGTTACTACTGCACTCAGAATCGTCAATTAAATCGACACTTATAAGATTGACGTAATGAAGGTTTTCTGAAATGACACCCACTAGGCGGCAGCACTGAGACGTGAGGTCCAGAAATCTGTCAACAGTGTCATTTTCGTGAAAACCCTAATTTTTCAGACATATGGATATGTCAAAAGTCATGTAAGGAAGTAGTTATTTGACGTCTCCACGAAATTACGCAGTAAGTGTTTTGCTCTTCCGTGGACGTTTCTGAGTACGGGCGTTAACGATTTTGAGGCTACTGAGTTTCTGAGATTTCGTGAGTGAGTTTCTGGTTTTCGCTTTAACTATCACGGAATGCTAGACCCATTTTAATATTTAAGCTGTATTTTAATTAAATTGGACAAATGTCAATATGCATTATATTATTTACTTAAGTTTTACAAGCAGTGCCCGCGGTTTTACCCGCCTTGTACCCGTTCCCATGGGAATTTCAGGATGAAAAGTAGCCTATAACCTTCCCGTTGAATGTGGCTATCCATTACACAAATAATTATTCAAATCGGACCTGTAGTTCCTGAGATTAGCGCGTTCAAACAAACACACTCTGCAGCTTTATAATATTAGAATACATTTATGTTCTAGAAGTACGTACAATGGAAACTCACAAACAAAAGTACCTGCGCCTAGAAATCTTATGAGTCCAAAGATAATAGAATTAGCAGTAAACGAGATCCCACGAGAATCATACTTCATATACATACATACGTTTACACAATAAAGATCACTCCCTTTGTAGTCTATGATCACTCGTTTTCCACTTAACAAGGAAACTGTGATGATCATTACTAGGACGGGAGGCATTTCTGTCTGAGCGCTACCATGCTTCGGACGTAAAATTGTCGCTCCCGGTTGTTTCAATCGTTAGACCATGGCGGAGGCCTTTAGGTGGTCTAAAAACTCCGACACCAGGGTTGGATATTTACCTACTCGAACTTATATACTTTAAAAAAACTATCTTCTCCTTCTTCATCGAGTGGAATTTCAACCTGACCAATCCTGGTGTCAGAGTTATTGAGCCGCCAAAGGCCTCTGACATGGCTCAAAAAAAAGACGTGTGGCACTCGGGGACTGCCGCGGTAAAGCTATTGCATAGTTATTTTTTGTATCACTAGATGGCGTTAGTGGGGAGCGTTAGGTTTTTTCGTTACGGAATTTCTGGATTCGGTCCCCGCGCTCAAGGCCCGCGATAGAAGCTATGTAATAGCTTAAAACTATTAAACGTTGATATTAAATGTTTCCGAAAAGTAAATTATATTTTTGTTGATGTATACTCGTATAATATCATTTCTTTATACTTAGGTATTGTATTGAAAAAAACTCAAAAACTAACAATTAAATTTGAATAAATCTTTTTGTAATAGATATTCACATTCGACGGGAAGATTATATTTATTTTTCATCCCAAAATTCCTATGGGAACGGGCACAACGCGGGTAGTATCGCGGGGAACTGCTAGCTGTTGCATATAATATTAGAAGATTCCTCGCTCACACAACAAAGAAAATACTAACAAGCATTTTCATATTTGCATTCGGCAGTAGTTTATGGTTATCCTTATTTATATTTGATAGCCGAAATATGTATGTCATTTCATTACATAGGTCTTTGAACTTTTCAAAATGGCGCCTTATTTCAATATGAGCTGTCAACTAGACAATAACCTATCGGCAATCTCGTAGCAGATGAAGTTTTGACATTTGTAGTACATACTTAGGTATCATCTATCTATCTATCCTACTTAATATTATAAATGCGAAAGTTTGTGAGGATGGATGTATGTATGTATGTATGGATGGATGTATGGATGTATGTTTGTTGCTCTTTCACGCAAAAACTACTGAACGGATTTACCTAAATGAAACTTTACAGTAATGTAGGTTATACATCAGAATAACATATGGCATATATTTTATCCCGAAATTCCTGCAGGAACGGGAACAACGCGGTTAACACCACGGGGCGCAGCTAGTCTATACTAATATAACAAAGCCTAAATGTTTTTTTGTTTGTGTAAACGCTAATCTCAAAAACTACTATTCCGATTTGAATAATTCTTTTTGTAACGGATAGTGGTCGGTCCCGGTTGTTGCAATCGTTAGATCATGTCGGAGGCCTTTTACACTAACCAACTCGAACTAACTGACACCGATCAACTTCTTCTTCATCGAGTGGATGGTCAACCTGACCAATCCTGGTGTCAAAGTTATTGAGCCGCCAAAGGCCTCTGACATGGCTCAAGTAACGACTACTATCCGTAGAAAGTAACCGGGACCGACGGCATAACGTGCCCTCCGAAGCACGGATCAACTAAGAGGCTTTTAATTACCCATTAAAAGTATATAGCACTAGATGAGCGCAGCAAAGAGGTTTCTATGTCTATGGTTTCCATTAAAGCAAAGACAAAGAAAGCCAACAACTGTCACGCCTTCAGTCTATAATTTATGGTAAGGATCATTGTCCTGGCCGAGACCGAACAAACTTCATATTGTTTTCAAATGATTTGGACTGCTACCAATATGGGTTGCATTGTTCTGTGCAGACATACCTACTTTCGTTTATTGAATTAGATACTAAGGGACTTACAATTATTATGAACTAGCAGCGCCCCGCGGTTGTACCCGCGTTGTGCCCGTTCCCGTAGGAATTTCGAGAATTTTTTTACATAAAAACCTTCCTCTTTAATCACTCTACCTATTACAAAAAAGCGGCCAAGTGCGAGTCGGACTCGCCCATGAAGGGTTCCGTAGCAGCGAGTAACATAATAAAGAAGTTCTTGAAATAAATGTTTTTTTATTTACATTTGAGTTATTGAATGAATAATCAGTATTTTTTTGCGGTTTACGATTTATGTCGTAAAAAAAAACTACTAACTAGACCTCGTTCAAACCAATTTTCGGTGCTAGATTACATTGTTATGTACATCATATATTTTTTTTAGTTTTATCATTCTCTTATTCTAGAAGTTACAGGGGGGGGGGACACACATTTTACCACTTTGGAAGAGTCTCTCGCGCAAACTATTCAGTTTAGAAAAAAATGATATTAGAAACCTCAATACCATTTTTGAAGACCTATCCATAGATACCCCACACGTATGGGTTTGATGAAAAAAAAAAAAATTTTTTTTCATTTCTAAGTATGGGAGACCCCCCTAAAATTTTATTTTTTTTCTATTTTAGTATGAAAATATTAATGCGGTTCACAGAATACATCTACACACTAAGTTTCAACAACATAGCTCTTATAGTTTCGGAGAAAAAAGGCTGTGACATACGGACAGACAGACAGACAGACGGACGGACAGACAGACAGACAGACATGACGAATCTATAAGGGTTCCTTTTTTCGCCATTTGGCTACGGAACCCTAAAAACCGCATCAAAATCCGTTGCGTAATTTTAAAGATTTAAGCATACAGACAAACAGACAAACAGACGCGACTTTGTTTTATACTATGGAATGATAATGATAGATACAATCGGAAAATATGGGGTTTGACCTATTTGGGAACTTTGCCAATATGACCAACAATACAAAAAGCACTGAAAACCAACTAAGTTATTACCTACTTAGGTTGAAAGTATGTAGGCAGATTTGTATTTGACAACCATAAATGAGATTAAGATCTCCAGCCCGCATTAGGCAAGCGTGATGATTACGCTTAATCCTCCTCACTGTACTGATATCATCAGTGAGACGAGAGACCTTTACCCAGATGTAGAACATTACAGGCTTATAAATTTTGTAATGAATTATGTGTTAAAACTTAGTGCCCATACCTTAACCATAAATAATAGAACACCTTTACCCAAACAACCATAGATATTTCTGTAAAAAAAAAAATTATCTCAGTGAGGTCATAAACATCGAAAAAGGTTTAACGAGATGAGCCGGAATGCGACACAATAGTTGGATGGATGTTTATCTGAAGGTGTGTTACGTTTTAGCATTATCTCTGGTTCGACTGGTTGTTATCTTGCGCACGCGACTAACCATAGAGTTTCTTAATGATAGAATTGTTATTGTTTTAAACTTTGGAATCTAAAAATCTTCAAAAAGGAGTCCAAAAGCTTTACCGCCTTATTCATAATTGCTATGTGACTAAAACACTGTTATAAAGTGTTTTGTCTCTTTCGCTCTTTGGCAAATAGCGTATGTAGGAAAGGGACTAACCATTTGATAGCTAAACTGTTTATAAGCGTTTATGCATAAGCCCTTAGTCATCCATCTATGCATTATACCTTTTGTCAAATTGTTGAAAATATTATTTTCAGATTAATTCAGTCTTCTTCTTCTTCTTCACCGAGTGGATGTTCAACCTGACCAATCCTGGTGTCAGAGTTATTGAGCCGCCAAAGGCCTCTGACATGGCTCATGTAACGACTACTATCCGTAGAAAGTAACCGGGACCGACGGCTTAACGTGCCCTCCGAAGCACGGAATTATCTTACTTTTCGGGCAATCAGGTGATTTATTCCCCATATTACCGTGGCACCTCTACCGTTCTCTAATTCCTAGGGATGTTGGATTCATCTCCCGGGTATGTGTGTTATCTGTGTAGGCTCTCAGCCCGATAGCGCCCTCTCACGGGCCTTTTAACAAACACGTTAATGAACTAATGGCTTTGCGCAATGGCTACTGTGTTAACGACAGTTTTAAGTTAAGTATTGACAAAAATACTTGAGCTGAAACATGATTCCTAATTTTGAAACATGGCTCTGGTTTGAGATCACCAGCCCGCATTTAGCAAGTGTGGTGATTACGCCCCTCCATGCTGTACTGGATATCTGCGGAAATATCTTCAGAAGAATGGGAAAAATGAAGATTATTTAAATTCAGGAGATTTTCGGGACTCTAGGAGAGGATGATACATATTGTCTCTGGTTTGTTGTCTCAGTTATAGATTTTTTTTTTCTAATGATATGTACCTAATTAAAATACACATTTAGCATTCAAAATTTTACCACATAGATAGAATCGTGGTCGTTTTAAAAATGACGATTTAAACAAAACACAACTAAAATCGCAGAACACAACTAAACACGACTAAAATTTACAAGCAAACTATTACATCCCAAAACGGCCTTAATAATGAAATGCTAATTAAAATAATTTTAAACAATTTACGAAATTTAAAGATGGACGCATAATGGCGAGATATATTAACACATTCATAATATTAACACATTCATAATCTGTTTAATAACTAGGCCTAGTTGGAGGTTGCGATATTTAATGTTCGGCGTTCATTTTAGACACAACTAATTAGGCAACACTCAGTTTATATATTTTTAACACCCTGCGGTTTAAGAACTAAAACCGAACCGAAAGTGGTATTAATTGTAAAACAACTAGTTTTTATATTTTGATTAGCCGCGCCCCGTGGTGTTACCCGCGTTGTACCCGTTCCCGCGGGAATTTCGGGATAAAATGTATCCCATGTGTTATCTATACTAGGTATCTATAATATAAAAATGAATCGCAAAATGTGTTGGTAACCGCATAACTTCAGAACGACTTCACCAAATTGGATGATTCTTTTTTTAATGTGTTCCTTATTGTCAGGACAAGGTTTTTAAATAAGAAAAATAAGGAATTAAAATCTCAAAATTCCCACGGGAACGGGGGCGCTGCGGGTGAAACCGCGGGGCACAGCTAGTAATATTATAAAGCTGCAGAGTTTGTTTGTTTGAACACGCTAATCTCAGGAACTACTGGTCCGATGTGAAAAAATATTTTTGTAATGGATAGCCACATTCAACGGGCAGGTTATAGGCTACTTTTTATCCTGAAATACCGCAAGACCGCAGTTTTGGCAGGCGAGTGCATGTACCACTAGACCACCGAGGCGTTATATAATAGTTCGATATCACTAATTAAAATAATATTAGTATCTAATATTATGATGATTCCAGTCACACGCCGGAGCGTGGCTCACGATATCATTGTTCTGGATCGTGATGATGGCTCCACCTCACTGTGGAGGCACGAGCCGGCCGTATAGGAAGCAATGACCTAATTTTATATTAGACTTGGTTTCCTGATGCGTACAAAGGGTTAAATCCTACTAATATTATAGATGCTAAAGTTTGTGAGGATGGACTCCATCCTCATAAACTACGTAAAATACGTCCATCCGATGGATGTATGTAGGAGTTTTACTCTTTCACGAAAAAAAATGTATCCCATGGGTTATTCTGATGTATAACCTATATTACTGTAAAGTTTCATCCAAATCCATCCAGTAGTATTTTCGTGAAAGAGTTATAAACATACATACATCCATCCTCACAAACTTTCACATTGAAGTTTAAAGGCCATTTTTCATCCCGAAATTCTCACAGGATCGGGCATAACTCGGGTAAAACCGCGGGGCGCTGTTAGTAAACTGTAAGATAATAAGATAGATTTTTATTATGATTTTAAAAATTGATTTACCTATCAAAAGTATAATTTGTTTCATTACCGTTTGCGTGCGCGCAGGGCGCAGGGTGCGTCGGGCGAGTCGGTCCCTAATGAATCTGATTATTGGCGCACCTTTGTGGGCGAGGGGAGAGTGGGCTAACATCTGTGGGATGCGTGATAATACTTAGTGTTGATTAACTGGCGTTTGGGGATGAAATGGCTTTTTATAATACGGATCGATCAATAAGTTAAATATTGTAGATGACTTTTGTTTTTAATATATTCTGTGGAGATTTTTATACTGTAAAGTTTAATCAGAATAAAAAAGTAACTAAAGAAAATCTGAAAAAGTACAGGAAAATTATGGTATATTACGATGCCACATTAAAATATTTAGGTCTTCACACATATTTCAACTAGTAAACGTTTGAGAAAAATCTATTAATTAACTAGCCGCGCTCCGCGGTGTTACCCGCGTTGTATCGGTTCCCGCGGGAATTTCGGGATAAAATAATTCCCATGTTTTATTCTGATGCTTAACCTATATTACTGCAAAGTTTCATGCAAATCTGTTCAGTAGTTTTTGCGTGAAAGAGCAACAAACATACATCCATCCTCACAAACTTTCGCATATTACCTACTAGCGGCGCCCCGCGGTTTTACCCGCGCTGTGCCCGTTCCCGTGGGAATTTCGGGATAAAAAATAGCCTATAACCTTCCCGTTGAATGTAGTTATCCATTACAAAAGGAATTATTCAAATCGGTTCAGTAGTTTCTGAGATTAGCGCGTTTAAACAAACAAACAAACAAACAAACAAACAAAACAAACTCTTCAGCTTTATAATATTAGTATAGATATATTCGCACATAATACCTAGTAGGATAATTTGAAATTTGAAAACCTCCTTGCTTATAAAACCCTAAAAAAACGAACCAAATCCTCCTTTCTCAAAAAACCAATGTGTATGACGTCACGCGGAGTCCCTATTCGTATTTATTCATTTCCGGTCGGCGCGCGGTGTTTATCCCGCCGGATCCGATATCATCACACGGCGGTCGCGTGCCTGGAAACAGTTTGCGTAAACTCATTGCCCTTACTATGGGTTCTCGATTTATGGTAAGGTTAGAAGAAGATGTGAGTCAAAAAGAGAGAGAGCTCGAGATTCGATTTTATTTCGCTATTGCTTTGAACGATTTTTTTTATTTAAGCTTTATTCGTTTGTCCAGGGTCTTTTTAGCTGTAAATCTAAAAAGACCCTGGTACTGATCTTCCAATTGTCTACTACTCAAAATAGTTACTTATAAGAAAATTGAGAATTTAACTGAAAAAGTAACAGACGCTCTTAAAATAGATATACTAATAACAATATTGGTGTATCTCATAGTAAAGTAAGTTTCTAGTATTCGGGACTTGACAAATCGTTAAAAACGTCAAATGAAGTAGATTTTCGTAAGTTTGAGTCATCCCGTGACCACGAGCGGTGTAATCCGCTCGAAACGTCGGGTACGTATTTTAATAAATACGGTATACATTCTAACGGGATACAGACCCGTTTCATTTATTGTAATGAGTGCAAATCGTGTGAGTTTAAAAAGTAGGTTTTGTAAGTTCGAGTATTCGATGTAATCGAGTCGAGAACCCGTAGTAGTCCGCAAGGTGGAGCTCAGCTCACGTGTCTGTGTTTATATAGACCAATTTACTGATTGCAGGGACCTCCAGCAAATTGATGGGGAGATCAGAGGCCCCGCGATACCATGCTTTAATCACTAATGAAATATTCGGACACGGAGTAACGGAATCAATCAATATTCGGTAACTACATCAAATAATGTATACTCTATTTTTTCTTTTCCAAAATGTGATCCAATGTCGTCATATTTCCAGTCGAAGACGACTACTCCTGACGAGGAAAACGGTTTAGAGATAGAGTAAGAATGAAATAGAATCACTAAACCTTTTTCCTCTTCAGGAGCAATCGTTTTACTCAAGTAAGACTCAAAGTAAACTCTAAGCTTGTGTTATGGAATCTAATCACTGGTACTACTACGTATACATACACACATCCTTTACAAGAATATATAATTGACACTCAGACGTTCGTCCCAACAACTATGTCTTCACATATTGTTGACTCCGTTGAATCGAACCCGCAACCCCCGCAAAGTAAGCGCTCTCACTGCCACTGTGCCAACGGGCTTGTTAATTAAACTATTTTAACTTAAATAGGTAGTGGTATATGGACGAGCAAGTAATGAAAATCTATATCTATACTAATATTATAAAGCTGCAGAGTTTGTTTGTTTGAACGCGCTAATCTCAGGAACTACTGGTCCGATTTGAAAATTTATTTCAGTGTTGGATAGTCCATTTATCGAGGAAGGCTATAGGCTATTTTTAATCTCGAAATTCTTACGGGAACGAGAACAACGCGGGTAAAACCGCGGGGCGCTGCTAGTACTAGTATATAGGGCACTAAGGTCAAAGTACTTATATTAAATGAATATTTTTTACGAAGTTGTAAAAACTTTATAGTTTTTTCTATACAGGAGTTATATTTCCTCAGAGAAAAGTTTCGAGAGTTATGTAGGTTTTTTATTACCCATATTCATATAGAAAATGATTATATTAATGAAAAATACCCGACTACGCCGTGCAGAAATGAGGGTATGATAAGTTTTTCAATTTATAGACTCAAACTAATGATTTATCAATGTTTTTTCCCAAATCCCGAAATTCCCACGGGAAAGGCACAGCGCGGGTAAAACCGCGGGCGCTGCTAGTTACCTAATAATTGTTAAGCAACGTGCATCTCGGCCCCTACTTGAATGGGTGGCCGATAGTGGCATTTCTATCTGAGCGCTACCGTGCTTCGGGGGACTCGTAAAGCAGTCGGTGAGGGTTGTGTCAATCGTTAGACCATGTCGGAGGCCTTTAGGCGGTCTAAAAACTCCGACACCAGGGTTGCCCACCTGCTTCAATTGAAATGAATGAATGATGAATAGATTTGCGGTTAGTATAAAAAGGTATTAGCCTGTACCCTGTACCGACCCATTGGCAAAGGCCTCTCATATCACTGAAGATCAGTACAGTGAGGGGGATTAGGTATAATCATCACGCTCGGTTTGACTAAAATTGAATATGTATTTTCTGTGAATTGTGTGTGTGTTTCAGGTTTACAGAAGGGTAAGCTAACCACAAACTTTATTCCACTTAACAAATAACAATAATTACTTTCCGAACGCAACCTACCCACCTGGTAATCACAAGGACAATAGAAACCGACCGAATTTCTGAACGAAATAAAAAATAAAAAATTATCTGTCAAATGGTTCGCTTTCCCGCCAATTTGGCGGCGGGTTCGCGCCCTCGCGTTCTCCCCAGGGTTGCCATTAAAAAGATAATGTTTTAAAATCGCATTATTAAAATTGTTAACACGAAATGTCATCGTATAATAGTTTTAAAGGCACGATAGAATGTAACGTAATGGGCCTTTGTTGATTGTTAAATGAAGTTATAATCAGCATATTATTGTTTGAAAATAGAAAGGTTTTTAACTTTGTTTTTAATTTATGCACGAAAGAGGTTACTATTTATAAAACTAGCTACATTGTAATGTGACATGGTTGATTAATATAATGTAATTAGTAGGACAACTCAATTATAACAAGATATAGAGTTCGGAAATACTTCCATGGATGGCTTGTAACATTTGTTATTAAGAATTTGTATAATATAAGTCTTCACAATATCAATAATATATTTTATTACGTACATCTACCTATTAAAGTTACTTCGCGTCAAAAAATAATCAAAAAACTGCGATCTCACGATCTACCAAATCAATTTTATTACACCATGCAATAAAATTACCGCGCGTAAATAATAAATTGAATGAAAACAAACTTCTAAATGAGACCGGTAGCCCTAACATTTCGACACGCCCTCACTTCGAGATTAATAGGGTTCCGTGTTTAGGCTCCGTCGCCATAGCAGCGGGGTGGAATCACAATCTGTGTGTCCACCCCTTAACCCCAAATACCACATCTCGGGGGAAATTTCATAATCTGCTAACATTAACATTTGGCGGGAGATAACTCTTTAAATGTCAACACGTAATCAAATTCACGATTTCAAAATATAAAGAGCATCAAAACACCACCTCTTTGTGAGGATTGCCACAGAGTGGAGGACGTAACACATATCTTGCTGGAATGTGGCCGGAACGCGGACCTGAGAGTGAGGATGTTTGGAGGTCCAGACCACCTCTATAATGGGCAAGTAAACTGCTGGTTGTCAGGGTGCCTCTCAGACAATGCTATTAAATTGTATAAATTCATGGCATTGTCTGGGTAGGCCATAGGCAGTAACCATGAGGCTGACATGACCAAAAAGGGTGGTCGAAGCCTTGTCAAAAATTAGAATAAAAAAAAATAAAAATATAAAGAACGATTTAATTCTCAACAATGTTATTAAACCTATTTAGTTTCGACAAGCAACGCCCCGCGGTTTTACCCGCATTTTGCCCGTTCCCGTGGAAATTGCGGGATGAAAAAGTAGCCTAATGACCTTCCCGTTGAGTATGGTTATCAATTTAAAAAATAATTACTTATTCGAATCGGACGGGTAATTACTGAGACTAGCCCAAACATACAAAGAACTAAAATCACAAATTCTACCTATTTACTAAGCCTCTTTATTTAGTAACTAGCAGCGCCCCGCGGTTTTACCCGCGTTGTACCCGTTCCCGTAGGAATTTCGGGATGAAAAATAGCCTATAAACTTCCCGTTGAATGTGGCTATCTATTACAAAAATAATTATTCAAATCGGTTCAGTAGTTTCTGAGATTAGCGCTTTAAACAAACAAACAAACAAACAAACAAACAAACAAACAAACAAAACAAAACAAACTCTTCAGCTTTATAATATTAGTATAAAAGAAGATAGAAAGGTGCCACTGTACAGAACTTTTTAACCCAAACCTCTTCCTTAACTATTATTTTTTAATCCACTCTATTCTTCTTGAATCATCTATATTTGGCTTTACCAGAAAAATACTGTCAAAATGATGTAACAAAACAAGCTTAAAATACATATAATTTAAATCTGAAATCCCGTGACCCAGATATTATTGAAGGATGTCGCATCACCACCACGCGATGCATTCGCATAACAGCGATGAACTCAAGCGTATACCGATTCAGATTTGCGATTATGCATCTCACAATGACCAATCCACGTTGAGGCATATCTTTACGGAGCAAATGAGGAAGGTGGAAGAGGAGATGTCTAAGTTCAGGTCAGTTCAAGCCCTTATAACTTCCTTGCAGCGCTCAATGTATTTCAAGACCTTGGTGGTCAACTGGGCCCGCAGAGCACTGAGCCCACGGGCTAAGTTGACCTTTTTTTTTCTTTACGGGCGACTCGACCCAAGGGTCAATTCAGCCCGCGGGCGTAGGTACTATTCGGTAGGTTAGGGTTATTTTTTTATTATTTAACTACATCGTAATATACTTGACATCGACTGAACCTGTGGGCTGAGCAGGCCCTTATCGGTAAATAGTAGTCGTCTGAACCCGCGGGTCGAGTTATCCGATTAGTGTGGGTCGAGTCACCTATGAAAAAAAACGAGTGGGTAACTGAACCTGCGGGCTCAGTGCTCTGCGGGCCCAGTTGACCACCAAGCGATTTCAAGCGATGTCAGCTTAGTTAATTGAGATTGTTAAGCAACGTGCAGCTCGGCTCTATGGATGGGTCGATAGTGCATTATTCCGAGCGCTACCGTGCTTACCTTTACCGTAAAGTTTCATCTAATTCCGTTAAGTACTTTGTACGTGAAAGAGTAACAAACATACGCTCACATATGTTCAATATATTAGTAGTATTTTACGTATTTATCTACTTACCTCTGCAAAACGGATAAACCGACTTTGATGCAGTTTTTTTAGTTTGAAAGACCCTTACACTAGAAGTGTAGATTATCTTACTACTAGCAGCGCCCCGCGGTTTTACTCGCGTTGTGCCCGTTCCCGTGGGAATTTCGGGAATTTTTATACATGTATAAACCTTCCTCTTGAATCACTCTATTTAAAAAACCGCGTTAAAATCCCTTAAGTAGTTTTAAAGATCTAAGCATACATAGGGACAGACAGAAAGCGGAAAGCGACTTATCAATTTTTTTTTGATTGGCACAAATTGTGGTTAAATGTCGTCAATTTTCCAGCCGAAGACGATTGCTTCTGAAGAGGAAAAAAGTTTAGAGATAGAGTAAGAATGAAATAAAATTACTAAACCTTTTTCCTCTTCAGGAGCAATCGTCTTCGGCTGGAAAATTGGCGACATTGGTCCACATTTTGTGCCAATCCAAAAAAATAGAGTTATAGCGACAATGATCGAGTGGAAATCATCAATTAGGGGTTACATACATACATTTTTAACTTGTTTATTTAGTAATGTACGTTTTATAAATTTTCCTCCTTGTACTTCTTCGACTCGTTATCATTTCACCTCCTTGTTTCCTCTCCAGCGAGGACCTGCTCCGCTTCACGCAAGTGTACCACGCGGACGCCTCCACCCACTTCCCCAACAACGCGGCGACATTCTTGGATAATATCATCAACTCCCCCCTGGTGGAAGACGAAGGAGACGCCAAGATCCTGACGCTGAAGTTTGACGTCAGCCAGTTCCAGCCACAGGAGGTTGGGAGTAGATATTACACTTATATTATATACCTACTAGACTAGCAGCTGTCCCTTGTGGTGGTTCCACCGGCGACCCAATAGATGTCGCTAGTGTGAATCTAAACCATCCAGGGTGCCACCTAAACGCATACAAAAAACACATTCAAATCGGTCTGGCCATTAAGGAGGAGTTGAGCTACTGGTACGCGAACACTACTCATTTTCAATTCAAAGATGAAACTACGTGTATAAATACTTTTGCTTTTGTTTCACATTTTTATCTGACGTTTCGGCCCATATGCAGGAACCGTGGTCACGGGAGACTGTCAGTCATGACTCAGTCTCCTGTCAGTGGTAGTCTTCTGTGACCACGGTTCCTGTAAAGGGGTATTAATATAAAAGCGAAGTGTATACGTAGTTCCAATTCAAAGCCTTTATCAATTAAAATGGTCCATTCCAGGTGCAAGTGTCCTTTAAAAATGACGTCGTAACAGTGACGGCCAGGCACAGCGAGCAGACAGACAACAGTGCCAAAGATTTCTCGCGAGAGTTCGTCCTGCCTCCGGACACGGATCCTGGCTCTCTAGACTCTTTCATCACACAAGACGGCTTGCTTACCATCAAAGTGCCGTTGGCTTTGTCTTATCAAAAGCCATTTTCACAATAGTCCTTTATAATTGACAATTTTGATGACTTACGCCAATAGACAAAGTGGCAATCGTTTCGATCTATGATTGTCTTCTAGAAAAATGTCTCACCATAGAGTAATGACTTTACTACTCCCATGAACAAGCTGCCTCCTTTTTTCTCATTTCAATATAGCATTTTAATAAACTGTACCACACTATTTTGTTTTTTATTAACCAAGTAGCCCCGCTTATTATATTAGTTTCGATCTTAATGTATCTTTCTAGGTAACCAAGTATAGAACGCATCCATTTCATACATAACCGCCATTTTGTAAGTGACAGAATAACATCGTGCGGTGTGTTCTCGTGGCGGCCTGGTTCGGATAAACAGAATTCTACTCACACAAGGACACGAGGTAAAGGTGGGTTCACACGAGGCTTCGGCCCGGCTACCACAAAACGTCACAGGAGACATAAGACATGATGTAATTAATCACTAATTAATACCGTGAGTTGATTGGTGGAATGTTTAAATTTCGAATTTTCTGTCAGTGTCACCAATACTGTAACGTTCGTGGTGCTAGAGGGCGGGTGTTTAAAAAGAACCTTGTTAATTGCTTATAGGAAAATTTCAGTTTTTTTCAGCGTGTTACCGTAAAATCTATAAAGGTAAAACTAACTTTGTTTGTTTGTAAGGGCTATTCTTAGAAACTTCCAACTCGATTTGAATAATTCTCTATGTTATATATAGCTACATTCAAGGGAAGGTTATAGGCTATTTTTCTTCCTGAAACTCCCACGGGAACGGGCACAACGCGGGGCGCTATTATTACCTAATAACTTTTTCAAGCAAATCGACTTTCAGCTTTTTATTTCACTATTTTCCAACATTTGGTCCCCTACAGACTTCATGTACCCGCCATAACTTATTATTCACAATTCGCGACAGTTCTGTGTATGACCGACTCTATCAGGTCAGGTGTGTATTCACACGTGTGTATGTGTGCGTGTGTTGATGCGACGCGTTGCCATGGCGACCGGCGGGGACACTTCCCAGAAGAGTAGTGATGTCATCAGACATGTTGTACAAAGATAGGGTTTATAATATAGGAATCAATTTACTAGAAATATATAGTCCAAGCAACGCCCCGCGGTTTTATCCGCGCTTCCCGTTCCCGAGGGATCATTTACAATTTTTTATTTCCGAGGTTAGCTTCATGATAATCCGGGTAGTATAGATTATGTTATTTGTCAAGCACTTTAAAAAAACTTTGGCGGATTGCAAAAGAACTCTTATATTAGGGTCATTTCGCCGGTTAGCGACCAGTTAGCTGGGTTGCCCACTTCAGATCAGTAAAAAAAAATGTTGTCTACACACAAAATAGTATACGTTAACGTAAATACGTCCTAAACATAGTCTAGTTTGGATAAAACATATAAAATAAAATGCATACAAATATTTTTTTTTTAAAAAAGCTGAAAAACCGAAAATATAGCGAAATCGTTGGTTTACGACCACTTTTATCGGTTAATGACCACCAGTGAACTGGTTTGCGACCGCTATTTTAGTATGAAAAATATTAGGCCAATCAAACATTTATGATCAATTTAAACATATTTTTATTGCTTTTTAATAATAACAAATATGTAATCATTTGGTGTAATGTTATTTTTATTCATAATCATTATATATTTCTTCATTAATATATTATTAAAAATAATCAACTTCAGTCATTTGTAATTATCTGGTGTAGTATTTTTCATGTCTTCATTTTCTCTCTTCCGTGTACTGGACAGTCTTTTTCTTTTTTGGGAGCTCCATCCAGCTATTGTTTGAAACAGAGAAATAGTATAATTAGTTTTCGTCAGATTACGGTACAACCACATTTTCTTACCTCCGACGTTTCGATCATGTTACAATGATCTACCGCGGGTAAGAGAATCAAAAATAATACGCGATTAAGACCCGGTAAAATTTAAATATGTTAACAAATCGTGTGAGCTTAACAAGTTTAAAATAATTATTATACGGACATTTCAATAACCAAACAAATTCAAATAATCATTCGTGGTCGCATACTCAATGACCTTTCATACTTATTTCTGTTTGCGGCCGTTATTTCTCTCATACTAAATTATGGTGGCCGGAAACCAATAACCTTATTTCGATTATTTTGGTTTGCGACCACCTCTAGCACCTAATGTTTGTACGTAAAATAAACAAAGTTCTTTCAAAGAAACTGGTGGTCGTTTACCAAAGGACTATAAAATGAAACGTATAGAATGCTGCAGCCAAAATTTTAATAGTCTTGTATGAAGCATTAGGGTCATATTAATTATAACAAAATACTGCAGCATTCGTCGGTTTGCGACCATGTGGTCGCTATCTAACGTTTTTGATAAATACGCATTTCGGTTACCGACCACTGGATTTTATCTTACAATTAAGTTTAAAAATAGCAAATTACAACTAAATAATGACGAAAATTTATCGATTGTACAATTTAACATCTAACTTGTGTCTAAAACATGAAATAAGTATAAAAACTTACCTTTGAGCGCCGCGCCCCGCGTTATTTTTTTTTCAACTCGCGACACTTCCACACTCCTCTGAATAAAGATGCGCATTGAGCAATTTTTTTTCGGCTCTGGGTTAACCTAATTGTTTCAAACTGTGTAAATTCTTATTTCATAATTATTTATTAATTACGTAAAATTTATTTTTTATTTACATTACCTCTACAAATACTATTATCTTGATTTAAAGAAACTTAGCCCGTCAAATGGTCGCCTACTAAAGGTGGTCGCGAAACCGGCGAAATGACCCTATTTACCACCTAGAAACAATAACATGTAAGTTCAAAATTGGATTTTATTTTGTACCGTGTAGAATACAAATTGAAATGAACTTCATTCCTACTTTTGAATTTGACGTTGGGACTCCTGTATTCGAAATTCCAATAAAACTGTTGCTATTTTTTTCTTCCTCTTTATACTGATATTTTCAGTGAGATGACAGGCCTTTACTCAGTAGCTGGACATTACAGGCTAATACATTTTCCCCAAATCTTCCACTGACTTACTTGTATAAGTTTATACAAAAGTAAAAAATTCGAAATCCAAACTAACCTACCACAAAAACATGCCAGTTGAAAAAATTCGCCCTAAATCGCATTTCCCTCACCTGTGTTGCCAGTCAACATGTTATGAAATCAGTAAGGGTGCAACCCTCGGTAATAGTCGGACTCCATTGTCCAAGCCGTAACATGGTTTGGAGTTTACACCCTCAGTATGATAAGTCGCGATATGTAATGAGTTTGTAATTTTTGTTTGGTTTAATTGTGTGTGTGTGTGTGATTTGATTACGATACTTTTTAAGCTTTTTAATAAAAATGGTATTTTTCATTGAAAAATAAAGCCGCTATATTTATCATAGGGTATTAGATATGACCTAAGTACGAGTAAGTTCGAGTACTCACTGTACTGAACTTCAGTGAGATGAGAAGCCTTTATCCGCGCACCGCGGTTTTACCCGCGCTGTACCCGTTGCCATGGGAATTTCGGGATGAAAATATAGCCTAAAACCTTCCCGTTGAATGCAGCTATCTATTACAAAAAGAATTATTCAAATCGGACTGGTAATTCCCGAGATAAGCTCGAACATACAAACAACCAAATTTAAAATTTTTACTTCTTTATAATATTAGTATAGACAAAAAAAAAACATGTATGTAATCAAACAGCATGATGAATACAAGTGCGCCCTACTGCAGGGCTCGCCGGAAGTAGTCAAATCCACCCCGACCGGAAGCGGTACAAATCGATCGGACACTCGACCTTTAGGGCAGGTTCCGTGCCGAATGGAGGGAAAATATTTTGCGTAATAATAACCGATTCCATAGAGAACATGTATACTAACCTATATCTATTAAAATATATGTATATCTACTAATATTATAAAGAGGTAAAATTTGTAAGATTTTTGTTTGTTTGTTTGTATGTTCGAGCTAATATCGGGAATTACCAGTCCGATTTGAATAATTCTTTTTGTAATAGATAGCTACATTGAACGGGAAGGTTATGGGCTATATTTCCATTCCGAAATTCTCATGGCAACGGGTACAGCGCGGGTATTATATGCTATATTTAATCCCAAAATTCCCACTGGGACAGGCAAATAAAGGGTAAAACCGCGGGGTGTTGCAAACGTTGGTAAACTCTTCAGCTTTATTATACTAGTATACTAGCAGCGCTGACTTGTGGCCGTTCCCGTAGGAATTTCGGGAATTTTTATACTTATAAACCTCCCTCTTGAATCACTCTATCTATTAAAAAACTGCATCAAATCCGTTGCGTAGTTTTGATGATCTAAGCATACATAGAGCCAGACAGACAGCGGTAAGCGACTTTGTTTTATACTATGTGGTGAAATAAACACTACAGGATAGCAGGAAAACGTAAGCTTAAATAAAGGTAAAACCACACTAAAATAAATAAAGAAAGTAATCTTATAATATTGATATTGAATTTGGTAAATAATCTTCAATAATGTTATTAATTTGAATGATTTTCAATGAATGTTTTCGGTATGGCGCGTGCTTCTCACAAACATTGGGAGACAATGGTACTTGTTTTAAAACTTATGTATGGAATGGCGTTCTTTATTTTATATATTGATAGTATAAACAAATTAATGTATATAATGTGACTTGTTAAAATAAAAGACGTAAGGTTCTTAAATTAAATGTATTTTATACTAACTCCTTCACTTGTTTTTTATGCATTCTATTGTTTATGTTCTGAAAAATATTCTTGGTGTTATTTTACTATCTAAAGGTACGATTCCACCAGTGTGCCGAACTGTGCCGCACTGCAATGCACATTGTGCGACACAAATGTTCATTCTGGTCGACTCATTAAAGCATACAATAACAAATTGTGCACGAACATTCTAGGTATGTTCGCGCACATCTTGTAACTTTTGTGCGCGCACACATGCAGGCAGTGGACTCACGTCGACGTCTACGAACCTGTTGTTCGCGAACTAATTCTTGCTTCCGCTACCGGAGTGAAAACATTTATTTGTGCGCGTACATTTTTAATTACCCAAATTAAATATGGATTGGACGAATGATAAACTTATTAAATTTATTCAAGCTATTGAAACTTATCCTGTGCTGTGGGATTCTAGTCACAGTGATTATAAAAATAAAAACAAAAAACATGACGCCACTCAAGAGTTGGCGCAAAGCTTCAATTGTGACTCGACTGAGGTAATGAGAAAATGGAAGATTATTTTGGCCGTCCATATTAACTACTGAACTGTCTTCGCCAGAAACTCTGCTCAGTTACGTAGTAACTATTTAGTAATCTGTGGCTCAGTGTACATGTTCGCTCACAAATGTGCTGAACTGTGCGCTTACAAAAGTTACGCACAGGCTTACCAGTGGACATGGAAGCCAAATGCGATACCAGCTTAGTACGCGCACTGCTGGAGTTTTGCACAAAATGTTTGTAAACAAATGTGCTGCACACTGTTTTGGTGGAATCGTGCCTTAACACTCATATTCA
Source organism: Cyclophora punctaria (assembly GCA_951394245.1). Taxonomy (NCBI): domain Eukaryota; kingdom Metazoa; phylum Arthropoda; class Insecta; order Lepidoptera; family Geometridae; genus Cyclophora; species Cyclophora punctaria. The sequence goes on along the minus strand of OX596192.1, from coordinate 3,698,995 downwards.
GAGTCGTCAAATGCTTCCTTAGTAGAGATTGAGTGATTTTGACATTGTACGAACAATTCCGTCAATTAATTTAATGGACGTCTTTTATTGCTTAGGTGCTTTTAGAAGCTTCACGTAGCGACCGATCATCCTTACGTATAATTTAAAACGCCAAACGCGTTATGGGCGGTTTTAAATTATTTGACGTCTCTGAAACTCTCGCAAATCGCCAATCACGAAGCATAAAGTAGCATATCTGTTATAGCACTTAGCTCTGCTAAAAACCTTTAGCAACCATGTTCAAGTAAGTGAGTGGTCAACCCTGGTGCCGGCGTTTTTAGACCGCCACCGATTAAAAATACTAGGCGCCGTCCTTCCATAAAATACATAAAAACAAATCATTATTTTCTTCATACGATCTATACTCTATGGTCCTACGTCTTATTAATCTATGGTCTTCGGTACAGAGAAAGCAGAGATAGTTCCGAGCGTAGAATATTAATATGTTTGATATTGGATCGTGACCGCTGCTCGTGTGTCTGTGGTTATAATGAACATCAAATATTTTATAGACGTGTGTATAGACAACTGCTTCAGACTCGTCAGACAATTCAAAGTCCTTGAGGCGGTCTAAGAACTCCAACACCAAGGTTGACCACTAATCTACTCGTACTTCTTACTTTAGCTTTAACTAGCAGCGCCCCGCGGTTTTACCCGCGTTGTGCCCGTTCCCGTGGGAATTTCGGGAATTTTTTTACATAAAAACCTTCCTCTTGAATCACTCTACCTATTACAAAAAACCGCATCAAAATCCGTTGCGTAATTTTAAAAATTTAAGCATACAGACAAACAAACAGACAAAAATAGCGACTTTGTTTTATACTATGTAGTGATACTACATAAGGATATGTAAAATAAATAATTTAGTATTAATACGAATCTAGGTTTCAAAATCCTTCTTTTTTGAAGTCGGTTAATAAAGACTAACCGCCTTGTTCATAAATGCGTTTTAACTAAACCACTAATATACCTAAAGTGTTTTGTCTCTTTTGCTCATCCGACAATTTCTTGCATCGGAAAGAGACAAACCATTTGATAGCTAAAATGCTGATAATAAACGTTTCTGAAAAAGACTAGCAGCGCCCGCGATTTTAACCGTGTTCCTGTGGGAATTTCGGGATTAGAAATCCTACTAATATGTATTATAAATGCGAAAGTTTGTGAGGATGGATGTATGGATGTATGTTTGTTGCTATATGTTGTTGCTCTTTCACGCAAAAACTACTGAACGGATTCGGATGAAACTTTACAGTAATATAGGTTATACATCAGAATAACACATGGGATACATTTTATCCCGAAATTCCCGTGGGAACGGGTCCAACGTGGGTGAAAACGCGGGGCGCGGCTAGTACCCTATGATCTTCCTGTTGAAAGTGAATATCCATTAGAAAAATAATTAATGCGCTTGGTAGTTTGATATTAGCGCCTTCGAACAAACAAAACCAAATCCTTCAGCCTTAGTAATTAGTTTAGATTCCTACTGCCTTATTCATAATCGCTCTCTAACTAAAACACTGTTAGTGAGTGTTTTGTCTCTTTTGCTCTTTGCAAAATAGCGTATGTCAGAAAGGGATAAACCATTTGATAGCTTAAATGCTGTTAGTAAGAGTTATTCATAAGAGGCCTTTCGGCTTTTTCGCTTGTGTTTATTAAGCCCTTGTTACGAGTATTAAAGAGCGGGCTATAAAGTTCTGATCAAGATGCAGTTAATATCCCCGTCTGTCGCCCGTCGCGCAACTGTCGGGGATCTCAACGTATAGTCGCGTGCGCAGCCGACACGAGCGAGGAACGAGTAGAGGTGGCGAGGGAAAATATTAATCACTATCACTACATAGTATAAAACAAAGTCGCTATTTTTGTCTGTTTGTTTGTCTGTTTGTCTGTATGCTATAATCTTTAAAATTACGCAACGGATTTTGATGCGGTTTTTTGTAATAGGTAGAGTGATTCAAGAGGAAGGTTTTTATGTAAAAAAATCCCGTAAAAATCCCGAAATTCCCACGGGAACGGGCACAACGCGGGTAAAACCGCGGGGCGCTGCTAGTCTATACTAATATAATAAAACTGAAGTCTTTGCATTTTGTTTGTTTGAACGCGTTCGTCCGATACTACCAATCTGATTTGATATTTTTGTTGTAATGGATACCCACATTCAACGGGAAGGTATTAGGTTATATGTACACTAATATTATAAAGAGGAAAACTTTGTTTGGTTGTAATGAATAGGCTCAAAAACTACTGGACCGTTTTAAAAAATTCTTTCACCATTCGAAAGCTACATTATCCACGAGTAACATAGGCTATTTTTCATCCCGAAATTCCCACAGGAATGGACACAACGCGGGTAAAACCGCGGGGCGCTGCTAGTTATATTATATATAGGCTATTTTTCATCCAGATTTTTTGCGGGAACGGGCACAAATCGGATATGTTCTCGGGGTGGTGTTAGAAAATATTTAAAAGGGAATACACATCTATATATATAAAAATGAAACCCGTTTTCCTTAATAAAATTGTGTCTCGATCGACTATAGTGAGATGAGGAATGCTTGCTTGTTCGAGATGGAAGGAGCAGGAAGCAAGCAAGAAGTCAGATGAGACACTAAACTACACGAACTTACGAACTCTTAATAAAAAGTAAATTAAAATACATTTTCTTGTCTATTCTATTCGCTCTTACCTCTATAACGACAGGTGCGCCCGCGCACTACACCTTTGAGAAAAAATGGCGGCGCGACCCTTCCGTAGATATCGACTTTTTATAAATTAATCGACATAACTTTCACAACGTTTTGTGTCGTATATTCTTTATAATTGTTTTACTTATTATTATGGGTAATCATTTTAAAATAAATAAAATAGTTTAGTATATTTTTTGCGATAAATTATCTATAAGTACCTACTCATATTGCTAAGCTGAAGCATAGATTACTAAATAGTTACTATGCTGAAGAGTTAATTTTTTTGTTTCTTTGAACGCAATAATCTCAGAAACTACCAATCCGATTACAATAATTCTTTCTGTAATAGATAGCCACATTCAACGGGAAGGTTATTAGCTATATTTTATCCCGAAATTCCTTCAGAAACGGGCACAACGCGGGTAAAACCGTGAGGCGCTGCTAGTGATTAATATAAGTATTGGACAGTAAATGGTTATATTAATAAATTAAAAGCTTGTTCAAAATGCAGGTGTTTTATACTTTTCAAAAGTGAAAGTATTATTTTTAATATTGTGGTGTTGTCCTTGTGAAATGGAATATTAATTTTTTTGCTATCTTCATCTGTCTTTAATAATATGTTCGACTAAATGATAAGAAAAAACGATATTTTTTAAATCCCATCTGTAAAATTGCATTGAATATTAACCACAATAACACCAATAATTCGCCTGAAACACAGGTTTCAACCTGCTCCAGGGTCATGTGTACTCACGGAGACCGAAGCACTTACTGCGCAACTCTATTTCAATATCTAGCAATCAAATATCTATCCTAGATTTTTAATCTAAGTACCTATAATATAAAAATGAATCGCTGAATCTGTTGCTAAGCGCATAACTTCAGACGACTGCACCAAATTGGATGATTCTTTTTTTAATGTGTTCGTTATTGTCAGGACAATGTTTTTATATAAGAAAAATAAGGAATAAAAATCTCGAATTTTGAGATTAGACACTCAATGTATACATCGAATGTCTGTGTGTGTCCACTGCCGCGACACTTAGTTGCAGTTCTTGTGGCAATGTCGGTCGGTGTCTGTGTTGCAGCCGTGGAGACAGGTCGTGCGCAGTGTCCGACACAAGTGTCGCGAATTTAGAACTTGCGCGAAATTTTTAGCTAGACCAATAACCGCTCCGTTGTTCATGGCGAGGAAATGTACCACACTGAATTGCAGTGTCTCCGTGTAGACAGCTAACCACACATAACCGGGACATTAAAATGTTTACACCGATGTCGACACAAAAATTGCTTACCATGAGGACGCAATCTACACTAGTGTCGACATTTGTGACGAGTGTCAGTGTCGCCGTGTGTCCTCAGCATTAGTGTAGATTTTTAATAACACTTTAGATCAAAACTTCAACAAGGTAGGTATAATAGAGTTATGCTATGCAGACTGTGCTATATTATTTCTTCGTTTTGTAGAGCGAGTACATTCAATCCCAATGAAATTAATTAATCTTTTATTTATTTAATTAATTAAATTAATCTTCAGAAAATTTTTATTTTAAAATTCTAATACAATACTGAAAATGTGCCAAAAAGCTGCTGAAACAACCCGCTCTGAGTCGAACTCTCTCATAAACTACTAGCCGCGCCCGCGGTATCACCCGCGCTGTACCCGCTCCCGCGGGAATTTTGGGATAAAATTTATCCATGTGTTATTCTAATGTTTAACCTATATTACTGTAAAGTTTCATCCAAATCCGACCAGTAGTTTTTGCATGAAAGAGTAACAAACATACATCCTCACCAACTTTCGCATTTATAATATTAGTAGTTAATATAATAATGATACGTCTCAAGTTCTCAAGCCATTGATCTTAAAACCACAAACAATGGATGACCTTGACCGGAGACTATAGAGTTCGGTAGGTATTATCACAATCAAAGATAATAACCACAGGATATAAAATTCCACATTTAAAAAATCATGATTGGAATGGTCAATATTATTTTCATATTGCACTAACCGACCATAAACTTTATTATATCTTACTCTATGATTCTCTTTGTCCTTCTCAAAAGCAATGTAACATGAAACTAGGTCAAAGCTCTATGCAAACTCTATCTTTTATAACCCGCTAGAATTTTAAGGAATAATAAAATAAGTTAATAAATGAAACAAACAATGCATGGCTGAATGAATAACCGATCATAGCCATTAAAAAAAACTCACGTTCGAAGTTCAAAGTTCTCAGATGAAATTATCTCTGTTGCGTCTTGAAGCGAGACGATCCTGCGGACATGTCTAGAACGAGATAGATATAGATGAAACGTTCGAGTGCGAGAGCGACAGGAACACCGCATCCCACCAACCAATCAAAGGGAGGAAAGATCTTGTTTTTATTATAATTTTGTGAAGAAAGAATATTATGGATGAGGACTTATCGATTTTATTGTAATGAGAAAGTGTTTGAATAATCGATTTTTATGTGATTATGATTTTATATTTGATTGCAGTTGTTAATGTAAATTAGTTTATTTAATTAATAGTTGCTATAAATCTTTATTGTACTTACATTAATTTAAATTCAGTACCAAATTATATTCAAGGACTATTTTAAAAATTTAATGTAGGTAAGCGAGAAAACTCGTAAATATTCATTTATTACAATAAACGTTGGTAACATTTATTAAATGATTTATTAACCCTTTGTTACAGAAAAGGAAAGTAACAAAGAATATATTTTAAAATATCGAAATATGTTTTTAAAAGTGTTTTTTTTATTTTTCCTTGCGTGACATTCTGACGCATTCCCTAAACAGTAAGACAAAGCATAATTAATAACAATTCTTTACAATAATAAGGTTAATTAAAATGTGGGTTAACTGGCCGAGTAATGTCTGAATGTAAAATGTTACTGTTCATCGTGTTTTAGGGGTTCGCGGGAAAGGGTTGGACATAGAAAAAAGGCTCGATTGTAAACGAATTTTATTTAAGAATTACTTTTTAATATTAAAAGTAAGTACCTACTTTACTTACTGCAGGATTCGTGATTTTTTTGGAAATGTTTGTAATTATTTTTTAAACATATTTCTTATTAAAAAAGTATCGTATCTTTTTGTTGGTCGTCGTAAAGTAATGTTTTATTTTATTGTAATGATAGGTACAGTATTTTTTTCTTGTTACTTTCTTATTATTGAGAAGACACGTTTAATATTTGACGAATAAAAACCGCATATAAAAAAAAAAAAATTCTATTCCTCCTCACTGTGCTGTAAATCTTCAATGAGACAAGAACCTTCGGCCATTACAGTGGGACTTTACAGGTCAATACTTTTTAATGTTTAACTCAAAACAAACGTACTGAACCCACTCTGCCCACCCGTTTCCCTCTTGCCATTATATTTCATTACACCACATTATAATGAATAATGCATACAGCATGATGATTGCGTGTGAAATCGAAAACTAACAATTATATTACGAGCTTTTTACAAAAACATTATAAATGGACCGACTGTGTTTTGTAGCTTTTGTGCAGCTTTCGTGAGCTTTTTTAAATAATATTTTTTGGTAGGTATTTGTTTTTTTTTTGTTCAGGTTTTTACTGGATATTTTCAGTGAGATGAGGAGCACTTCCCAGCTGTGTGATATTACAGGCTCTTTCTTCACTTTTTTTAGTCTTTGTTGAGTAACATTCAAGTATGGTACTTGATTTTTTTATTCAAGTATGGTACTTGATTTATTCTTTGTTATTAAGGTAGTAAATTGCTTTTTCATATTGCTTGCTAAAGAAGGTGTGTAGGGATAGATCTCGAGAAGCCACATTCTCCCAAATTTTATATATTTTCCCTTTGCATAAGCTCCATACCCTCATTATGTACTACTAGCCGCGCCCCGCGGTGTTACCCGCGTTGTACCCGTCCCCATGGGAATTCCGGGATAAAATGTATATCATGTGTTATTCTGATGTATAACCTATATTGCTGTAAATTTTCATCCAAATCCGTCCAGTAGTTGTTTCGTGAAAGAGTAACAAACATACATCCTCACAAACTTTCGCATTTAATTATTAGTAGGACATCAATGCTGGTTGTGTAAGGTGGTTATGTTGCGAGTTTAAGTGAACTTTTATTTATTTAAACCCAATTGACAATTCCCTTTGTCTTCCTATAACGAACAAAACACAACAACTTAAATATATATGTACCCATACTTAAGTGTTGTGAACATCTCAAGCCCGTCACAGTTGAGTGAGTGTCCGTCTGTCTGTGCCAGGAGATGAACCCCGTCACGGCTGGTGACCCGAGGGTCCGTTCGGGCCCTCTGACTTACAGACAACCTGAGCATACAACATGTATGTACTTGTAACTTATAGGCACTCGTACAGACAGAGTAGATCGTACAAATATGTGTTGTATTTGTGTGTGTGGACTTGTATGTTGTTTGTATGTGTTGAGGTGTTTTGGAACAAAGAAACAACTTTTCCTTCGAGAATTTTGAGATAAATGTATGTTTTAAAAGAGTTAATAAGTATCTTAAGTAATAAGGCCAATTTTCCCTTTAAAGATAGAACCTTTTCGGAAACAAAGGATTTTAAGATTCTGAGCGAAATAAATGCGAGAGTTTGTGAGGATCTATGTATGTTTGTTACTCTTTCACGAAAAAACTACCGGACGGATTCGAATGAAACTTTACAGTAATGCAGGTTATTCATTGGAATAACAAATGGAGTACATTTTATCTCGAAATTCCCGCGGGAACGGGTAAAACGCGGGTAACACTGCAGAGTGCGGATTGTTTTAAGATTAACGAACTTCATTCCTTTTTTTAAAGTTCATATTAGGCAATTTTTGTTCAAAATTTCTTTTTTGTAGAAGTAATAGGTTGAGTGGTAGAAAATCACATAATATTTTCTCTACAGGATAATTTGTCTCTTTTCAAATCAATGAAGTATATGGAGTCTAAGATCATGTTAAATGTTTTATCTCATCAGTGCGTCTCTTATCTATACATTTTTATTTACCTTGACATTTAGCATGACTCAAATATTAATGACCATATTTTTTCATAATTAAAACAGTTTGAATTCACTTTCACAACATTTTTTTTATCTAAAGCTGTAAAATAATAATTGGTGTAGAATATTATTTGAAGATCTATAAGATACACATGCGAATCTGTTTACATAAATACGCTTATTTACCTCGTAAATCAAGCGATCGGTGATCGTTCGACAGTAAATTCTTACATAAACAAATATGATATACATAATAATTAGCAGTTTATATTTTGATTGATTCTTTTTTTTACTGTGTGTGTCAGAATAGAAGTTATTCGTTCATTGCTGTTTTTAAATTTAATTTTAAAAAAATAATGGTTCTCTATTAATTTATTTTTTTAAGACCCCATTATATCTTATGTATTTTTTATGTCAGCGATTTCCAAACATCTAAATTTCATATTGTCTGTGTTTATTTATTTTAAAATACCTTACTTATTATTTTTTAATTCATTTATTTCATTAATACTCTATCTTTACATTTAAGTCTCGCATAATTTTAATTGTCTTAACAATTGAACGATTGTAAAACTGTAATCGATCTTGCAAGTCGCCCAAAGCAACCGACGACGCGCCAGCAAAAATATTCCGAACATGTAAGTACATAAAATAGGTAATAATAAAAGGCGATGTGACGTTCGTACGTTAAACACGAGTAATATGTAGTAATTTATTCGAGCGGAAGTGAGATAAAGGCGACGAGTTTCTTCCATTCTGTTTAATGTTACAGCGCGAGGTTTCGCATAATATGAGCGCGGAGATGTGGGGCCCGAGTAGTCGGGGAGCCAAGGCTGATATAACCGATTTTTTTTATAACTGAATATTTAATATTGAAAAAAACTGGTTTATATTGTTTCTATTGTATTTATATGTAATTGAAAATGAATATATTAAGAAATGACAAACAAAGAGAACATAACTAACTAAGTACTTTGTGTTAATGTGTTATGTAAAAAGCTCAATTCTACTTCATCAAGAAATAAAACCAATAGTAAAGTGCATTATTTAAATGATATTTAAATTAATATTTCACTGATGAAAATAGTTACAACAAAATAACTATGGTAACCTTTGACTTGGCCCCATCCTCTGTATACTTAGGAACTGATATTTCCCTCCAGTCGAGAGGAGTTGAAACTATCAAGCCATTACTTTTTTTAGTTTTATTAACAGGCTATTACTTTTTTTAGTTTTTTACCCGCCGCCGGCTCTCAGTCCACATAGTTTTTACCTCCCGTCTCAGCGCTGAGCACTGGCCCGTAAAGACACAGGGACAAGTATCCTGCTCGCCTTCTCGTAATCAAATAAATTATAAACACGACGACTTTAAAACGACGTAACAACCAATTGGGGCAACGGAAAATAGAAGCTGGCTCCCAGACTTAAAGGTGTGTTGTAAAATAGTTTTTTAAAGGATAACCTTTGAAGTATGAGAGAGAATCTTGCCGTGAGAATGTGCGTTTTATGTTTTAAGTTTTAGCTTTTCAATGTTTTACTTTATATATAGTCGCTACTAAATATAATTTAAAGTGTTTTCTCAACATTTGGAGGAAGATATACGGCTAGTTTCGGTTCTGTAGAGCGATGACGTACGAAATCATTTACAATTTACATGCCAAACTTATTACACCTCTTTTTATGTGAAGGGTATTTAATAATTCATTACGTAACAAAGGGTATATCCATAGTTCTCTTACATCGCGTGATTGCGAACTTCTTTGCAAACATTCACTAGGTGACATGCTTATTCGTAATTCAAAACAACCGCCATTCCAGACTTGAATTAGCGTTCCAATTCCAGGTTCAAATAGTTGACTATTTTTATACATTGCCAGTATAAAATAATGAAATGTGGGAATTTAAATACATTCAAAATGGGAATTGTGTAGTTTCAATTGTTTTAATGCAGTTTAGTGGTCGGGAATGAAACGAAAGAGTTTGTAATGAATTTGACTTTGCTGTGAAACTACTTAGTATAGAGTTTATAAGTTCAAGTAAGTCAGTGGCCGACCCTGGAGTCAGAGCTTTTAGACCTCGTTAAGGCCTTCGGGGTTCCTTTCATCCGGAAATAAATCCCGGTTGTTTCATCGTTAGACCATGTCGGAGGTCTTTAGGCGGTCTAAAATCTCTGACACCAGGGTTGCCCACTAACCTACTCGAACAAACTTAGTTAAGTACTCATTTACTTATCTCACATAACGCATTGCGTATCTCATGTGATACAATGTAAACGGCCATAATTTTGAAAAGGTGATTATTATTCAGTGCGCCGCTCGTGATCTTTCGTTACGCAGAATCCGTACACAATAGACGAGCCGGGCGCGGGTGAAATCGATGGTAAGGCTGTATTACAGGCGCCGATTTTAATTGCGCAACTTTTGTCGCGTCGACAGGATAAGTGCAGCTAAATATACTATCTATGTTCACGCTTTGTTGCTGATGAGCTTGAGCTTCTTGAGAGAATGAGCTTCCAGTTATGTAACAGTAACTAGCAACACCCCGCAATGTTACCCGCGTGGTGCCCGTTCCCGAGGTAATTTCGGGATGAAAAATAGCCTATAAACTTTCCGTTGAATGTGGCTATCCATTACAAGAATAATTATTCAAATTCGATTGGTAGTTTTTGAGATAAGCGCGTTAAAACAAACAAACATTTTTACGTTAGAGCTTTATTTTTGACCAAAACGTTGCCTGATGTACAGTAGGCTTAATTTCAAAATACCTGACATTAGACATTCAAATTCAATTCCAAATTCAAATGGTATGTTTTATAAATGGCCAATTTGCACCTGTTTGAGAGTTCTGCTTTTAAGTTATTGCTTGGTGTGTTTGGTGCCTAAATTGAATTACTAGCAGTCAACGTCTTTATATTGAGCGAGCTTACTAGTTGCGAGTTTGGAAGTTGCTATTAAACTAGTTTTCTCGCTCAATCTTAACATGTTTCCGTATAAGCGGAGCGGAGCCCAATAATAATCACATTATGAATCGACCAATCACAATTCATAACGACGATTTTGACAATTTCAATGCGTTGTGATTGGTCAATTGAGCTTCGCTCCACTCCGCTCCGCTTATAGGAACCCACTCTTAAAAATGTATTAGCCTGTAATGTCCCACTGCTGGGCAAAGGCCTCTCATCTCACTGAAGATATCAGTACAGTACAAGAGGATGTCGTAATCAGCACGCTCGCCTGCGGGTTGGTGGTCTCAAACCCGAGCCATGTTAGAAAGATAGGAAACATGTTTTCGATCGACCTGGGAATTGAACCGGGACCTCAGTCTTGGCAGGCGAGTACATACCACTAGACCACCAAGGCGTTCTTACTCATAATTAACCAGAATTGAAAATGCGGTAAAAGCTTTTGAGAAAAATATGACCTCGGTTTTTCCCTTGGTTTTCCTGGCATTCTTTAATATTTGGACACACCAACATGTTCTCAGAAATGACTATGAACCGAAGTGTATGTCTGTATGCAATATGCATGCGAATTAGTGTTTGTTATGCGCATGCGCAAGCGCATCTCAAGTCTGAGGAATGTAGCTTGATCTTGTTTCTGACCTACGTTGTTTCGTATTACTAGCCGAGTGGGTAAACGTTGTTTTGAAGTATAAAAATTAAGGGGTGTGACCACCCTCAACATTTAGGGGTATGAAAAAGATATTAGCCGATTCTCAGACATAGTGAATTATGCATATAATATTTTATGAAAATTGGTCAAGCCGGGCTAATTAATTGTGTGAATTTGTCCAGGTTTATTAATTTATTTATAGTAATGATGTTGACCGCCAAAAGGCCGCCATGGCCTATACAATGCCCATTCTTCCAAGCCCGGATTTATTACGTTACTTACTAGAATTTATATCTAGGTTTAAGTGCAGTTCTAGTTACATCTAGATAAGCTATCATAGCATATGATAAGGGAAATCTAGGTACTAGATTATCTACCTAAGTTTCTAGATTACTTAAAACAGCCTAGGTACTTAGTAATATAAGCCTTCGTTAATAAATAATAAATAAATATACCTGGACAAATTCACTCACGGTTAAGCTCTAAGCTTGTATTATGGAATCTAACTAACTGATACTACTACATATTTATACACAAATACTTTATAAGAATATATAATTGACACACAGACGTCGTCGCCAACATGTCTTCACATATTGTTGACTCCGGGCGGGAATCAAACCCGCAATCCTCGACACAGTAAGCGCTCTCACTGCCGCTGTGCCAACGGGCTTGTCAAATCTAGTTGTGTATTGTTGATCGAAGAAACGACCCGTTAATGTAATGTCTTGTTGCCTTTCCTGTGCTAGGGCTGTCCTGGCCCTCAAATGAAGTAAAGAAAAGTATTAATAATAACATGGTGCTTATCTAATCCCATATGCCTGATGTTATCTCCTCTCATCTGGTGTTATTCAACGCACATCGCTGGATGTGGACGCGAGGAATTTGAGATGCGTTCGTAATAACAAGTGCTGCGGTGGCCACTCAACTTGGATAAGGCACTGAGATGTGGAGGCTTAACTATACTTACTGTACACCTTTCATATCTATATACTAGCAGCGCCCCGCGGTTTTACCCGCGTTGTACCCGTTCCCGTAGGAATTTCGGGATGAAAAATAGCCTATAACCTTCCCGTTGAATGTGGCTATCTATTACAAAAAGAATTATTCAAATCGGTTCAGTAGTTTCTGAGATTAGCGCGTTTAAACAAACAAACAAACAAAACAAACTCTTCAGCTTTATAATATTAGTATAGATATATCAAGATAGAATATTATTTTGAATTAAAACTACGTCAAAAAACTTTTAAACACAGTTTAAGTTAAATATCGTTTATCGGTAAATTATTAAATAGTGTCATATTTATTCAACTTATTCGAATTTACTTTTAATTATTAAATTGTCGGTTCCGGTTGTTCAATCGTTAGACCATGTCGGAGGCCTTTAGGCGGTCTAAGACCTCTGACACCAGGGTTGGCCTCTAACCTACTCGAACTTAATATTATTAAACTAGCAGCGCCCGCGGTTTTACCCGCGTTATACCCGTTCCCGTGGGAATTTCGGGATGAAAAATAGCCTATAACCTTCCCGTTGAATGCGGCTATCCATTACAAAAAGAATTATTCAAATCGGTTCAGTAGTTTCTGAGATTAGCGCGTTTAAACAAACAAACAAACAAACAAACAAAACAAACTCTTCAGCTTTATAATATTAGTATAGATTTTGATCGAAAGCCTCCTGCCGCCATCTTCCGAGCACAAAGACCTCTCCAAATGAATAGCTTCTCCCTTCAAGTCACGTCGCATGCAAATGTCTCCTCTCGGCACGATCGATCATTACCATCTGTAGTGATCGCTGATCAGTATGGGCACCACGCAAGGAGTCAACAAACCGTTCTTCCGAGGAGTTCACCTTTTTTCAACTTCCTTTCCAAACTTGATGTGTGTTTTTGATTTGGTCAGTTAGGCGTTTGAGTATAAGTAATGTGTGTAGTGTTGTAGTATCTAATCCGACTAATATTATAAATGTGAATGTAAGTTTGTTTGTTACGCTTTCACGCCATAACTGCAGAACCGATTCTCATGAAATTTTGTGTGCATATCGGGTAGGTCTGAGAATCGGACAACATCTATTTTTCATCCCGAAATTCCCGCGAGAACGGGTACAACGCGGGTGAAACCGCGGGGCGCAGCTAATAATGTTATAAATGTGAATGTATGTAAGTTTGTTTGTTACGCTTTCACGCCAAAACTGCTGAACCGATTTGAATGAAATTTGGTACACAGTTAGCCCAGAGCCTGAGAAAGGACATAGGTTACTTTTTATCCCGAAATTCCCGCGGGATGTGGCTTTTGATCACAAAAAGAATTATTGGAATCAGATTGGTAGTTTCCGAGATTAGCGCGTTCAAACAAACGAACTCTTCAGCTTTATTATATAGATTATAGAAGGCAATAAATGGCCAATTTTAGGCAGTTAGTGATTTTGGTCGACTGGTCATTTATAGCTGGAGAGCTAGTGAACCCTGGGAGTAACGGTCTCCCTGTAAGGTTAGAAATTTGTATACTTACGATTTATGACATGCTAAGAGCAATAGCCATGACCTGGCAGGCGTCAGCCCTGCACGTCATCAACCCCTTTATTTTTTGGACTGTTAAGTAAATTGAGTTTCAAAACTTGTTTCTGTAAATTTGAAAATTTAATAGGATAAAGTTTATTTATTGTACATCTTAAAAAAAAAATGACAGGCGATTACAATAAGCAGAAGTATATGACAGATCAATTAGAAAACGTACAGTTGATGAGGTAAAATAAACTTTATCCTGTATACTTAAAATTTGTATATGTTTTCAAGTAAACGTCTCAGAGTAAATATGTACAATGCCAGGCAGTTTTGAACAGCATAAGACCTTGACAGGCGAGGGGACAGCTGCTAAGGGCGTGCGTACCTTTTCAAGAAGAGGTAAAAAAAAAACATTCCAAATATTGCAGAAATCGAGTGTATATCAGAAGGCATTCAAAGAATTAGGAAACGCAGAAATAGTACAGAAGAAAGAAAAAAAATTCCCGATACTAGAGAAATTTGTATGCCAAATGTATGGTTTGAAATGTTCAAAGTTAAATAATGCACGTTATGAAAAGTTCCTTGCTACGTACAACACGAATAATCCTAAAGTGTTTATGAAAAAAGTAGTAAGCTATGATTCATCGAATTTACCACCCTGCAAACGTGAACTACATCAACAATTATTGAGAACTGCCTACATCTATACTAATATTATAAAGCTGAAGAGTTTGTTTTGTTTGTTTGTTTGTTTGTTTGTTTGTTTGTTTGTTTGTTTGTTTGTTTGTTTAAACGCGCTAATCTCAGAAACTACTGAACCGATTTGAATAATTCTTTTTGTAATGGATAACTACATTCAACGGGAAGGTTATAGGCTATTTTTTTATCCCGAAATTCCCACGGGAACGGGCACAGCGCGGGTAAAACCGCGGGGCGCCGCTAGTTACAAATATATGGCAAAATTGTAATTTAAAAGAACCAACAATTCTTACACCTGAAAATAACGGTTGGAACTTAATTGATAGTCGTTACGAATTTAATTGGTTTGAGGGGAATACGGTTCCATCTTCTATATACGACATAATTTTACAAGGACCTGCTGATACTGCCACAGCACAATCGACTGAAACTGAGGAATATGAAGAAAATGAATGTTAAAAATAATGTAGATTGCATAAAACCCAATAAAATACATTGCATTTACTGTATGCGTTCATGTAACATTTATTTGCACGCCCTTAGCAGCTGTCCCCTCGCCTGTCAAGGTCTTATGCTGTTCAAAACCGCCTGGCATTGTATATATTTACTCTGAGACGTTTACTTGAAAACATATACAAATTTTAAGTATACAGGATAAAGTTTATTTTACCTCATCAACTGTACATTTTCTAATTGATCTGTCATATACTTCTGCTTATTGTAATCGCCTGTCAATTTTTTTTTATGATGAACAATAAATAAACTTTATCCTATTAAATTTTCAAATTTACAGAAACAAGTTTTGAAACTCAATTTACTTAACAGTCCAAAAAATAAAGGGGTTGATGACGTGCAGGGCTGACGCCTGCCAGGTCATGGCTATTGCTCTTAGCATGTCATAAATCGTAAGTATACAAATTTCTAACCTTACAGGGAGACCGTTACTCCCAGGGTTCACTAGCTCTTGGACTATTACTATAGTAAATTACCTACCAACTTTTTTTTTATTGCTGTATTATTTTCTAATATTTTTAAGCAATGACGTTCAGCGAATTGAATTTGAAGCTTTCGTCACATTTTTTAATAGCCATTCACATAACCAGGCCAATTTCTGAAAACACGAACCCTTCCTTCAATGAAGCATACGCAAGCTATTTCCTAAAACAACCTTATTTACAAACAACCTCATTAATAACCTGAAACATTGACGTCAGACGAAACCCAAAGAAAAACAAATCACACCTCGGAATTTTCTACAAACGTAACTTAACGCACACTTACTCATTCAGTGAGACGACCACATGGCATAGCTTCGAAGAAAATGCGCTGCTTGAATCCAAACAACCTTACATGATGATAACCAGTCATCAAAGACCTTCTCCCCCCCTCCAATACCTTCAAACTTAAGACCATTTACAAGTATCGCCTTGTTCTTCTACAGGTCTTAGTATCTTGGTTGGGTACCAGTGTAGCTAGACCTCCCAAGTCCTGTATAATCTCTTAATTTAGCAGCGTTTTGTTGAAGATACGATTTCTGTGATAGGTCTGGGTTGATTGGATTGTGGTTTTGATGGAGGTGTCACCGTTAGCCGCCAGTTGAATGAATGGACTCATTCAATCGATTCGGAGAAAGTTGAACTGTCAGATTTGTGCGGAGATGTTTGGTTTGACATCCACAGACAATGATTTTTTTCTCTGAAATGGTGTTTTGGAAAATACTCGTAGAGGAAGATGGACAATTGTTTCAAATTGTATTAAAAAATACTGTTGAAGATGTCACGGTGTGTGAGTGCGACACTCGTAATTATAGTGTGTAACACATTTGGGTCAATTTTAGGTTTATAACCTAAAATAAATTAGGTTAAGGTAGATAAAGATATTAAATAGAGAGACTAGAATACTATAAAAAATTAAACTGACCCGCCAAACGTTGCAGAAAATTCATGGATGGATAAAATTACGCTTAAATATCATAATCATTTAACTTGAAATAAAATTAATATGTATAATAAAGCTGAAGAGTTCTTTTTTATTTATTTCAGAAACTATTACTCCGATTTGAGTACTACTTTTTTTAATGGATAGCCACATTCAAGACAAAGGTTACAGGCTATTTTTCATCCTGAAATTCCCACCGAAATCGGCACAACGCGGGTAAAACCGCAGTGCACTGCTAGTTGAAATATAATCTGTCAACTTTTAATAAAATAGAGCATCGCTATAAATAAATAATTGGATACTTGGATAGAATCACTTGAGATAAGCTCCGGCCAGTAGCCGGCGAGGTGTGGAACCGTGCCACATCCAAATACCGAGATAAAATGACGATTTGCTGGCTGATAAGAATTCGGAATCAACGCATGATATGATAGTAATGATTGTAAGTATTATTTTGGAGAACTTTGAGTCAAGTACTTCTTAAGCAGTGGCGGATCTAGTTACTGGGGGTATGGGGGTTCAAGCCCCCAAAAATAAATTGAATTGTCCCAAAAACCGGCGAACAAATTTTCTAGGTGACGTGTTAGTCTATTAAGAGCGCAATATCGTATCCGGGGTATACGTATGTCTCAGGCATGCGTTAAGAATGAGCGAGTCTACAATCAACAAGTCGGTGAGTTTCTTAGCACGTGAGCTAACAAGCAATTCGTGTCTCATTCGCTTTCCATTAGGTCAACCAGATCGATCTGAATCCAGAATCTGAATGTATTGAGAACGCCCAGTACCACAAACTCTCGCATTTATTTTCTCAATTTTTCAGACGATATTTAAGAATGACTCAATCACTGATGAATCTTATTTTTTAGACATGTGTGAGGGAAAGGTCCAGAAATTCAGTTCCCTAATTCAGAAACTGAATTCAGATCGAGATATATGCATGTATGGTACCAGCCTTGACTGGCAAACTGTCATAGTGCCAGCCTTGACTAGCAAACTGTTAGCTTGTAAACTGAGCGAGTTTACAAGCTAACTTCATCAACATCTTATCGATTTCAAAGAAATAAATGTACGGTGAGATCACTCATACTCATAACAGATAAGACCGAAGACGCAGTATATGAAAGTGATTAGAACGTAAACGGTATTCGATAGATACAGGGAAAATCCCCGCTGATTTCCTGATAAAATTGAAAAATATATATAAGCATCAACCGACAATGTTTCCGTAATGACTTTCGGAAAGAAATATGAAATAAATAATTTTCATCCTTTAGAAAATAATGGTTCTTAGGGTTCCGCACCCAAAGGGTAAAATCGGGACCCTATTACTGAGACTTCGCTGTCCGTCCTTCCGTCCGTCCGTCCGTCTGTCACCAGGCTGTATCTCAAGAACGGTGATAGCTAGTTGAAATATTCAAAGATGATGTATTTCTATTGCCGCTATAACAACGAATACTAAAAATAAAATAAAACAAATATTCAATAAGGTTTAAGGTCAAATTTTCATCTGTGACTTACATCTTACTTTTTGTTACTTTTTAGACCGCCTAAAGCCACGACACGGTCTAACGGAAGCCTCTAGACTGAGCTATAGACAGACAGGTACAAGCCAAACTGTTTACAGTTTTGCGTTGGGTTGGGAGTTCAAAAAAATATACATTTGTGTCATTTCTAAGTACCACCAAACGCACTGAAATTCCAATAAAATCTTATCAATCCAAACTTTATCTATAATCGTATATCTATTATCTAGTAAACAGGAACAGTAACATCTCAAGTGGTGCACAAACAGACGGACAGATAATCTTAGGACGTTATATATAGTTATCAGGGTAACCTAGTTCGTGATCGGTGGGTAATCGGTTTCCGAGTCTACTATGCGTTGATAAATTATTGGCATGTACCGCTCGTGGTGTAGTTTGACTAAGCAATGTTAACTCATTGCGATTGTTAAGCAACGTGCAGGATGGGCGGCCGATAGTGGCATTTCAATCTGAGCGCTACTGTGCTTGTTTTTGTATTCGTTAGATACATTCAAGAGAAACGTTTTAGGTTATTATTTTATCCCGAAATTCCCACAGGAATGGGCACAACACGGGATAAACCGTGGCCCTTGCTATTCCATTTTAAATGGTATACACATAGGTAGTAGATACGAGTATATCTTAGTAAGTACGTCGCTCTTCCGTAGATATCTATCTACTAATATAGTGTTATCAGTGCGAGTCAGTCGAAGCCGCGCCTGTTCGTTATCACTGGTCCCATTAGCTGAGAACAAAGGAACTTCCTCACCTACTTCAGCGTTAAGCTACGGCCGATGACACTTGTGGGATGGGCGCCCGGCAGATAATACTAAGTGCAACGGTATGAGTTATACTTAACAAAAAAATCTTGAATATCATAATTTCGCGAATTCACTAATGACTAATCGCCTAATGCGTCTGACTACCATAATACTACTGCACGGATTTTGACGTGTTTTTTTAAATAGATAGAGTGATTCAAGACGAAGGTTTATATGTATCAAAATTCCCAAAGTACCCACGGGAACGGGCACAACGCGGGTAAAACCGCGGGGCGCTGCTATTATCAGTATAGCTGTTAAAATTCTACCTACGTACTATGTAATAAAGTTCATACCTTAGTATTATGTAATATGCTTTATAAAGAAAATGGTACCTAAAAGATCCGTATAGGTACTACATCACTGTAAGCAGATAGGGCGGCGCCCTCCGCCCTACATCTCATCCGCCCGCCCTACAAACCGAAAGTTTCGGCTAATTAGTGAAGGGCTGAACCCATTAAAGTATCGTTATTGTGTTGGTTCGGTAATTAAAACCTTTTTGGGATTTTTTTATAAAAAATATATAAAAACGTCAAAGTGAGAACCTCTTCCGTCTACAAGTCGGTTTAAAAGGTAATAAAATACCTAACTTTATTTACTTAAAGCTGAAGAGTTATTTTATTGTTTTCTTGTTTGTTTAGACGGTATAATCTCAGAAACTAGCAATGCGATTTAAATTATTCTTTTTGTAATAGATAGCCACATTCAACGGGAAGGCTATAGGTTACTTTGCATCCCTAAATTCCCACGGGAACGGGCATAAAGCGAGTAAAACCCCGAGGCACTGCTTGTCTATACTAATATTATAAAGAGGTAAAATTTGTAAGTTTGTTTGTTAGTATGTCGAGGTAATCTCAGGAATTATCAGTCCGATTTGAATAATTATTTTTGTAATAGAAAGCCACATTCAACGGGAAGGCTATAGGTTACTTTTCATCCCTAAATTCCCACGGGAACGGGCACAAAGCGAGTAAAACCCCGAAGCACTGCTTGTCTATACTAATATTATAAAGCTGAAGAGTTTGTTTTGTTTGTTTGTTTGTTTGTTTGTTTGTTTAAACGCGCTAATCTCAGAAACTACTGAACCGATTTGAATAATTCTTTTTGTAATAGATAGCCACATTCAACGGGAAGGTTATAGGCTATTTTTCATCCCGAAATTCCTACGGGAACGGGCACAACGCGGGTAAAACCGCGGGGCGCTGCTAGTATTATATATATAATGCCAATACAATGCTCGTCACTAGCACTGAATAATCGTATATATCTATCTATAATCTATTTCTTTTGGATTGGCACAAAATGTGGACTAAATGTCGTCAATTTTCCAGCCGAAGACGATTGCTTCTGAAGAGGAAAAAGGTTTAGTGATTTTATTTCATTCTTTCCCTATCTCTATAGAGTACTAGCAGCGCCCCGCGGTATTACCCGCGTTGTTCCCGTTCCCGTGGGAATTTCGGAATGAAAGTAGCCTATAACCTTCCCGTTGAATGTGGCTATCCATTACAAAAAGAATTTTTCAAATCGGTTCAGTAGTTTCTGAGATTAGCGCGTTTAAACAAACAAACAAACAAAACAAACTCTTCAGCTTTATAATATTAGTATAGATAAGTGTATGTATATCCGTCTATACCCCAGCCAGACATAATACCCACCTAGCCGAGTTCAAAAGCCTGCAATGCATACATTTTCCACTCGTATCTAACGCGGCGTCTCCCTAGAGCAAATCGATACAACCCACCTCCCGTCACCCTCACCACGCCAAAACACACCCTATTTCAAACTTGTTAAGGTAAAATATGAAACAAATCCCACCCCCGGTTTTTCCCCCGAGAACCATCTTTGCACGTTCCATATTAAAATTGGTCTATAATTTTCAGGCGTGTGAAGGATTTTCAGCTTTATGTAGCTTGGTTTAAGTTTTATTCTGGTTTGTTTAGTTACGTTTTCAGAGAATCGATCTTGTTTTCTTTTGAAATTTAAAAGGGAATAAGTGCTGAAAGATTGTGTTGAAGGATTATAGAGTTTGTGTGATTGTTTTAAAGGTGCTTTTTAATTGATTTGGTCTTTAGCAGGGTGTGCTTAAGTATCTCTGTAGAGAAAATGTATGAGATTCAATTTAATGTGGAAATTCTATTGGGTAAGATTGCGAGGGAGATGAGCTTTAAACATTATATAGGTTCATATGACGAAGGGATGTTTCGAGAGTTGGTATGTATGTGAACTTTATATAAAATTATTTGCTGTCCCCGCAATTTCATCCACAGTGCACCCGTTCCCGTAGAAATTTCGAAGTTTTTATAACTTACTAGCCGTGCCCCGCGGTTTTACCCACAGCGCACCCGTTGCCGTAGGAAATACGGGATAAATAGTACCCTATATCCGTCTCCTGGTTCTAAACTACCTCCCCACCAGTTTTCAACCAAATCGGTTCAGCCGTTCTCGAGTTATAAATAGTGTAACTAACACGAATTTATTTTATATGTGTAGACTAGCAGCGCCCCGCGGTTGTACCCACATTGTGCATATCCAAGTACATCCATCTAAGTACAGACCGAGCTGCACGTTGCTTAACATTCGCAATGAGCTTAGTCAAACTAAGCCTCGGACGCCTCTTTACATCCAAAAATATAAAACCTTTTTCCAGCAGTTCGTAAACCTACTTTGAGCAAAGTGATTCATCACGGTGCCCCTACAGCGTGGAGGGTAGTATATTAATTATCAGCTGACAAGGGGAGGGGGTGAAACGCCTGGCACCAATACTGTGTAGTCCGGGAGCCTGGAGCTGTTTTGATTAGGTATTTATGTTTAGCTTAATCATACAGAATGGTACTCATGTGCTACTGCTATTATTTTTCAAAAGGAATATGTCAAAAAAATAGATGGAAAAGCTATCACTGAACGGATTTTATTTAATCTTTTTCGTCGCCGATGAATTTGATCTAGAGAGTCCTTGGTGTATTTAAATGGTCTAAAAGCTGCAATTAAAATTAAACAATTGTACAGTTGTTTCATTTCACGAGCACCCCAGAAACATACTTTTGACTTTTGACAAACATACTTTTGTAATAAGGATAGATAAGAGTTTTCATGTGTCTCAGTACCATTGGCGAGATCATCGGACTGAAAACATTATGTGCCTCGAAACTCGTAGCGCTAAAATTACTCCAGGCTCCTACACTATTCCGTAGCCAAAAGATGCCGAACTGTCTGAACAAAAGCTTTCATTCGAGGGCGTGGCGCGTGATGAATGCTCTCCACCGCCTCCTGACGAGGCAGTACCCTCAATGATGTACTGGTTTTCATACACTTTTTGGGTTTATGCTACGCTATTATTGACGTCACGATGTCTTTACAATTCGCAGAAGTAGTACTGTTTCTGTTGAATATTGATGAAGTGACTTTTTACGTAACCTAACTATCACACCCCGCAGTTTCACTCGCGTTGTACCCGTCTCCGCGGGAATTTCGGGATAAAATGTATCCCATGTGTTATTCTGATGTATAACCTATATTACTGTAAAGTTTCATTAAAATACCTTAAGTAGTTCTTGCGTGAAAGAGTAACAAACATACATACTTACATCCATCCTCACAAACTTTCGCATTTATATTATTAGTAGGATTATAAGAAAACACTCCCTTCTTCCCCTGGGAAAAAAATACTAAAGATAAAAAGATAATTCATAGCTACGCCCTAAATTCATTATATCCTGAATCCTGTAAATCCTACAGGAACACACCACAGAACCAAGACCACGCAGACAACATGGTATTAATGTGTATATTATTTTAGTAATTCTGAAAGGGTGTTCAAGGTATTTTATACAACCAAACTCGCAAACAGAACATACCCATTTTCCAAGTCGGCTAACAAAGCCACATTAATCCAGTAATCAATACAAGATGTCATTTATCTCCATCACACCTTCACATAACCACCAATTTACATAACAGTCCAAACTTCAACCTTAGTTCCTTCGAACAAGGGTCATCCCAAGAGTGAGGGAGACAGAAAACGTCTATGAGATTATAAAGAGCAAAATGATCTTGCGGGACAAGGACACAAGATGAAGAGATTAGAGCAGTGAAGCCATTTGTGTGTATTGATCGGGGGCGGCTAGGGCGGGCGGATCTCTGGGGTGAATTTAAATGGTTTTCTGGGAATGCGAGTATTTACGAGTGGTTGCTAGGCGACGGATGGAGGGATGGAGATGGGTTGATGGAGTTCAGACCCCCGTAGGGTTGTGGCGTCCCTTCGGGTATGTACTTTCAGTCTGTTTTCACTTAGTTTAATACCTTAGTCGACTATGTATCGTTTTATTCTGCTTGTAAGCTTGAATTGAAAATACGTTTTAGATGCATTTTAATCAGACGACTTCAGTGACCACGGCACAGATTATTAAATAGTTACTACCACGGTTTCTGTAAAAAGGTCAAAATGTCAGATAAAAATCTATACTAATATTATAAAGCTGAAGAGTTTGTTTTGTTTGTTTGTTTGTTTGTTTAAACGCGCTAATCTCAGAAACTACTGAACCGATTTGAATAATTCTTTCACTGTTAGAGAGTCTATTTATCGAGGAAGGCTATAGGCTACTTTTTTATTTCTATTTTATCCCGAAATTCCCACGGGAACGGGTATAACGCGGGTAAAACCGCGGGCGCTGCTAGTGTCAGATAAAAATGTAAAATGAAAGCGAAGTGTATCCGTAAACGTAGTTTTAATGTAATTACGAATAGCGAATACGAATATTTCAGTTCACATAACTCGCCAGCTTTCAGCGTGTATACTCGCTCAATGTCAACGACATTTCTTAATATCCAATCACAGACACAAACCATAAACAACAAATAGTAACCATAGAGAAAGTAAAGACGTTTTGAAAACCAGTTCTAGATGATACTGGTCTATGTTTTGTAACGCATCAATCATTGTTTATTAGATCGTGTAAATTGATGCGCGGGCGCACGCAGGCCGAAGGATGTAACGCAATGCGAAACTAGTGAGTGTTCTCTGTACAGTTGGGTAATGTTCGTTTATCATACAGGTTTGAGGAGGTAGTAGATACTTCTTTGGATTTCATAGCTTCAGCAAGAAAATTAGGATCTGTATTCGCGGGCGATCTTAGTATTCCTAGCTTACCTAACTAATATTATAAATGCGAAAGTTTGTGAGGAATTAAGGATGTATGTATGTTTCTTAGTCTTTCACGCAAAAACTACTGAATGGATTTGGATGAAACTTTACAGTAATATAGATTATTATACTTCATTCCCACGGGAACGGGTACAACGCGGGTAAAACCGCGGGGCGCTGCTAGTTGTATATATATGGGAAAGTACAATTGACATTACCAAGCAAGTTTACTAAGCCAAGGTATAGCTCAGTTACCAATACTCGTACACTTCCAGGAATGTAGTGGTGACCGCATGACGCGACGACCCATCTGCCCCCCATTAGAATACAATGCGCGTGACGGCTGCGCCCGCGCCGCTGCCGGTGATTTCTTTTTGCAAGTAGGTTTTTGAGATGTCAATTATGAGTTTTAGTTTTGATAAAGTGGGTTTGAATGAGTATATAAGCCGGTGAGTTTATAAGCGAGTTTATATGCCGGTGAGTTTATAAGCGAGTTTATATGCCGGTGAGTTTATAAGCCGGTAGTTCATAAACTTGCGTTCTGATTGGTCAGCTCCGCTTAGCTCCGCTCCGCTTCAGTGGAAACGTATCCCAATAAGTGGATAACATACGTTATGGCTCGCTTCACTAATAGTATCTTCATATAGGTAGGCTAAAATCTCAAACACAAAATATACTTCTTTTATCAAAAAAATACTGCGGGAAATCCTAAACCGAAAATAATCAGTCTACGTGTGTTTTAACAAACAGTTTTGAAAGATATCCAAAAATAATGGAAATGATTAAAAATCTCAAATTATAAATTAGGTACCCATGATAAGATAATACGAAACAAATTAGATTACATATGAAAATGACCTTTGTATCCGTGAGATAAGGGTGATAATAGCAAATCTATGTATCTGTTTATCGACAATTTAATCAAATTTTTAATTTGATATCTTTTTCAAGAATTTTTTACGAAAATTGTACATGATAGCATTGTGGTGGAATTTCTTAATCTTATTAAATACCAGCCGCGCCCCACGGTGTTACCCGCCTTGTACCCGTTCCCGCGGGAATTTCGGGATAAAATGTATCCCATATGCTATTCTGATATATAACCTATATTACTGTGAAGTTTCATCCAAATCCGTCCAGTAGTTATTGCGTGAACGAGTAAAAAACACACATATACATCCTCACAAACTTTCGCATTTATAATATTATAGTCGGATGGGACTCGACCCGGGAATCGAACTCGGGATAGTCTTAGCAGGCGAATGCACAAGCACATACCGCTAGTCCACTGAAGCGATGCAACTAAAGAAATGTAAAATTTTACAGATAAACACACGATCTTTTTCGCAAAATTAACATAGCTGTCAAACCTTAATATGCTTCTTCTTCTTCATCGAGTGGAAGGTCAACCTGACCAATCCTGGTGTCAGAGTTATTGAGCCGCCAAAGGCCTCTGACATGGCTCATGTAACGACTACTATCCGTAGAAAGTAACCGAAACCATCTGCTTAACGCGCCCTCCAAAGCACGGAATCATCTTACTTTTCTGGCAATCAGGTGATTCAGCCTGTAATGCCCTAACCAAACTGAGGACAGTCACACAAAGAGATTTTTTGTGAGAAATTGTCCCCACCGGGAGTCGAACCCTACCTGAGATTGACAGTAAAAAGATTATTATTGGAACCATCTAGTCTGTAAGTCAATTTGCATTTCAAGCCACAAAAAGCAGCTAAATTAATACCTCTATAATCAATCAAAGTATCCATCAAACATTCAAGTTACTACCAACCAAACCAGTCTCATCATCAGATTAAGTTAAGCAACTTGAAACGGGTACTTAATTACCCAAGAATTCATTTTTTACCACAAAGTTTGGTAAGATTATTATGTTTGTGATGGCAACCCGTTCCGTGCGATTGGCGCATGCGTGCTCGTTGCGTGTCAACTGACGCATCCTGATTGTGAGCGCGCCACATCTCCACTGGTGCGGAATGGGGTTGCTAGTGGGGAAAATTTGCCGGGTTTTGGGGTAATTTTTTGTAGTCTGATCGGTTTGTAGTCTTTGAAACATAAAAAGCATAATGCACACCAGAGTCATGACGTCTATGATATATAATTAGACGATTTTGCCTAGTATAAGAATTTTTCAGTATAAATTTCCAAATTAAAAAATCGGTACAAACTGACAACTGTTCCTTAACTGTCCAAAGGTTTTTTCGCATCGGACAGTCTAAAAACTAGTCACCTTATTAGACTGCTGAATCTTTAAATTTATTCGAGTTTGCCTATCAACCCCAACTGCTAATGCTTTAACCCTTCTCCACCCTCTATTTTCGACAAAAACCACTAAAAAACTGGCAGCCCCATAGAGTAAAATCACGAGAATCAATATAAAACGACGGAGGTTACAAAACGATCATTTTTTCCAACACATTCATGCGCCGGCGCGGCGTTTCGACAGCGCTACAAGTACAGACGTTGTCTGATTCATATTCTGTCTAACGTGCAGCTCGGCCCCTTGGATGAGTCGCCGATAGTATCATTACTATCTGACCGCTACCGTGCTTCGGAGGGCACGTAAAATTTTTGGTCCCGGTTGTTTTAATCAATAGACCATGTCGGAGGCCTTTAGGCGGTCTAAAAACTCCGACACCAGGGTTGGCCACTGACCTTCTCGCACTTACTTTAAGGTGCCTTTCCATTAAAGTGGAGCGGAGGTGTGCGGAGCTCAATCAGAAAATCACAACGCATTGACATCTTCGATCAACAACACACAACTAGATATCGGGTCACGTACAAAATCAAAGCTAAATACTGTCCGCGTGGATGACGTGTGACAGCTTATTTTGTTTACTACCGAACTGAAACAAAAGTTTTAAAACAGTTCGAAGTTCAACCTAATTACAACCACGACACCTAGCAAATCTTATTAATAAAATAAGAGCTCACTTTTCAAATGAGGCCTTATTCACCGAGACGTATTTTTTGGGCCGACCCGACATCTAGTTGTGTATTGTAGATCGAAGATTGACATGGTCAAAATCTTTTCATAATGCGTTGAGATTGGCAGATGGAGCTCCGCTCCGTTTTAATGGGAACGCACCCTAAGTAAGTCCGAGTAGGTCAGTGGCCAACCCTGGTGTCGGAGTTTTTAGACCGCCTAAAGGCCTCCGACATGGCCTAACGATTGCAACGGGGACCGACAGTTAAACGTACGGTGTCGGAGCTTTTAGACCGCCCAAAGGCCTCCGACATGGTCAAACGATTGCAACGGACCGACAGTTAAAAGTACGAGTATTTACCGAAAATAACAGTCAATATTTAAAATTCCTATCACTTTCCATGTACAGATTACGTAGCGTGAAATAATGATGATAACCCGTTCGTTATACTAATATTAACGTAGACGTTGGTTTCAGGACTAGAAGCGTGACGGCGGCGTTAACCGACTGCGAAAAAGCGGGTTCTGTGTTTTATAACAAATATGAATCCATAGATAATATAGAGGAAAATGATTAATAGACAATACAGAGAATATGATCCATAAATAATATTGACAAACCCGTTGGCACAGTGGCATGTGAGAGCGCTTACTGTGTCAGGGGTTGCGGGTTCGATAGTTGTTGGCGACGACGTCTGGCTGGATATCAATTATAATACTCTTATAAAGTATTTATGTAATACTATCAGTTAGCCAAGTCCTCCAGTAATACAATACTTAGTTTTGGTTTTATTAATATGTACATATTATTAATACACAAACAAACTAAAATAAATACAATAAAACTGTGATAATGATAATCACACACTCACAAACAACTACTTACTAAATCAGAGTTTAACAAAGTGGTAATTAAACTCTTAACTGAAATAAACAAAAGAACAATTATTTTTATATCTCAATTGATGGCGCGTGCGTCGCTGAGCGGTAGTATACAACAACATTACAACAAACTTATTGCTATACAAATATCAACCTTATTTTGTAAAGTATACGGTTGTTTAGAGTGAAACTACAAGTTTGTAAGCGTGCATAGATGCGCACGCAGCATTTTGCTCGACCAATGACCGCGCTTTCACTGTCGTCCATCTTGCGAATTCATATTTTAAATTTTGAACCTGTTTGATTGTTGTGGGATATTGATTCGCGACTTTGGCAACACTAAAGAAAAATTAAAACAAACTGAAAAAATATTTTTCAATTCATTCTTTAGGACTACACAATATTCGATGTTTTCTTACACGAGTTGAGATTCAAACCATCATGAATGATTTTTAAACCAAAGTGAACTTCTTCTATTGAGAATAAGGGTCCAGTCATGAGGTAAAATGCGGTGTCCCTTTTCACGTTGTTCGATTATGAGCTCCGCATAGCTTCGGTCCGGTACACCGGACCGGACCTATCCATTGCAATGGATACGCACCTTAAACCGCGGTCAGTACTCGGCTTTATAAGGCTTGCGTTGGCAAACATACAAATGTTTGCCAACTCGCAGCTTGCAATCTCGGAAATCTTTCATACATCTATATAATCTATACTTATATTATAAATCTATACTGATAATAAAAAGACGTAAAATTTTTAAGTTTCTTTGTTTGTATGTTCGAGCTAATCTCGGGAATTACGAATCCGATATAAATAATTATTTTTATAATTGATAGCCAAATTCAACGGAACGGGCACTTCGCGGGCAAAACCGCGGGGCGCTGCTAGTTCATTATAAAAGTAAAGTTAAATATTCGGCTATAACGTGCATTAAGCAAAGGCCTCTCATCTCACTGAAGATATCAGTACAGTGAGGAGGATTATGCGTAATCACCATAATAATTATAATGTCTATATAATATGAGATAATGTTCCCATAGTCATAGTTCTGTTGTGGTGTTGCTCAGGTGTTCACTTGCTTTACATTCGCCGCCTGATGAATGAGCACTTTTGGTAGGGCTGCACAGAACCATGTTTTAATTAAACCATTGAGTTATATGTACTACTAGCAGCGCCCCGCGGTTTTACCCGTTCCCGTCGGAATTTCGGGATGCAAAATAGTCTATAACCTTCCCGTTGAATGTGGCTATCCATTAGAAAAATAATTATTCAAATCGGATCAGTAGTGTCTGTGATTAGCGTTCAAACAAACAAACTCTTCAGCTTTATCTATACTAATATTATAAAGAGGTAACATTTGTAAGTTTGTTTGTTTGTATGTTCGAACTAATCTCGGGAAATATCAATCGATTTGAACAATTAATGAATTAAAACCAGTTCACGACACCCCTGCGTGCGCCCGCGCAGATCATACTTCGCGCGTGAATATCATAGCACCGTGAGAAACAATCCAGTGTCGCACACAATACATCTCATACACACTACATACAACCTCATACGTAGATAGTACGAGTATGTATGAAAGATTTCATACTAGCATCTACTAGCCTAGTTTACTAGCAGTATCTTTCGGTTTTACCCGCGTTTTACCCGTTCCTGAGGGAATTTTGGCCTGAAAAAAAGGGTCCTCTTGAATCAATCTGTATGTTGGTTGAAACCGCATGAAAATCCATTCAGTAGTTTTTGAGAAAACCTGTTACAAACAGACATAGCTTTTGGGGACTTTGTTTTATCATATGTTTAGATATTAAAGTTAGCTCTATTAATTAACAGAGTTTTTTGAATGAATTGTTCAGTTCATTCAATTATCATATACTAACAGCGACCCACGGTTTTACCCGCGTTGTGCCCGTTCCCGTGGGAATTTCGGGAATTTTTATACATATAATACCTTCCTCTTGAATCACTCTATCTATTTTTAAAAACCGCGTCAAAATCCGTTGCGTAGTTTTAAAGATCTAAGCATACATAGGGACAGACAGACAGCGGAAAGCGACTTTGTTTTATACTATGATTATGAAAACGGGATAAGGAGACTACCGCAGGCTTCTTTAAACCCTGAAATTCCCACGGGTTCGGGATCGCGTATACGCTATGTACTATCGCCTCGAGTAGGTACTACCGTACTTACACAAATAACAGTCTACTTTTACCTAGTCTTTTTTTTTACTTTTACCCTGAAATTCCCACGGGATAGGGTACACTTCGGGTACTAAACCCCGTGGTAGTATTTCCACTAATATCTCTGCATCCCAGTAGCTGGTACGAGCGAGTTCCAGGAACTGCGGCCGTCTCATTGTGTGCTAACTAGAAACCGCTGAGATTGAAACGCCGGCGTGCTTCCCACGATCACGGCGATCTCAAGGGTTTTGGAGGGAAAATTTAATAAGATCTTCCATAATTTCTTGAAATCATCCTGAACGTACCATCCTTACCCAATTTTCATCCAAAACCTATCAAATGTTTTGTCCTTTTCCGACATTCGTAACTTTTCTAAGAGCAAAAGAGACAAAACGCTTTAAGAGTTTTAGATACAGAGCGCTAATGAATAAGGACATAAGGTAAAGTCTTATGTCAATTATCAATCCTTGGATCGATTTTCCTATCTTTAGAAGGACGGATCGCATTAGTTGTACAGTTACGAACCACTTAGAACGTGGTTGCGTAGTGGTAGTGGTTTGTAACTATAACTGACCACTAAGTACGTAACCACAGTTAATAAAAGATTATAATTCGCCACGTAATGTTTATCAGACGTGTTACATATTAATGTAGACCTTCGCTCGCTTCACCTTTGACTTCGCTTCGTCGGTATATAAATATAAATGGATTACTGTGTGGGGTAGCCATTTTGAACAAATAACATCAACGGAAACGGAAGTCGTTTTATGTTTAGGATTTTTTTTGGAAAAATTAAGGTTACAGTTTAATTTTACTCAAATTAAAAACAAATAGTAATTCCAATGGGTTCAATATAACATTCAAAATAGCATTTTTGGAGCCAAAACTGAATATATATTTTTTTATATTACTGTAAAGTTTCATCCAATTCCGGTCAGTTGTTTTCTTCGATCAACAATACACAACGTGGTTTTTACGTGAAAGATTAACAAACATACATCCATCCATACGTCCATCCACACATCCATCCTCACAAACTTTCGCATTTATAATTATTTTATTAGTAGGATTTATTCTATTACCTACACTGGTACAAAAACACCTCTCGCACCCGACCACAGCTTAGCCAACAGTCACTGCGTCGAAGTAAATTAATGGAGTGCCGTGAACACTTTACATATTAATCAGAGTACATTTAAATATTGTTTGTTACGAAATACTTTATTTACATAGCTCGTTACTTCAGGCTTAATACATTGTAGATGTTTCTAGAAGGTATGGATTGTTTGTGGTTGATTAGGGTGCGTTTCCATTTGTTTGTGGTCGATTAGGACGCGTTTCCATTTGTTTGTGGTCGATAAGGGCGCGTTTTCATTTGTTCGTGGTCGATCAGGGCGCGTTTCCATTTGTTTGTGGTCGATTAGGGCGCGTTTCCATTTGTTTGTGGTGGATTAGGGTGCCCGTAGCTGTGCGGAGCTCAATTGACCAATCTTTCCAAGTCGGAGGCCTTTGCGATCTAAAAACTCCGATAGAGGATTTGACATTAACCTACACGAGCTTACTTACATAATGAATCGATATTGTTGTTATGTGTCCTTAAAAGCTGAATTGAGAGTTTACACTCGTGTAAAATTACTGTTATTTACACACTGATTGTGTCAAGACATACTTAAAGTAAATTCTACAGACAACTTCATAAACTTAGACATAGTAAACCTCTTCGCTTCATTTATAGACCGTATGCAAAACCATAGACTAATACAAAGCATAAATTCTACAAACAAGTTCATAAACCTTATGCAAAATCATAGACAAGAAAACCAACCATAAACTAAAACATAGTAGAGACTAGAGACAAACCTTATGCAAAACCACAGACAACAGACCATAAACTAATTACACAAGCCACAGATGATGCTCGGTAGATGATCAGAGAAAGCTGGTTGCTTAATTGTCAATGGACAGAGTGCGGGAGGCATACCAATAGAGTGCTTGCGCAACTCATTATCTAATGCTAATGTAGTTCTGGCTCCTAGACTACTTGCTTGAGTTCTTTAGGAAATGGGTGTTTGGTTCTGTTGATCATTACATAGTATAAAACAAAGTCGCGTCTGTTTGTCTTCTGTTTGTCTGTCTGTATGCTTAAATCTTTAAAATTACGCAACGGATTTTGATGCGGTTTTTTGTAATAGGTAGAGTGATTCAAGAGGAAGGTTTTTGTTTAAAAAATTCCCGAAATTCCCTCGGGAACGGGCACAACGCGGGTAAAACCGCGGGGCGCTCTAGTTTAGATACAAAATTAATTTAAGGTCCCGTATTTATCTCAAACTGTAGTCAACTGAACCCTGTTTTGTGATACAATACCCGAGTAACATAAAGTTGTATAACTAAGGCTTTTATCACCAAACAGTAATATAGTAGGCCTATAATGGTAACCATTGTGACTGCTTGTACTATAACGGTTTTCAACAGAGTGGTTTGGTTCTATAAGATAATAGAGCGTTTAAGTCCATAAATTAGCTCTTTAAATGCTTACAGGACCTTACAAAAGAATATTTAAAGTGCTGCACTATAATGGGTACATAATATACGATTATAGTACTATTTAATACTTTAGACAACCTTATTGACACTTTTATATATCTATTTGGCACTAATAAAACGTCAAAATTGCCTTTATAGTACTAGTACTGCAGCAGTATCGAAAACACTATTACAAGACAAATTTGCACTATAAAAGTACCTTGCACAACCATTTCGAAACGTTTTAGCGTTTTAAAGGCTCCCTAAACATGGCTATTGCGCTAGTTCTGTTAAAGCCATGAAAATTCTTCTATAGAACTAAATAGTACCAAAATGACTTTTGGTGCATTTTCTACACAACTTATATTTTGAATAGCTTTATAAGTGAGTTTAGGTTACTTTTACAAGACTATTACATAATATAAAAGCTCTAAAATTTATAATTAATGGACTAATTAGATCTATACTAGCTTTTAAGTATCATTTATATGATAAGTACTTTATAAATGGCGGCAGAGTGTCAAATGTTTACAGAAATCTCTTAAAAAACTACAGTAGTAAGGGTTTAATAATGGATTTAATATCTCTGCGTCGGTATAAAGGGAGCGTTAGTTATAAAAATAAGATAAAGAAGCGATACACACAAGCATTATCATCAATACAACAGGCTCATTTACAAAATGTAAATACTGGCCAAGTGGTTGCAGAAAATATGACACATGGTTCTGCACATAATATAATTATATTAATATTAGGTAGTCTTATTCATCACAAAATGATTTGGTAGGTGTGACTCGGTATGATAGCCACACACAATACAATTGCGTGCAAGTTTAAAATGTGTTTCTTGCCACGGCCATTCATGTATATTATTACTTAAAAGTATAAAATGAAATCTCCTCAGGAAACAACCCACGTCCAAAAGATATATATTTATTAATTGCAGGTAGGGCATCACTGAAACAAACAAATAATTTTGATTTTTGGACAACGGAACCCTAATCCGTGTTAGGTGAAAAAATGGCTGCTGTTTTTTGTCATGGTAGCACATTAGCAGCATAGTTGGAGCCAATATGTACTATAGCAGCCATTGTCGGGAGAAGTTCTTATTTTATTAATTAAAAATTAATTGAAACATGAAAGTTATGAGGGCGCATTGTCAAATTTGAAATCAGTATAATGACTTTAACGACACAATTATTTTCGCAAGTGCAAGTTACTGCAGATTTACGGTCCATCCATGAATTTATTGTAGTCGAGCATGTCATTTTAATTACATGTTACGGTTATCAACGATTCTATATAGTGATATAAAACATAAACTTACCGATATTTGTTTTCTTGAAGACACTCAAATATACCGCACGAAAAAAGATCATTGGAAACTTTTACGGTGCAAAATAACACTATAAACATGTTTTGGTCACTTTTATAGAGCAAATTTATGTCAAAAACGTTGCAGATAGCGCTATTTTAGTACTAAAACGCGTTTCTAATCACTTTTACATTTCAATTACAGAGCTGATTTATCACCGTGACAGCTTTTATTTAATGTTTATAGAATAAATCAGTCATAATACTAGGGCCTAAACCGGGGTGTATAAACATGTATAGTACTATTATAGTGCTAATCATGACATTAATTAGCACGCTCTAAAGCGTTCTCAGGTCTTTTATAGTACCAGATTTTGTTACTTGGGTAGCTCATGAAATAGGATTAAGTTCATTGATTGATTTTGAATTGAAACTACGGATACACTTCGCTTTTATTTTACACTAGCAGCGCCCCGCGGTTTTACCCGCGTTGTGTCCATACCTGTGGGAATTTCGGGATGAAAAATAGCCTATGTTACTCGTGGATAATGTAGCTTTTGAATGGTGAAAGAATTTTTAAAAACGGTCCAGTAGTTTTTGAGCCTATTCATTACAAACAAACAAAGTTTTCCTTTTTATAATATTAGTGTATGTAGATTTTTTACTTTTCGCCCCTTCACAGGAACCGTGGTCACAGAAGACTCACCAGTCAGTCATCAGTGTGTGAAGTTTATCCGTAAACGTAGTTACAATTCAAAATGAGTAGTTAGTTAAGTATCGATTTAATGAACGGCAGTAAGTTATACACTACAGTACTTATGAATGTATGTCCAAAAACCTATCAAAAGAAAAGTTTGACACATTACGCATGCGCGCGACGCTGAGATTACGCGCAGACATCCACTTTCGCGGGCCATGCGCACGCGCACGCGTCTATTTGACACAGTTCTATGGTGCCTTTACCTATAGGTGTAGGTGATTCGGGTGGACTATGAATGGGCCGAATTTTAGAGTAATTTCTGTTGCCAGGTGACTACTGTAAAGGCTATTGTGTTGTTAGGTGACCAAGGTACAAAGTAATTTCGAGCAGGTTGGCTGACCCTGGTGGCGGAATTTTTAGACCGCTTAATGGCCTCGGACATGGTCCAGTTGAAAAAACCGGGACCGACAATTTAACGTGTACTCTAAAGCATGGTGATGTTTAAGTTTGATTTGTGATTAAGACTTCAAGAAGGAGGTTCCGTTATCGATCTGTTGGGTTTGTATCCACGGATCCCGGGATCAACAAGTAAAAATATTGATTGTCATTTTATTGGAAACGGATCCTAGTATCGGTGGCTACAAGTTGGCGGGATCGGTGGCCATTCACCTTTGACCACGGTATCCGTGAATACAAACCCGATCTATTTCGTTTAGATTATTAACCTTAATTTTTATATTAACCTTAGTTTGCAGGCTGTGAGCTGGCGTTAAATTACTCGCTTACTTGCTCGCGTTATATTTTGAACTCGGGTCGCAGCTTGTAAACTCGCCCCGAACCATAAACAAAACTAATAAAGATAAACAGTCTTAAGTATCCGGCACTTACGAATTACCAAACATAAAAAAATATTGCACATAATTAACATTTTAATACTAATTCGCAATTTATATAAATTAAGAAACCCAATTAAAATGTCTTAGCTAATATATTCTAAATAAAGAGGTCACATGCAACTTGTATGACATTCAAAATTTCGCAAAATAATTCTTGAGATGAGTCTAATCTAATAAGTAAGTAATTATGATTATGCGTAGAGCCTTGGCACTACTTTACGGGTTTGTGCGCACAATGGACGGAGAGCTAATGGATGTGGCATAGACTAAATGATACATGGTTTATATTAGACCATGTCGGAGGTCTTTGGGCGGTCTAAAAACTCCGACACCAGTTAGCTACTAATCTATTCGAACTTACCTTTAGGGTATAGACAAGTCAGAGTGTATACCACCAAATAATTATTATCCTGTAATGAATGACCCAATGCTGGACAGATACCACACACCACACTGTAAATATTATGTACATCTATACTTAATATTATAAAGCTGAAGAGTTTGTTTTGTTTGTTTGTTTGTTTGTTTGTTTAAAAACGCGCTAATCTCAGAAACTACTGAACCGATTTGAATAATTCTTTCACTGTTAGATAGTCTATTTATCGAGGAAGGCTATAGGCTACATTTTATCCCGAAATTCCCACGGGAACGGGCACAACGCGGGTAAAACCGCGGGGCGCTGCTAGTAGAGAAATATTAGGAACTTTTACCTTCCTGTTGAATTAAAATCTATTGGATCTTTTAATAACTTTGAATGACAAAAAATTTAGTCATCTCCATACTTATTTTTCATAAATGTATGACATTTAGTAATACTTTAAACTTACGTAATTCATTCAATATGTTACATACCTACATTTCCTCTAAATTTTGACATTGATGAAAAATACTAATAATTTTGCAACAAATTAATAATATCTTCTATTATATAAAAATGAATCGCAAAATATGTTGGTAAGCGCATAACTTCAGAACGAACTGCACCAAATTGGATGATTATTTTTTTTAATGTGTTCCTTATTGTCAGGACAAGGTTTAAAAATCTCAAAATTTCCACGGGAACGGGGGCGCTGCGGGTGAAACCGCGAGGCACAGCTAGTTGTCAATGAAAATAAATGAGATCACATTAGTAGTGACATAACAATGCGTAATTATGATTTCATAATGCCCAAAAAAGGCAAATTATTTTGATATTCAATAATAATGAATTATTCCAATTGCGGACGAAAATAACTTAATTTTAGGTAAAAGTAGCTAAACCGCACTCAGTGACGTCCAACAAATCGCAACGTCACTAATTGACGTATTTTTTCATGCATTAATTGTCAAAATCACTCATTAAATCTCTACTAGGAAACATTTGACGTCTCTGAGTACGGGCGTTAGTGACCGACTCTGAGTACGGCAGTCATTTCTTGCACCATCCATTGAATCATAGATCATGGTAAAAACAAAATAATTTACTCAAACCAACGCAACGAACACGTTAAGATTAAAATTAATTCACTCATTTCTTCATTATTCGTAACATGGTGCCTTATCAGTGATGCAGCATACTTTTAGGTACCTATCAATAATCTTAATAAGTAGGTACACTCTATTTTTTTTACGAGTCTTAAACGATTGCTCCTGAAGAGGAAAACGGTTTAGTGATTTTATTTCATTCTTACCCTATCTCTAAACATTTTTCCTTTTCAGGAGTAATCGTCTTCGGCTGGAAAATTGACGACATTAGTCCACATTTTAAGACAAGTAAGAAAAATAGAGTTTTAGGTATTTAATCCACTCATGTGACAGTGACATTTGTGACAAATTAAGGATAATAAAGCACATCACGTTAATAATATTTTTCTCAGTAGAAGTAGTATTAGCCTGTAATTTCCCACAGCTGGGCAAAGGCCACTCATCTCACTGAAGATATCAATGGGCTCAATCACCATGCTTGCCTTATGCGGGTTGGTGATCTCAAACCCGAGCCATGTCTGCCAATCTTTTTTTTATTCAAATGTTATCCACCCAAAGACAATTCAGTCTATAGAGGAAGACGCAAAAAAGATGCCAGTACTGTAGATTGTAAAAAAATAGATTATTGTATGCTGTTATACTAAGTACAGTCAAAGAAAGAAGTACTTAATCAAGTCATCAATATCATTCAACTTTTTCTTTCAAATCACACCTCTACCTCTACAATCATGACGTTTCATTGTAATGTCACTTTTACATCGTTACCTGTCAACTTAGAGATCATTTTATACTTTCCTATTGATAAACAGTGTTTGTATTAACAAGAGAAATAGAGAAGTAAAGTTTTGCGTCTTTTAGCTTCGGGTGACAAAGATAACCATAAAGAAAAGAAATTGGGGAAATATAATCTGTGAATGTGTTTATAATTATTTGCGTTCCGAATTTCAAATATCGTATTTCCTGGACTTAAAAATGTACTCGCTTGAACATAAAAACTCGGCCTTAATGTGTAGCCAGCATTACTACTACCATTAGATAAAACGTTCCATTTTTAAAATTCAAACCAAATGCACTTAATTTTTTAAAATACTGGCCACTAATAAACTGAGCAATAAATTAACCATAGATATTCTTCGTCATAAAAATATACGACATAATAGCATTGACATTCCATAATTGTTCGTAACATTTCCCTGCAATAACATTACAATGTAAAATAATAATAAAATATTGTTTACTGATAGAGGTTAATGACGCTAAATGCAACGTCAGGTTTAGAAATAAATTGAAAAGCATAATCAAACCATGTTCTCGGGATTGTTTCAGGTGTGAAATTGTTTGCGCGTTTGCACAGATGTTGGCTGTTGGTTGTTTTATCTCTTATTTATCTCGAATAGTGACGTGTGTTCAGAGGAGGAGCTAGGGAAGGGGTAAAGGGGTCAAGCTCCGGCAACAATATAAGTAAGTGTCGTCTCATAACAACATCGACTTAAGAATGCGTTCCGCATTGACATTGTCAATATCTTTTCGTAATGAGTTGTGATTGGTCGATTGAACTCCGGACAGCTCCGCTTTTTTTTCTCCGCTACGCTTATGAGTTGAGCCCCACCAAAAACATCCGAATTCGCCATAATAACATATTTCCTTTAATGAAACCTCTCGATGATCAATCATGAGCCCCCTAGCACCCTTTCTAAACCACAGTTCTCTTTCTATCGTCTTCAAGATACCCAGCCCCCGAAACCCTGACTCCGCCACTGCATGTTTTGAAAGTTTTCGAAATCATTTGGAGGTTGGAGGCCCTTCTTAATTGAAATCAGATTGTTTGTGGATTACAGATGATAACATTTTATGATAATTTTGTAATGGATATGATATTGTACGCGATGAGTACTGACTGAGTTACTTAATCTATCTATACTAATATTATAAAGCTGAAGAGTTTGTTTTGTTTGTTTGTTTGTTTGTTTGTTTAAACGCGCTAATCTCAGAAACTACTGAACCGATTTGAATAATTCTTTCACTGTTAGATAGTCTATTTATCGAGGAAGGCTATAGGCTACATTTTATCCCGAAATTCCCACGGGAACGGGCACAACGCTGGTAAAACCGCGGGGCGCTGCTAGTATTATTATAAAGCTGCAAAGTTTGTTTGTTTGAACGCGCTAATCTCAGGTACTACTGGTCCGATTTGAAAAATTATTTTTGTAATGGATAGCCACATTCAACGGGAAGGTTATAGGGTACTTTTCATCCTGAAATTCCCACGGGAACGGGTACAGCGCGGGTAAAACCGCGGGGCGCTGCTTGTAATGTAATATATGGCTAAGTTGGTTACATTGTTTTTGGGGTCGCTTAGAAGCGTAGAGTATTAATAATATTGCAAAATGCGAAAGTTTGTGAGGATGCATGTATGTATGTTTGTTACTCTTTCACTAAAATACTTCTGGACGGATTTGGATGAAACTCTACAAATAAATAATTATAATTCCTAAAATTTTGGGATATTAAGAAAAAAACCAGGTACATTTTGATGCTGAAAAACTGAAAATACAATTCATACAATAAGTATCTAAGACATTGAAATATTAAGGACCTCAAAAGACAACTAACACCCGTAACAGAAGCCCTATCACTTTAATAAGAAAATCATAAATAAAATAATTCACTTCGAAGTATCATTCAATGAATGTCACAGCTCGGGGTCACTGACCCGTCCGACAATATTGACTCGAGCCAGAGGAACCGATATCTTCTCGTCAAACATTGAGTCCAAACATGATACGGCTGCGAGGATTCTATCTCAATAATAGGTATGGTCACTTCAACACTATATTATCATTTTAAAATGAATTATATATGATTTGTTTCACAGTTCTGTAACGACTTTTTGTTTTTGACAAGTGTTGGAATGTTATGGATATGATTTAGGACACTTTTTACAAATGTATCTTCATTTTTGTTTTTTGACGGTAACTGTTTTTGGTTTTGATAAGTGTTGTAATGTTACGAGTATGACCACACTTTTGTGATGTTATTATTGCCATAATTGTATGAAATGTTACTTTAATTTTTCTATTAAAGTGATAGCCATAAGATCGCCATACTTAAAATTTATATACTAACTATTTTTTTTTTACTGAAATCCCTACAAAAACGAAAAAACAATAAGGAACAACACACACGGATGAAAATCTTTAATAACACTCATATTCAACTCTTCAAAACTGAAAGTGAATGAAAGTCCAACCAATACATCACAGTTTATCACGCGAACAATGGCGGAAGTGTTGGCGCGAAAATGAATCTTAACTTTTTTCTTCTGCGATTATTAGCGCGAGACATTTCTACCGGCCAGTGTCAGTTACCCGAGTGTGTACATATTGAAAAAACATAACGTAACGTCATGCAATTACGCAGTTAATAGCTGGCAACACAGCGACAACTATTGATTAGTGAGATTCTTTGTAATGGCAATGTCGTAATTAAAATGCAGAGCTGTTATTTTTGTTGTTTTAATTGCAATGAAAATATTATTCTTATTTCAAAATTGAATGTTTTAAAGAAGAAAAACATTGATCGAAGAAGATTATGAACGCATACGCAATGTAATTTCAAACCAGCTAGTTCTAATTTCAAACTCAACCCCCGAACGCCCGCTTATGTCCAAAAAAGCCCCATTAGCTTATAAACTGTACCGAATAGTTCACCGTATATGTAGCGCTCGTGCCGTAGTTTGAGTTATCATAGTTAGCCCATCGCGATTGTTAAGCAACGTGCATTTTGGATGAGTGGCCGATAGTGGCATTTCTATCTAAGCGCTGCCGTGCATCGGAGGGTAGGTACATCATAATCTATAATATAAAAATGAATCGCTGTTGCTAAGCGCATAACTTCAGAACGACTGCACCAAATTTGATGATTCTTTTTTTAATGTGTTCCTTATTGTCAGGACAAGGTTTTATATAAGAAAAATAAGGAATAAAAATCTCAAAATTCCCACGGGAACGGGGGCGCTGCGGGTGAAACCGCGGGGCACAGCTAGTATGGTCTAAAAACCGACACCAGGGTCGGCCACTAAGCTACTCGAACGTACTGAATAATTGGCGGTATTGAAAACACGTCACCTAGATAATGTTTACACTCTATTCTGCTATCCCAGCCACCCTAACTATAATATTTTGTAAACTAATCGGCACACATCCCGTCTATCTATTTTTTCCGACAGCGACACTATGTTTGTAAACCTCTATGTCGGTTGGTGAATGAATTTCGTATAGTTTCCGTGATTTGGCGGTGTTACGTGTACAAATATCCTCGACTATGAACTGCGTTAGTTCATTCACAGTAATCAGGTGGATTGACAATTGTTTTTCAATAGGCTTTTCACTGTCGCACTCAGAATCGTTTATCAAATCGACACTTAACTAACTGACGTAATTTTTTTACTTGTCAAAATCATATAAACTATCCTACTTATATTATAAATTAATGCGAAAGTTTGGGAGGATGGATGTATGTTTGTTGCTCGTTCACGCAAAACTACTGAACGGATTTGGTTGAAACTTTACAGTAATATAGGATATACATCAGAATAACACATGGGATACATTTTATCCCGAAATTCTCCAGGGAACGGGTGCAACGTGGGTGAGACCGTGGGACGCGGCTAGTATGTATATATTATCATATCTAACATATCTATTTAAATCACCACTGAGGCAATATTTCGCATCTCTGAGTACGGGCGTAAGTCGTATTTAAGTTACCTATTACTTAAGCCTTAACACGGCAAATTTACTAACTGATATAATAGCAGCTAAGTACATACTAACCGGACAGCTACATACTAACCGGACAGCTACATACTAACCGGACAGCTACATACTAACCGGACAGCTACATACTAACCGGACAGCTACATACTAACCGGACAGCTTCATACTAACCGGACAGCTACATACAGAGAACTTACTATTAAGGCGTACCAATAGACTCGTTTAGTTGCTATTTAGATAATTTAATAGCTTAAATACAAACCAATTAATTTAGTTAGTAGCATGTTTATGAGTACTAAGTTTATGAGTACTAAGTAGTAAGTTTATGAGCCGGCTAATAGCTAGTATTCTACATGTACTAGCTAGTACATGTAAGGTAGGTATGAAGAAATTACGCCGCTCTTAAAAAAAAAAAGATTAGGTCCTGACGCAAAAAAAATAATTATTGCTTTCCTCGAAAGATGTCAGCATAAAACTTTTCCCACTATACCAATTATCCTGCTTTCAAAAACAACGACATAACCCATTGGAATAATAAAGTGGCCTCCAATGACAAACAATAGGCACGTTTGGCGCCAAAACGGTAATGTAAGCAACCATTTTGCGTCATCTTTCGAGATGAATAATTACAGTTTTTCCTCAACATCTGAGTACATTTGGTTTGGCAAAACCATGTTACCTAAATGTAATACCTAGGTACTTTTAACAGATCATCGTTTGGAGACAAATTATTTTCAATTATTTATCGGGCCTTTGACGGTCTAAAATTTCCGAGACCAGGGTTGGTCACTATCTTCGTCGAACTTACTTATTGTTATTTACCCAACATGGCAAGATAAACAGTAACTTTACTTCAATGAGAGTGCCTGGATATGATATGATGTCGGTTATTAGTTGCTCGCTTACTTGTGAATCGCTTAACTGAAATTGCCGCTTATCTTGTGAACTGGCTAACCCAATCTAAATAAGTCTAATTGTTAATTGACATTTCAAAAATCACTCATCAACCTCTTCTAAGGTATATTTGGACTCTGAGTATGACGGTAAGAGTGTGACCATGTCGTCACCTTTAAGTGGTCTAAAACTCCGACATCAAGATTCACCACTAACCTACTCGAGTTTACTTTTTAGTGTGTTACTAATTACCACACTCAGAGACGTCTATTAAATCGACACTTAACTAATCGATGCAATTTCTCATACATTATAAATGTCAAAATCACTCATCAAATCTCTACTAAGGAAGCATTAGACGTGTGTAAGTCCTACAAATGCGCCACAAATTCGTTGAATCGTTATCAACAGCCCTGTGTACGTACATCTGTGTGTACATCTCGAGTGACCTCCTAATCGGTCACGCAGCGTGTGCAAACACAGCACCCTTCGGTCAATATGTAGGTATGGAGCTATATCGAGGATGTGATGCCCAATAACCATGCGATTAGCTGGACTGGTGTTTATTATTATAACTAGCCGCGTCTCGCGGTGTTACCCGCGTTGTACTCGTTCCTGCGGGAACTTCGGGATAAAATGTATCCCATGTGTTATTTTGATGTATTACCTATATTACTGTAAAGTTTCATCCAAATCCGTTCTGTAGTTTTTCTGTGAAAGATACATACATCCATCCTCACAAACTTTCGCATTTATAATATTAGTAGGACTGCATTGCTTCGGGGAAAAACAAATTGTGGGGAAATTGCCAGTACTAGTATATAAGGTTCTAACAAGAATACGTTTTTAAAAAGAGATTGAGATTAATTCATTCATATCGAGTAGGTTAGAGGCCTCCGACTTGCAGCTTGTAAATGAAACAAAAGTTCGGCATTAAGATTCTATTGGAATAACAATTGAATCTTAAACAAAAGCATAAAGACTGTAAAGAGACAAAACGCCGAAGGCCATCAATATCTAACAAAGAGTAATATGTGAACTAATCGGCTGCCCTGACATTAATCGGCACTTATCAATGATAACAGAATCTTGTATTGAACAAACATGTTTTTAAGAAACTTGTGCCTTTATTAATAAAAGGTAATCTTAAGAAAATTATTACTTATCTCTGTTTTGAGTAAGGACGTCTTTATCAGGCTGGACAAGATGGTTTGGCTCGGACGGATTCAGGATTAGGTATTGTTTTGATGACTTGAAAAAGTTTCAGTGACTTCAAAAATTATTAGGAGGTAAAAAAAAATTACAATACAGTACAATAGAAAATAGAAGAGGAAAGATGTTAGAGCAACTTTGTGATATAACAGCTGATACATACAATACACCATAGAGGGAAAAGTTGAAGGAAAACAAGGGAGAAGACCTAGGATTAGTTATATGAACCAAATTAATGAAAAGTTATCTATCATGTCGTATAGAGATGTAAAGGAACATGCTAGTAGTAGAAATAAATTGAAAAGCATGCATCAGTGTCTCCGACAAGAGCTTAGCTCTAAGTTAAATAATGAAAAACGGAAGAAAAAAAGTTTATAGATTGAACTCTGAATTTTTCTTTAAATATAGGTGTTCTCATTTCTAGATCTTTAATATTTCCTTTGTATATAAAAACCCGATTTGTTTATCACTGATCAATCGAAGTAGATGCTATAAAAAATGAATTTACAACAACACTATCATCTTTGGCACTGGTTTATTGACTGTCAAGCTCAAAGACGTCCATTCAAGCGACTCCAAGCGACCCTTAACTAATTGACGTAATTTGTCATACATTAATGTCAAAATCATACATTAAGGAAGCATTTGACAGCTCTGAGTACGAGTATAAGTTTTACCGGCCA
This sequence comes from Cyclophora punctaria, assembly GCA_951394245.1. NCBI lineage: Eukaryota > Metazoa > Arthropoda > Insecta > Lepidoptera > Geometridae > Cyclophora > Cyclophora punctaria. The sequence continues at coordinate 3,654,556 of OX596192.1, read as the reverse complement.
TTTTATATCTTTATCTCATCTTCAAGGTGCTATTTAACTCCGTCCCTGTTCTAAGTCAGAGATATGAAGTAAAGGTGTGTAGTTCCTACAATAATTATCTACAGATAGACGGCATTGAGTCAACACGGCGGAGGAAACGTTATCAATTCCACCTATTACTATTACTAATTCCTTCTCCCCTTAAAAGTGATGAATCTTCCTCACTATACTGACATCTTCGGCGAGTGGTTTTTGTCCAAAAGTGAGATATTAAAGGCTAGTTTAGTTTTTTACGCCCCTAATGTTATATTTGACTAGTAATATTAAAAGCTAGCTTACATCCCTTATCTATTAGACCAGTAAAAAGGGTCCCCTTCCCTTTAGGAATACAGGCCACCCATGAAAATATTAAGCATTTAGAAATATACTGATATCTTCAGTGATATGACGGGCCTTTTCCCAGCTGAAGATATTACAGACTCATAATACTAACATAAATAGAATTTTATCAAATTCAAACTCCTATTTATATTCCAATAAGAATTATAAAATTTTATGCACATTAATTGTTTTGTTCAATGCAATCGAAACTGAATATGAGTGATGTTGGAGTAAAAAAAATATTTTAACTAACTTTAAACAAAGGAAGCAAGGTACTGCACCTAGTTTAAATGGATGACACCAAACGCTAGAATAAGTGAAATAACTAATAATAAAATAAATACTTACTTAAAGAAAGATTAGAATATTTTTAGATAAGAGCCCGAGTATTATCTGGAATATTTGTAACAGCCAATAAAACGTTGTTTATTCGACAACGTGAACGGCATATTAAATTAATTATGGCTCAGAATAAATCAGATTTATGTTTGAGACACGATCTTTTGATTTGCTGTTTGTGTCCGCCATTTTTTTATTGATTTTTCATTTGATTATTGCAGTAAGTAGATAAAAAAACGCTTTCAGAATTCACCAAGCAAGTTCGAGTAGGTTCGTGACCAACCCTGGTTAATAATACCTATAGGGTTATCGTATCAGAGACTAGTATTTTTTTTAATACTCCCCACAGTATTTTTAGTGAGATGAGAGGCCTTTGCCTAGCAGTGGGACATCACAGGCTCATATTTTTACAAAAATCATATCATAAAGCTATTGCTCTATAAATTGTGTTTTTTTCCTTTTTTTTTTCTATTTTTTCTCGCTTACACCGCGGTAGTCCCTATAATGTGTTGATGTTTAATAACGTTTAACTCTTACATACCTAACTACATTTATTAACCGCCTTAAAAAAGGAGCCCCCTCCTTTTTTCGTCCTCCTTTTTCTCAAATCATCTGTTTTTTTTTACTTTATATTGTTAGTGACGCTTAGAATCAATTAAATGGCTACTTACTCATTTGATACCATAATTGAAATAATTATCTAAAATATTCCAAATACTAAACAAATTATGATAAAGCTTTCTTTCTATATGACACCTAAGAAGTTAATATTGAATTGGTTACTAAAGAACTACCTAGCACTATCTATAATTTAAAGCAAAATAGTAATTACAGGATCATCCATAGAGCAATTAGAAAACCAAAGATTATAGACTAATCACACATTTAATAGACAAAGTCACTTTCGCAAAAACCCGCTGTCATTACACAAATGAACTTCGTCTAACTCATCATTATTGTAAAATAAAACTACAAACGCGTATTAATTATGCAATTAGTAAAACATTAAGTAATTGAATCGCAACGCCAATTCTTAGAAGTCAGTATCACAAATGAAAGGTAATCTTTGAACATCTTAGGCAACACTGATAATAGTTCTGAGAAACATTATCAAAAACTTTAACTGTTCGTCTTCATTATCAAACTATTAACAAATGTGTGATTAAACTTGTTCCGAGATGATGTAAAAGTTAAAAAAAATGTACTAATTAGTATGTTTATCGTGGTCACCCTACTAAATAAATAAATTGAATAAACAACTCCACTTATGTAATAGGACCATTGATAAATTTTATCCAGCATTAATGAAAGTAATAATAAACAGAAACATATAAGTTGATATAATTTAAATATTGTCATATTATTTTTAGTAATATGTAAACCATTTTATTATGGCGGTGCGGGGTTAACTTGCCGCGTCGCGGGCAAGGCATCTCCATATTATGACAACGTCTCAATCCACCTGAATCGCATCGGACAATCTGCAGCTCGACGAAACGACCGACGCTATCTGTCCTGCTCTGCCTCGTCCCGCGCGAGATGCGCGCTCTCGCTCTGTGAGCGCGACCGGCGGCCGCTCTCGACCAATCACCGGCCGTATCTTGCTCCCCCGAGAGGAGAACGACAGTGCGTGCTCTCATCACCACAACGAGACGACATCTCGCCGCAAGAGGTTGTCGCGACGCGAGATGCCTCGTACACCGCGCGCGAATTAAAACAAGTGATATTATATACACGGACTTTGTGTTAGAAATTATTGAAAATAATCTTTTTTATTCCCAATCTGTGCTGAAGTGTAGTGAGAGACTGAGAGGTGTGTGTTCTGGACAGTATTTCAATTCGGGCTACGCGTTATTTTATCGCGAATTATCCACAATTAGGTAAGTCGATTAGATTAGGAATAATACAAATTATCGGTTTTCGAGTGTCGTCGTCCTTTGTCCGAGGCTTGGTGTTAAATCTAGTTGGCTTCGGTGTGGTGTTGTACGTTTGCGCAAAACGTATTAATTTAATAAGGAGGTTTATTGACCTTTTTGCCCTGAAACGGTCACGCAAGGGATCAAATAATATTTATGATATTTTAAAGGAAAAAATGCCGTATTTTTGAAAATGGAACGTGTTACAAGTTCGTATTTTAAAAAAATATTGTCCTTATTTTTATTTGCTTTTTTGCGCGGTTGAATTTTTTTTTGCTACACTTTTTTATCCTGTGAATTAACAAAAATCATTGACACAAATTTAAAATATTTTTGGATTTGTTTCGCATCATAGTGTGTGGTTGTATTTTTTATTCGTATTTATAATACTCACTATGAAAAAAGACCCTGCATTAATTTTTAGTCACCCCCTCAACGTCCACAGGCCAAATTAGACCCAAAACTTTTTTCTTTGCCAAAAAAATGCCAAGTGTATTTTTTGACACAAAAAATTAATTTATAATATTACAATTTATTTCTATCACAGTTATTATAATCAAATTGTAATATCAAATATTACGGGTAGGTTGTATAATTTTGGAGGACATTTTTTAAGCCGTCGGAAAAATAAGGACCTCTTTTATTTAGAGTAACTTAAGACAAGGCTATAAGGACGAATAATTATTATAATAAATTAATAAATATTAAGTAACTGTTTTTACTCTTATTAGAATTTACCTTTTTGCTAAGAAAATGCAAAAGGACGCCATTAGAAAAAACCTAGGTAACTGAAATAATGAAAAAAGAATTTTAATATCGTTAAACTTTTCGCCGCTTTCAAAATTATTAAATATATTAATTTCAGGGTGTTAAAACCTTTTTAAAGGGAATATTTTAAAAGATTTTTGTTTTATTGTACTTTTATTAACGGTTTTTTTTCATACCTATTAATTAAACATCTAAAATAAAAAAAAAATGCATTAAGCTTTTGAGTCCTTTGAAATGCACGTCAAATTGTCGTTCCTGTAATTTCAAAATATGTAGGTATGTAAGTAAGTTCAAGTGGTGTCGGCAGTATTTTAGACCGCTTCAAAGCCCCCGACACGTTCTAACGTGTAAAACAACCGGGACCAACAAATTAACAAGACAAAAATATTTTAGTATATCATCTTACACCACACCTTTTCCTCCACTAATCTAATCTTCTATTCCAAGTCTAATAGTCCACTCAGAGATAAAATCAGAATCAACACAATGATTTCCATCACATCTCTTATTGTTATCACTTAATGATTCTGTTATCTCACAAGATGTGTTCTCGATACGCTCATGTCTATGTATTACTCAATAGTAAGTGATAAAAACGTAACTCTGTCTTGTCAAACCATTTTTTATTAAACTAGCAGCGCTCCGTGGTTTTACCCGAATTGTGCACGATCCCGTGGGAATTTCGGGAATTTTTTAACTTATAAACCTTCCTCTTGAATCACTCTATCTATTTAAAAAAACGGTATCAAAATCCGTTGCGTAGTTTTAAAGATGTAAGCATACATAGGGACAGACAGCGGAAAGCGACTTTGTTTTATACTATGTAGTGATAGTGAAGGTTTTAATTTGAGAAATAACTGCTTTTTAGAAGTTTGATAGCTGTTTTTAATAGTGTATCATGTTCCTGTAACAATTGCCTGTAGCTTTCCAGTTGAATATATTTTTATCAAACTAGACAGATAATTCCAGAAATTCTAACTAGATCTATCTTACTCACTGTGGCTTAACTTAAGAAATTATCTTTTATCCAAATTAAAACAAGACAAAACTGTACAAGTTTTAAAAAGATAAAACTTATTTAAATGCAGAATAGAAAGATAAATAAGATAAGGTTATACATCAGAATAAGACATGGTATATATTTTATCCAAAAATCCCGCGGGAACGGGTGACTCACAACAACGGCTAGTTACACAATCTATTCTCAGCAGCAAGCCAACCTAAGCTACTGAAAACATATCTTGAGACCTCTTACCAACCCTTCTTCTTCTTCATCGAGTGGATGGTCAACCCGACCAATCCTGGTGTCAGAGTTATTGAGCCGCCAAAGGCCTCTGACATAGCTCATGTAACGACTACTATCCGTAGAAAGTAACCGGGACCGACGGCTTAACGTACCCTTCGAAGCACGGAATCTTACTTTTCGGGCAATCAGGTGATTCAGCCTGTAATGCCCTAACTAAACTGAGAACAGTCTTACAAAGAGATTTTTGTGAGATATTGTCCCCACCGGGAATCGGGAACCTCCGGATCGTGAGCCGAGCGCTCAAACCCCAAGACCACGGAGGCTGTTAAACCAACCTTAACACAACCTTTACACAACAAACAACTTAACTATTCGATACCTACTAGACATTCGCCCAAGAACCTCAATCTATATCATAGTATACTTAAAGTCATTGTCTGATGCTCAGAACAATACACCAGCCATACATTTTACATCGCCACGCAGTCACCTCACTCGTGCCGCTGCTAAAAATGCAAAAATTTCTCATTGTCAGACCTAAAATGGCTACCATCATTGATTATTAACGATACGCTTTTGTATCTGTTGTTTCTTATTGATATTATATGTGTAATACGTTAATAAGACATAGTATTACACTATGCGATTGATATGTACTATAAATTAAATAAATATCATTTTGAAGGATTTCATAGAAAAGTAACTGTCTTTTTAATCTTATAAGATTGGTAGGTGGTTTATTAACAGCACCCCGCGTCTTTACCCGCGTTGTACCCGTTTCCGTGGGAATTTCAGGATGAAAAGTAATGTTTAACCTTCCCGTTGAATGTGGCTATCCATTACAAAAAGAATTTTTTAAATCGGTCCAGTAGTTCCTGAGATTAGCGCGTTCAAACAAACAAACTCTGCAGCTTTATAATATTCGTATAGATTTGTAATCTAAATGTTCTCGGTTTAAAGAAAAACATTGAAACCCCTAAAAATGCGTTATTAAAACTCCACATAACCTTAGCTACATCATTAATAGTCTCAATAGGTAATTTTATTGTCACTAATATGAGATTAAAAGCTCATTAATCTGCCTTTTAGTCGATGTTATTTTGTTTTTCATATGAAACGCACGTAGCAGGACGAAGGAAAACGATTTATTTCAAAAAGCCGAAGGAAAAGAGCTAAAAAACACATGAACCAATAAAATACAGCTCTGAAAACCACAAAAACCTTTGAAAAACAATTGAAAGTCAAACAAAACTAGAGGCATCACCTAATAAGTCCGAACTACGGCACTAAGATCACGTCTGCACTCATATCAGTGAAATCCTTGTGATAAACCGATCGATACCACTCATCTTTTACAACTACCCTCAACAAGATATCATTAATAGGTGTAATTATGCAACAATAGATTATTAATAAAGGTAATTTAATTATATCCGATGACCTCACTTACTTAAGTGCTTAATAAAAGTACGTAAACTCGAGTTGGTTAATAGTGGTGAACCTGGTGCCAGAGTTTTAGACCGCCTAAAGGCCTCTGACATGGTCTAACGATTGAAATAACCGGCACCGATAATTTGACGTGTCCTCCGAAGCACGGTAGCGCTCAGATAGAAATGCCACTATCGGCCACCCATCCTGATAGTGAGTTGCACATTATAATGTGCATATAAATAAATCTATAGGTTAATGTGACATTTTGGATCCAGCCAAGAATATTTTGGGTCGAATATCACTGTGGTAGAAAGAGGGTTAAGTTCTGAATTGATGAATGTTTTAGTGAAGACGGCAGGGTCAGTTATGTCCCTAAGTATGGCGGTTAAAGGGTTAAATGTTATATTGTGGACTATAGAGCGATTATTTATATTTACTCTTAGTTCAAGGGTGAAATAACCCTTTTAGTATATGGTTTAGTTAATTTGATTGTCCTTTACATTGGAATATGGGGAAAAACGTCCATTAAATCGACGCTTAACTAATTGAACTATTTTTCACACGTAACATGTCGAAATCACTTATTAAATCTCAACTTAGGAAGCATTGACGACTCTAGAAGTTTAGAGTACGGGCATAAAGAAAAAATGAATATTCGTTACATTAAAATAATTACTGAGCTTCAGAGGGCACGTTAAATTGTCGGCCCCGGTTGTTTCAATCAATAGACCATGTCGGAGGTCTTTAGGCGGTCTAAAAACTCCGACACCACGGTTGGCCACAAACCTACTCAAACTTACTTTATTAAAATACTAGCAGCGCCCCGCGGTTTTACCCGCGTTGTGCCCGTTCCCGTGGGAATTTTGGGAATGTTTTTACATAAAAACCTTCCTCTTGAATCACTCTACCTATTACAAAAAACCGCATCGAAATCCGTTGCGTAATTTTAAAGATTTAAGCATACAGACAAACAGACAAAAATAGCGACTTTGTTTTATACTATGTAGTGATTTCTCGAAATAACCAGTTTAAAACATCAAAGAAACTTCCCTACCATTGAGTAATTGTGTCATTTTACGTCAAATCCGCGTTTTATATTCAACAAAGACTCAATTTTGATTACCCATGGCTCGGCTCCTAAGAATGTAATTTCACACTTATCTGTTGATAAGCGGCTCCTTTGATCTTCACTTAGTGTTAAGTTAAAACCTATTATTATTTGTACTGTAATATTATTACTGTACTAACAGCGCCCTGCGGTTTTACCCGTATTGTGACCTTTCTCGTAGGAATTTCGAGATGAAAAATAGCCTATAAGCTTCCCGTTGAATGTGGCTATCCAATACAAAAATAATTATTTGAATCGGATTGGTAATTTCCGAGATAAGCGCGTTTAAACAAACAAAAAGAAAACAAACTCTTCGGGTTTATCATCTACACTAATATTATAAAGAGGAAAACTTTGTTTGTTTGTAATGAATAGGCTCAAAAACTACTGGACCGTTTTAAAAAATTCTTTCACCATCCGAAAGCTACATTATCCACGAGTAACATACGCTATTTTTCATCCAGAAATTCCCACAGGAATGGACACAACGTGGGTAAAACCGCGGGGCGCTGATATCAAAGATATAGTAAAATAATTAATAATATAAAAAAGTTTCCGACTTATTAAGAACTCCTTTTTCAAATCGGTTAATAAGACTACATTTTTCAATCATCACAGTCATAATCATAACAAAACTATCCATAGACAAAGCGTAGAAACCCATACGCCATAGACTACATTCTACAGCGCATAGACAATGAAAATGAATCATTACAATAATAAGTGTTTTACTGCGTCTAATTAATGTAATACTTGTATTAATGGGTAATTATAACACCCCTGTATTGTGGGGTTACCTTTATTTTAAACTAGCAGCGCCCCGCGGTTTCACCCGCGTTGTGCCCATTCCTGTGGGAATTTCGGGGTGAAAAATAGCCTATGTCACTCAGGGATAGTGTAGCTTTCGAATGGTGAAAGAATTTTTTAATTCGGTGCAGTAGTTTCAGAGCCTATTCGAGACAAACAAACAAACAAAAAATCAAACCTTTCCTCTTTATAATATTATTATTATTATTATATTATATATTATATATAAGTAATAAGTATAAGTATATAAGTATAGAAGTATAGACAAGAAGCAATAATATTAGCAATATTATAAAGCTGAAGAGTTTGTTTGTTTTTACGCGCTAATCTCAAGAACTACTGGTTCGATTTGAAAAATTCTTTCAGTGTTGGATAGTCCACTTATCAAGGAAGTCTATAGGCTATTTTTCATGCCGAAATTCCTACGGGAACAGGCACAATGCGGGTAAAACCGCGGGGCCTTGCTGCGAGATATATTCCATTACCGTCCGATCAACGTAAACATCGCCTTTTGTTAAAATAACGAGAAACAAGTTTGACTCAGAGTCTTATCAGTACTTCCTGTAGCAATCAATGATCATACGGGCAGGTGATCTTTGACGGAAAATAACACTTAGTACTTAGGAAACAAAGGTTCTTATCGCGTGGAATAGATACAAGGGTATATAGAGAAATGAAGGTATATGTACTGTTAGAGAAGTTTGTTGTTGAACAGTTTTGGGATGAAAATTGCACCTTAGTCTTTAGTTTAGTAATATGTAGGGTGATTGTCGCTAGCACATTAACAAGTTGTTTAAATATAACTAGTTTGCTATCTGCGAGTTGGCGAGTTCAATAGGACAGGAGCGACATCAAATACGTTATCGGATATATCCGGATTTTTTTTTTTCTAATTATTTATGTTGATTAGAGTTCTTGATTTTATTCTAATTTCTAATGTAGTGACGTATATTGCAAATTCTTATATGTTCTTGATTCGATATCTTCTTTCAAATGGTCAACGATGAATTTCCCTGACTGTACCTCATCTACAGTTTACCTGACTATACATCCTTACCTACACTTTTAGTATTCAATTTATCTGGTAGATTAATTGCTTAATTACAGTATTTAGAACGAACTTTAAGTCGATATTAAACTAAGTAATAAACTTGTGATCTACTTGTTAGAGGGTAGGATGACCATGATTTATAAATTTCGCGGGACATTTTTTTGCCAAAAAGCGAGGATTTCGTTTTTTTACGATATAAAATAAACAAGCTCAAATCGTAATAGTTAACATATTCGGTCCTGTAACTAACTAGGTACATTTCTTTATTTTCGTAACAGACCACGTAGCAATATATTACGTCCTGTACCTGTAATATTCCCTCCCTGCACAAGATATATTAACACGTTAACATATTTAGTCCTGAAACCATCTCCTCAATATAATTCGTCCTGTAACTACCTCGCCAATATATTTCGTCCTGTAACCATCCGTCAGTATATTCGTCTTGTAACAACCACCGCAATATACTTGGTCCTGTACCCACCCGTCAGTATATTCGTCCTGTAACACCCGTCCTGTGTGTGCAGGCCCCGCGGGTGATGCAGGGAGCAGCCAGCGCTCCCGCGGCGCCCGCCGCCGAGCCGCCCGCCCCTCAACGTGAGTCCACACACACCTAGTTTTATACTAACACGCAGTTTTACCCACATTGGGCCCGTTACCGCGGGAATATCAAGATAAAATGTATCCCATGTGTTATTCTGATGTATAACCTATATTACTGTAAAGTTTCATCCAAATCCGTCTTGTAGTTTTTTCGTGAAAGAGTAACAAACATACATACATCGTCACAAACTTTCGCATTTATTAGTAGGATAAGTAGCCAATTTAATACCTCAGTAAGTACCTTTCAAATGATCTACCATACACCAGTATCTCTGCCCGATATCCTATAACACCCATCAACTCATCCCATCTTATAAACAGTAGCTGGTAACACTAGAGCATCTCATAACACTGGCATGCGACACTTGAGTCGCGCACGCGCTAACGAGACACCCGAGAATGTACAACTACCCTCACTTCGGTAGCACGCGGCGAATGAAGACGTTTTATGATTTGAGCATCCGGCGAGAAGGCAGACATTCTTGGAGGGTTTTGAGATGAAATTTTGATAAAAATACTACTATAAATACAGTTTTCTCAGTTGTACTTACCTGTTCTCTAGAAATCTTTGACGGTTTTAGCTAATTTTGAGAAAAGAATAATAAAATACTAAGTTACCCATGGTTACCTCACTATACATCCTTGAAATCCTTGACGATATTTGCTAATTCTGAAATGGCACTTTGATTAAATACTAGTTTTCTCGCGTTGTACCATAGGCTACTTCCATGGAAATGTCTATAGAAATTTCTAGACAAAAAGTACCCCATGTCTCTACAGTCTAACCAACATCTACCTATACCAAGCTTCACCAAAATCGGCTCAGCAGTTTAACCATAAAACTCACCTAAAGTTCTATCCCTCAAAAACCGTGACACACAAGATAACGAAACGCTCCAAATTCAAAAACGGCACTAGACAACATCAAAGAAGTATTTAGTAAGACCATAGAGAATGAAATAAAACAAATACTGATCACAAACGTCATTACAACACAAGAATTCGGTTTGTTCAGTTGGCAGTTGTATCTCGCGAGAGGAACCGGGTTCATCCTTTTGTGTTGGCACCACTTGTTCATACAAATATCTTAAGGCCGTTTTGATTATAGGTGAAGTTGTAATTATCTATGTGGTTTAAACATTGTAATATTTATAGTACCTACTAGTAATGTGTAACGGGTTTACTAGTGTTGTACCTGTTTAAGTGGGAATTTCGGGATGAAATGTTGTCTATACCTTCGTGTTGAATGTAGGTATTGTATTATACTGAAAGTATTTTTGTAATCTGACTCTTAGTTCCAGAGATTAGCGCATTTAAACAAACGAAAAATCATACTCTTCAGCTTTATAACATTAGTATAGAAACCAGATTAGCCTTCCATACATTTAATCTCAATTTTTCATTATCAAAACCACCTATAAATCACAACAGAAATCAAAATCAACAAAAACATAAATAAAACGAATAGATCAAAACAATTGCATCAAATTCATATCAGTTTCGTGTTTCTAAGAAATCGTATCAAATTAGATCGTAGTTAGGTAATTACAACTTCCTTTTTGCAATCGTCGTCGATTCAGTAAGAAAGGTAAGGAGGTGCCATTTGTTTCCGAGAACTATGACGCACTGCGCTTCTAAACGAACGGAAATACACTAATTTTGGCAAAATAATAACTTATTACTGCTTTAAATTAGGTATTGTTGTACAGTTTTTGAAAGATATGTAGATCTGTGCTTATAAAAAAGATGGGTGTTTTTGACGTATGTCTATGGTATCTATCTATAATGTCTATGGCATTGCGCTTCCAAACTTGAATACCGATTTGAATTTTTGTTTCATTGTCGCTAGACGTGTGTTCTTTTTTCAAACTAAAATATTTAATTAATGGTTCGTAGTTTGTTGATAGACAATTTTCGAAAACAGAACACAAGGGTGACCATGATTTTAATTAACAGAGGATTTTTTTTTTAAATTTTCATTTATCTCATTTTGAAAATTCAATGGTTTTACCTAAAAACTTATTCCGTCTAGTATAAAGTACTTAGCTATCTCCTTTTAAAAATAAAAGTAAAGTACAGTGTAATATCTACGAGATAATCTCAAAAAGCAAATATTCAATAGATCCAATTTTGCGTATCTTTAAGAAATTCATAACGGGACCGTTATCTGATAATACGGTGACGTTATTCCGGTCCTAATTATTGTTTGCTTTGTAACGAAATGACTAATATTTATTTAAAAGGTTACAAAACTGTCATTCTATAAAAAAAATGGCTTTAAACAAAATGTAGTGTTAATAAGAGGTCTAAATCTGAACATAGGTGTTTTTGAAAGCTTTTTGATCAGCTTACAATACTACAGCCATCTTGTTTGTTTTTTCGCAAACAGTTTACAGACAGATTGTATCACTTACTTTGTCTTTTTGGAAATAAGCAAGACAGACAGTCGTAGAAAGAAAGGAGTAGTCGGAAAACTTTTTAATAGAAATAAGTAATTAATGGTATTTTATTAAAATCATTGATATAAGTACCTAATAACAAATCAATTACACAACATTTGCACGCATTGACACGAGTCACCACAATGGGAGTAATAATAATCTTCTGAGATAATAAAAAAACTCAATAATTTATCATTTTATTGTCAAGAATTTAGTGTAATTTATCTAAATACCTATAAATTTTTCAGTGTTTTGATAAATGAATATAGCCATGATTAAGAAAATTTAATCGCGATGACTATTTAAAAATGGAAAATATGTGATTCTTGTGCTTTTAATCATTTTATAATCATCTTGCCTAACTTATATTATTTTAAGACTTATTAATAAATTTAACTTATCGTTCCACGCTGTACTGATCTTCAGTTAGACGAGAGGCCTTTGCCAGCAGTGGGACAATACAGGCTAATACTTACATAGTGATTGATAAAAATAACAATAAGAACTTCTCGAATCCTAAAGCAAAGCTAACTTACAGCCTCTCACTAGACTAGTTGAAGAAATCAAAACAAAGTTGATACACATAGCCAAAATCGTCAACCACAATCAAAATCAGTTTCAACCTTCATCCCACCACACCCAGATCCACAATTCAAATCAATTAAATTTCCCACAATCCGTTAACGGGACCCTCCACACGTAAAATACAAACGATACACATTAAAAGTGTTCAAAAATCGGTTCAATTCGACCATTAAACTCGACTTAGTATCCAATGAGTGGCTCAATAGTAAAATAGTCATTGAAACACGAGTCACGAGGCTTTGGTCTTAAACTTTAATGGCAATCCAATTTAGGACCTTTTATGATAGAATGTATAAAAGTTTGGATTCTCCTGAGAAACTGTTTTTTTACAAGCCCGTTGGCACAGTGGCATGTGACAGCGCTTACTGTTCGATTCGTGGTGGTCTCCGTCTTGAAACCTAAAAGCTCCCAAAGAAGTGAACTGATATTATTTTAGATTTCGATTTATGGTGAGTTATATTGATCGGTGGTGTGATTGGATCTGTATCTATGATTCAAAATAAAATATTATGAGTTTGTTAGTACATATATTAGATATTTTTTATGAATGTACTAACTATAGTACCTAATTTATCCAAACATCAATGGTGTTTGCTATGTGACCAGTAAAGCAAGGAGGTGTTACCACCCAATAAAGTAAAAAGAAAACAAATATTTAAATAAAGAATAAGAAAAAACACCGAAAACAGGCGTAAGCGCGTGCCTCCAATACTTGTTTGTCTAATTACCAATAAACAATCGAAGGTGATTTCTTGATTAGCCAATCAACGGCCTCAGATGTAAGAACGCTAATGGTGATTGGGTCGCATTCTGTGGGTGAAAGCGATCGATTTGTAACTGATTTTGGTTTGTCAACACGTCTCGAATGGTAACGCCATCATTTAAAGAACAATTTAAATATTCGAATTTGGAACGTAATATCGTTCAAAACAGGTTACCGATTGTGAGTTATTGTGTTCTGAAGTAATCTATTGACGTCAATCGCTTACGATTAAGAGTTAATAGAATTATGTGCTTAATACTTGAGGTACGGCAATTTTATTAAAAATACCTTAAATGTTTGGCATTATATTATACTTAGCGGAGATGCCTATGGAGTAAAAGAATCCAAGAAAATTATTTCGAACACTAATTTTCATGACTCGGTAAAAATAAATTTCACGTTTGATAGGAAAATCTGAAAATAAATTAAGGTTGGTAAAATAATGTAAGACAAAAAAATAGTTGGCAGATGTGGAAAATGAAACTCTTGGAATCACCAGAGATAAACAACCAAAGAAAAATTATGTTAGGTTTATTTTTCAAAATGGAACATAAAAAATCCGTTGTGAATGCTCGACACATCCCAAAAATCCAGTAATGCTACCACACCGACTATCTTTGTGATCATTCTGATATTCTAGTTCAAATAACCTATTTAATGATTAGATTATAATATATTTGCTGGCAAAAAACAAAAGCTAACCTCATTGAAGACGTTGCGTAACCTAACCACCCACAACGTTGTAACTCGACTCTTGACGTAAGCCTGAAACGCGACACACAAACGAAAATACCCTAATGCAATTAAGCAAAATAATTTCATTCATAAATTAGATTCTTTGGTTGATAATAGTTGTTCTAGATTGTTTATTGCGTATTATTGATATTGTTTTCTTGATACGCCATTTAATTAAGCGTTGCTGCATGTTTTCAAGATGTCGGCAACTTTTAGAAAATGTCTGACATATGTTAAGTGTGCTTTCTATTGATCTGGCGCGTTTTTAGATTGTAAACTCACAAAATGACCCTTGAATAAGCCATTTCGTATAACATGGTTTATGAATATATAAGTAAATTAATCTACATTTCGAAGAATTTTCTGTCAAGTGAGTTGATTATCTTTCAAAGGACATGTTAAGGACAAACCGTTCTATTCATGAGGTTTTAGTCGATAAGTCGTCGCCTTAAGTTTTTGTGGATATTTTTTTTTGGTTTATGCTAATTATTTAGATTACGAATTTAAGCAATTCGCCTTTTAAAAATGCAGACGACAACTACCTACTATCACCATAAAATTTAAAAAACTAGGCTCTGGTCGGTGAGTCCTATCCAGACTTCTCCAAATATGCCCATTCAGTGTAAGCTCCTTCACATCTCTATACGACATGACAGACACTTTTTCCTTAATCTGACTCATGTAACTGATTCTAGGCCTTCTCCTACCTCTATTTTACTCCCAAATTTTATCATTAAATACACACAACATTGAAATTTCCTCAGGAAGAAAGCACCAATACCAAGCACCAATAGGGCAACCGTTAAATCATTGCTCAATTGTAAGAAATGCTGGCTATAATAACATGAAAGTGTACCGTTAGCCCGCCGTCGCGGAAGGACCGCTCCTGACTCGAATAATCAATTTTCAAGATGGCCGCCCGACACCTCACAGAATTTATGATGAACGTTTATTATTCCTCAAATATATATAGTAATAACGGGTTGTATCTGCAGGCGGAGGATGTTGTGTCCTGGATTTAAAGGAACTGTTGTCGTTTTTGTTGGGGGAGAGAAATTCTTCTTAAGTTATGCGATTCCTACATTTAAAGCTTTGCTCTCAGAATTGTGCTGGAGCTTTGCTCTTGAAAACCAATACTCAGAAACCAAGCTTATCGTGACTAGCTGAATAAAAACTAGGACTATTTTGATATCAGCAGTCCACAATTTTTTTTATTCATTGATTTTGTTACATTTCAGAAAATATCCCAATTACAGACATATCATGGTCACTCTTTTTGATAACCAAATTATAAGAAAACAAATGTTCAAAGGTACAGCCTTTCATTAACATTCAAAAATAGAATAAGATAGTACCTACGTTTAATCAACTCAAAAACATTATCTATGGCGGCACCAATTTTGCTAATAAATATATTCTCGTATTATGTCAATTAATTGTCAAATCGTGACGTCAAACGGAAAGGCGAGATGCCCGCATTTACTCCATTTGAATAAATTATACAAGAGTTTTATAGCTAGATAACAAGGTCTGAGTGAAGCAGGTATATTTATTGGCGCTTCAATACAATACAGAGACGAAATTGTGTTATGTTTTAGTAAAATTTTGGTAAAGAAGAAGTCTTAAATACATGAAAATCAATAATATACAACCAATGGGTGGTTTAGTTGTTAATGAAATGGTATTCAGAGATTTTTTAGTAATCTAAATTTATTTATTTTAGAGTTTATTATCTATTATTTCCCTTTTTTCTTTGTATATAAGTCAAGTCCAACTAAAACTTCCAAATTAATTTATTTTCATGTAAAATCTATCATAATATAAGTAACAATCGTCTAACTAAAACTACACTACATATTTACGAGAAAATCTTGTTTAAAATTCAAAAAAACTGAAAGCAGATACAATGAACACCCAGAATACGTACGTTCATTTTCAGTCCCACCCCTACACCACTCTACAATTTGTCAAACTTTGCCAAATTTCTGTTCAATTAAGTTTCTCCGCTCCACCAAATTACTGTCCGCGGACATACATTATCAATTTCTAGACAATAACCTTAACTGTCAGTGCAAAACCTGCTATAACTCAACCGTATAAAGTCCAAAGTACAATGGTATTGTTTTTGAAAGTTGGAGGCATGGTCAGGTAATAATATGGAGACATAAGTGAAGGCTTCGAGATGGATAATTGTGTACCGTTGAGGCTCATTGGAGTGAAGAAAGCACAGTAGCGACGTCCCCGCCATATCAATCAAACTGCTTATGATATGCGCAGGCGACCGTTAGCTGTCACACAACACCTTATTTACACGTGGAAGAGATATTGAGGTCTCGATGATCGGTCGTTGGATCAGGGCTTGTCTGTGGTTTGTTATTATCTATGGGTAGAGAAATATTTAGGGTTTAGGTATTGTATTAACGTAAATAAGGTAATGACTGATAAGTCAACGATTAGCTACAGGATTTTAGCATTTTGGAGTCAGAAACGTTTTTAAAAGTCTTTAAATTTCTCAAATCAATAAACCTAATATAAATCAATTAAATATAAGAATTAGTGAAGACCTCTTCGCTAAAAAAACTTTTTTCTATTTTTTTTATTGGCAACCCTAGCAGGGATGGCGATAGGTCGATTTAAATTCCGAATAAGCGGGAAGGAGGAAGTCACGATCCTTGCCGCATCTATGTCACACCTTCTCTCCGCATTTGAACTCAAGTGAACCCGAATGTACGTGGAACTAATAGATTTACGTACGTAGTTTAATAAAAATTAGTTGTTAATTTTTCAATCTTTTTTAAAATCTTGATAAGTCTGTGCTAAATTTTAAGGAGCTTGTGAGAAGCTTGGGGGTATTTTTAGGGTTTTTTCAATAGGGAAAGCCTATGTGTTCTTTTTTAAGGACTTTGGGTTAGGTAACATGTGCTTTTTTTGGGTAATGGTCTCAATATGGTCATTTAGGTACTCAGTATAATGGGTATAACCTCACATAACACATTTATATAGACTTAGTACTAAGTAAGTTGTATTTTTACCATTTTGTAATAGGGATAGACAAATGTAGGCGCTAAAGAAGTTCGTTATACTCAATATTTCTACTCTAAAAGGAACACTTGTAACTGGTACTTACTGGTTTTAAACATTTAATTAATTCAGTATTACTCGGCAGTAATTATGTGGAGACAGACGACGTTACTTTTCATGATAATTTGCGCAACACCGTATTTCTGTATTATGTCTTAATTTCTTATTAAATGTTTTAACTTAAAAGTTAAATAACTAAGTTGTCAATTTACGAAACAATTGAAATGCTGAATGCTGTTGAAATTAGTTTAAAAATTAAACGCAATACGAACTGCATTCAGAAATATTCTTAGAATGTGAAAATCGGCTCATTTTTTCATTAATGTTGCAGTTTTTTTTTCGTCTTGTTCATATTTGTTAATCAGTAGGTATTTTTATTTTCAAAACTATAATTTTTTTTTGTCTTCAATATAATATCGTTACCGACTAGTATAACACATTGTGCAACTATGTAACTACTTTTCTGTTAAAAAACTGTTCGTACTATTTCTATTTCTGTAAACCTACATTAAAAAAAAAATATAATCTACAAAAAAAACTTATACCAACCGAATTGAAAATCTCCATTTTCAAATCAAAACCATTTTCAAAACAGCTAAATGAAAATCAAAATATCCCATACAACACAGAACGCGTGGTCACCCTACACATTACACCTAATTAATAAAATTGAATCTATACTCGGAATTTTTATTAGATTCCAGATTTGACATTAGCTACTGTCATTTTGTCAAATAATGATACCCCATATAATAGTGTAGTGTAGTGATACGAATATCTTATTTCATTGCGAATCGATATTTTGTATCCGAGATGTATCCGATGTATTTTCTCATTGTTTTTTACTTATTATTAAACTAGATTATATCAGCTTTTTTTTGACACCAATATATAATTACTTGGAATGAACAGTCTAGCACATTAACCAAAACATACAACGTTTTTTTTCTGTTTTATTTGTCATGTTCCTTCATGATCACATTTTTAAGCTATTGCATAGCTTCTATCGCGGGCCTTGAGCGCGGGGACCGAATCCAAAATTTCCGTAACGAAAAAACCTGACGCTTACCCGATCCGACGGGAAGGAGGTGTGGCTTGAAGGCCGTGCATCGTCTAACGTCGTTTCAGTTCGGCAGTCTTCGACACGGCGTTGTGTGCGATTGTGCGTTGGGAGTGAGAGAGGGGGTGAGAGAGGGTGGTGAGAGAGGGTGGTGAGAGAGGGGGGTGAGAGAGGGTGGTGAGAGAGGGTGGTTAGAGAGAGGGTGAGAGAGGGGGTGAGTGAGGGTGGTGAGTGAGGGTGGTGAGAGAGGGTGGTGAGCGAGAGGGGGTGAGAGAGGGTGGTGAGAGAGGGTGGTGAGTGAGGGTGGTGAGAGAGGGTGGTGAGAGAGGGTGGTGAGAGAGGGGGTGAGAGAGGGGGTGAGTGAGGGTGGTGAGAGAGGGTGGTTAGAGAGAGGGTGAGAGAGGGGGTGAGTGAGGGTGGTGAGAGAGGGTGGTGAGAGAGGGTGGTGAGTGAGAGGGGGTGAGAGAGGGTGGTGAGAGGGTGGTGAGAGAGGGTGGTGAGAGAGGGTGGTGAGAGAGGGTGGTGAGAGAGGGTGGTGAGAGAGGGTGGTGAGAGAGGGTGGTGAGAGAGGGTGGTTAGAGAGGGTGGTGAGAGAGGGTGGTGAGAGAGGGTGGTGAGAGAGGGTGGTGAGAGAGGGGGTGAGAGAGGGGGTGAGTGAGGGTGGTGAGAGAGGGTGGTGAGAGAGGGTGGTGAGCGAGAGGGGGTGAGAGAGGGTGGTGAGATAGGGTGGTGAGAGAGGGTGGTGAGAGAGGGTGGTGAGAGAGGGTGGTGAGGGAGGGTGGTGCGAGAGGGTGGTGAGAGAGGGGGTGAGTGAGGGTGGTGAGTGAGGGTGGTGAGAGAGGGTGGTGAGCGAGAGGGGGTGAGAGAGGGTGGTGAGAGAGGGTGGTGAGTGAGGGTGGTGAGAGAGGGTGGTGAGAGAGGGGGTGAGAGAGGGGGTGAGTGAGGGTGGTGAGAGAGGGTGGTTAGAGAGAGGGTGAGAGAGGGGGTGAGTGAGGGTGGTGAGAGAGGGTGGTGAGAGAGGGGGTGAGAGAGGGGTGAGTGAGGGTGGTGAGAGAGGGTGGTTAGAGAGAGGGTGAGAGAGGGGGTGAGTGAGGGTGGTGAGTGAGGGTGGTGAGAGAGGGTGGTGAGAGAGGGTGGGGAGCGAGTGGGGGTGAGAGAGGGTGGTGAGTGAGGGTGGTGAGAGAGGGTGGTGAGAGAGGGGGTGAGAGAGGGGGTGAGTGAGGGTGGTGAGTGAGGGTGGTTAGAGAGAGGGTGAGAGAGGGGGTGAGTGAGGGTGGTGAGAGAGGTTGGTGAGAGAGGGTGGTGAGCGAGAGGGGGGTGAGAGAGGGGGGTGAGAGAGGGTGGAGAGAGAGGGGGTGAGAGAGGGGTTGAGTGAGGGTGGTGAGAGAGGGTGGTGAGAGAGGGGGTGAGAGAGGGGGTGAGTGAGGGTGGTGAGAGAGGGTGGTGAGAGATGGTGGTGAGAGAGGGTGGTGAGTGAGGGTGGTGAGTGAGGGTGGTGAGAGAGGGTGGTGAGAGAGGGCGGTGAGAGAGGGCGGTGAGAGAGGGCGGTGAGAGAGGGTGGTGAGAGAGGGTGGTGAGAGAGGGGGTGAGAGATGGTGGTGAATGAGGGTGGTGAGAGAGGGTGGTGAGAGAGGGTGGTGAGAGAGGGGGTGATAGAGGGGGGTGTGAGAGGGTGGTGAGAGAGTGTGGTGAGAGAGGGGGGTGAGAGAGGGGGGTGAGAGAGGGTGGTGAGAGAGGGTGGTGAGAGGGGGGTGAAAGAGGGGAGTGAGAGAGGGTGGAGAGAGGGTGGTGAGTGAGGGTGGTGAGAGAGGGTGGTGAGAGAGGGTGGTGAGAGAGGGGGTGAGAGAGGGGGTGAGAGAGGGTGGTGAGCGAGAGGGGGTGAGAGAGGGTGGTGAGAGAGCGTGGTGAGAGAGGGTGGTGAGAGAGGGTGGTGAGAGAGGGTGGTGAGAGAGGGTGGTGAGAGAGGGTGGTGAGAGAGGGGGGTGAGAGAGATGGTTGAGAGAGAGGGGTGAGAAAGAGGGATGAGAGAGGGGTGAGAGAGAGGGGTGAGAGAGGCGGGAGGGGTGAGAGAGAAGAGGCGGGAGCGGTGAGAGAAGAGGCGGGAGGGGAGAGAAGAGGCGGGAGGGGTGAGAGAAAGAGAGAGAGAGGAGTCGGGAGGGGTGAGTGAGAGAGAGGATTCGGGAGGGGTGAGAGAGAGGAGGCGGGAGGGGTGAGAGAGAGGAGGCGGGTGGGGTGAGAGAGAAGAGATATCAAATATATCAAATATAATTGCATAAGTTGATACAAAATGCTATGCAATAGCTTCACCGCGGCAGTCCCCGAGTGCCACACGTCTTTTTTTATTTATTTCACACACAATTATAAAAGAAAAGTCTCAGATCGTTAATTAATCGTCAAAACTAAATTATCGGTTCAGAAATATTTAATTTCCTGATATACTTAGTTTACGAGAGTAAAATTATAAACGAGAAGAATCGATCCGGAAATATTCCATTTCCATATCGAATAATTTCGCAACGTCACTATTTAGTATTTGTCATAATGTTGCAACACTGAAATTGTCAAATCTGGAATCTAATTAAAATTTTTAGTATAGTAACACGAGATCCAACCGCGAAACGGATGTTTTATTAAAAATATATATTTAGGTCATCGTAATTAGATATTGCACATAAATACTAGGTTTACCTATAGGTATTTAAAGTAAGTACTAAGCATTTTGACTCAATTATAAAAAATATAGAACACAGGTATACGATGGATGTATGTTACTCTTTCACGAGGAAAATACTGGACGGATTTGGATGAAACTTTACAGTGTTATAGTTGGTTTTCATTTATAAAACTTTATTAATTATTAAATAGTAATAATTTATTTGGTACTCTCTCCATCATGAAATAACAACCCAAATGTGGTTACAATACAAAAGCAGTACCTCTATTTATTACGTCGGTATATTTCAAGGAAACCCATGTCATTAACCGCGCAGGTCAAATAAGTACGAATGTTTATTTATTTTTTGTTTGTGAGACAATTCGATCGAGAATTTATTATCTATGACGTAGTATGTTACCAGCACTTTTAAAAAAAGAATATCAAGAACAGAGAATAAAAACTCTTAAAGTTGTTAAGGGTCTTTCTGTAATCTATGGTTACTTGAATTTTTTTAGAAGTTAACAGACTAATTTACGTCCTCAAATCCCCGCGATAACGGGTACAAAGCGGGTAAACATACTAATGTTATATATATAGCTAGATACTTTATTTCGAGTAGGTAGTAAGTAAAATACAACAATAAGTATTGCTTATTCACTGTCTGCGGACTTTATTGCGGTAGATAGTCGCAAAGGGCGTTGTAACTATTGATTTTCACGCTCCAACCTTCTATACAATAAAAAACCTTATACCAACAGCAACAAAGCACTCTTTACAACAACACTCACAACAAAAGAGCATAATGATTCATAGGTGAAGAACTTTTTCAGCTGCGAGAATAATCAATAAGTTAACTACTTTATTTAGAAGGGATAAGAGTTCATTTTTGATTAATAACACATCAATCTGATGAAACACGAGATGATTCAATGTTCTTCGTTTAAACAAGCACCGCCTACTGATAACGAATTAAAAATAAAAGTACCTTATCAATAAAAACAATGTTCCAATTCCGTTTGTACGACTACTAACGCCATCTAGTAGGGAGTAGCAGAACTAACGATTGACGTCACCAACCCAAACGTACTAACAACATGAACTGATTATTTTGAAAGTTATACCATTTCTATGAATTATATGTTATCGTTGTATTATTTTAATAACGATACGGATTGATTGACTCATCTATTGTTGGTTTTCTTGGAATCGACATGAAAGGATCATGCGTTATTCAAACAAGTGACTAAACTACATTCTCTTGTTACAGAAATCAAAATAGAAGTCATCAGCGAGGCGAAGATTGAAAACGAGGAGGAAATGAAGGTGGAACCGGAGTTCAGAGGAACCAGGACCATGAGCATAGACAGCGACAACCGGTCGGACAGGAGCGAGGAGGAGGACCATAGACGAGCGCGGAAGCGAGCCGCGTCGACCTCCCCCTCCCCTCTCCCTCTAGACAAGAGAACAGCCCGCTTTGAATGCCACAAATGCCACGAGAGGTTCGACACAGCCAACGCGTACGACGTCCATCGCTTCACAACCCACGGCGATGAATCGCGATCAGGCTACGATGAACTCGTCGACTTCTCGAACAAAAAGTTCCCGGACATCAGTCGGGGGTTGGACCGCCTTTTCAGATGTGACTTCTGTACGAGAGACTTCCCTAACGCTCACGTCTTAGACCTGCATAGGAAGACCTGCAGTCCGACCAACAGAATACCCACCCCTGAAAGAGAGAGAAGAGAAGACTTCTTCGCCAAGCTCGATCTGACGAATAGAGCGTTCGGTATCCCCGGTACCCTAACCCCGCCCATGGAACGCTTCCCGCCCAAGTTCGACGATGGACATATCGGCAACGGAATCAGACATATTGACGCTGCTCGAGACTTGGCCGATATACAATCGATACTCAACGTCACGTCCACTGGCAGCCTTCTAGAGAGACTCACTGGTACTAGGGTTGCGCTAGAAAGTTCCATCCTGACCCCACCTGATACAATCGGTAAGGAAAGAGAGCCGGAAGAAACTCAGGATAACTTTGCAGCGGAGTTTAGAAGGATGAAGCTTCGTGGGGAGTTTCCGTGCCGATTGTGTCCCGCCAAGTTTCCTAATCTTCGGGCCCTGAAAGGACATAACAGGGTCCACTTAAGCGGAACTGGTCCCGGCCCTTATCAATGCAACATGTGTCCCCATGCATCTTTAGACAAGGCAGCGTTGGTGAGACATATGCGAACGCACAACGGCGACCGCCCTTACGAATGCGCGGTCTGCAACTACGCTTTCACTACCAAAGCTAACTGTGAAAGACATTTGAGAAATAGACACGCTAAAGTTACACGAGAAGACGTAAAGCGGTCTATTATTTACCACCCGTCAGAAGACCCTAATAATGATGAGGTCAATTCTAAACTGGCCCGTGATGAAGTGAAAAGGTCTTTGGCGTTCCATACTCCTGCTGACATCGACAGGAGGAATGAAAGCACTGGTCGTGACACT
The DNA here is from genome assembly GCA_951394245.1 of Cyclophora punctaria. Classification (NCBI taxonomy): domain Eukaryota; kingdom Metazoa; phylum Arthropoda; class Insecta; order Lepidoptera; family Geometridae; genus Cyclophora; species Cyclophora punctaria. The sequence continues at coordinate 3,631,110 of OX596192.1, read as the reverse complement.
CCTTTAACTCACTTCACTCCGAGCTTCATCACCGAAAGACATCCAGTAGCTTCACTCGCAGCCAAACCCATATCAGAAGTGCCTTTACCCCCGCGCGAGCCCGAGCAGATTACGCCGAAAATTAAGGTGAAGGGAATAGGACAGCTCACACAGATTCCCGAGTTCAGACTGCCAGAGATTTCGTACAAGACCAACGAAGTCCAGACGGAGAGTTATGATGAGGAGTCTCCGGTGGACCTGAGCACGAGTGACAATAACAACTGTGATGTGCTTGATCTGAGCAAGAAAAAACGCGATAGTGACAGCGATGAGCCCAAAGCCCCGCTGCGTCCTTCGTTTGAGCCCGACCCAGCTTCTGTCGCCGCATCTGCCTTCGAAAAGACAAGATTCCTCGCCTTAGCCCAGCAAAGACTTTTCGAAAACTCTCTACCAAAGATAGACCCAGCTTACTACGCTACTCAGCTGTCGCAGCTGTACGCTGGAGCAGTCCCAGGGCTGCCCAGCCTCCCTCTACCACCTTCCTTTCCATACTTTCTCCAACCTTCGTTTTTTCCGCATCCAACCGACTCCCAGGAACTGGCGGAGATAAAGCAACGTATTCAGAAGGAGATCATCCGTGGACTCAGCATGTCTGGTGGAAGATTGGTAGATGATCAACAGGCTCAGCCAAAGGTAGAGCCGGAACTTGAAGAAGAGAAGCCAATCCCTCAGGTTATTTCACCAGCTCCATCTCCGATCCCTGAATCTCCTCACCCGATCACTAACAACGTGATGCCTCAATCAGACTCTGTGAAGATGGTCATAAAGAATGGTATTCTGATGCCGAAGCAGAAGCAAAGACGCTACCGTACTGAGAGACCGTTTTCCTGCTCGCAATGCTCAGCTCGCTTCACTCTTCGTTCGAACATGGAACGTCACGTGAAACAGCAACACCCTCAGCACTGGAGCGTCCGGCGTCCTTCCCCGAGGGCTCCTCCTCCATACCCAACTTCAGACTCCTTGGCCGACCGCGTGAAGTTCGCGCTATTGGCGCGTCACCTCGAGCGTCCGTTACACCAATCAGAGCGCTCCCCAATCCGCCGCGATTCAGACGAAGTCGCTGACAACGAAGAAGATGAAGATGATACTTTAGTTATTGATGAAGAACCAGAAGACCAGAAGCCTGAAGAACATTCTGGTGCTAAACGAGCAGCTGCTGAGATCCTCATGGCTTCGTGTCAACAGGAACTTAACAAGGACTTTGACTTGAAAATTGCTGGCAACCTGATTAACAAGCCGATTCCTATCGTTGCTGATAAACATGACAATGGAACTGAGCCGATGTCGCTGACGGTACAGGATCCGCTGCCGATCCCTGTGGTGCCTCGCAGTGATGAAGAGGAAGACGAAGAAGGGCTGGTGGCTTCTACAAGCGAGGGGAATAACTCTGGAAGCGATGAAAATAAGTAAGTTCCACCTTAATTTCATTAACAAACCCGTTAAAAAACATTTTTTATACGTATTTACACTTTGAGACAAGCTAGATTACCTGTCTGGGAGAAATATACTCGTACAATAGAAACTAATACCTTTCCTTTTCTTCAGGTCTGAATCCGACTCAACTCAACCACCGAAAAAGAAGTCGGCCTACAGCCTGGCCCCGAACCGCGTCTCCTGCCCCTACTGCCACCGCAAGTTCCCGTGGTCCTCCTCTCTCCGCCGCCACGTCTTGACCCACACCGGCCAGAAGCCCTTCAAATGCCCCCACTGCCCTCTACTCTTCACAACCAAGTCCAACTGCGACCGCCATCTGTTGAGAAAACATGGCGGATCAGCCAGAGCTATACTAGCTGAGCCTATCAACGATACTCCAGCGCCACCAGCCAATGACTTAAGGACAGTCCCAGAAAGGCCTTTCAAGTGCGCTACTTGCCCTACCAGCACATTCTCTTCTTTGGAAACCTTGAAGAAGCACATGTCTTCGAGACATGGCTCGGATTCCCAGCCTGGGTCTCCTAACCCTGAAAATCATGAGGATAATGCTGAAGGTCTGGTGTTTAAGTGCCATTTGTGTGAGGCTTCGTTCGGGGAGCGCAGTGGGGCGTTGAATCACCTGGCTGCAGCTCATGCTTCGGAGTATGAACAGCTGGTGAGCAAGGGCGCGCTGGACGCGGCGAGTGACCGCAGCGAGAGCGCTGATGACGACGAGAGGGGAAAGTTTCCGGATCATGCTAACAGAAAGGTAAGTTTGGTGTCATTGTTACTAACACTTAACCAATGTACTAACATAATAATAAATCATACAAAAGCCCTCTCCAATTATACCTACATTACATACATTATTAAGTACGTATATACCCCGTTATTGCAATTAGTTTCACTAGCTACCTTCATTAATACAAATGGAACTCGTACTTCGGAGGGCTCCTAAAATACCCTTGTTTCAATACGTATACCACGAATGTCTTTAGGCGAGTCTAAAACCTCTGCCACCAGGGTTACCCATCTACCAAGCTTCCTTACTTCTCATTTACTTATGATTACTTACCAAACCGTCTCTCCAGGTGGTATGCGCGTTCTGCGTGCGTCGCTTCTGGTCGGCGGAGGACCTGCGCCGCCACATGCGCACGCACTCCGGCGAGCGGCCCTTCGCCTGCGACCTGTGCCGCCGCCGCTTCACCCTCAAGCACAGCATGCTGCGCCACCGCAAGAAGCATCGTGAAGAAGTCACTGATGATGAAGACGCCTCGCCTCCTACTACTCCCGATGAGAAGGTCAATGGGTGAGTTTGAGACTTTCATTTGTTTTTTATTGCTGTGACAGTTATTATTTAAGAGCCTTACTCATAAATGTTTATTAACAGCATTTGAGCTATCGAATGGTTGGTCCCTTTCTAACTTATGCAACATTTCCAAAGAGCAAAAGAGACAAAACACTTTAACAGTGTTTTAGTTAGAGAGCGTTTACGAATAAGGTCTTTACCCTTTTCTTATTGAATGTTAAAACAAGGGTGTTATTAGTTTGACGTGTATATGCGGTTTGTTAATAAACTGATATTAATCTAGTTTCTTTGTTTGAAAGTTAACTTGATGAAGAGTTTTAAAGATATATCTATGATTAAATAATTAAAAAACAGTCATACTTATAACATTTTTAAATTTAAAACTACCTAATTTGAGTGGCGGTTAAGTACCAGAACATGAACAGAACATAAGTGTATTTAAAATGGATATTCGATCGCAATGCAAAGTATACTCGCGAACAAAAAACTTTCTTTGAAAGTGCAGTTAAACTACTGCACTAACAACCGAGCACAAAATCCATACCCCTAATATCGATTGTTTTATCCCATAGATACCGTTACCAAGACGATGACTCCGGCAACGAGATCCCGAGCAACGTAAACAACAACAACTCGCCGCCAGCCGCGCCCTTCGACAAGAAGATCAAACTCGACATGACCTCAAGGAAATACTCCTCAGAAGCCGAAACAGACATAGACAACGGATCAGACCTCATCGGGAAACTTCTAGGAATACCAGACAAGACCATAAACAAGCTACTCTCCTCCGCCGATGAAGCAGCCAAGATATTGGGCGTAAATAAATGAGAGTACGCCTTAGTCCTCGTCTCGCCTGCCACTTTGATACTTGCGCCGCGAGGACTAAAAATGCATATTAAAACAACGAAGGTAACAACGCCATCTATTAAGGAGTAGCTGAACAAATAGTGGGATTAGTAATTAGCGTTCGATTTTTGAATTAGTTATTAATTCTCTTTTGTTTTGTAAATATTATAACAACGCCATCTGTCAACGAGTAGCTGAAACACGCTTTAGTTAAGATTTTCAAATCTTTTTGTGTAAATATTTAGTTAGTTTTTGGTAATGGCGATCACGTATGCCTTTTAAAATGTAGGTGCCTTTATAAGCCTTGAATAGTAAAGTACGAACCGTCCGTATATGCCTTAGTAATAAAATTATATTGAGTGTTAATGTGGGTTTACATACAACGAAAGTAGGAGGAAGTACATTAGTGTATTTTGTATATTTTGTTTGATTTAGGGAATTGCTAGTTGTAAGTTATTGTGTAGTTAAACTTATAAGCCAGTCTTAAAGCACCATTTTTACCTAAGAAATATTCATAGACGCACCATGATAGTTAGTTCGAAACGAGTCCGGTGAAAACAGAGGGCGCTACTCTACCACTGTTAAGTCGAAGTAATTTATTCGGCTGAGCAGTTAGTTCCTATTTTCACCACCGCTCATTTTAACTATAGTTTTTTCAACATGTAGTCATCAGTTTTTTGCATTTTCCATCTAGTCGTGTACTATTTTCATATCTTTTTACACTTTTAAAAAATAAAAGCACTCGTCTAGTTTCAGCCAAAAACGTTCGCAAATAAAAAGTCTAGTCAAATTGTATCGATTTCTAAGATAAGCTAAGTACCAAAATAAAGGTTTTTATTAAGTGTGTAGGTTTTAAGTGATTTAAGCTACAATTTTGAATGCAAATTGTATTAACATTAAGTAATACTTATCAACGAAACTTAGTCTAAGTATCTCTACTCTATAATCTATTTTCTGTCTTCATATATCTATTTCTACACCTTTCTATATAAACGCACTATACCTAGATGATAAGTAACATAAGTAAGTACTTAAAGAATGAATAGTTATTTTTATTTGCTCAAAAATGGCATTTCTTTTTGAAAGACTTAATTTTAGGAAAATTTTAGGATTCTTAGGATCTCTTTATTAATGGTGTTAAATTTACTTAATATTTTACTTTTTAATTTGTTTATTATAAGACCCAAAGATATAAATAAAGGTGGATCGTAATTTACCAAGTTTGGGAATTCTTTTGTTGGAGAATTTATTTTATTATATGTTTATTGGTTCAGCAATATTTAATGAGTTTAGAACTCGATTTTTAATAATATTTTCTTAGGTTTAACGTTAGATTTAGATAGTTTAGTGATCAGACCCTCACTGGGCAAGGATTCATACGCTAGATATACCTAAGTCTGAAAATTGCTTGTATTAAAAAGAATACTATACCAAATCTTATATAGTAATAATAAAATAATCATTTAGAAACGTATTTTACTCGTAGCTTCAAATAATCGTATTTTTCTGAGCAATAAAATGTTAAATTTAATGATTTCGCTTAAATTGTAAACCAAAGTAAGTTGTATTAAGTAAATGTTAGGTATAAGTTTAAAGAAATTCCTGCTTAATGTCAATTATAGTTACGGAAAAATAATTAAATCGATATTGCAAATTATAGTTTGATTATTTTGCTAAAATTATGGCCAGTAAGATTACATTTAATTTGCAAATTAGTTGATGCTTTTTATTCATTTAAGTAATATTTAAGAAAAAAATTAAGTAAGATTTTAGCAAAGGTTTAATCTCGTATGATAAAATAGTTTTAAAATAAATTTAAGATATTTTAAGGAAATGTGGCAACACCGCTTGGCCTTCTAACGTAGTGTGTTTAATATATCGCTGTAATGTTAATAAATAATTTATGTAACTACATAATATATTGGTACGAACTAAGCATGACATAATTATTGGTACTTTATGAAAAATACTTATTCTTCATTCTATCTTGTAAGTTAACTACAATTTTTGCCTCTCTTATATGCATTATGAGTGTCGTTTTAAAAACGTTTTTGTGAAATAAATAAATGATGTGTATTATTATTTTGTTGTTTAATTTTATATGCTACACTTTCTGTATTCCGAGATGCTACACTAGCTGTCCCGCGGTGGTTCCACCCGCGACCCAATAGATGTCGCTAGTGTGAATCTAAACCTTGGCACACAAACGCATACAAAAAAATCATTCAAATGGCCCGTTAAGGAGGAGTTCAGTGACATACTCATGTATAGTAAGATAATACATACATATACAAAGATATTATGGCTTACCTACACAAGTTATTAATATTATCTAATATAATCCATCCATCACTCCACTCATAAATTAATAAATATACCCTAAATAACTGATATTACTACATAAACATACACAAATACTTTATAAGAATATATAATTGACACCCAGACGTCGTCGCCAACAACTATGTCTGCACATAATTGTTGACTCCGGGCGGGAATCGAACCCGCAATCCCCGACACAAGCGCTCTCACTGCCACTGTGCCAACGGGCTTGTCAATACTTAGATAGGTAGTTCATATTTAGAAAATACTTAGGAAGGTAGAAAAAATTAAATGGAAAGACCTGAATCAGCTATCTTTATAAAAGTATGTCTCTTTCATGACAGTATTAAGATATTTTTAATGAAATTCGTGAGCAAAATAGGAAGGGCTTAACAACGCCATCTATATTAAATATTAAAAACTTAAAATAAAACTACTGCTGCTCATCACAAGATGGCAGCACGGTAGTTAAAAAAATAACAATGCAGTGGTAAAATGAAATGTTATTAATGAATTTTACAAATAATTTTATTATAATTCTATTTATAATTTTTCTTCTAGAAAATAATGTGTGAAAGAATTAACATAAATCTTGATAGAAAGATTAGAATATGTTATCTGTGCTTTGAAAGTATTGAATGAATGATAATTAAAAATTTAAATGTTCATGAAATGAGCGATTTTCTTCCGTTGAACGATCAGTGATACCACTATTTAAAATTACCATAAATCATTGGCGATTAAATAACTGCATATTGAATATTTGTTATTATTAAAAGTTTATGAACAATTTACTTTAGAGTAGACTTCGGAGTCAGACAAAAGTCACTTTACCACTATTATATTTCAAACCATGCAAGTAAATAGCGGTAAACAATTAATCAAACATGAATGACTGAATAATCACCAGAGTTCACATACTTCGATCGATTTTATAACTGATAACAATTTTTGTATTTTCTGTAAGTTATAATGTACAAATATTTGTGTCAAATAAATGATTTATTTATTTAAAAAAAAATAAAAAAAATATTGTAATTTCCAATTTTCAAATTAAAGTTATATTATTTACCATAATCTAAATAGATCACGCCCTGTTCAGTTACAATAGTTACTTATCACTCATTCAAATCTGTAACGTAAATTAAACCAATATTTAACTAATTGACTTAATTCTTTATACATTAACCACTCAAATCACGAATTACAGTCATCTCTATTATGGAAGCATTTGATGACCCGGGCTTTAGTGTTTTTAAATAAAAAATATCTTTTGAGATATCTGAAAGTAAATATTAATGTAACTCACTTTTTTTTTGCATTGTGGCTTGTCAGGTGGCCTTGCTTGATTGGGTATTGGGTAAGATTTTCCAAATGCTGGCAGCCCCACCTAGGCGAATGAAGGAATTTACAAAATAGAAAGAAGTCGCTCGTCGCTCGCTAATTTATTCGAGACGGCGTCTTTATTTTGAGATTCAATTGCTTAACTTTTATGCGAGTGTTTCGTAATAATACGCGGTGCCCTTGGATTATTGTATGCGATAAGCAAGAGTGCAGTGGGTGAATCTAACTTGAAGTAAATTGTGGGTTTGTTGTCGGGTAAGCATCATTTTTTTTTCTAATAGTGACGTAGATAAAACTAAGTAAACTAGTGTCGGGAACTTCGGTTAAGATTACAAAAACTATTGCACTTGACAAACGCTTAAAATCTGTAACGACAGTGAATGTTTCAAAGTTGTAAAAGAGTTTCTAATAATCTAAACTTTCTTCATGTTTTCATAGGATTAGCATCCAATATGGGAGACCAACAATTTTTTCTCAAATGGAACGATTTCCAGACTAATATGGTCACGTCCTTCCGACATTTGAGGGACGAAAAGAGTTTTACAGACGTAAGTATTACTATATTGTATTATTTTGTAAACAAACTTTATATATTAGGATTATAACCTCTTTTTATTAAGTACTTGTAGATTTTTAATTATAATTTTGTCAATACCATAACAGTACAGTATTGAAACCACACAATACTATAATAAGTATCTTATCAAAATGTAAAGCATTGTTTATTCTCAAAGAATTTAAGTACAAATGTATAATTTTGTTAAAGAACAACAATATCATGTAAAATGCTATAGATAAGTAGATAGATATTAATAAATAAACAGGCATATCTAAATTGTAATCAATATCCACTCATCTCATATACCTAATTGCATTCTAGTATTTATATTGTATAAGAAAGACCTTGACTGTAAACAATCTACAAATACTAACTGGTACAGTCACGAGCATTAATTTGGGACCCACCTAAGGTTGAATATCGTGTATAATTTGGGACCCACCTAAGGTTGAATATCGTGTAGCAAACTTACGCTATTTAGAGCTAATATTTTATCGTAATATCAATGTCATATTGTTTACCATCGATAACTTTACGTTTCTATCAAACTAAAGTTTCGAACCTATTGCATTATGAATGGTCTAACAACATTTGATGGAAATGGGTCCCAAATTAACGCTCGTGACTGTACTACTATGAATTTTGAAAATAATTACACCTTTTTTAATTATCATTTCAAGTGACATACAATTTATTGATAGTGTTATTAATACTCTTCCTATTTTTCTAAATTGGATTTACATTAAATTAAAGAAAGTAAGTTGGTGTAAGATAGTAGCCAACCTTGGTGTCAGAATTTTTAGACCACATAAAAATCTATTTAAAAATATATAAGTTTACCATCCGCGCCCTGCGGTGTTACCCGCGTTGTATCGATTCCCGCGGGAATTTCGGGATAAAATGTATCTCATGTGTTATTCTGATGTATAAACTGTATTACTGTAAAGTTTCATCCAAATCCATCCAGTAGTTTTTATATGAAAGAGCATTCATCCATACAAACTTTCGCAATTTTAATATTTGTAGGATATTTAGGGTATCTATGTCCACTAGCTAAAGCTATGCTAAACTATGCTATGCTTGTTATGATAAGTGTATACCACAGTCACTATGTCACATTGCTATGCTAAATTTGATCTTCTTCTTCATCAAGTGGATGGTCAACCTGACCAATCCTGGTGTCAGAGTTATTGAGCCGCCAAAAGCCTCTTGGCTCAAGTAACGACTACTATCTGTAGAAAGTAACCGGGACCGATGGCTTAACGTGCCCTCCGAAGCACGGAATCATCTTACCTTTCAAGCAATTAGGTGATTCAGCCTGCAATGTCTAAATTTGATATAATTGGTGGATAACAATCAGCATTGCATTCTACTACAAAAAAGCACCCTGAACTTATGTGTCTGGTATTTATATAATAGTTCCCACATGTCCAGACCACTATTATTTAATTTTAATTGTTTAAAGTCAAATATTTCTTTCTAAATTTAAAAAATTTGGCATTGACACTGTTTTAATATTTAATTTTTTTCTCAGGTAACATTAGCATGTGAAGGGCAGACGTGTAAAGCTCACAAAATGGTCCTCTCGGCGTGTAGTCCTTATTTCAAAAGTTTATTAGAGGTAAGACTCAGTAACATACTTACTACATACTACTAATATTATAAAGAGGTACATTTTTGTAAGTTTTTTTTTGTATGTATGTTCGAGGTAATCTCAGGAATTATCAGTCCGATTTGAATAATTCTTTTTGTAATAGATAGTCACATTCAACGGGAAGGTTATAGGCTATTATGCATACCTAAATTGCCACGGGAACGGGTGCAACGCGGGTAAAACCGCGGGGCGCTGCTAGTCTAATCTATATTGTCAATGCATGCTGTCAATTTAACTAATTTCGGTATGTGAAGATTTTTTAAGTCTCTGGAAAACTTTTAAAATAGGAACAGCTATTTTATTAGCACGAATTAATAGCCAGTAAGAGTGAACTGACGCCACCAGACCTCACCAGTAAATATTAACACCAAATTTCAGTCTCAAGAGAAACTTCACTTACAATGTAACACCTTTATTGTACCTTTATTCGCAAAATAAATGAATATGAATATGAACAGTAGCACTCGAGGGGAGTTTGACTAAGCGATGATAGTTAATTGCCATTGTTAAGCAACATGCAGCTGGACCCTTACTTGGATGGGTGACGGATAGTGGCATTATAACTGAGCGATATCATGCTGAGGGCACGTTAAATTGTCGATCCCGGTTGTTTCAATCGTTAGACCACGTTGGAGGCCCTTAGACGGTCTAAAAACTCCGATAAACTTGGCCACTAACCTACTAAAACTTTAGTCTCAACAGAAAATGAAAAATGCTGGCTTAATAACTAATGAAAAATAACCAATTGTTTGTAACATAGGTAGGAGTGATATGATATCAATACTGTGAGGAGGATGATGGTATCATCGCTGAGCAGGCAGTGTAATAGTAATATAGTGAATATTATTATTGTGCAGTCTGCGATTGTGACTGTACCTGTTTCGATGGGAATTATGGAATAAAAAGTAGCTCAAAATCTGAATTAGTTTCAGTTAAATCCGCAAGCCAATTGTAAAATTTTATGAGTTACTAGAAGCGCCCCGCGGTTCTAACCGCGTTGTGTCCATTCCTGTGGGGATTTCGGGATGAAAAATAGCCTATGTAGCTTTCGAATGGTGAAATAATTTTTAGTAGGTTTTGAGCCTATTCATTACAACCAAACAAACAAAGTGAACCTCTTTATAATATTAGTGTAGAAATGTAAACAGCTTGACATGTTTGAGGCGCTATAAAGATTAAAAAATCAGTAATCGCTATTGGTATGTAATCGTCATTTTTATCAAATTTTATACACCAAATGAACTAATGCAGTAATACTTCAAATCTATGCAGTTGTCTGCAAGGCACACGGTATAACATAACATCCTGCACATTCTAATGTGTTTACAAACAATATAACACGAGGTATGTACGATAGCTTATGTCATTAGCACCTCGATGATATTAATGTTATGTATTTGTCGGTTCTATTAGCTGGTAATTAGAGATTTCGTAATAGAATGAGTATTTCCCTTGAGCTTTATTGTTATTAGTTAAACATTTGGTCAAAGTCTGTAATAGAGCTTTACCTTAAATTAGTTTTTAGGGTACCGTACCCAAAGGGTAAAAACGGGACTCTTACTGAGACTTCGCTGTCCGTCCGTCCGTCTGTCACCAGGCTGTATCTTAAGAACGGTGATAGCTAGACCGTTGAAATTTTCGCAGATGATGTAATCCAGTAAAAATAGACTAAATTATGATTCCAGTTTGCATTTATTCCCAACAAACTGGATTTTTGTATAGGCCTTGAATACGTCATTACAAATGATATGTCAAAAGTCCCCATCGATCCCGCTTGTGCGTTGTTTTTTATTCGAGGTCAAAGGTCACAAATTTGCGTTTTTTGCGTATATCTCTGAAACAATGAGAGCTACCGAAAAATAGTTCAAACAAAGTTTGTAGATCGTAAAATTCTCTACAAAAAGATCTCAACACTTTTTCTTCTACAAAGCTTCGCTTTCGAGGTATTCCTTACTAATCAGTAAGATCGAATAGGTTAGTCGCCAACCCTGGTGTTGGAGTTTTTAGACCGCCTAAAGGCCTTCGACATGGTCTATTCCTTACAATTCCATAATAAAATATTCCCTTATTATTTTCCAGGAGAACCCTTCAAAGCATCCCATTATAATCCTGAAGGATGTATCGTACCTGCATCTGCAAGCGATCCTGGAGTTCATGTACGCTGGAGAGGTGAATGTTTCTCAAGAACAGCTGCCAGCCTTCCTCAAGACAGCTGCTAGGCTTAAGGTACACCTTTCCTATCATCCTACTGTTATTATAGATGCATGTATGTATGTATGTATGTTTGTTTGTTAGATACTCATTCACGCAAATCTACTGAACGAAATTGTATGAAAATTTACAGTAATATAGATAATACATCAAAATAATCGATGGCATACATTTTATCCCGAATTTCCCGCTGGAACGGGTACAACGTGGATAAGGTTTTTATGTTCCTTTTCAACGAAAATGCACCCTTGACATCCTTGGCTTAGATATCTAGATATATCTAGATGTCTTAGCCCTACAAGATTAGTAGTTATGTCTTGGCGAACAAAATCTTACTCATGCAAAGTTAATATTGAACAAACATTATTCTTTCATTAAATACACCCTTTTTCCATATTCCAGGTGAAAGGACTAGCCGAGCCCCCGCCGCAGATGCCCAGCATCAAGCGGGAAGGGTAACAGTGCTCAAGTGTAAGACTATAGTGAACTAAAACACCAATGTAATTACTAATACCAACGCAATACTAGCTAAATCCGTCTCACTCGCACCTTGTAATGCTATCTCTCTCTGTTTGTGTAGTTTGAAGCTAAAGTGCGGTCGCGAAACAGGAAGAACTTCGTTCATTGTTTCATTTGTTCACCTTTGTCTATCTGTCTCTGTCACTTGTATTCATATTACTGTCTCACTCGCACAATGCTTTGGCCGCTTGAAACGGTGATACTATTGTGTACGTGTGACAGAAAAATAGATTAAGATCAATGAACGAAATAGTTTTTACTTTGGGACCTTGTAGTTTGAACCATTGGGCTAATTTTTAAATATAAATGCAGGACTTTTCGCTGTTATGAGTTTATAGTTTGTTTTATGAATATGAATTACTGGTTATTAAACCTAAATCTCACTCAATTTAAACTTGATTTATACAATTTTGACAAATAGCTTAAATTGAGTGGTGTTTGTCCTGTCATGGCGAAAGATCTCTCATTACACTGAAGATACCAGTATAGTGAGGAGAATTAGGAGTAATAACCACACTTACTATAATAATTTAATTTTCATTAGTAAATAGTGTTAATTGAATACTAACAATACCTTATTATTGCTATACCATTTCGAATTACACTGGCATGATATTTACATATGGAGAATGACACCAAAACTCTACTTTAACGTTACGTACGTTAATACCATGTGAGGTATGACAGTACCTTGTTAGTCCTACAAACAGCCGAACTATCATATCAATAATACAATTTGTATTAGTACCATTAAGCCCGGAATACATTCATCTGAAGAGTCGTGTCGTGCTACCATAAAAAATATCTTAATAATTTTATACAGACTTTCCCTGTTCAAAAAAAATTATGGTACCCCCACTAAATCTAGGAATATAACATAATACAAGTACCAACGACACACAAGTATAATCTATCTTTAATCTACACAAACGGTTCAGCTTTTTATCATGATTTTGATTTGTAAATTGCACATACAAAATTTGCTATGCTTACTCACTTGAAGCTATTCTCCTGACATGTGCATAAATGCAATATGTTTATCATAATTGATCATTAGTTAAGCGTTTAGTTTAAATGTCTCTGCCACTTTTTTCATTTTATTTTTTTTACTTCCTAATTTTTACTTTTGGTCTCGTTTTTTGTATTTTTTTAGAAGTAATCATCTGCGGCCTTTTTAATAAACGCCGTGTAACTGAAATACTGTTATAATGTGTTATGTCTCTTTTACTCATCGGACAATGGAGAAGGCAAAAGGGTCAAAATATTACTATCAAATGCACCTACAATGCGAGCTTAGGTCATATATATTACACTAGTTTTTATTTCACTTCAATCCATGCAGTATTTCCGAAGTTATAACGACGAGAAGTTCAAGCCCTTTTTTGAATTTCCGAGATTAGGCGCGCTTACGCAATGACGTCACAAGACTGCACAGCCGCGACCGCGAGACGGGCGGGGGGTTGTTTGATTTTTAATGCGCAGCGGCGTGCGTACGGGAGCGCGACTGCCGAATGAGGCAGTCCGGTGACGTCATCGACCGCCCGCGTTTTTAAAAACCTACGGCTGAAAATACGCACTTTGATCGTTAATATCTTAGCCATTTATTGAGATATGGAAAAAGTAAAAACACAGTTTTTTTTGTAATTTTGTATAGATTTATTTGGTGTGTAAAGTAAAAATGTTTGCCTTCTCCATTGCGTATGTCAGAAAGTGACAAACCATTTGATAGTTAAAATGTTCTCAATACGCGTTTATTAATATAGCGCCTGAGGTATGAAAAAGCTTTATACCTATTTAAATTACTAATCAGTCTTATATTTGGGCACTTTTAATAAATTTGAAACTGTAGCAAAGCAATAAAAATATTAAACAGTAGGTTTTTTTAGTTAATAACGCCCAATTAATTTGCCTTGCATTTTAAATGTTTCATTAGTTGTAATTGTATTGTAGAATTGTACGCGAAATTGGTCTTATTATAAATATATTGATTGATGTGTATTTTAAAGCGATTCTGTTACCCTACAAATAAGAAGAAAGTAAAGTTAATGTATATACATTATATTTTACTGCCAAGCCAATATACATTTTGAAAATAAACTTGAAAAATACAATTTAAAACATAACTTTGTTCAATAAAAAAACATATTACGGTCGTATGGAGAAACCTCCTTTATTGAAGTCGGTTAAAATGCAACCACTTTCAATATGTATATTTAACTAGCTGTGCCCTGCGGTTTCGCCCGCATTTTTTGCCTCACGGCTTCCTGTTTAAACCTTCCCTGGACTTTCATGAATATTTCAAGACCAAAATCAGCCAAATTGGTTCAGTCATTCTCGAGTTTTAAGCAGACTAACGAACAGCAATTCTTTTTTATTTATATAGATAAATAATCAGAATATAAAATTCTTTCATACATTTTTTTCTTATTTGTACGGGCTAAGCACATAACACATACTCCATAAGTTACCTGCCACACCAAAGTTAATGATTATAATTCTTACAAACATATCTACATACACTTTTCACTATGTTTCATACCTTATATTTTCAACCTCCATTAAAGATTTATCTAATACCATATCAGACGAAACCCATAAAAAAGCTTCTATATTTAGTACTCCTATAGTAAAATGCTATCAAAATGCGCAACCTACTTATTCCTTTAACAAAACTAATATTTTCCGTTTTAATATCTTTACTTAACGTATTTATAAAACAGTGCAAAAGAATCGCTTTATATTGACATATCAATAATTGGATATACCAAAATGATGCCTTACAATGAAATAAATATTATATTTATAAATGATAAGACCGTTTTACTGCCGTCAGAATAAAATACCATGAAATAACCTTTGACGAGCTAAGGTTGATTCTTATTAGTGCAAAGTGAGAGCGAATTTAATTTGAAACTTTATATAGTAAATTCAGACAAAGAGCGGATTGCATAAAAACTCTTAAATCTAACCTAACCTAACCTCTACAATATAAGCACATACTACATTCTGCTGAATTCGTGTAAACTCACAAGGATGCAGCGGCCTATATTTTTATATTTATGAATATGTATGTATGTGCCTATGGTATGATATGAGACGGTATGAGAGGGTGACTTTGCTATGTTAAGTTTCAGATTTGACACTTAGTTACGATTCGGTACTAATACGAATTGACCCTTACATCATTCCTGACATTGACAGATTGAGCTGTCATGGGTAAAAGATATTCTGATGATGGAAAAATGGTTCTTAGAAAATGTTTTTATATTGTAACATTTATTATAATGACCATGAGCAATATATAAAAATATTAGATGGTAAATATGCATCATATTTCTTATGTATTTTTAAATGTAATAGTCAACAATTATGAATAATGTTTCAATGTATTTGTGTTATATCCAAAAATTATGGTATTTTTAGACTTATTGATATTATTATGTATGTTTCCAGCGCATAGATAAATAATCTATTTTTCTTTTTTCGTTACGACTAAATTCTGATTTATTGAGCAAATATTTGATAATTACGACATTTTGTCAGCAGTAAAAATGTCTTAAAATGACAAATGACTGACAGTTTCATTCATTCGTTTCATTCAATATCATTCACTATTTAGATGAAATAGGTGCAATCATTTCCATTGTTTTATATATTAGAATTTAAATAAGCTTGTGAGTTTAGATTTAAGTTCGATTTTTCAGTACTTCTTTTTGTTAAGATCTCTGCCACAGGTTTATGTGTTTTTGTAATGAATGGTTTTGACAGATGTCAAAAGTATGTGTCACTTTGACTTTTCCTCGAATTGCTTTTGCCTAAAGTTGCTATGATTGAGTGTCTGTGGAAAACTGAAATAAATATATTTTTTTGCTATTTTTCATAACTGGCACTTAGTTTGCTTTGAGTGAATCAAATGTCTTTTTTCTTCACTAGTGACATGTTACACTACGTAACATTTGACACGCGAGCGTTACGTTCGCACCACTAACATACATACTATGTTACAATATAATAGAGTTAGTAAATGTTGTAAAAATGTAAATCAGATATTTTTAGATGAAGAGTTACTGTGTGCTGAATAATCACATAAAATATTAGTTTATAATGGAAATTATGGAAGTGTAAGTTAGATAATAAATGATTAATAAATAATTATACTGTGCTTTCATTTTACCTACTTTGTGAGTCACATTTCATTTGCCTGCAGCGCTCGTGACGTAGTTTGACTAAGATGATAATCTCTTCGCGGATTCTCCTCGCCTGGTACTTGAGTAGTTGAACAATTAAAACTACTATTAAACTCAAATATTTTATTCAAGTAGACAGAATAAGTTACAATAAGTAAAATCTATTAGATTAGCACCTTATAGGCAAATAAAATATAAAAAATTATATTGAAAATTAAAAAGAATGTATAAGGAATGATTAGTTGACATTTAAAAATATATAAAAACTGGATTATTAACAAATCATAACATAAATAAATATGTATTTATTTTACATACAGCTTATGTACAGATCTAACACGCGGTTTTTAACACGTTCAGTGCCACCGACTCGCCCGGAGAGTTCACGTAAATGTTATTCTAGTGCCGACGACTCGGCCGGCGAGTTCATCGTATAATGTATGCGGCACCCCAGAAAACATCTTGAAATTTATAGTGGTAATGAACGTGTTAAGCCCAAACTAAGCTCTAAGCTTGTATTATATTTTTTAACATAAGGGATTAAAAACCGGTGAGTCACTTTAAAAAAACAAAATAAATCATGATTTGATTACTTTCAATATTTTAAATTACAACTGTATAATACTAAATAAAAAATATAACATTTTAAAATAAATTTCATAAAATATTTGGTATGCTTTGGTACAAAATACTTACATTAATCATAAATATGGCAATATAAATAAACATTTGGTCAAATAAAACTTAGAACTAAGTAAATATTTTTTTTACTGGCAACATTTTTTCATTTGTTTTTGGCATAAATAAATAGACTTCAATGGCACTGGTAGTCAATATTGCAAAAAAACGAAAATTTAAAAATAATTAAATAAAGCTTTAGCTAGTAAATGGAATAGATTTTATAATAAATGCATTATATATTATGACAACACTTATATAAGCCAATCACAAACTTCATAATTTATTAAATGCTATTATTTGGAATAAAAATCATTACACTAGTTTCTCATACTTACGAATATTAACTTTTTCATGGCTATGAGAGGTATGAGAGATGGTCATAGATCACAAAATAATCTAAAATGTTAAAAACATCATTTACTTTTGGACAACAGACTTTTAGCAAGACCATTCACTCAAGACTTGATCATCTATGTCATAGACAAGTTTTTAGGTTGATTATAATAAACAACAGCCTTTCCGAAGACCATAGACTAAAGATTTGAACATCTTTGTCATAGACAATTAATGAACTGTCAAGTATAGATAATTTTTCAAAAAAGGAGCAGGTTCTAAATTCGTCGGAATCTCTCTTAGTTAAGACTGTCATAGCCAATATTGATATTCTTACTTCTTTCCATCGTTATTGCTTCTTCGTTTTGAATCCATCAGGGTGACTGCTCTGCCACTTCCAGCAATCCCTGCACATGTCATCTAGCGTCCTTGTCGCACGCCAGCCCAGCAGCCGGTGTGCGAGCGAGACGTCTGCATAGTTGACGGCGATGTCACCGGCGCGGCGGCCGACCACTTTGTATGGGACCTTGCGACCGCTTGCGGCCTCGAAGGCTTTTATTATTTCAAGCACTGAGTACCCTGTGCCGGTGCCTGGGGTGGGAAAATAGTTTTGTAGTTAAAATAGATGTCAAATTTTGGTATTAATAAGGATTTAAAAGACCCCGCAATGTCAAAATAGAAAATAAGCTGTTTTTCGTTTTTCTTTATGTAACACCCCGCGCCCCGCGTTGTGCCCGTTCCTATGGGAATTTTGGGATAAAATGTATCCCATCCAATAGTTTTATCGTGTAAGAGTATCAAACATACTTACATCCATACAAAATTTTCGCATTTATAATATTAGTAGGATTCGGGTTGAGTAGACATTAGTTGCACACATCAGTTCCCATTAAACACATAATAATGACATTAACGTACAATAGTCAAATTAATTGACCCAGTCGGTACCGGCTGTTTCAATCGTCAGACCATGTCGTCATTCTGTAGGCGGTCTTAAACGGCACCAGGGTTGGGCACTGACGTACTCGGTGAATGAATGAAGTGAATGAATGAATAAATGAACTAATCTCACAATAATCTCTTTGTGAGACTGTCCTCAGTTTGGTTAGGGCATTGCAGGCTGAATCACCAGATTGCCCGAAAAGTAAGATGATTCCGTGCTTCGGAGAGCACGTTAAGCCGTCGGTCCCGGTTACTTTCTACGGATAGTAGTCGTTACATGAGCCATGTCAGAGGCCTTTGGCGGCTCTATAACTCTGACACCAGGATTGGTCAGGTTGGCCATCCTCTCGATGAAGAAGAAGAAAGACGTGGTCTCACCCAAGTTGATGGCGTGGAAGCCTGAGATGGCGCGGTGCGCGAACAGGCCGACCGCCTTGCAGTGTCCGTCGGCGAGGTCCTGCACGTGGATGTAGTCGCGCACGCCCGTGCCGTCGGCCGTGCCGTAGTCGGCGCCGAACACGCGCAGCTCCGCCAGCCGCCCCACCGCCACCTGCAGCCGATGCGCGGTTTGGTTACAGTAAATAAACAAAGGATTGGGAAAAGTTCCTCGTCCATGATCTGGTGGCTCTTTCGAAAGGGTGGTTCGTTGAAAAGAACCTCTTTGGGTCAAAAAATGAATAAACATATTAGATTTTGACCATGCTACGAGGTTTGCTACGGTTCTCAGATTTTGCTACGAAATTGCCTGCCAAATCTTGATCCTGCTACGAAGATTGCTACAGATTCAAGATTTTGCCCCAAAGCAAGTTATCTATGAAAACTTGATCGTACTACGAAGTTTGCTACGTAGTTCCCTATCTTACCGTGACCGTGCTACGAAGTTGTCTATCAATACTTGAATATGCTACAAAGTTTGCTATGGCCCCTACATTTTGCAACGAACAACCCTATCACTATCACAAGTTGTGTTTTGATTCAAAACTTGATCCTACGACAAAGTTTCCAACAGACCCGAGATATCACACCCATACATTTTGTTGCTAAGTAAAAAGAAATCCCACGTAATCAAATAAATTAATACACTTATATATAAGTATAGTACCTGTGATATATAGGGCATCAGGTTGTTGGGTATCCCCGTCGGATCCTCGCCCAGGAGCCCGCTGCGGTGCGCGCCCACCGGGTTGAAGTACCGGAGGGATATGATGGACCATTTCTGGAATAAAAGGAACTATTAATGCTGGTTGCGTAAGAACAAGTATGAGTTATAAGTTTCACCCACTTTGTACCCGTTCCCGCGGGAATTTGGAGATAAAATGTATCACATGTGTTATTCTGATGTATAACCTATATTACTGTAAAGTTTCATCCAAATCCGTCCAGTTTTTACGTGAAAGAGTTAC
The DNA here is from genome assembly GCA_951394245.1 of Cyclophora punctaria. Lineage (NCBI taxonomy): Eukaryota > Metazoa > Arthropoda > Insecta > Lepidoptera > Geometridae > Cyclophora > Cyclophora punctaria. Next base: position 3,611,348 of record OX596192.1, on the reverse strand, counting down.
AAAACATCCTCACAAACTTTCGCATTTATAATATTAGTAGGATAGTTCTAAAACTTCTCGGACTCAATGAGGAGTATTTCAAATATGACACCGTTTTCAAATACTAGCAGCACCCGGCGGCTTTTGTGGACGTTCCCATGGGAATTTCGGGATGAAAAATAGCCTATGTATAACCTTGCCGTTAAATATGGCTCCATTAAAAAAATAATCATATATAAAACCAAAACTCCCTCAGGAATCAGACACAACGAAGATAAATCCAAGGGATACAGCTAGTAACTAGTTAAAACAGCTACCTTATCGCTAATGCAGAGGTCCTTCATGATCTCCTCGCAGAAGTGCTTGGTCTTGCCGTAGGGGCTGGCGATGCCGCGGCCCGTGGGCGCGCCCTCCGCCACCGGCAGGCGCTCCGGCTCGCCGTACACCGTCGAACTCGAGCTGTACACCAGTTTGTACACGCCGTATTTACGCATCACCTGGTTCAAAAAATGTGTTATTCTAATGTATAACCTATATTACGGAAAAGTTTCATCCAAATCCGATCAGCAGTTTTTGCGTGAAAGAGCAACAAACATACATCCAACATCCATACATACATCCATCCTCACAAACTTTCGCATTTATAATATTAGTAGGATAGGAAGTAGGAAGGATAGGATAGGATAGGAAGTAGGAAGGATGGGATAGGATAGGATTAGTAGGAAGTAGGATAAGATTAGGAGGAGGGAGGAAGTAGAATTTTTATCTCATGTTTCGGCCTCTTTACAGTCTTCTGCGACCACTGTTTCTGTTAAGGGGCCGAAATCACTAAATATATATATATATAAAAATTAAACCCGTTTTCGTTGGTCGTGGCATCACGCGTGAATGGCTGGACCGATTTCCACGGTTTTGCATTCGTTGGAAAGGTCTCGGGCTCCGTGAGGTTTAAGGGAATAAAAATCTCAAAATTCCCACGGGAACGGGGGCACTGCGCGTGAAACCGCGGGGCACAGCTAGTATATATATATATAGATCCTTCTGATGGGAAAATTTGCCAAGAAATGACACACAACAGCATTTGAGTAGAAGTATTAGCCTGTAATGTCCCACTGCTGGGCAAAGACCTCTCATCTCACTGAAGTTATCAGTACAGTGAGGAGGATTAGGCATATTCACCTTGCCAAATGCGGGTGGCTGATCTCACACTCGAGCCATGTTTGAAAAGTAGGAAACATGTTTTCGCTCGACCCGGGAATTGAACCCGGACCTCAGCAGGCGAGCTACCACTAGACCACCGAGGCGAATTGTGGAAGAAAGAAATGAAAAAGATTTGTTTAATTTTTTTGGAAATACATATTTCTTTGGCCAAGGGTAGTATTACCTCGAAGAGCGTGCATGTTCCCTTCACGTTGACCTGGTAGTACTCGAGAGGCTTCTCCACGGACTCGCCGACCGCCTTCAGCGCCGCGAAGTGGATCACGCAGTAGATATCATGCTGGATAATATAATAAATAGGAATTAACCTCACGACATATGAGACAATTATCTGTCACTTAAATAATGTGCTGACTGGTATCTAATGCTCAAAGGAGACACATTTATAACCAACTAGCTGTGCCCCGCGGTTTCACCAGCAGCGCCCCCGTTCCCGTGGGAATTTTGAGATTTTTATTCCTTATTTTTCTTCTATAAAAACCTTGTCCTGACAATAAGGAACACATTAAAAAAGAATCATCCAATTTGGTGCAGTCGTTCTGACGTTATGCGCTTAGCAACAGATTCAGCGATTCATTTTTATATTATAGATTCCTAAGCACTTATCTGCTATCTAAGATGGCTAAAGATAGGTTATTGGGAGCGATCCCAACATCAGCAGGTCAAGCATATAAATGAAAACATATATCTCTACTATTCCCAAGAGGATGCATTTACCTATCAATCATCAAACTTGGCATCAGTAGAGTGAGAGAGAATGCTTTACAAACCCGATACAAGACGTCTCCCTCGAAAAGCACAAGTTCAAGACTTTTCGTTCAAACCTATACTATTTATTATACGTGACAAAGTAAGTCTATTCTTCATCATCGAGTGGATGGTCAACCTGGCCAATCCTGGCGTCAGAGTTATTGAGCCGCCAAAGGCCTCTGACATGGCTCATGTAACGACTACTATCCGTAGAAAGTAACCGGTGCCGACGGCTTGACGTGCCCTCCGAAGCACGGAATCGTCTTACTTTTCTATTTAAAATTAATTAAACTAGTCTATTAATATAATATTAATATTTTGCCCGTAAAACTGACTCACCTCTTCAAAAACCTTGCTCAAAGCGGCAGCATCTCTGATATCACACTCATAAAACTTCACACTCTTGTTGGTCAACTGCTCTATGACTCTCAAGCTCTCTGGTTTCTTCTCGCTCGGTTCTCTATGGGCGTTGGTCAGATTGTCTATGACTACCACGTCGTAGGGAAGGTTTTCTTTCTCCAGGAATGTGATGACGGTGTGCGAGCCAACGTAGCCCGCACCGCCGGTGATGAGGATTGCTGGCATTTCCGTCCTGGAAGGAAAAAAATTGGGTCACGAAAGGAAAGTTGGACTGAAGAAAAGTGAGGTTAGATGTAACGATCGGCAATTTTTTCGAAGTGGTATTTTTAGAGTTCCTTACCCAAAGGGTAAAAACGGGACCCTATTACTGAGACTTCACTGTCCGTCCGTCCGTCTATCACCATATCTCAAGAACGGTTATAGCTAGACAGTTGAAATTTTCACAGATGATGTATTTCTATTGCCGCTATAACAACAAATACTAAAAATAAAATAAAACAAATATTCAAGGCGGGCTTTTTGCCGTTTTATAAAGTATGGAATCCTCTGAAGTCTCAATAATAGGGTCCCGTTTTTACCCTTTAGGACGGAACCCTAAAAACGCTTAAATTGAAAAAAGCCCCTTAAAGTTGCCACAAGTAAATGATACTGCATTGATAAATGTATTTGTTAAATTGCATCAGCATTGCTGATAGTATTTGTAATCATAACCATTAGGTATATAATACGATAAAACAATATGGTAGGTACTTGATCACTGGGGGTTAATTAAGAGGAAGATAAGAATCTTTATTTACGAATTTCAGTATAATAATCCGTCTCATTAGTTAATACATTAATTGTGTTTACACATATACGCGATCCCTGCGGTTTTACCTGCGTTCTGCCCGTTCCCGTAGGAATTTCGGGATGAGAAATAGCGTATAACGTTCCCGTTGAATGTGGCTATCCGTTACAAAAAGAATTATTCGAATCGGATTGGTAGTTACTGAGATTAGCGTGTTCAAACAAACAAACTCTTCAGCTTTATTATATTAGTAAAGACTAAGTGAGCCTCGCGGTTTTACACGCCTTGTATCCGGTCCCGAAATGTTAGAATGAATGATAAAATGTATCCCATGTGTTATCCTGATGTATAACCTATATTACTGTAAAGTTTCATCCAAATCCGTTCAGTAGTTTTTGCATGAAAGAAATAAATACATCCTCACAAACTTTCGCATTAATAATATTAGGATTTGCATTTAATTGGTCCATATTAGTAATGGCTTATTGTAAACTTAATTATAGTTAATAAGTGAACCGATTCGGTTAATCAAGATAACGTAAGGTATAGAAAGCCCAACATAGTTTATACCCGTTGTCCCCGTACAGCATGTCCCCGTTCATGGGGACAGGGTAAATTAAATATTTAAAACTAGCTGCGCCCCACGGTTTTACCCGCGTTGTTGCCGTTCCGAGGGAATTTTGGGATTTTTATAACTTATCTTATTCCTAAACAAATAAAAAAAAGAATCATTAAAATCGGTCCAGCCGTATTCGAGTTATAAATGGGCACCACGACTTTCTTTTATATACTTATGTACATACATCTCGGAACCCTCCGTGCGCGAGTCCGATTCGCACTTGGCCGGTTTTTGAGTTTATAGCGAACATACAGACAGTTAGACGAGACGAAGAACACTTACTTGATACTATAATAAGTAATGTAACTATAAAAAAAAGTAAAATTATAGGCCATTTAAAATAGTGAACATACTCGTAAGTAGTTAGTTATCAAAAACATTATTATCAACCGTAATAAATACCAATAGGTATCGGTTGTAAAACGCATACAATGTGAGTGTATGTATTGTACTTGTATACATTTATCAAGAAACAAAATTGATACTATCGTAAACTTAATCCTTTACGGTTACAAATCGTTAAGCCCGGTAGCTACCAATACTCAGAAATTATTTATTTATTTATTTATTTATTTATTTATTTACATTAAATTACTGACTGTACTTACAGCATAGCCAAAACGTACAGAAAGCCAGCACAATACACATACATTATATTAAACAAAGATAACATAAATAGTCAAATTAGGACAACACACTAACATTTTACATTTGAAATATAAACACAGACACTCCATAGTAAAATCTAATAAAAAATTAAACATAAAATCAAATTTGGGAACAAAAACTTATGCATTTATTTGTGAAGGTGGATAAATTTGTATTGAATAGATCGATGTCAGGGTTCTGAGCGATTAAGGCGTTAAGCAGATGAATGGCCTGAGCTGTAGGAGCGAAGTGCGAGGTGTTGGTGCGCGTCAGCGGTGGCGCGAGGAGGCGGCGCACGTGAGCACGGCGCACCCGCGCGGGCACCACCAGGCCGCACTGTGAGAGAGTACTGGGGTTATTAATTTTATTGTTAAATAAAAGATAATAATGCATTATTATGCAGAACTTCCTACGGGCCTCCAACGTGTTCAACCCTATCATGCCTGTCACAAAAAGAGACGGATATAGGTACGGGTAGTATCCATACAGCTTCTTATACAGATACCGTGCGAATTTTTTCTGGACTCTTTCAACGAGGAGCTTATATTTTACTTCGTGAGGATCCCACACAATGGAATTATACTCCAGCTTACTTCTTACGAAGGCGTAGATCGTTGAAAGTCAGCCTAGTGTCGAGTGTTAAACCTAAGTCACGAATGGAGGTGACGCGTTCCAAAGGAATACCATTTATGTGGTATGGATATGAAATGGGCGAACGGGATCTAGTGAAGGTAATAATTTTGCACTTAGATGTGTTAAACTCGAGTTGGTTTTGCTCACTCCATGCCACAACACTGTCGATATCCCTCTGCAACGCCTCACAGTCACTGGCATCCCCTATCCCCAAGAACAGCTTCAGATCATCAGCAAATAGAAGGCGCAAAGCCCTTCGGACTACACTCGGCAAGTCATTGACCATGATCAGGAACTCGGTCGGGCCGAGCGTGCTTCCTTGACTCACTCCAGAACGAATCGCGTATAGGACCGAACGCCACCATAGCAGCTGGACATATTGCATGCGACCACTGAAAGAGCTTGCAAACAATTTAACCGTTTTCGGGGCAAAGAGGATGCACAATTTAATAAGAAATATATCGGGATGAACGCGATCAAATGCTTTTTTAAAATCGAAATAGGCCGCATCGACTTGTTTGTTCACATCCATCTCAGCTGTGACATAATCAACAAAGTTGATATGGTTTGTTACGGTGGACCTTCCTGCTCTAAAGCCGTGCTGCGCGTCACTAAGAAGCGGAGCGATCTGTCTCGTGATTTCACGATTCAGCACGGACTCGAACACCTTGCCAAATGCAGACAGTACGGCAACAGGACGGTAATTAGTGACCTCTGACCTAGAACCGCTCTTGTGGATAGGAGTAACTTATAACTAACTAGCTGCGGTGTTACCCGCGTTGTACCCGTTCCCGCGGGAATTTCAAGATAAAATGTATCCCATGTGTTATTCTGATGTATAACCTATATTACTGTAAAGTTTCATCCAAATCCGACCAGTAGTTTTTTCGTGAAAGAGTAACAAATATACATATATCCATAGTACATCCATCCGAAAAAACTTTCGCAATTATAATATTAGTAGAATATGATAGGATTCAACAGAATTTGCCGCCAATAGGATCGCCATTTTGTTTCTTTTGAAATATTAACGTTTTTATTTTAGTGTCACTCGCGCGAATCTAACAACGTATAATTTATCAAAATAGGTTCTTCCGTTTAGTAGTTACATGGAAACAGACACACATAAATATACATTCAGCTCCCCTTATGGGTTTCGCAGGCGAGGCGGGTAAAAATAGGTTTTATTCAACTCCTAGTTTCTGAACACCTAAACACACGTATGTTATACTAGCAGCGCCCCGCGGTTTTACCCGCGTTGTGCCCATTCCTGTGGGAATTTCGGGATGAAAAATAGCCTATGTTACTCGTGGATAATGTAGCTTTCGAATGGTGAAAGATTTTTTTAAAACGGTCCAGTAGTTTTTGAGCCTATTCATTACAAACAAACCAAGTTTTCCTCTTATAATATTAGTGTAGATAGGTAGTGTTGCTGTAGATTAACTCATTGTATTTTATTACCACATTTTTCCTTAACAAAGCGATCGTTTAGATCTATTACGTGTGTAACTACTTGATATTATCCAAACAATACCAGATAGAAATGTTTAATTGATCTAATTGACGCAATTGCTATCATGGCGTCAGTCCATTGAGCTACAGTGGATACTTCACTTGTCGATTACGATTGTATGTACTACGATTACCTACCTAGGTTATTATTAGCTGTCTGTTAGATAAAAACTACAATCATTGCAAGTAAATTCTACCTACGACAATGTTGAGGCATTTTAGGAACATTGCGAAAATTATCGAATATTAAAAATGGCCTCTGTGCTCACTGAAGATATCAGATATCAGTGCATTGAGTTAAACGTAGTACGTATTACGTACTAAACGTCAGTACATATTACTCAATGCATCAATAGGATTACTTATAGGTACTTAATTACTTTAGTACTACGCTCGCCAACTGTCTGTTTATATCACCAACTTAATACAAAATAATGTAAATTAAGTAATTAATTAGTGTAAAACCTCGTTGTTATCAGTATATTGAAAAACGGAAACTTCATGGAAATGTTTTCAAAATTTACTAACACGTAACGTATTGAAATTCAATAACTTTGCGTCAGCACACTTACATATTGTGTGGCATTACTAAGGTCATAAGGAAGTCATTGGATATATAACATGCTTAGTTAGGTATTTTACATGACCTTGTTAACGATAGCAAAGTAACATAAAACATATTACGACTAAAAAATACAAGTGAAAATAAAATTAAATGAAACATAAAATTAGTAATTAGATTTTCGAACCAGAAAATTAGAAAAAAGTGCCTGTCAAACCTACTTGCCGCCAAAAGATAGAAATCACAGATTAAAAATTTGAGTTGGTACTAACTTTTTTAAAAATTCCGTATAGTTGGCGAAGTCCGAACGCGGCTGATGCCGAAAGGTCACTGCGCGGAGGCGTTATCAAATAGTTTCTATTACACACAGATTACATTATCAGCACTTGTATCTGAGTTGTTCAGCACGCGATTCAAGATACTTGGTGACAATATATTGTTATAATAATGATTGATAGTATTTTTAGGTAATTAATTTATTTTAAAAATCACTGTGAAATAAGTTTAAATATTATGAACTTAAAAAATACACATAACAGAGGATTCAATTTTAAGTATTTTTTTCGGTTGAAGTAGCCTAAGTAGTGGATATATAAAGCCTAAGTAGTGGATATATAAATTTGTTTGATTCCTTACCAAAATTGTATTTAATTTATTTCCAACATCTCATGATACAAGGACAGAAAAAAAAGGTTTTTGTAAATCTTGTGGGAAAAAAATTTACATTTATTTTTTACTGACATTACATTTACAAAAACGCATGATATTTTAAACAAACAGATAGGTATATCAATTTATTTGAATAGATGTGGGAGGAGACAAAAACAGGCCCCTATTTTATTTGTTTAAATAACTCCATAGATAAACTAAGTAGAGATAATTATAGAGGACCTTTTATAAACAAAGGCAAGTTCATAAGATGTCTCTCTGTCAAAGCTATGCTATGCTAAATGGCTATGCTATGTTTGGTAAAACATATACTGGTTTCTCAAGTTTAAGTGAACACTACTCTTTTTGAATTGAAAAAGTGTATTCGTAAACATAGTTTCAATTAAAAATACATAACATAATTATAATGATGTATTCAAAAAACATAATAGTGATGGTTCATTGATAGATCTCAGGTAGGGTAGCAGTCTACCTTGGTGTTGAAGTTTTTAGACCGCCTAAAGGCCTTCGGCATGTTCTACAAATGGAAACAACCGGGACTGACTGCTTAACCATAGTACCTGACATAGCACAGGCCTACCACCTATGCTATGTTATGTCACATTAGGTATGGTTGCACCTTACGGCTTATGAATAATTTTGTTAACTATATGCTTGTAAGTGATAATTGGAACATGATTTTCCTTTTAGTTCAGATAAGAATATTTATTTAAGTACTGGGAAAAACTAGAAATTCTGTATTTATGAATCACAGTGTAATAAAAATATCTTACTTAAATTTGATGTTTTTTTAAAATTTGCCAATGAATAAGAGTTCAAAAAGGTTTAATGTAAATTATAGTGAGGATATGGGGATAGAAATATTGTTTCCTTATTCTAAGTCTAATTCCATGGGCAAAGGCAAGGGCGCTAGGGAGAGCAGGGAAGAGGCAGTTACCCCCAACAGACTTCTTTCTGAGTTTCACTATAATTTATACCTACATTTTCAAGTATATTTTTAAATCTAATAAACTGGCCATTAACCTTTTGTTTTCCCGAATACCAGAAACAATAGAAAATCAATTGTGTCTGGCTTGGATCCGCGTTCCGGCATATGAGGGGTTAAATTAGCCTCCAGACTTTGCCCCCTATTAGGTCACAGATTGGTTACACCCCTAAGTAAAGGTTCTTCCAATAAGATCTAATATATATAAACAACTAGCCGAGCCCCGGGGTTTCACCCATGTTGTGCCCGTTCCCATATAAATTTCAAGATGAAAAATAGCCTATAGCATTCCTCCATAAGTGGACTATCCAACACTGAAAGAATTTTTCAAATCGGACCAGTAGTTCCTGAGATTAGCGCGTTCAAACAAACTCTGCAGCTTTATAATATTAGTTTTTTTTTCCTTAACCTATATCGTCCCACAGCTGGGCATAGGTCTCCCCCAAACTCTTCTATCTCTCCCTGTCCTTCGCGGTCTCCCACCACTCGCTGTCGAAGGTTTTCAGAATAAAAATTTGAAAAACTTACCCATTCTTACAGGAACTCATTTTATGATATCAGCAGTAGTTGAACACGTCACACATAACTTCTTATTTTATTTAGTGCTCAAGGTTTGTTTATACAATGTATCGCGCCGGCAACTGTAATGTAAACATTGTTTCATGGTATAGGTATTTTTCAGAAATTTTGCTACTATTTTCCCTAGAATTTTACATCGCGGCTTATGTAAAACATTATTTTACTTGAGTATATTTTTGGGATGGTTTGCGAATAATTTTATTTCATCACGTTGTTTGATATATAATTAATTTTGATTTTCTTATTCAGATAATTTCGCAGAATTTTTGTTTTGTTTTTTTTTACGATATGATTTAGATTAGATTAGTTCGACTTTGACAATGACAGTGACGTTATTCCAAAAAATGAATTCAATTCCAGCTGTCTATTTGTTGTGTTTGTCAAAGTCATCACGACATTGACTTATGCACAGATTATAATACTAGGCTGCCAGTTGTGAAAATATTTCCTAGATTTAAAGCAAAATGTCTTTCTAGTTATTAATCCAAAACTGATTTATTACTTTGAATTCAGTAGGTATTCTGATTTATTACTTTGAATTAAGAAGATATTAGGATATTTTCATTATTACATAAAAAATTATATTAATAGGTATTTGGTAAATAAAGCATGCATTGTAGAAATTATTATGTTTAGTTGTGTTGTCATTTGAGTGATTTAAGGCCCATAATACGTGATTTGCTTTCTGAGAGCTTTGCTGAGCTTTTGCTGAGGGGAGATTTTGGTATAATATGATGAACTCATTTTATATAACAAAATCTAGGGAAGGGAATTCATATTTAGTATACTGACAACATTAGCGATCGTTCTTTCTCTTTCGCTCCCCCTCAGTATTCAAGGTAGCCGATCTTGTGAATTTTTATGATATTTTTAAAGATTTCTGCCTATTTCAGGCTAAATAATTATATATTATTCTAAAATAATTCATGTGTGATTAGTTTTACACCACAATTAATATTTTACGGTAAAGATTACTCCGATTAATTGAGGTGACATATCCTATCCCACAGTGACCAACGTTGTTTTGATTTTTACGAAAGAATTATCACTAAAAATAGCTATTTCACTAAATGAAACGCTTCAAATAACTCAAGCCGATATACCGTACCAGTGTTTTATGGTGTAATTTGCAAAGTTCCGAAAGTTTTTGGCGGTGTAAAGTTTTATAACCTATACGTGTGTTTAAGTTGGTGTTTGTGGTTTCCAGATGAGTACGAAGATCATTAAAGCTAGTGCGGCTGAGCCCGACACGTTCGAGACCTCGATCTCGCAGGCGCTGGTCGAGTTGGAGACCAACTCCGACCTGAAGGCTCAACTCAGGGAGCTCTACATTACTAAGGCTAAGGAAATTGAACTGCACAACAAGAAAGTAAGTATTATCACCATATGTCTTTCCCAAAATTGAACAATTATCGTTTTAATGCCTTTATTATACTGTTTTGATGTACTGTAAACAAAATTATTATCATAACCTAACTCTGATTGTGACTGCTGGCTGTGGAGAATTTTTGGTCAAGGTATGTCATATTAAAGTTGGCAATATTCAATGCTCATTACATCTAAGATTAACAAGGATAAAGGAAAAGTTTTAGCCTGTGATGTCTCACTGCAGGTCAAATGCTTCTCTGATATAGTTACTTCTAATTTACTAACTGACCCGGCAAACATTGTGTTGTGTTGCCATATAAAATTTAAAGTCTGGACCACTCTTATCACTATAAATTGAGATGTAAGCTAGCCTATCTTTCAAGTTGGATTAAATTGCACACTGTGTGCAAATCAAATTTAAAATCAGTAGTAATTTTTATACATAAAGATTTTTTCCAGTAATCTTTTTATGAATTTATGGTGTTTTAGTAATTAATCATGAATCTTAAGTTTTATTCCATTATATCGATGGCTCCAATGAACACTACGCTATGTCAAAAATCGTAGGTTTACAGGAGGAGCATTTAAAGGAAAAATGTTGATAAAATCTTTAATATCTAAGTTATTGTAATGATTTTTTCTGAGTGAATAGTTAATTTAGTGATGTTTATGACCTGATTTGTAAAATTTTAAAAATCTTTACGGTTTTTTAGTTAGCCTTACTTAGCGGGATGTAAAGCGGAAAACTAAAATTCAAAATCCAGATACACTCCGCCAACTCACAATTAGCGGAGTGTATATGGGACTACAAAATTCCAAATTAAATTAATATTATTTAAAAAATCTGAATGATATCATCAAAAATCGATTTTATTGTTAATAACGAGTACTTTTAACTTCATGTTGCAATAAAAATATCCTTATTTTAGAATTTAGATAAGTTAGCGTTTTGTAATTTAAAGGGCTAAAAAATCTTCGGCCCACTTACAAACCGCTAACAGCGTTTTGTTCTATAATAAAAAAACTATTATAGTATTCAAATCGAGTAGTATTGTATCCAACTATTATAATTACTATTTGCCCCGCGTAGTTCCACTCGCATCCAAAGTTTTATGCTTTATTTCAGCCTCTTAGGGTTTATTTTTTTAAAAGTATCACAAGGTTAATCGTAAATCCTTAACTATCTTCATCAAAATCGGTTTATGGATTTAGCCGTGAAAGTGTTTCAGGCATTCAGACATAATTTCTTGTTTATAATAATACTAGAGCTGACCCGCGGTTCCACCCATGCCCTGTTCGATAAGGTCTTAGCATATTACTGAAAGGCATAAGGCATAAACTAATTATTTATCACTATTTAAATAACCTAAGAACTGTTACAGCGATATTGAGATTAATCAGCAGTCTTTGACTGTCTCAGTCTTTGACAACTTGTCTAAAATACGAATTATTATAAAGTATAAATAGACATGCAAAAATAAAACAAGGATTAATAAAAAGTATAAAAAAACAACTATAATATTTTCTAAGATATAAATTCTCTCCTTGGCTCTCATCAGATCCATGATCAAATCTGGCTAACAAATTCTAATAAAAACTATTATACATATCAGGTATAATGCTATTGTCACAAAAATAAATTAATTCGTTGTAAGAGTACATAGCTTTCTCAATTTCTGAGAGATTGTTATATACCTTTTCTGGCAATGACTCGACACGAGGGTGTCATGTTTTAAATCGTTTGAAGCATAGTATCTGGTCTCCTAAGCTGTATGTATAATACAAAATGCCTTCACTATCTGGAAAAGCTTCGATCTCCTTAATTTTATTCAAATAAACCTATTGATTACATAACTTTTTGGTGGATATTATATTTTGATAATAAAATTATGTTCCTACAGATAATTTTTCGGCATTTTTTTTTCATAGCAATATTCTTTTTAAAATCAAGAGTAATATCTTCTTTAACTTCTACGAGTATAACGCTTATCATTAATATCGAATAAACTTCTTTTCCTTTCGCTGATTTTTCGATCAGGGCATGAACTGAATCACCTTTAATTCTCAGATACCATGCAGCCAACTAGTAGATACGTGTAAAAAACTATGCGGTTTGGGCCCCTTTTTGCAAGTCAACAGCCAAGTCACACAAAATTAAATATAAATAATAAATAAATAAGGAACCTTAGACTTGGCACGACTTTGTCTAGATTTCATAACTTTTTAGATATAAACAAGCAGCTCCATCGAGACTTTGCTAGTTTTTTACAGAATGTTTTTAATGGGATCTTTCTTTAAGCACGTCAGTAACTAGGAATGGCATTGATCTTTTTTTGGAATATGAAAACCAATCTTTAAATTAGCATTGGCTGTATCTTTATACTGTATCTTAAAGTATGCACTGTACTTCTATGACCATGCTCAGCACACATTTCTGGATTAAATTTTAATATTTTTGAGAATGACAATGATGGATTAAAGTATTGAATACTTGAATTTTTCCCGACACAATGCGACTCTATAGGTACATAATACGAATTAACATGTTATATTACGCTCTGTTGCATTTTTTCAGTAACTTCTTACTTTAATTAGCGTAAATATAAACAAACAGAGCGGCTCTCGCGCCGCGCGCCGCCGCGCGACACCCCGCCAAATCTTAGTTAGCGACGCATCCCCAGCGCGCCGCCGCCCGCGCGCCCCGAGTACACTCCGCTATGTTGAGACGGCGTAGTGTCCGTCCCGTTATTGACAAAAGTACATTTACTTAGCGGTTTGTAATTGTCAAAACTTTTTTGTTTTTGGTCGTACATTTATAAAATTTTGTGAGCATAAAGATAAGGATATTCTAAGTAGATTTAGCTAAAAAACGATAAAACGCCCAAGTTGAGTTAGCGTAGTGTTCATTGGAGCCATCGATATAATGTTAATACTAAGGCCATGTTGAGCCGGAAGAGCCTTTTATACCATCAATTGAAATCATATTGCACTTAAGTATTTCAGGAAATAATCAATTTAATACATAGTAACTTAGTAAGAATTATTTATGCTCCAATTTCTACATAACTCGGTATTTGAAGTATTTTACTTCTTTGCTATGGTATCCGACAATAACTGTTTTATCATTGATAGTTAAATAATATAATGAACTTCGGTACATAAGGTTTCTTTAATAAAACTTTACAAAAATTAATCAGTAACCATTGAAAATCTATATAGTATGTTGGTTAGTTAGTATAATAAAAGCATGTTTTTACTGTGACTACCATTTTTGTTGTCACTACATGAATATTTAGGATTCTTACGTTTGCAGACAAGTTGCTCAATAAGATGATTTTTAACAGGTGAATTATAAAAACAAATGACAATTAAGTAGATAAATATCGAAGTAATTGACTGAATGAAAAAACAAATCTAAGCAATTACAAGATACTATAAACTTAAAACTCATACTGGTTTCATAAGTTTAAGCGAACAATACTTATTTTAAATTAAGTTTAGGGAGTCACTTCGCTTTTATTTGTCATTTTTATCAGATGTTTCTTCTGTGATGTAAAGGGGCCGAAGTGTATCCGTAATCATAGTTTCAATTCAAAACCTTAAACTCTTCACCCATACTAAAAGTAATTTTCATCTTTTCCAGTCCATAATCATCTATGTGCCGATGCCCAAGCTGAAGCAGTTCCAAAAGATCCAGATCCGTTTGGTCCGTGAGCTGGAGAAGAAGTTCAGCGGGAAGCACGTCGTCTTCATCGGGGACCGCAAGATCCTGCCCAAGCCAAGCCACAAGACGCGCGTAGCCAACAAACAGAAGAGGCCACGCTCCAGGTAACGAAATCCTACTAATATTATAAATGCGAAAGTTTGTGATGATGTATGTACTCTTTCACAAAAAAAAACACTAGATGGAATTGAATGAAACTTAACAGTTTTATCTATACTAATATTATAAAGCTGAAGAGTTTGTTTTGTTTGTTTGTTTGTTTGTTTGTTTGTTTAAACGCGCTAATCTCAGAAACTACTGAACCAATTTGAAAAATTCTTTTTGTAATGGATAGCCACATTCAACGGGAAGGTTATAGGCTACTTTTCATTCCGAAATTCCCACGGGAACGGGAACAACGCGGGTAATACCGCGGGGCGCTGCTAGTAGGTTGTATATCAGAATAACACATGGGATACATTTGAATTCGAAATTCCCGCGGGAACGGGTACAATGCGGGTAACACCGCGGGGCGCGGCTAGTCGTCAATAAATAAATAAAATAAATTGGCCAGTAACCACACAAAATTAATGTATTTATAGTTATACCATAATTGTGCCATTCCAGGACCCTGACGTCGGTATACGACGCCATCCTCGAGGACCTGGTGTTCCCCGCCGAGATCGTCGGCAAGCGGATCCGCGTGAAGCTGGACGGCTCTCAACTCATCAAGGTGCACTTAGACAAGAACCAACAGACCACCATCGAACACAAAGTGAGTATAAAAGAATAAAAGTATAATAATGAGTATAAAAGAATAAAAGAAGAGAAATAACTATTGATTCCCTAAGAAAAAGAAGTACAAGTGTAAAATACATAAACTAGAATCGGAAATTATTAAGTTTGTATGTTTTAGGACTTGTACATGTTTACTGTTTGTAGCTCTCGTGAAATAGTTTCAGCAATGTGTACTATTTACAACTTGACCATGCAGAAAACATTAGATTGACTATTACTTGGATCTTAAGTACTTATTCTTTACATTTGCTGTGTCAAAATCTACAAAGAATCCACCATTTTCAATCTGTTGCTACTTTATTGGTTCTTAAACTAATCGCCAATTATAGAGCTTGTTCGTGGCTATCAGCGAAAATCTATTTTTCGAGGATGCATCAAAGGGAATTCGTGTGTATTTTGCAATCAATAATTGACGGAACTGGATGCTTGCACTATACACAACTATACAAGTAACGATTATCATTCTTAGTTGAGGAAGCATTTTAAGAGGACAGTTGTACTCTATGGGCCATAATATAACGCGTATTAAGAACATTTTAGCTATCAAATGGTTTGTCACTTTCCGACATACTAAATTTTCCGAAGAGCGAAAGAGACAAAACACAGGCGGCGTAAGTCCCCCCTTGATGTGACTTAATTTGAGACGATACGAGTATTTCTAGATATTTATTTGCTCCTCACTGTACTGATATCTTTGGTGACCCAAGTGTTTGCCCAGCAGTGGAACATTACAGGCTATTACTTACTTTATTTTTGTCCACAGGTCGACACTTTCCAGTCGGTATACAAGAAGTTGACGGGGCGTGAAGTTACCTTCGAATTCCCCGAGCCTTACTTGTAAACTAGGAATATGACTTTACAATAAACTTAAAATCCTAAACAACTTGTTTCATTCATATCTTGGAAGACCATCGTACTTGAAGACGTCGATTAAGTCCACAATTAATTGTAATTTTCCATAACTACATATGTCACAAATCTCTCGTTAACATCTCGGGGTGTTTATGAAGAAAAATACACAATAATTTTTATAATTAATTTATTAATAACAACAAATCAGTCCATCCCCTAATATTTACAATTATTTTACATAATCTAAACACAACGCAGTGTCATTGTGATGCAATGGAATCATGTTATTTATTACTGTAAAGATCAATTCATACTAATACAAACAAAGCGTTAATTTTTGAAAACCAACAACAAATTGAGCCTAATGTCAACGTAAAGCTCACAACGTAGGGAAAAACAAAAGACGCACAAATTCAATCGAATTATGCATTAGGTCTTATCTGATTGGGATAAAGATGAATTTCGTTTGTCACGTTTCAAATTGACACTTCGTTTCTCAAGTATAAATTGACAGTCCTTTGACAGTCCACAGACCTAGTTTACATGATATTACTTTCGTGTTCTTCTTCATCGAGTGGATGGTCAACAGAGTTATAGAGCCGCCAAAGGCCTCTGACATGGCTTGTAACTATATCCTCCTAAGTCCTCGCATCCTTTATACAGAACAAATTGTCCAACATGATTAAGACCCGACATTTTTCTTAGTACTCTCACAATATGACCGCATGTCCTTCCTAACACACAAATTACATTTTCGTTTTAAATTCGGCGCCGATACACGTAAACGTCAATGTCAATGACAAAATTGACAGAGAAAATAATTAACTATTGGATAAGCCAATCAGAGAACAGAATTTTTTTCATTAGGCCAGTGTACAAGATTGAAAATGGAGCGCCAACGAACAACAGGTAAGTAAACACTTATTTATTCGTGTTAATCGTTTATAAAATGTGTTAACTTTTTATTTATTATTAAGATATTGTTACGGTCTATCGGTGAACATTAAAGTTTTATCGAAAATTAATCGTCTCGATTGAATAATTAGCCAAACATCAATATGTTCTTTTTGAAGTACTTTCGGTTTTAGCTATACAATTAGGCATATTTAATATGTACGCTAAAAAGGCCATCCGGCCTTTATTTAAACTAATATTATTAATGGGAAGTTTGGGTGTTTGGATGTTTGTTACTCGATGTCGCCAATATCACTAAACAGATTTTGATGAAACTTGGTAGTGTTGTACCTTATATACCTGAATAACATATAAGTTACTTATTGCAGAGAGACTAGTAGAAGAAAATGACTACAGAGGGGATGATTTGCCAGATGATAGGGGTGAACCAGAAGAAAGAAGAGGCGCCCACCGATAGTGCCTTTGCCTGTGCCTGTGCTTTAAAGACGATTTGGAAAATGGTTATCAAAGAGACTGGAAGAACTTTTTCCAAGGATACCCTATTTCTGTGGCAAACCATTTTGATGTGTTTTTCAGTAGTATACCTAAAGAAACCACCAAGAATCTCGCTTCTTCTTCAGTTAAAGCTCTTCGGAAGATTTTAAACGCTCAATTCCTGGATTCCTGGTCTCTATTTCGCAGCTTAAAAAAGCTTTAAGATCACTGAACATGAAAAACACGGAAGAACAATGGGGTATTTCTGTAAAAATGTTATATTCTATTATCAATACTATTGCTACTGAACTTACGAACCTCTTCAACCTATGCCTAGAAGCAGGTACTTTTTCAGATCTAATGAAACTAAAAGCCTATTTCAGTTCTTTCAGCTCTTAGCAAAATTTTTGAAAAATGAATCCTAGATCAGTTAATTTCCCATTTTGATGAGCATAAGATTCTACATAAAAATCAGTTCGGCTTTACAAAGGGTAACCATAGATGCTGGGACTAAATTAGTTTCTCATATATTTGACGCTTGGGAAAGTTTGCAGGATGCTCTTGGAGTATTTTGTGATCTTTCGAATCCAAGGCTTTTGACTGTGTAGATTATTTAACGTTAATTTTGAAGTAATAATGTGACGGCATCCGTGGTCCTGCCCTTGAACTCATGAAATCTTACTTAGGCGGTCGGCGTCAAAAAGTAAACGTTAACGATAATCTTTCGGAAGGGTCTAATATTGAGTTAGGAGTGCCTCAGGGGTCAATTTTAGGTCCGTTTTTGTTTTTAGTCTACATTAATGACCTCCCGTATCGAATGGAAAGAAAATAATAAATGAAGAAACGGCAAGGATTCTTTACTTTGCTTATTTTCACAGTATACTATCTTATGGTATTGACATATTAGCCGACGTACAATCAATTTTTTTACTTCAAAAGAGAGCCTTTCGCGCGATTTATAAATTGGGGTCACGTGAGTCACTAAGGGAACTTTTTAAATCCAGTCGAATTCTTACCGTTCCTTCGTTATATATATTTGAAAATATAATGTATACCTATGTATGCTCATCGTAACTTGAGTTACCTTAAGGTGCGCGGAGATCACCACAGTTTTAATACGCGAAATAGACATAAGCTTGCTGTTGTTAAGTTCAGGTTAGCACAATTTTAATATTATTGAGATTGAGAATGATATAAGTAGCTTAGGTTACTTTTGTTTTTGTATTTTCTTTCATTTTTACTAACAATTCATTACAATTTTGATAATAATTGAGACTGACATAAATGAGACTTTTGAGTTCCTTGATTTTATAACTTGTTTTTAGATGATTTTATATATTTTTTAAATAAAAGTTGATTATTTTGATATAGAACAATGTGTTTTTATTTGATAATATTTCAAAAACATTTTCCACTTTAAGTCCGGGATTCCTTTGTAAAGGACAAATTCTACCCCGCCATTTTATGCATTAAAACCCAATGACCTTTAAACAGAACAAATTGTACGGAATTATTTTTTATGCTAAAATGATCTTTAGATCTATGCCAATAATGTTTGTTCTAGCTAAAAATGTTGAATAAACTTTACACCCTATTACGAAGCGCGCAAAGTCTCGGGTCTTAAGCCACATGTCTAAATTGTTCTTTATATAGGACATGCGGTCAAATTGACAACAAAAAAAAAATAATGTCAGGACTCAGGAGGATATAGAACAATGGAATAGTGTTTCTACCAATAGAAACAAGAGATATATGAGGTAATATTGAAAGGAAATGCAAAACAAAGAAAAATGCATAACAGCCTCTTAAATATACAACCGAAAGTTATAAAAACCCCAACTAACATAGAGAGAAGTTAAATTTGGTATAGTACAAATAAAAGGCAAGAATAACAGTTATATAAAATGTAAAGTAAATAAAAACACATATTATAAAACGAATGTCCCAAAAGTTGTCTATATGTCTGTTGAACGGATTTACATGCGGCTTTCACCAACATACATAGTGATTAAAGTTAATTAGTTATTACATAGTATTTCTCGTAACTAATATTATAAATGCGAAAGTAACTTTGTCTGTCTGTTACGCTTTCACGCCAAAACTACTGAACTGATTTGAATGAAATTTGGTACACAGTTAGTCCAGAGCCTGAGAAAGGACATAGGCTACTTTTTATAGAGTAATTTCTGCGGGAACGTACAACGCGGGTGAATCCCCGGGGCGCTGCTAGTATATAATAAAATTGTAAGTAACTAAAATAAAAAAATATCATCGAGGTAAATAATGATTATTACTAAATTGACATTTCCATAGTTCCATAGACTCTTGTGATCATAACTCAATCAAATAATTGAATTAATTCATTCTTATTAATAATTACATTTAAAATAATTCATTTTGATTATTTATTGCTAATATAATAATGAATAGATATTGGTGGTAACTAATCTAATTAAATCTTTATTTATTTATATAAAAACTTATTCATAAACGCTTTTTAACAGCATTTCAGCTATCAAATGGTTTGTCCCTTTCCGACATACGTTATTTTCCAAAGAGCGATAGAGACAAAACACTTTATAATAGTGTTTTAGTTATAGAGCGTTTTTAAATAAGCCGGGTAATCTTTATTCAAATTTATCCTCAGGGTATGGAACGGTACGGCACTCAATTGACCAATCACGAAGCATGTCATTGTCAAAATCACTTCATAACGCATCGTGATTGGTCAGTTAAGCTCCGCTTCTGATTGACTAACAGTTCGGTTCAATAACCTATCCAAACTGGCAATCTTAGATAGCAGATCGAATTTTGACGTTATTATATCGCTCGTGGTGTAGTTTGACAAAGAGACGTTAGCACATTGCGATTGTTAAGCAACGTGTAGCTCGATTACTACTTGGATTGCAGGCCGATAGTGACAATTTTATCTGAGCGCTGTCGTGCTTCGGAGCGCCAAGTTGTTTTAATCGTTGGACGATGTCGGAGGTCTTTAGGCGGTCTAAAAACTCCGACACGAGAGGTAACCACTGACCTATTCGAAATTACTTACTTTTCATGTTATTTAAAAAAAGAATATCCGGTGTTTTAGGCACCAACATTTTACATTTATTGAAAAGAGTGTTAAAACTATCTGCAATCTCAAATACCTATCCCAGATAGGTTATTAGAACTACCCATTACTCGTCAAAGGATCCTTAAGGATTGATTTATTTCCCCTCCTTACAACTCCTGTCTTTCAGGTTCCTTTTCAGTCACATTTTGCTTTTCACTCTCCGAAGGTTTCACAACTTTAATATAGTTAACGGGAATAAGCCCGGCTGTCTGTCTGTCCGTCGACGCCATTACCCAGCCGGAGTTCCAGAGGTTACCTTGCAGATGCTGGGGTGCTAGCGTTAGCACCTGGTTCGCGTTGAAACTGATCTCTTGGGGGGTAGTCGCTTGGAAATCGTGTTCGGCGACCGCACGGAGCGGGTTCTGCCATGTCGTTGGGTCGTTTACTGTGGGTAGACATTTATTTTAAATATTGTTTAATTTCCAGACTCGGAACGCCTCGGTGGTCTAGTGGTATGTGCACTCGCCTGCCAAGACAGAGATCCCGAGTCGAGTCTTCTTCTTCATCGAGTCGATGGTCAAACTGACCAATCCTGGTGTCAGTTATTGAGCCGCCAAAGGCCTCTGACATGGCTCATGTAACGACAACTATTCGTACAAAGTAATCGGGACCGACGGCTTAACGTGCCCTTCGAAGCACGAGCTGGGTCGAGTGAAAAACATGTTTCCCACTTTTCAAACATGGCTCGAGTTCCAGATCACAGTCCCGAGTCATGTTTGTAAAGTAAGAAACAAGATTCGCTCGACCCGGAAATTGAACCCGGGACCTCAATATTGGCAGGTGAGTGCATATGCCACTAGACCACCGAGGCGTCCCACTCAGGTGAAAAACAAGAAAAATCCATACTCACATCGGTCATGTATAGCGGTGGTCATAGAGCTCATCATCCTCAGTATGATGTAGGGCGCCGCGGCCACCACGCCGAAGAACAGCACCACGGGCCAGCCGGAGGCGCGCGAGCCGGCCGGGGGCGCGCGCGTTGCCGCCACCGCCTCCGACCACGCCTGCAACGACATTCAAGTAAGCTTGCTAGACACACACGGTGTGTATTGAATGAGGCTATCCATTACAAAAATATATTTTCAATAGGATTGGTAGTTCCTGAGATTCAAACAAACAGTATTTAAAACAAAAAACAAACTTAAAACCCGAAATTCCTACGGGGACGGGCACACCGCCGGGTAACACCGCGGGGCGTATGCTAGTCTAAATATAAAATCGAAGTAAAGAACCTGAGACTTCATCGAGTCGGCTTACTTTTTACATGCCAGTTACTGTAATCGTGAACGTAGTCTCACCTTGAACTCGGCCTCCGTCCTGACTCCGATCAGCACCAGGAGTCTCCGGATGAGCCAGTTGAGAGCCCGCACCACGCCCAGAGCAGACCAGAACTGAGCGAATAGCGATCGCAGCCGGCCGAAGTTCTCGGCTACACCTGAAAATTAACATGAAAAACTTGTGTTATAGGTATACTAGCAGCGGCCCGCGTTGTGCCCGTTCCCGTGGGAATTTCGGGATAAAATGTAGCCTATAGCCTTCCTCGATAAATAGACTATCTAACAGTGAAAGAATTATTCAAATCGGTTCAGTAGTTTCTGAGATTAGCGCGTTTAAACAAACAAACAAACAAACAAACAAACAAACAAAACAAACTCTTCAGCTTTATAATATTAGTATAGACTAGGTATAGAAAAGATATATACCTAAGTAGATTGAATAAAGTTAAAGACTTTTTTACGCGTAAATTTTGATACTTTTCACATAACATTATTAAGTTTGATCGAAGACTTCATGGCAAAATTTCAGTACAAATCTGGTAAAACCGCGGGGCGCAGCATGTATAAGATTTCCGCATTACAATAGTTTAAATACTTATCACTCTGTGATTGTAATACTTAAAAAAACTTGAACGACAAGAGCCAACGACCCCGATTTATTCATTCCTTCCGGGTTGGAAGTAAACAGGCGTATATTTTGTGTGTTTGTAAAGTATTGAGCGGTGTAAGGTCGAAGCGTAGTTTGACTAAGCGATTAAGACGATTTCGTGCTTCGGAGGGCACGTCAAGACGTCGGTCCCGGTTACTTTCAACGGATAGTAGTCGTTACATGAGCCATGTCAGAGGCCTTTGGCGGCTCAATAACTCTGACACCAGGATTGGTCAAGTTGACCATCCACTCGATGGAGAGGAAGACTAAGCGATGTTAGCTCATTGCGATTGTTAAGCAACGTGCAGCTCGGTCCCTATGTCGGATGCCTTTAGGCGGTTTAAAAACTTCAATACTAGGGATACATACTAACTAACAACTGTACCAAATTTCATCTAATTCAGTTCAGTGGGTTACCACAACCACTGCTGAATAGTATCTTTTGGCTGCGTTTCCAGAGATGCAGAGCGGTCTGGCATAGCTGTCTTAGACAGCTAGTGTACTAGACAGCCTGTCAGCCGGTTTATCCACGGTTACCATCGACTCGCAGAAAAAATACTGTAATTAAGGTAAGGACTGTCACCTAAGATAGCTCTGAAGGAGCTGGTTAGCGCGAAGAAGGTGTTCTCCAGCATCATGGCGACGCTGCCCACCGCCGTCACCAGGCTCTGGATGGAGTCGAACGCGGGCCGCGAGTTCTCCTCCGCCAGCTGGATGAACCTGGAGCAAAGGACAAATTCACTCACGGTTAATTAGACCCAAAGTAAGCTAAACTAACTATAATTAGTTAAAAATAATGAACATTGTTATTGATAACTACTCTAACAAGTAAAAAACAACTTGTTATTATATTACAACTAGCAGCACCCCGCGGGAACCCGTTCCCGCAGAAATTTCTTTTATAGTAAGAAACTTAGAAACTTTACCTCTTTATAATATTAGTAAAGCCTCATAGTGTTACCCACATTGTACTCATCCACAGGAAATTGGGTTAAAAATGTTTCCTGTATTATTCTATAAACTGCAATATAGGTAAACTAAGTGGTAAATTTATCCTGTAGAAATTATAAAACATAAAAATGCAGAAAACCATATGTACTAAAAATGTTTAATTTATCCATGACAATTGCTATTCTTATAAAATGAGAAATTGTTGTAATAATCTCTCTTTATCTTATTTATATCAGATAAATACCATCGACTATCAGATGACAAATATTTATAGAAATAATCTTTTAAATCAGTCTTTCATGTTTATCCTTTCTTATAATATTTATTGTAATTTAAATTATGTTACTGAATGTATAAAAGCTAGATATTGGAATATGTTTCCTAGGCTATTCCAGATTGGAATGGGTACAACCTAGGATAAACCGCGGAGCACTGCTAGTTAATAATATTTATACAAATACTAAAATATAAATAACTATAATTACCTGCTCTCAACATCACCATAAGGCCTATTATTATACCCATAGGGGTTCATTCCCATTCCCATACCCCCCATGCCCCCCATACCGTACCCCCCACCGTAGCCTCCATATCCCCCTAACCCTCCATAAGACCCCATACCCATACCACCCATACCGTAACCCATGCCACCGTAACCATAACCCTGGTTCATCCCGCCATATGCTTGCATGGCCATATTTGACATGTCTGGTCTTTGGGGCAGCATGGGAGGGCTTGGAGCGACTACGGGAGTTTGGGAAGTCGATGGAACACTACGAAAAGATGTCACACCGCTTGCATTGGGTGTGACTCCAGTGTTCGCTAGTTCGTGGTCAGCAGACGCGACGAATTGATTTGGTTCACTCATTGTTCTATTATTAGTTTTGTGTACTTTGTGCTAAGTATTACGCCATTCGCGAATTGTTATCACTGCACATTATAGACGGGGCACTGGAGATAATCCGAGACGTAACACGTTGATCACACACAACTACCTACGCGAGATCCAATCGCAAGATTATTAAAAGAACGATTATTTTTTACGATCAGCCAAAGTTCACAACTTCACAACAATTCAATAAACTTGAATTGAATGAATAAATAAATTTATGTAAACATTTTTCGCTAAGCATAAATTAATTATATTTCAAGGGGTTCCGCATTAGCCTATAAAATTTGAGGGAAGGCATAAATGTTGGCAATCATAATATTTGATTAGATAACATTATGCAATGTATAGGTTTTTAATTTATGTATCGATTTTAACAAATAATGAGGTTTTATTCGCTGATTTTAATTTGACTAAATAACATTGAAATCATTTTTCCGGCTTTTTTATACTGCAACGGATCTCTATAGCTAGCCCCAAAAACAGCTGATTAATTTGACATTGATGACATTGACAACAATTTAATTGACGGTAGCAGTTAAAGTCAGTCAGAAACATAGTACAGATAACTATATCTAGCTTGTGAATTGGAATGCGAGATTTCTTCATATAAAGGACTTTATAAGCCAAATAGAAAATATCTACAATCTTATTATGTGCGGTTACAGGATTTACAGGATGCGAAAATCACAGTAAATTCAACATCAAATTCTATAATCAACTTAGTCTATGGTTAGAAATTGTTTCGCTTTGATTGATGAGTGAGCGAGCGCGAGCTGAGCTGAGATGAAAAATTGTCTATGAAAATTGTATTGAATTTGTATGGGTGTCAAACAAACCAATTTAAGTTTTATGAATTTTTGTTGTTTTTCTTCCGTGATTTGGTGTTTTAATGGTTGTGAGGTTTATAGTTAGAAGCCAACAATAGGAATTAAAATTTACAGTAAGTTACAGTCAATCGATTCTATAATTTCACGTAAAATAGTCTGAAATTTAATTGGTATCTTTGTTTTGCATGTTTGGTGATGTTTATCATGTCCCATGTAAATAAATACCTAATTTTCCTATACTATCATTCAGAAAGCACCATTAAACAACTGGGTTTTACGTTATTATTTTGTAGAAGTGCATTAAAATGCTATTTTTCTAAGGCATTGAGTAACTCTGGGCCATGCCTATTGACCGGTTTTCAGAGGTCAATAACTAACGGAATTCACCAAATTGGAGTCAAATAGCCTGTTGTCAATGCAGAGCGTTCTATTTACTTTCATTTGAACTTGGAATTCATTTTCCCGCTTTTAATTGCCCAAAGTGGCTATGCAATGTAACATAGGTGCATGTATTTATTCATAACATTAGTGGTATGTGGCGGTGATATTGTTATTGCATTGTAATTTATTGTTTGTGCTTTATATTTAATTTGTAGTAGGAAATTATGATCATGAAGTGTATGTTTCTTTCTACTTTTAAGATGTTGCCATAACAAATTCCTTTCTAGATTAATGTTCATAGAGGTCTAGTTTGATAATTCAGAAGATACTGTAGAAGTTTTATGATCATTTAAATTACTGATGTATGCTCATGACTTATGGCCCTTATAAATTAGTAATTAAGCCAATTTAAGTCTTGCTCTTCAATATGTACCAAGAATATTTATTACTTTATTATGAATCACTGTACTGCAGGGCTACAACTTATCTTGACATGACAAAGCCTAGTTTGCAGTTTTTAAATAAAAATATTGACTAACTGTATAATATCATCATTATAAAAAACCCTTTTTCTCATTAATATTGTAATTAAACAAACCCTTTTTCTCATTTCTAATTCATATTTTAATTATTTTATCTAGATATGTGACGTCATTTTTAAATGACACTTGGTGATGAGACTCAAAATTCCTATTCTCTTTATAATCCAGTCAACTTAAGCCAAAATATAAGACTACTCTGACCGAAGTAATAAAAAATAAAAATATTTACAAGGAAAATCACAGGTTATAGGCTATTTTTCATCCCGAAATTCCCACGGGAATGGGCACAACGCGAGTAAAACCGCGGGGCGCTGCTAGTAAGTAATAAATAAATAAAGAAATAAAGATGAGAGAAGGTTACTCTTCTCTCATCTTTTGCCACTTGTGACTTTTTGGACCAGATAATGTATGGCACTACCTGTAGACCTGTCTAAAAGACAGATTCATTTTGGATTTACTGCTTGGGGCCATTGGTAACAGTGGAATCATACTAACTAATGCCTGGTACATTCAAAAGAGCCTTTTTGGGACCAAAACTGAATAAAAATATTTGACTTTGATGTTGAAAACACAAATATTTACAAACTAGCAGCGCCCCGCGGTTTTACCCGCGTTGTACCCGTTCCCGTAGGAATTTCGGGATGAAAAATAGCCTATAACCTTCCCGTTGAATGTGGCTATCTATTACAAAAAGAATTATTCAAATCGGTTCAGTAGTTTCTGAGATTAGCGCGTTTAAACAAACAAACAAACAAACAAAACAAACTCTTCAGCTTTATAATATTAGTATAGATAAGTGAGTTTGGTCACACTGTCTAAATAAAAAATCCATCACATACAATACATATTTTTATTTACATATTTATATTTACTAAACTTCATAAAATACTTAAATTTACGTTATTTTGAGAAAAAACGGAATAAAATAATGTAGTTACTGAAACTTGTCCCGCACAATGGTTCCGTTTAGTTCCCGCGGCGGCCGGAAGATGGCGACAGTGGTTCCCGCCGGAAACTACCGCGACAGACTTGTGCTGAATAAAAGTTGTTTCGATGTCGCTGAATATTTTAGTTTTTCTGTTTCATTATGTGGTATGTTTCAAATAGTAGTTTTTGTGCATACAGTTGGAATTTGCAGACAATGCTTATTTTTGCACATTAACTGTTGCCCACGGCTGTGCCCGCATGGTACACATTCCCGACGGGATTTGTGTGTGCAAAATTGCCCATTTTCTTTGCTGTTTATAGTCCACCTCTATGCCAAATTTCCCCAAAAATGAATACTAAATAAATCAGTGGCTTACACAAGTAATTTTTTTAAATAGAATGTAGAGCCAATTTTTGCACTGGAATCTTCAATCTTAAAGCCCTGAAAATCTTCAA
Organism: Cyclophora punctaria; assembly: GCA_951394245.1. Lineage (NCBI taxonomy): Eukaryota > Metazoa > Arthropoda > Insecta > Lepidoptera > Geometridae > Cyclophora > Cyclophora punctaria. Next base: position 3,583,920 of record OX596192.1, on the reverse strand, counting down.
TCTTAAAGCCTTAAAAGAAGAAAATTTTACAGGATTCTTTACTTTTTTAAATGTTACTCAACAATCGAGAATTATGGCGGGAATGAGAGGCCTTTGCCCAACAGTGGGCCGATACAGGCTAACAGAAACAGTAACAGTAACAATTTGTGGCAATAAATGATTATTTTATTTGTTTAACAGTGAACAATTACAAATCAATTTATTATTATTATTCGCCACGTCACTTTATACATGGCTTCTCAAGTTATCATTCCATCACACCCACACTAATGTATTGCAACTTCATGCGCTGTGCCCACACAATATCGGTTTTAAACGTATTTAGATAAATGTGTCTCGTAAAAACGTTAAATGTTTTAAGTGCAAGGAATTTTGTAAAGTCAAAATTAAGTCCATTTTGAGTTTACAAAATTCCTTTCACTTTTTCCTTTACGCGTTATGAAGTATCATGTATTTTCCTTATCAAAATATGTAGCTTGTTAGTATAGTTAGTTTACTTAAAATATCTTATTGAATAGGTGAATGGAACTGCATTAATATATAAATACAAATACTTAGTTAAAATTGTAACCAATTATATAAATACTTAGTTAAAATTGTAACCAATACAGTTTTCCAAGAATAGATGATGCAAATAGGAGCTTAGCTGAATCCAAAAAACTAAAATTCATTCACGTCTTTGTTTTATAAATGTTGTCGTAATATTGTAAAACTCGTTCGTTTATAATCTAACTAGTCCGATTATAGCTTTATAGCTATAATTTTACAGTCTGATATCCAATAGACAAATATTAACTAAAATTACGCTTTAAATTGTTAACGGTTTGCACAATAATAGGAATAAGAATAAAACAAATGTATTGCCACGAACATAATTCTGAATCGAACTAGTTGGATTATAAACCAACGGAGTTGACAATTTTCCTGTGACATATAGGTACGAAGTGTATATATTTTCGTGTACCATCTACACAAAGATGAAACTTCTCACAATCTTCTCATAACCTCAAACAAAATACTCTGAACTTAAGAACGAAACTTCTCATAATCTCATACTTCTCACAAACTCAAACAAAATACTCTCAACTTATCTCCACTGCAGTTAGAAGCTGTTATTCACTTGTTTTCAAGCTGTAATCGATTTTACAAGCTGCATTGGAGTCTGTTTCATGCCATTTCCCTTACTTCCGATATAACTGGGTCACGGAGACACAGGGTTGCCATCCTTTTGAAAAACAAGACGGGAATTTTAATTCTATGCATTTTGAATTGATACTCCGTTCTTGGATTCACTTCAATTTTCATTATACATCTTTATCAGACGTTTCGGCTGCTTTCCAGAAACCGCGGTCACAAGACCAAAATCGTTGTATTAACCTACCAACACACATGGTTAAAGCAAATGATTAAAAACCAAGTAAACCAAGTTATTGGGGAGAAATTATACATCGAGTAAATCACTTTTTTTGGGGAGAATTGCGCAATTTGGGGAGACTGAGAAGACATTGAAGTGTCTTAGTTCATATTATGTGTTGAAATCGCGTAAGCTTAATAAAATTAGTGAGGACGATCAACAAAATCAGGAGAAATAGAAGCGGGTGGCAACCCTGGAGAGACATGCATTGTTGTGTTGCAGGAGTGTAGACCTATGTTGTGGGCATTGATTAAAATGTCGCTTAGATTCTGAATGGGCCATACTTGTCGTGTTGTAGGTAGATGTAGATGTTATAAATAAGTTATTGTTGTTATTTTCTCACTGTACTGATGCTATCAGTGAGAGGAGAGGCCATTTTAATAGCCTAACTAGCAGCGCCCCGCGATTTTACACGCTTTGTGCCCTTTCCCGTTTTGACAAGCCTGTTGGCACAGTGGCAGTGAGAGCGCTTACTGTGTCGGGGGTTGCGGGTTCGATCCCCGCCCGGAGTCAACAATATGTGAAGACATAGTTGTTGGCGACGACGACGTCTGGGTGTCAATTATATATTCTTATAAAGTATTTGTGTATGTATAAGTAGTAGTATCAGTGAGTTAGATTCCATAACACAAGCTTAGAGCTTACTTTGGGTCTAATTAACCGTGTGTGAATTTGTCCAAGTATTTATTTATTATTATATTATTATAATTTTGGGATTTTTTAAACATATTAACCTTCCTCTTGAATCACGCTATCTATTAAAAAAAAACGCATCAAAATCCGTTGCTTAGTTTTAAAGATCTAAGCATACATAGGGACAGACAGACAGTGGAAAGCGACTTTGTTGTAACCATGTAGTGATAAATACTACAACAATTACTTTTAACCGCCTTATTCATAAACAGTGTTTTAATGTTTTTTGTCTCTTTCGCTCTTTGGCAAATAGTGTATGTCGGAAAGGGACAAACTAGTTGATAGCTAAAATGCTGTCAATACGCTTTTATGAATAAGACCCTTAGGATTTAGGTTTCCTGGATCTACTAACTGGATCGAGGAAGCATGTTGCTTAACTTGAAATAAAGCTTAGTATTTTGTTTAGTTTATCACTAACCTATATTAGCCAACTAAATATTTCTAACTAAATCCTTTTTTTCCAGGTGTCACACGTTCGGTTCCCGTAATTTTCGAGTTGGTAAGTACATTGCTTTACTATGCCTTTTTAGTAATTGAAAAATAATAAAATAAATCCTCATTTCCAGATTGCTCCCGAAATTATATCATCCTTCCTTCCCTGACTCCTCAACAGTTATCCTATATGAAGACCTAATTCCCTTAATTCCTTTGAAATCATATATTATCTATAGTACCTAATTTATTTATTGCTGTTCTTTAGTCTGTTACGAGAGAATGTACGAGTATGTTTAATTTCAATAAATTTATGGTGGAATCTATTTTTATTGAACCTAACTAATATATTATGTTTAAGTATGTTCAGTTTCATGTATTATAAGGCACCATTCAGCGGTCGACCGCAGACTGCAACCGCAAGGGGTGCACGATCGAAATAAACCTCTCATTTTTACACAGTATGAGAAAAAATTGTCGAATAAAAGCGACATGAATGGCATCTATACTAATATTATAAAGCTGAAGAGTTTGTTTTGTTTGTTTGTTTGTTTGTTTGTTTAAACGCGCTAATCTCAGAAACTACTGAACCGATTTGAATAATTCTTTCACTGTTAGATAGTCTATTTATCGAGGAAGGCTATAGGCTACATTTTATCCCGAAATTCCCACGGGAACGGGCACAACGCGGGTAAAACCGCGGGGCGCTGCTAGTGTTACATATAAGGCCTTTAGGCGGTCTAAAAACTCCGATACCAAGTAGGGCTACGTATCTCTTCATTACATCATCTCTACACTCTTGCCGTTACTACAAACCATAGACATATTAAACCTCTACACTTGGCTTCGTAAAACATCCCCATTATCGCATGGGGGTTGAAATGAGTGTTGTCGGTGACGCGTGCCCAAGTGCCGCCCCTCGGAGCCCTATGTGGGTCACTCGGCCACCCGCCGGGCTCCCGTCTAGACAGAAATAGTTGGTTGAATTCTATAATACAAGTTTTGAGATAAGTTTGGGTCTGATTAACCGTGTGTTACATTATATGCCCTGTAAATATTGCCCTGGTTTGTTCAAAATTACATATGTATTTCTCTTTTTGTCCCTTTTCCATAATGACCCATGCTTTCAAATAGCCCTTTTATAATGCCCTCTTTCCAAATGTCCATTTTCTCAAAATGACTATATCAATCTACACTAATATTATAAAGAGGAAAACTTTATTTGTTTGGTTGTAATGAATAGGCTCAAAAACTACTGAACCGTTTTTAAAAATTCTTTCACCATTCGAAAGCTACATTATCCACGAGTAACATAGGCTATTTTTCATCCCGAAATTCCACAGGAATGGACACAACGTGGGTAAAACCGCGAAGCGCTGCTAGTAATAAATAAATAAACAAATATACCCGGACAGATTCACACACGGTTAATTAGACACAAACCAAACTCTAAGCTTGTAATATAGAATCTAACTAACTGATACTACTACATATACATACACAAATCTATACTAATATTATAAAGCTGAAGAGTTTGTTTTGTTTGTTTGTTTGTTTGTTTGTTTGTTTGTTTAAACGCGCTAATCTCAGAAACTACTGAACCGATTTGAAAAATTCTTTTTGTAATGGATAGCCACATTCAACGGGAAGGTTATAGACTACTTTTCATTCCGAAATTCCCACGGGAACGGGAACAACGCGGGTAATACCGCGGGGCGCTGCTAGTACTTTATAAGAATTCATAAATTCCTTCTTAAAAACTTCGAGAAAATGTAAAATGTCCCTTCACTAGCGCCAGTGCTGTAAAGAATCTGAGTCAACTAATGTAAAACCCCGTATCACTATAATAGTAGGTATAATATAGTGCAGAATTTATCATGAGTCGGACAGTTGTCGCCGACCCACTAATACATGTATAGTAATATAAGAGGTATTTGTGCGTTTTGTTTCAATGTTAATCTCAAAAACTACCATTCCGATTCGAATAATTCTTTTTGTAATAGATAGCCACATTCAACACGAAGCTTATAGACGATTTTCATCCCGTAATTCCTACGGGAACGGGCACAACGCGGGTAAAACCGCGGGCGCTACTACTAGGAGCTAATTTGACATACCTACCGTTGACCCACGCAATCAGAATGACCCAATAACAAGCACTGGGTGTTTGCGGTTCATTAGCTTTATAATGTTTTGCACGGATTAGTCTTGTCTTGTTGATTTTTTTATGCGCTACGCTTTAAATCTGAAGGCTATAAGTTCCGATTGTTAACCAACGGCGACGATTTTCCACGCGCTGTACCAATTTCTATGGAAATTCAGGATGAAAGTAACCTGTCACTTTTGCAACCCTCTGTAACCTTTTACATGAAGATGGCTATCATATATAACGACTAGCCACGCCCCGCGGTATTACCGGCGATGTACCCGTTCCCGCGGGAATTTCGGGATAAAATGTATCCCATGTGTTATTCTGATGTATAACCTATATTACTGTAAAGTTTCATGCAAATCCGTCCTGTAGTTTTTTCATAAAAGAGTAACAAACTTACATACATACAACTCGCATTTATAATATTAAGTACGCTAGGATGATTTGTTGTATATAGGAGAGGCAGTTCTAGACTTAAATTGATCTAGAACTCTTTAAATGCCTACTACTACATACATCTGCGGACGAGATATTCAAACAACACTCAATATTATCGTCCACTCTCCTTGTCCGGCGATGCGTGAGCGCCGAATCAAAACAATTACACATCCGGCCATAGATTACACACGGTAATCCGTACACGGTGATCATTCGATCGGCGCACGCGCATACGTCATCGATTATCAGACACTAACAGCGCTCCGCAGTTCTACCCATAGACATAGTGAGTAGGTATTAGCTTGTAATGTCCTACTGCTGGACAAAAGCCTCTCATCTCACCGAAGATAGTACAGTGAGGAGGATTAGGCGTAATCACCACGCTTGCCTAATGCGTGTTGGTGATCTCAAACTCGAGCCATGTTCGAAAAGTAGGAAATATGTTTTCGTTCGACCCGGGAATTGAACCCAGGACCTCAGTCTTGGCACATGAGTGCACATACCACTAGACCACCGAGGTTAGTTCGATATACCGGTGTCAAATCAACGGTTGTTGTTCAGGGCGGATCCAATCTGAGTGACGAAGGCTGTTCGCCTGGGCGGATCGAATCTAGTGACGAATCGTGACTTATGACCGGGGCTGTCGTGACGGTGTTCATTAGACTAGAGCCAATATAGTTAATAGGCCTGTTCGATCTTTGCTCATTTTTAACTAAAGGGTAGATAAATTGTGTTTGCCATCCGCTTTTTCTGCGACTGCCGTCGTTTGAAATCGGTGGTGGAGGCACCCCCCCCCCCCCCCCCCCCCGCCCGCCCGCCCTCGCATCATCCTTGCCTGCGCGGGCGCGCATCACCAGTGTCCTTGGACGACCGCCCTGATTCGGTCGTGATCTCATCCTTGAGCTGCTATCCGTGATAGCCAGGATTACGAATTTCATACATATTCCTGCCGTGCAGACAATATTGTGTGTGTGAGACGTTCTCGCAAACAGTGCTGTGCCATTTTCGATACCTAGCTGGTGTTTGGACTTTACAACGCTGCTCCATCATCTCCACGCCATCCAGAAACCTCTGTGCCGATCCATCTTTACAGACGACGTGTGGAAGCAATAAGGTTGGTGGTGGACTTGATTTATCTACTTTTGTGAGCAAAGATCTTTTCCAAATTCTAGTGGGTATATCGTTTATGTACAGGCTTAAATTTTACATACTTAGGTCCTTCGAATCTTCCCAGCCCTAACAGACTCCACATTTTGGTCCTTCGAGCCGGATAATTTAACCTTAGTAAATCTCATACTGAATTTCATACTCAAGTTCTTCTATCCACGTTGGTTAGTTAGGACGCCATTTTGAATGAACCACGTTGCCGTGTAACCAATTTATTCAATTTGTGCATACAAGCCGTGCTTGTTTCTTAATTAAATATTTACATTTGTCTTAGTTTCACAACTGTTTAGGTTTTCAAAATGCCTAATTCTGATGAAAAAGCCTCTGACAAAGCTCCCTCCAAAAAGGAGTTAGAAATTGCTCGCTACATTAATAAAGCCATTGCTAAAAGGCAACGTATTTATTCTCAACTTCAGCAAATATTTGATTTATCAAATAAAATTGATACCCAATCGGATGTTAAAATTATGTTCCTCTTGCGTGCCTCAGAGATTGATTCATTACGCGATTCATTTGAAAGCACGTGCATGGAAATTTATGATTTGAAATTGACTTTAGATCCCGATGCGCAATTCAATGACAGCGATCTAAAGGCCTTCGATGACCTGTACTTTCGCATAAAGCTGTGTAAATCAAAGCACGCTTCCAAAATGGCGGACGTTCCTCCATGCGCTAAAGATAATTCTAACGCCGAAGTACGGCCGCGTTTACCCAAATTAGAATTGTTCACGTTTGATGGGAATATTGAAAGTTTCACAACATTTTATGAAACATTTTGCTCTTTGGTGCACAATCAAAGAGGTATCTCCAATATAGACAAATTTCATTATTTGCTGTCGTGTACAAAAGGTTCCGCACTCAGCATCGTCAAAAGTGTGCCTATAACATCGAGTAATTACGAAGTGGTATGGCAGTCATTGCTTGATAAATATCAGGACAATAGAATGCTAGTAGGTAAATATCTAGATAAAATGTTGAATTTTCCCGCGTTAAAAACTGAGTCACCTTCCAATTTAAATAATTTTATTGAGACTTTTGATCATTCATATCGCGCAATAAATGCTCTCAACATCGATAATTTATCTAGCTATGTACTTTGTCATATAGCATTGAAAGGGCTAGACCCTAATACCCGAAAGACGTTCGAACAAAGCATTGACCAAAAAACTATACCTACTTACGAACAGCTGATGTCTCACGTACATAACCATATTAAAATCTTGGAACATTCGCAATCTAGTTCTACTGTTTCGCAAAATAGGAATTCTACACCTAACGCTAATTCAAACAAAAGAACGAGTGAGAATTACATAAGAAAAACCTTTTCTTCACAGACGCAATCTGTAAATAACAAACCGGTTTGTTTACACTGTGGCCAAAATCATATGATTTTTCGCTGTGAACAATTCCGTGAATTGACACCCGCGAACCGACTCAGCCGTGCTGATCATTTAAAATTGTGCCACAACTGCCTCAAACAAAATCATTCGTCTGCCGATTGTCGTAGTCAGTTCAAATGCTTTGCTTGTAATCAGCGCCATCATGCGTTATTGCATCTAGATACCGTAATTAATACTATCGATGCACGATCTATAGATACACATAGTGCGCACGCGCATACGAAGCTATCATTCTCGAACGTAAACAATATAAAGAACTATATGGTTCTACTTGGTACTGCTATAGTTAATGTTATTGACTCGTTTGGTAATTCGCAAGCTTGCCGTGTTCTTATCGATTCAGGCGCTCAATCGAACTTTATTACAATGGAATGTTTAGAACGATTAGGATTGTCACGACAAAAATGTCCGTATAATATTTTCGGCTTAGCCGGTAACAGCGTGAAGAATTTTGGCATGACCTCATGTACCATTAAACCGAGACACTCCGAAAATCCGACGTTTAAAATCGATGCTATTATTTTGCAAAAAATTACTTCCGACTTACCTTCGGTGGAAATTTCCGAAGAAGTTTCCCACCATTATAAAACCCTTTTGATCCCTCATTTTATAAAAAATCCCCTGTTGATATTATTCTCGCAGGTGACATATTCCCTGACATCTACGACGGGAACAAAATAATCGTGAGCCCCACACTACCCGTAGCACTAGGTAGTGTTTTCGGGTTCGTATTGTGTGGAAGGATGGAAGTACCGTGTACTTCCGATGATGTCACTAACATTGCAACATTATCTTGCAATTTAGTGTCGTACACCAATGACAGTGACACCATCAATGCATCATTAAAATCTTTTTGGGAATTAGAGGAGTCGCCGTGCGACAACCCTAAGCTCAGCCCACACGATGAATTAGCCGAGGAGATTTTTTCTAAGCAGCACTATAGGGACGAGGATGGTAGGTACGTATCACCTATTCTGCTCGACCCGAACCGTGCTGCCCTCGGTGAATCACGTAGCCAAGCCGTGCGAAGGCTACACCATTTGGAGCGACGTTTCGCTCGAGCCCCTGAGTTGCGTACTCCTTATGTTGAGTTCATGCGCGAGTATGAAAACCTCGGACATATGCGACCATACACCGGCACAGAGCCGAGTAAGTACACAATTCCACACCACTGTGTGGTAAAAAGCTCAAGTACTACTACGCCCGTGCGAGTGGTATTCGATGGTTCAGCGGTCACTTCGAATGGCGTGTCATTAAATGACACATTGCTCACAGGTAGGAAGCTTCATCACGATATTTTAAAAATTATTTTCAATTTCCGCCTGTATGATATTTGCCTAACAGCTGATATAGCTAAATTTTATAGAATGATATCTATAATTCCCGAGGACCGCTGTTATCAACACATTCTTTGGAGGGAATCTCCCTCTGAAGAAATCAAAACGTACGAACTTCTCACGAATACCTACGGTTTGCGCTCATCTGGTTACGTAGCTGTGCGCTCTTTGCAGCAGTTAGCTCAAGATGAAGGTAAAAATTACCCTCACGCTGCTAAGGTTTTAATGGAAGGTTTTTTTGTCGACGACCTGTTGTGGTCTACACAGGACCTCGCCGAGGCCTGTACGTTACAGGATGAGCTCGTGGCTCTATTGAAACTCGGCCGCTTTGACCTGCGCAAATGGGCGAGTAACTCCCCTGAGTTACTCGCAAGAATTGACGCTGAGCAATCCGTCGCTATAAACTTTGGTGACAACACCGTGTGTTCTTCACTAAAGGTACTAGGACTGAAATGGCTGCCCTCTGATGATTGTTTTTCATTCGACTACAACATGACGGACGATACCTACACTAAACGATCGGTGCTAAAACTTCTTGCAAGTATTTTCGATCCTGTTGGATTTCTATCTCCCTGCACATTTCTCGCTAAATGTATAATGCAAGACTTGTGGAAACTTAGTCTTGGTTGGGACGAGTCCCTCCCAACTCAATTGCGGGAAAAATGGTCAATGTATATAACATCATTATCGAGTCTCTCGTCTATAAAAATCGAACGGCACTTGCTTATGCCGAAATTCTGTGAGGTACATTTAATTGCATTTTGTGACGCATCAACCCGTGGTTATGCGGCATGTGTTTACGCTCGAAGTGTCGACCCAAATAATAAGGTGAAAACCAGACTACTTATCAGTAAAGGTAAAGTCGCACCGATCAAACCTCTTACGATTCCACGACTCGAACTTATGTCAGCTGTTTTGTTATCTAAATTAATTTTATTCATTCAAAAAAATATAAATAATATAAACTTTCAAGTAACGGCTTTGACCGATTCCAGTGTTGCACTCGCTTGGTTACAAACACCTCCTTACAAACTTCAAACCTTTGTGTCTAATCGTGTCACTCAAGTAGTGGAGGTAGTTCCGTCGAATAGCTGGTATCACGTGAGAAGCGAAAACAATGCCGCTGACATTTGTTCGCGTGGCGCCATGCCGACTCAGCTCGTAGCTGATTACGAGCAATGGCTTCACGGACCAGATTGGTTGGCTGATGACGTTCATCAGTGGCCAATCAGTCCGTTTTACATAAAAGATGACTCGGAAATATTAGAGTTAAAATCAAATAATGATACTTTCTCCTGTCTATCTCAAACATTAACTGACGATTTTTCAAAAACGTTTTTTGAAAGGTATTCCTCATTCACGAAACTTCAACGTGTTCTTGCATGGTGTTTACGATTTGTAAAAAACTGCAGACTCACAAAAAATGAACGTTTGTTTGGACCCTTATCAATTGGCGAGTTGAATGTGTCGCACGATCTTATAATTAAACTTACACAAAATACCTATTTTCGTGACGAAATAGATAAACTTAAAAATAACAAATATGTTCCGTCGTTACGGAAGTTAGCACCCTTCGTCGATTCCCATGATTTCCTCAGGGTGGGGGGTAGGTTATCCCAAGCTAAACTACCTTACAATAGCAAACATCCTCTGCTATTGCCTAAAAAATGTCACGTAACTTTTCTAATAATCAATTATCTTCACGTCATGTACCTACATGTAGGACCTCGCTCATTACAAGGTATATTGTGTAAACGTTATTGGATAATTTCCGCGCGCAATGTAATCCGTAGTGTGTTGTCGAAATGCATCGTATGCTTTAAATGCAACCCTACATCGATTCAACCCCATATGGGTACTTTACCCGCCGAAAGATTGATACCTAACAAGGTTTTTGATCATGTCGGTTGTGACTTAGGTGGTCCGTTCCTCATTAAATCGAGTAATAAACGCAACACAAAGGTTCTAAAATGCTACATGTGCCTTTTTGTGTGCTTTTCCACAAAGGCCGTGCATATTGAAGTCTTAAGCGATTTATCAGCTGATTGTTTTCTAGCTACACTTGATAGGTTTGTAGCGCGACGCGGCCTATGCTCGTGCCTACATTCAGATAACGGTACAAATTTTGTCGCCGCTGCAAAACATTTGAAGAATGTGGTAATCTTTTTTAATAAATATAATGACCCGATTGCTGAAGGCTGTGCTTCTCGGTCTATTGATTGGAAAAATATTCCACCTACAGCTGCGTCGATGGGCGGACTGTGGGAAGCCGGGATTAAGTCAGCCAAGCGTCATCTTCTTCAGGCAGTAGGAAATAAGGTGCTCACATACGAGGAGCTCACTACTGTCTTTTGTAAAATCGAAGCAGTGTTAAATTCACGTCCTCTGTGTCCATTGTCTAACAGTCCCGATGAGTTTGAAACATTAACACCGGGTCATTTTTTAATAGGTCAAAGCTTACTCGCCGTACCCGAGTACAATGTTGAAGACGTGAGTGTGAACCGGCTGTCACGTTGGCAATACGTTCAAAGGATTTCCCAAACGTTTTGGAAAAAATGGTCCGATGACTACCTACATACATTGCAACAAAGAGCAAAGTGGCACACACATTCTCCAAATCTCATGGTTGGCGATTTAGTTCTCATTAGATCTGATCTAACTCGCCCACTCAATTGGGTTTGGGCCAAGGTAGAACGTGTTCATAATGGTCCTGATGGGGTAGTTCGTGTTTTAACTTTGAGGACGCAAAAGGGACTATTAAAGAGACCGGTAAATAAAATCTGTCCTTTTCCTTATTCGAATTGATAAGTTCATAAACTATACTAAATAAATCTTATTCATCTTATCATATTTACTTATGTAGCATCTTATTATATTTACTTATGTATAATTAGTAATTACTTATAAAAAAAAATATATTTAGGTACACTATTCTGCCTATTAGCAACATTTCCATTGCCGTAGAAATTTCTTTCTTATTTCATGTACATTTATCTACTGGAAATTATCATGATAATTTCGGTGGGGGGAATGTTCGATCTTTGCTCATTTTTAACTAAAGGGTAGATAAATTGTGTTTGCCATCCGCTTTTTCTGCGACTGCCGTCGTTTGAAATCGGTGGTGGAGGCACCCCCCCCCGCCCGCCCTCGCATCATCCTTGCCTGCGCGGGCGCGCATCACCAGTGTCCTTGGACGACCGCCCTGATTCGGTCGTGATCTCATCCTTGAGCTGCTATCCGTGATAGCCAGGATTACGAATTTCATACATATTCCTGCCGTGCAGACAATATTGTGTGTGTGAGACGTTCTCGCAAACAGTGCTGTGCCATTTTCGATACCTAGCTGGTGTTTGGACTTTACAACGCTGCTCCATCATCTCCACGCCATCCAGAAACCTCTGTGCCGATCCATCTTTACAGACGACGTGTGGAAGCAATAAGGTTGGTGGTGGACTTGATTTATCTACTTTTGTGAGCAAAGATCTTTTCCAAATTCTAGTGGGTATATCGTTTATGTACAGGCTTAAATTTTACATACTTAGGTCCTTCGAATCTTCCCAGCCCTAACAGACTCCACAAGGCCTCCATATTAGAAAGTGGAGACAGTTCGGAAAGTTACAGACATCCTGTTCCCCGTAGCACCCTTTACTGTAGGATGTTAGTCATTTATTCAATTCAGTGTTTTATGCGTGATGCGTTTAGGCTGCTCTTTATAGGGACCTACGGAAACAGTTAAACCTCGGGAAACAGCTAGTGTTCATATTAATAGTATTAGTAAAAAAAAGAATTCGCCTGTAATGTCCCACCCACAAAGGCCTCTCATCTCACTGAAGATATCAGTACAGTGAGGAGGATTAGGCGTAATCACCACGCTTGCCTAATGCGGGTTGGTGATCGCAATAATAGTATAGTATTCATTTTCAAATACACTCGTTTTTCCTAGTTTTTCTATCCTTCTGTACCAATCTATACTAATATTATAAAGCTGAAGAGTTTGTTTGTTTTGTTTGTTTGTTTGTTTGTTTGTTTGTTTGTTTGTTTAAACGCGCTAATCTCAGAAACTACTGAACCGATTTGAAAAATTCTTTTTGTAATGGATAGCCACATTCAACGGGAAGGTTATAGGCTATTTTTCATCCCGAAATTCCCACGGGAACGGGAACAACGCGGGTAATACCGCGGGGCGCTGCTAGTTTTATTAATAGTTAAAGTTTCTAACTTTGTTAGTTTGTAACGGCTAATCAGAAATTACAAATCCTTCTTTTTGTAATGTATCTATAGCCACATCCAACGGGATGGTCATAGTCTATTTTCATCCACAATGCGAGTAAAACCGCGGGGCGTTGATAGTTTTAAAATAACCTTATGAGTATAAAAATCTCTCATCATTTTTAAAACTGTTGGACTGTCAATAGCGGTTCAGACCGGCTGTATCCATTTCGATGGCATCTAATCTTGGTTGTTTATCGTATTGTTGTAAGGAGCGGATGACTCGATCGGCTGTGCGTTTAATAATATTATAGCTTTAGGTGTGTCCGGCGGTTTGTTGATGTTAAATCTACACTTCTACACTAATATTATAAAGAGGAAAACTTTGTTTGTTTGCGCCCCGCGGTTTTACCCGCGTTATGTCCATTCCTGTGGGAATTTCTGGATGAAAAATAGCCTATGTTACTCGTGGATAATGTAGCTTTCGAATGGTGAAAGAATTTTTATAAACGGTCCAGTAGTTTTTGAGCCTATTCATTACAAACAAACAAAGTTTTCTTCTTTATAATATTAGTGTAGAAGTGTAGATGAGTATTAGGACTTTGCTATGTTTCATCTCGATCCCTCGCCGTTATATCTTCATTAACTGAAGCGGACACCTCACTAATAAACACTACATTTCTCCATTCATTCGCCTTTTCACCTGGGAACCAAATTACGGTATTCCTAGCGAAATGGCGGGAACAGCGGTTCTCACGGCATACAAAAGCATTTAGTGGAACGGCACAGTTGCAATGAACGGATTACAGAATTACGCGAATAAAACCTTTTATTTGTCAAACTCTTTGCTGTTTAGTCAGAGAGAACGCTTTTTTTGTTGTCTATGGGTGTTTGATGTTCTTTTTTTGAACTGAAAAGTTTATAGAATGCAGTTTTTATCTATACTAATATTATAAAGAGGTAAAATTTGTAAGTTTGTATGTTCGGGGTAATCTCAGGAATTATCAGTCCGATTTGAATAATTCTTTTTGTAATAGATAGCCACATTCAACGGGAAGGTTATAGGCTACTTTTGATCCCGAAATTCCCACGGGCACGGGTACAACGCGGGTAAAACCGCGGGCCGCGGCTAGTGATTAATATGTGCCTGAGTATGTGTTTTAAACTGTAGGCGCTATCTGGGAATCTTTGTATACAACCTGATACACGTGTTCTTCCTAAGTGTAAGGCAAAAATAGTAGGGCCATATTAACGCGTATTAAGAACATTTTAGCTATGACATGGTTTGTCACTCTCTGACACACTCAGTTTTCCGAAGAGCAAAAGAGACAAAACACTTTATATAGGTAGTTACAGAGCGTGGCGAGTAGAGATTAGTGCTAAAATTTGGACTCTACCTCTGCCACCAACATAAACAACCTCCGTGGTCTTGTGGTTTGAGCGCCCGGCTCACGACCCGGAGGTTCCGGGTTCGATTCCCGGTGGGGATATCTCACAAAAATCTCTTTGTGAGACTTTCCTCAGTTTGGTTAGGGCATTTCAGGCTGAATCACCTGATTGTCCGAAAAAGTAAGATGATTCCGCGCTTCGGAGGGCACGTTAAGCCGTCGGTTCCGGCTACTTTCTACGGATAGTAGTCGTTACTTGCGCCACGTCAGAGGCCTTTGGCGGCTCAATAACTCTGACACCGAGATTGGTCAGGTTGACCAATGACCATCCACTCGATGAAGAAGACCAATATAAACTAGCTTTTGATAGGTAGATCAAAGTAAATCGCAGCTGAGCTGCAACTGAGCAAGACAACAAATATTAAATTCCAAAAATATTGCTAGCATTACGATTTTTATTCTCATACCCATATTTGCCCAGTTTTAAGTGAGCAAATATTTCTCGTGGAGGTAATCTCGGATTCTGCAATACAAAACCCTGTATCATGTTTGATCTGAAACGAGATATGTATCTTTGATCCATTTCTGCTGCAGGTTCTTGATTTGTGGTTTGCATTCCAATTGGTTTGAGAGTTGGGGTGATGCAAGTTGTATATGTAATTCTAAGTATAAAACTTATATACTAGTATTGTTATTTTTGGAGTCGGTGGCAGCCAAGTTTTCAATTGCGAACCTTCTTTTCAAACTCAGTCGAATTCTTCTCCAGAAAAAAAGTTTATTTACAATGTAACCTTAAAAACGCCATCATACCAGTACTTATAATAGTTTATTGCTTTCATTAGCCTTGTAAACACCGAAAGTGGTCCAAACGGTACACCAACCTTGATCGAATCGAATTCCCGCCCCTAACGATACCATTGCGTCATTTACATTTTCCCTCTCATAACTCGACCAATTTGTATCAATAAAACGAATCCATGTTTTAGCAACACTCCGTCCAGCTTGCCAGCCATTTAAATGTAAACTTACGACCGAAGGCATCCATATTTTTACAATTTATCGTGTGTTTATGCCCGACCGTATTCGCGTTCACTCGTCTAATGAAATTCGAGTCGCGTTTATTCGATTTGCTTATTAATTTTTGAATCGATTCTTGTGTTCGATTCTTATGTCCGAAATTTGAAGTCTAGTGTGGAGGCGGAAAGATGTGTTGTCCTGTTTCAGGAGCATCGATTGGCGTGTTTGGGAGGTTTTAGACGAGTTTGGTGGTTAAGTTTGAGGGAATAGGGTTGGTTTGCGGTTGTTTTGGCTGGTGGTTACGTCTAGTGTGTTCTGAGCGCGCGTTTCGCCGGCCGGCTTCACCGCAGTGCCTCGTCAGCCGCCGGCTGATTCGCCCGCGTCAACTCTTCCCGCCATTCGGGAATATTCGGCTACTGTCGCCGCGTTGCGGTAGGTTAATCGTCATCAACCGAAACTTCGGTGTTTGTGTGCGAATTTTGTTCGAATAAACCGAAACTTCGGTATTCTGTGACCGATTAAATCGAACTTTCGATGTTACGTTCCGAATTTCGTGCGAAATATATGAGTGCAGCGGTGTAGTGTTTTTTTAATTAAGTGCGTAAGCTTAGTGCTAAGTGATGTGATTGGATTGTTTAATAACTCGGTTGGTATTTTCTTTTACTTTCCGCGTCTTCTATTTCCACACACTAAATGAATTTAAGTATTTTTCGTCATGATTTCAGAGCCTGAATGTGCGTAATTAGGTCGTATCAACAATGGCACCGCATTCTTTTAAGACGCAGTGTTTTGTCTTTCTTGAACCAGTGTGAAGGCATTCCATTAAAAATCTAAGACGTAATTTACCCTGAAATTCACAGGGAAATAATGGCAGCTTTGATACTGCGGGGCATAGGGCTCTCACTTAATGAAGATATCATTAAATTGAAGAGCATTAGGCATAATCACCAATTTAATTACAAATTTCGAAAGACTAATATTTAGAATTTATACGACACCTTAAAACAATAATTAGGCAATATGGAAAGAAGCATATCAGTGCACTTGGCGTTTAGTGTGATGTTAACTAATCGAAATTGTAAAGCAACGTGCACCTCGACCCCTACTTGGATGGGTGACCGATAGTGGCATTTCTATCTGAGCGCTACCGTGCTTCGTAGGACTTGTAAAATTTTCGATCCCGGTTGTTCCATATGGTATACCAAGTCAAAGGCCTTTAGGCGGTCTAAAAACTCCAACACCAGGGTTGAACTCCAACCTACTCGAACTAAAAAAGTGAGTTATTGTACTCGAACTTAGCATGTGTTTTATGATATGCAGTCCATTGTTATCAAAGGACGTGATGTCACAATAGTGGTCCATACTCCATAATTAGTGCTCCACATAGCGACGATTAATTCGCACATGACTAAACTATAGGAAATTTTCAGAATAAATTGTGAGGAAAATTTTACATAATGTTTGTTATTCGTATGTAAGTGTGTCATTGTGTTGATGTTGCATTTTGCGTTCATTTTTATCCTGTTGGGATTTTGCGACTATGTACTATAACTACAATTTACTATGTATTCCCAAGTCGAGCGAAAACATGTTTCCTACTTTTCAAACATGGTTCGGGTTTGAGATCACCAACCCGCATTAGGCGAGCGTGGTGATTACGACATCCTCCTCACTGTACTGATATCTTTCGGTGAGACGAGAGGTTTTTGCCCAGCAGTGGGATATTGTAGGTTAATACTTTTTTTGCAGTACTGAAATTGTATTTCTCAAAAAGTGTGTATTGATTTTGATGTGGGTGTATCACTTTGTCTAAAGTTGACCGAAGCCTTTTTTCCTGTTTATAGCTACTTCACAAACAGAAAATAGGAATGTAATTTGCAATGTCCTGACTGAATCTTCCAAGAATATATTATTAGATCTTACATTAGTAAGTATTTTAAGCTTGATAATGGTATAGTTATATGACGTTTTTCAGTTTCAAAGTCATTAAATTAACTCAAAAATGGTTCAGTCACGATCGATCTGAACATAATTTAGAAAAAAATAGGTATCCAAAAAAAATTGTATAGGTAATCCGAAACTAGTTTCACTAACATTATATTATAATTTATTCTTATTTTTCTGAAGAATTTATTTTTGGATACGAACGTTCCTGGATTTCTGAGAAAATGTAAAGTTCTTATTATTTTTATAAGGACTCGATTTCTCTGATGTTGCTGGGCCAAATTGAGACTATATTCGGAAAGTTTTTATAAGGGTGAAAAACATATTGAACGGTTTGTTGGCGGGAAGATGTTGAACAATAAATAGGTTTAAGTTTATAAATAACTAGCAGCGCCCCGCGGTTTTACCCGCGTTGTGCCCGTTCCCGTGGGAATTTCGGGATAAAATGTAGCCTATAGCCTTCCTCGATAAATAGACTATCTAACAGTGAAAGAATTATTCAAATCGGTTCAGTAGTTTCTGAGATTAGCGCGTTTAAACAAACAAACAAACAAACAAACAAACAAACAAACAAACAAAACAAACTCTTCAGCTTTATAATATTAGTATAGAGTATAGATATCTGGGGGCCACTCTATACCTTGCGTTCCCAAAAATTGGTTTTTGGCATTAAAGAAAAATGTAGACTGCTAGAATACAGAAGTTTTATGTCATGTTCAAAATGTGAGGTGCCCATGATCGGGACAGACCTAAGCTAAGTCCAGAGGCATTCGACCCTTAGTACTTAGGTGCCTAACTATAACATATTCTAGTCAGGTTAAAATCTTGATCGATTTCGTTGTATGATAGTTCTATCAAAGACATCAGGCACCTTAAAAAAAACTTTTCAATTCCTCCTACACCCGTACCTACCCTTAACGAAGTTCTCGTGACAATCACTCATTAAGTTACACAATATGTCATTGTTCTGACCGACCGGTTCGAAATTAATTAATTTATTGGACGGAAGTGCTTCGGCCATATCTACACCACTGTTAATAAAAACCAGTGGCACCATATGGGGTGCTTTCATTAAGGGTGCGATTCGATTGAAGCGGAGCGGAGCCCGATTCAGTAATCACAGCGCATTGACATTGTCAAACAACGCATTGACATTGTCAAACAACGCATTGACATTGTCAAACAACGCATTGACATTGTCAAACAACGCATTGATATTGTCAAACAACGCATTGACATTGTCAAACAACGCATTGACATTGTCAAACAACGCATTGACATTGTCGGACAAACAGATGGACAGAGACTTTCTTTTTATAATGGCAAAAGTGTTCTAGTAACCGGAGAGTTATTGTAAAGGGTATGGTTAGTATTAGCATATTTTTTTAGAAATAGCTTTAGAGGTCAAATTCGAAGTTTATTCCTTTTTGTGCAAAAGGTTGTCTTGATTTTGCTTAGTTTATGGACCGGAAAGTTACAAAGGACCCTTACCTTTTATTCCATAAAGATCTAGTTTCTATAACGAAAATAAATTGTGAGGAACGAAACATTTTGTATTTTTATTTTTTGGACTTTGGTCGGGAGTCGAATTCATGTACCTGCAACAAACTTTGAAATATAATATAATATGTAAATTATTAATTTGGAATAATAAAAAAATATCGAAGTTTCTTGCCCATTCTTTGCTGATGTTTTCCAAATGGAATGTATCTTCAAGAGATCGTCTTTGAGGTTAACTTATTGAAGACATTTTTCTTTAACTTTTATTTAGGGCTAACAAAATATATGAATCATATTAGTACAAGATCGTCAAATTGAAAACCTCCACTCTCTGTTTTTCAAATTCATACTAGCAGCGCCCCGCGGTTTTACCCGCGTTGTTACCGCGTGGTTACTTTCAACGGATAGTAGTCGTTACATGAGCCATGTCAGAGGCCTTTGGCGGCTCGATAACTCTGACACCAGGATTGGTCAGGTTGACCTTCCACTCGATGAAGAAGAAGAAGAAGACCCGCGTTGTGCCTGTTCCCGAGGAAATTTCGGGAATCTTCATTTTCAATCACTATCTATTTAAAAAACCCGCGTCCAAATCCATTGCGTAATTATAAAGATCTAAGCATACATAGGGACAGATAGATAGCTGAAAGCGACTTTGTTATACTATGTAGTGATAACCTCATAACGGAATATCGACTCAGAAACTTAATTATATTACAAACCATCGCAAAACCGAATCTCCACCTTTTCAGTCGGTTAACGCCGCACCAATAAACATCTCAATCAAAAATACGATTAAACAAATTAATAAAACGCTAAAACAATTGAACGTAAATCAGAGGCGAATGCTAAATGACGCGTAAACGTCTGTTAAATCGTGTTTAAGCGAAGTTTTAAGGAGGTCCCGATATAGATCGGTATCTGGACAGGGGCGGATTAAGGACAGAGAGGAGGGGTGATCCAGGAACAGGGGGAATCTAAGGGACAAGTATTCCAAGCCTAAAGCTTCCCTCACATAAACCGGCGTTAATAATTTTGTTAAAAAGTGACTTATTTGTAAAGTTATTCGACACACGACGTATAGCATACATCATTACGTCACTTTTTCAAAAAATTTGGATTGTATTTTGTATTAAACAGGCCTTTGGTTCAAGTCTCAAACAAAGAACTCTTACCAAAAATAAACCCCCGAAAAGTACCCTCTTGTCTTACCGGCTCAGTAAATATGGTCCCCGAATCAATGCCCTAAAATCCTGAATTCTACTCTATACTCCAATATCAACCCCCAAACACCGGCGTCCTGAATCCGTCCCTGTACCGGTAACACTGATTGGATTTGAAAATTGTTGTTATCCTTGATTAGTCCGAGTTGAATCGAGAACTTTGAGTCGGGTTGAGATCGACTCGATTGCGGAATGTCGGGTTTAATCGATATTATTCATTTATGCCCGCGAAGTGCGGTTGTGTTAAATAAAGTTATTGGCGCGTTAATTATGTTTTTGTTTCGAATGTGGAAACATGTGAGCTCGTGGCGTATTTTAGATGAAGCGATGTTAGTTCATTGCGATTGTTAGGCAACGCGCAACTCACTCATGGATGGGTGGCCGATAGTAGCATTTCTACTTGAGCAATACCGTGCTTTGGAGGGTGGGTTTATTGTTGGTCCCGGTTGTGGCAATCGTTAGGCCATGTCGGAGAACTATTAACTAAAAATTCCCGATTACCCTAGTTACTTTAGCAATTATTTTGGGGCGTTATTGGGTTTTGCGTTTATCAATATATAATTCTTAAACTCTTCAGCCAAACAAAATGTTTAAAAAAAATTGAGTTGAAAAATTAAGTATAATAATATGATGATCAAACTCTTCTATTAAAGAAAAATAAAGTAAAACCCTGATTAATAAACCGTCCAACTACCCACAGATTAATAAACAAACTGGAAATAAGGAATAATGACCGCCGGGAGACTTGAACGTCATGGAGAGAGCTTATTTTGTTAAGCTGCTTTTCTCAAAAGCTGGGTAGCGAAGGAGCCCTGAAAAGTTCAATAATGGTATGAAAAATGAATCATGGACGGCAATATTAAACCCCGCGGTTTTACCCTTATTGTGCCCGTTCCCGTGGGAATATCGGGATAAAAAGTAGCTTAATACCTTCCCGTTGAATGTAGCTATCCGTTACGAAAAGAATAATTCTAATCCGATTGGTAGTTTCTGAGATTGGCGCGTTCAAACACACAAAAAATCAAACCCTTCCGTTTTATTATCTCGTATAAGTATAGATATCGCTCTTTACTTTATGAGTTGTAATTTATTAGTGTTTAATTTTGTTTCTATTTTTCAAATATGCTTCCTTAGGAAGTATTCTCCACTTTGTATTTTTTTTATATCTCAGTGATTACTAAAAGAAAAATTATTCGTTATTTTAAAGATTTTTTTTTAATTAAAAATAAATCCTCATTGTCATGATATCTTCAAGGAGATGAGAGGACTTTGCCCAGCAGTGGGACATTATAGACTTTACATACTTACTTAATTGTTTAAAACGAACTTCGTATCCCTTTAAAAAAACAGTTATTTCAACCAAACGGTGTCCCTAATTCGCCGAGACGAAATACTAGGGAAACACATGAATTAGTAAACACTGTACGCCGAGTAAACCGGTGAAGTAAACACTATTACCGTGAGCACATGTGTCTAACCCCCCGGAGAGGGTCAACGCTCTCAATTTCTATATTCTATTTTAATGCGAATTTCATCGGATTAACTTTATTGTCCCACTGTCCCTTGGGGGTCAATTGACTTTTCCTTTTGTATCAATGTCGGTTGTATCGGTTACTCATAAAGTATTTTTTGTCTAATTGTCGTTCGTCCCTTTTGCAAATTATGTTGAGAATGAGATATTGACAGTTATGCAATATGTTCATCGAAAGAGCCTTTTTGAATAAGTTATTAAAACCCGCGGTTATACTCCTGTTTCCGGAGGATTTTCGGGATAAAACTAGTCTATAACTTTCCCATTGAATGTAGCTATCCATTACAAAAAGAATTATTCAAATCGCACTGGTAGTTTTTGAGATAAGCACGTTGAAACAGACAAAAAATCAAACTCTTTATTATATTAGTATCGATGTTATTTTTTCAAATTACCCTACATTACCCTCGGTATGTATGACATATAATATTACCTCTCCCATCCGTCCCACCTGTCCACTTGGCCCCAATTGGGTCCAAACGGAGTGACCAAATATTAACCAATCAGCTTGTGATTTCGAAACCAAGGAATAACGTTATAAAATCCGCCTCGCCGGTCCCACGTTTACGAGTCTCGTAACCTGTGATCTAGGTAATATAAATTAGTACCTAGGTGCTGCGTCTGAGGTCTAGACTGGCTGTAATTTAGACTTTGCTCTGGCGGGATAGTAATTAGGATTGACTTGGTGCCTGTTTGCTGGTGGGAGTTGTTGTAAATCTCTATTTGGTTTTAAAGCCTTTTTAAAATATTAGTGTTGGGTTGTTCTTTTTTCTTTTTTCTTAAATCATTACATAGTATAAAACAAAGTCGCGTCTGTTTGTCTGTTTGTCGGTATGCTTAAATCTTTAAAATTACGCAACCGATTTTAATGCGGTTTTTTGTAATAGGTAGAGTGATTAAAGAGGAAGGTTTTTATGTAAAAAAATTCCCGAAATTCCTACGGGATCGGGCACAACGCGGGTAAAACCGCGGGGCGCTGCTAGTAAAGGTATAAATGAGAAGTACTTTCAGAATTTTCAGATGTGTCTCTCAATAATATTTTCTATGTATAAAGAATTATTAGATAGGAAAAGGGAATTATTATATCAACACTTCCTGCAGGGCTAAGATGCTTACCTAGACACAGGCTTTGTGTTCATTTTTCATTTCTCTAAAGACATGTCTCTATTTCTCTCTCTACTATTTTTATACGTATACTAGCAGCGCCCCGCGGTTTTACCCGCGTTGTGCCCGTTACCGTGGGAATTTCGGGAATAGTTATACATATAAACCTTCCTCCTGAATCTATTTATTTAAAAAACCTCACTTAAATCCGTTGTGAGGTTTTAAAGAAGCATACATAGGGACAGACAGACAGCGCGAAGTGACTTTGTTTTATACTATGTAGTAATTTAGAGAACAGATAAATGATAGATTAGTTAAGACAAAACTGTCTCCTAAGTGCATCTTCCCTACAGAAAAGTAGCCTAAACCAGGAGACAGCAAAATAAAGTTTCCTCACACAAAATGCTGCAACCCAAACAATCCGTCTCAAATCTTAACACAAGTCAATGATTGACTAATTGAACCAGTTCTACAAAACAATGTTAGCAGTTTATAAAAATAGCTCGCTATAATGATTAGTTATTCTATGTTTATGTGCGTTTGAACCCGAGTGAACTGGCCACATTAGACGTGACTCATCGGGCGTATGCGATGAGCTGTCTGAAGGTTAGGCGGGGCTGCTTCGAATGATGTGCAGCATTTTAGTGGCCTGTTGATTGCTGTACTAATGTAATCAAGCTGAAGAGTATTTTATTGCTGTTTGAATAATCGCGCTAATCGAAAACTACTAAACTGATTTGGATAGTTCTTTTTTTAATGGATAGCCACATTCAAAGGTTGTAGGCTGTTTTTTATCCCAAAATTCTCATGGGAACGGGCACAATGCGGATAAAACCGCGGAGCGCTGTTAGCTCAAAAATACATAAGTTAAACAGTGTGTTACTTTGAGACTGCAAGTCTGCAAGCAACATTACAGCGACTGTTTTCTGAAATAGAAGTAAAAGCGTGCCAAGTGCTTGTTAGGCGGTCTAATAAAGCAGTCCATATAACTCGCCTCGTGTGCGAACGGCCTTAGTTTAGGGTTGTTTAATAAGTGATTTCCATTCATGTCTTCATATTCCGCATTCGGCATTTAGACGTCAAATCCTATCCTATCCTACTTCCTACTGTTATTATAAATGCGAAAGTTTGTGAGTATGTATGTATGTTTCTTGCTCTTTCACGGAAAAACTATGGACGGATTTGGATGAAACTTTACAGTAATATAGGTTATACATCAGAATAACATATGGGATACATTTTATCCCGAAATACCTGCGGGAACGGGTACAACGCGGGTAAAACCGTCGAGTGCGGCTAGTTCTCTTATTGGTCGATCTATGAATCGGTCCAGAAGTTTCGAACATTATTTCTATGTCATTAAATGTCAAATTTTGCCGACGCATGACACTCTGTGGAGACCGTTCTACTTTAGTCGCCGCGTGTGTACACAGCTTTGTATTTAGACGTTGTTAAACATAGATTCGTTTGAAATGAACTGAATCTGGTTGTGATTTCTCCCGATCCAAAGTTGACCTTGTTTACGTTTTTTCATGGATGTTAATAGCTTTTAACACGAATGGATTGTTGTACGTTTACGATATCGCGTGTGTTGTTAATCGCGTGAAACGGTTAGGATTAGTTCGTAGTCATTTTGAAAATGTTTAGAAGTCTAGGTTTGAAGGTGAAGTCACTTTTAGAAATATATTAATTTACTCATTTCGAGGTAAGTGGCCAACCCTGGAGATTCTAGACCGCCTAAAGGACGACACGGTCTGACGATTGAAACAACCGAGTCCGACAGCTAAACGTGCCCACAAAAGCACGGTAGCGCTCAGATAGAAATACCACTATCGACCACCCATCCAAATAGGAGCTTGCTGCACGTTGCTTAATAATCGCAATTAGAATATCTGCACATAATGTTGACTCCGTTGAATCGAACCCGCAACCAACACAGTAAGCGCTCTCACGTGCCACTGTGCCAACGGGCTTGTTAATATAAAACAAGTTGTGCATAAAAGTGATTGCTTAACGACAGACAGACAGACAGTCCCGTCATTACCATCACAATGGCACCGTATAAATAAACGGAGTATAAATAAATACGGTACCTCAATTAGCATGACAAGAGATCCATGGTGGAACTACCATTACGCCATGTTGTCATAGCATGGAGTTGAAGTTTTGTGTGATATCAAGCGGTTGTTGAGCAATGGCGTTTTTTTTTGTCTTAATTTTAAAAGACTTAGGGCCATATATTAATTAACGCGTATTAAGAATAGTTTAGCTATTAAATGGTTTGTCACTTTCTGACTTATGCAATTTTCCGAAGAGCAAAAGAGACAAAACTTTAAAGCACTGTTTATGTTAAATATCTACACTAATATTATAAAGAGGAAAACTTTGTTTGGTTGTAATGAATAGGCTCAAAAAGTACTGGACCGTTTTTAAAAATTCTTTCACCATTCGAAAGCTACATTATCCACGAGTAACATAGGCTATTTTTCATCCCGAAATTCCCACAGAAATGGACACAACGCGGGTAAAACCGCGGGGCGCTGCTAGTCGTTTATAAATAATGTGGTTAAAGTGTGTTAGAAGCGGAGCGGAGCTTAGCAATCGACCAATCACAACGCATTAAAATTGTCAAAGAATACATTGACATTGTCACAAGCTATTCGTAATGCCTTGTGATTGGTCAGTTGAGCTCCGCTCCGTTACCCTAACGTGAATAACCCTAGTATAAAATATCCGAAACTTTTGAGTTTTAAAATCTAGTTTTTACAAGTCTCCTGAATGGACATTCGCATAACAAGGCTACAAGACCAGTAAACTTGAATGATTCGCGGCGTGTTTCCACTATCAATTATATTCACTTTCACCCGAAACGGAGGCAGGTGCTAAATATATGTGAAATGAAACCGCAGCGTTGTTATGAAATTGGCGCATGTTTAAATAAAAACAGCGCTTTATTGCGCTGAGTGTTGCAGCAGAAATACAAGCTAAGACAAATATGTCTTCGTTTTCTCTTCTCTAAAGACATCTTTCTCGCTCTATTCCTATATGAAGATAAGTGATAAAACATATAAGATATATAGTCCTTAGCGTGCCTCTTAAGCTCGCAGGTTTAAGTAGAATGTTATGATATCCAAAAGTATCGGATATCCGAAGTAAACAATATCCGAATTGGTAGTAGAATTTTACAGGCGAAGGTGCCATCTGTTACCGAAAGAAACTTACTTTCGCATTTATAATATTAGTTAGGATTACAAGGTACTTAATAGTAGAATCAAGAATTACAAGAAACGCATCTGTACTTCCAAAATCCAGAGACGAAATCCTCATTTCCAACCATTTTATATCACCGTAAACTCCTAACATGCTCCCAACTTAATCATTTATCTTTATGACGTAGCTAACATCAATTTGTACTAAATTCGGGCCTTAATTAATACTGCGAGGAATGTGTGTCGATCTGTGGTCCTATGGAGAGAGCTCGGCGATATTCACGAGATAATCGGGCATGTGTGTGTTAATTTAGTTACGTACGAGTTGTGTAGTGTGTGTTAGTGTGTGTGCGTCTGATGATGACAATTTGAAGATGTTTGAAGTGTACTTAATGAGGTAGATGTAAATGGATTTTGAAAATTATAACACTGAATATTATTGTGATACTACTCGTTTCGTGACTCAAGCCTATATATATCCTACTAGCCGCACCCCGCGAAGTTACCCGCGTTGTACCCGTTGCCGCGGGAATTTCGGGATAAAATGTATCACAAATGTTATTCTGATGTATAACCTATATTACTGCAAAGTTCATCCGAATCTGTCCTGTAGTTTTTCGTGTAAGAGTCACAAACATACATACATCGTCACAAACTTTCGTATTTATAATATTAGTAGGATCGCAAAGCAAAAGCTTCACTACATAGTAGGTAGTATAAAACAAAGTCGCGTCTGTTTGTCTGTATGCTTAAATCTTTAAAATTACGCAACGGATTTTGATGCGGTTTTTTGTAATAGGTAGAGTGATTCAAGAGGAAGGTTTTTATGTAAAAAAATTCCCGAAATTCCCACGGGAACGGGCACAACGCTGGTAAAACCGCGGGGCGCTGCTAGTCTTAATATAAACAGAATTTGGTTTTGTTTGACTCTTAATGGTACCTAGGCTTCATCTATGTACTTATAGGAAATATGTTACGAGAGAACTTACCTAAGTTTTAAGATCTCTGATTAGCATTTGGGATCAAAAATAACCAATAACCTTCTCATTGAATGTGGCTATCCGTTAAAAAAAGAATTATTCAAATCGGATTGGTAGTTTCTGAGATTAGCGCGTTCAAAGAAACAAAAAAACTACTCTTCAGCTTTATTAGTTAGTATAGATAACCAATACCAATCCTATACTTATTAATATAATCACACAACCAAATGCCTTATCTTTTTATTTATTTATAAATTCGGTAGCGTGACATCATCTCAGCGATACGAAAAATGCAGTTATTTGCGCCTGTTGGTGCGCGTGCGCAGATGACCCCGATACCAGCAATTAACTTAAGTGCTTAGTTTTTTGCTATAAGGATCAGATTTAGAACTTACTTAATGCAGTTTATATGAAGTTTAGTTTGAATTGAAAAGGAATAATATTTTGAAAATGTTTTAAGGCAAAAAACACTGGTACTATCAGTGCCATATGAAAAATATTTTAGTATATAACTAGCGGTGCCTCGCGGTTTTACCCTGCCCGTACTTGTCCCTATGGGAATTTTGGTATGAAAAGTAGTCGCAAACCTTCCTCTTGAATCACTCTGTATGATGGTGTAAATTGCATGAAAATCCGTTCAGTAGTTTTTGAGAAAATCGATTGCATACACACATAAAGCTTCTGGGGACTTTGTTTTATAAAATACTAGCAACGCCCCGCGGTTTTACCTGAGTTGTACCCGTTCCCATGGGAATTACGATGTAAAAAAGCCTATAACCTTCCCGTTGTGGCTATCTATTACAAAAAGAATTATTAAAATCGGGCGGATAATTCCTGAGATTACCTCAAACATACAAACATAAAAAATTTACCTCTCTATAGTATTATACATAGTATAGATAGGTACCTACGCCTATATTTTTAACGCGTTTCATAACTCAACCCAATTATTTGGACGTAATGCGGGATATTTTTTTCGATTTCGAGATTTCGGTATAATTGCTTCGGTAGATAGTGGTTCTCGGAAAACTTTTTTTGGATTAACGGATTTCGAAAAAAGATTTTATCAACTCGTGCATATCTTTTTAATGTATATTGCAGGTGCTTTTGCAAAAGTGGACCGATTTTGATGGTACTTTGGGTTTGCTTTATTCAATTTGATGTTACGTCATGTGTGGTCCTTTTTGAATATGGAATTTTATTATTTATTTTATCTTTAACATTTATCCCTTTAATATTATAAATGCGAAAGTTTGTGAGGATGTATGTATGTATGTTTGTTACTCTTTCACGCAAAAACTACTGAACGGATTTGGATGAAACTTTACAGTAATATAGGTTATACATCAGTTTAACACATAGGATACATTTTATCCCGAAATTCCCGCGGGAACAGGTACGACGCGGGTGAAACCGCGGGGCACTGCTAGTATATGTATGCTGCACCAAATTAAGAAGGTAAAGTTGATGGTTGAATAACTAGCTTTAACTAGAAGAACGCGCTCGTGGCGTCGTTTGGCTAAGTGATGTTAGTTCATTGCGATTGTTAAGCAACGTGCAGCTCGGACCTTATTTGGATGGGTGGCCGATAATGATATTTCTATTCTTGGCATTAAATACAAAGTTTTCTTTCCGCAATAAAGCGCAACATTTCTTGTCCTACAAACATAACGATCCACCAATAAAATCTCCCCATTGATGTTATCAGCCAATTATCGTCGAGATTTATAGAAAGGTATATTATTTTAGCCAATCATCTCGGGTCATTGGATTCACAGGTAGCTAACAAGCCAATAATAAGGGCACGTTGTCACCGTGGGAATCGACGCGATTGTCAGATGTTATCGGTTAGGAGTAGTGCACAATGGTGAGAGCATTTGTAATGCCATTTACAGATGTTTAAACAAAACGTGGCGGGATACAACATGGCTAATGCCTTGTCTTGTCAACGGAGAGCGTTCCATACAATTGTTACTAAGTTTTAATAGTTATAAGTATGAAGTACGTTAAATTTCAATTATCTACACTAATATTATAAAGAGGAAAACTTTGTTTGTTTGTAATGAATAGGCTCAAAAACTACTGGACCGTTTTTAAAAATTCTTTCACCATTCAAAAGCTACATTATCCACGAGTAACATAGGCTATTTTTCATCCCAAAATTCCCACAGGAATGGACACAACGCGGGTAAAACCGTTGAGCGCTGCTATATTTTATACAGTTAAAAATAACTAGGGCTTGCTTGACTATGAAAATTAATACGGGGTGAATCATGGGTCGTGAACAGAAATATGTTTTTCTTAATGTCTAACTTTAGCTTAATCATGTGGACGATATGAGGGTCAGAAATATGTACTCATTGCTTGTTAATGCGTTATTAAAAAAGAAGGTTTTAAATTTAATGTCTCATGGTTACCCTAATTGCTACGTAAAACTGTCATAGATCTAGATAAAATTAACCATTTAACCTCTTTGTATAATATACAAGCTCGTTGGCATAGTGGCATGTGAGAGTGGTTACTATGTCGGGGGTTGCATGTTCGATTCAACGGAGTCAACAATATGTGTAGATATAGTTTTATACATTTTCAAAAGTCATTTCAAACATGTTATAAACTCTTTCTTCTGAAATGTCACAACAAATACGAAGTAATGAATGGAACACTACATCTCTTTGTGAAGAAACTCCATTTGAAGGTACGTTCCGACGATGTTTCTCTAAATTCATTTCCTAGAGTTCCTAGACGACTAGAGTCGTTCTTACAAGGTACAGTCATGGTAACAAAACGTTTGACACTTTGAGATCCATTTTCCGTTGACATTCAATTCAATTTTTGTTTGATTACCTTTGCTGACATTTCGTTGCAATTTCCTAAGTGCCTGTAAAACAAGATGGAGAATTTTATTCGGTAACGGTGACTGGTTCAGTGGATTATGATATACGTAACGATGGCTTGATGAGTGAAATACGAGTATCTTGAGCTAGCAAGTACCATGTATTACCGATTTATAGTATTGCGTCAATGTCAGTGTCATCGAGAGCATTTATTATGTCAATGTCATTATCCTCTCGTCTGTCACGCATGAGACTTCTAGATTTATTTTGTCTATTGCTCTACCTATGTGTGACAGCTTTGTCTATGGTATGAGACCATTCTGCAAGAACTCTTTCGTATTCCGAAAGAATTTTCAATTTTTTCTTTCCGACCGAAATCTTAAGTACCAAACCCTTTAAAAACATTAACAAAAAATACGAAATTGGAACCTTCTACATTTTGAGTCGGCTAAAAATAAATCTACAAAGTGTTATACCAATCTCAACGGTAGGCAATGTTCATACAAGTAGAACAGAAAACCATTCCATCCTTTCGTAGAAGCAATTGTGCCATAACATCAACTTGGTATTTAATGAAATTGCATTGCGTTGAGCAAATAGCACAGGCGGAGAGAAAAGAAGACATTTTTATATTGAAACTAGCAGTTCGTTCCGGTTTTATCTATGTTGTGCTCGTTCCAGTGCGAATTTCGGGATGAAAAATAGCATTTACAAAAATAATGATTCGAATCAGATTGGTAATATATAATAAGCGAAATTTGTTTTGTTTGAACGCGGTAATGTCAGAAACTACCAATCCGATTTGAATAATTATTTATATAATAAACTAGCTGTGCCCCGCGGTTTCACCCGCAGCGCCCCCGTTCCCGTGGGAATTTTGAGATTTTTATTCCCTATAAACCTCACGGAGCCCGAGACCTTTCAAACGAATGCAAAACCGTGGAAATCGGTCCAGCCATTCACGCGTGATGCCGTGACCAAGGAAAACGGGTTTCATTTTTAAATATATAATAAATGGTCACATTCAACGGAAAAGTTATTGGCTATTTTTCATCCCGAAATTCCCTTGGGAACGGGCACAACGCGGGTAAAATAGCAGGACACTGCTAGTGTTGTATATTTATAAAGATAATTAGGATAGAATCTTTACAAAATGAAAAGCTCTAAACAATACCCTGATAAAAGTCTCCGAGTATCAAGTCCCTTGATTGTTTGTCGTTCCATTTAACGTAGATTACTTTTATACCAATCATTTTGTATTTACTAATATAATATATTCGGGATAAAATGTCTCCTATGTGTATTCTGATGTATGACCTATATTACTTTAAAGTTTCAGCCAAATCCGTCTAGTAATTTTTTCGTGAAAGAGTAACAAAAATACATGCATACATACATCCATCCTCACAAACTTTCGCATTTATAATACATATTAGTAGGGTTAGAAGGATATCTACTCTACATTCCACTTACGACTACAAATTGCGTCCATTGTTCGTTCGCCGCCAACTCAGCTTTGATTACTGTTCGCTTTAAAGAACTGGTTACGGCTTCACTTGGTTACAGTTTAATTAATATTTCAGGCCTTTTCGAGGCTGAAAATAAGCTGCTTTTGCTGTTTTTATTTTGCACTGGAACATGGGGTGTTCTCATAAATTAGTAGTTTGACTATTGTTAAGCAACGTGCAGCTCGACTCCTACTTGGATGGGTGGCCGATATTGGCATTGCTATCTGAGCGCTACAATGCTTCGGAGGGCATGTTAGGCAGTCGGTTCCGGTTGTTTCAATCGTTAGATCAGATAGCCTTTAGGCGGTCTAAAAACTCTCGACACCAGACCAAGCTTGGACACTAATCTACTCGAAATAAATAATGAATGAATGAATGAATGAATGAACGAATGAATGAATGATTAAGTGAACTAAACAACTTTTCAGCCTGCATAGTCAAACTACATGATAATAACATCAATAGTACAACCTTATTATTAAACTCACAAACTCCAGTGAAAGCCGTCTCGTTTTAAACACCCAATTAGTCTCGTGTAAATTGATAGCGTAGCATTCAGGGTCATTCGTATCATATTCGTTCAGCAAATGAAATGAGTTTACGTTTTACATCTCAGACCAAATAAAATGTTCATGTAGAGGTTTTATAAACTTTTTTTATTTAATTTATTTATTATTCCAGCAAATTACTTGAAAATAATTCCAGTGTGAGATGCTTTTAAAATTTCCGGGCAAAATACTTAAATAAATGTATTTTATTCAGTCGTGTACACTATTCGTCATTGACATCTTCAGTTAACTAACCAAATTGAAGTGTGCTAAAAAATATGCGTATATACATCAGTCATCACTTGTACAAAGGACACAGGACGTAATTTTGCATGCTTCACTGTATCGATCGGTCTCAGTCTGAACTTTTTATTGAGTTTGAGTTTTTACACCGGGAAATTGATTTATATTGATGCCTACGGGAGGGCTTTTAATGGGCTGTTTTTATTTAGGGGTTGTTGTGAGTTTGATGTTGCAAAAAATTATGGAGCGAGCTCTGTAGCACCCCTTGTAAATAGGAAGGGTTTGGAATGGTATTTACTTGTGAATACATTAAGTGTCTTTGTTTACAAGAAAATGAGAGATTTCAAAAGAAAAATCCTACTTCATACTTAATACATATTATAATGCGAAAGTTTGTGAGGATGGATGTATGTATGGATGCATGTTTGCTGCTCTTTCACGCAAAAACTACTGAACGGATTTGGATGAAACTTTACAGTAATATAGGTTATACATCAGAATAACACATGGGATACATTTTATCCCGAAATTCCCGCGCGAACTGATACAACGCGGGTAAACCCGCGGGTCACTGCTTGATATGGATGTAGAACAAATAGACAATGAAAGTCTATAGAACCATAAACAAGAAATTGCCCCAATTCTTAACGCGTAATAAGATCATAAAGCTTATTGCTTTAATTAATATCCCGTTTTTACTTGAAGCAATTGTGATCCGGGAAGTGTAATTAAAACTGTGGGAATCATCATTAAGATAAATAACCAGCGCCGAGCGGACTACGGAAATAAGTAAAATTGAATTTCCCTTACTTCGCGTGAATTGAAACCTATATTAACTACTAGCAGCGCCCCGCGGTTTTACCCGCGTTGTGCCCGTTCCCATGGGAATTTCGGGATAAAATGTAGCCTATAGCCTTCCTCGATAAATAGACTATCTAACAGTGAAAGAATTATTCAAATCGGTTCAGTAGTTTCTGAGATTAGCGCGTTTAACAAACAAACAAACAAACAAACAAACAAACAAACAAACAAACAAACAAAACAAACTCTTCAGCTTTATAATATTATATAGTATAGATTAGCAGCTCTCCGCGGTTTTACCCACGTTGTGCCCGTTCCCGTGGGTATTTCGGGAATTTTTGTGCATATAAACCATCCTCTTGAATCAGTATATCTATTTAAAAAACCGCGTCAAATCCGTTGCGTAGTTTTAACGATCGCATACATAGGGACAGACAGACAGCGGAAAGAGACTATGTTTTATACTATTCCAACTTTTGAAGTACTTGCTTAATCCCACCCAGGAGCGCTCGCAGCGTAGTTTAATTCGCGATGTTGCGATTGTAGAGCAACGTGCAGGTCGACCCCTACTTGGATGGGTGGCCGATAGTGGCATTTCTATCTGAGCGCTACCGTGCTTCGGAGGGCACGTTAAATTGTCGGTCTCAGTTGTTTCAATCAAAAAACCATGTGCGAGAGCTTTAGGCGGTCTACCAACTCCGACACCAGGAATGGCCTCTGACCTACTAGAACTTACTATCTATACTAATATTATAAAGCTGAAGAGTTTGTTTTGTTTGTTTGTTTGTTTGTTTGTTTGTTTGTTTGTTTGTTTGTTTGTTTAAACGCGCTAATCACAGAAACTACTGAACCGATTTGAATAATTCTTTCACTGTTAGATAGTCTATTTATCGAGGAAGGCTATAGGCTACATTTTATCCCGAAATTCCCACGGGAACGGGCACAACGCGGGTAAAACCGCGGGGCGCTGCTAGTATTCAATACTAGCAGCGCCCCGCGGTTTCACCCGCTTTGTACCCGTTCCCGTGGGAATTTCGGGATGAACAATAGCCTATGTTACTCGTGGATAATGTTGCTTTAGAATGGTGAAAGAATTTTTAAAAACGGTCCAGTAGTTTTTGAGCCTATTCATTACAAACAAACAAAGTTTTCCTCTTTATAATATTAGTGTAGAATATACTCCTTCCATCGCTCCAATATTACAATCAAACTGCCTAATTATGAATTAGTAAGCCATTCTAGTTGCGTTCACTCTTAGATTGGTAATAGGCTAATTATAAAGGCATGTTTGCATTATAACGGTATCGGCGGCGCGCGGCCATGTACGGCTATCTCAAAGATGGCACGAATATTGAATAGCCCGGCCATTTAAATATTGAGGGCCTGTGTGTATTGGGCCTAAGTTGACACTTATATTATGAAGGATTGTTCGTTTAATAATAGGTGGTTGTATTTGAAAGTAACGATGTGTTATGTCTTGTAAATACATTATTTTGTACTGGTAAATAATTTAAGGGTGGGGAGATATAAGTTATATGTATGTTATTTAGAGATTTTTCGGGTGTAAAATTATAATTAGTCATGTTAAAATTACCTTCTATGTCTTGGCACAGATTACTTAATAGTTACTACGTAACAGATAAATCACTCCAAGGAAAAATGACAATACCTACTGCTATAATAACCTACTCCCTCTAGTAGCTAGACGTTGCAAGCCAAAATGAACCAAAGCTTACGAACATAAAGTTGACTTTGCTCTGTAGGTGCGCGCCGCCACGTGCTCAGCGTAGATTGTCAGGGCTGCCTCTTTCGATATATATGTCAGTAGGTATTTGCAGTAAACTTTATAAGTAATTGAAAGAAAAAGAATTTCTTCTGTTTTAACATGTTTTATTTTTTAATTATCAAGAAATTATACATAACTTACAAATGTTTTATTTTGATGTAATGTTTAATGAATTTTTTGCCTTGGCGAAATTCTCGGTTATTAAACTTAATTGTGGAAAATATTCTGAATCGTATAAATAATTTAAGTAGGTATTCTTGAGGGAAACAAGGGCAAGGGGAGTTAAAAGGAATATTTTTTAAAAGATCAAGGAGCTTGCGACCGGGTTTTTGTCTCATGTTAATTTCAAAATTTTTAACAAATGTGATTTCTAGATTTTTTACATAATCGTAAAAGGAATCTGAAGGTACTTTTAAACTTCCATAAAAAGACGATGTTTTGTTGAAAGCTTTAAAATGAATGAACATTCTGGATTCATCGACATTAGGAATATTATTTAATTCTGAGGTGACAACCCACTGAGAAATGAGCAGTCGACTGCCCGGCGGCCGGTAGGTACTTATCGCGCGCAAGTACATGGAGTGAAAGAGGCCTGCCCCCCTATTCCCGGTCCAGTGTGCGCACCGGTGCTTGAAGCTCAGTGCGCTTGAAGGACGTGAAACAATTGGTATTCCCGCGGCATCTCGTGCCCAGTGCTTAACGCTGCCAACATACTAAAAATTTTGGACATCTTTATTATTATGTACAAAAACCGGTAAGTACCGATAAATAGTCTGTAAAATTAAATATCATCCAACGTACGTACAATTTTAAACGAAAATTGAACTTCTTAATTTAACCGGGTTTTGTAACAAATTATTTGTCTGTGGTGGCTAGGCGCGCACTTGTCATTGACATTGACAGGTTCAACAGATTGATTGGAAACCTTCAAAATTCCGCGGTATTTATTTACTCTTTTTCGCGATTAGAACAATACAATACAATAATTCATAACGATAACTTTACTTGTGCGTGTTGTGCTTTGTTTGTAGATTACTTTATGAAATTATTGGCAAGGCAAGAAATAAGGAAAGTGCAAGTAAATTAGCATGTCAAACGGCAAATAATTCTGTGATTGATCGATCAATGTCTTTCGTTTACTGGGCAGATTAGCGACTAAACTAAACATTCTAATTCATAACGACATTCAAGTCGTATGGGCTTCAAGCATGCTTCAAGTGCCTGCGAAGTACAAGACAATGTTTTTCTCCAGACTTTTGGCCCACAGGAGTCGTATATCGCCGCTTCAGGGAAGCAAATCGATGAATAAACAACCCTGACCATAGTTATAGTTATATAAATGTATATATGTTAGTTTGTAAGGTATTTAATAAAGTAACCTTTCCGTGACACAGTTTATACAAGTATGGGAGGTGATGTCTTGATAACTGAGCCAAATATAATGTAATTAGGTACATTTGAAATAAATAAATGAATTGAATTGAAGTGAATGTTTCTTTGCATTATTTACTTATAAATAACTGTAGTCTCTAGCTTCAATTACACATTACACATTCAACACAATTGTTGTATTTAGTGTGCCGAGCGGTGCAGTAGAGACGGCGTGTGTTCTAGTAGAATCTGCCGGAAAATTGTCACTCTAAAATGTTGAATAAAAAGAGATTCCGGCAGATCCAATGGATTACTGCAATCCCTCAGCCGTCTCCGTTCTAGTCTGAGCGCCTGTCTTTGGCGAATATCTTCCGCGGCACCTAATATAATTGCACGAGCCATTTTAATAGTAATTATTAGAAATCAATACCTAATAGAAGAAATTAATGCTTAGAATTATTTGGCGGAAAGAAAAAGTCAACCCTACTAATTTAAAAAGGTTTCATCATGACTCATAGATTCATACATTATTCGTTATTCGCAACATGGTAGGGTTATAGTGATTTATTGTTCCTCACTACTGGATAGTAGTTGCAATCAACGAAGGCCAGTGGTTAAACACTATGGCCGTGTGAATACCGATTTGAGTTTACCGGTTTTTTTTTCTAGTACATTGATGAGCATAGTGACGTTGAGTGTTTAAACACTGAGACGACGTCAAAATGCGCGCACCGGAGCTGTCAAACGCTTAAATGGCAATCACGAACGCCACTATGACGTCATCTCAGTGCGCACACTGGACCGGGAATAGGCCTGCTGGTCTTGGTCCTATCTCACCTCCCGTTTTTTGGGAGTAAAATAATAATTAGTCAGTTCTTAGGTCCTACCTAACCTATATAGAGCATGTAATTTTAATTTAATATTTTTTTCGCTTAATTAGGAAGTCTGGAAAGGACAGGGAGAGTTGTTTGCGGGAGATCTTTGCCCAGCAGTGTCACGAAGACTTTATTACAGAAAGTACGCCAATAAAAGTAAAATCAAAACGCGAATTTAGAAGTCTAGGACTGATAGAATACACTCTATAACCATACGAGCGGAGTGGTGCAGAACCCGATTCACCAATCACAGCGCATTGGAACATCAAATAAGGTATTGACATTGTCAAAAACCTTTCGTAACGCATTGTGATTGGTCAGTTGAGCTGCGCTCCGCCCATCTCCGCTCCGCTTTAATAGAATGTATGTATATAATACTAGCAGCGCCCCGCGGTTTTACCCGCGTTGTGTCCATTCCTGTGGGAATTTCGGTGTGAAAAATAGCCTATGTTACTCGTGGATAATGTAGCTTTCGTATGGTGAAAGAATTTTTAAAAACGGTCCAGTAGTTTTTGAGCCTATTCATTACAAACAAACAAAATTTTCCTCTTTATAATATTAGTGTAGAAGTGTAGATTCATACACTACCAAATACCTAAGCTTTGCACCCTGTTGTTACTTGAATTAGCTCACAGCTCACTTAGTACTCAACCATTAGCCTGGACTAACTAAACGTGCACGATCAAAGTGAACTAAATGAACTAGTGTTTGCGAAATTAACCGGGGTTTTAACACGCATTGTGAGGAGGTGTTTTCATGTTGGGTTTGTCGTGTGAATTTATCCATCTATACTAATAACTATACCTATTATAATGTCAACAGACAACACTTCAAGCCGTCTACACACTCGCGAAGGCGCGAAGCACCCGCGAACATGAGTGTAGATCCGATTCGCATATTCTTCGCGGCTTCGCGGCTCGTTCGCGCTGTGTTCCCCGAAAATTGTCGGTTTTTTGTCCCGCGACAAAGGGCTCGCAGGCGCGAAGCGCGACGCGAACACGACAAGACTCTACATTCGCGGGCAGCTCAGTCGTTCAGTAGAAATTGACACGGATGGTTGTGTTTTATTTTTTAATAAAGACTACGATTTTGCGTGCAAAATGAGTATCGTCTGGAGCAATGAATTAGAACTATCGTTTATAGAATGTTTTCGTGCTGAGCCGGTATTGTATCTTTTGAATTGTTCGTTTTTTCTTTAAGGCGTAACTTTAAATTGCCAAAGCGCAAAGTAGCCCCGCAGCTGCTGTAGTGGTTTCACTGTCCATACCGACTACACATAAAATAAGTTGATTGATTGAGAAAAATTGGAAGATTAAATATTAAATGCTTGGCGTGCATACGCGTCAAGGAGCGCGAACATACTGTGAGCCCGGCGCGAACCTCTGCGAGTGTGGACTGTTGGCAGTTCTTGCTCCAATTCGCGCCGCGCTTCGCGTCGCGATTCGCGCCGTGATTCGCGTGCGAGTGCGGATAGGCCTACAGAAAACATCAATAAAAAAAATCTAAAGCCAATTAAAAGAAAAATATTGAAGTGTCATAAAAAACACATGAAATAAAACACGTATAGAAGTGTCAAAAATATTACACATTAAATAAACCTTCTTTATTAAAATGTCAAAAAAGTTATATAAAAAAACAATACATTGAAATGTCAAAAAGTAAGTCAAATAAATTAAAGTCCTATAATATAGTGTCAAAAAACGTCATTTAAAAAAATACATTGAACTGTCAAAAATGAAGGCAAATGAAATAAAACTCCTTTAATAAAGTGTCAAAAATTAAGTCAAATGAAAAGAAACTCCTATATTGAAGTGTCAAATTATGAGATGATATTGCAGGTTATCTCCATTGCATTGTATTGCGATCGTCCGATAACTGTCTATTATACACAGCGGCCATTGTTCGCGCCTTCAGTGCTATATAACCTCGGTACCCACCCATTGGTGATATTGATATAGTTATACAGGGTGTTATTGAACGTGGCGTTTCTGTTTATTCATTGACTAGCCGCGCCCCGCGGTTTCGCCCGCGTTGTACCCGTTCCTTCGGGAACTTCGCGATAAAAAGAAGCCTATGTACTTTCTCAGGCTCTGGACTAACTGTGCACCAAATTTTATTCAAATTGGTTCTGTAGTTTTGGCGTGAAAGCGTTACAAACAGACAGACAGACAGAGTTACTTTAGCATTTATTATATTCATTTAGTATACGAAAGGAGGGGTGTTAATTAGTTTGACGTGTTTGAATGGGTCTGTCGCATCGTAGCTCATAAAAGTTTGATTAAAAGAAGCTTAAAATAACACTGCATTCTTACTTCCAGTTTCAATTGCAAATTGTCACTTTCAGTATTGTTATTGGTTAGTAAGTTTATTTATGAAAGAAAACTTTGAGCGTATTTGGAATCAAGTTAAAAATTTAACCCCAACTGTAAAAATACCTTCTCACCCCCATTTGTTACCGGCATCACCCTGTATAGCTCAGTCCGGGACACGCCGTACAATCGAACCGCCCGTCGGAGCCAGCTCGCTAAGATAATACCTTCTCCTGACAACTGAAGGCATTTCACACGTAATTGGACTGGTCTCATGAAAAATGAGTAATGTTCCTTTAATAACGTTTTAATAAATATGACAATGAAACGACCCGAAGTTTTTTTTTTTAAAGTTAGTATGTAGTCTCGGGAATTATCAGTCCGATTTGAATAATCTTTTTGTAATAGATAGCCACTTTCAACGGGAAGGTTATAGGTTATTTTTCATCCCAAAAAATCCCATGGAAACGGACACAACGCGGGTATAACAGCGTGCGCCCGTCGCGTGCGCCCGTCGCGTGCGCCCGTCGCGTGCGCCTGCCGCGTGCGGTTTCATAGAAAAGTAAACCGTCGCACGCTTAACGCAGTTTCGGCCCTAATACAGATTAAACTGCATAATTCATACGTCATCTACCCCCTAACTAACCGAGTCACACTAACTAAGTCACAAGTCGGCGGATCGACTCCCGTAGCGTGCACTATTAACTTCAAACTAACCTCACAACTCTTGCCGAACTGAATCCTGGATGTACGGCGTTACGGGATCAGGGGTGGCTAGGTTTTGTAGGGGAAAATAGGTATTTTATTGTTAAGAGAACGTATAATTTTGCATTTTGCTATACTATACTATACCATGATTAATAATTAATAAATAATATTTATTTCTGTATTTTAATCTGCTACTACTTATGTATGACTTGGAAAAAAAAATGTCAAAAATGTTACGTGACGAATAAGCATAAGAATAATCTGACTCTTCGGGGAATTGTGTTTGGACTGTTCGGTATACCGAGCTTCGGTCAAAAGTACCTATTTCGGCGAAAGTAAAACAACCCGTTTTAATAGTTGGCAACCCTGCCCACGATGCAACCTCTACGGAAAATTCGTTTTGAAAGTTTATTAAGTTTCATATTTTACTAGCTTCGTGACTTGTTTGCCGAAATTGAATTTAAATGGATGTTTCTGTTATTCTTTTGGATTTGTTTTCTTAGTTTGGACGTGGGTCGCCTCTCATATATCTGTGGGGTAGTTTGACTGAGCTGCGTTATCTCTTTGTTGTTGTTAAGTAACGTGCAGCTCGGCCACTATATGTATGGTGATAGTCATATTGTAAGCTGTTAGAAAATTTCGGAGACTTTTGGTCTGTCCAAAAACTGAAGACACCATAATTGAACTAACATAATCTACCTAAGATTTGGTTTCGTTTTTGACTGTTCGGCGACCTTTGGGTTTTAAAACTTCATTAATTATTCAGTTTAAGAATACCAGATTTGACCAAATATATTACTAGCAGCGCCCCGCAGTGTGCCCGTTCCCGTGGGAATGTCGGGAATTTTTATACATATAAACCTTCCTCTTGAATCACTCTATCTATTAAAAAAACCGCGTCAAAATCCGTGCATTAGTATTTGAGTTTATCGCGAATAGACAGACAGACAGACGCGGCCGGAGACTTTGTTTTATAATATGTAGTGATTCCATCACCAAATCTCTACAGAATACATTGTCTCTGCTTGATAAAATCGGCGATATCATTTAAAATTTACGACACAACAAAATATATAGTACTCCAGACATTTAGTATTCATAAAGCCCTAATTACTGTATCCAGGTCGATGTCCACCGCGTTAGTATTCAATGCGCAGGCGCAGGTGTGTGTCACCTGCTTCCGAGTGCGATGTTTACCACAGCCGATGTGTGGTATTGGTCAGTCGTATGTCAGATGTCAAACTGACAGTTAGTGTGCGTCCATACTGCGGGCCTAGCGCGGTGGCGACGGCGGGCGCGAAATATCAAACGTATGAAACGCGTGTAAGTGTCCATACTGAAGTGACTAGGCGGAAGCCTAGCGCGACAAGACCGAGCGACTCCGCGCGCGGTGATTTCAAACGCACCGATCCGCGCGTTGTGTCCACAGTGCGGGCCTAGGCGGCGAGCGACTTAACAAGCGGGCAGTGTTGCCGTTCTACAAAATTAAAAGTCCCTAGTAATTTGAAAAATTCCGCTAAATATTGGTAAATATATTTTTTTTAATCCGCTAGAAGTCGCTAAATCTTATCGCTGACGTTCAAGTCTAATCTCGAAGTTCGCGCCTTATAAATTGGGGTTTTGAGAGGGCGCCGATCGTTTAATTTTGGCAAATATTTTCATTTTTCACAAAAAATAACAAAAAAATAAAATCAACACATTTATTCAAAAAATCACAACAGGGGAATTCTCGTTTAGTATCATTTTACGTGGATGTTGCCAGCAGGACATTTGAAAATCAGCTAAAAAAAAGAGACGTGGGTGTGGCACTCGGGGACTGCCGCGGTAAAGCTATTGCATAGTTATTTTTTTATCACTAGATGGCGTTATTGGGGAGCGTGAGGTTTTTTCGTTACGGAATTTCTGGATTCGGTCCCCGCGCTCAAGGCCCGCGATAGAAGCTATGCAATAGCTTAATATGAATAAGTATTAAACCAGGTATATTATCTATTTAGAAAAAGATTGTGAACGAGACACATTGTGGGGTTGAAATAGAATATTTTGTGCCAGAACGGATGTTTATGGTTGTTAAGGTGTAGTGGTGGTCTTAAAAAACACATTATTCTTCATATATTTTCGAAAAAAAAGTCACATTTACAACGGCTCAAAATCCGCTAGAAGTCTCTAAATATATTTTTGTCGCTAGCTCATTTTTTTTTGCCGCTAACCACTTATGAATTCCGCTAGATCCAGCGACAAAGTCTCTAGAACGGCAACACTGCAAGCGGGTGGCAGGTGTATCAAACCAGTGGTCTTACCGCTCGGCGTTTTGACGTAAAATGGCTTCGATCAACAATACACACTAGATTTCGGGTCAGCGCAAATAATACGTCTGGGTGCTTAGGGTCTCATTTGAAAAGTGAGCCACTCTTTTATTTAGTTCCCTCGAACCACAGCCAAAAAAGTTGCAAAAATAATGGCCGGAAAAACAATTTAACGGCCGGAGTGTCTTACTTTCTGTGAGTACATGTAGAATAAGTTATATTTTAAGCTTTTAAACAAAATAATATCAAATTTTGAAAAAAAATACTGATTTGAAGTCACCGCTACAAATGTTTGGCCAACGTTGGCGCAAATTTTGTGAAACAGAACAGCAGAAACATGGAGTAGATTTGTTTTGTAGTAATAATTTATTTATCCGGGGGGCGATTTTTTTTTTATGTCGTGGGGGGGTGGTTGGACTTATAAATTTCGATTTTGTAACTAATCCCGGTAGAGTATTCGCCGCCATCTTGTTTTAAGTTCATTTTTTTTTAGTTTTTCTGAAATAACTCGTTAATTTTCAACTCTAGAGCAAAAATGACAGTAAGTTTGATCATTATTATTTAATATATACGCTAGGATCTATATTTGCAGAGTTATACTATCAAGTTTATCAAAAAAATCGTAATGAAAACAAGTATGTATACTATCAAACCTAGATAGCCCAAAACATAAATAATTTTAAGTAAACTTTTACGTGCATATTACAAATTATTTAAGTGTTCAACACGACTCCATTCCATCTGTAGTTCTTCTAAAAGAAACGAAACGAAAGGAAGGTAAACACGGGAATAAAATACTTTATTTGTAGGTCGTTAAGGTTGATTTCACACTAAATGTTGTCTTTTCGTTTCTAAGTGACAGTAGTAATTTTAAATATTTGAAGATTTGCTAGGTGTCATTGTTGTAATTAGGTTGAACTTCGAACTGTTATAAAACTTTTTGGTCAGGTCGGTAGTAAACAAAATAAGCTGTCACACGTAATTCACGAGGACATTTTTTAGCTTTGATTTTGTACGTGACCCGAAATCTAGTTGTGTATTGTTGATCGAAAATTGTTTGCAACCCCTGATATACGTCTGATCGCTACTAGAGCTCGCGCCTCAGTGTGGCCACCTCCGCCGCCGCCGCCGCGTAAGCCACCGCGTAAGTCACCGCGTAAGCCACCGCGCATTCACTGTGGCCGCACACTTACTCGTGTGGTTGTGTGAATTAATTGGTATTTTATACGTTGTTATGTTTAAATTAATTGATATGTTATGTTATACGTTGAGGAGTATTTGGTGAATTGGTCTTCTTAACAAACTTCAAAACTTTTTAAACTGTCGCGATTTGTCATATTCAATTCAAAGTAAGCGTTTTAACTTGAAAAATAATATACCTATTTATTTTTTGTCATATAAATTAAATGCCTTTTTCACTTGAAAAAGTAATATTTTGTTTGTTTTGC
The DNA here is from genome assembly GCA_951394245.1 of Cyclophora punctaria. NCBI lineage: Eukaryota > Metazoa > Arthropoda > Insecta > Lepidoptera > Geometridae > Cyclophora > Cyclophora punctaria. Next base: position 3,540,048 of record OX596192.1, on the reverse strand, counting down.
GATAAAACACGTCGTGGTGATCATATTTGGTGAATTAATGAATTTTATGCGTTTTAATATGATAGTGCTAGGCGTTTTGGACATTGGTATTTTAGTGTAACGAATCTATAATATATATGTCGGAATGGCGTCCGCCATTACATTGAAAACACCACTTAAGTCAAAGTCAACTTTCTTTATTCAGGTTTGAATTTACCACCCATTCGGAAAAGCATCAGCAGAGAAGAATGGGCAAGAAACTCTGCTGTCAGCTTAATCTTTTATACACTGGTTTATTTCATAACAATCATAACGTGTGCACCGGGCAACCGACGTCGAACGAGTGACCCGTGTTTCTGTTCACATCGCCTTATATAGGATCGAAGTGGTGGGGATGACCGTTGCACGTGTTGTTTTCATCCGATGAGGTTAGGCACCGTCAAACGTCCATCTCCGACACGGCCATCCTGCTAGCACACGTCCTCGTGTGTTAATCTGCAAAGAAATAACCAACGAGAGTATTTGTTCGCCTCGGCCACTTCTGACCAATCATATTTCTACAAACAACTCAAATAAAGAAACTTCGTAACTGTATAGTTTTTCTTTTAAATTACTCTAATAAAACCATAAAAGAGCCATAAGAAAATATCAACCAGAGCCATGTACCACTGTCGCTTGTAACAACAAATTAACACACTTTAATTAACCACACAAATCGAAACTTCACACTAGTAAGCCCTCTATCGCCACGGCTCTCTAGCCGACCAGCAATCGCAATTGCTCTCTCACTATGCATATCCATCAAGTGGATCGCCCATGTGCATCACCCTGTGACTGCCGAGTCTACTCCTGGACTCTATGGTTCCTCCAGAACCCGACCTCCGCCAGAGTTGCCTGCTACCGCGTACTCACGGACTACAATGTAGACACCGATTTCTACTGAGCTACGGCTACACGACAACCTCTGGTACGGTCCAACACAATACGGCCGATAGAGTCCTTACTCGAGTTTCCACCAAAACAAGTTTACTCATCCTCATCAGAATCACTATTAACATCAACTTCGACTGGTACATGACCTACTGGCATCTTTCGTAATCTATCGTGTTCAGATCAATAATCATCAGATTAATAATATGATCAAATAGCGTAAGAAATCACAAAGTAAATTATGATAACGTTTCATCTACCAAAACCCTGAGGCCAGTAACAGTGACAGACTCTGGTTCATTATTCACACACAATTAACAATTTAATCACAATTGATTTGCTACTGAGCCCTTATTCGTGGTCACAACACAAGATTTAGCAAACGCATTTGCCCTTTATGCACTTCCATTTCGGAATGCCGAGTCGTCCCATGACTCTACGGTCTTCGCTACCAGGCAAGACCCGACCACACTACCCAGGGCTACCGCCTACTGCGTACCCACGGACTACTACAAGTAGTAGACACCGACTTCTAACGGGCTACAGCTACGGCACCCTGGTGCGGTCTCAGACTGACCCACCGACATAAAAACCCAGTAACAATCAACAGCTTAATCAACCTCACTGTCTCCACCTTCGTCTGAGTCAGCTGTTACCCGCCCCACAGGCATCTTCCTAACACGATCATGTGCATACTTGTAAGTACGTTTAGAGTTCAAAGCTTTTCAACGTGTAACGATCACCATCGTTCGCTCACTCCTGACCTAAATAAATCTACTTCAACAAAAGACTTAGTAAAGCTCAAACTATTATTCTTTTCCAATCAACAATCTTAACTATCTCAATATTCATAATCACATTGCTTATCTCAACATAATACTAGAACATCGTCAGGCACAAGTACCCATTAAAAATCAAATTAATCTCAAATCAAAGTAAAAGTAAAGTGTGTGTGTCTCCATTGTCCGGCCATCCCCGTAGCCCTAATACGCAGTCATCCCTGTGACTAGCTGTGATCATCCCAGTGATCACCCATAAACCTGATCATCCCTGTGATCAGTCACTCCCGTGATCATCCCAGTGATCACCCATAACCCTGATCATCCCTGTGATCAGTCACTCCCGTGATCATCCCAGACTCAAGAGGACACGCACAACTATACCACACAGTCAAAAGTGACTACAGTTCATCATCACAAGGCTCAGAATTACTAACAATGGGTACTTGCCCTTCAGGCATTTTCCTATACCAGTCAATGACACTATATTGTGTACTCGTTCTCCTCTAAACCTCGCGGCCACAGTAATTTGCACTCGCTCGGTCAACCTGACTATTAAGAAGTTTGTTCTTCCTTAAATTCTTGATTTCAATCAAAAGTTAATTTCAATTATTATCAATCGGGAATCTTCAATGCTATGTAACACATGAATACTAGGTACCACGTCATTTTCAACTTTAACTTCAATAGACTATTAATCTCAAATGCACATTACAATATGAGCCATGAGTAAGTAACAGTAAGCTTGTCTAGTCACGTCTAGTCACGGCAACCAGCCGACGAGCAATCACATTGCTCAACAACACACGGTCTCAGCAGACCACTCCACAGTACGGTCAATCCAGACCACGACCATCGCCGAGTTCGAACATTGAACTCAATAAGTCACATATTCACATGAAACCCTTACTCATACTCTCATATTTTACAACGGGATAAACATCCAAAATACTTTCAATAAGCTTTCTACTTTATCAAGTGGTACGAAGATTCACTACAAAACTCTCAATGTTAACTGACTCAAATATCACAAAATAGCTCACCGGCTCACCCAACAAACCAATCATTACCGCAATCCCTCATATTCCTCAGGTTACAGGATTGAGAAGAGAACCACGTTCTACCCCGGACGAGGTTTATCAATACTCACAATAATTACCAGCATTGATCCAACATGAAAATAAGAAAACATATTAGAACATATCACATTACGTACAAGATTAAACTTGACTATTTCGGAAGCTCATAATTACCTTCTTAACTCCACAATAGAGTAGAAAACTAACTAACTATACTCACAGAACATTCCAAGTTTTATAACCAATTGCAAAATAAACATTACGTAAAGCACCATAGTCGTTGCGATGATGATTCAGACATATCTCTGAATACCACGAGCTTCATAATCCAGTGGAAGGTACATGAATTTCAATCCCGTCGTCGTCGTCGCCGTCGTCCATTCCAGTAACAAATAACAAATCTTAAATTTCTTTCTCAAATCATAAGAAGCCATTTTTCCATCAACGCCGTAGTTATGTGGACTACATCGTTTATGTTTCGTCCACCCGTGGGAATAAACAATCCAAATTCCAAATACCACACCATGGCGATATGATATTCAGCACCAATCTCTCAGTTGCTATGGTGAAATTTATCATTCTCTGCTGGAAGCTCAGTGGGCAATAGCGATCCTTATCATTCTCTGCTGGACGCTCGGTGGGCAATAGCGATCTTTATCATTCTCTGCTGAACGCTCGGTGGGCAATAGCGATCTTAATCCCACTTCTGATGTCGGAATGGCGTCCGCCATTACATTGAAAACACCACTTAAGTCAAAGTCAACTTTCTTTATTCAGGTTTGAATTTACCACCCATTCGGAAAAGCATCAGCAGAGAAGAATGGGCAAGAAACTCTGCTGTCAGCTTAATCTTTTATACACTGGTTTATTTCATAACAATCATAACGTGTGCACCGGGCAACCGACGTCGAACGAGTGACCCGTGTTTCTGTTCACATCGCCTTATATAGGATCGAAGTGGTGGGGATGACCGTTGCACGTGTTGTTTTCATCCGATGAGGTTAGGCACCGTCAAACGTCCATCTCCGACATATATATACTAGCAGTGCTCCGCGGCTTTGCCCGCACTGTGCCCGTTTCCATAACAATTTGGGGTCGTAAAATAGCCTACAACCTAACCATTAAATGTGGCTTTCCAATGCAAAAATAATTATTTAAATTCTGTGTTTGCTATTACAAAAATAATTATTACGGATTGGCAGCTCCTGAGATTACGCATCAAACAAACTTAACCTTATATTAGTATACTAGCAGCGCCCCGCGGTTTTACCCGCGTTGTGCCCGTTCCCGTGGGAATTTCGGGATAAAATGTAGCCTATAGCCTTCCTCGATAAATAGCCTATCTAACAGTGAAAGAATTATTCAAATCGGTTCAGTAGTTTCTGAGATTAGCGCGTTTAAACAAACAAACAAACAAACAAACAAACAAAACAAACTCTTCAGCTTTATAATATTAGTATAGATTTTAGGGTTTTTCGCGGCACAGAAGGTTGTTCATATTAAAATATTCACATGTTTTATTTATTACTGTTTTATTGCGTCTGATTGCTATTATCTGTTGAAACCACAGGATGCTCCGATTAGCACGCAGCATTGGTAGCTTTATTATTAAAAATATTGATAACAAATTATCATTATAATTCATTGTTTATATTTACAACTAGCGGCGCCCCGCGGTTTTACCCGCGCTGTGCCCGTTCCCGTGGGAATTTCGGGATAAAAAAAAGCCTATAACCTTCTCGTTGAATGTAGTTATCCATTACAAAAAGAATTATTCAAATCGGTTCAGTAGTTTCTGAGATTAGCGCGTTTAAACCAACAAACAAACAAACAAACAAACAAACAAAACAAACTCTTCAGCTTTATAATATTAGTATAGATTATAATGACACGAATTAATGTCAAACATGTTTGTGTAAGATTAATGTGGTTTTTATGGTTTCAACTGTCAGATAAAGTTTGATATGTCAAGATAGATTTTGTGGTTACTGTGTTCATTATGTACGGTTTGAAATGTCACATCGGATTTTGACAGGTGGTTATACTATACCACATGGTATTGAAGAAGGTAAATAATTTAAGCACCATACACGTTGATACCTAATCTATTCTATACTAATAGTATAAAGATGTTTTTGTTATTTCGGTTGTTTGTTTTGAACGAGCTAATCTCAGAAACTACCAATCCGATTTGAATAATTCTTTTTCTAATAGATAGCCACATATAACGGGAAGGTTATAGGCTATTTTTCATCCCGAAATTCCCACGTGAACGGGCACAACGCGGGTAAAACCGCGGGGCGCTGCTAGTATTCACATACACCAAGAAACCTTTATCATTAACAGTAGTAGTTCTCTCTAAGTGGGGGAACACGAACATCGTTAACAAACCCTTTGTAACGTAAGTATTTGTATTCCATCGACAACTTAACGTCCTATAGACTGAACGTGCCATTGTTAACGCGATACTCTGTGGAAATAGAAGACGATACATCGATCTCTTGTTTGAATTTAATTTATTACAATTCGCTACATTCATTTCAGTGTAAAAATAACTTTAATTGTTTCTGTGTGGTTATGATGGCATTGTTGTCGTAACTTAGTAGTGACACTTCGAATGTTTGAATTTGGAATGCCATATCTGACATTAGTAAAGTCATTTTGACGTTTTGTTTTTGACAGTATACAGTATGTTTTATAAACTTTTTTGCCTTTGCAACACTGAAAAAATGTAAAGAATTGTTTTGTTTTTAATTTGAACAGAGATCAATGTACTCAAATCTGTTTTCAGGAACGTGCCCGCTATAAAAGACGGACTGTGATCGCCAATAGGCGTTAAATAGTTAAAAGTGCTTACCAAATAACCTGTAACCAATAAATCCAGCCTTAATATTAATCATATAACCTTAAAGGACCAAACTTTTGAAAGTTTTGTACCAGTTTTAGAATCTAGTGTAAACGACGCCTTAATTTTATACTCGAAAGTAGTGTAAGTGCGTAGCATTGTAGTGTTTTTTACTCGCGAACATTTTGTACTGCGGAAAACACTTTTGTATTCGAAATTCAAGCTTGAATTGTTTTGACGTTTGTGTGTCACTTCCAGTTGACATTTGTGTCAAAGTGACAGTTGACAGTGACGGATGTGTGTGTAGATTTGGAATGATGTTCGGAATGGTGCAGTGTTTATGGTGGTCTCGTGATGATGTGAGGTGGTGCTGGTGATTCCTTGGATTGTTCTGGAATCAGCTGAAGATGGAGCGGTGTGACGGGTTCCTGGTCTACCGCAAGCCGGTGTACAGGGTCTTTCAGTACTTGGACACGTAAGTTAATTGCTTCTTTTATCTATAGAGTTATGGCATAGATAAGATTGATGATCGGGGATTATTTTTTGTCTATGGGTCATTTTAAAAATACGTCTAACGTGACCTTTCGGTTTAGTCGAATACAGTGCATAACTTGTGTTGTGGGATTCGATTTATTTGTTATTTTTTCAGCCTAGAAGCAGATTATCAATGTAAAAAAATACTGCCAAAAGTATAAAATGTGAAGTATCATTTACTTTGTTTACGTCAAATAGAAAACAAGTCTCACCCTTGTCAGATTTAAACTTTGTCTTTGACATTCGTCAGCTGACACCTTATTAACTAGCTGGTCCCAGCTCAATCTAGATTACGCACGTAACATATGTAGCTAGGAATTAAAAACATGGCTCTTTAATGATATACCCTCACAGCCAATCCATAAAGACACATTTTTAATAGATAATATCATTAACTATAAATTATTATCCTCCTCACTGTACTGAAATCTTTAGTGAGATGAGAGGCCTTTGCTCAGCCGTGGGTCATTACAGGCTACTATACCATTAATTAAAACCCTAACACTAGTTGTTTATCCTACAAACACAGTCACCAGATGGCATTGACCCTCCCAATGCATCGCGCCACGCGCCAGCCAATCGATACATTAAACATTCACCCTGTATAGTCGATGGAATACCAATGATCGTCGCAGTTATGCGTAATGGCTGCGCTTTTGTCTGTTGTTTATGGTAGGTATGAATACTCTATGTTTTCTTACAAGAGTTCAAACCGAGCTTGAGATAACTCGCATTAGGCAAGCGTGGTGATTACGACATCCTCTTCACTGTACTGATATCTTCAGTGAGATGAGAGGCCTTTGTCTAGCAGTTAGGACATAACAGGATCATACTTTTATACATTTTAAAATTCAAACCATCATGACTGACTTTTCGAGACAACTTCTTCCATTAATAAAAGGGGTCAGTGATGGGGTAAGAATGGAATGAAATCTAAACCTTTTTCCTCTTCAGAAGGAATCGTATTCGGCTGGAAAATCGATCGTATTAGTCCACATTTTAAGAGTGCGTTTCCGTTGAAGCGGAGCGCAGCGGTGCGGAGCTCAACCAATCACAACGCATTACGAAAAGATTTTGACAGTGTCAATGCGTTGTTTGATAATCCCATAGCGCGCTGTGATTGGTATATCAGGCTCCGTACGGCTCCGCTCAACTCAGCATAGCTTCAATGTAAGCGCACTCTTACTGTAGGAAAAATAGGGTTTACTGTAAATCACTTACCATAAGTCTACTCTTCTTCTTCTTCTTCGAGTCAACCTGACCAATCCTGGTGTCACAGTTATTGAGCCGCCAAAGGCCTCTGACATGGCTCATCTAACGACTACTGAAGTCCAAGTCTACTTAAAAGAACATCTATGTCTTCTAAAATGTTCATCTCATCGCCGTAAAACATTAATAAATCTTCTATTACTCCAAACAACTTCAAAACCTATTAAAACAAAATCGAAACGCTTAATGAACGTTGAGCCGGTGTTTACAATGTGATCTTTTAAATATAACTAGGGGGAGAGCTGTGTTTTCATAACAACTGGGTTTGAGCACAAAATATACTGGAGAGAAAAATATACAAGGTATGGTAGCGTACAGTCGATAGGGAACGATAGCTGTTACACTTTTAACATCCGACGCAAAATACGTCATAAGTTTGACGTCGATGGCTATGTGTGTATCTGTCCTTAGCATTGTAGTTATCAAATGGATAAACCGATTTCAATGTGGTTGTTTTAAATTAATTTAATGCGGTTGGTTAATTGCGGTTTTAATGCGGTTGCGGTTGTTGTTTTAAAGATAGTTTCTTTGCGGTGGTTTTTGTTATGTTTGGTTCAAAATCGATCCAGCCGTTTTAGCGTAGGGAAGGGTTTTTATTTTATTTTATTGTCGAGAACGATAGCTGTGCCCCTGTTTTTAGGGTATTGTTGATAATTCAGAAAGAGTAATATAAAGCTTTAAAGTGGTATTCTTCAAAGTGATTTCGTTTAAATACTACGTAATCCTTACAGCCGATAAAGGAATTAATTTGTAATTGTACTGGACTGTACTTTATAGTATCAAAATATTCGCAGCGCACGACCTAACGGTGTTAAACTGGTTCCCATAGGAATTACGGGATAAAAAGTGTTATCCCACACTCAATGTATCAATTTTTATCCCGGTCCGTTCAGCAGTTTTTTGCTTAAAATAACAAACATTCATCCATAGCCAAGTAGAATTCGCCATAGATTTCAAATTCTATAAACCGAAAACATAAATCCTTTACAACTATTACCAAATCTGTGGTCTATCAAACAGCATGATTCAACCATAAACCATTATAGACCCCTTCATTATGTTCGGTCATAGACGAAGGGGTGAAACTCACCCTCCACCCCACACCCCTTAATGTAAACATTTCAAACCTCTTCGGAGGTAATTTGGTTAATGGACTCTGAAAGTTTCCTAATTAGTATTCGTATCTCCCATTTTTATGGGTTTTAAAGATGTGCAAATTGCGGTTTGTAAGTCTTATTGTGTAGTCTAGAGGTCTAGACTCTATAGACTTGTGTCTTTAAATCTGGATTAGTTAGATTTAAGGTAAACTAAGATATTCTTGTCACCAGAGCTATGTTTCAACGTATGAATTTTACTTTCGCATTACTAATAGCTTTTTCTAGTATACTTATTATTTAACATAGCTGTTCCACCTTCGATACAATAGATGTCGCTAGTGTGAAAATTTGGTAGGAAGCGCTTACGTTATTTTTTTCAATTTAGTGGCATCACGTCCATACATTTTGACAAGCAGGTCAATATCTTTCTCTGTACATATGTAATCAGTACAGATGAACATGTAATAATGTAGGAACTATTTAAATAATAATCAGTGAAGTAAATGATCTTGCTTTATCCCTTTCTACTTCCTCCTATTAGATAAGGATACACATATCCATACATATACAAACTCCTTTTAATTTTCAGCCATTTTCCATAACCTATAAATACCTGTCAATGTCACTGTCAGTGTCACATGCGATTGAGCGGTGTCACGCGAGCGTTCGTGTGCCACCGCCCTAAATAACAAGCTGATGTTGTTGATACCAAGTTCAGCCGTTATAGTTTGACGGTCGTGTACAGATAGCCTAACTGCTTGCCCGTTTAGAGGTTACATCTACTCCAATGGCGGACTATTAAATGTTATACAACGAACTTGTAATGTTATGTTATCTATAAAAGGATTTTAAACTCACACGTACACGTCTTAATCAAAGTAAGTTAGAGTAGTTTAGGCCAACCCTGGTGTCGGAGTTTTTAGACCGCAGGAAGGCCTCCGACATGGTCTATTGATTGAAACAACCGGGACCGACTGCTAACGTGCCCACCAAAGCACGGTACTGCCACTATCGGCCACCCATCCAAGTAGGGGCCGAACTGCACGTTCATTAACAATTACACTGAACCAACATCGTCTTAATGATAATAAGAATTGTACTGACCCTAAGCGGAAAGTTACAAAGCAATGTTTTATAAAAAGTTTCCTTATATAGTCTAGGCGAAAACGAATAATGTCTTAAAACTATTCTATCGGGACAATGAACACTCAATTAATTTACACTAACATGCATGCACAGAACCTTAGCTTCTCCATTTCGTTTTACCAAACAAAGTCGACTCAATAGTCCAACTTGGCATGTTGAAGTCCTGTGCAAACAGAGAGAAACTCCTTAACGTAACTATTGTGAGAAGGGGGTTGGACGAGGAAGGAGGTTGGATGAGGAAGGAGGTTGGATGAGGAAGGAGGTTGGATGAGGAAGGAGGTTGGAATGGCTGGTTCATTACTTGAAGTCCGGTCAGTTGAGCTAATATGGACTAAGGAGGCTTCATAAACGCTTACTCGCAGCATTTTAGCTATCAAATGGTTTGTCCCTTTCTGACATACGCTATTTTCCAAAGAGCAAAAGAGACAAAACACTCACTAACAATGTTTTAGTTAGAGAGCGTTTAAGAATAAGGCAGTAAGTATCTTTAGTACCGTACTTGTATTATTAATTTGAAAATAATAAAAAATTAAAGTAATAAGTAACTCTGTCTTGTACGAAAGTGTCGTGTGAAACTGTCTAGAGCTTTTTCTGTCTTGTCTGGGTCCAGTCATCTGTCAAACTGTCTGTCAACTTTAACACCTAACTACTTAACTAATTTTGATGAAGTCTACATAGATAGATTAGCTGGATTTTTGGAAATGACATACCTACGTATCTTTTTTTACCCGACATTAAGTAAAAACTAAGCATTGAATTGGATTGGATTGCTTTGCTCGACCAGGGAATCAAGTCTTGACGGACAAAACATGCCACTACACCCAAGCTCTTAAAATTCGTAATAAAATAAATACAATATTCATTTACTTTTAAAACCCCAAATTTCCAACTCATTTTATACGAGGAAGAATATCAAAGTTTTCCTGAAACTAAGGAAGCAAGATTTCTCAAAGTTTCCCTACAGCACTGTTACACTACAGTTTCAATACACCCTATGAAACTTTGTATATCGTACGAAAACTTTACTTTTCACTGCATAACACAATGCAACTAAATAAATAAGTACTACGTATCTAACTTGAGGTCGTACAGACTATAAGTAAGTGGTTAAAACGGATAGTTATCTTAACATACGTCCGTTAACGTTAAAGTTAACGATTACTTACACTGTTAATGACTATTAAAAAGCTTTATTTCATAACTTTAATGACAGACTTTTATAGTTATTCGGGCGACCAGTAGAAATTCACGAATTTTCATTTTCTTACGTCTCTGTTGAGACTTCTTCTTATCGAGTGGATGGTCAACTTGACCAATCCTGGTGTCAGAGTTATAGAGCCGCCAAAGGCCTCTGACATGGCTCATGTAACGACTACTATCCGTAGAAAGTAACCGGGACCGACGGCTTAACGTGCCCTCCGAAGCACGGAATCATCTTACTTTTCGGGCAATCAGGTGATTCAGCCTGCAATGCCCTAACCAAACTGAGGACCGTCTCACAAAGTGATTTTTTTGTGAGATATCCCCACCGGGAATCGAACCCGGAACCTCCGGATCGTGAGCCGAGCGCTCAAACCACTAGACCACGGAGGCTGTCTGTTGAGACTAATATTTGATGTTAACGTTCACTAGTGCGTAAGCGTATGCTGAAGCAGCCCGCCTTTAGTAACGAAAGATGTAGCAGTCGACAAGACCACGTGACTACCACGTGATCAATTTTGATGGTAGTGAAGGGACTGCAAGCGGAAGATAGTGAAATCGCCAGCTCGCTGGGTCCTAAGTACCGGGTACTTTGTAGCTTGTTACTTATTGTGGTCCTTTGTCGTAAAAACAGTTGAATGGTTTTCCAATACGCACTTCAGTATTTTTATTAGCTTTCAGCCGGTTTGCTGTTTTGTTATTTTTTAAGCCAAATATGACTGAAAATAGGTCATCTACTCATAGATGGAGAGTTTGCGAATTGGCGAATTGGGTTTTATAAAGATCTGCGAAGCCCAGTCAACCAATCACAACGCAGTACGACAAAATTTGACAACGTCAATGTCTTGTTTGACATTTCAATGTGATTCTCATAAAACCCTTTTACAATCTCGGATCTTATCATTCACAATATGGACTTGGATGTGTCCGATAGTGTCATTTCTATCTGCGCGCTACCGTGCTTCGGAGGGTACGTAAAATTGTCGGTCTAGTTTTTTTTATCGATAGACAATGTCAAAGGCCTTTAGACGGTCTAAAAACTCCGATACCAGGGTGGGCCACTAAGTTACACCAACTTATTTTATGAATGAAGTCAACCAACCCAATAATTCCTTTAATTTATAACAATTATTAATATTATTCCCTATTCCACACGTGCGCCATATTGTTGTACAAACATATTACAATGGAATCCATTACCACTATTTGCGCGAATGCCACCCCCAACCACCCCTGTATTGGACAATGGGGTGCATTATTGTTATTAATGTTATGGCCGAGAGAAATTGGGGCACGTACGTTCAACTTTACTTGCACTTATTTAGGTTTGCTTCCAAAAATGTTGGCTGGTGCTGGTATTGCGTTGTTAGGTTTGAATAGTTTGTGGCGGCGAAAATATATTTTTTGTTTGAATGAAATAGTTTTGGAAAAACATTAAAATGTTAGGTACGTTTGTTACTCTTTGCGCACTACTGTACGCATTTGGATTAAACTTTACAGTGATATAGGTGATACATAATATATCATACTTGGCGTATATTTTATCCCGAAATTCCCGCTGAAAATGATAGATCGCAATCGTTACAAGTCATATTAAAAAAGTTTGTACTAGCTCGGCATGTGCCACTTCTGAGCAAAGGGCTCTCATCTCACTGAAGATATCAGTACCTACAGTAAAGAAGATTACAAGTCATATTACATAACCTAAATAATATATTATACTACAGCAAATAACGTGGATTTTGACTTAAATGTTATACTTAACTGAACCCCCGCAAGCCGGCTACCCCTAAGCTCGCCACCACATCATTTCGGGGGCGTTAACTTGTCAAAACTTTGACAGAATCCGCCGCCATTTTTGACAAGCAAAGCTGACTTTTGCTCCTGAAATTGTTTTATGATTGGCCGTACGGATAGAGTAATCTGTATGAACGAATGAATGATTGAAAAGAACGAATGGATTGGGTTGGATATTTAAATGTTATTTTGTTTTTGTTACGTGCGAAGGAGATAAGAAGTGAAGATTAAAGAAAAAAAACTTTTCTCTAAAATGACTTATTTTTAGATTAGGGATGTTACATTTAAAAAAACATTACATTAGTGATAAAACTTTTGACTTTTTGTTGCTGTTAATCATAGTAAAAGAGATCTATACTAACCGCCTTAATCATAGCCGCTCTATAACTAAAACAGTTTTAAAGTGTTTTGTCTCTTTTCCTCTCGTAAAATAGCGTATGTCGGAAAGGGACAAACCATTTGATAGCAAAAATGCTGTTTAAAAGCGTTTATGAATGTGATTATTTTTTCAATGTTGGTAACTGTGCTCTAACAGATTACAAGATTATTAAATGCCAACATAACTAAAAATAAAAACAAATGCCTAACTTATCTAGTACCTAGGTACCGTCTGATCTAGGTTTCCAGTTCCTAAGTACTCAGATAATCTAATAAGCTCTATCTTGGCGACAGATTTATCTCCTACTTAACATAAGTAAGTACAATAATGCGACTTTCCCTGCCTTTAATCTTGATATGATTCCTAGATATCTAAATTGACCTTAAGACTAGAAAGTCAGTGTTTTCTATTTCGTTTAGACGTTTCAAATGTTACTCTTATAATACAGTGAAAATTGCTGTGAAATAAGGTGGATGAGAGGCCTTTGGCTGGCAAGTCAAATGCTTCCTTAGTGAGAATTTAATGACTAATTTTGACTTATAATGAATGAAAAATGACATCAATTAGTTAAGTGTTGATCTAATGAACGTCTTGGAGGGCGGCTGACAAACTCTTAAGCCGCGAAAACACTCGTAGTTATACGTTAATAAAACATTTAAAAAATACATTACTACGGTTCGTCTTGTCCACTTTTGCTGTGGGACAAGTTGGCAAAACTCACCTAATTAAACCACTAAATTTGAACTGCCTTCCCTACTATCCATAGTTTATTTATTGCACAAAAGTCCACTTTTAAACTTTAATAGTTCTGAGTCAGTACCAACACAAGTCTGGAGGCTACTGTCTTGTATTTGACAGCGCCTTACACAATCCCGATAGCAACCGAGCGATTCACTTCTTTTTGTTTTCTTAAGTTGGCAGCTTGCTTCTCTTTTTAAACTGGAACCTTTTTTGTTGTAACGATTTGTGTGTTCTTAGTTTAAATAGGAAAAGGAAGAAGTTTCAATAGTTTAGTTTGAAAAGAAAAATACATTCTTATGTTTAAATCATATTAAAATATAATAATGAAATGACTGATGACTTTTAAGATGCAATGTGTATAATAATATGTAATGTGGTATGTTATACTTAAACTATGATCTATCCTTAGTGTTTAAGTTATTCGTTAGACATTTTATTATAATGTAAAGGAATTCCTATCGGATGTTTCCAGTGGCGTGACTCTAATAAAGCATATTTTGACAATCTGTTTTTTGGGTTAGAGTCTTGTATGATCTACATAACAGTGAGTTTTTTGTTAACACCTTCTAGTTTTCTATCGCAAAGCTTATTATTTTTGCAATTTTAAACTTCTAACTGACCATTTGTCATGTAACCATGGAATAGATATTTCTCTAAATACTTGCGAAACTTACTTTTTTTTTTTTTACTTTCGAAATGTTACAGACATAGTGCGTATGTGGGCGAGTTGCGTGCGGCTTGCGGGTCGCGCGACGTTGTATTCCTTGTAATTTTATGGTGTACGGTCATACTGACCCATTACGGGTCAATACGAACAGTCTAAACCGCAACCGGCCCGCACTCGCACTATTCGTCTCTTCCGCTTAACTGACGGTTGTAAAACCATTTTACAACAAGACTGCGGAAGTGAATACCTTATATTATAACTTGCAAACAAGATAGTATAAGTGAGAGCCATCATTAAATATCAATCAGTGATGGCGACGGAGACAGTAATCGTGGTTTTATAACTTCACTTGTTTCTTGTTGTACATCGTGATGGGACCACCGGGGGTGATTTGTATAGGCCTGTGAGATGCAATTTATGATAAACTAGCAGTGACCCTCGGTTTTACCCGCGTTTCCGTGGTAATTTAGGAATTAAAAATAGTCTATCACCTTCCCGTTGTATGTGGTTGTTTCATTCGTCAGGCCATGTCGGAGGCCTTTAGGCGGTCTAATAACTCCGTCACTAGGGTTAGCCACTAATTAATCGAAATTAAAAAAATAATTTGTGAAGCTAAGTGTCACTTCCAGAGAAACGCGTTCAAATTAACGAAAATACAAAAACGTCAGCTTTATTGTATTAGTTTACGATAAGTATAGAAAAACATAAAGTACGAGTATACCTTTACCAGGTCCTAGCAAACTTTTCATCATAAAACTTTGAAATAAAAACTATAAACACTTTAATCTCCTTTGAAGATCGGATAAAAACTGAAGTGCTAAACGATTTTCAGTAATAGTAATTAGATGAAACCTCTTTCACCCCTTCTCTAGATATAAAACTTTTTTAATCACATTCCCGCGCAAAGCGCTTAATTAAGAAAAACAAGACTCGCGGTCTTTACTCTCTGGCTGCACAAAGAAGTTTTAATGAAATGAGGTTTTTAAATGATTTCATAACATCTTGGCTGTATGTATGTGGTTTGTGTGTTCTGCATGTGGAATAATAATTTCAAAACGTTGTTATAACTTTTTCGTAGAATAGATTGAATATATAATTTTTAAACAATAATGCCGTTTTTTCCTTAAAAACTTTTCTTTTTGTTACTTAAACTAACCGAACGAAATAAACCCATTACGTCCATTTTATTGATATTGGTTGGTTGACCGAATTACGCAACCGCTTTCAGTTAAGCATAATGGATTCTAACGAGTTGTGATCGAATACGGTTAACCGAATATCTGTTTACAATAGTCGGTGACCGAACCGTTGACACTAGTAGAACTGAATTCGTATCCAGCCAACTGAATACCCGTTTACATAAATCGGTAAATATGGCCACCGGCTGAAGGCCTAACCGAAAAAATTGATGGTAAAATAAGCCGTAATAAATAATAATAATAAATAAGTAATATAAAATGTCCTAAGCGTTTTGTATTCATGATAAAATTGATATGACAGTTACTTCGTAAAAGAGTATATTTACCTCCATGGTTAAAGCTAGAAGCGTTCTAATATCAGATAAAACTTTTCATCACACTGGCAACTAACAAAAGAAGGTTTTATCGTTGTGTGTCGTCGCGCAAAGAGGTCCCCGCAAAAAGGATAAATGTTCCGGAAAATATGCGCTGCATGCTCGCTTGGGGTGTAAAACGTTATATTAGCTATGTAGAGACATTTTTAAAGATGGCGGGAGATTAGGTTTAATAAGATTGATAACACGGAATGAAAATACGTTTTGAACTTTTCTTGCAGGGAACAGATTGAAAAAATAAAAGGTAGATTTTTTTTATGAAGTTATTCTAAGATGGCCGTTTTGACAGCTGTCATTCCAAATGACGATTTTATTTTTAATCATTTGAAAGGCAAACATGTATGTTTAACGAAATGGTATTTGGAATTTGTGAGTTCCTTTGATAAAGTAAATACATAATGTAAAAATAAAACTATTTAAAGTAGGAATTTAATTAAAATGTGCCATCACACTCGGCCG
The DNA here is from genome assembly GCA_951394245.1 of Cyclophora punctaria. NCBI lineage: Eukaryota > Metazoa > Arthropoda > Insecta > Lepidoptera > Geometridae > Cyclophora > Cyclophora punctaria. The sequence continues at coordinate 3,523,574 of OX596192.1, read as the reverse complement.
CAGCCCGTTCAAAGTTTTTAAATAGACTGTTTTAACACTAGACTGAGGGGTAGCACACCCCCTATGTAAATCGATTCGGGGTGGCGACTGCCGGCCACCCCTTTTATTTTTCATGCGCTTTTTTCGCTTATTTTTGTTTATCTTATACAAGAATTAATGAAAACTGTCCGGTCTGGTTTTAACAGCTCGGGGGAGCGTTGGCAAATCAATATTGTTTTAGAAAAAATCTGTTTTTGTAGTTTATCTACTGCTCTTTAAAAAAATTGACTTGTTTATGGCATTGTTTTAGTTTTCCCTTCTTAATTCCGATGTTTTTAACCATAGACAAAAATAATTATTGATTCACACACGGTTAATTATATCCAAACTATACTCGGAATTTTTATTAGATTCCAGATTTGACATTAGCTACTGTCATTTTGTGAAATAATGATACCACATTTATTAGTGTAGTGTAGTGATACGAATATCTTATTTCATTGCGAATCGATATTTTGTATCCGAGATGTATCCGATGTATTTTCTCATTGTTTTTTACTTATTATTAAACTAGATATTTTTTGACACCTTACTTGGAATGAACAGTCTAGCACATTAACCAAAACAAACAACGTTTTTTTTCTGTTTTATTTGTCATGTTCCTTCAAGATCAAATTTTTTTATTTATTTCACACACAATTATAAAAGAAAAGTCTCAGATCGTTAATTAATCGTCAAAACTAAATTATCGGTTCAGAAATATTTAATTTCCTGATATACTTAGTTTACGAGAATAAAATTATAAACGAGAAGAATCGATCCGGAAATATTCCATTTCCATATCGAATAATTTCGCAACGTCACTATTTAGTATTTGTCATAATGTTGCAACACTGAAATTGTCAAATCTGGAATCTAATTAAAATTTTTAGTATAGGCTCTAACGCCCGTACTGAGAGATGTCAAGAGATTTTAATAAGTGATTTTGACATTTGTGATCTATGAAAAATTACGTCGATGGCTAAGTATCGATTTAAAGGACGTCTGAGTGCGGCTGTAAGCTTGTTTTATGGAATCTATCTAACTGATAATACTAATTATACATAGACAAATACTTTTATATGAATTAATCTATGAATAAAGCGAAATACTTTCGGTTAACGTTTTTAACTATTAAACAGCCATTGTTCTCATAACATCCGACTTCCTACTAATATTATAAATGCGAAAGTTTGTGAGGATGGATGTATGTATGTATGTTTGTTGCTCTTTCACGCAAAAACTACTGGATGGATTTGGATGAAACTTTACAGAAATATAGGTTATACATCAGAATAACACATAGGATACATTTTATCCCGAAATTCTCGCGGGAACCGATACAACGCGGGTAACACCGCGGGGCGCGGCTAGTGAATAATGAAGCTTTGTTTAAATTACTGAAACCCGCAAACTATATTCAACATATCAATTGAAATATTACGCTCATTTGTTGAGCCGGTTGAAACGTAAACTAAAGTAGCATCCGAATAAAGCCGGCTAATATACATGCCGCAAACTTGTCCGGATAACGAGTACAGTTGGCTTTACGCCCGGTTTTCATTTAATCATGTTGCTTTGTGAAAACTGAATGTGGACCGTGCATTAGTTAATTGTATAGGTTATCTGTGGAATTATATTTTCAATGTTGGTAATATTTTATGTTGTTTTGTTGTGTTCGTTATGTTGGTATTGAGTTTGTTTTGTTTCTCAATTTCCGAATTGGTTTTGGCTGTGGCATAATTTTATATTGCTCTTTTGGGAATTGGTTTTTATTTTAGCTGCAGTTTTATAATGTTTTGTTTTAATTTGTTTATCTATACTAATAATATAAAGGTGAAAAGTTTCCAACTTTGTTTGTAAGAACGAATCTCAGACACTACCAATCCGATTGCGATGCTGCGTCAGACTATTTTTAAGGTCTGTCGCCACGCCATACGCGACGCCACACGCCCCGCCTCTCCCTGAACAAACCTTTACATACCTCTCTGAAATAGCAAACCCAACCTCTATCTATATAGCTCCAAACTTATAAAATGCCATCAATCTTGGTATTGGCAGAAAGTCTGCCAATTTCGACAACTTGCCGCTACTAAAATCACGTGCCAAGCATTCGTATAATCGGAGGTGGTATTTCACACTACGTAATGGTATTCTGTCTGCATCCTTCAGGAACGGGGAAAGAAAGCTCCGGTGGGAATACTAGTGGGTCTGTTTTTGTTGTTATGAAGTTAGTAGATGGTTGAAGAATTTTATAGACTTGATTATGTCATATTGACGTTTTTATATTTTAAAGTTTGCAGTACCTTTTTAAATGTCTGACACGCTCAAGCCATTTAACCTTGATAAATTTAGAGATAGATAAAAAATTAAGTATAGGTGGGGAAAATATAAATGGGAAATAGCTAGTAGCAGCACAGATTATTAAATAGTTACTTCGTAGTAGTTCTGAATGAACATAATATATTCCACGTGAAATAGCCTTTCGTTAATTTAGTTTGTTTAGTCTGTGGTGTTTTTGAATAAAAAGGATATGTTATGTTATGTCATGTCATTAAGTGAATAAAATTGCTCTTTAATTACCTATTTCGGTTTTATTTGCTAATATGTATATCAATAAATATACAATAAACATAGATAGAACTTAGTTCAAGTAGGCTACGTTAGGCTTATAACATAAATTTAGTCATAAGTAGTGCATGTAATTGTGCAAATCGCCTAATACACAGCATATAATTAATCGCCATTACAGGAATATATTCTGCACGACTCGAACGCGATTACGATATAACAACATTTTGATATCATGAATAACGTGCAATATTCGTAATTATGGAGGATTGAGATGTGTTGGTAATAATTAATGATTTAGTCAGTTTCCGACGTTAGATGACTAGTTAACGTTAGTTAGTATCGGATGGTGTTGAAGAGTTTATTGTAATTAATAGACATTATATCAAGAGTAGTGACTAAGCGATGTGAGCTTGCAATTATCAAGCTACCTTGGATGTGTGGCCGATAGTGGCATTTCTATGTGAGTACTGCCGTGCTTTTGGTTACTATGCGAACTACAAATTCCAAAAGTAGGATTAATACAAACTTGGATTAAGCACTAACCTATTGGAACTAAAACTGCTGATAACTTTTTTAATAATAATTGCGAATTACATTAACAAATTTCGTAAAAAAAACTTTAAAATTAAATCCATAAACACGAGAGGGAAAATATTCAGGTTTTATTCTAAAAGCAATTATTTCCACTGCGTACACTTACAGATTCCGATACGCTTTCAACCCTACCCTCATTTTAAACCCCTCTAAGCATTGCGAGTTTAAAAATACCGCATTATAACCAGTTTTGTTTGTTTGTTTATTGAACATAATATCTCGTTCTTTATGTATATCATTTTTCTCTTTGAACGGGGGTATGCTGACAAAATTATGTCTGCCATATTTTTAATGGTAAACACATAATGCTAAAAAACTTGAACAATGAAAAAATCGCTTAAAATGTTTATTGTAGTCATGAATTCGAAGTTCACCTCAAGCTGCTAAAGAAAAACTGTAAAAAAAACCTACCATAAGCTGCAAAAAAAATAGAGAAAGAACAAACTACACTACGCATACTCTATGACACTTTACACTGGCAACACTCACAGTTCAAGCACACAAGTGTCGCCAGTGAATATTCCGCTAGTTTCAGGGCGTTTGCGTTCAATTTTTTCCTACCCTTGACACTTTCAGATATGATATACTGCGGACGCTTTTAAGCTTAGAGTGCCACTTTCGTGTTCATTTATTGCGAAAAGGAAGGTTTTGATAGAGTTTTTAAACCGTAGAAAAAGTATAGAAAAAATGCTTCGAGAAGGACAGTATATTATGTTCGGTTTTATACAGTTATCTATGCCTAATATATAACTTAATATTTAACTTACTTCCTTCTTTATGAATATTCTTACTATTTTTAAAACATAGTCTATAACTCTACGATCACCCAATACCGCCAACATATCAAACACAAAACACAGATACCTACATAACTTAACACAAGAAACAGAAACCCACAGATAATAAAATAACAAGCTTTATTATAATGCCAAGTCAATTCGAATTTCGAAATATTATAATGCCAAGTCTAGTCGAGACCGCCTCTCAGGTATTCAAGAGGGAGTGTAACCATTCCTGGATTCATTGTCGGGAATCCGGGAACAAATTGGCCACTTACCCGCTAGCTCGACGGCCCTTGAACTAGCCGACCTAGACTTAACTGGATACTAAAGGCGCGTTTTCATTGAAGCAGAGCGGAGCTATGCGGAGCTTAACTGGCCAATCATAACGCATTACGAAAAGATTTTGACATTGTCAATGAGTGGTTTGACATGGGTTTGACAATCCTATTGCGTTATGATTGATGAATCGGGCTTCGCACCACTTCAATAGAATTTATGTATAAAATACGTAAATTCACACACGGTTGATTATAGATCTAAGCTCTAAGCTTGCATTATGGAATGTAACTCACTGATGTTATTACATACTTATACATAAACAAATGCTTTAAATGATTATATCATTGACCTGACGTCGTCAGCAACTATGTCTTCACATATTATTGACTCCGTTGAATCGACACCGCAACCTCAGACACAGTAAGCGTTCACACCATGCCACTGTGCCAATGGGCTTGTCAAAACACATCATCCATAATTATGTTGTCCTGTATATCTATTTAATTTATTAATATAATTTGTTTTGTTCGCAGGTAAGAGCTCGTAGTTACGTGCATGGCATGCTAAGTAAACGTGTGACTTTCTCACTGCCTCGCCTCCGGTAAGCACTCACTGTATTTGATAATTCGGTGACGGGTACACAATATGGCGGACCGACCGTACAGCGAAATGTAAAGATGTATGGATATATATTATGTTTGTTGCTTTGCTGCTTTTTAAGCTGTGTTTTAAGAGCGGCCCCAATAACCTAAACTATACCTTGTTATAATTTATTGTATTTAAGATGACATTATTACTACCTATAAGACTAATGACAGATAAGGTTCTGACGTTTTTTCTTTAATCTGATTTCCGGCTGCCAAAATTTGACAGCAAAAACGTCAAACTTCTACGTGCTATTAGATGATTATATGATGAATAATGATGATGCTAGTAAGATGGCCGATTAACATAAGTTATTGGGACCGTTCATTTAATAAGGCACATAATTTTTTTTTGTAAATAAAAGTTAAAATATGTGTAATTGTTGCTCTATCAGCTTTCAGACTAACCTAATTAAACGATAAGTTAATAAAAATCAGCCCAGTTATTTCAGAGACTAGCCGGAACAAACAGAAAAAAATTGTAAAAGTTGTTATTTTGGTATATGTACCATACATATACATATATTATTCATATGCATGTAGTATACAGTGGTTATTATAATATTACAAACAGACACTCCAATTTTATTTATATGTATAGATGATACTCACGAAACGAATCATCACCCAAGGTGATCTTCCAAGTAAATTGAAGCGATTTAAAATATATCATATCGTAAATAAGCACATTTTATTAAGTGCCTCCGTAGTAAGGACAATACTTTGACCTACCGCCGCGGTCCATTGAAATGAGGAAACATAAAAATATTATATGTTCCATAATATATTATTATTATATCGTAACTCATCATCGGGATGGTTGTCTTCTTAATTATTGACTTTTCATATAAATGTATTTTATAGGGTGGCTTTTTTAAAACGGTAAATATGGACATAGACCTAGAGCCCGTGAACCCCAGACTTTCGTCATTTTATAAAAGCTGAAAGTTTGTCAGCGCATGCTCCCACACACAGGTAAGAACGATGGACTATTATGAAGTTTGGGTTATGGTGGCTTTGGCAGGTATACGGTACTAAAGGTGTGTAAAATACCGATCTAAATTCATCAAATAATTAAGTGTCATTTGTGACATGACATATGTCATTTGAAAGCTCTTGAAGAGTTGTACAAGTCACCCTTTGACGGTGATATCGAAATCGACGGCCAACTTGGTGTTTTCGACCATTGAAGATTGGAGTTGACCTATGCTATGGACGCTGATCCTAATGCTCAACAGTGACATGACCTATATCATTTGAAAGCTCTTGACAAGTTGTATAAGTCACCCTTTGACGGTGATATCGAAATCGACGGCCAACTTGGTGTTTTCGACCATTGAAGATTGGAGTTGACCTATGCTATGGACGCTGATCCTAAGTGACATGACCTATGTCATTTGAAAGCTCTTGACAAGTTGTACAAGTCACCCTTTGACGGTGACATCGAAATCGACGGCCAACTTGGTGTTTTCGACCACCGAAGATTGGAGTTGGCCTATGCCATGGACGCTGATCCTAATGCTCAACAGTGACATGACCTATGTCATTTGAAAGCTCTTGAGGAGTTGTACAAGTCACCCTTTGACGGTGATATCGAAATCGATGGCCAACTTGGTGTTTTCGACCATTGACATTTAGTACCGTATACCTGCCAAAGCCACCATAACCCAAACTTCATAATAGTCCATCGTTCTTACCTGTGTGTGGGAGCATGCGCTGACAAACTTTCAGCTTTTATAAAATAACGAAGGTCTGGGGTTCGCGGGCTCTTGGTCCAACAAGTTTGTTACTAACTAACTAAGTTGACTAGCAGCGCCGCACGGTTTTACCTGCGTTTTGTCTGTTACCGTGGGAATTTAGGGATGAAAAATAGCCTATAACCTTCCCGTTGAATGTGGCTATCCGTTACAAAAAGAATTATTCAAATCGGATAACTTTAACAGTAATTTTATGAAACAATGCCTTTTATTTCGTGAAATCCTGTACTTTTAGCGAACGTATGTTACAATAATCAACCTAACCTTACATAGTAGACACTAGCTAGACAGTGTAATAGACAGCCGAATAGCAGTAGGTACTAAAGTACGTTCAAAAGCCTCTTTATTTATACTCGTACGGTACCCTTAATTATACCCGGACAAATTCACTCACGGTTAATTAGACCCAAACTAAGCTCTAGGCTTGTGTTATGGAATCAAACTCTCTGATACTACTACATATACATAGACAAATACTTTATAAGAATATAAAATTGACACCCAGACGTCGTCGCCAACAACTATGTCTTCACATATTGTTGACTCCGTTGAATCGAACCCGCAACCCCCGACACAGTAAGCGCTCTCACTGCCACTGTGCCAACGGGCTTGTCTCTCTCAAACAGAAACCGAATTAAAATACTTGAACTTACAACTTTTATTAAACATTTTCAGCTTAATATGTCAAAGGTCCTGTCGGAATCCCTTTCAGGCAGAAATAAAGTAAAAAGAGCAACACATGCAACCTTGTCGAAGTAATATCGTAGTAACTTGTTTCCTCAAACGCATATTGAGCTGGAATCTCGCTTTGATGTCGGAAATGCATTAATTAGTCCTATAGGGTTGTCATCCCTTACTAAGGGTGGTCGGACAGTGATTAATCCGCTTCGGGCCTTTTAGTAACTTTATCCTAGCTGGTTGTACAAAATGAAAAAATGGCGCAATGCAACTCTTGTGCCAGAAAGTAAAACCTTTTCCGGCTTCGGAAGCAGTTGCTAAATAAAATTCATAACAACTGGTTGCGAAACTTGGTTACGAAAACGGCCGAAAGGTATTAATCAAATCAAGTTTGATAACTACAGTATCAGTGCGTTATTGGCTAACGTATTGGTATATATAGTGTCGGGAGGGATTAGACCACTTATACTCCTACGTCGCCTTACAATGGTCATCTTTATAAGAAAAAAACCTATACTAATTTTATAAGGAGGTAAAATTTATTATTTTGTTTGTATGTTCGGGCCCTGTAGTTTAATCTCGGAAACTACCAATTCGATTCGAATAATTATTTTTGTATTGCATAGCTACATTCTCCACGAAGTTTGTCGGCTATTTTTCATCCCGAAATTCCTGCGGAAACGGGCACAGCGCAGTTATAACCGCGGGCGCGACAAAAGTTTGTATGTATGTTTGTTACTCTTTCACGCAAAAACTACTGGACAGACTTGGATGAAACTTTACAGTAATATAGGTTATACATCAGAATAACACATGGGATTAATTTTATCCCGAAATTCCTACGGGAACGGACACAACGCGCATGAACCCGTGGGCGCGGCGAATAAATTCATATCCCGAGAATTATCGAGGTTCCTACGACCACAGATCTTCCTACTGACTCGGTGAAAAGTTGAAAACTGTAAATACATTCGGTAGTTATTTTCGAAATATTTAACAATAATCATGCAGTTATTTATATTTAAAGGTCGTACAACCTAAATTGGAAAATAATCTGTCCCTTTAGGAAATGGTTAAAAGTTAAAACGATAATAACCAAAGACAATTTTATTGTTATCGTCCTCAAAATACGCGATTAAGTTGTTAACTGTCAGAAAATAAAAAAAATAAAAAACAATATTATCAATTTTAATACTTTCCCGCCAAATGTTGCCATAAAAAGACTATAATTTACTTTCCTTAATATCTTTTAGGAATAATAAAGTTACAAAATGTTTGTATTTTGTAAAATGGAACGGTGGTCGTAAATGTTGACAATTGTCATATGTTCTTGTAAAATTAAATACTTGTCACATTGTGTAGTCTGAGCTACCCTTAAGGCGGATTACACAACAACTATTAATTTTACTTAGCGTTTAAATATGTTTAATACAACAAGTGATGTTCGTTTTAATTGGTGTTCTATTTGGTGCAACTTAAAGCTCAATTTAGAACGAACTGCATTTGTTTGTTAAACATGTTTCGGTATTAAATAGGTTTCAGAATTGTTGTGCAATCCATCACTAGTCTATACTGCTATAAGTAATCTATATACATATATAAAAATGAAACCCGTTTTCCTTGGTCACGGCATCACGCGTGAATGGCTGGACCGATTTCCACGGTTTTGCATTCGTTGGAAAGGTCTCGGGCTCCGTGAGGTTTATAGGGAATAAAAAACTCAAAATTCCCACGGGAACGGGGGCGCTGCGGGTGAAACCGCGGGGCACAGCTAGTTGTATTATAAAGAGGTAAAGTTTATAACATTGTTTGTTTATAAGGGTTTATCTCAGAAACTACCAATCCGATTTGAATAATTCTTTTTGCAATGGATAGCTTCATTCAGTGGGAAGGTTGTAGGCTATTTTCATCCTGAAATTCCTACGGGAACAGGCACAACGCGGGTAGAATTACGGGGCAATACTTCTATATGATATACCCATATACATACTCACATGATTGGTATAAAAAACAATTTGATGAAAGAGTTTCGTACCCAAAGAGATTTCTATACTCTTATTGTTTTAATTTCTGATTTCCCTTGACAATAACCCGCTATATGTTGGAAATAATCTAAGGTCTGTCTGAGCGTGGGCAGCCTCACGCAATATGAAAGAGCAATGCACTTCAAGAGTACGCGATGTAACGAATAATATCATTGTTTATGGACGAGGTAGTGTGTTGTTTGTGGTTCCGTTATGTCAAAATGTTAGCTGTCAAAATTGTGTCATAGATATGTAGATAGAGCTGAAGAAAACAGCTATTGTCTTATTCATAAACTCTAACTAAAACACTGTTACAAAGTGTTTTGTCTCTTTTGCTCTTTGGAAAATAGTGTATGTTAGAAAGGGACAAACCATTTGATAGCTAAAATGCTGTTTATATACGTTTATGGATAAGACCTCTAATCTCCACTTAAAACAATTATGTATACTAGTTAAATTAGTTTATTTAGAGTTCATTTATTATAGTTTTTTTTGGTATTAGAACATTGATGTCTATAATTAATTTAATTCTCAATTGAATACCAACTTTGTTTTGGCAACTTTTTAACATAACAAAAGTTAAATATAACGCCCCCAGTTTCATAAAGTATTTTTGACATGAGCTCTACTTTCGAGAGAGAAAACAGTTTTTAAATAACAATATGCCCAAATATGTCCCCAATGTAATCCCATTATCAATTCTCCACTTAAGTAAATGTCTGAATAGCTATCATATAGATTTCCCGCCCACGCTACATCGAAAGGATGCAGCGCCGCGTGGGCCGCCCTGTATAAATATTTATGCGCTTCAATTGTTTTCGTTTGATCACTTAACAAATGTCACTTTTTGAGGATGTCATGTGTCACTGTCAAATTAGTAATTGACAATCAAGATGACAGTTCATTTCGAATTTTAAATTGGTTTGTTTATTTTATTGGTTCAGCTGGTATTACTACCATCACTACCTTCGATCAACAATAGACAACTAGATGTCGGGTCGGCGCAAATCATACGGCCAGGTGCTTATCGGCTCATTTGAAAAGTGAGCCGATCTTATATTTAGTGCCCTCGAACCACAGCCAATGTAAACACGTGTCACAACACAACACAATGCCGCAATGTTTATTTAAAAGTTGCAAAAATAATGGCCGGAAAAACAATTCAACGGCCGGAGTGTCTTACTTTTGGTAAGTACATGTAGAATAAGTTATATTTTAAGCTAACTAATAAATAATATCAAATTTTGAAAAAAAATACTGTTTTGAAGTCACCGATACAAATGTTTGGCCAACGTTGGCGCAAAATTTTGTGAAACAGAACAGCAAATCCATGGAGTATATTTGTAGTAATAATTTATTATATATAATTAATTTATTATAGAATTATTAATTGCACTGAACTGTACTTTTATTATTATTATCAGCCATTTGTGTCCCAATGCTGGGCAAAGGCCTCTCCCCATTCCTTCCATGTATCCCTGTTCTGGGCCACTTCTCTCCAGTTGGTCTGGTATGCGTCGAGATCGTCCCGCCACCTGCGCCTAGGTCTGCCGCGTCGCCTGCTCGCTGGATCTGGCTGCCACTCAGTGGCTGTTCTGGCCCACAGCTCTTCTGGCATGCGGCAGACGTGGCCGGCCCAGTCCCATTTAAGTTTAGCGGCTTTGTGAGCTACATCAATGATCCGTGTCCTGGAGCGCAGTTCGGTGTTGCGTATCCTGTCCGTACGCTTCACACCCAGGATGCTACGCTCCATCGCACGTTGACAAACTTGGAGTTTAGACTTTTGAACCTGGGTAAGTGACCAAGTCTGCGCACCATACGTGAGAACGGGGAGGATGCATACGTCCATTAGCTTCCGTTTAAGGGACAAGGGGAGCTTTCCTTTCATAATATCGCCCATGGACCAAAAAGTCTTCCAGGCATTTTCAGATCGTCTTGTGACTTCTTTGTCTTGCCTATCTTTAAAGGAGACTATTTGGCCCAGGTAAACATACTCTCGGACGTATGCAAGATGTTCTCCATCCACCGTTACACTGGTCTCAGCGCGATTGGTCATTAGTTTGGTCTTATCCCTGTTCATGCCAAGTCCAATCTCCAAGCTTGCCATGCTGAGGTCTTGAAGCATTGATTGTAGCTCTTCGGGCGATGAGGCAAAAAGGACGATGTCATCGGCGAAGCGAAGATTTGTCAATCTTCTGCCGCCGATAATAATGCCTTTATTATTCCATTTAGCCGCTAACTTTTTGAAAATATTTTCGAGGGTGCTGGTGAAAAGTTTGGGTGAAAGTGGGTCCCCCTGCTTTACCCCTTTCTCTATCTTGAAGGTTTGTCCGGAAGATTGAAGTTTCATCGAGGCTGTACTATTGTTGTAGATAATTCGGAGTAGATTTATGTAGGTTTCATCTATTTGCTGTTCCTGCAGGGCTTCAAACATGGCGGAGTGGTATAGACTATCGAACGCTTTCGTATAATCTACAAATGCGACGTATAATGGTAGATTATATTCATTAAATTTTTGAAATATTTCGTTGAGAGTTTGGAGGTGGTCAGTGGTAGATAGTCCTCGACGAAAACCGGCTTGTTCCGGCGGTTGTGCAGAATCTAATTGTTTGGATATGCGATTTTCTATAATTTTTATAAATAATTTGTACAAGTGGGAGACTAGGCTGATTGGGCGGTAATTACTTATATTTGACTTATCTCCTTTTTTGTGGATGAGTATAATGTTAGAGTGGCAAAATTTATCAGGAAATATACCGGTTTTTAAAATGGTGTTGAATAATTTGGTTATATGTGGCAGGTGCGATGGTTCTCCCACTTTCAAAGCTTCGGTAGTTATTCCATCCTCTCCTGGTGACCTATTATACTTCAGATGAGCGAGAGCGTTGTGGACCTCGAGACCGGTTATTAGAGGGATGGTGTCAGGACAAGAATAAGGAATTGTAGCAGTTGAGCGATGTGGATCGGAATACAGCGATTTATAATAATTGGTGCAAATGTCTAGTATTTTGTCCCTATCTCGGTGTATTTTACCTGATTCGTCCTTTAAGTGTGTTATCCAAGATTTTCCGACAGATGTTCCTTGCTTTGCTATTTTTAATGATTTATTGTTTTGTAAAGCTACATGAAAAAGTTGGGTTTCGAAGTTCCTTGTATCTTTTCTTATGCTTCTTTTCACTTGTTTATCTATTTGTCTATATTCTTCGCTATTTATTTCAGTATTTAGTCGAGAATCAAGTAATTTTTTTGTCGATTCAGTTAGTTTTCTATGTTTGGCTTTTGTTTCTTTAATTTTACTACTTGCTTTTCTAATACACTTTTCTATTATATTAAATTCCTCCTGTGAATTTTCCTCATCTATTTTTAATAAATCAAAACTATTTTTAAGTACAGTATTAAATTCGTTCTTACAAACTATTAAGGTTTCTTTCGATATTTTCTTGATGTTATTGTTGATTAGTTTAAGTCTATTAATTTTGTGATTCAATCTAATGGTGGCCCGAATTGGTCTATGATCAGAACTAAATTTAATTTTGTTGAGCGCTTGGACATTTGTTACGTTGGTCTGATTGGAGGATAGTATAAAATCGATTTCGTTTTTATATTCTCCACTTGGAGACACCCATGTCCAACGACGCTTGGTTTTTTTGAAAAAGTAAGTATTCTCAATCCTTAGACTTTGACCAAATGCAAATTGGATGAGACGTTCACCGCGAGCATTTCGGCTTCCTAGTCCATGTGGACCTAAAATTTGTTGACTGTCGGTATCTTGTCTGGATCCGATCTTTGCATTGAAGTCACCCATTATCACATTCCAGGTGCCTCGGTGTTCACTACAAGCTCTATTAAGCTGGTCATAGAATTCTTCAACTTCATGGTCTGAGTGTGAAGATGTGGGTGCATGACATTGAATTACGGTCAGGATCTTACCGTGAGATATTTTAAATTTCAAAAGAGCAATCTTATCGGAATATGCAATAAATTCAGAGATGTGGTTTTTCCATTTTTTGGCCACTAAAAAGCCTACTCCATACATACTGCTTGTGCCAAAGTAATAGAATATATTGTTTTCTCGTTCAATGGTTTCTTCGCCTTCACGTCTTACTTCACACAATCCAAGTATATCCCAATTAATATCTTTAATAGCTTCTTCTAGTTCTAGCAGTCTTTCTGCTGATCTTAATGTCCTGACATTATAACTAATTATGTTTAAGAATTCGGTGTCCGGTTTGGGGTTAGCCTGGGTCGTTTGACGGGGGATCGATCGCGCCCGGGGATTCTTAGCACCCCTGACTCCGGGGCAGTCCTGTCTTCCGTCATCAACAGTCCCAACCCCGGAGCCGCCGGGAACTTGGGGCCTGTTATGCATGTTGTCTATCATGGAATAGGGAGGTTTGGACCGTAACCCGCCGCGCTGGTCCAGTGCGTGTTGGCGGGTGTTTCGCCAGAGCCTCGTCGGTTAGTCGGCAGGGTGCACCACGTGCAGGTGAGGTTGGCTTGGGCCCCGAGAGATGGGAGTTGGAGCCCCTTACACCTACTTACTTTTATTATTAAGATTATAATCATGAATATAAAGATGTGGTATTTAAGTATATTTTTATTTTTGACATCCAGCGATAGAAACCTTGGCCAAAAACATACACAAACATAACAGAACACTAGCAAAAAAAAACAAGTATGTATACTATCAAACATAGATAGCCCAAAACATAAATAATTTTAAGTAAACTTTTATGTGCATATTACAAATTATTTAAGTGTTCAACACGACTCCATTCCATCTGTAGTTCTTCAAAAAGAATGAACTGTTTTAAAACTTTTTTGTCAGGTTGGTAGTAAACAAAATAAGCTGTCAAACCGGACAGTTTTTAGCTTTGATTTTGTACGTGACCCGACATCTAGTTGTGTATTGTTGATCGAAGATCACTACACATTATAAAACAAACTCCTCGGCTGCGTCTGTCTCTCTGTCTGACTGTTTGTTCGCGATAAACTCAAATACTACTGCACGGATTTTGACGCGGTTTTTTAAAATTGTAGATAGAGTGATTCAATAGGAAGTTCTTTATGTATAAAAATTCCTGAAATTCCCACGGGAACGGGCACAACGCGGGTAAAACCGCGGGGCGCTGCTAGTTTATAATATTAGTAGGATTAGATGTAAATACCTATCTCCCTAATGTTCAATCAATGATCTCCTCTGCTGAGCTACTTGATCTCTACCCTCGTAGGATATTGACCTCGTTTGCACCTAATATAATATCATTATTATATTATATCCTCAGACACGTTATTAACACATTGTAAGATTACAAGATGATTCCGTGCTTCGGAGGGCACGTTAAGCTGTCGGTCCCGGTCACTTTCTACGGATAGTAGTCGTTACATGAGCCATGTCAGAGGCCTTTGGCGGCTCAATAACTCTGACACCAGGATTGGTCGGGTTGACCATCCACTCGATGGATGAATGAACACGTTTTAATGTTACAATTCAGTTATTAAATCGAGTAGATTAGCGTTGTTAGATTGAGGTACCATTCGCTTATATTCATAGCGCTTTTTAATGCGTTCTTGTGTAAATAATAGCTTTCAAGCGACTATCTCTTTTAAACAACCTTTACTTAAATCGGTTTTAAACCAAATATCGTTCTGTTAACAGTCTCATATGCTTACAAAAAGAATTAAATAAATCAGGTCATTTTCATATTCGATGAAGATATCGGGTAACACTTAACAAATATGTATATACATTTGAATATAGAACCGCCTTTGGTTTTTTAAATCGGTTAATAAAAGGAGGTTTTATGCCTCTATTCCTGAGTTCAAAATATCCTGGCTGGTTGTCAAATTATGTTATGTCATGTAAAAAAAAATAGATTTATATCATGGACTTACTACTAAAATCTAAGTCCATGATTTATATTAGCATAATATTAAAATGATATCTATTATCACTACATAGTATAAAACAAACTCGCTATTTTTGTCTGTTTGTTTGTCTGTATGCTTAAATCTTTAAAATTACGCAACGGATTTTGATGCGGTTTTTTGTAATAGGTAGAGTGATTCAAGAGGAAGATTTTATGTAAAAAATTCCCGAAATTCCCACGGGAACGGGCACAACGCGGGTAAAACCGCGGGGCGCTGCTAGTTAAATATTAATAACAACGCGGGTGGGGACGTTAATTAATTTATATTACAAGTTAGTTACCGCAATCGGTATAAAATTATAGTCCACGATATTTTACAATCAATAATAATGTTTGTTAAACAAATTGCCTTGAGAGCAAAGCCTCCTTTTATGGAAACTTGTCTATGGTTCGGAATTCGAACATCGATTTCAAATTTGAATTTTGAATCATGTGATGATGAAATTCTTTGACATTTGATTTCTACTTACTTTAAGTTTATGTGATGTTAAGTGTGTTTCCCATAATTTATTTTTTGTATAACTTTGTTTACTAAAATAAAGTTTGACTATATATATATTTAAGGTGCAGCATGGCTGTTCTTAATTACAATTATCACCATCTAAGATTGTACCCATGTTCATGAACGAATAATTTGAAATTAAATTAAATAGAAATGATTCGTATAGACTAGACTACAAATAAAATAGAAAATATATATGTTATCTAATGTAAAACATTCATTTTATTGAATCACTGCGGGATGCACATTCGATACCTCACTGCGTCAATCGAACGCATTGCATTACGAAAATAAATTCTTTTTTTAGAAAAAGAGTTTCAAATTTTACGCGATTAGGCATCGGCTAGCATAAATTCCATAGTTCACTAGTTTTTTTTTTAAAAGCAAAGACAAATGTAGAAAACATTTCAAAGACATTTATTTTATAAAGGAAAAGGTGTAGATGATGGGGTAAGAATATTATTGAACCACAAAATCTTTTTCCTTAACAACAGGTATTTACTACAGGAACTTTGGTTTAAGTATTGGTCACATTTTGGGATGAGTACAAAGTTTAAGACTATTTATAGTATTATATAGGTACTTTACTTTCTACGGATAGTAGTCGTTACATGAGCCATGTCAGAGGCCTTTGGCGGCTCAATACCTCTGACACCAGGATTAGTCAGGTTGACCATCCACTCTATGAAGAAGAAGAAGAAGTTTACTTAGGATTAAATACTAAAAATAATGTAATTTAAAAATATTACGGGGCTACGTAATGGATCACAGGCAGGAGTCCTTAAACAAAAGAGTAGTTTTACATTTAAATTTTTTAATCAAACAAATCTTGCCAGCCATGTTGCCACTGTAAATAAATCACTACTCGCCTTGAGATGACAACAGGTGATAAATAAAATAATGGCAACCCCGGAGTGATTTAAAGATTTATGATTAAAATTCAACTGATGATATTGAGCAATTAGTTTCTTTATTTTATTTATAGCTTCTTGGTTTTAATGCTATTGAATCAACAATGTTGCTAGTTTTTGGGTCCTTTGGGTAGTTAGTGTTGCCAGGTACTTTAAAGACGTTACATTAGTAAAAACATTTATAAACTATTGCTTGTTGAAGACAATCTATAATAAAAAATAATGAAATAAAACTGAACATATCTACAAAAAATTGCATTGCAAAAAAAATTTGTGTTGCATGGAATTATATAATTTCCCGTTTTTCAGTTTTATTTCATAACCATAAAAAATAAAATTTGAATATACAAAAATTATATCCTTATTACTTCCTGAAAAATTGAACCAGATTTATACCAAGAAAGCAAACGACTAATTGGAAAAAGTACTTAAAAAATAATAATAATATGAATTCTCATTATGGTAACATAATTCCTGAAATGCGTCACTGTCTCACGGAAGCGACGTTATTGGAAAAGTTTGTTACCTCCATGACAAAGGATTAGCTCCTTCCGGTTTTTAAAAGTGGAACAGTTTTTCCTTTTTCTTTTTTGTTAAGATTTTGTTTTGTCTATGGTCAAGAGCATATACATAATTATTTTTTAATGCGTTCATTTGACTATGGTATACAGGGTGGTAGTTATTAGTTTTTAATTGTATTAGTCAAAAGTCATCTGCTTTATTTTATAATCATATACTAGCAGCGCCCCGTGGCTTTACCCGGGCCGCGTTATGCCCGTTCCCGTGGGAATTTCGTCGTGAAAATAACCTATAACCTTCCCGTTGAACTTAGCTATCCATTACAAGAATAATTATTCAAAAAGGATTGGCAGTTTTTGAGCCAGCGCGTACAACAAACAAAAAAACTAACTCCTCACCTTTATTATATTAGTACCTACCTATAGATCAATTTAAAGCTTATTAATCATAGTAATGCGACATTGCTGTCACAAGCAAGAAACAAGCAAGCCAGTCACGACCCAGTAACACGATTTCTTTTAACGAGTTTTGTACTAATAGCAAAAAAATACCCGTCGTTCATATGTACTTAGTCATAATGTTCATAGTAAGAGTTATGCGTGGTTATACCCGCATTGTACCCGTTTTAGGGAGAATTACGGGACAAAAAGTAGCCTATAACCTTCTTTTTTAATGTGGCTATCTAATACAAAAATAATTATTCAAATCCGACTGGTTGTTCCGGAGATTAGCGTACAAACAATCTATTTATTAATAGTCTAATATTTCTCACTGTTCGGATATCTTCAAAAACCTCAGCCCAGTAGTGGGAAACTACATATTTTTTCATACCAGGTTATTAATTTAAAAATATTACTACCCTTATATGAAAAATGCTAAGTTATAGTTTAACCGACCTAAATAAAAACGGGTGGTTACTTTGTCTAAAGCATAAAATAGTGTAAGTTGGGTTTTATAAAAACAAGCTGTTCCGCGAGATGATTTCACTCGCGATCCAATAGGTGGCAGGAGTGTGAAAAAAATAAGTAGATTTATCTTTTTAAACATATTGAGGATGCGTTTCCATAGCGGAGCGGAGCTGTGCGAAGCTCAACCGACCAATCACAACGCATTACGAAAAGATTTTGACAACGTCACTGCGCTGTGATTGGTCAGTCAGTTTAAGTGGAAACGCACCCAAAGGTGGATTTGAAACATTGCCCTAATTTGAAAGTACTTACAAGACAAACCACAAAAGAGTTTATTCTGCTAATATTGCGCGCCATTATGATTCATTTCAAATACATAATTCATTGTCTGTGCGTGTGAGTGTCACTCGACCTCTAATGAGGTTACACTTGGGCGTTATAACATACAACAAATAATATATTTCATTATAATTTTATAGCAACAACAACCATTATTTATTTTCGACAAAGACTGTTGTAATATTTATTACGTACCTATAATCGTGCGCCTCGATTCGGCAATCATCGGAGATACTCGGTAACTAGTAGAACTAGAAACTACCGGTACCGAGTATCTCCGATGATTTCCGAACGGACCGAACCGAAGCCGATGTCGACTCAAATTCAACTATTCAAGGTTCAAGGTCAAGGTTAAAAAATAATGATAGCGAACTTCACATCGTAGAGCGTTAGACGAATATGAACTTTAAATTACTAAGTACAAGAGCAAATTTTACTTTCATTAAAATACAACAGTTTATTATAATTTTGATTTTATATTCGTATGAAGATAGATTCATGTCTTCGCTGTTGTTTTATTGGTGTATAGTATATTCATTCATTAGAAAGTTTGTTTTGATTGCGAAATTACGTTACGTATTTGTTTGAATTTTCTTACTCGAAAAAGTTGATGCAAAAGTTAATAAACGAGTAGGAAGGAAAGTTCGTTGAAATCAAATCAAAACCAATTTTTTTTTTCTGTAACACATTTTAAAACATGCAACACTGAAAAAAATTGTACCTACTATTATAATCTATACTGTGCTATAACTTTATCATCGTATTTACAACCGTAAAATGTTATAATCGCAATTCAACATACAACTAATCTTACAACAGATAATAAATATTACAACAGTTTAACACAACAGTTAGAAAAATATAATATAACGGATAATGCAATATGAAAATATAGCGATAACGCCCAAGTTTAAATGAGGTTACGTATGACGTTTATTAATATGAAAGGTGTACACGTCTGTTTATATTATTATGGCTACCGTTCACTATATTCTTTCCGTCAATAGACATTTAGGGTGCGCTTGCATTACGGAGCTGAAAGGAGCTGACAGACCAATCCAATTTGAATAATTCTTTTTGTAATGGAAAGCCACATTCAAGACGCAGGTAAGAGGCTATTTTTTATCCCGAAATTCCCACGGGAACGGGTACAATGCGGGTAAAACCGCGGAGCATTCTATATTAACGAAAGTACGAGTAATAAAGCAGTTAGCCAGTGTAAACAGTAATGATGTATTTTCGCAACAGACTTCCGTAAGTTTTTATCACATTTTTTATGTATGTTTTATTATATCTTTCCGAGTATAATAACTTAATTATAAGATTTATGTGCGGGTGACTGACTCCTGTACTGAGGAAGGAAAAATGATAATTTGAATTAAATTATTCAATGTAGTTTTAAAGACACGCACATCAGGATAACACATGGGACAGGTTTTATCCCAAAATTCCCATGGGAACGGGCACAACGCGGGTGAAACCGCGGGGCGCAGCTAGTACATAAATATATATTTTAAGGATAACATATACCTTTGTTCTTTAGCCGCACATATTGAATGTTTTAATATTTCTTCAATTCCTTTCAAATATTTATTGAATTTCTTTCAATCAGGCGCTCGCGGGTGGTCCGGTCGCAGTCTGTCTGTTCATTGTCGTAAAATGGCTGACCTTACGTTACTATGATTCAGGAGCGAAGTTATAGGTGTGTGTGTTTATTTAATTATGTTTATGATCAATTACAATATTATTCTTTGTTAAATTAAAAAAAAATATAGTAAAGTACGTAAGTAGCCTGTACCTAATGTCCCACTGCTGGGCTAAGGCCTCTCATCTCACTGAAGATATCAGTACAGTAAAAAAATGATAAATAAATAAAATTTAACTTTTGACAATTAAAGATCAATTTTGACAGGTTGTTCGACAAATATTTGAAATTCCAATTAAAAATTAAATTATAGTGAAAAAAGTTTATACATATACGGTCGAATTGAGAAACTTCCTCTTTTTTTGAATCGGTTAATACAAAATTAACTATTACCAAAAATTCCGTTAACCGATATTTTCAAATACGGTCGAATTGAGAAACTTCCTCTTTTTTTGAATCGGTTAATACAAAATTAACTATTACCAAAAATTCCGTTAACCGATATTTTCAAATATCGAATCGATTAAAAGAAACGAGTTCTAGATAAAGAAAAAACTAAGAGACTAAATAATTACAAATTTAGAAACTAACTTGCTAGCCGCCACCACAGATTAATAAATAGTTACTAACGTCACCGCTTAAGGTTAATTATCATTGATCATTGATTTCCAATAACATATTTATTTTATTAACTTGACACGTTCTTATTGAACCACGGAAATAGACAACTACATTCTTTGATAAACTTACAATACTCATTTGAAACAGTTGAATTCCACATAACAGGCTCTATGCTTACTTTGGGTCTAATTAACCGTGTGTGAATTTGTCCGGGTGTAACTATTTATTTAACTACGAATATACTCGCTCAGTGCGTACCTATTTAGCTATAGTAGTGCGTGCTATTTACCTAACTAGGGTATGAGATATTTAATTAGGCTAGTTGACCAGAAGCCTAAGAAGGATGCAAGCTTAAAGTTCAGCCAGCTGGTGTTAAAGTAAAAGCGCTTTTGATATTTTGTTTGGATATTGCAAATCGTCCTTGATTGCGAAATTGTGAGTCAATATCTTGCATCTCTTTCCCCATACGCGATAAACCAGCAAGAGTGAGTGAGACTGGTGTTCGAAATGATGCGTGCAGTCGTGACTCCAATCAGTCTCAGAGCGTTGCGCGCGCGACGCGGCCGCGAGAACGCTCGGAATTCGAATTTTAAATCTCGATAACGAATCGACGAATTTCAGTTTTCGAATCGATTTTGTGATGTTCGAAGTTTGTCAATGTGATTGTGATTGTCTTTGGAATTTGTGAAAAAAAAACAACTGTTTCCGTAAGGTTTTATTTAGAGAACATCTTTTATGACCACTGTCTTCCTGTTTGTAGTCTAAATTTAAAATATTGACATAATATTTAGAATAAGTTCTGTGTTGAAGTATATTAGGTTTGATTTATTAATTACTGAGCAATTATTTGTGTTTAACGACTTTAGGTAAATATTGGCACACAAAAGGGTGAATGCTTAATATACAATTCGTAATAAACATTTTTCTCGATAACAGTCGAGAAGATTGCGCTATAGGCATTATGTGTCTTATCAGTAGATCTAACTTATCTAAAAATATAGTCATTCTCTAGAAAGTGTACTCATGAGGTGAATAAGAATTTTTAACGCAAATCCAACGTTTCTATGAGTGAGTAGTTAGCATTTTATTGTTCTATAAAAAATTACAGAACTACCCTGTATAAGAAAAAATGTCACCAAAACGTTTCTTATAAAGAAACCAAACGCATGAAAACTGTTTTATTACATATGTTTGTCTATGAAATTACAAAAAAGTAATGTTTGTCTATGAAATTCTAGAAGAAAAAACGACAAAAAATAATTCTAACTAGGCATCTAAATCATAACTTTTATTGGCTTTATTTTTAAGAAAAAAGAACTATTCTCTCATAACATTTTGTCTATGACAGTAAAGGAAGTGGCCATTTAGAAAAGCCCAAAGGAAAAGTCTGATTAGTTTTCAAAATGGATGCCAAAAGGAAGTCCCAGCAGACAGGTCTTCGTCCAGTTAATTAAAGAATTAGATGGTTCCCCTCCATTTATTTGAATTATTTACATCACAAACTATTTTATAATGAATACAGTCGTGCCAAATCGACTTAGTTTTCGAGAAGGGCGCTACCGTGACAATTTATTTTGAAGCACTTTGTTTATGACATGAAAAACTTCTTTCAGAAAAACAATATGTATTTACATAATTATTATTATTCCATTACACGATCACTGTCACTTTCATTATTATGCATCCTACTATTATTACAAAATATGAGAAAGTTTGTGAGGTATGTATGTGTGCATGTATGTGTATGTATGTATGTTTGTTTGTTACTCTTTCACAAAAAAACTGTTGGACGGCTTTGGATGAAACTTTACAGTAATATAGGTTATACATCAGAATAACACATGGGATACATTTTATCCCGAAATTCCCGCGGGAACGGGTACAACGCGGGGCGAGTATTCTATACTAATATAATTACGCTGCAAAGTTTATTTTTTGTTACTTTGAACGCAAATCTCAGGAACTAGCAGTCCGATTCGAATAATTCTTTTTGTAATAGATAGCCACATTCAACGGGCAGGTTATAGGCTATTTTTGACCCCGAAATGCCCACGGGAACGGGTACAACGCGGGTAAAACCGCGGGGCGATGCTCGTTAGGTAGATAAAGACAAACCAATACCATGTTGACAGAGTATTATGATCAAAGCAGCACGTTATCACTAGTATTTGACATAAACAAAGCATTTAATTTCGATTTTTCCCACAATTTCGAACCATTGTGTAGTTCTCGGAAGTTTTGCCTAACGACCTACGTTTTTTGCATATAATATACCTTCTTAGTGAATTGAGACGTTGTGATTAATAGTTAGTATGTTTTTTGGCAGTTTGTCAGGTATACATACGTTTTTGGAATAATAGCTTCTTTTAACATCTTCTTTATGATTGTATCAAGTCTATGACTATTTTATTCAGTGTCCTATAATGTCAATTACCGTTTTAGTGAAACGTTTAAAGTTTGAAAAAAATTCAATGGGCATAATTGTAACAAATACAAATAAAAATCCAAATTTTGAAATAATTAACCACATTAAAACAGAAAATTGCATCAAAATCGTACAGAAACGTAAGAACCTTCGTGTTTAAATCGGTCATTTCGTTCTAGAGATTAAGTAATTAAAAAAAATATGCACAAAAACAACTTCACACCACTCTTCTCTCTATTCCAAACAAAGTTAAACTTTTTAAATATTCAAATCAAGCGTTCCATTTCCGTAAGCATAACGTCACTCACAGTTCGAATTTAGAACTTCATTTTAAAAATAAACAAACTCGCGCCATTTCAAGCAACCCTTCAAGTTTAGGTCTATTATGGTGGCAGCATTGTGAAAGAAAACAAAATGAGAGTGAAAAAAACATTAAAGTAACATTTGTGTCAGCATCTTATGAAATAAATAAATATAGGGAATCAGATGACAATGATAATGTTTATTTTAATTTAATATAGCTGCGCCCTGCGGTTTTACCCGTTCCCGTGGGAATTTCATGATGAAAAGTAGCCTATAACCTTCTCGTTAAATGTGGCTATCCATTACAAAACACATGAGATTAGCGCGTTCAAACAAACAAACTCTGCAGCTTTATAATATTAGTATAGATTCATATGTTGGATGACTGTAACAGTGATACGATCCGGTATCCGATACGAACCCATTCCGACACGTTTGACTTTTAGAAAATCAAAGGTTAACCCACACGCGAAAGTTGCGGAAAATAACAATTATACTAAGGATAAAACGTGCAAAAATCCCACAGCAATGGTCGCCCCAGACGTATTAACTGGCCACCGTCTGACGTCACCAGTTAATAATCACATATCACCCAAACTATTAATTTAATGTAAAAAAATAACGATGCTTCGACTCTTAATATTGTTTTTATCGCACCGTCTAGGCCTTGAACAGGGAGTCTGTGGGCGTTGTACAATATATATTTTTTCTTCATATTTTATGCGCATACGCACGCCTATATGACACTCCGCGCCAACTGCTGTCAAATGTATCGTTTTGTGCTACTTTTGGGTAACTGACTCACGATGACTCTAGATTTAAACTTAGAATTTAACTGGTAGTTCTTGATGAGTATCAGATTACGATGACTAGCACCAGTCTACGGATTCATACGCGTCACTTTTCCACTGGAATTCTCTTGAAAAAGGTCGTTGTTTATCTTCTTCTTCTTCTTCATCGAGTGGACGGTCAACCTGACCAATCCTGATGTCAGAGTTATTAAGCCGCCGTTGTTTATCTAACATCGGGCTTATATCCTTGTAAGTCTTGTCAAAATCGGTCCAATCGATTTTTTCAAATTGAACTGAAACCAGAGCTGTAGTTTTATCAAAGCATATGCACTTAAATTACTCGAGAGGTACTAGAATCTAAAAAATGACCTACACTTAATTAATTACCTTGTGTCTGTGTCATGTCATGACCTAAGTCTAAGTAAATTCTAGGTATAAGTTGTCTGCCTAAGTGAACTAGACACACATAGAGTCTAGCACTCTAGTATCTATGGAATGGGGCTAAAGCACTTTACAATCGCGAGTGGAAATCTTAAGTTAAAACGAATGGAATAATCGTTCCATTTATGGCAATACTGAATATTTAAAAGTAAATGACTGTGATTTATTAAATGTATTATTCAAGGAACTATGGATTTAATTATTATGTTTGACAGATAAAGTCTGTTTTTCCTTAATTACGTTTTGTTTTACCGCCCAGTGGATCTTTTAAGTTATCTGGAATCTTTTTTTTAAGAATTCGTGGATGATTAATCATTTGGGATTGTTATCTGTGGGTAATCATTTTATTTCTGTAATGTTGGCAGGTTTGGGTTTTGTGTTGAATTAAGTTTTTTTTGTGGTTTTGTATTTTTATTTAATCTAGGGATGATCAAATTGAACACCTTTTGGATTTTGGGAAAAAAGGCGAGTTAATGAAAAAGTGGAGTAAATTATTTCTGCACCATTCTTTGTTAACATTGATAACGTTCAATTCCACTCTATTCCACCCATTAAGTCGGGTAAGTGGTTTTCAAAATGTCATTCCGCCATTTAAAGTTCACATTTCCAATTTATCAAACATGTGCAATTATTTATTAATTTACAATACCTACCTTGATCTTACTATATTGTTTACAAAAAGCAAATAGGTATTAAAAATATAGGCTTTTTTAATACTTCAATTACTCTACATGTACATAAAAACTTTTTACAAGAACCACTAATTAAAACGTATAAAATCGATTTTATAATTCTGACGTTAAATTTACATATATGGCGGCAATTCCGGTCCGAAACGTCACCTGTCAACTAGATTGAAAAATTAAGATGGCGTCAAAATACCATAACAGCTGATCGTAGCTCGTTAAGGTAGTGTACAATTATTGGTTTATAGTTATTATTAAAGGACACACGCGTTTACGATATTGTTTGTTTATTTATTGCTTGTAAGAGGGAAGTTGTGAGTAATTTTTGTTATTATGAAGCCCCCAAGTGACAAGTCTTTGTCCGCCATGTAATGGCGAACGGCTGTGAACCAATTAATCATATTTTTATTGGCTGTTGGGTTTTATGGACCTTTCTGGTTTACTTTTGGAAAATGCGTTGATTTTTTGTTTTATGACTTGTAATCTTTTTACTCGACTACATAGGATAATTTATAATATAATATAAGCCCATTTTTATAGTGTATTCAAGTGTTTTTAAAAATATGAAACAAGTTCTCTTTTATGTATAACTCGATTTTTTCCTATTCATCTTATAATAAATATAGAAAACTTAGTTGCTATTCACTAGTCTCTATAAGACTCAATAATGGCTCAACCGATTTGGCTATGAATGAAATTTAGTTAAAGTTAAAAGGATTCAATACGAGGGGAACTGCAGGACACAGCTAGCTTTATTATAATTTCGATCAAGTATCTGTGTGAAGCGAAAGGCGTAATTACACGGCTTATAGAAAGGACACCTAGTCACTTAACGATTTTATACGCTGGGTATGTTGGCTGTCATATTAATTACATTACAGATAAATTATTGGTGTACACATACAGGATAAAAAGATTTCATCATGTGTTCTTGCTCTATTTTCGCACAACCAAAGTTGTCTTTGTGTGCAAAACTCTTTATTCTAAACGATACATATTATTTTCTTCCTAATTTTCAAATGTGGAACAGGAAGGCGGCAATTTGACTTCCCGTTCCACATTCAAAATTAAGTTCATTTGTTTTATTCACTATTCAAATTGTTAGTCATATTCTTTATTTAAATTCTTTAAAAACCGTTGATTATAATCGAGTTATTCCAGCCAGTAAAAAACAAAGCCAAGTTATTTTGCATACGATATAATTTCGCAAAAAGTTTAGCTACCGGTTTTTCAACGTCCTTGGGTCCTATGACTCACGTTAACGTTAAACCGATGGGTATCTTGACTAGTGGCAACAAGTGAAAGATGTATCGTTCTGTTTTATCGACGCAGCTGATCAGAGAGCGTAAACTTTTATTTTTATGTCCGTTTTAAGAGGCATGGATGATGGATTAGGCAAACTTGTTGCGACACTGTTTGTAGACACTTACTCTGAACAGTCATTGACATGAGATAAGTAAGTTCGAGTAGGTTAGTGTCCAACCGGAGTTTTTAGACCGCCTAAAGGCCTCCGACATGGTCTGACGATTGTAACCGGACCGACAATTTTACGTGCCCTCCTAAGTTGAAAATACAGTCACTTTGTCTCAATTTAGTTTGGACCTAAACAACGTCTACAGTGTGTCAACGTACCACAGACAGCGAGCGTGTCGTGTCGTGTCGTGACTCAATCTATTAGAACTAATGACATGATTGGAGTATCCTCGTTGTGTTACATTTGGCTCCATTACATTAGTTAAATTGATAGTCTTCGAAAACAACCGCTGTGCTGTTGTAATGGCAGACATCGTAATAATGTTTAGGCGAATTGTGTACCTAAAAGTTCATTCATTCGTAGGTTAGTGGCCAACCCTGGTGTCGGAGTTCTTAGACCGCCTAAAGGCCGCCGACATGGTCTATCTTTAAAAATAATCGAGACCGACAATTTAACGTGCGCTCCGAAGCAAGGTATTGCTCAATTAGAAATGCCACTATCGGCCACCCAGGTATGGGCCGAGCTGCACGTTACTTAACAATCGCAATTATAACAATGCTTAGTCAAACTATGCCATGAGTGCTACTATGTATCTGTTTAGTTGTAGGTGAAAAGGCCGGTAGAACCGTATCACCTAATTCAAAAACTAATAAGCGCCATCTAGTAATAAAAAGGAAGAAACATATCAATATTTATCAACATTACGTACTTAAACTAAACTTGAGAACTACATCTACCTTTGGTCTCCACAATGCAAGCTTGCCTGATAAAATTAGCTGCCGCGTCTGCGTCGCGCCGGCTGCTGGCTGCTTGCCAAACTGCCTAATGAGCCTCGAGAGGCCTAACATAACTTGAGTTAAGAGCTTGAATAAGTTGACTGAAGTTCGATATGATAGGGTAGGAAGACGATAGCCTAATTTTTAACGAATTCATAAAATGGAGGGAATTTATAGCATTCGTTTCTTAAAAGGGCGATATCTATTAGATATAGGTAATTTAACTCTGCTTAAATACTTTATTCAATGTGGCACAACTGGCAACACTACGTCTATAGTCTATGGCTCGATCTGTGATTGTGTTTTGTTTTAAAAGTTGTCTGTTACTAAATGTGTTCTTGCTAATGTCTGTACCGAAGGGAATATAAAAACCCTTAATCTAATGTTGGCGACTCTTAGGCGGTTTAGGCGGTGAGGCATTTAACTCCGAAGTCATGATTAGTCAACGACATATTCGAAATTCGAATTTCGAATATGATAAAATGACATGATGATTAGGAAAAAAACGGTCGAACGTTACAATCCATTTAAAATTTTCTTTTATTGTAACATTATTATTATAGTATACGTACCTACACACACATATGTATCGCTTCACGTACAGGCGTGTGACCTTGATCATATTGTTTTGACACTATGACCAATACAACGTCATACATAAAACAGTTGTTTAGTACAAGTGTCGATGAACTGTGGTCTAGATTGAAGTATTTACTTGTCTATTTGTATGTTTGTAGTCTATACTATCTACCTGTTACTAATACTTATGTATATACTAATATAAAAAAGATGAACAGTTTGTTTGTTTCAACGCACTAATCTCGGGAACTACCATTCCGATTTGAATAAATCTTTTTGTATTGGGTAGCCACATTCAACGGGAAGGTTATAGGCTATTTCTCATCCCGAAATTCCCACAGGAACGGGTACAACGGGGATAAAACCATGAGGCACTACTAGTAGTAGTATAATAATACTTAAAATATTGTATTTGTCTAACAGTGGAATTTGCCAAGAATGTTCTTATATGTGATGACTGTAGTAGAGTTTACACCATAGACATAAAAACCTCCTCGCTGTGTTTAGATATTCAAGAGGTACAAGCAACCTCCTTCCCAAGAACCAGAACAACGGTTAAAATACGGATATAACAGTTTAACTTAAGTGCCTAACATACACTGTACATTTAAAACCTATTTAGAATACATTAAGAATCATTTTTAGGGTTCCGTACCCAAAGGGTAAAAACGGGACCCTATTACTGAGAGTCCGTCCGTCCATCTGTCACCAAGCTGTATCTCAAGAATGGTGATAGCTAGAAATTTTCGCAGATGATGTATTTCTATTGCCGCTATAACAACAAATACTAAAAATAAAATAAAACAAATATTCAAGAAGGGCTCCCATACTACTAACGGAACCCTCCGTGCGGGAGTCCGACTCGCACTTGGCCGGTTTTTTGTCTTATTAACAAAATATAATTTTCCCCAATAACAACCAAAATATAAACTAAATCTTTCCTGTATCCCTAATCCAATCCTAAAATAGCCCCTACTAATTTACCATCTAAATTCGACTGGAACTTACCGAGAAACATTTCAGTCTGTTCTCTACGTACAGTAGCCGACAAAAAGTTCGTACAAACCAGTAAAGGTTTTTGTCGTCGATGATTTACTGTACTGGGCAATTACTAGACTAGGTCGATCGCCGCGTGCAATAGCTTTCATAGCTAATCATTTCCAAACATTTAATAAAACAATTACAACAAATTTAAACTTCTAAAAGAATTATCTCAAATATTTAAAAAAATCTATTTTCATTGAAACATTTCACCGGGTCGGTTAAAACTAAACAAAACTAGTTACCTTTTCACCACAGGTCATGTAAGACTACTCGCCGGTAACTGTAACTGTAACATCTGTTCTGTTTCCCAATCTCCACTAGAATCACATTGTGTCCCTATTTCTGACGCTCCAGTTACGCATCACTTACTATGTGTTACGCGCGTAATAGTAAAGTAATAGTTACGTTATTTTAAAGTTCGTCCTGGTTGTTGCAATCGTTAGTCTATGTGTGGGACGTCTTTAGGCGGTCTAATAACTTTGCCACGAGGGTTGACCTCTAACGTAAGTAAGTTCGTGTAGGTTAGTGGCCAACCCTGCTGTCGGAGATTTTAGACCGCCTTAAGGCCTTCGACATGATCTATCGATTGAAACCTCCAGGACCGACGATTTAACGTGTCCTCTGAAGCAAGGTAGTACTCACATAGAAATGCCAGTATCGGCTTCCCATCCTTTGAATGTGGCTATCTATTACAGAAAGAATTATTCAAACTGGACGGGTATGGGAAGTAACTCTTGAGATTTTAACAATCAAAAACAAACTCTTTAACTTTGTTATACTCGTATTAGTATCTATAGATATTATTACTAATTTTGTTTTCTCGTTAAATACTACGATACTTCGATCGAGAGTTCGTGTTAGGGGTGTTTCAGTGGGACCAGTCGGGTTTGTTCAGCTCTTCAACTTCGGTCTACTTCGACCGAACTCTCTGGAAGTCAGGAGTTGGGACATGTAAATATTGGTTGATGTGATACCCTTCTCACTTGAATAAGATATTGTAGGACGTTGTCAATATGTTTTAAAATAATTCTTAAATAAAGTCATCTGAATCCGTTCAGTAGTTTTTTCGTGAAAGAGTAACAAACATACATACATCCTTTCAACTTTCGCATTTATAATATTAGTAAGATTTCCAAAATACTTTCAGTAGGTAAAAAGGCTTCCAGATTGATTCCATAGCTATCGTATTTAAAAACAAATTGCAGAGCATATTTCCTATAAAAATTTAGAGTCAGCTTTTCGCCTCATAAAGTGACATAAAAAGTCAACGACCGAACAGTTTGTTGTAAAACTTTTACATAAAATAGTCCCCGTATGTAAAAGCTGTAGTCATTAAAACGTCGCTCGAATATAATGTAGTTTTCAGCGCTTTTCAGCGTGGCCTACATGTTTCATTCAGAGCTTTTACAAACTATTTCAAAACAGCAGCATGGCGCTTTTAAAATAAATCTTATTTAGAATAAGCAAGAACTAAACAAACCGCTGCACTGAGAGACGTCAAATGATTTTCGAAATAACTTTAATTACTAACTGCTTATTTTGGAAATGTAATTTAAAATTGTATGAAAGTAAGTCCTCATTTAAGTAACGTTTAATATACAGCGTTTCCACTGGTGCGGAGCGGAGCTGTGCACCAACTGACCAATCACGACGCATTACTAAAAGATTTTGACAAGTCTGCGTTCGCTTGACAATTTCAATGCATTGTGATTGGTCGATTGAGCTCCGCACAGCTCAGCTCCGCTTCAAAGAAAACGCATCCTAAATATCTGAGGAATCTACACTAATATTATAAAGAGGAAAACTTTGTTTGTTTGGTTGTAATGAATAGGCTCAAAAACTACTGGACCGTTTTTAAAAATTCTTTCACCATTCGATAGCTACATTATCCACGAGTAACATAGGCTATTTTTCATCCCGAAATTCCCACAGGAATGGACATAACGCGGGTAATACTGCGGGGCGCTGCTAGTAGTGTAGTATATATAGTATAATAAATGCATGTAAACAGACTGAAATACCGGGTATTTGGTACATGAACCGTTAACTAGACTAACAGCAGTACCAATAGGTTTTGGCTCCACTCCCGCGCAGACTGTAGGTATACATTGATGCACCTCATCTGTTATTGAAGCGATAGTTCGTAGTATTGATAGTTAATGTTTTTGTGTAACGTTAGTTTACTTAATTTTGCAACAGTTAATAAGTAACAAACGTAGTGATCGCGCCTATAATATGTGCAGACATAGTGTTGGCAATAAAGTATTTGTATAAGTATGTATGTGATGTATGTATTGCAAGCTTAGAGCTTAGTTTGGGTTCAATTAACCGTGTGTAAATTTGTCCGAGCGTATTATATATTACAGGGTGTATACTTACTTACCCTTTGTTCGCTACCTGATCTGTTACCTTAACATACATTTAAACGTACGTTAAATAAGTTCACGTAATACTGAATTTAGTTCTTTTCATTTTCATAATCAATGTTCCCGGCGACTGCGTAACTTTTCAAACGTTTTCAAAGCATGCTAATTGTACTGAATTCTTGGTTCGCTTCGGGTAGATTTTCATTTGTTTTCTTTGAATTTTAAGTTTTTGTTTTGGTTGATGTTGAAAGATGTCAGCTTTGGTTTGAACTAATACAATTCATTTTGTTTTGCTTAGAACTAATGAAATATAATTTTTTCGAGTAATATTACTATCCAACTAATATTATAAATACGAAAGGCTGTGTTATGTCTGTTTGCGTCTTCTACGCAAAGACTACTGAACGGATTTGGATGAAACTTTACAGTAATATAGGTTATAGCAGCGCCCCGCGGTTTTACCCTCGTTGTGTCCATTCCTGTGGGAATTTCGGGATGAAAAATAGCGTATGTTACTCGTGGATAATGTAGCTTTCGAATGGTGAAAGAATTTTTAAAAACGGTCCAGTAGTTTTTGAGCCTATTCATTACATCCAAACAAACAAAGTTTTCCTCTTTATAATATTAGTGTAGATACATCAGAATAACACATGCGGGTAAGACAGCGGGGCGCTATTGGTCACGTGACTGTGAAGTATGAAATAATGTTGCATTTAGATTTTATTAGGCTCAAAATTAGTTTATTTATTAAATAGACCCATACTTTACCAAACACTTTTAAATCTTGAAATTCCTACAAAAACAGTAAACCCGTTGCAGTAGAACTTGGATAAAAACTCAAAGCCCTGCACTAGACATTTACAAATTGACTTGCTGTCATGTTGCCCATCACTACCAGACTTCAGTACCTACCTCAGTTCCTCTCCATACAACGTGACGTGCCATTTACGTGGACATTGTACTAACAACGCTTTTAAATACTACTCAATTGCAACTTTATTATAAGCCAGTATGGACCAAAGTCCTTTGGCTATACCTTAAGATTCCATGTAGCAGCATACATAGCATTTTAAAGCTTAAGTCGTGGTGTTAAAGAGCATATTATCTTGGAAAGCTGTTGTATGGAACAGTACCTTCCGCCCATTGTCTTTTAAGTGGTCTACGGTAGTCGAAATTCGAATGATGTTTATTTGTTTTCAAAACATTTGACTGTTGAGTTCTATATTTGACAGATGACAGATCCGCTAATGTGACTGTTAACAGATGTGTTAAGTTGTCTTTGTGACAGTTCTTAGTTATGACGTTTTGTTGAAATGGCGTGTCAAGCAGCATTTAAATAAGAGTAGGATTTAAACAAACGGAATTTTGCTTGTTTTCTTTTTCTTTTCGATTGTTAACCAACGTGCAGATCGGCTCCTACTTGTATGGGTGGCCGTTGGCCGATAATGACATTTCTATCTTAGCGCTTCGTGCTTCTGACGGCACATTAAATCGGTTGGTCCCGGTTGTTTCAACCGTCAGACCATGTCTGAGGCCTTAAGGCGGTCTAAAAACTCCAACATCAAGGTTGGCCACTAACCTACTCGAGCTTACTTTTCCAAAAATGACATTCAAACCACCATGACAGCTCAAAAATATTTAACTATAATTAATGAGTTCAATTAACCGACTTGTCACTATTAGGGGCAGTATGCCATCAAATTGTCTACAAGGAAACGAAACGTTGCGTGAATTCGTCAATTCAATATTCCTGGAAGGACCTGCAACTTGACGTCATATGTCTTGATGCGTTGGCTGTAAGGAATTTGACTCATAGGATAAATAGAATATTCGATTTATTCATATCTGTTATGAATAAATTAGCAATATTCCGCTGTTTTAAACGCTGTACCCATTTTTGTGATTCGTTTATATTTCGGGATGAAAACTTACTTGTAACCTTTGTCTTGAATGTGGTTATCATGCAAAAATATATTTAAAAAAAAAAGACTTTAAATTGGAATTGTTAAGCAACTTACAGCTCGGACTCTACTTGATTGATCGATAGTGCACTATCAAAGCGCTATCGTGCTCCGGAGGACACGTAAAATTGCCTGTTACGGTCAATCGATATACCATGTTTGAGGATTTTAGGCGGTCTTATAAGTCCGACACAGAAATACACGAACTAATTAACTTTAGTTAGTAGTTAGGTAATATTAACCAAAAAAAATGACGATTTGTATCAAAAGTTGTATTCTTCTTCTTCTTCATCGAGTGGATGGTCAACCTGACCAATCCTGGTGTCAGAGTTATTGAGCCGCCAAAGGCCTCTGACGTGGCTCATGTAACGACTACTATCCGTAGAAAGTAACCGGGATCGACGGCTTAAAGTTGTATTAAAATATGTTTGTTTTCGTCAGATAACAAGTTTATCATCGTGCGAATGAATTCCTCACATATTGATTGATGAGTAATGTAGTATGTTATGTTATGTAGGTATGTTATGACGAGTCAACACCAGCTTGTGTTTCCGGTGATTGAAATCTATTCAATACACACTTTTTATTTCCGCCAACAAACGTACATAGTATTGAGATATGTTAAGCACATTTGTTAGCTTAACTTAAGCTAAACTATAGCTAAGACATAACATAAATACATAGTTACGTTATATTTTCTATAAAATTCTTATTATCTATGGTAAATTAATAAACAAAAACAAACTCTTCATTTTGTTTTTTGTTAGTTAGTTCAAGAGGCAACTTACAAGCATTTTTAATCCCGAAATTCCCACGGGAATGGGTACAAACGTAGTTAAAAACCACAGAACGAACCTAGTCATTTTGTTCAGGTGTGAATGGAAATTGGTCGTTAATGATGATGATGAAATCCTGTTATCCCTCATCAGGGACATAGGGTTCGAGAGAATAGATCTTCACTGTTCCCGATCTCGTGCGGCGTAAAGTTCGCATATACACCCAACACCCGTACTAAAAGACGTCAAATGCTTCTTTAGTAGAGAGTTAATGAGCGATTTTGACATGGTAATGTATGAAAAAATACGTCAAATATTTATAGTTTAGTTAACCGTGTGTACAAGTAAAGGTCACACATACACCTAGCCAGGCGAGTATAACTCCCAATATTGTACACTAGACAACCGTGGACGACCAGGACGCCTCGCATCCCGTTTCCCGCATACTAATAGCCGTATTTCCTGGCTCAGCGCCGGGATGGACTTAACATGCGCTCCTCGTCCTCGGCGTCCGATCATCAGATTCAGCCATATTTAACAGACTTATTCGTCATTCATTCATTTTATATTGTCTATGGTTATTTTTAGATCTGTGGTTCGACAGGTGTAGTTTTTTTAATGTTATGTATTTAGATCTGTGGTCAAGCTAAGCAGCCTTTTTATTAAAATAGTATTTTTTCAGTAGTACATAATCTGTAGTATTTTTATTATGTAAAGTGGATCATGTCGGAGCCTTAAGGCGGTCAAAAAACTTCGGCATCAGGATTAGGCCACTAACCTCTCCGAAATAAATCAATATGTACAGTCAACTACAAAAGTCGATGAACACATTTTATATTACAAAACATCTCAACACTTAAAGATTCCATTAATAATTTTGACAGGTAGAGTAAATAATCTTTTATGTTCAACTTTACTGTAATTGTCTGTATCAATAGTTTTAGGTGTAGGTACCGTACATTAAGCCTGCGTTCAGACATGCGGGAATCGTGCGGGAATCGTGCGGGAATCGCGCGGTTATGTCTGAACGATTACTTTATAACTCATACAAATAAGACCCGCGCGAATTCCATACGATTCTGAAATCGCGCGGTTCCCGCCGTGTCTGAACTAGCGCTAAAAAGACAATTACCTATTAAGGAATCCACGGTTGTTTCAATCGTCAGACCATGTCGAACGCCTTTAGGCGGTCTAAAAGCTAACACTAAAGTTGGCCACTAACCTACTCGAAATAAATAATTGCCAGGAAAAAAATAACACACTAGATATCTAGCTAAATAGATTAACACGTAGACACTACTTTTACGCTACTAAATCCTACATACGCTACTTTTTCTCAAATCCCCACCTGACGTTTAGCACAGACAGTGAGCAAGCACTAACGTTCCGAAGTAGAGTAAAGCCGCGTGCATTAGTAGTCTGTAACCAATCGTGGGCGGGATTAGATCAATCGGATCAGTGCTTTTTGTTCGCTCAATCGATAAACACGCGCGGAAAAAATAGTTGAGCATTGTTGAGTCTTTGCCAACTATATTGTTTAGAGAAAAGTAGTTTTTATAAAGTATTTGAAGCTTTTTTTTGTAATGTGTGTTGTTTTTAATTGCGTTGTAGAGTTTTTTTTTGTGTTTAAAATATTGTTTGTTTTATGAAACATTTTGTAGTTTTTTTAATGAAGATATTATTAGTTTAATTGAGTTTAAAGTAAGCAACAGCGTAAAATGGTTAGTTTTGTTTGTAAGGAAGACAGTGGTGATCATAAAAGTGTTTATTTTTCATAAATTAAAGGCAATAAACAAAATATTATTCCAATAGAAATCAATAATCACTCCGATGAAGTCCCGCCAAAAGAACGAACATAGTGAATATTTTTAAAACCGAAAGTGACATCCTTAAACTAAACCAAAATGGTTATGGAATCGAAAAATACAGGCCGTTTCTGGCCTTTATCCCCACGCCTGTGGAGACGAAGCAACGAATACTCAAAAGTAGTTTTCGAGCCGAGAAAACCGCCAATTTCACCAAAAGAGTTTAGAAGACCCATAGACAATCCGCCCGACCTTTTAAAAACGAAAAGCATGATCAAAGATAGGTTGGATCATTTGAATTTGGAAGACGGTCGGGAAAAGAGGTGGAGTGTGGAATCTAAACCTCCTTTGAAGGAAGTGAAGGAGAAAAAAGAAGATGGCGTCTTGCTCAGAGTTAAAAAGCAGAGACAACCTAGACCGAATAGTTTGCAGTTGTTGTTGTGTCCGTCTAACTCGGGGCATTACAGCAGCAATACATGGAGGTACACCAGGGTTCGCTCGAAGAGGTATGTACTGAATACCGAATTATTATCGAGTCATATGCATTGTAAAACGGGAAACGTAATATTTATAATTAAATGTCAACTATCATTTCAATTATGCTGTTATAATTTTTGTATAGGTACAATTATCAATACAGCTATGTAACAGTTCCTCAGGGCTTCTTTCTTTGTAAATTAAACTATGAAGTAAACTGTAAAGGCCGGTCAGAATAATCTTCTAACACTGCTAGAAAGCTTTTTCACATTTATACTATTATTATAAAGAGGTAAAATTTGTTATTTTGTTTGTTTGTATGTTCGAGCTGATCCCGGGAATTACTAGTCCGATTTGAATAATTATTTTTGTAACAGATAGCCACATTCAACGGGAAGGTTATAGGCTTTTTTTATCCCAATATCTCATGGGAAAGGGCACAACGCGGGTAAAACCGCGGGGCACTACTCTTCTGCTATCTTAAATAGGTTATAGGGACCGTTAATTGGGACCTTTCCGAAGAAACCCATTTCAATAAGCTGTATCAATTGAGAGAGTTCTCAATGTCTTTTATTGTTTTACAAATTGGTCCTATTGTTGCCAACACTGTGAAGAAAGGGACCAATTAGAAGTGGCTTTTAATTAATTAATTTTTGATATTTCCGCATTTTGATGCCACCAATAAATTGGTCCAATTATGTTATAACATTCAGAGAAACAATAATATAATGTTATTTTAGTAAATATTACCCAATTAATGTTTATTTTCCCTTCGGTTTCGCAGTGTACACGTTCTTTTCAGAATTTTAGGATGAAATGTATCCAATGTCTGTCTCCAAAGTCTAATCAATAACTATGCAAAATTCATCAAAATCAGTTCAGTGGTTTACAGGTGAAACCCAAAACAGACAAACAGATACGTCTGTCTGATTGCGGCATTTGGACGATACAATCTAAAATATATAAAAGTATACACAACCCTATCATAGCGTACTAGCAGCGCCCCGCAGTTTTACCCGCGTTGTGCCCGTTCCCGTGGGAATTTCGGGATTGCTTATACATATAACCCTTCCTCTTGAACCACTCTATCTATTTAAAAAAACCGCGTCAAAATCCGTGCAGTAGTATTTGAGTTAGAGTACAGACTGACAGACGCGGTCGGGGACTTTGTTTTATAATATATAGTGATATACAGGCGACAATATTATCACAATGAAATCAAATAATTAAGTGTTGTCCACGCATCAATTATTTCACAATTAACACCCAATTACTGCCAGTGTCATAATGGTCATTTCTTTCCACACTTTCTTGCCCCACTGCCGTGTGGGTGTGTCGTGGGCTTTGCCCTTCGGTTATCATCGTTTGTGCAACCCATTATTGGCCATTAAAGATAATGTAATGTTTTATTTATAATCGGAAGGTTTATCTTTGTTGTAATATGAAGGAAAGTTTATTCGCCTTTCTTTCTGGCTAAGTCGCGTAATCTTCGCTAGAGATAATCATAGCCTACGCAATAAGCACAGAGCATAGAATCACCGCCGCGCCGGCGGGGCCGCTACGTGGTGATTCTTTGCTCTGTGGTAATAAGTGTTGTTTTTGGTCTATCACAAGTGTCACAGGGACTACGGCTAAATATTTTTTTTAAATAAGGGAGGGCGTTTCGAAGGTAGTTACGTAAAATGTTCGGTCCAAGTAACTTCTTAAATCAAGTGATATCGATAGACCATGTCGGAGGCCTATAGGCGGGCTAAAAACTCCGCCACCGCCACCGCCGAGTTTTTAGCTTAAACGAACTCACTTAATTATAATGTCGCATATTGCCGTCGCCGTCGCTACACCGTGACAGCTCCGTACCAGGCAAATAGTACATTTATGTAAAAACTTTGGTATTTGGGAATTAGTAGATAATCCTAAATACTCCGGTCGTAGGGTGCGTTCAATCCTAAATTCCTGTGGGATCCCCTTAGTATTTTTTACTGCTGTTGTGTTAGTGTGAAATAAGTTATTTCTTTGTATGAAATGGCAGGTACAAGGTCATTAGCAAAATACTAATAGTTAACCACACCCAGTGGCGTGATGTGGTCAATTAGAGGCGTCAATTACATTGGAATAATGGCACTAATTGGACTTGGATTATTAATTAACGGGCAACGCCCCGTTATTCGACTCGCTTTGTACCCGTTGAGTAAAACGGGTCAAAGCGTAAATGAAAAGCTACCTTATTAATAATTCTATCTATCAGTGCAAACAGCAAGAAAATTAGTTTAGTAATTGTTGAGATTATCGCTAATTATAATATGTATTAGATAATTATACAGATTATATTAGAGTCTTAAAAAATGATTGATATTCATTATATAACGTAGACATTTTGGCATCACGTAAAAAAATATAAGACACATTTAAACGTACAATAATGTCAAATTCTTTTCTGCTACCTTAAATAGGTTATAGGAACCGTTAATTGGATAACCTTATTCGGAGCGAAATAATTTGTTTTATAATATGGAACTTGTTCCATATTCAAATTGTAACCGCCAATATTTGCCGCCAATTTAAAAAATAACGACACTTTACCGCGCGAATTTGCATTTGGCAATAAACAAGATCCTTTGCGCATAGATTATAGATTTTGATAAATATGCGTTTCCCGCCACTGGAGCTGTCATGCTGACAGTTATATCAATGGAGTCCGTGAGATGAATATTCATATTAGTTATTGTAAAACCGTTTTAACTGGCGATTCGTTCGCGTAAACTCATGGGGATTTATTGCGGATGTGACAGTTAAGATTTTATTGATAAGGTGGCTTAGTTTGTAATATTTTAAACTAACTCGGTTTAAAAATAACTAACCGGAAGAGACTCGTTTAATTTGTAGCAAAAAAAGATACTTCCTGAAAATTAAGCTTAGTTTTTAAACAGTATAAATTATATATTACAGTATAAAGCCCGGTTTCCACTGCGAGCGGAACGGACCCATTAATGACTCCGTTTGGCAGCCATTACGTTTTTGTTAAGACTGAGGAGTAATGCGTCTATACAAGTAACGCAATGGTAATTAAACGGAGTCATTAATGAGCCCGCTCCGCTTGCAGTGGAAACCGGGCTTAAAGTATATACTTATTTAAGTTTATGAAAAGAGTTTCCTTTACATAAAAGCACTTGAAAAACATCATCTGACTTCAAAAATATAAGACATTTCGAAATTATACATTCTTCACACAAAATGTAATATAAATTGTTTTGTCTCCCTTGCTCTTTGTAAAATACTATATGTCGGGACAAACCATTTGATAGCTAAAACT
Source organism: Cyclophora punctaria (assembly GCA_951394245.1). Taxonomy (NCBI): domain Eukaryota; kingdom Metazoa; phylum Arthropoda; class Insecta; order Lepidoptera; family Geometridae; genus Cyclophora; species Cyclophora punctaria. The sequence goes on along the minus strand of OX596192.1, from coordinate 3,483,635 downwards.
GTTAATAAGCGTTTATAAATAAGACCCTTAATCATTTAAACAATAGCTTTGTTAACCAATGATTTAACATATAACCTTCGTTTAAATAACCAGTAGCAGGTGATCAAACGGTCCCTGCACTTCTGTGAGTATCAGTTAAGTGTGTGTTTTGTATGCAGGTGAAGTCGGCGGCGAAACGCGGCGGTCATAGTCGATGAGTTGTAAACAGAATGGTGTAAAGATTTGATGATTGAGTTTGTTAATTGTTGTATAATTTACTAGCAGCGCCCCGCGGTTTCTCCCGCGTTGTACCCGTTCCCGTGGGAATTTCGGGATGAAAAATAGCCTATAACCTTCCCGTTGATTGTGGCTATCTATTACAAAAATAATTATTCAAATCGGACTGATAATTCCTGAGATTACCTCGAACATACAAACAAACAAACAAACTTAAAAATTTTACCTCTTTATAATATTAGTATTAGTATAGATTTAAATACTTAAATAAATAAAAAAAGCTTTAATTTTAAATTTTACAGTGATTGATGATGATGACAGATGACCTCAATGATAAAAAGTAACACTTATACTCTGATTTCCTAGTATAATTTCGAAATGTCACTTCATACAACTTTGAAATTTCGACTTCAGAAGTTTTAGACCGCCCATAGTCTTTGTTATGGTCTAAACAATCGAATGAGAGAATTCAAGGTGCCTGTGAAGTTTGGCAGCTTTCATATAGAAATGCCTATATCGACCACCATCCAAGTAGTGGTCCAGCTGCACGTTGGTGAACAATCATGACTAACAAAGTATAGTCAAACCACGCCACTCTACAAAATATATGTTGGTAATGTGCTTTCATAAAAATAATCCATTCTCCAAAAGTAAACATTTCTCTATTAAATCGCAATAAATTACTGCCGCGGCGCTGACCCGAATACTTCCGCGTGTGTTTTCAAAGTACTCATAACAATAAATATTGAACGGTATTTAAAACGAAGTGGGCCGTTGAAAATGTTTCTCATTAATTGTATATTTTTAATATGGAAATGGAGCGAGCTGTTTTATGTTAACTAATAGTGCTTCACAGTTTTACCGGAAAATTACCCGTTCCCGTGGGAATTTTGGGAAACGAAGTATCCTGGAACCTTAATCTTGAATGTGGCTTTCGAACCTAACAGGAATTTTTTGAATCCCACGGGTAGTTCCAGAGATTAGCGCATACAAACTAACAGAAAAACTAGCTTTAACTCTAGCACTTATATTAGGGTGCGTTTCCATGAAAGCGGAGCGGGGCTTAACTGACCCATCACACCGCATTACGGAATGATTTCGACAATATCAATGCGTTGTGATTGGTCTATTGAACTCCGCACAGCTTAGCTCCACTCAATGGAATTGGAAACGCACCATTAGTGTAGATTAGGTATGTATATGTATCAGCCAGTATAGATTTTTATGTAGTTAGGTACTCACAAATTAAAAAAACATGTAAGTAAAGTTTCGGCGAACACTACTTATTAAGTTTTTGAAAATAAAATATCCTCTCAAATTCTCTAAAAATTTCGCAATTTTCGCATAACCATAAATTTTTGGAAACTTTTCCCCACTACCCTACTCAAATATTCTACCTACCATAGATTACAAACACTAGTCTACGCCCAGAGGTCATCGCCCCGTTTGTTGTGGTGATCTATTCCTAGTCCATACATCCAGAATCCATTCGGATCAGACTTATTTATAATGTTATTGTTAGCTCGTTTTACTTCGATTGTTGGGATTAACAGGTTTATTTTGCTAAGTCGTGTATAAGACGTTTAAAAGTGGTATTATCGATTTCATTATGGGTAAAGATGCTAAGGATCATACTTATATATCATTGGATTAAGTTTAAAATTGTATGTTGTAAGTTTAGTGCTGTAATTATTAATTGTTTAAACGGGAACTTACGTACGACGGAGGCTACTGTTGAGTGTCCCTCAACACGTTTCGGTCACGTCCAGTGACCTGCATCAGGAGGTGGGTGAAGCGAGAGCGACAGCGTCTCTCCCCGCAATCAATTTAGTGATGTTATAAAATCAAATACTACTGCACGGATTTTGACGACGATTTTTTAAATAAGTAGATAGAGTGATTCAAGAGGAAGATTTAAATATGTATAAAAAACTCCAAAAAGGGCACAACGTGGGTAAAACCGCGGGGCGCTGCTAGTTTAGTTCGCAAACTTAAAAGCCTTCAAGTTTACTAAGCGATGTTAGCACAGATTGTTAAGCAATGTGCAACTAGCTCTTACTTGGATGGGTGGCCGACAATGTCATTCCTGTTTAGACAGGACAGGCGCTACCGTGCAATTGGGAACGACAATTTAACGTGGCTTTTGTTTCCAATTGTCAGACCATGTCGGCGGCCTTGGGGTGGTCTAATTTCCCCACTTTGACACGGTTGACCACTAACTAACCTTACCTACTTACTTACTTAATAGTGGTAAAACAAAGTGCGAAATTATTAATGGATCTATTGGAGAAATAAACCAATTCCTAGTTGAATAACTGCAATGATAAGTTCCCAATTGGTAAACTGAAAAACTGACGAAATATGAAGTTGGTGAATTATATTCATGACGAATTTAGTTATTGACAAATATGTATAACTAAACTAGTTACCAAGGTTTTCAGATTATTTGATTATCTAATATATAAAATTATCGTGTCACGGGGTGCGTAATTGAACTCCTCTGAAACGGCTCGACCGATTCTCATGAAATTTTGTGTGCATATCGGGTAGGCCTGAGAATCGGCCAACATCTATTTTTCTTCACGAAATTCCCGCGGGAATGGGTACAACGCGGGTGAAACCGCGGGGCGCAACTAGTTCTAAATAATATTTTAATCAACTACCATAGCCAATAACATATCCCACAAACAACTAGAATGTGCATAATAAGTAGCCGATAAACACGACCAATCACTTCCAGTTGACTGAACTCCATGGTCATTGACGTGCAATTATCACCTCTATTACAACGTAATAAGGTGCGTTGATCTTGTGCAATGATGTGAAATATTGTATGTATTTGAATATAGAACACCTGTGTCCGTCCCACGCGCTGTTTAAATGTGAATGAAGCCTACATTGACATAGTTTTAATTTGGAATGATGTCCGATGGCCGTAGGTTCAATTGGTGTAATTGACAATGAACGATTGTTCAGGAGAAGCATTTAAAGTTTTTTTTAGTACTAAATCTTACATAACTTTTGATGTATGAATCTTTTTTATGATCTGGTTTGACAAAAATGCTTAGAATTCTGCGGGCTTTCGGCTTATATAAGAATAAAGACGCTATATACCATATTTTTCTAAATTAATGTCAGTAACACCAATGTGTTTCTGTCCTCTTGTTTGTTACACCCACCTATTTTACCCTAGTTTATTTGGTTGTTGGTTACATCCATTTGATGAGCATTTTTAAAAGAAATAAATAGTCAAAGTGGTGTAAGACTTGTTAAAAAATATTATTATTATCAGCCGTTTGTGTCCCAATGCTGGGCAAAGGCCTCTCCCCATTCCTTCCATGTATCCCTGTTCTGGGCCACTTCTCTCCAGTTGGTCTGGTATGCGTCGAGATCGTCCCGCCACCTGCGCCTCGGTCTGCCGCGTCGCCTGCTCGCCGGATCTGGCTGCCACTCAGTGGCTGTTCTGGCCCACAGCTCTTCTGGCATGCGGCAGACGTTAAAAAATAAAATTAACTAATTCATTCTGATGTAAAGAGCATTGTGGGCATTATTCATCGCTGTTATTTAGAGAGAAATGCCCTATGATTGTATGGATAAGTCATTTTGGTGTAAGTGTAGGTTAATTTTTTTCGAGTTTTACTCTAACTTTACACCAATTTGATTTGTATATATAAGTAACATGTCACTTGCACCATAACTTTGTAGAAAATCTGAAAAGTGCACACCCAAAAAATGTGATGTATCTGTATTTTTTTTAAAGCTAGATTTATTTTGACTATACCATTCGAAAGAGCGGAAAAAACTAAGAAAACCTATATACTCAAGTCATTTCACGACTTTTGTCAGTTACACCAATTGAACCTACGGCCATCGGTTTCAATCATGACCACGTGTTTTGTCTATGGTTTATTGTTATTCGTTTATCTATACTAATCTATACTAATATTATAAAGCTGAAGAGTTTGTTTTGTTTGTTTGTTTGTTTAAACGCGCTAATCTCAGAAACTACTGAACCGATTTGAATAATTCTTTCACTGTTAGATAGTCTATTTATCGAGGAAGGCTATAGGCTACATTTTATCCCGAAATTCCCACGGGAACGGGCACAACGCGGGTAAAACCGCGGGGCGCTGCTAGTCTATACTAATATTATAAAGCTGAAGAGTTTGTTTTGTTTGTTTGTTTGTTTAAACGCGCTAATCTCAGAAACTACTGAACCGATTTGAATAATTCTTTTTGTAATGGATAGCCACATTCAACGGGAAGGTTATAGGCTATTTTTCATCCCGGAATTCCCACGGGAACGGGCACAATGCGGGTAAAACCGCGGGGCGCTGCTAGTTTTAAATATGGAAGTCAAAAATTGTATTTTAAACTAGTTTTCGTTAGTTATTCATGATTGACAATAATCAAATAGGTATTAATTGAATGACATTATTTACCCCTGACCTAGAGATGTTTGTCTGTGGGATCGCACCTCTTCCAAAATAAACCGATTTTGATCTATCTTGTTAGGACTTTAAGTTTTTCAGGCTGAAGCGAATATTTATATCAATAAATTAAACCGCATTTCGGAGAATTCTACAATAAAACACTTTAATTCTTAACCATTTCTTCCTGAACAAAGTATTCAATTAATCAAATTGAAGATGTCACATTATTTGACAGTCATATTGTCAATTGGCATAAATATTTTAGATAGAGTTCTACGAAGCTATGGTAGGCATAGACAATGGGTTATACTGCCTACGCTAATGCTGGCTTCGCTTAATTGTGTTTACAAATTAATTATCCAGCCATATTGTGTGTTTACAGACTGAAGATACTTATTGCCTTATTCATAATCGCTCTCTAACTAAAACACTGTTAGTGAGTGTTTTGTCTCTTTTGCTCTTTGGAAAATAGCGTAGGTCAGAAAGGGACAAACCATTTGATAGCTAAAATGTTATGAAGCGTTTATGAATAAGGCCGTTTCCATCTAAAGTGAAATTAGTATAGGACACGCGTTATGTATGGTATGTGACAGATGACATTCCATAGATGAATTTGGAGTAGGTTAGTCGCCAACACTGATGTCGAAGTTTTTAGACCACCTCAAGGCTTCTGACACGGTCTCATGATCGAAACAACCGGGACATTTGACGTGCCCTCCGAAGCACGGTAGCGTTCAGATAGAAATGCCACTATCGGCCACCCATTTAAGCAATTCCCAGTAGAACACAACTTTAGTCGTTAGTCTTTAGAACGTTAGTCATCTAATACTGAACCTGAACAGTATAAACAAGAAATATCCCGACCTCTTCAGACAACACAAACACCGCCCAGACTAACCATTTCGTACCAAAATAACTAAACGTAATAAACCTAAGTCTAGCCACAATATAGACGCCCTAACTCGGTACCTAGTACGTACAGATACGTTGAATACTTAGGTATATGTTAGCATACCTAGATATAGTACTCGTATATCTAGGTAGGTACGGCTATTGTGCATTTGCATGCGAATGCAAGTAATCGATGCGTGCGAGGGGGCTGAAGGGGGTTAGCTCTCACCCTCTGGTGGTGAGGGGTGGAATACACCCCCTTGGTCACCGAAACGGACATTCGGGTTGTAATAAATAAATAAAACTTCCGATTGTAAGGCCTATTTTTAATAGAAATGCATTGTCCGTGGTTCGTTGTTTAAACGTAAAAGTTTGTCTATGGTTTTTTATAGACACAAATATTTTTAGTCTGTCGATTGTTGCGCTGTTTATTTGTTATAAAGCAATAATACGATTATAAATTCAGTACAGATTAAACTAACTAATAGGTTTAATATTCCGATAAATCTTATAATTTAACAATTTGCAAACGTGCCTACGTAAACAATTTATAATTTAATTAAATTACCGCTAAGCACTCCTTAATAACCTACAAATAGCAATGCCTAAGGCTTAATTAATTAGAAGCGAGCTATCTAGCCGAACTTATCTGCCACGAAATCTCTTCTACCTCCATGGTTAAACCCGTTAGGCTGTTAATAACAGCTTCCGACTGTCATGATTTATCTATGGTTTTCCTTACTCTGTGGTTGCAACGTGAGCTTTTATTATCTGTGCAATTATCATTGCGTTTTTTTTACGGCTAAGGCCGTACTTTCATTCTGCCTTAATTTAAATATTGTTGAATAATATATTGCGTTGCGTTTAATTAAGGGCTCCCACACAAAACTGCGATGCGATGCGATGCGAATTCCATTTAATATATTCATCTCTTTTCTTTGTACTGTAGTAATGGCGATGGATATAACTATTTCAGTTCGCATCGCATCGCATCGCAGTTTTGTGTGGGAGCCCTAAAGCTTGTACAGTATATTGTAGAGTTAGTATATGATTATAATTATATGATTATTTAATTTAATATATGATTGGTTGTTTAATAATGTATGCAATAGATAATAATCATTTATAATAATGCGGTCAATAAGTATGTACTTGATTTTATCACTTTTGTCACTTTATAAGTTAATTAAGTTTGTGTAATAATTTCATACGTTTTATTATTAATTAGAATGTTTAATTGTAATTTGTAAATGTATGTTAAAACATGGTTTGCTTTTCGGACCCCTTTCTAATTTTTGGTAACTGTTCTGTAAATAGTTTCCTAATTCTTCTCACTGCACTGATATCTTCAATGAATAAGAGGTGTTTCTTCCGCACTTAGATGTTCATTAAATCGACACTTAACTAATTGATATAATTTTAATTTTTATGCATTACGTGTCAAAAACACTGCTATGTTTTTTCTAACTTATTTCCTCTACAGAAGAAATTGTCTATGGTTATCGGCCATTTTGATTTACATTTAAAGACATGTAAGAACAAATGAATGCAGTACTGTATTTAAAAGACATTTCTTACATAGCCTACCTGTAAGTAAGTTTCTATACAGATACTAGCAGCGCCCCGCGGTTTTACCCGCGTTGTACCCGTTCCCGTAGGAATTTCGGGATGAAAAATAGCCTATAACCTTCCCGTTGAATGTGGCTATCTATTACAAAAAGAATTATTCAAATCGGTTCAGTAGTTTCTGAGATTAGCGCGTTTAAACAAACAAACAAACAAACAAACAAACACAAACAAACAAACAAACAAACAAAACAAACTCTTCAGCTTTATAATATTAGTATAGATTAGTATAGATTATTCTTCCAATAAAGCGCTGAAAGTTTCAGGCACTCGGGACCAACTGTTGTGAGTGAAGTTTACGGCTGGAGCAGTTGGTGGATATTGCATCAGACGTAATGATTCTATCTTTTGAACTGAAATAAATGGGGATGACAATATTGTAGGGGGTGATACTTTGTTGGTTTTGTTAGGAAATAAAAGTAATGTTTTTTTGTTGTGTCACATTTTAATGTGCAATATATTTTTGGATCACTAAAGCATTGATAAAAAGCCGTTTTATACATACCGATTTGAACACATAGTATCGTCGTAAGTTATGTGTGGGTGTGTGTGGTATCGTCATAGGACTCGACTTATTGTTTTTGTCCGAAATAGTAAGTTGAAAGAATTGACGTTGGAGCAATACTTCGACAGTATTGCACCATTAGTGACCACTAGGATCTCGCACATTGTAAGGACCCCCCATTCTTGTTAGCCCCTAACAAAATAGTCTATCCGACTGCAACCCGAACTTCAAAATAACGAATACTCTGAAGATATCAGTACCTACTTGTAATTTGTTGTACTAGAGAACATAATTTCAAAATATTTAACACCCTATTTTTACTGCATTTTGTAACGTTATGTGTTTATTTGCCAACGTTAGGTATGTGTTGTATTTTCTTTACCCTACTCCATAATAACGTATATATTGTTTATTGTTACAGCCATGAGCCGGAGGGCGGTGGGCGGTGCGAGGGGCCGCTAGGGCGCGCCATGCTGCCCGCCCAGGGCGGCTCGCCCAAGAGGCAACCGCCGCAGCCGAACCAAGGTAACGCACCTAGTTATGTAGCCTAGTTAGCTGATACAAGTGAATGTACCTGATTATAGTTAGGTACATTAAATCTATGGTAGGTGCATAAGTTTGCCTAAAATGTCAACTTCTATTTTTTTGTGTAATAATAATTGTAAAATTCTGTCATTTAATTTGGAGCGTTATGTATTTTGTTCATATCTACACAACTTTACATGGTTCCTATATTAAGATCATAAGTCTCAATGCTTGGCTACCAAATAAATCCTTCGATCAACAATACACAACTAGATGTCGGGTCGGCGCAAAAAATACGTCTCGGTGAATAACGCCTCATTTGAAAAGTGAACTCTTATTTTATTCGTAAGATTTGCTACTTTATTGCTTGGTGTCATGGTTGTAATTAGGTTGAACTTCGAACTGTTTAAAAACTTTTGTTTCAGTTCGGTAGTAAACAAAATAAGCTGTCACACGTCATCCACGCGGACAGTATTTACCTTTGATTTTGTACGTGACCCGATATCTAGTTATGTATTGTTGATCGAAGAATAAATCAAACAAAATAAATACACAGACGTCCGTACAGAACGGTAGGTCTATGGTACAGAGTACGACTGCACTAGACACCGCACCGTGTGTACACAACATAACGTCTACAAGGCAATATATTGCGGCCATCTGTGACAGTTATCGCTCATATGTCCTGATTAATTCACCTTAGATCTCGGCTTGTTCGAAGTACTAAATCTCAGTATATGATTCTACTATAATAATAATTAATATTATACACAGAGTAAAAGTTCTGGTCCAAATCTAGTGAGGAATAGCAAAATCTCGAAAAATACGCGAATGAGTGACTGAATAAAACTAAAACATTCGAATGATATTTAATTCGATTTTTGAACGAGTAATGTTCCAAACCAATGTACAAGGTGTGTATTTTTTTACACTGTTTCTATTTATGGCCAGTATTTTTTTTCTTACAGTTAAGTGATAAGTCTGTGGGTTAAATTTAACAACAACAATATCTACAGGAAACTTCCTTAAAAACCATTCAAAGCATAAAAGAAAATCCCGTTCAAAACATTCAATTAACTTCCCACTCAAGTTTATTTCGCGTATGAGTTAAAAGGCAGTTAACGCCATACTTGAACCGGTAACGTTACACCTCATTAAAGTGGGTGATATTTCGCTGAGACCACTTGAGAGTTGAGACCACGGAGGCGGTAATTTTACCTCCTTGTCGTTGGTGTATTTAAAATAGCATGTAGGGTATATGCTATACGTTATACAGGGTCTCTCTTATCCTACTAACATTATAAATGCAATAGTTTGTGAGGATGTATGTATGTTTGTTACTCTTTCACGAAAAAACTACTGGACGGATTTGGATGCAACTTTATAGTAATATAGTTTATACATCAGAATAACACATAGGATACATTTTATTCCGAAATTCCTGCGGGAACGGGTACTATGCGGGTAAAACCGAGGGGCATAACTAGTAATTGATAAACTTGCTTTACTCAACTCGTACGGCATCCTAGTGCCTTGTTCTGAAATCTTAGTTAGTAAATTGAGCTTTTTACCTGCCTACTTAATAAGTAACCTAAAAATTACATAGTCTGTTAGTCAGTCTCAATACAATAATCAATTTCTTGTCTCATAACGAATAATTTGTAAATTACATCGACATCCGAATAGGGCGAAAATGATGTCACTCTTCCATTCGATCATTCGATATTTGAATTTGCATCGAACGCCCATTTAAATTGACGAGTCTGCTGTCTATGGTCTGTCGCGACACAGATTATCATTTGTCCCTCATTTGATTTATTTGCGAGGGCCGAAATGAATGAACGGTTACATTTTATACGAAAGAGTTTTTGAAAAAAGAAGGACTAGTTTATGGTTTAGTTATTTTGTTTTTATTTGTATGTAAATATATAATTACTAGCAGCGCCCCGCGGTATTACCCGCGTTGTTCCCGTTCCCGTGGGAATTTCGGAATGAAAAGTAGCCTATAACCTTCCCGTTGAATGTGGCTATCCATTACAAAAAGAATTTTTCAAATCGGTTCAGTAGTTTCTGAGATTAGCGCGTTTAAACAAACAAACAAACAAAACAAACTCTTCAGCTTTATAATATTAGTATAGATACTGCCATATCCAATTATTGTGACACTCTTTTCTGTTGTGTAGGTGATCTACCTACTTTTTATTTAATGCTGTTTATTCATGTTTCATATTAGGTACTTAAAAATATTTAGGCATTCAGGCCATTATTTACCAATTTGCCATTTATTATAGTTCGATCGAAGACAATTGAATGTGTCACAATCAAAATAAACCTTACGTAACAAAGTCTTAAAATGACCCTTAATTAGTAGTCATAACAACTATACTCATAAATATTTATCATAATAATTTCCTCAATGTGTATCCGGAACCTTGTACAGTCCCTCAATTGATTATTATAATTGTCACGTGAACTTTTACACTATCTATTTCCGGTTATGAAAATGCAATATGCAATGAATATGACATTAGAATACATTATAGTCCTACTTTGTATAAGTCTATTGGGAATATCAATTTACATATTGAACAATAGGTTTTCTATAAGAAAATAAGAATAATCTCTCTTTAAATCGACAATCAAACTCATTAAGAAGCATCAAGGATGTAAAACTCTTTTTAAAATCCTTCAAAAACCGAAGTAGGTTTATAATTCCATGGGTATTTTATTCTAAACTAGCAGTGCCCCATCATTTTACCCGCTTTGTGCCCGTTCCCGTGGGAATATCGGGAATTTTTATACATATAAACCTTTCTCTTGAATCGCTCTATCTATTTTAAAAAACCGCATCTAAATCCGTTGCGTAGTTTTAAAGATCTAAGCATACATAGGGACAGACAGCGGAAAGCGACTTTGTTTTATAATATGTAGTGATAGGTAAAACATTATATACGCAACCTAGTCAAAAAAAAATCGTGGTCTTGCTTCTATATTTAAAAAATAGAACCGAGCACCAAGCTCTAAAATCTCCCAAGCTCCCAACCTTTTCCAATCCCGAAAATCTTTTTAAAAGTTTTCCTATAACCTTATATTGATATCTGAATCGGTTTTATCAATAGCCTGTAACGATCCCACAGGGTCTTACGTTCGGTAGCGGTGGGTGGGGTCTTAATGAACCTCTTTTATATTTGCAATGGGGTTTTTTTTCTTTCCCGGTCAAGAGTGAATTCGACTACACACAAATGGGTTTTTAGGGTTCCGAGCCCAAAGGGTAAAAACGGGACCCTATTACTGAGACTTCGCTGTCCGTCCGTCCGTCCGTCCGTCCGTCTGTCACCAGGCTGTACCTCAAGAACGGTGATAGCTAGAAAGTTGAAATTTTCACTGATTATGTATTTCTATTGCCGCTATAACAACAAATACTAAAAATAAAATAAAACAAATATTCAAGGGGGGCTCTCCCATACAACAAACGTGATATTTGCCGTTTTTTAAAGTACGGAACCTCTCCGTGCGCGATTCCGACCCGCACTTGGCTGGTTTTTATAGCCTTATGGGTAATGGGAACCCAAGAGGGTAGTTGCGTGGTCTGATTTGGGGTAGTGTGAGTTTTATTGGTTGATTTTGTAATTGGATTTTGTTTTTGGTAACTTGATGCAATTAACTTGGGGTATAGGTAGGCTAGGCATCTAAGTTAACCTAAGTTTATGAATAAACTAACCGCACCGCGCGGTTTTACTCGCGTTGTATCAGTACCCGCGGAAATGTCGGGATAAAATTTATCCCATGTGTTATACTGGTGTATAACCTATATTACTGTAAAGTTTCATCCAAATTTTTCGTGAAAGAGCAACAAACATACATCTATAGATATTCTATAGATGTATGAACTACTTTTTGGTAGGGTTGAATATATATTCAACCCTACCAAAATGTAGTTCTATATATAAAATTAGCGTCTCGTCTTCCGCAGCATGTCCACCCGACCAGTCGACCCTGAAGGTGCACCTCCCCAACGGCGGGTTCAACGTGGTGCGCGCGTCGGCGGAGGAGGACGTGCGCTCCGTGCTGCGCCTGCTGGCCGCGCGGCTGGCGTCCGGCGACCGCGCGTACGCCGCCTGCTACGCGCTGCGGGCGCGGAGACTTACCACGGGCAAGGTGAGAGAGTTCAAGGGAGGTAGTCTGATCTGGGGTATAGGACGTCGTATGAGGAGTTCAGGTAGGTACATGGGTATACGTAATCTGGGGAGCAAGTTGTCTCACGCGGGGTATACGTAGTCCAATAGGTAATCTGAGTCTCACGTGGGGTAATCTTTATTATTTATTTACCTTTATCCCATATGAGACAGGTAGTCCCATATGGGATATAGGTAATCTGATCCAGGTGAACTGAAATGGAATTAAAGAAGAGTCTTCGGTGGGACGAGAGGCCTTTGCCCAGCTGGCTAGCCCAATGACTAATTCCTTTTTTTCAACTTTTACACAGTATAAATGATTGTAACACCCCGTTCAATGTTCCAGATCCGCTGGGTCCACCAGGACACGGGCGTGAGCGAGCTGCTGGCGCGCTGGCCCGCGGCCGAGTGGCGGCTGGAGCTGCGCGTGCGCTACCTGCCCGCCAGCCTGCGCGCGCTGCTCGACGCCGACCGCGTCACCTTCCATTACTACTACGATCAGGTTCGTTTGCAGGCCTTTGTGGGTACAGGCTATACTACAGGAAACAGGCTATTTGATTTACTAAGTACTTTTTAACGTACTTTTGTCTTTTAACTCGGTACTAATAGGACGGTAGCTTTACATGATGAATCGAATGCTTCATCTTATAGTCGCGTGGCTTGGTTCGAAATCGAAGTGACTTTATTCGTAAAAATTCTGACTTAAAATCATCTTAATCCGATGTTTAATATTGGAATTTTAACTGTGATCAACTTTAAATATTATCAGATCGTTATTCTTGAAATCATTAGTCTTAATTTGAAACCAGTAATGATTAAGAGTAAATGAAATAATTTTGTTTGCAGGTGCGACATGACTACCTCAACGCCAACCATCCTATGGTCGACCAGGAGTTGGCGATACAAATATGTTGTTTAGAAATTAAGTAAGTACCACTTCCATTTCTTTACCTTTAGGCGGTCACAAAGATTGTCCACTAACCCTATACGTACGAATTTACTTACCTACTTAATACTTCCACTCGTATTTTTTAAATATTTTAGTTCTAAATACCTACTTGTATTTTGTGTTATAGATACTTCTGTAAGGACATGCAAATATCTATGGACAAGAAGTCCAACATAGAGTACTTGGAGAAGGAGTTCGGTCTGCACAAGTTCCTGCCCAAGTCGGTGCTGGAGGCCATCAAACCGAAGGTCTTGAAGAAAGCTATCCAACAGCAGTTCAAGAAGGTATTTATGAAACGAGTTTTCCTCTCTTTTGCTCTTCGGAAAATTGCGTACGTCAGAAAGTGACAAACCATTTGATTGCCAAAATGTTCTCGTTTATTAATATGGCTCTTAAGGTATTATTTGCGATGAAGTCCCGTCTAGATTTGTATTTACAACCTCTTTTTTGACAGTCAACCACAGAGCAAAGAATCACCAGCGGCCGGCGCGGCGGTGATTCTATGCTCTGTGAAGTCAACTCATTATTTTTCCCTGTGTGTATATTCCAGGTGTCGAACCTGTCTGAGACAGACTGCATGCTGAAGTACCTGGAGACGATGCACTCGCACTACGGGTACGACCGGGAGACGTTCACCGGCGCGCTCGGCAGCAGCTGGGCCATCCCCGTCGAGCTGGCCATCGGGCCCGACATAGGTGCGTACAGCTGGAGACGGGCCCGACATAGGGACGTACAGCTGGCGTCGGCCCGACATAGGGACATACAGCTGGCGCCGCCGCCGGCCCGACATAGGGACGTACAGCAAGCGACGGGCCCGACATAGGGACGTACAGCAAGCGACGGGCCCGGGATAGGGACGTACAGCTAGCGACGGGCCCGACATAGGGACGTACAGCAAGCGACGGGCCCGGGATAGGGACGTACAGCTAGCGACGGGCCCGACATAGGGACGTACAGCAAGCGACGGGCCCGGGATAGGGACGTACAGCTAGCGACGGGCCCGACATAGGGACGTACAGCTGGCGCCGGCCCGACATAGGGACGTACAGCTGGCGCCGGCCCGACATAGGGACGTACAGCTGGCGCCGGGCCCGACATAGGTATGTACAGCTGGAGACGGGCCCGACATAATGACGTACAGCTGGCGATGGGCCCGACATAGGGACGTACAGTTGGTGACGGGCTTGTCCTTGTCAGTTACCTTTATCTAGAAAGTGTAACTCATAAATTGTTTTTTATAATGCTCTAGCAGCGCCCGCGATTTTAACTGCGTTGCCCGTACCGGAGGTATTTTCTTAATAGAAAATCCTATACATAGTCTTCCCGTTGAATGTGGTTAATCATAACCACTTGAATGGGTTACTATCAAGTAACCCACGGAAGAGCGAATCACCTATTTGGTGTTGTAACCTGATTGTATTGTTGCAGACATATCGTACGTGTCGCACAAGGCGGGCGAGCCGCCCACCTACACCAAGATAGCGTCGTTCTGCGACATCGCGGCCGTGCAGACGCTGCGCTCGGGCTGCGCCGCGCCCGCGCCGCACTCCCACACGCAGGTACCACTACCAGCACTGGTTGCGTAGCTTTAAGCGAACACTACTCATTTTCAATTGAGACTTTGTTCACGGATACACTTTGCTTTTATTTTACATTTTTATCCGACGTTTCGGTTCCTCTACAGGAACCGTGGTCACAGAAGATTGAGGTGACCTGTCACAGGTTCTCAGATGACCTTTACAGGAACCGTGGTCACAGAAGAGTGATCCAGTGACAGGCACCCTTAGTCTTCTCTTCTGACTTTATCAGTCTTCTATGACTTCTGTTCCAGTATGATGACTGGTATCAAAGCATCTTTTTGTTAATAGTCATATTTATTTTCCAGAGTTCCTCCTGTGGTAAAGCGGCGTTACAATTAAGAGTAAAAGGCGCTACAGAGACTTTGACGATCACATGCAGCAGTGTGGAGGTGGGTTTATGTGTACATGTTATAAAACAAAGTTCCTATAAGATGTCTTTATGTAATCGATTTTCTCAGTCCGATATAAACGCGGGGCATTATTTAAAAAAAAAAAATTTTGACCAAATCTCTGCTTAATTTATTTTTCAGGCGGCTGAAAGTTTAGCGGACTTAGTCGACGGATACTGCAGGCTCGTGACGGACTCACAGACATCACTGTGGAACAGAACCAGTGAGTAAAATAATATATTTTTTAGAATAAAATATAATCTTCCATACAAACTTTCAACCCCTTTCCACATAGAAAACAGGGTGGAAAGGGGTTGAAAGTTTGTATGGAAGTGTGGTTATTTATAAAACTACTGGACGAATTTGGATGAAACTATACAGTAGTATAGGTCAAAATAACATATGGGATTTAAATTATGTATTTTTTTCAATAATTTATTATTAACAAAATTTTATTTACAAGCTACCGTTTGGAAACAAATGAGCTGTCAATGTAAAAGTAAGTGTCAACATCGTTCTCGAGTAATGTTTTTGATATTCCATTTGTACCGGTTTTTAGTTTAACTAAGTCCATCAAAATAATATCTCAATATTATAAGTATTATTATATAATATTTGATTTATCCGGGCGAGCGAAAAGAGTCTTAGCACTATCCCACAACCAGAGCACTTTTGGGGTACACTTTACTGGAAAACTATCACGCCTATTGATTTATGCTGTAACATAGTAATTTAAATTAATATTATGTAGAAGTAGATGTGTTATCAGTCAAAAAAATTACCATTCTTCTTCATCGAGTGGACGGTCAACCTGACCAATCCTGGTTTCAGAGTTATTGAGCCCCCAAAGGCCTCTGACATGGCTCATGTAACGACTACTATTCGTAAATTACCATTAAAAAAATTGAAGATTAACAATTTTCTTTTCTTGTATAGCACATTATTTCTAAGCGAGCTCTCACAAAGCTTACTGTGCAAATACTCTATACTAGATACACTATGTATATCTGAGCGAAACTGACTATATCGAACACCATATTCATCTCAACTGAGTACCGTATCCCAGCGGAGATGAGCAGCAGCTCGTCGGAGGGCAAGCCGAGCTCGTGGGAGGCGGCGGCGGGCACGCTGCTGTCCGAGGACTACGCCGAGATCGTCGACGACGACGCCGACTACTCCACGCCCGCCGGTAACGTCTTCACTACCACTACATACTATAAAACAAAGTCGCTTTCCGCTGGCTGTCTGTCCCTATGTATGCTTACATCTTTAAAACTACGCAACGGATATTGACGCGGTTTTTAAATAGATAGAGTGATTCAAGAGCAAGGTTTATATGTATAAAAATTCCCGAAATTCCCACGGGAACGGGCACATCGCGGGTAAAACCGCGGGGCGCTACTAGTCTTATATATTTAAAAAATACGAGTCACGATGTAAACAGTAATTTAATAGTAATACTTTGTCTTTTCAGTTCGTGACTACGAACTAGTTCGTAACCAGATTGAACTGACGGGCATCATCGGAGAAGGACAGTTCGGGGATGTACATAAAGGTAAGTTATACTTTGTGTTCGATATCACTTCATTGAGATTTCGATTCCAGATAGTAAGTGATTTTTAACTTATTTGATAAAAATCTACTACTTATATATAAATACTTTTTACAAAAAAAAGTTTAAAAGTCTTGCAATTTGTGTATAGTTCCATAATTAGAAATTACACTATATTGTATTAAAGCTTTCGCTTTTCTACTTTCTTCTTAAAACATTATTATTATAAAATAAAAAATCTACAAGATACAAATAGAAAATAAAATCACAGTCTGTTATCTAAATAGTTATTGTTATGAAAAATCTACAACTAGGCGATGTCTAGCGCTGCTAATATTAAAAACCCAAAAGTTTGTGAGGATGTACGAGTATGTTTGTTACTCTTTCACTAAAAAACAGAAACTTCAGTTCTGATTTGGATGAAATGTTACTGCAATATAGGATACATGTACATCAGAATAGCACATGGGATAATTTTTAACCCGAAATTTCCGCTGGAACGGGCACAACGCGGGTAAAGCTGTGGCGCTGCTAATATAAATAAAGTTGGTATGTATGTTGGTTGTCAGGCACGTGCAAGGTGACGTCGGCCAACCACCCGTCGCTGCGGCGCCAGCTGCAGAAGCAGCGCGGGCGCGGCGGCGAGCTGGTGCTGTCGGTGGCCGTCAAGACGTGCAAGATGGACGCCGACCTCGACACCGCGGAGAAGTTCCTCGAGGAGGCCTGTCAGTTACACACTTATTTAAACACTAGCTGTACCCTGCGGTTTCACCCGCATTTTTTGCCTCAGTGCTTACCGTTTAAAACTTTCCTAGATTATGACAAACTTTTCAAGATCAAAATCATCAAA
This sequence comes from Cyclophora punctaria, assembly GCA_951394245.1. NCBI lineage: Eukaryota > Metazoa > Arthropoda > Insecta > Lepidoptera > Geometridae > Cyclophora > Cyclophora punctaria. The sequence goes on along the minus strand of OX596192.1, from coordinate 3,465,944 downwards.
ATCGGTCCAGTCGTTCTCGAGTTTTAGCGAGACAACCGAACCAAACACGATTGTTTTTATATATATATGTATATATGTATAGATAACGGCACGTCAGTAATGTCGCTGAACAAACGTAAAATTATTATCTGCCTCGATCTTTAATATCTATATAAAACCATAAAGAACCAAATCAATATCTATATAGAATTGCAAAAGGTCATTGCTCAATTAGGTGATCATTTATTTCAATATTTTTACCGTAACATCTCATAGTTCTTCTCTAACCTCTCACCTCCTTTGTGCAATATACGCATCTCTTTCTAACGCCCCCCGTTATTTACTTATCTCTTTCTAACCGTGATCGCAGACATAATGCAGCAGTTCTCTCACCCGCACATCATCGGGCTGGTGGGCGTGTGCTCCACGCCGCCCATCTGGATCGTAATGGAGCTCGCCACGCTCGGGGAGATGCGCGCCTACCTGCAGCAGAACGCGCACAGGTATGCGCACTTTAATTTAATACTTTAGTTAGATGAACTGTAGAAGGAACGAACAGACAGACAGATAAAAAGACGTGTGGCACTCGGGGACTGCCGCGGTAAAGCTATTGCATAGTTATTTTTTCTATCACTAGATGGCGTTAGTGGGGAGCGTGAGGTTTTTTCGTTACGGAATTTCTGGATTCGGTCCCCGCGCTCAAGGCCCGCGATAGAAGCTATGCAATAGCTTAAAAATAAAAATGTTATTTTGATATATGTACCGTATATATAATATTTATATGCATGTAGTAAAATTATTATATATTTAGCCTGATGCCTGATGTCTCAGTGCTGGGCAAAGGCCTCTCGTCTCATTTTCCACACCTCTGTTAAGTGCCAGACAGGGCCAGTCTTTAAGCGGTTATTTTGTTATTACGAGTACGAACTGACAGTGAAATTTTATTTATACATATCTATTGATGTATAGATCAGTTAATTAGATTCCACAATACAAACTTAGAGCTTAACTTGGGTCTAACTAACCTTGTTATTTAATACATGACATGATTTTATTTGACACAATACATGATTTGATTGGATTTGGTTGCAGACTGGAGACGCGCACGCTGGTGCAGTACGTGTACCAGCTGTCGACGGCGCTCTCGTACCTGGAGAGCAAGAAGTTCGTGCACCGCGACATCGCGGCGAGGAACGTGCTCGTCTCCACGCCCACCTGCGTCAAGGTGAGTGTGTCGAGTGTGTGTGTGTGTGTGTAGTGATAGATAGAGCGTGGTAGAGTATAGTCCTTTATAGTATATAGTTTTAACCGAGTGGCCCCTCACACCATACGCACACTATATTCTTTACTTTTGAGATTTAAATAGATTATTTTGAAAAACGAATAGTTTTTTGCCGGCACTGAAGTTTTTTTGAGCAAGTAAAAAAATTACGTTTTCAATGCGCTGTGATTGGTCAATTAGATTCAGCCTAAAATGGACTAAAATTCCGGCACCAAAATTCGTCACTATCCTAGTTCAACACAATCCTAGTTGGTAGTAGGTTTCCAAATAACCTATAAACTAGGATTGTGTTGAACTAGACTGGTACTACTACTAAACTGACGATCCCACCCGTCCCTCCTCAGCTAGCGGACTTCGGTCTGTCCAAGATGGTGGAAGACAAGTCGTACTACAAGGCGTCGCGCGGCAAGCTGCCCATCAAGTGGATGGCGCCCGAGTCCATCAACTTCCGGCGATTCACCTCCGCGTCTGACGTCTGGATGTTCGGTAAGACACGTCAGCTGTGTAAAAACAGTAAAAGTATCAGCCTGTATTGTCCCACTGCCAAAGGTCTCTCATCTCACTGAAGATCACAATACAGTTAGGAGGATTAGGCATAATCACCACACTTGCCTAATGCGGGTTGGTGATCTCACGCGAGCCATGTTTGAAAAGAAGGCAACATGTTTTCGCTCGCCCGGAAATTGAACCCGAGGCCTCAGTCTTGGCAGGCGAGTGCACATACCACTGGACCACCGAGGCGAGGCGTAAAACAGTAATAATATTGCTATTCATATTTTTAAGCTATGACTACTAAGAGGGCTTGTTAACTAAATGGCATGTTGGTGTACTATGCTAACTTTGACACGACAGGTGGCTTTCAGTCGTTACGTATGGCTTTAAGCGAGTTGAATATTCATGAAGTTTCATCAATACACTAATTGTTAATGAAAATAGTTTATCTTAATATCAAAATTCATATATTATATTACTTACAAAATTATTTAAACTTATATTACAGGTGTATGCATGTGGGAAATCCTGATGTTGGGCGTGAAGCCGTTCAGCGGCGTAAAAAACAACGACGTGATCGGCAAGCTGGAGAACGGCGAGCGGCTGCCGCTGCCGGCGCGCTGCCCGCCGCGCCTGTACTCCGTCATGTCGCGCTGCTGGGCCTACGAGCCCTCGCACCGGCCCTCCGCCACCACGCTCAAGGAGACGCTCTTGTAACTACTTTTTACACAACTGACGTCAGTGTTGTAAATTGGTGTCCGCTGCAGCTGTACTCCGTAATATCGCACTTTTGACCTTCAGAGCCTTCATAACGGGCATCAGCCACCACGCTCAAGGAGACGCTTTTGTAATTACTTTTTATGGTGCTGACGTCAACGGATCATTATATGACGCTGACGATACCATTCGTTGACGCTGACGCGGACTATTCCACGGAAGAGCAAAGTACTTAATACCTACATCTATTTCCGAACCTGCGCATGAAATCAGTGCAGTACAATCAGCTGCTGATGGTTGTAATCTACATGTAATATATTCTTATTGTGTTCTCTCCCCAGCGAGATCCTCCGTGAAGAGAAGACGACGGCGTGGGACACGATGCGCAGCGAGAACCGCCGCGTCGCCGCCGCGTCGTACGGTGACGACGCGCCCAGCAAGCCGCCGCGACCCGCCACCAACCTCACCAGTAAGCATTACAATAACTAGCAACGTTCGCGTACTAGTAGCCAAGAATTACCCACTCTACCGTGGTCGCAAAAGACTCCGTGACCACGGTATAAAGGGACCAAAATGTCAGATAAAATCGCCACATCACGTCAGCAATGTAAAAAAGCGAAGTGTATTAGCAAAAAGTATTTTCAATTCAAAATGAGTAGTGTTCGCTTAAGTTTAAGAAACCAGAAGTAACCTAGAACTCAGCCTAGTGCCTGGCGGTTTTTCAAGCTTTGTGCCTGTTAGTAAGAATTATTTATTGATCAGAATCTCAGCAAGGTATTTGTTAACAGCGGCAGAGCCGGCGAGCGGCGCGGGCGGGCCCGCCGCCCCGCAGACGTACATCGTGGCGCAGAACCCGCTGGTGCTGGCGCACCTGCTGCGGGAGAACCAGGCGCGCAGCCTGGAGCCGCGCGGCTACGTCACGCCCGCCTCGGTATTCAACACGGTGGCCGTCGACTTCGAACATCTACCGGAGGGAGAGGCGCTCACCACGCAGCCGCTCCCCGCCGCCTCGCTGCACGGGGCGGCGGACGAGCGAGCGAGACGCGACGACGACGAGCGCAGCCTGAGCGGCGTGGTGCGAGCGAGACGGAGCAACGATAACTTGAGTCATAACCCCGAGGCCGGGCGCTCGCTGGAGCGGCGCGCGCGCGCCGCGCCCCGCGCCGGCTCGCTGGAGCGGTCGCCGCGCGGCTCGCTGGCGCGCCAGCTGTCGGTGCCCGGCTCGCCGCCGCGCGCGCGCGCGCACGACGTGGGCCAGTTCTCGGTGCAGGGCACGACCAACGCGCAGCTGGCGGCCAGCGTGCTCAATAAGATGAGGATGCGACCCGACCCGCCCTTAGTCGAAGAGATATACGATTTTGGCGGAGATAATGTAAAGAGTTGCGTGGCGGTGGCGGCGCAGCGGGCGCTGGGCTGGTCGCAGCCCGCCTACCCTTCGGGCCAGATGTCGCCGGCGCCCCACTTAGTGTCGGCTCCTCACTTCGTGTCGGCTCCTCACTTAGTGCAAGCTTCCCATATGGTGCCGGCTCCCCATATGGTATCGTCTCAGATATCCCCGCACATGATGTCCCCGACTCCGCACGTGTCGGCGCCGCACTTAGTGTCGGCCCCACACTTAGTGTCGGCTCCGCACTTAGTGCCGGCTCCGCACGTGTCGGCGCCGCACTTAGTGTCGGCCCCGCGGCCGCAGTTCACCTCCGCCTCTTCCATAGACGCGCACTCTCTGTACGCGTCTCGTCACGAATGCTCTCCCGTCCTTCAGCCGTGTGTCGTTCAGGTGAATTCTATCGCATGATTATCTATGGATCAGTTTTTTTCTGTGGTTAATTTTTTTTTATTGACTTTGATTCAGTTTTGTATCTATGGTTTAGTTCTTTATTATCTATGGTGTTTTGATTACGTCTATGATTTTGAAATTGGAACTTGGAGTAGTTTTGTACAAAATAGTAGATTTTTGATAGATATTGGAAAAGCATGGTTTGATTCATTATTTATGTATTTCGTGTGTTATATGCGGGGGTTGTTTATTTTTTGGTTATTTTTTGATTATTTTGTATTCTAATTTTGGTTGTACATCGGTGATTTCCTTTTTTTTACAGAATGTTGGGTTCCTCCGGTAGATTTTCGGTGTTTTTTTTTATTATTATTTTACTAGTTTTTTTAATCTATTAATGAAATTCTTTGTGACCTCTTTATGTTATTATTTTTTGTTTTGCTCTTGTTTCATTTTTAATTTGATTTGTTTTTTTGTAATGAAGTCACAGAAAGTTTCTTATAAAAGAATTAACTTGGTGTTTCAGTAATTAATTATTTTCTTGTGGTGATCGGAAATCCTTAGAATGTATATGTTTTTGTGTAAAACTATTTTGTGACTAATATTAGTATTTTTATATAAAATTTGGTTTAATTGTGAATACTAACACCGAGAGTTAATTCTTTATATCGTCGGGGATAGCGCAAGACCGCGTATATAACAGAGGTAAAAGCTGCGTATCTACACTGAACCTAATTTTACAGGAGAAACAAAAAACTGTATAAATTCGTCCATTATTAATCCTGATCTATCATTTTGCGACAGTAGCAATCAATAACTGTGTGCTTCATCCTTGTATAAATAGTTTTGTATAAAAGTCGTTTGTTTTGGCCCTACGTCACTTACGCAGTATCGTTATGATCACTTCTGGTACATTATATACTAGATACGCGATTTTGAATAAAAACAAAAACGTTCAAAACTTTTTATTTATTAAAATAATCAAAAAACTGAAGCTCCTTCAGTCAAACTTATAATATAGAAACTCAAGGAATCAAATTCTAATATATAAAATTTAATCAAAAGTTACAAATTAGTCGTCACCCTGTTCTGAAATCTGTATTGCAATGAAACTATCAGTCAACAAGCTTCTATTTAAAACAAGTTAAAATTCTTTATACATAATGAAATAAAATAACTAAAAACTTGAAACAAAATCAACATTGTTAGTGACAATAACAAAAATAATTACCTACCTACTTAAATCTCCCACGTAAAATAAACACTTATCAGAAAAAGATAACGCTATTCGAACATGTGAAACTCCCTCAGTCAACCTTATAAAATAGAAACTCAATTAATTAGGAATCAAATCAGTCTTTAAATCAAAACTTAGATATTAAGTAGTCGCTTATTTTAAATCTGTATTGCTAGAATACTACAGTTTACTTATAGCAATCAGTCGTTATAGAACTTTTAGAAAGTAGTAAAATCTTATCAAATTTAAACTGAAATCAAAAACATAAAATGGAATCAACATAATTAGTAACAATAGCAAAAATATTTACATAAATAGACCCACATAAAATAAAATCTTTTTTAATAAAATTGTAAGTAGGTAATCAATAAAAAGTTAGTTTTTAAATGGTAAATTGTCATAAAATTCGTGACAAGCTCTGGGCACAACTTCCTTTAATTGCTGCAAGTATTTGCTTTTAGAAATGGGCAATGCTGTATGAAAGAGTTGGGGTAGAGAAACTGGTTCAATTCTAGATCTTTTTGACCATTGAGGCAGCTGTTGAAACTCATCGTCATAGTTTAGTTTGTAATCTATTGTTCCATCAGGCTTGTACTTTAAAACTCTGATGTCAACTACACATTTTGCACCAGTTCCTCTACCAGGTCTTATTGAATCGTTTAAAAGAGCATTTTTCATACTAAAATCCTTAAAGAAAGTATAATCTGGCATAGCAACGTCGTATGGAGATGGATTTAGTCTTGCCTCTTTAGTGATGGCGGCATATTGACTTGGTAAGTATATTTCACGATATTTTAATTTTCTTTCAATGACAGAATGAACTGAATCCACCCCCATCTGCGTATGACCCTTTTCTAAAAATTTTTGAGTGATTGTAATATTTTTAGTCATTGCCAATCGTAAAAGAGCGTTTGAAACAACAGTATTTCGATTTTGGGATGTGCATCCGTCAGTAAAAATAATAACATCTTTAGGATCTTCATCAATTAATTTTGTTAGGTAATCAACATAAAAATTTGCGTAGGTTGTAGCTTTCAAATCTGCTGTGGTCTCGTCAAACCAGTAGCATACGACTTAACGACTGACTGATGCAGTTGAACTGCAATACAATTCCGCGGAACTGCAGCAGTTCCGCGGAATTGTGTTCACCATATTCGCGCGCGATCTGTACGCGGTATTGTTTTTGGTCTATAATCTTGCTTCCTATTGGCCAAATTCAAATTTTGTTAACCAAGAAGGTGCCAATCGGATTGCTGCTTCTATTGACACCAAAATTTGAATTTGGCTACTTTTGTAGATCCGCGGATTTGTCTAATGCTAGATACGCGGTCTTGCGCTATCCCCGACGATATGTTATAATTATTATATATAATTATTTTTCCCCCAATTTTTTATGATTTAATTTGCTTAACATTTGCATAATAAGATAGAAATTTCATATCTGAATCTATTTTTATAATAATCTGCAAAATATTTATAAATAAAAATATGTAAATATCTTAGGATTACTTCTATGACAAAACAAATAAATTTTCTGTCATATGAAAAAAGTTAACTTTCTAACTAAAATTTCTCCAACCCCAAAACACCTTTACTTGTACAAGCGATAACCGTCCTTATTCCCCACGGTATAGAGTCCAGAGTTCGACACGGAACAAGCCGTAGAGAAGCGCCTACTAGCCGAGCTCGCGAGACAGCAACACCAGAGCGAAGAGGACAGGAGATGGCTTCAGATGCAAGAGGATAACTTGGTAAGGGAAAATAGTGTTTATTAGTACGGAGTGACGATATAAAATGCGATAACTCATGATATGACAAGTTGAATTATTTTTTTAAACCCTGTACAAAATCGGTTTCACCTATTTTTACTTTATTTTTAAGCTATTGCATAGCTTCTATCGCGGGCCTTGACCGCGGGGAACGAATCCAGAAATTCCGTAACGAAAAAACCTCACGCTCCCCACTAACGCCATCTAGTGATACAAAAAATAACTATGCAATAGCTTTACCGCGGCAGTCCCCGAGTGCCACACGTCTTTTTTTATCTAACATAAGCCACAGCAACAGGCTTTCAAATAAAAAACCGCATCGAAATGGGTCCATCAATTTAAGAGCTAAGGTGCCACAGACCTACACACATACTGCATAAAAAATATAGATACCTATTCATCGGATCATATCTTGTCGCATTCAATCTCATTCTTTGTACTCATTACATTGTACCTATTCCCGTGGAAATTTTAATTTAATTTAGCCGCATAATTTAATTTCTTAATCATATTAAGCTTCTAAAGAAAATTAAAAATGTCGTTTTTTCCAGAAGAAGCGTCTGTCCAACGTTCAATTGTCTGTGGAGAGTGAACCGAACGAGATGACCACCTCCGACTCGCAGAGCACCGCGGATCACAGCAGACCCTCTAGTCAACCGCAGTCGGGTAAATAATATTCCTGCTAACATTATAATTCTTATATTATACATGCAAAAGTTTGTGGGGATGTATGTATGTTTGTCACTCTTTCACGCAAAAACAACTGAACGGATTTGGTTGAAACTTTACAGTAATATAAGTTACTAGCTGCGCCCCGCGGTTTCACCCGCGTTGTACCCGTTCCCGCGGGAATTTCGGGATGAAAAATAGATGTTGGCCGATTCTCAGACCTACTCAATATGCTCACAAAATTTCATGAGAATCGGTCAAGCCGTTTCGGAGGAGTACGCGAACGAACACTGTGACACGAGAATTTTATATATAAGATAGATCAGAATAACACATGGGATATATTGAATCCCGAAATTCCACGGGAACGGGTACAACGCGAGTAACACCGCAGGGCGCTGCTAGTCATTTATAAATGGTCCATTGCTGTACATTACGTTAGCTTATTTGTCATTTGTTTCAGCTACAAACTCATCTGAGACGAGTCCAGCGAACACAGTGAGGCCCGTTGAGAAGACACACATAGATGAAAAGGTATTTTCTATGTTCAGTATTTTATCTATACGTACGGAAAGTTATATATGTATGTACTGAAATATTTGCATAGATAATTAACGTTATTAAGTTATAAAATAGTCGTAGGTGTAGTAGTATTAGCCTGTAATGTGGGCAAAGGCCTCTCATCTCACTGAAGATATCTATATAGTGAGGAGGATTAGGCGTAATCATCACGGTACTAATACTGGTATATAATGCGGTAGTTCATATAATAAGTCGGTACAACCTGAATCGATTTGCATAACGATCTGTAACAATTCGTTATGCCCCACTACAAGTGCAATATTTAATTTACTATGCAATCATTATACGAGTATGTATTTGTGTTGTGTCAGAGCGGCGAGCCGGTGTACTGCGCGACGACGGCGGTAGTGCGGTGCGTGATGGCGCTGGCGGCGGGCGCGGCGCGCGCCGGCCCCGGGAGCACGCTGCGCGGCGTGCGCGCCGTCGGCGCGGCGCTGCGCGCGCTGTGCGCCACCGTGGACGCCGTCGTCGTGCCCTTCCCGCCGCAGGCGCAGCGGTACGGACACTCCACCGCACGGGGTTTTTCAAACTTACGCGATTTACACACATTATTATCGTATTACTACGGGTTCGCGGCACAGAAGGTTGTTTTAGTGAGTAAAAATACTTACTTTGATTGCCCGACGTGCGGCCGCGACCACAGATGGTGCAATCCATTCGAAACGTCGGGCAAAAACCCGATAGTAATACGTTAATCACGTCACGGTTTATTCAAATTCTACAATTTCCTTTTTAACTTGTGACACATTTACCCACTCCATTTCATTGCCAGTTTACATACATTCACCCCACTCCAAATTGCCAGTTATATGTCCTTGTCATTGAATCGCATTATTAAAATCAGTCTTCAATTTATTATTTAAAGACAATAGACCATTGACCCAGTACACTGGGTCTTGCACCATGTTTTTCCTTTCTATCTCCATAACCTTACTAATGGCTCGTTGTCCTCCGCAGCGAGGTGGAGATGGCGCACCAGGTGCTGAGCGCGGACATGGCGTCGCTGGTGGAGGCCATGCGCCTCGCCATCACCTACCACGGCTCCACGCTGCACCAAGACTACACCAAGTGAGGCTGCCATATTACACCGCGTAGCGCACAGATTACACCTCCCTTGAAATACCTTAGTTTATAGTACTTAATTCAAAATATTCGGAGTATAAAATATACCTATCCATTTTAAAATCTATTACCATTAAACCAAAAATAATTTTACCGCTAGCTTGATTGATTGCGTTGTCATGTATTCCACATCTCTATGGGTTAAGGTTAATTCCTGCAAATTAATAGTATTCCGAAGTATATTCATTATTTTATATCGTCAGGCGATGAAAGACTCTTTCTTTAAGATACAAACGAATATTTAAATATACCTATTCTACCAATTTCCAGGAGCATGCTAGCAGCCGCTCACGTCCTAGCGATGGATGCAAAGAACCTCCTCGACGTCGTGGACTGCATACGCGAGCGACACCCCGAAGTGGAGTGGCGCTCCGCCCTCCTGCCCGAAACAGAGCCCGACAACCAAGTCCTCACCTCACAGAATCAAATACACGCGCCCAACAACCAATCACTCAGTCCACAGAACCAATTAGCTCACGATCACGAAGAACCGCCAAAACCAGACTTCAAAATAAACCAGCCAGTAAGTACGTGCCTCACAGAGCATACAATGTCTAAAGAACACAGCAGTCTACCCGCGAACAGAGTATCTACACTCATTCACAGTTATAACCTCTATGGTAATATCAAAGAGCCGCAGCATATCTATGGCAACACCGACTCGCTCCAGTCAACGTCAAGTGTCACAGATGAAGGCATAGACACGGCGCCTATGGAATCTGTCAAAAGTCGCGTCCAAGCCATCTCTGGCAAGTTGGACTCTCCCCCAATTTACTCTGTATCCAAGAAAATACCTATAGAACAGAATATAGGCCACACAGATCAGGGATGAGAGATTATTTTGTATATGTTTTGTAGTTAATCACAGCTTTATACTCGGCTATGCGTTATAGTACTTATAAAAGCATTTATTAATTTTCGAAGCTTGAGTAGTGCTTGCTCGGAAAAGACAAAATGCTCAATTATAAACAGATTGCGTGTAACTTTAGTTGTCATACTGTCAACCATTTAATCGCCTCATATTCCTTATTAACATGTATTCAGATTTTAATGGATATTTTGTGAACAACGCAAAAGTTAGCTTCTTACCGTAGCCAGCTTTCATTGTGGTTTGTATTGCGTGATTCTGTTTATTCGCGACGGTGTCTTAGAGCAAATGTTTAGTACATAACATAACTGTATTAGAAAGTATTTTAAATCTGTGTCACCTGCCCCCGATATTCAAAAGCCACCCAAATAAGAGGTTTTTACTTTGATACATTTTTGACAACTATTTCTCAAAAACATTTGACAACTAATTGTCAAAATATGCTTGTTTAGTGTGGGCGTGCATATATTAGGGCATGAGTCTCCATTTATGACATTCTTTCTTAGAACAACTATATCTAATAACAAATATTTGCTCAACATCTGAAAAATCAACTATTTTGCGTTGTTTTAAAAATATACCTCAATATTTATGTGTGTTGGTCATAGTGATATTTATTGACATATCATCAGCATTGTTGTGCTTCAAATTATTGATGTTTTTCATTCATTTCAATCATTTTTAATCTGTGTCCAAATTATTCCCGCCATTATCATTTTATTTTAAATCAATCTGTGTCAAATTAAGATTTTAAAAACTTCAACTGTTAACAAAAAAAAATCTTTTGTTTTAGAATAATTATTATTTTAGTAAAATATTGTAAATTAATTGACTGTCTAGTCTCAAATTATTACTTGTTTAGTGAAATATAAACACAATTTGATTTTCATTATGGTAATGGCGCGTTTTGTCTACATACAATATAACATGATCCACATACCCCTCACGTCGTTCAAAGGGCTCAATGTCGGTGCATTTCGATCACAACCAGAACTGTTAATGATAATAATATTTATTTGTGATATTATTGCCAATAATACGACCTAATTCGAATAATTTTTATATAAATAAGAAACAAAATAATCTGTACACGGCACATTCCTTAAATTTCGCACCTTAAAAGTAAGTTTTGTAGTTATTTTTCATAATGCAAAAATATTTTTGGTGTAACATGGTGTTACAGTTTTATATACTGGTCTTTATTATGTATAAGTGAATGAATACTTCCATAATACAATAATTATTGACAAATCTTTTGTAATTAATTATATTTAAAGTATTATTTTGATGTAAAATGTATTACTTTGATGTATATTATTTAAGGTGCCTGCATTGTCACAACATTTATAATTAACGCATTTAGTTAACATTATTGCAGTATTCAAACTAAACAGAAATGAAATTTATTTTTCTTGTGTAAAAATGTACAAATTGATTATTTTAATGTTCTATCCAAAGTTTATTATAAGTCTAGGATCTCAGAAGGAATTTCTAGAGGTTTAGTTGTTTTACGTCATTAGTTAATTTGTATCCTGGTTTTTTAACCCATTAATTTAGGAGTTGTCAAATTTTAAAGAATAAACCAACCAATTATATTCTTTGTTTAGTAAATGGCGCGTTCTGATTGGCCAAGATTTGACAGCTATTAAATGCGAGGTTAAGAAGTTTGGAAGTAATGTGGACAGAATTTATTTATTGAAGATGTCATTTTATGTTTGTAAAGTTGATTTGTAGCGAGTAAGCGGACGTCATTCCAAAGTAGGTGTCTGTAGTCCATTGTATCGTGGTAGCCATGCTGAGATTATGCGAACTTCAGATATTGTGGTCGACCGGTTTTTGTTTACGCAATAAACTGATTAATGGAAAAATGTGTGTTTTTTATACTACTCTTCATTGTAACTTTTCCGTTTTCGTCCCTATCCTAATCCTAATATTAAAAATGCAAGTGAATCGTGTTTGTCATGTGAAATGTATATTATTTGATTTTTTCTATGGGAATTTCGGGATACAAGTACCCTTGTTTCTAATTTCGGGATAAGGTTCGGGATAAAAGTATGCTTGTTTCTAATTTCGGGATAAGGTTCGAGATAAAAGTATGCCTGTTTCTAATTTCGGGATAAGGTTCGGGATAAAAGTATGCTTGTTTCTAATTTCGGGATAAGTTTCCGGATAAACGTATGCTTGTTTCTAATGTCGGGATAAGTTTCCGGATAAAAGTATGCTTGTTTCTAATTTCGGGATAAAAGTATGCTTGTTTCTTATTTCGGGATAAGTTTCCGGATAAAAGTATTATTGTTTCTAATTTCGGGATAACTTTCCGGATAAACGTATGCTTGTTTCTAATGTCGGGATAAGTTTCCGGATAAAAGTATGCTAGTTTCTAATTTCGGGATAAGGTTCGGGATAAAAGTATGCTTGTTTCTTATTTCGGGATAAGTTTCCGGATAAACGTATGCTTGTTTCTAATGTCGGGATAAGTTTCCGGATAAACGTATGCTTGTTTCTAATGTCGGGATAAGTTTCCGGATAAAAGTATGCTTGTTTCTAATTTCGGGATAAGTTTCCGGATAAAAGTATGCTTGTTTTTAATTTCGGGGTAAGGTTCGGGATAAATGTAGGCTTGTTTCTAATTTCGGGATAAAAATGTCCTTTCCCAAGACATAATCAAAAGTTCAAAATCTGATTTTGGCCATTTATTAACAAATTACAAAGCGAAACACTGTATTTCAATATTGAGTGCAATCTGAAAAAAAAACAACGAATTATCTATATTGATTCAGAAACATGTACCTTCAGGGTGCGTCTCCTTGAAGCGGAGCGGAGTTGTGCGGAGCTCAACTGACCAATCACAACGCATTACGAAAAGATTTTGACAAAATCAATCTTTATGTGATTTGAAACGTCAGATAGAAACATTATAAAAAAGCAAAGTGTATCAGTAAACGTACTTTCAATTCAAAATTCGTAGTATTCGCTTTAAGTAAAAAAAAACCGTATTTTTGACAAAGTGTTGTTTGACAATCCCAATGCGCTGTGATTGGTCAATCGCACCCTCAACCCTCCTGGTAGGATTACAAAATGTTAGAATCGTCTTTTGTTCTAATCATGCAGCCATATCGCCGGTACCTTTAACCAATTTCAAACCCAAATCTACTTTTTTTTAGATTTGTCAAAATAAATGACAGTTTAATATATTATCAATCAATCTGGGACATGCGGTTTTAAACTTGGTTATTGGTACTGGCTTAATAAAACGAGTAAATATTTTACTAAACATTAGTGCATAGATTATATTGCTTTTTTTATTATTCCTAATTATGAAGCTAATAAGGTTTCTAATCTTTGATTGATTGTATTAAGTTATAGACAATACATAAACGAACGAATGAATGAATGAATGTTGTATTTTTATCCAAAACAATTTCAAAATAGGAATAACAGATATGAGAGGAAAAGTGAGATCAAAATAAAAAAAAATGGCAAAAAAATATAAATCATTTCCCTTATCTCTTCTGATATTTTATTTCGTATCATTTAAAATACTAGCTATATTTGATGGAGAAAACAAAAACCTGTTTCATAAGAAACTCACGACATAATATAGTAAAAGATTCGCACGAATTGTCACTCCTTTTTTTGTCAAAATGTATAGTTACTCCACGAAATCCTATGAAATAACGTAAGCGCGCTCTATACAATTTTCACACTGGCCCCGTCTATTGGATCGCGGATAGAACCACTAGTGATTCATAATTTAGCTAGTATTTTAAACTTCATACTATTGAAGGCAGGTTTACACTGAACCTATATTTTTCAAATTAATTGTTGGCAAGTTACAATGTAAACCAACCTTTATTCCACTTTATTTCCATATTTAAACCTGACATTTCAATGTTAGTATTAGGGTAGCATCACACTGCGACGTAAGGCTACGCTATGCTTCGCTTTTTATAGTATTTGATAGTCCTCAGGTATTTACGGAGGCATAGTGTTTTTAAAACTCACGCGATATATAGTAAAGTAATTAATTACCAAGTCATTAACTAAGTAAGCAAGTAATTACTTACTTATTATTTCCCGACGTTTCGAGTGGATTGCAACTCTAGTGGTCGCGGGTGAACATTTTAAGCATAAATATTTATCAATCAATTTCGGATCCATTGGGCTACTCGAGTAGGAATAAGCCGCAGTGCGAAACTACCCTCAAATTTTATTAGTCACTTCCAAGTATTATTCCAAGTATAACTCATGCCAAAACCTTTGGCAGTTTACATTGCGCAGTTTAATTTCAGTACACTTCGACTAGGCTCTGAAACCAGCCAAGAATTCTGGCACAAAGTATACATCAACTCGATTATACACATCTCCTGTTTATAACAGCTAGGTGGCGCTAAAGTTGTTAGACGTAAATTTATGTTGTGACTTATAGCTTCTGCAAACGAAGTTTTTTTACGCGCTAGACAACGCACGTAGAACGCCAGACCGATGTCACGTAGTTATTTTTACGCAACAGCGCGTAACGCTATCAAAAACGCTAGTCGATATCGCGTAAAAAACATCGCAAATTTTCATTATCTTGTCACTATATTGAATCAGCGCCATCTAGTTAAAACCCCTCGTACTAATTGGTACAAGGAGTTAGTTTAACAATCGAGGAAATTGGCTGCCATGAGAAGTTCCAAGGCAATCTCTGGAGCGATGGGGAATTCCGGGATTTCAGTCGAAGAGTTGGTGTAGCGGACCTTGTACGTGAAGTACATGCACACTTTTTGAAGGACGTGTGATCTGAAAAGACGAAATAAATCGGTTAGTAATTCTAATATTATATCATTAGTTCGATTAAAAGGGGACAAATGAAGAATGAAGGATACCCACATTACGCGGGAAGGTATTTTTCATTCTGAAATCCGTGCTTCGGAGGGCACGTTAAGCCGTCGGTCCCGGTTACTTTCTACGGATAGTAGTCGTTACATGAGCCGTGTCAGAGGCCGTTGGCGGCTCAATAACTCTGACTCCAGGATTGGTTAGGTTGACCATCTACTCGATGAAAAAGAATATCCTGAAATTTCCACGGAAACGGGCACGACGCGAGTAAAACCACGGGCGCTGCTAGTGTACGTATAAAGTAATAAACTCACGGAATCTCCCTAAAGTTGACTTCATTGGCCTCATTCTCTGCGAACTGCCCCGGGCCGCTCAGCATCGCCTTGATGGTGCCGGAGGTGAGCGCGTGCTCTCTCTTGACGATGAACTCGTGCCCGTCTGAAGACACCAGTTTCACATACAAAGCCTCGGGGCCCTCACAGCCTCCATAGACTTTCTCTTTCTCCTCGGAGTGGACGCTAGATGCAGCGACTGGAAAATATTTGATAATACAATCAACACTGTACTGATATCTTCAGTGAGATGAGAGGGCTTTATCCAGTAGTGGAACATTACGGACTAACCACCTTATAAATTAATGCTTTGTAACTAAAACACTATTGTAGAGTGTTTTGTCCCTTTTGCTCTTCAAAAAATAGCATTTGTCGGAAAGGGACAAACTATTTGGTAGCTAAAATGCTATTAATAAGTGTTATACAAGGCCATCATATTTTATTTACTAGCAGCGCCCCGCGGTTTTACCCGCATTGTGCCCGTTCCCGTGGGAATTTCGGGATAAAATATAGCCTATAGCCTTCCTCGATAAATAGACTATCTAACAGTGAAAGAATTATTCAAATCGGTTCAGTAGTTTCTGAGATTAGCGCGTTTAAACAAACAAACCAACAAAACAAACTCTTCAGCTTTATAATATTAGTATAGATTCACTGTTATTACTCCACGGATTTATCAGTGTTGAGCCCATTCTTGCAGGAATTTCGCGATAAATTGTAACTTTTATCTTGTTTTAAGTTGCTAAAAATAATACATGTGTTGATTTTGAATTTTGACATTATATGTAATAGTTATTCAATTTTAAAAATAATATTATGTTGTTACAGCGATTGGAACTCTGACCTGAGAGTGAGGTTGTTTAAAAGCCCAGGCAACCTCTATAATGGACAAATACTGGTTATCAGAGGGCCTCTCAGGCAATGTTATTAAATTATACAAATTTATAACATTGTCTAGGTAGGCTATAGACAAGTAACCATGAGGCTAACATGACCAACTAGGGTGGTTAAAGCCTTGATAAAAATTAGAAATAAAAAAATAAAAACCGGCCAAGTGCGAGTCGGAATCGCGCTCGGAGGTTTCCGTACTGTAAAAAACGGCACGTTTGTTGTACGGGAGCCCCCTTGAATATTTGTTTTATTTTAAGTATTTGTTGTTATAGCGGCAATAGAAATATCCTGACTGTTGAGATATAGCCTGGTGACAGACAGACGGACAGCAAAGTCTCAGTAATAGGGTCCCGTTTTTACCCTTTGGGTACGGAACGCTAATAAAAAATGTTACATCCATGTTTGTGAAAATTAATAAATATAAGTTGAATATTCCTTATTATAAAGTAACTACCAAGAGGTACTGTATAACTAACCTAAGATAAAGTAACTCACCAGAAGCAGCAACGCTGGGCTCGCGCTGTTGTTCTTCCACCACGCTTGTAGCAGATGCGGGGGCTGAGGCTACTTGCTGTTCCGACATGTTCTGAAAATATATATTTAATTATATATGACAAACATAGGAATAGTTATGAGCTGTTTATTGTGAAATCTTTTCAGTAGTTAATTTAGCAGTAGTCATTCTTCTTCTTCATTGAGTGGATGGTCAACCTGACAAGTGGTAGTCATTAAAGTATTATACTAATGTATTTTTAAAGTGATTCACAAAATAAATTGTAGTACATAAGTAAGCATCTACTGAAATAAATGTCAGTCCCTGTTGTCTCAATCAATAGAACTTGTTGGAGGCGTTGTGGCGGTCTGAAAACTCCAATGCCAGTGTTGGCCACTAACCTACTGGAACTTATTGAAATAATGAAACAGATATATTTTCTTTCTTAAAATCCATATAAAATACTAGCAGCGCCCCGCGGTTTTACCCGCGTTGTACCCGTTCCCGTAGGAATTTCGGGATGAAAAATAGCCTATAACCTTCCCGTTGAATGTGGCTATCTATTACAAAAAGAATTATTCAAATCGGTTCAGTAGTTTCTGAGATTAGCGCGTTTAAACAAACAAACAAACAAACAAACAAACAAACAAAGAAAACAAACTCTTCAGCTTTATAATATTAGTATAGATGATCTAAAAAAATTATTATCAAACATTTGGAAACTTATAAGGCCATGATTTTCAAAAAAAAACGTGATAATTATAACACCAACAAACTGATAACAGACTACACAAGCAATTCTGATATGCCCGTTGACATGTTTTATCATTAATTTGGGACTCATTGCATATATATTTTATTTATTTCATTTTTATTGATCTAATGAATATATGTATAGTAGGTACTTGTGTACTTAATAAATGTCATTAGGGATAGGGATATGTATTTTAAAATATTTTTTATTTTTATCTGGATTTGTTTATTTTTTTAACTGGTGTGGTTTGCTGCGATAATTCTAATAACAAACAAGTAATACTTTTAATACTAATACTGATAAAGGACGGCCCGCAGTTATATCTACGGTAGGTATACTATTTTAAGATATTATTTTGGAGAAAAAATGCATCTAATCCATCTTTGTGGTAATTTTTGCATTTGCATTGCCTATCAGTTGACTTTACATGAGATCAAAAACATATACGAAACCTCACGAACTTTCGCATTCATAATATTAGTTGATAGGTACTTATAGAAAAAAATATTGTGAAGTCGTGTTGTGATTCGATTGTCCAATGAAACAATGAAATATGAGGTAAATAAATTAACTCTAACTAACATTATTGGGAGATATTATGACGAATCAAGATGTTTTTTATAAATAGAGGTGACGTTCTTTCTATATCAGGAGCGGATTTTCACAAATTTTAAATGAAAATAGATATTGTACTACGTACACCATTAGCTTGCAATTTTCTATGATGATACAACAAAATAAAACTAACTATTCTACAAATATTTTTGAAATTATACTCACTGGTACACTGTTTGCACTTCCGAATAATGATATTAATCAGAAAAATCCTTGTAATCTTCACAACATTCACAAAAATTAGGTTAGAATCAAAGCAAAAATTTACTGAATGTTTCACTTTCAACTGACTGACCTGAGTGAGTAGTGACTGACTGATTGATTCGTCGTCGCCCGTTCGACCGAATCCAAATCGTTTGATTGGATTGTTTGTTGGTTGGTTGACTGAAGTGACCACTGAAGTGACTGATGACTGACTGAATCAGCTGAATCGTTTCACAGATAGTGAAAATGAATGAACTGTGATTGATTGATTATTGATTAACATTAACATTCGATGACAATCATTTTTGACAAGCAATTTTTGTTCGAATAAATGGATAAACAAAATGTTCTCATTATGTACAAATTGCGTCTTTAAAATGTTTATTGGGCGTTGAAAACTGAATTATACGCCAATGAATTTTCACTTCATGGCTTTTAATTAATGTTTACAAATATTCTTTCCAAGTCTGTGGTATGAAAATTGTTCCGTGACACTGAAAGAAATGAAAATGGAATACTGGAAGCGTCTGATTTAGGTCAATGGTCCACAGCTGACGATTCGGCGGACTTTTTTTGACACGGCTTTTGGCTTCATTCCATTATTTTGACATTTCGTGAATTTGATGTCAAGCGCTACGTATTTCATTGAAAAAAGTAATTTTGCTTTGTCTAAATATCGTCTGATACAGTTTTCCACTCGAATCTATATAAGGAAAGTGTAGATCAGCGTTCCTTCACCCAATTACATACGGCAGAGTCGAGAAATTCCGCGAGAACCATGTGACACGAATACGAAAAAGGGCTTCCAGATCGTCAATGTGACAGAAATGTTTTATGCCATCGCGACGATCCAGCGCCACAAATCATCAGCCCCGAGCCCGACGCGCGATCCACGAACGGCGATATAGGGCAAGCGCGTCAAAAATGAGCGCGAGATGGCCAGTCCGCCACCGAACCCTAGTGAAGGCGAGGAGGGCGGCGCCGAGTTCCCGGAGGAGGCGGGCGGGCAACGCGCGGCCGCCCCGCAGAAGAGATTCATAGCGCCGCCCGCGTCCCAGCTGCCGTCCAAGTTGCAGTACGTGGCGCTGGGCCCGCCCGGCCCCAGCGGGGGCATCAAGCAACTGTTCCGCACGGTGAAGGTCGCGCGGCGCGTGCCCACGCTGCCGCGCAAGCGCGACGACGACGCGCGGCCCGGGCCCTCGGCGGCGCCCGAGCCGCCGCGCCGCACGCGCCGAGACCAGGCCAAGCGTCACGCCTGCACCACCTGCAACAAGCGCTTCACCAGCCCAGGCAAGCTAAGCCAGCACGTCCTCTCGCACACCGGTGAGCTGCCCTTCCCATGTGAGTTTTGTGATAAGCGTTTCAATTCTAAATTCAAACTCGCTCGCCACAACCTTATTCACAGTGAGGCTCGAGCTTTTGCTTGTAATATCTGTGGAAAAACCTTCAATCGCAAAGACCATCTGACGAATCATGTCCGAGTTCACAATCCTGTCAAGAAGTTGTTCACATGCGAGAGGCCCAACTGTAGGAAATCTTACACCTCGTTGATGAGCTATCGCAAGCATGCAGCTCTGCACTCGGCCGAAGAAGGAAACCTCCAGTGTAAAATATGTGATAAAGTTTTTACCAACAGTCAGGATATTGTGTACCATTTGAAAGTGCATACGGGGAGTCGCACAGTCAAGAACGAGACAGACAAGAAGTTCACATGCGACTATTGCGACAGGAGGTTCTTCACGGCGAAGGACGTGCGGCGGCACCTGGTGGTGCACACGGGCCGGCGCGATTTCCTGTGCCCGTACTGCCCGCAGAAGTTCGGGCGCAAGGACCACCTCGTGCGACACGTGAAGAACGCGCACCCCGAGGAGTCGTGGCGCTCCGCCGCCGTCGGCACGTCGAGCGAGCCGCCACCCGAGGCCTCCGCCTTCGAAGAGACCTACACCGAGTACATCGACCTCGAGGAGGACTTCGACACCATTTGGAAGCCGGACTCGCCTAAGGAGAGCACCCCCGAGTCGGGCCGCACGCGCGTGCCGTCCTCCGAGATCATCGTGGAGATGCCGTCGGACCTGGAGATCAAGGTGGAGCCGCTGGAGGTGAAAGCGGAGGACCCGCTGGACATCAAGCTGGAGGAGCCGGCGTCGCCGGGCGTGGCGTTGATGCCCGTGCAGTACCCGCTGGTGTACGTGGTGCCGCAGCAGTACGCCGCGCCAGCCGCACTGCCTTACATGCCGCAGGGCATGGAGGCGCACCTGCTGGACCCGGAGTTGCTGCTGGACGCGGGCGCGGGCCCCTCGGGGCTCTCCAACCAGATGTTGCGCGGGCTGCTGGAGGAGCGCGAGTACGAGCCGCCTGCGCCCGCGCCGCCCGCCACCACCGCCGCCCCCGCGCGCCCGCCGCAGCGCCTGCCCGCCTTCACGCAGGCCTTCCACACGGCGCAGAGCCCCAAGCCGCCCCCGCCGCCGCCGCCGCCACATTAACCTCGCCTCCGCCGCCGCCCGCCCCTCGCGCACTGACCGCCCTCGCCTAGGAGTAAGATATTTATAAGAGCGCGCGACCAGTGCGCGAGTGGCGCGGCGAGCTCCGGAGATCCTGCATTTAGCTTGTGTGAATACCGAACTACCTCACTAGGTAAGGTTGGTTTAAGCTGTAAATAGTGTTGTGCAGTAGTTTCGATGTTGGACTCGATTGGTATGAGTTAGGAAGAGGGGGCTCGCGCCCTCGTTTATATTGCCAAATTGTATATTTGTACGTTGGTTATACCAAAATTATTCCGAATTCTACATGAATATGTGATCTAGTCGTGTATGTACTTTCGGAATTGTATGTTGTTTTATTTATAGCGTACAATGATGTTACGTTGATGGTGTATAAATGGGACCAACTCTGTCGGGGTACTGTTAGTGGTTAGTTGATTGGTAACTCGTGGTGGAGTTGAGACAGTGGTAACAAGCAGAATGTCTATAATATGGCTCTCGAGGGCGCCAAGCTATTACAATATGTTTTAGAGAGGCTTGGCGTCTTACGCGCGATAATACAACAGAGAGCATATGTAGTTCTAACAATTTTGTTCTGCCCAAGTACGGTAACACCAGATCTGTTTATTTTATAGATTGTTTATCACCCTATGTGTAAGTCTTAAAAAATAATCGACTCCATAATATTACCCTACGAAAAGTAAACGGAATACATATTTTTTGATCAATCATTGAACAAAATGTGCCAAAAAGTGGTTGGATATTTTTGCACAAATATAACAAAATGGTTCTTTTTAATAGTTTTAAATATTTTTTCAATATATTACAATTGGAAACCAGAAGCCAATAATAATAAGCGATCCAACTACATTTTAATTTTAGTGACAATTTAAATCTTTCCAAAAGATGATAATTATTATGGTGAAAATACAAAAAAAAATCAAAATTAAGTTCGAAAAATCAAAATTAATGTTTTTATAATTGTAATTTAAAATAATACAATAGGTACCATATCGCATAGCATTGCAAGGAGTCCATATACAATTAAAAAAATGCAAAATTATGCATATTATTAATATGTAAATAATTTGTAATGTTTAGGTTAATAGGAATGTAAAAAATTAATCTACCTCAAAAATCTTATCTTTTAGAATGTTAATGATTACGTTAGGTTAGTGAGAAATATATTTTTTCTATAATACAAAGAAATACAGGAAACCGACGGAAGGTTTATATCAAGAGTATCTTAAGAGTGTGCTGCAAAATATGAAGTCCTTGTTGATACATAACTAAAGATATATGTATGATTATTTTTAATTTTTTGTGCTTTTTAATTATACTCTCTGAGAGTAGCTATTTCGGTTTATAATTATATAAAAATATTTGTATGTTGTATGCTTCCAACTACAAGAGATCTGGGTCAAAAAAATCGGTAAAATATTTTAAATTTTCATAAAACACTAAAAAAAATACAAATTTAGATCGTATTCGCACATGTATCGTAATTCTAAGCAATATATAAAAAGTACATATATTTTTCTATATATTCGTTTACGTATATTGATATATCAGAAAGATTTCTGCAAAACTGTTTTCAATTAATGTATAAAATTATAATTTTAAGTAATTATGACGACTGTTAACTGTAGGTTTATAATTTTATTGAAAACAATTTTCTTAAGTCAGTCCTGAGGCGATTAGACTGTCTTTACTCTGGTTTTTATTAACATTTCAGCCTTTAAGCCTTTATATATACTATGATTCTGTATTTTCAAAATGTTTATATAGATCGGACATTTCGTAGGATCGAATAGGTCCTGTCCGTCTATGCCCAAATGCCCTTTCATCTATGGCTAGAAGAAAACCGAATGCCTATTTATAGGAATTTAATTCCTGCGTTTTAGTACAGAATCATATCACCACTAGTCATTTACAATAGCAGCACAATATTCTCAAATAATAAGTATATTTTTATAAATAGAAATTGGAATCCAACTCGCTATCATACACATTATATTGTCGTTCTTTTTCTATTTATAATATACATTAGCTTTTAATAAATTAAGGTGCAAACACAAGTACAAAATATATATTAACTGTCAATAAAATAAATATTAGTATTATATACAACGATAAATAATGCAATATGTTAGATGTTAACTCTTTACATTATCTTAGTTTTATTGTTACTGCTCTCGGTTCTATTGGCGTATTGGTAAATGTGACAAAAACAAACAAAAAAACAACTTTTTGAAATACATTTAGCTATAACACCCTTTGTCAATTTAAAGATACTATCTACATCTTTAAATTAACATGATAAATGTATTACATTACATGTACATTAAAATTCATCAAAAGTCCATTCTTGTTTAGGAACAAAAACGTCAAACTCATAAGTTTAACTTTCTATCGTTTCGCAAATTATGTAAAATAAAATTGTCACTTTACTGTCCAATAACATCTCTGTTTATTTGACATTTAAAAATGTTACATTTACCGAACGCTCAAATCAAATAATGTTCGCGCTTAAAAAGTTAAAAGAATTTCATTACATTCATAGTACATGTTTTTTAATTTATTTTATTTTCTATTTTTAGCTGTCAAATGACGATAAAATTCTGTTGTTTTTTTTACACTAAAAGTGTTCATTCTAACATTTAAATTAGTGCTTTAGACATTTTAATAATGTTTTAAAAAATATAATTACATTTTTCCATCCAAATAACATTTGCCATTACTTGATTTAAATTTTACAGATTATCTCGAATAACAAATACATACCTAGTTCACCTAATCACTGGATTTGTCAAAAATCACTTTGTCAACAAAAAAATATGACCAATTTGTATTTTTCATACCACCGCTTTCTAAATGCTTTTATTACCATTTCTATATTTAAAATTAAACGAAAACACCTGAAAAATATACTATAATTCTCGAAGTAAAACTTATACAGTTTTAAGTTCACGTTTTTCAAGCAGTTGTCAAAATATATACCTACCGTCATTTAATTAAGATGTCTGAAGTACATTAATTACTTTATAAGCATAATTATATTTTTTTATATAAATTGTTGTTACACTCGCCCAGTTAAAGTTTTTATTTTTGTAACATTTAAAATTAAATAAAAAAAAATTAAATGAGTTTGACTCATTTTTTACATTATATTGTATAATACCAAATAATTATTATGTATGTACATTTTAATGCGATATTATTTTTTGTCTTTGTCTGTTGTATTGGTTTTTAACTTTTCTTTGAGTGTAATTGGACTTTTTCAAAATTTCTAAACTTGGTGCCTTAAAAATTAATTAGGAATTTGACATTAAGATTCGGGTCTAATCGTATATAAGTAAAGGGAACAAAAAGGAACAGCTTTCAATACACAGCTTCAAATATAGGATAAATGCCTGATAATATCAGTATGGTGAGGAGGATAAGGCGTGATCACCATGCTTGCTTAATGCGGGTTGGTGGCGTTAAACCCGAGCCATGTTTATAAAGTAGATCAGAAACTAGCTTTGTTTGCGGAATAGAAGCTGGTCTTGTAAAAAAACGAAATAAAAATACATATAAAATATGAATACAGTTCAGAGAAAAAAATCATTCCAATATTATCAAATTTTCTGTATCTTCACCTGAATCTTATTCCCAAAGCAATATAAATATCAAAATAAATAAAAAATAAGAAATTTTCATTGTAATTTAGACAATATGTTCTTAGAATTAAAGTACTAAATAAATAATTGAGGTTAAGAAAGTAAGCGCTATATACTCAAAGATAGAGTTTAAAATCGTCCAATAGATATTTTATACTTTATATACGTAATTGGTACATAACTTAGGGGCCTTAATGAATGTTTTAATATAGAAAGTGTCGGCCTGTAAGACCCATTACAGGGCAAAGGCCTCACTGATATCAGTACAGTGAATTGATGTATAAAAATATTCGATTTTACACACAAAATTATATACTTAGCATACTACGATATTTTTTCAGTAATCATTTTGTTTTTTACTTAATCATTTGAACAATTTACGAGCAAAATATAGTGTAGGTACAAGTTAATACATTTTAGATTTTTTTATATGCCAACAATATTGTAGATCCGCTCTGAAAATTGAAGTTATTTAAAAAACTACAGGGGTTTAAGTTTACAATGCTTTGGTTGTAACTTGTTACTAAATTGCAGAATAAATTCAATTGAAATATTTGTCATAGTTTCATTTTACATGTAGTTTCCATAACATATTGTCATCTTATAATACTTGACTTACATCGCTGCTTTATGTTAGCAACAAGAGTTAGTGCCAAGCAAGCCCGCATATCGCATATGGCGCCACTGTGCTAGATTGGAACAAAAAGCTCTGGAAATATTTTAGTTCATGGTCTGCTTTCGGTTAGTACTAGATTTGGCCGCTAGTAGACTATTAGGCATTTTCTGTTTTACACTATGCCTCATTAGCACAGCGCTTTTAATGCTTTTGTA
Organism: Cyclophora punctaria; assembly: GCA_951394245.1. Classification (NCBI taxonomy): domain Eukaryota; kingdom Metazoa; phylum Arthropoda; class Insecta; order Lepidoptera; family Geometridae; genus Cyclophora; species Cyclophora punctaria. The sequence goes on along the minus strand of OX596192.1, from coordinate 3,440,367 downwards.
AATGAGTCGTTTCATGCTCTATTCCCTAAGCGTAGAGTTCAAAATACGTCACAGGTCAGCGTTTTAAAAACGCTATTGTGTAAACAAATATTTGGTAACGTCTGTGAATTTCAACGCTTTTTAATTGCGTGTAAAAAGCGCTGGTCTAATGAAGCCATATTGCATTTTGTCTTTGATTACAATGTTGTACAATATCGTAGTTTGTATCGAGATCCTTGGGATGTAAAATAAATTATAAACAACTGTACCTGGTTTATAACACATTATAAGTCTTCATTTTAATAAATATTTGGAACATTATTATATTATTTGTTTCATTTTCATTTGTTACTACAAAACTGTTGTGAATGAGTATAATACTTGTGGAGAGTTTGACCAAGAGAAAGAAAAAATAGGAGAAAGTTTGGGCGGTCAATCCAAACTCGCACTAACGACTTTATTCCTTCGCAGTAGGATAATTAATTAATTAATTAATTCGTTGTCCAACACTATATTGATTCACACTCATCTTTTTAATCAAATTGAAATTTTACAAATTGCAGCGAATTTAGTATGAGTGTGTTACTTATGTTACGTTCCTTCTCTCCACCTTGTTTAGTCCAAACGAGACAAGTAAATAAAACAATCAAATGCAGCCAATATCTGAATTACATTTTATTGCTGATCAAATAATTAACAAATAACACATAGACTTAGAAAACCAGATTTAACAAAATAAATACCTAATCCATGGTAAATAAAGAACGAAATGCAGTCAAGTCTTTGAAGAGACAGTTTTCTATACATTGAAGTTAACTCTATAATTTTACAGATATACACACCTATACAATTTAATATATTAATTCAAGTGTTTGTATTAAATATCGTTCGCACTTGAATTTCAATTAGTTATAATTTGAATTGTACTAAAAATACTAAAACCCCGCCAAGGTGGAGGCCGTAAGCCCTGCGAACACGTGCGATGCCGCGGCTCTCGACGTATGAAATACACTGTTAACACCGCCATTTTGACCGCGCGTGCGCAGCGTAATATCACTCCATAGTACAGTAACCCGTTAAATGCACATACACCAGTCACCGAAAAAAATATAAATATTTAAGGAATGTTCTAGTCTCTTTGTGGCGCGACCATATTTCTCAATCTATGAATGAATTGGAACGCCACAAAAAATCATTTAACCGTCCGTCTTATCAATTTTCTCACTTTGCCCGCTTTTGGTTTGCTTTTTAACGATATGCTGTCTACGTTGGGTAGTTCTGAGTCCGATGATTTCCTCGTTAAGGGGTTGTCGTTCGCGTTGTGGTCTGTGTCTATCCCGTTTTCCGCGCGCACCGTGTTAACGTACGTCCTTGGCGGACTCGAGTCCATTTCTTCGTCCGAATCTTGATAATTCCCGTTAGGTTCGTGTCTTTTATATTGAAAGTGTCTATAATTGACATCCTCGTCCGAATCAGCTGTTCTAGACACTTTGTATCTCCTATTAATGTTTTGTAGCGATTGATTTTTCTGTAATACTGTCTGAATTGACTCCCTAATGTTGATATCCGAGTTTGATTTGGTGCAGTACTCTTCTTTGTCGGACTCGGAGTATTTTCTGGAGAGTCTCCGCTCTGCGTTGTCTCTGGCGTGCTCTATGGTGTCTCGGCTGTGCTCTATGGTGGTGTGGTGGGGTGACTTCAGTTTGACCTCGGGCCCGCCGCCGTAGATGTCTATGAAGAACCTCCACAGTTCTTCACTTAGTTGAGCGTGGTCGGAGCCGGGCTTGAGAAGGTATGTTGTAGTGCCGTCCACCTCCTGCGAACAAAATAGTAGATGGTGAGCGGATTATGTTAAAGAAATACAGATCATGGTGCCTAAAAAAAACGTATTGGTATTAAAGGGGTTTCCTCGTTTAGGATGATGGGAGGTAGAATGAGCGGGCCATGACAGCGGTTGCGGCAGAAGTGATGTAACGAATATTCGTATTCGCATTTGTAAAATCATATTTTGAGAATATAAAATGAAGAGATAAAATATTAATAAAAAGCGGCGAAAAATCACGTTTGTGGAACGGGATACATGGTATGTATGCCCCACTCAAATATAAGTTTAATTTGGTTATAGTATTTTTTGTTATGGCGGCAACAGAAATACGTCATAATTAACAATTTTTAAGTAATTTTTCAGCTAAAATTCAGTCGAATTCATATTATTATAAAAGTCCTAACATGGCAGTCGTAAAGTGTGTATACTCTGTTTTTTCTTATATGTCCCAAAACGTGGACCAATGTCGTCAATTTTCCAGTCGAAGACGACTACTCCTGAAGAGGAAAAAGGTTTAGAGCAAGGGTAAAAATGAAATAAAATCACTACTTTTTCCTCTTCACGAGCAATCGTCTTCGGCTGGAAAATTGACGACATTGGTCCACATTTTGGGACATGTAAGAAGAAATCGAGTATAATGTACCTGTTTGGTGAGTATGCCGGCGTTGTCAACGGGCGGCGGCGGCTGGTGCGTCTTGTTGCGCACGAAGGCCTGCCACTGCCGGAACCAGTGCATGCTGATGGCGTAGATCGCGCGCGGCCGCTCTTGTTCCTAGAACGGAGAGTAGCAGAAATGTTAGACGTTACGGAAAATCACTACATAGTATAAAACAAAGTCGCTATTCTTGTCTGTTTGTTTGTCTGTATGCTTAAATCTTTAAAATTACGCAACGGATTTTGATGCGGTTTTTTGTAATAGGTAGAGTGATTCAAGAGGAAGGTTTTTATGTATAAAAATTCCCGATATTCCCACGGGAACGGGCACAACGCGGGTAAAACCGCGGGGCGCTGCTAGTACAAAATAAATTAGATTAAAAATGGTTTACCAAAAATTTTAGATGGAAGAAATAAAATAGGTTGGATAAGATCGGAAAGTAGAATTCTTCTTAGTTAAACTGGCTGTTAGGTAATCTGGGAATTTGGGGTTTATAGAACACGTTATATATTTTTTCGGGATTTAGAATATGTCTAATTTGTGCCTAATGTTATAGAAAACCGTTCAGTAGTTTTGCTCTTTAACTTGTGAAAAATTATGCATCTATCATATTAATTTTCACAAACTTTCGCATTTTTAGTAAGGTAAGTTTCAAACCTGATTTAGATCTATGAGTACAACCATCATCATATTACATCGTGTATAATTTAACTCAAATATTTTTGCAGACAAAAGTTGCTCGGAATAGTTCGTGTAAATATTATTATTATTTTTGCCTTTTTTTATCATTTGATGTTTGCTGCAAAAGCTGCCGTATGTCTAGATCTACAAATAGTGTTCAGACCTGGAAGCTGGCGTAGAGGTTGGCGAAGGCGTGATGCTCGAGCGCGCGGCGGCTGCGCAGTCGCCGCGCGGCCGCCGCGCAGCCGCCGCACTCGTGCACGTGCGACACCGCCGGCCCGCCGCCGAAACTGTGCAAATATACACATATTACTTAACGGGCAGGTTATATGCTATTTTTCATCCCGAAATTCCCCTGGGAACGGGCATAACGCGGGTAAAACGTTGGGGTTTGGGTAGTAGTGAGTGGTGAGTGCACTGACTGGTGGTGCAGCAGCTCCCACAGCGGCTGCGGCACGACGGCGGCGAGGCGCTGCAGCTCGCGCGCGCGGTCGTGCCGCACTCCGCCGTGCACGCACACGAAGTCGCTGTTGTCGATGGGCCCGGGCTCCGCCCACGTATTGAACCTACAACGTAAGGATTACCTCAGATTTAGATATAGAACTAACTATGTTAGAGTCTGAAGCGAAACGGGGTTGAAATAAAATCACAAAACCTTTTGGTACTTAAAAATCAACAACTATATTTTAGGTATGGGCGTTATTTCACGTCACTAGTTACAATAACTAGTTATGGGGCATATAACCGAATAACTAGTTTCGAGTCACACATAAACATGTTATTTTAGTAACCAGTTACATTATCAATGCAGTGATCGAATGAAAAGCGAGACACGAAACAAAACTAGTTGCGAGCGTATGTCGTCTCTTTCGCGCGTAATAGTTACTGTTACTGCTCTGTGCCTACTTCTTTGTAGGTACTGACCGGCAAAGCGAGCCGAGACTTCCCGAAATCACGAGTGATGACACGATGAAATTCTAACATGCACACACCAAGTCGCCAACTACCAAAATGATGCGTATAATTTTCATACGTATTACTTAGGACTTATTACTTATTTCACTTAAGTAAAATAAGGGCCTTCGTCGTCCAACTCAGATACATTATAACGTTAATGATGTAACTGCTTATGGTAGCTACACTAGCTACAAAAACTAATTCGTTCAAAAAACCTGAAGCTTGTGACAGTAACGATTACGTAGGTAACCAGTTATATTTTCGTTTCGCAAAACTTCAGTAACACCATGTTGAATCACTGAATAGAATTTGACAAATAACTAGTTATTAGTTATAACTAGTTTTCAAAACAGGTTACGCCTTCACAATAACTAGTTACGTTACGTTTCGCAAAAATCACGTAACGACCCATACCTACTATATTTTGAACTCTAAAATGACTCCGCAAACCGCCAGAACACAACGATAGCGTGTGCTAACTTTTCTACTAGCGTCCTCTATTAATGACACTAGGTAACTAACGTTGATACGCACTTGAACAAACTAGATAATTAACCGATTCCTTGCGGCTCCCGATCCCGATTTCGCAAACTTTTAGCCGTGGCGGCGAACAAATATTTCATAGCACGCCTGTCGTGTCAGCCGCCACAGAAGATAATGACACACCTAGTGTGCCATCAGCCATGTGTAAGAAAATATATACTTTTTATGCTTTTTACGCATGTTTAGACCTGATTTGGTTTAGTTGTCATCGCAAGTTGATAGTGAACGGTCTTATAAGTGGTATAAAGTGGCTAAATACGTGTTCTTCTACGTGATTTCCTTGAAATGTCGGGTTAGTGACTTTTTTTAATAGTATGACAACAATTTAACCAAAATTAAACCATAAATCATGGATTTTACGTTCTTTTTATCAGGAAGCTATCCAGAAACTTGTTTAAGTTCGTAAGTGATGAACGGTACATAAGTTACACAGTATTTTTCCACAAAATTATTTAAAATTATGACCCATTCATTACACACAGTAGGTACTAACTACTATATTTCAATAACGGACATCCTATAAAATATTTTTAAATACCTAGTATTCCATTAAGATGTATTACGTATGTCCATTCAATTTAACGATAAAAGACGCATATCCGCTTTTAATAATAATTAATAATACATACTATGCCAAAAAAGGTTTTCCACCCCTGGAAATTTGTAATTCACAAAATATCTAGAAACGAAGGCTGTGGGCATGTACTACGTGCAAAATAATGCATATTTTGTCTTGGATAAATCGTCCAAAAACGTAATTTGAGCAAGTTACAGTAATTTTATAAATGGCACGACTAGCGTGCCATCCGCACACAAAGAAAAGAAATCAATGGCACGCGTGTCGTGTCATCCGCAACGAATCGGTTAAAAACTAGGTTAGAGTCCGAAAAAAACGTAAGGAACTTGCGATATATAATATTATCGAAGCGAAAGTTTATAGACCTAGAGCCCGTGAACCCCAGACCTTCGTTATTTTATAAAAGCTGAAAGTTTGTCAGCGCATGCTCCCACACACAGGTAAGAACGATGGACAATTATGAAGTTTGGGTTATCGTGGCTTTGGCAGATAAACGGTACTAAAGGTGTGTAAAATACCGATCTAAATTCATCAAATAATAAATCGTGATTTGTGACATGACATATGACATTTGAAAGCTCTTGAAGAGTTGTACAAGTCACCCTATGACGGTGATATCGAAATCGACGGCTAACTTGGTGTTTTGGACCATTGAAGATTGGAGTTGACCTATGTTATGGACGCTGATCCTAATGCTCAACAGTGACATGACCTATATCATTTGAAAGCTCTTGACAAGTTGTACAAGTCACCCTTTGACGGTGATATAGAAATCGATGGCCAACTTGGTGTTTTCGACCATTGACCTTTAGTACCGTATACCTGCCAAAGCCACGATAACCCAAACTTCATAATAGTCCATTGTTCTTACCTGGTGTTGGGAGCATGCGCTGACAAACTTTCAGCTTTTATAAAATGACGAAGGTCTGGGGTTCGCGGGCTCTTGGTCCATTATGAGGATGGATGTATGTATGTTTGTACTCTTTCACGAAAACCTAGTGGACAGATTTAGATGAAAATGACTCACACGGAAATTTAGTTTTAAGAAAATTTTTACGAATATTATTTGTGATGATATTGCTGGAATGTCTAAATAAATAAATAAAATGTACAGTAATATAGGTTATATCACAGTTACAGGTCATCAGAATAACACATGGCATTCATTTTATCCCGAAATTCCTGCGGGAACGGGTAACACCGCGGGGCGTGGCTAATCTAAATATGAGTTGGTCACATGTCGGAATAAAGGGTATATAGTAATAATAAATAGCTAAAAGACTTAATATTCAATCAGGATAGTATGTTGTGTTGGAGGTTAAAATAAATTTTGCCTCATCCATTAAATCTTATATATAAAATTCTCGTGTCACAGTGTTCGTTCGCGTACTCCTCCGAAACGGCTTGACCGATTCTCATGAAATTTTGTGAGCATATTGAGTAGGTCTGAGAATCGACCAACATCTATTTTTCATCCCGAAATTCTCGCGGGAACGGGGTACAACGCGGGTGAAACCGCGGGGCGCAGCTAGTTAGTTATAAATTTGATAAATTTGACTAAAGAGTTTAGCCAAAAGCGGATTTGACCGGTTACGGTTATGACTGCTCAAACATAGAAGTGAGTTTGCAGCATTAGTAGGTAATATTAATCTAACAAATCTATAACGTGTTGTCCACTCACTTGTTGATCCACTGTTTGGATATATAAAATTTAATATCATTTGGCTCCAAGTTCGTCGACTCCAATATTTCAGCAGCTTTCTGTCGCAAAACCGCCATTTGAGGATTCACTTTTCTGTAAATAAATATAAGATATAATTAATATTATTGTATCAATACTACATCAAGAGTGCGGGCGTAAATAACTTACTTATAGAAGAGCACGTAGGCCTCTGTGTTGGCGAGCTGGTGCGGCTGCATCGGCTGCACGGAGGCGTCGTCGTAGCAGTACCACTTGTTGTCGTTGTGCGCCACGCACGTGTAGTGGCCGCCGCCCGCCGTGCCCGCGTGCACGATCACCGCGCACAGCGCGTACCGCGACACGCGCGACGTGCACTCTGCGCCGGGCAACGTCCGTCAGATCACTCATATACGTTAGGAAAACAAATCGGCCTAAAGTGGATCCTCGAGGAACACCTTGAGGTATTCGAATTGAACATCATTGTAATAACTAAGGTCATCTTCATTGGTAACAAACACGGATCTAAAGTAGATCCCTGTCGTACGCATATTTTTTGAATATCATTAATATGCAATAGAAACAATAATGTACCCAAAATGGATCCTTGAGGCACGCCTGATTAAAAATATGAACAAAACTTTTCAAGTTATAATTTGATTTATACTGAAGTTCTAATTATAAGCTATTTATAGTAATTATCACATGCATAAGAATATCAATATTTTGCGATTTCCTGTTCTCAACTTGTTTGAATTTAATTTGGCAACAAAATTACATAATGTATCAAAGGAAACCATATCTAAATCTTATACCAAAACCCACCTTTATGCGTGTACGGCGCCATATTCAAGTCGTGTATAGGGAAGGACACTCTGGCCGCTACTTTCGCGCTGAACATCAGCTCGTGCCTGAACCGCTTCAGATGAACGCACAGCACTTCGGGCAGGCGGACCACGCCCGACATTTTGACGCCGTTCCGGAGCTTGTTGCAGCGGGAGCAACTGTAGGAAGATAGTTAACGTTGTTGAATTAAAGTAGTTTCTTGAACATAGTATGCATACGTGTTTATAGCAAGCGTAAACAAATTGGTGTAGGTTAGAGGCAAATCCTAGTGACGGAATTTTTAGTTTGCTGAAGGCCTACCTATGACGTAATCTATCGAACTGGACCGACCATTTTACGTGCCCTCCGAAGCACCGTAGCGCTCAGATAGAAATGCCACCCCTCCCAGCTTCCTCTTCGCAAAGTGGCCGCAAATAGGACGCCAAATTGCGGAAGCAGTAAAACTGAAGAATGCCACTATCGGCTACATCACAGTAAGGTACGAAAGATATGTAATGATTTATATGTAATGTATAAAAAATGAACTCAGTACACTTTACTTTACCGGTTACTTTCTACGGATAGTAGTCGTTACATGAGCCACGTCAGAGGCCTTTGGCGGCTCAATAACTCTGACACCAGGATTGGTCAGGTTGACCAAACACTCGATGAAGAAGAAGAAGTGCACTAAAGGTTGTTTACCTATACATATTGTCTCCCTTGAGCTCGTCGGCGCTGAAGAAGGCGGCGAGGCAGTCCTGCAGCGACACCACGGGCCCGTAGAACCACGAGCGCAGCCACGACACCACCCACCACACCTGCGCGCACGCAACCGTACTAACTACATACTTGGCGTTTAAAAAAGCACATTCTACTAGCTCACTAGTCATCATACCTGCCTATGATAGGTAGAATAGTTCGCTAATACACCACCAATCACACGCACGGATATTATACTAGCTGTGTTTGCGGTTACACCAGCAATGTCACGTAACCGCAAGCATAGCTAGTATAAATTATACATGATGAAATTATACTAAGCTTATAGTCCATACAATAGCGCTATTAATTTCAGAGTTACAGATGGTCAAAGTTGCTGATTCGACAGAGACAGCACTACAGGCCTGCGACGTCATAAGCTTGTAGCGCCGTAGACGTCGCATACAAAAAATCGTTTCGCAAGAAAGGGACAGAACCAGTGTATAATTTATTTATTTTTTAATCGATTTTGATTCTGATTTTCAGTTTGGATCATAGTTTTAGTTATTTTACTAAATTCATCTCTCAAATTGTACACTTTTATCATTCAAATACCATAATAACGCTTTTTTTGTTAGTTCACAATCTGTCCATAGCAAATAAAATTGTAGATGGTGTGCACAGTTCACAAACAGTTTCTCATTTTTCTAGTAAGATTATAAACCAACAGCGTTTCCAATTTCCCGGTGACACGTATTGAACAAGACAATTAAGTGGTGTACCCAGCTGTCGATGTGGTGTATGGGCGGGTGGTGCGGCGCGTGCTGGCGCAGCACGGCGAGCTGCTCGCGCGACGGGATCGGCAGCGACAGGTCCTGAAACGTCTCCACGCGACACGACACCTGGAATATTACATACTCTTGCTTTATCATCATCCACAGATTAAGAAACACGAAATCTGCACTATTACATTTTTTATCATTACCCTGTAATGTCCCACTGCTGGGCATAGTCCTCTCATTTCACTGAAGATATCAGTACAGTGAGGAGGACCTTAGCATTGGAAAATTAAGGATCACACTTCCACTTAGCAAAGACAAACACCAACGAAGAATGAATGAAATCTCCTACCCCTCCTTATTTGAGGTCGGTTAAAAATATCCGGGTCTTTCAAGTAGGTTAGTGGCCAACCCGGTCGGAGTGTTTAGACCGCGTAAAGGCCTCCGACATGGTCTGAACCTCATACAAATCAAGTCATAGACTTTTAGTTTATGGGCAGAATAAAGTACAAATTACATACATTATAGTATTTTACACAATATTGCTTGAAAGCAAGGAATTATGAACCTTACCCTATTACAAATAAGACACTGCACAGAAGAGAGTAGTTTTCCGTCGAACACGTCCGAAATGATGCTGCGATAACGCGGCGAGCTGCCGCCGCCGTCGCCGCCGCCGCACGCGTTTGGTTTACTGGAAACAAACATTGCACAATATTAAACTGGCGTTTATCACACTTTTTACGACAATTTTCGCACTTGGAGTTATGACTAACAGCACCCCGCGGTTTTACACGCGTTGTGCCATTTCCCGTAGGAATTTCGGGATGTAAAATAGGCTATACTTTTTCCGTTGAATGTGGCTATCCATTACAAAAAGAATTATTCGAATCGGATTGATAGTTTATGAGATTACTTTTCAGCTTTATTATATTAGTACAGATATATATTTTACGCAAAAACTATCTGTGTAAACTTTCGTCTAAGAAACTATCTACAGAGATAGATTCCAATCTGTAAGAACCCAAAACATAACATTTACCCCAAAATTCCAATAAAAACATGTATAACAGGCCTGTCCATTGACTCGGATCGAGGCTGCGGAGCGGAGAAGCGGAGAAATATTAACCAATAGGGTGGCATATACAATTTCCGCTCACAGTGTTATGTGCAAGCCTATTGGTTAATATTACTCTCGTTTCTCCACTCCGCAGCCTCGCTCAGCAGAAATAGACAGGCACTCTAACATGGGTTAAAATGCGGGAACGAGTAGTAAATCACTGAACTCTATTATATACACCCTGGACTGGCTGTTAAAAATTAGCTGTCATTTGTATGGCTGACCATACAAATGACAGCTAATTTTGTGTGGCAATTTGAAGCGCCCCTGCGAGTGTCCCGAGAACTAATTCTGACGTTCACTGCACGCAAATAGTACCCCTATTTGCTTGCAGTGAACGTCAAAATTAATTTTAGTCACAGTCGACTTAAGACATAACTAATTTTAGTTCCATGGACATTCGTATCTGCCTACAGTGGCCTCATCATCATAAATTTAAGAGCAAGGCTCTTGTCGGTGAGTCCGATGCAGACTTCTCCATCTATTCCTATTCAGTGCAAGTTCCTTCACATCTCTATAAGACATGACAGACACTTTTTCTTTAATCTGACTCATGTAACTGATTCTAGGCCTTCCCCTACCTCGCTTTCCTTCAACTTTACCTTCCATGATATTATTTATGAATCTGTCATGTCTACAGTGGCCTACAGCGCCAAAATGGCGACACTCAAATAGGCAAAAAAATATTATGACTGCAGCCTGTCCAGTGTATATAATAGAGGTTAGTGGTAGTAAATATATTCGCCACTCACGTGTCCCGCTCGTTATGCTCGGGCCCATCACTAGCGCCACTGGAGCACGTCTCGTATCTCTCCTCGGCTTCACTCGAGCAAGAAAGTTCCGACTCCGAGCCCACTTCGCGCTGGGATATGTCCGGGCCTGGTGGACAATAAACAACTTTACACTGATAACAATAGAGTGTGATTTCGAGTGATTCCCACTTCAAGCTGAATATGGGATATGTGAACTGGTGAATAAAAAGCTACTTTTGTCAAAATCTCTTCGTAATAAATTGTGATTGGTCAATTGGACTCCGTACTGATCCGCTCAGCTCTGTCTAAGAAATACACCGTCTAAGATGCCGAGATCACTAAAACTTTTCCACTTCAGGAATTTCTGGAAAATTTACCATCTTCTTCTTCTTCATCGAGTGGATGGTCAATGACCAATGCTGGTGACAGTTATTGAGCCGCCAAAGGACTCCGACATGGCTCATGTAACGACTACTATCCGTAGAAAGTAACCGGGATCGACGGCTTAACGTGCCCTCCGCAGCACGGAATCGTCTTACTTTTCAGGCAATCAGGTGATTCAGCAATGCCCTAACCAAACTAAGGACAGTCTCACATAGAGATTTTTGTGAGATATTGTCCCCACCGGGAATCGAAACCGCAACCTCCGGATCGTGAGCTGGGCGCTCAGACCATAAGACCACGGAGGATTAGTCCACATTTTAACTCTTCTAAGACAACTAACAATGAGTGAAGATTTTAATAGGTCCATTATTCGTTAAGGATATCACACCCAGACATCAAACTTTAACCCCCTTAAATGTCAGACGGTTAAAACCAAATGTAACTGACTATTAATTTGTTGCGAGTACAGGTTGTAGGCGTACTGCGGCGTGCCGGCGAAGCTGGCGGAGCGGCGGTGTCGCGTCACCCCCGTGTCTTGAGATACCCTGCAACATAACGCATTTATTATTGTTGTATTTTTGTTTTTTAATATCGAAATTTCAACAGATTTATTTTCAATATTAAACTAGTAAAAAGTTGATGAAAATAATGTTAATGTTCGCCCACGACAATAAGGGCTAATTTCGTAATAGTTTTATGGATTAATCACGCAAGGCCCGGGGAGGGGCCCCGGGCCTTACGTGAATAATGGACAGCCCCTTTGTAACGATACAAAGTATATCTTAATTAATTACGAATCGATTCGATATTCGATATTATCGAATTCGAAAACAAAGTCGGTAAATCAAATGTGTATTCTATGTTCATACCTAAGATACCCGTCAGTTCTGGATTCACTGTAGGAAGAGGCGGCCGGCGACTTCCGCCTCATGCGAGCGAAGAACGGCGCGTCACTCGCTGCAACGAATCAACAGTGAAGTAAGTATAACAGTGATACGAGAATAGTGAGTGTACATGTGGAATTAGGCGGTTCATTTTCCTTTCATTTCTTAGTTACTAATATGGGTGGTGATGTCTCAATAAGGCCAAATATATTATGTAACTTCATTCGAAAATAAATAAATAATTGAATTGAACTGATTGAGTTAGACTTTATATATTTCACTCAATGTGACATTTCTGATAGCAAAGTGACACAAAAATGCCCAATTAACTATGTTAGTTTTTTCACGTATCACGTATCATATACTCTAATTTTTTTTCGATTGGCACAAAATGTGGACCAATGTCGTCAATTTTCCAGCCGAAGACGATTGCTCCTAAAGGGGAAAAAGGTTTAGTGATTTTTTTTCATTCTTACCCTATCTCTAAACCTTTTTCCTCTTCAGAAGCAATCGTCTTCAGCTGGAAAATTGACGACATTTAACCACATTTTATGCCAATCCAAAAAAAATAGATTATTATAAAATGATGTAAATAAAGCATGCATTACAGTAAGTCTCACCGCCCGAGGAGGCGGCGCGGCGCCGCACGTGCACGCTGCGCGTCTCCGGGTGGTCGCCGTCCGCCTCCGAGCTCAGCTTGTCTTCAGACGGACTGTCCCATACCTGTACAGCGATATCAATCTCTATATATAAAAACTAGCAGCGCCCCGCGGTTTTACCCGCATTGTACACGTTCCCGTGGGAATTTCGGGATGAAAAATAGCCTATAACCTTCCCGTTGAATGTGGCTATCTATTACAAAAAGAATTATTCAAATCAAACGGATAATTCCTGAGATTACCTCGAACATACAAACTTACAAATTTTACCTCTTTATAATATTAGTATAGATAGCCATATTCAACGGGAAGGTTATGGGCTATTTTTTATCCCGAAATGCCCACGGGACCAGCTGCCACCTGCTAGTATAGTAATAATAGGCTCATGTTTACTCCTGACTATCGATATGTATTTAGACTTATTAATATGTAATAGAAGTAAGTAAGTTATTATACTAGCTGTGCGCCCCCGTTCCCGTAGGAATTTTGAGATTTTTATTCCTTATTTTTCTTATATAAACATCTTGTCCTGACAATAAGGAACACATTAAAAAAAGAATCATCCAATTTGGTGCAGTCGTTCTGATGTTATGCGCTTAGCAACAGATTCTGCTATTCATTTTTATATTATAGATTATATCCTAATATTGAGTATCCACGCACCGGTTCCTTGAGCTCTTCGTGCAGTTGGTCCATGAAACAGCGCAGGAACTCTTGCGTGTCGTGCTGGTGGTAGCCGCGGAACATCGGGTGCACCTGCAGCATACAACATATATATATAATACTAGCAGCGCCCCGCGGTTTTACCCGCGTTGTGTTATCCATTCCTTTGGGAATTTCGGGATGAAAAATAGCCTATGTTACTCGTGGATAATGTAGCTTTCGGATGGTGAAAGAATTTTTAAAACGGTCCAGTAATTTTTGAGCCTATTCATTACAACCAAACAAATAAAGTTTTCCTCTTTATAATATTAGTGTTGATAACACAGTTCTTCTCTACTGATGTTCTTCCGAATGGGTGGTACGTTCAATAGAGCCTCTATGGGGCCAAAACTGAAGGAAAAATATTTGACACAACCGGATCAATTCACACACGGTTAATTAGACCCAAAAGAAGATCTAAGCTTGTGTTATGGAATCTATCTAACTGATACTACTACATATACATACATACACAAATACTTTATAAGAATATTTCTTTATTTTATTTACTGACACATTTTTCTTCGTCGAGTGGATGGTCAACCTGACCAATCCTGGTGTCAGAGTTATTGAGCCGCCAAAGGCCTCTGACATGGCTCAAGTAACGACTACTATTCGTAGAAAGTAACCGGGACCGACGGCTTAACGTGCCCTCCGAAGCACGGTACTGACACATCAAATCACAACAGTTTTTCACATTCTGCATTGAAATCTAAAATCTAGTGTTTGCTTAAAGCTAAGAAACCTGTAGACTATCATGAAGAAATAATTCTATCGAGCAGTACTCACATTTCTAATTCCATATAAAATACCATTAGGTACAACATAGCCTCTAGTTTTTCTACTCCACATTTCTCTAATTAATTTTTGGTATGCTCTGAAATAAAAACAATACTTACATTATTTTATTACGCTGAGTAATATAAAATATAGATAAACATTATATTATAATACCTAGCTAAAATTAAGGGGTGGACCACCCTAATCACTATAAATTGAGATGTAAGCTATCCTATCTTTCAAGTTGGATCAAATAGCACACGGTGTGCGAGTCAAATTTAAAATTGGTTCAGTAGTTTAGGAGTCCACACGTAATTTTTATACATATATAAAGAAAAGAAGATAATAGTTATAATACCGGCTAATTCCCGGTTTCTTATCGGCGGACAGTATCGACACGGCGGCGGCACACTCCAGGAAGTATGACGTCAGCGGCTGCGTGTTGCTGAGGGCTTGTAGTGCTGCGTTCATGTAGCAAGTGTTGCCCATGTTCTGGAGGCCGACTAGACCTGCAATACAATATATTAGTTAGTAAGTTCGAGTAATAAGTAATCACATGATGTTAAAATGTTGTATGACCTACCCTCAAGACACACACACGTTGTATGGCCTACGTATGATCAACCAACGCTATACACACAGATATTGTATGACCTACTGTCAACACACACTCGTGTTATATGGCCTACGTATGATCAACCTTTGAGACATGTTGTATGACCTACTGTGGACACACACGTATTTGATGCCCTAGTGATGCGTACCTCTGGGCCTGTCGTCGTCGTAGTCCATGTGGTCGGGGTCGAGCTCGTCGTCGGCGAGCAGCGCGCCCGCGCCGGCGCCGAGCCGCGCGCTCGCCGCGCCCGCCGCGCCCGCCGCGCCCGCCGCGCCTGCGCACGTCGAGTCGGGGCTCGCCTGGGTAACCAAACCAATACGAGATCACTTTCATACGTTTCAGTGGCGTTCACTGGTTTTCCTTAAATAAATCTATACTTATAATAAAAAATAATTATAAAAAAGTATTAGCCTGCATGTTCCACCGCTGGGCAATGGCCTCTCATCTCACTGAAGACATCAGTACAGTGGGAGGATTAGGCATAATCACCACACTTGCCAAATATCCAGTGTCTCAGTATCCAGGTCTTTGCCCAGCGGAGGGACATTACAGGCTACTTAACTAAAATAAATAAATAAAAAATAAAATTACGTTTATTGCCCTTATCTTAAAACTAGGAACAATTTAGTAAATAACGGAAACTTAAAACAAAAATTAAAAAAAATAAAATAAGAAAGTAACTAAAAAATTAGGAAGGGTAAAAGGAAGATGGCTCAGCTGTGCTGTCCGTTGGAACAGCGCTGGTTTTCAGCCACCCCTAGCTTACTTACCCTACTCCCTACTTTACTGCACGTTATTTTATATCGATGTAAACATGAGTGTACTGACCGCTCTCTGAGCCAAGGCGGCCCGCACATGCACCTCCTTCTCGCACAGGTAGCACCAGATGCGCTCCGTCGATATGTTCATATGCACGCAGTGCGACGGAATGTTCTGGAAAAAACGGTATAACTATAACTTATCTTTACAATCTAACTAGTCGTGCCCCGCTGTGTTACCCGCGTTGTACCCGTTCACACGGGAATTTAGGGATAAAATGTATCCCATGTGTTATTCTGATGTATGACCTATATTACTGTAAATTTTCATAAAAATTTGTTCAGTAGTTTTTGCGTGAAAGAGCAACAAACATCATACATCCATCCTCACAAACTTCACATTTATAATATTAGTAGAAAGTAGGATGTAATATTTAAAACAACAAAAAAACGGCATTGAAATTGGTCCATCCGTCTAAGAAGTACAGTGCCACAGACGCACACACACATCTAGACATTGACGTCTAACTTATAACATTTTCCGTTAGCAGTTAATAATAATTGTATACCTTTTGATGCAGCGTGCTATGATCGTTTTTGACTTCGGAGCACCCTACATGGTGGCAATCTGGCTGGAGGCAGATCCAGAGGTTCGGCCCTGGGCACCCGCAGTCGAAGCATTTTAGTGTCTGGAAGAATAAAATAAAACATTCGATTAACTAATAAGTTATAGCAAGTGTAAGAAAGCGCTGAATCAAGGATGCAGCATCAAAAATGGAGGCCTGAAAAGTAATATAAATTATCTTCTTCATCGAGTGGATGGTCAACCCGAGCAATCCTGGTGTCAGTTATTGAGCCGCCAAAGGCCTCTGACATAGCTCAATATAAATTATAAAAAATAATCTATAATCTTCCCAAATGTGGCTATCAATTACAAAATATTAATCCAAATCGGATTAGTAGTTTCTGAGACTAATTCATAATACTTAAAAATAAAACTCTTCAGCTTATAATATAAGTATAGAACGATCTTGAGATGTTACATTACTTATCATAACAAATGAATATTGACAGATGTTACTTAGCCCAATCAAATCCACTAATTAAGTTATTAACAATGAGTATTAGTCATAAGCAAGGCTTGCACTTTAAACAAAGCATTAATTCTATCAACAAAACATAGATAGATAACAAATGCCAAGTGTTAAGAACCTCATACACTTTGAAGAAACTAACCTCTGATATTTCCAGTAAGATTTGAAAAATATTAATTAGTAAAATGGTTCTTATAGGATTCCATTAAAACCCAGAAACTCGGTTAAAAAATCTTTTTATGCGAAATTTGAAACACATTCAACTAAAGAATCACATTGCCCCCATTTGGGTTGGGTATATTTTGGGAAACCATCAAAGCAGACCAAAGCGGGTTAATTTAACACCGAAAGACTATGTAGGTCACTTGTAATATAGATTGTGACAATTGTGACTTCAATAACAAAGGACATTAAGTCACACAATAAAAGCTTTGTGTCTAAAAATAAAGTCATTTACAGTCTGTTGTGCAAAGCTTTTAATACAAATTGTAGGAATACAATTTTACCAACTGATGCAAAAAGCAGTGGTGATATTATTTTATTAAGCACTAGAAGCGCCCCCCGGTTTTACCCGCGTTGTGACCGTTCCCGTGGGAATGTCGGGATTTTTAAATACATATAAACCTTCCTCTTGAATCACTCTATCTATAAAAAAACCACGTCAAAATCTGTGCAAAGTATTTGAGTTTATCGCGAACTAACAGACAGACACATGCGGCTGCGGACTTTGTTTTATAATATAATATGTATATGCTCTGGCCTATGAAATATAAAGTCTTTGTTGTTTAAAGATTTTAATACAAGTTGTAAGATTACATGTTTACCTGTTGACACAGAATTAGGTGGTGATAATATTTTGTGAAGCATTTAAGCACATGCTATGAGAAAATTGAGGCATTTTTAAGTATGTTTTCTGTTTCAGAAAGAGAGGTGTTTTTAATTTGACTTCTATATGACTGTGTAAAGTTGTGCATGTATGTATGTCTGCAGTCTAAAAACTTATCAGTATAAGTTGAACTTTACTGCTATCATGTCATAAATATTATAAGAATCCAATTAGAATGTAATTCATTGCAAATATTCAACAGAATAAGGTCAATA
This sequence comes from Cyclophora punctaria, assembly GCA_951394245.1. Classification (NCBI taxonomy): domain Eukaryota; kingdom Metazoa; phylum Arthropoda; class Insecta; order Lepidoptera; family Geometridae; genus Cyclophora; species Cyclophora punctaria. The sequence continues at coordinate 3,422,319 of OX596192.1, read as the reverse complement.
TGAAAATAAAAGACAGGCGTATTACAAGGATATATGAGTCAGCATTATCGTGATGTATACTTATTGCGATTGTTACAACAAAATGTAGATTGAACGGGTCAAAGGGCTTGTAAAAATGTCAGTCCTGATTGTTTCACTTGATGGACTATGTCGGAGGCTATTAGGCCTATAAATTCTAACATTTGAATATGTTTACTTTTTTCAAATTTTCTGTAATCAGAAAGTAACTTATTCTTTAAAAGTAAGTTCAAGAAAGAGGCCCTGGTGTTGTTGGTCTTAGACTGTCAAAGGCCTCTGACATAGATATTTCAATCATAATAGAAAAAGTCAATAAAAAAAAACAATTTTATGTCCTGAAAACCATAAAATCAGATAATTTCTTATAAATTCACACATAGTTACCTCACTCAGGTTACCTCAAACAGAATATCTTTTTGTAATACTACCTTCAATAAGAAAAATATTTCCTACTAAGATTTTATTGGAATCTTATTAGTCCACAGGTGGTATAAAGTGACAAACTTTATATTACACAAATAAAAATAAAAGTTAATTAAAGATTTTTACAAAAATAATGTGCAACAGGTCTTTATAGCATTTTTATACCTGTAAAACATTGTACATCAACTAAAAGCCATACATTGTATCATAGAAACACTATTTCTATAAATACTCTAGCTGCAATCAATAATTACACATTACTACTGCTAATTAAACAGAACAACATACATTTATTACATAATTATTTCAACATTTAAGGATTGAAGATAGAACTAAAACACAACATTGCATAATTTGCATTTTGTTAGTGTGTGAGTGTGTTGTAAACATTATTCCAATTGGGGCCAAAGGATAAAGCGTGTAGTGCAACAAAGCAGATGCCTATCAAGTTAACATGTCCACAAAGACGTGCGTTCGTGTTATACAAGAGTTGGAGGACGGAGTTCGGAATTGTTAATCATCCATTTAGTTATAGGTTAAGAACTTCTTAAAGTACCCACCTCTTTAGACTGCCAAAGGTCCTTCCCCAGGACATCAGCGAGCTTATTTAGATGGTCACAAGTCACTCCTTTATCCATTGTAAATAATAAATATCTTCAAATGTAAATACCTATCCAACTTTGCAAATTCACAATCTACTATTGAAACAAATTATTGCACATAATCACACCTTAGCGCGTTCGGAAAGTAAAGAAGAGCTAGCAACTGTAACTATTGTCACAATATTGTATTTAAATGGAAACATTTCGGAAAAAAGAGCATTAATTGAATTAGAATTACAGAAATTTCCTGCTTCTTGGAACCTTCCGTGACGGGCGAAACGAAAAGTCGAATCAAAAAGTCAGCCAGGCGCTCGCTCAGTTCGCTCACTCGCTGTCGCTCATAACTAGTTCGTTCTTCCCTATTCTGAACGACTGCACAGATGATACAAAACTATGGTATTTTTACACTATCAATCAAAATTATGCCGAAAATTGCTGATTTATCAGCCAAAAGATCAACAAAACATCACTGTCAAACTGTTGTCAATACATCGTCAACGTCAATACACATTTGTTAATTGTTTGTTTTAGTCGAAAAAGTCGAACTTGAATTTATACATAAAAATAATTAAAAATTATTCCAAATAGTGTTCTCTGGTATGTAATTGATTATAGAATATTCTGCAATTGAAATAAACATATTCTAAGTCCATCTTAATACTCATAACATGTAAATTCAGTTCTTTCTCATTTCGCAATTCTTATTTTGCTTAGTTGCTGAATGTTTACAATTTCTTTCCAGAATAATAATTCTGAGACTGCTACAATGACTTCGGCGTCTTCAAGCAGCGCGCGGTCATTATTTGCGGAGTCTAAACAGCGGTTAGCAGAGAGGGTGCAAGTTAACATGAACAATATCAGTTCCTTATCGCGGCAGATACAACGGGGGTCCAAGTCTAATGAGGTCAGTGGCATTATTTCCTTTAACTTATAAACCTGGTATTATTATCTATATATCCAACTATGAGATGGTTAATGTGTCTTCCAATCAGAGCCATTTATTTATTTATTTAACAACAACAAGTGAGAGGTACACTAAACCTGTAAATAAAACTTAGCACTAAATTAAACACCTAAATGCACTCTCTATAGGTGCCACAACATGCGTAACTTATTAACTACTTAACACTACAAGTAAAAATATGATATGCTTAATAGAATAAAATATATATTATAGCAGAGAACCAGAGTAATGCTCAGTTTGATTACCATTATTGCTATGTTATGTTGCTATGCTTCGTTTCTCAGCAACTCGACAAACTCAGCATAGCATAGCTGTAAAACCCGATGCCTTCAATGGGTCTCCTAGGCTTAGCCCATATTCAAATCTACACTATAATACACTGTAATATCTAGTGAATTATCCAGAAGCCAAGTCTAATAATGTATTATTATGATATACGGAGGTTTACACCAGTCTTGAAACAGTTAGGCAAATACTACTGTGCTATTAAAATAAAAATCTATTGTTTACTATTCAGCCAATTGGATTTTTTGTATGAATAAAATTGATTGGAAACTCCAACTTCCAGCTCCTTACAAAAGCAGCCCGCGACATGGCCAGCACAGAGAACCAAATGGAGAACACAGAAGAAAACCTTAAGAAGATGCAACTGATTTCGATTCACATCGGCTATCAGTACGAGAACATACTGAAGTCGGCTCAAATGCTCTCCGAGATCAATGAACAAATTAATGCTATGCAAAGAATATAGCAATCAAATCTAGGTACATAATTATCGACTTTTTCAATAGGTGGCCTTTGTTCAATGATGAGATGATACAAGCTTACAGTAACAGTAACTTTTGTTATAATGTCCTACTATTATTACGATAATGATTTCGATCCGACCGCCTAAAGATCTCCGCCATGGTCTAGTAATTGAAACAACCAGGATTGACTGTTTAGCATGCCCTCCGAAGTATGGTAGCGCTCAGATAGATGCCACTATCAGCCTCCCATCATCTATTTAGGGTATTGTATTGTATTGCTCATGTATTTTTTTCTGTAAATTCTGATATTAAGTTAAGTATAGATTATATTATTTAATAAAGCTTTATTATGATTGAGTCCCTCTTATTAATTAATTACACCTGTTTTAAGAAGTTTTACTCCTGTACTAAAAGTGATAGCAATGTGTTATGTTCGTGTTAAAAATTGCTCTTAATATTTTGATAGGAGTACATAGTTGAACCTTCGGTAAAAATCAGACTTTGTAGGCGAAGATCGGTAACTGTTATCCCTTTCTCATGGAAATTGGTACGCTGATGGTGTAACCACTTTCTCAATCCTCCTATCAGTTTGTCATTTAACTAACTTTAAAAGACTTTAAATAATATATTTAAAGGAAGACGGTATCTCCCGTCTACAATGAACAATAAGTAATATATAATGAGCTAGAGTTGGTTAGTGGCCAACCCTGGTTTTAGACCGCCTAAAGGCCTCCGCAATGGTCTAACGATTGAAACAACCGTGACCGACAATTTTACTTGCTCTTCGAAGCACGGTAGCGCTCAGAAATGACACTATGAACAAATGACTCTTGAGCAAAATTATTTTTTAATTAAGCAGTAAGCTTCATGTAGATAAATTATAGTATCTTCTTTTATATAGTATCCTAAAATAAGTCTACTTCTTCTTCATCGAGTGGAAGGTCAACCTGACCAATCCTGGTGTCAGAGTTATTGAGCCGCCAACCAAGGGCCTCTGACATGGCTCATGTAACGACTACTATCCGTAGAAAGTAACCAGGACCGACGGCTTAACGTGCCCTCCGAAGCACGGAGTCATCTTACTCAAAAATAAGTAAGTTTAATAATTAGTGAATATACCAATAATAATAACCAACTAAATAGATAGGTAACCTACTTAATTTTCCCATAATAAAACCTAACTTAGGTCACACATACGCATGCTAAACCTAACCTACATTTACCCAAATTAAAGCAAAAACATCTCGGTTAAATCCACAAGTATTGTGACAAAGATACAATCGTGTCGGCGTGAGTAGGAAGCGATTGGATCTAGCTCTGATATTAGGAGCAGTGAAAGTACTAGGATATCTGCGCTGTTCCTGTACGGTTACGTAATAGTTACCTAAACCTTGCCGGTATTCTCGGAAGGTCTAGATTTGTTGTAGGTTTATCTATGTATATTAAAATAACGCCTATAATGTACGGTGTTAAATATCTGTCAAGTACAAAGCGTTGTTTCAAAACTTAAAAGATAGTATTTTTAAGTTATTGAGGCGGCCAGTGGAAATCTACATTTGTTTTTGTTGTCCATTGAGACTGACATTTTGAGTTAACGTTAACTGATGTGTAAGCGTAAGATGAGGCAACCCGCCTTAAGTATACATATAAGTGTGCAATTTCAGTGCGTTATTAAATACTTAGGTAGTCCGTGTCTCCTGAGTAATTGTCAAAAAAATCACCTTGCTCTACTTCCAACAAAGAATACCTATCTACAAAAAAATGCACTGCACCTTGACACCACAATTCCTGTGCATTTTCAACTTTATCCGCCTATAAATAGAGGCTATCAAAACATCTTGATACGTTTCATATACTGACCTCTGAACTGATTTCACCTTTTTATTTCATTCAATTTCTACTTCTTTTTTTATCTGTAAAATTGAATTAAAAATGATACAGTTTAGTGCTCTTTCAATGTCACGGTTGCATAACTGAAATTAGAGCTTTTAGCGTACCTATTAGGTAAGTTCTAATGTGAGAACTAAAGTTAGGTTCGGTATGAATGCTCTGTGATATTTTATAGGCATAGACAAAGACGAATAGAGCATTTAGGTTTTGGGCAGGATCCTTTGTAAGGGTAGGTTTAATAATTAGCATCTTTCTTGGAACATATCTCCTTATCTTTATATGTCACTAGCAGCGCTCCGCGGTGTTACCCACGTTGTGGCCTTTTCCGTAGGATGAAAAATAGCCTATAACATTCCCATTGAATGTGGCTATCCATTACAAAAATAACTATTCGAATTGGTTTAGTAGTTTCTGAGATTAGTGCCTTCAAACAAACAAATTCTTCAGCTTTATTACATTATAAAGTAGGTATTTGTTACCAATGAGGTAACGCGACTTTTATAACATAATAACAATATCTCCTTTTTAGCGAACGCGTCCAAAACCACAGATAAAGCTAGTCTCTATAAGAGCGTTTTCACATTATCCGATCCGATATCGGTGTCGGACGCCGATCCGATATCGGGGTAAGTAAAATGTATGAAATATGTACCTGTCTTTCATATTGTCCGGCCCGATATCGGAACATATTTCATACATTTTACTTACCCCGATATCGGATCGGCGTCCGACACCGATATCGGATCGGATAATGTGGAAACGCTCTAAGTAGGTTCGTGCACTTGCCTCCGATTCCGCGGGGCCATTGTATCGACCGCTCCAATTCATAGTACTTTCGTTTTTTTTCTGTGACATCTATTATTATTCTATTGAGAGCGAGGTTATGCAACCGCTGCTTTTGAAGTTTTGATATAATTTTTAAGGCTTTGTGTTCCGAGTTTGCTGTTTCGTAAACCTTATTCGGTTGGAATATGGTGTATTATTGTTTGTTTCAGTTGTTAGATATGTTTGTTTGTTAGTCGTGACTGCAGAAGCGACTGGTTGGTCTAAGTTACGCAAGTTGTTGTAATTATTTGCTTGGAAAGTGCAGAATTAGCAAGGGTATGCCTGCAACGGTTCGGACCAATCATTACCTTCTGCCTCTGATGCATTGTGAAGTGATGCAACCGCTGGCAACGTCTTTTTATTGATTTATTAAGTTCGTGTTTGTTTGATTGGTTTATTTTGCAAGTTTCATCTATTATGTTATAACTTATTATAAGTAATTGGTAATTCAATTTATTGTTATTCTATGTTTAGGATGTTATGTACTACACGAAATAAAGAAGTGTAATGGAAGTCGCATAAGAACAGCCTCCGTGGTCTTGTGGTTTGAGCGCTCGGCTCACGATCCGGAGGTTCCAGGTTCGATTCCCGGTGGGGACAATATCTCACAAAAATTTCTTTGTGAGACTGCCCTCAGTTTGGTTAGGGCATTACAGGCTGAATCACCTGATTGCCCGAAAAGTAAGATGGTGCTTCGGAGTGCACGTTAAGCCGTCGGTCCCGGTTACTTTCTTCAGATAGTAGTCGTTACATGAGCCATGTCAGAGGTCTTTGGCGGCTCAATAACTCTGACACTAGGATTGGTCAAGTTGACCATCCACTCGATGAAGAAGAAGTTTAGAAGAGTGTTACTATGAAAACCAATGTCGCCAAACTCACACATTGACAATTACAACACTTTGATAGAGTGATTCAAGAGGAAGGTTTATGTGTATAAAAATTCCCGAAATTCCCACGGGAATTGGCACAACGCGGGTAAAACCGCGGGGCGCTGCTAGTGGTATATACTGTACACATGTTTACTGCGTATACTTTACCGTATACTTACATTGTTACACTAAGAGTACATTGTCGACCATTGTCCTTGAGTGCCAGTCCCAGAAGCTTGAAGATACCTAATTATGTATTTCCTCACAGCAATGTCCTTTACAGTTTTTGAGCAGAGATGACAGAAAAGGCATTTATAATTGTACATTATTTCCTACAAATGGAAATAAACTCTTTGGCTTGTTTGTTTCTACTCATCAAGCATTCAGTTCGAGTAGGTCAGCGGCCAACCCTGTTAGACCGCCTAAAGGCCTCCGATATGGTTGAAACAACCTACTATTTTATCTAAGAGCTTGTCGGCTGTTCAGCTTTTAAATTCGCCCAATATCGACAAGCTTTTATTTAATAATGTATACTAATATTATAAAGAGGTAAAATTTGTTTGTTTGTATGTTCGGGGTAATCTCAGGAATTATCAGTTCGATTTGAATAATTCTTTTTGTAATGGATAGCCACATTCAACGGGAAGGTTATAGGCTATTTTTCATCCCGAAATTCCCAAGCGAACGGGTACAACGCGGGTTAAATCGCGGGGCGCTGCTAGTTTGATATAAGGTGCATATTAGTTAATACGCAATGCATACGATACCTCTAATACTTGTATGTATTTGGATGTTATTGAGAAATATACCATTTTACCTTTAATGTCAAAGGTCCTATAGATTTCAATACGTAATTATGAATTTAGATACTTGATTTATAGTTTGACCTCTGGTTTAACAAACAGGGTATTGCAGCTTCACCCGTCTTTACCCGCATTCGTTCATTCATTCATTCATTCATTTGGAGAAGGTTAGTTAGTGGCCAACCCTAGTGTGGGAGGTTTAAGACCGCCTAAAGGACTACGACATGATTCGATCGAAGCAAGCGGGACCAACTGCTGACGTGCCCTCCGAAGCACGGTAGCGCTCAGATAGAAAAGCAACTATCGGTTCGTATACTTAGGATTGTTTATAGTTCCTCGTGGATCCATGCCTATTTGAGACGTTTGTACGCTCACTCATTCATTATTTTCGAGTAAGTCAGTGGCCAGCCCTGGTGTCGGAGTTTTTAGACCGCCTAAAGGCCTCCGACATGGTCTAACGATTGAAACAACCGGGACCGATTGCTTAATGTACTCTTCGAAGCACGGTATATTATAATAGCTGCACCCCGCGGTGTAACCCGCGTTGTACCCGTTCCCGCGAGAATGCCGGGATAAAATGTATCCCATGTGTTATTCTGATATATAACCTATATTACTGCAAAGTTACATCAAAATCCGTCCTGTAGTTTTTTCGTGAAAGAGGAACAAAAAGTGCGTCAGCTATACTTGGTTAGATACCTATATGAAGTCATTTATCCATAACCCATCGTGGCCAGGAAGTGACTGATAAATAGCCACGTTATAATGTTAATATGCAAATTATACTATTTATTTTAATATCCTTTGTGTCAAATAATAATATGAAGATGGTGGTGATGGCAGTATATAATGTTGAGCTGTTATTGATGTAATTACTGTCGTTTTAATATGTTATTTAGTCATTTATTTAAAAGACTATTGTAAGATTTTACTACAACAGGCTTAGGGTGTGTTTCGGTGAAGGCGGAGCGGAGCTGTGTGGAGCTCAATCGACCAATCACAATGCATTGAAATAATTATTAACAGCCTCCGTGGTCTTGTGGTTTGAGCGCCCGGCTCACGACCCGGAGGTTCCGGGTTCGGTTTCCGGTGGGGGTATCTAACAAAAATCTCTTTGTGAGACTTTCCTCAGTTTGATTAGGGCATTGCAGGCTGAATCACTTGATTGCCCGAAATGTAAGATGATTCCGTGCTTCGAAAGGCACGTTAAGCAGTCGGTCTCGGTTACTTTCTACGGATAGTAGTCGTTACATGAGCCATGTCAGAGGCCTTTGGCGGCTCAATAACTCTTACACCAGGATTGGTCAGGTTGACCATCCACTCGATGAAGAAGAAGCTTTCATGTTAAAATGTTTGTGCCCAAACAGCTCGAAAGTCCAAACACGTGAACAAACGTCTACCCGTCCAGTTAAAAATGATTGTTAAATGGAGCGGGAAGCCACAGGTCCACTCAACTGGTCGGACCGGTGGTTATGCTTATAATTGGCTGTTACTAAATAATAATGAGGTTGCATCAACACCTTGTTGCTGGCTGGTTATGGAGTGATTGAAGTGTTTGTAAATAGTTTAACAATGATTTGGAGATTTATAAATCTTTAAATGTTTGACTAATATTGAATGGGGTGATATAAAAATCTATATGTCACTGTATTGTAATACCGTAATTAATAATCCAAGTAGTTAGTAAACTGTCATTAGAGTGTGAGTACAAATTACATATACAATTTTAACGCATAATTTTTCCTAAGTTCTGTAATCTGTTTATATCTAACCGTAAAATTGGCTAAAGTAAGAGGGTATGTAATTTTTAGCCTGTAATTACGGACAAATTCACTCACGATTAATTAGACCCAAACTAAGCTCTAAGCTTGTAATATGGAATCTAACTAACTGATAGTACTACATATATATACACAAATACTTTATAAGAATATATAATTGACACCCAGACGTCGTCGCCAACAACTATGTCTTCACATATTGTTGACTCCGGGCGGGAATCGAACCCGCAACCCCCGACACAGTAAGCGCTCTCACTGCCACTGTGCCAACGGGCTTGTCAAAATAATGTTTCACTGCTGGGCAAATGTCTCTCATGTCATGAAGACATTAGATAAAATTCGCAGATTTCAGATAAAACAGCCTCGGTGGTCTAGTGGCATGTGCACTCGCCTGCCAAGACTGAGGTCCCAAGTTCAATTCCCAGGTTGAGCGAATGTTTTTCCTATTTTCAAACATGGCTCGGGTTTGAGGTCACCCGCATTAAGGCAGGCGTGGTGATCATGCTCAATCCTTCTCATTGTACTAATCTTCAGTGAGATGAGGTGCTTTTGCATAGCAGTGGGACATAACTGCTTAATACTTTACTGTTTTTCTTCAGATAATCTACTAGTTAAAATACGTCTACTTATCCTTAAGGACCTCTGATTATTGTTTCATATCATGATAACTATTATACTTTTTAAACTCACACGATTTGCACTCATTATACTAAATGAAACAGGTCTGTATCGCGTTAGATAATTAAACGTATTTGGTGGCCACGGGATAACCCGTGAGTTATCCCGTGACCACGAGCGGTGTAATCCGCTCGAAACGTCGGGTACGTATTTTAGTAAATACGTTTAATTATCTATCGATACAGACCCGTTTCATTTAGTATAATATGATAACTATTGCTGAGGTGGCCGCTCTAATATCTGTTACTAATAATAAGAAATCGAAGTTGGCAAGCTTGACAGCTTAGTCAGAATAGCTTGACAAAAAAAGTGTCATCGTTTTTTAGTTTCTAGTTACTTAACAAATTGATTATTATTTACTATAATGACATTGAACCGTGACGTCACCGTAAGGTTAAGGGCACTGCACACGGACATGCTCGATTATTATAATATGCGCACACGCACATAATCATATGCACATATTGTTAATGTCGATAAGATGCTGGCACGTGATTGTCATTTGTTTTTAAATGACGGACGGGCACGTTTTACTGGTATATAGGGAAAAGGTAAGTAAATATGTGTAAAAAATGCGGGTATGTAAATAAATTTATATTTGCAAGCAAAGGTCTTCCGTTGGCTAAATAAATAAGTAAGTAATTTGTGAGACTGTCCTCAGTTTGGTTAGGGCATTGCAGGCTGAATCACCTGATTGCCCGAAAAGTAAGATGATTCCGTGCTTCGGAGGGCACGTTAAGCCGTCGGTCCCGGTTACTTTCTATGGATAGTAGTCGATACAAGAGCCATGTCAGAGGCCTTTCGCGGCTCAATAACTCTGCCACCAGGATTGGTCAGGTTGACCATCCACTCGATGAAGAAGAAGAAGATAGATAGTGCCGACCCTGCACAATTATATAATTAGGTAGCCGTAATTGAGAAGCGAATCCTCCATCTTTGAAGTCGGTTAAACACCATTAACTCCACACCATCTCATTACACTTACGCCATGATAAACCCATTAAAATAACCACGAATATGAGTCTGATGGTAGAACCGTGATGGGTTCGAAAGCAATGTACAGATGATAAATAATGCATGTGTTGTAGCTAATGTGGTTAACTGCGGGTTAAGGTCGGTGCACAATGGACAGTTACGGTGTCTGCTTTGTGTAGACGGGCAACTTTAGTGGCGCAATTATGTCGATACATGCGATAACCGTTTTGAGTTAGTAAGTATGATCGTGAATGACCAACGCTGATGTCGGAGTTTTTAGACTGTGTAAAAGTTTCCGACTTGGTCTGCCGATTGAAACAACCGGGACACATTCAAAGTTCTCCTACACTCTCCGAAGTACGTGGTGTACATTATTTTGTTTGGGGTCATTACTAAAAAATGAATAAATATTCCCGGACAAATTCACACACGATTAGTTAGACCCAAACTAAAACTGTAAACTTGTCTATACTTACAACCTTTACTAAATTATTCCCAAAACAATAGAGAACATGATTCCCGAAGTGTTACTTTGAAAGCGATTTTACAAGAAACAGCAACAATTAGTTGCTCGTCTGCCACAGCTCGATACTTTGAACACAACCTGCAAGAATTAGGACGAACGTAGCATCGACTTAAACACGTCGCAGAAATGTCGTCAGACATCTTGCGGGTAATTAATTAGCAGTTAAGCATTAGATTGATTGGTTCAGAACATCATCTATACTAATATTATAAGGAGGTAAAATTTGTAAGTTTGTTTTTGTTTGTTTGTATGTATGTTCGAGCTTATTTTGGATTATCAGTCCGATTGGAATAATTATTTTAGTAATAGATAGCCACATTCAACGCGAAGGTTATAGGCTATTTTTCGTCCCGAAATTCCCACGGGAACGGGCACAACACGGGTAAAACTGCGGAGCGTTGCTAGTCTATACTAATATTATAAAGAAAATTTGTAAGTTTGTTTGTTTGTTTGTTTATTTGTTTGCTGCGATTTCCATAGAACTCAAGCGAGCGAGCGAGCTTTGGCATGTAAGAAGCTCGCTTATTAAACTCTCCGGCCCACAGATTGTAAACCCGCTTAAATAAAACTACGATAAAATCGGACCCGGATGTAACACCATCACTATATTATACAGACGGACAGACGGACCTTCGGCGAGATAGTTTTTACACATACATTTGGGTGTAATAAATCTGTTTTTAACTGTATCAAAAAGAAAACAGTTATGGAATTATAATTACACTCAGTTAAAGAATATATCATCAAAATCAATATATCTCAGGTCCTCAGGGTATGAATCCTATATAAACTCCCGTTAAAAGCTTAATTCCCATAACGGTGTCCCATCATCAAAGATCAGAGCAGACTGCGGGCAAGACCATTGCAGATTAGACTAGACTGTCTTATTTTGAGACAGTTTTAGTTTTAGACTGTTTTTTACACTTATTTTTAGACTTTATAGTTAAGTCTAACTTGTTCAATGCAGTCTATGCTTAACTAGACTAACAACAGTCTGTTTTCATCCGCAGTTCAATGTTAAGACTTACTTTTTAGGTATATCAGCATCCTTTGTAGCTTGATAGGAAGCGAAAAGGATAATTATCGGCACTATTTTTAGTTAAACAGACATGTAAAAGGCAGTGACAAACAAAAAAAAAGCCTGAGGTAAACAATAAAGTCTGTTAGAATTATTGTTTCTACATTACGCTCCTTCATAAGGCTTATAGACAGTCTATATCTTGACTATCTGCACAGGCTCTTATATTTCTGTACACCGCGGGCAATACTAGTATATAACACTATTAATTTATTGAATTTGATCAGACGAAAGAAGTTGCGGTTTGTGGCTTCGGGCAGAGTTTGATTTATGTGTATGTTATCCTAGAACTAGTACTAGGAACTTGTAGACAGATACTAATTAATATAGCTAGAGGAAGACACGGTAAGATATGTTGGTAATCTACCGTTTTATGATGATTACTGCTTGTAAAGCTTTGGTCTGGTGATCATGACGCACAACGCTGCGGTATGCGCCCCAATGCAGCGTCACGACGCAGCATTTACCGTCCCTGTGGAGAGGTAGTCAGTTGATTTTGCCGCAGCTACCAAGGTAGACGTGAACATGAAAATTTTTTCAGAGGGCACGTTAAATTGTCGGTCCCGGTTGTTTTAATCGTCAGACTATGTCGTTCCTTTAGACGATCTAAAAAGTCCAATTGCAATCTTACTTAAATGTTGTAAAAAGTAAGTTTTCCGTCATGTTTCGTAGTTTACAAATATGTAGATACCTACTCAGACTCGCTGAAAATGGTCTTAAATTAAAAATTAAATAAAGATATTATTATTTTAATTCCGCATACTTAAAAGTCAACACATACAGTTGAAATATTATGCCTACAGCCATCTTGTAGATGAATATAATCATTATTTTAATTTTATAGATGACTTAAGAAGCAATTAAATTATTATTACTGCAATTGTTGGCTATTATAAAATATATCCCCTCAGTTAAATACTATTATTACTTCCCTGATTATTTATTTATTAATTTAAGTTATCCTCATTGATTGTCGAAACATTAAAACGCGCTGTGATTGGTCAATAATTAAGAATTTACTTGTAATATCGTACTCACGAGACGTCTTTATAGCCTCCGTGGTCTTTTGGTTTGAGCGCACGGCTCACAATCCGGAGGTTCCGGGTTCGATTCCCGATGGAGACAATATCTCACAAAAATCTCTTTGTGAGACTGCCCTCAGTTTGGTTAGGGCATTGCAGGTTGAATCACCTGATTGCCCGAAAAGTAAGACGATTCCGTGCTTCGGAGGGCACGTTAAGCCGTCGATCCCGGTTACTTTCTACGGATAGTAGTCGTTACATGAGCTATGTCAGAGGCCTTTGGCGGCTCAATAACCTGACACCAGGATTGGTCAGGTTGACCATCCACTCGATGAAGAAGAAGAATATGCGTTTATTAATGGTACCTTATATAGACTGTCCGGAGTCTAGAATTTAGTCTACAACGGTTCTATAAGAAAAAAACATAATTAATTTAATACGCCATTACTTGTTGCTTCCTGTCTTCCGAGTCCAGCGAGATTTGTTTACTGTTTGTAAATAAATAAGAACCGGTAATCTCTCGAGTAATCATTTGTCTAGTAACACGCTGATTTCTACGTTATTGTCTTTAATGTTGTAGCCGAGACCTTCAATTAATGGTTGATTAAATAGTTGTTAGAGAAGGTGAGTTTTTCCTGATTTTTTTTTAAGGAATTCCGTTTTTGGATGTACATCATACTAGTGGCATTCCGCGGTCTTACATGCGTCGGGGTGGTTTCCTGTAGGAATTTCGGGATGCAAAATAGCCCATAACCATCCCGTTGAAGGTGGCTATCCGGACTGGTAATTCCTGAATACACTTGGACCGTGCACTCTCAACAACTACACATGTCTAAAATATAAGACCCTAATCTTCATAGGCCATAAAACGCGTACTATGAACATTTTAGATATCAAATGGTTTGTCACTTTCTGACATACGCAATTTTCTGAAGAGAAAAAGAGACAAAACATAACAGTGTATTAATAAGGCGGCATTAGGTAATATGGCCAAATATCATATAGTACTTCCAGATTCAACTCGCCAGCTCGCAGCTAAATGCCTACCACAACAAAGTAAAAGTAAAAATATTAGCCTGTAATGTCCCACTACTGGGCAAAGGCCACTCGTCTCACTGAAGATATCAGTACAGTAAGGAGGGTAAGGCATAATCTCCACACTTGCTTACTGTGGGTTGGTGATCTCAAACCCGAGTCATGTTTGAAAGTAGGAAACATGTTTTCGCTGGACCCGGGAATTGAACTCGGGGCCTCAGTCTTGGTGCGTGCGCATAGCACTAGACCACAACAAAGAACCAGTGAAATAATTACCAAATTGAACCAGATCGGTTAACAAAGAATTTGATTGCGTGATTACGAGCGTACAGTAAGTACATGTACCGTCGGAATTAGTGGCGGTTCATTCGGATCGACCTAGTTCTGTAGTAAGACACGACACGCGGGCGATATGAACTTTTAAAAGGCCTTTTGGGTGCTTCGAACAACGATGACGGTAATAAGTGATTTTTTTTAAGAAAACGCGATTTTTTTTAAGAAAACTAAACTATGTTGTAGATGTATTTCGTCAATGTTCTTTATTTTTTCAAAAACATTACTTTTGTAATTTATCGGATTGTTAATTCTTAGATTAGCGCGTTCTAAAAAAAATTATTCTTCAGCTTTATTATCTATATAATAAGAATGAATTGCTGTTCGTTAGTCTGCTTAAACCTCGAGAACGGCCGAACCGATTTGGCTAATTTTGGTCTTGAAATATTCATGAAAGTCCAGGGAAGGTTTAAAAGTGACGGAATAAATGCGGGTGCAACCGCAGGGCACAGCTAGTATTAGTATAGATGTGTGATGAGTGCGCACCAACACGAATATTCGCCAAATTTAAAACGGTCGCCGAAATCGCCGTGGGAATCATCAGTATGGAGATAAGTTACTGGAAAATAATAATTGGAGTCAGTTAAAATTGGCCTCGACTACCCATTATCATTTGATCTAAAAATATAATGTCAAAGTTAAACATTGTAACCTTCTTTTGTTTCAACAATTAGATAAGAAATATGCAAAATTATCAGATGCTAATTTTAGGCCAGTCATCTCATATCTTCGGTAGTATAGTGGTAAGTATCCCCGCCTGTCACGCGGGAGACCGGGGTTCGATTCCCCGCCGGAGAGATATCTTTTTGTTTTCCAAAACAATATTTTTCTTGCTTTACAACAAAGGAATTATTAAATTAATATTCATGGCCTTAAAAGTGCAAAGGAAACAGCAATTACAACTCATATTGGTTTTAAATAACCATTTTGTGTCAAGGTGTGATTTAAGTTTACATAATATCTGTACATAATCACTATTTACCATAATTTTGTTGGTTCGTTTAATTATAGGTTTAGATCCGGGAAGAAAATACTATTTAATATTATAATAATGTATCATACATACCATACCTACTATACAATATTATAAAACAAAGTCCCCGAAAGCTGTCTGTATATAATTGATTTTCACAAAAACTACTTATTGGATTTTAATGCGGTTTAACCAACATACAAAGTGATTCAAGAGGAACATTAGTGACTACTTTTCATACCAAATTTCCCACAGGAACGGGTTTAACGCGGATAAAACCGGAGGGCACTGCTAGTACCTTATTAAAATGAAAATTTATTCCTATTAGTCACGCCATCACGTCTTAACCACTGAACTGATTTTCATAAAATTTGGTAAAGAGATAGAATAAACCTTTATAAAGGACGTAGGCTTACTTTCATCCCAAAATTCCCCCAGTAACGGGTACGCTGCGGGTAAAACTATGGGGCGTGGCTAGTAGCATATGAAAAGTTGAAAGGTATAGAAAAAGGAGACCCCGTTGATGTCTTTTGTATGGGATGAAAAGTGAAGCACGCTTTGAATTTTAACAACATACAATAATAATAATTAATGTGTATATATATTTATTAATAGCAGCGCCCCGCGGTTTTGTCCATTCCTGTGGGAATTTCGGGATGAAAAATAGCCTATGTTACTCGTGGATAATGTAGCTTTCGAATGGTGAAAGAATTTTAAAAACCGGTCCAGTAGTTTTTGAGCCTATTCATTACAACCAAACAAACAAAGTGTTCCTCTTTATAATATTAGTGTAGATGAAGTGTTATAATAATTTGTGAATGGTAAATATCCGTTTGTTTGTATATAACATACAGATACTTAATCAAAGGGTAAACCGATTTTCCTTTTTTAAATCGATTATTTGAAATAGGTTTCATGTACAGGGTGGCATTTTTCCGTCAGTATGGGCAAGTCAAAGAAATAGGAAGTTTATTTCTTGGGAACCATGCTATCTATTTAAGTGACAATGCAACTTCATTTATAACTTTTCATAATACGCTTCCTACGCCCGGGAATCGAGCCGGGTATATGCAAAAACGTTATTTTAATTCGATAGGTAACGTTAGATAGCCCAGCACGTATAAAGTTATTTAATTATACTTTTAACGTATTCGTATATTAAATTAAACAATGCCGCTAACAATGGGTAATAAAATTTAGAGGATAAATATTCCGAATTTCCTTTTAAAATTATATAGTTTTACTAGCTACTGGTTGAATGTCGAATTTATTAAATAGAGTTATCCCTCGGTTCCACCTGACCAATAGATGGCGCTAGGATGCGAAAAGTCAATCCTAGAATCAATATTATATTAGTGAAAGAAACCTACCTACTAAATTGGATGTTTGAAACATTTTATTCTAACACTAGTAGACCCCCGCGATCTCACCTGCATTGTAATTAATTGTACATTTATCGAAGTCATACATCATTGACATTTTAACATCAATCAGTAATATCTGAAACTAGCTGTGCCCTGCGGTTTCACCCGCAGCGCCCCCGTTCCCGTGGGAATTTTGAGATTTTTATTCACTATAAACCTTACGGAGCCCGAGACCTTTCCAACGAATGCAAAACCGTGGAAATCGGTCCAGCCATTCACGCGTGATGCCTTGACCAAGGAAAACGGGCTTCATTTTTATATATACATATATAGATTACAGGAAGTTTCCTAAGTTTAGGCGAACACTACTCATTTTGAATTGAAACCTCGTTTACGGATACACTTCGCTTTTATTTTACACTAGCAGCGCCCCGCGGTTTTACCCGCGCTGTGCCCGTTCCCATGGGAATTTCGGGATAAAAAAAATAGCCTATAACCTTCCCGTTGAATGTAGTTATCCATTACAAAAAGAATTATTCAAATCGGTTCAGTAGTTTCTGAGATTAGCGCGTTTAAACAAACAAACAAACAAACAAACAAACAAACAAACAAAACAAACTCTTCAGCTTTATAATATTAGTATAGATTTTTATCTGACGTTTCGGCCTCTTTACTGGAACCGTGCAGAAGTCTCTTGCGAGGATTTTCAACGATTTATATACAAAATCAGGCAAATCAGCTGATCTGTTTCAAGTTTTAGAAAAAAGAATAGCATATTTTTATGATGATCTCCTACATACAAACATACAATTTCCTTATTTTATGATATTAATAATTAAAGAAATATTCAAATAAAATAAACCAACATAGGTAATTATAAAAATATTGTAATTTTTATGTATTTTCGATATAAATAAAATAAATATGAGAAAAAATTTTATGATTCCAACTCAGATTTTTATTTTACTGATAAAACTCGTTTTACGAACACGTGTGAATCTAGAATTAAAATACATCTGTATATTAATTTAAAATCTATATTTTTTACTTTTCCAAATAAGTTGTAAATAAGGAGATGATCATAATGTTACTTTTTAACAAAAGACAATCATATGTTAAGAACATACACAAAACATTAAATGGTCATTTTATTTTAAATTTTTATAATCCTGTTTGGTTTTTAATAATAGAATACTTGTTATTATTTATCTTTATTTCATCCTGATATTGGTTTCAGGTTTATTTCATTATCTAAAGCCTGCACAAAATTCCTGAAATTGTGACTTTTAAAAAACTTATTCTAAAGACCTCTTTACTATAAATATATATATATTGTATAGTCTATGTTCCAATCATAGACAACAGTAAAAAGCCTGTAATTTCCCACTGCTGGACAAAGGCCTCTTACCTCACTGAACATATCAGAACAGTGAGGAGGAAATCATAAATAATAAAAGTATTTTTACATTCTAAAGAGGTCACTCCCATATAGGTCAATCACAACCCCTTTTACTTTAAAATACTGGCCAGTAACAAACAATTTTACCCAAACAATCCAGGTCTTTTTCAAAAAAAGAACTCACCATGCCCCACTCTTAAAAGCGAAGGTTCATTCCGTCAGTGAGCGCGCTATCCGTTCGTTCGCCAGTCTCTCTCCGACCGCGTCCGGCGAAGCACGCGCGGTAGTAGTTTTCCACAAAAAAAACCGGAAAAAATTGTGCCGCGAGTGTCTTTAAATATATAGTCTATAAAAATATATATAATGGATTATGTGCATGGCTATTGAGTGTTTGTACGTTTATTTCTACGACAGTGCACCGGGCCCTCCTCACTTCTGAAAACGTAACGAAACGGTGAGTTTGTTGCGTAATTATGAAACTGAAAGTTTGCGAAAGGATGTGACGTGATTATTTGTTCAGTACATATTTTGGAGGAAACAAGGATATAGTCTGTAGAGAATGAATATTATAGCATCTGTGGGTGCTACGGTGCAAGCGAAGGCGACAAGCGATTTAAAAAGAGAACATAAAAAATGGCGCAGCTTACGCTAAATTAGTGTTTCTTCAAAAAGTTTGTATATCACCGTGGTTCTCTTTAAATCTCTTTTTACAATTTAACTAAGTGATAATTTGTTCATTCAGATATAAATAGTACTAATACTTGTATGTTGTCTGACATTGAAATTGTCGATTAAACGTCATTTATACCTTTCACAGTAAAATAGCAGACTTAGATAAAGTTAATCACTTAGGTTAGGTCTTATCCCGAAATTCCTACGGGAAAAGATATAAAAGATAAATACTTACATTAGAAAAATAAAAAAAAATAGTAGAAAAATAAGGAAGGCTGACCCCACCACCATGTGGGACACATAGCCAGGAAGAGAGAGAGAGAGAGACTCACATTTAGCAAAACGTCACGAATATGAATAAATATACGATCCGAAGTACAGTCAACCCATGAAAACGTTAAACATACTTAGAACCTTATCATATTGACATTTCTATAATACCTACTAACATAGTAGTATTCGCCAGTAACGTCCCACAGCAGGGTAAAGGTCTCTCATCTCACTGAAGATATCAGTACTAACACGTTAAAACGTACAAACGTAGCGGTGTCGCTTAATTAATATTAAAGTTGTAAGTTCACGAAAAAAGTCGTGTTAAAAAAGATTTTTCAAAAAATCTAAAAAAGTTTTATAAAAATCTGTTGAATTACGAACCTCCTTTTTGCAAGTCGATTAAAACTTTAAATATACATTTTCTTGCACATTTCATATACATCACTATACTACCTGCTACAAACTAATTATATTTATAATTGTATACATATGATGTTAATTATATACCGTTTCGTATAAATAATGGTTGTTGTACATGTTTGTTGCAATATTTATCCGGTTCTCTGGTATTAATTTCTTATTGGAAGGTCAAATGATCGGCAGTTTTAGTTGACTGTTTTTTTGTTCGAGTACGTCAATTGATTTTCTTAGATTTGAGGTTTAGCTTGGACTTAGTTATTGTTTAAGCGACAACACTTTTTTGGGTGGATTTAATTATGTTGTATTAAGTAATGAATATTATATAGATATCTAAAAAATATGGGACAAAAATTAGTTATTAACCTACTTGAAATGAACGAATGAATGAATGAATGAATGTATATTACTTGTAAAACTTACCCCCGAGCCTTTTTCTTTTGTTCGAAATATAAAACCGTAGATTTTTTTTTTCTCAAAATAAGTTATTCTCTCGAAGAAAAATATACAATAGACGGACAGAGAAACATGCGTACGCCTGGCGTGCGCATGTTTCTCTGTCTGTTGAAGTCTTTGTTTTTGTTTGTATTTCCGAAGTATATATTATATTATATATATATATATATATATTTTATATTTGGAGTATTGAGTAAATAAAAAGTATCAACCTGTAATGTCTTACTGCTAAGCAAAGGCCTCTCATCGGTACAGTGAGGAGGATTAGGCTTGCCACGCTAGATGCGGGTTGGTGATCTCAAACCCGATTAAATAAATGAATTATTATTAATCAAAAAGTATATAAAAAATAAAACTTTGAAAAGTAATCGTCAATATAAAATTCTTAGAAAAAGTTATACTTATGCAAATGTCAAGTGTTTAATTCTGGAAATAGTTTGCGGTTTGTAAATTATATATTCTGACATATTGTATGCCTCTATTCGTCAATATCAGTAAAATAGGTAAGTATATAAACAGAATAATCCCTCTAAAAAGTATAGTATAAGAAAAGAATACAGCGTTAGTATAATTTTGTATAAAACACATAATTGCTGTCAGAAAATTAGCCAAAAAATTTTTATTCATAATTTGTTTAACTAATTTTATAATTCTTTTGTATATATTTTTTACTCTACTTATTAAGTAGGAAGTTCACATTTTTGGTGTTAATTGACATTATTAGAGGTTGCGTTATTTGGTTCAATTAAGACGTTACGACTATTACGCAATGGCGGTCGGTTAGGAGTATAATTAATTTGACATTAACAGTTTGACGTTTTAGTTAAGATTTTTTGTTTAGTTTGTTTTGGTTTTTTGTGTTCGTTTTTTAAATATATATACTGTAAAAAGTTGAATTCACGTTCTATTGAACTAGTAAACGTCATACATGTCATAACACAAACTTTTTCTTAGTATAGATTGAAAAAAATGTTTAATTCGAAATATTGTCAGCTTTCAGAAAAGCTCAATGTGAACGAAGTCTGAGATAGTAATTGTCACAATCCTACTAATATTATAAATGCGAAAGTTTGTGAGGATAGATGTATGGATTTATGGATGTATGGATATATATGTTTGTTACTCTTCCACGCAAAAATTACTGAACGGATTTGGATGAAACTTTACAGTAATATAGGCTATACATCAGAATGACATATAGGGTACATTTTACCCCGAAATTTCTGCGGGACCTGGTACAACGCGGGTAAAACCGTGTAACGCGGTAAGTTACTTATATGTTTACTATTAAAGTAGAATATTATAAATAATAGGAAGTAAATTGAATGGCTCAACGCAATGTAAGAATTGAATCAAAAGTTATGTTACTTCGTTAGATTTCAAGAATGACTATAAAGGTGACATAATGTAACAAGAGAGCTTTGTAAAGAAATTCAGAATAGATCTCTTTTTAGACTTTTTTCCCTTCATCTCTGTCAATCCACAGAGTGAGTATATGTAAAGCTAAATCACTCTGTGCTGAATGACCTCGTGCATTTTGGACTTATTTCGTTGAAGACAGCACAAAAAGTTTTTTATTTATGGAATAAAAACTAGTGACATTTCACCTCCTTGATTTAATAACAATTGCTGAATACTTATGCAACCTCTTTTGTGAATAGTTTAAAAATCGAACTTTACATCTCGTATTATTCGAAAAGGTTTGAAACAAAAGACTAGAAATAATTCTACTTATTCCATGACAAGTTATTTAGTATCGAACATTGAATTAAAATTTCGTCTTAAAAACTGTCGTTTCTAATATTATCTTGAATTTATATTGATTTTATAATCTGGTCACTAGAAATACTGGTTTTGTAACCTTTGAACTATTAAGGCGAGTGTAGATCAGTGATATTTCGAGACGTTGGAGATATCGAGACAACGTGACTCTTTGGTAAATATAGACAAGAGAGTCTCTGGTATGTGTGCAGATGTGATAATCGGTTTAATGAGTATTAAATGGTTATTAAATTTTAATCTTTATATTAAGTATTATTAGAACAAAGTGTGAATTTTACGGTTGCAGTGTTTAATTATTTATTGAAGTATGTTATTTATTACGTATAACATAATTAATTATTATTTCGTAGGATTTAAAAACAGAATGTCATGGTTAAATGCCATGGTTACGATCTTAGTATGTGTATCAATCGTATGTTTGAAACGCCGAACAGCATTAACTTATTTATGCATTTATTTTACAAAAGTAAAGTAAAGTTAGCCTGTAATGTCCCACTGTTGGGCAAATGCCTCTCATCCCAGTGAGGAAGATTAGTAATAATCACCGCAAAATAAATAAAAACATATTTTGTAAAAATGACGATATTTGCCATTTTTTAACTCGCCAGTTTGTCCACTCGTCACCGCCGTGCCCGCAGCCTAAGGTCACCCGAGTATATTTTCTTTCATCTAAGACCAACCAGTTCGCATGATAAGTATAATATTTGTATAAGAAGCTGGCTGTTAAGCGGATTTTACATTATTTGGTCATATATTATTACGTCATTTTTAACAGGGCATGAAACTTAAAGGATGGACGTGTTTTTGATTGGGCTCTTGCTTCGATTAAGTTGGACGAGTTGGCAAGCTGCGAGTTGGCGAGTTGGCTAGTTAAACAGTAACATACTCTAGAGAGTTCCATAGTTGTTTCATTTAAGACTCTATTTAGAGAGTCCTACTGTTGTTTTTAGTTTGAGCATGCTAATCTTTAGAACTACTAATCCGATTATGAGTAAATTTTTGTATATGATAGTCAGATTCAAGAGAAAGGTTAAAAGTAACTTTTAATTCCTAAATTCCTACAGGAAAGCTATAACAAGGGTAAAATCGAGGCGGTGCTTACTTTAATCATGTCAAAAATGTCACAAAACTTTTCAGATTTTTTGATATTTACAAGAATTGTACTTTCATATAATGCAACCAAATCCAGTAGTATTATCTCACTACATATTATAAAACAAAGTCCCCGGCCGCGTCTGTCTGTTCGCGATAAACTCAAACTACACGGATTTCGACGCGGTTTTTTAAAATAGATAAAGTGATTCAAGAGAAAGGTTTATATATATATAAAAAATCCCGAAATTCCCACGGTAACGGGCACAACGCGGGTAAGACCGCGGGGCGCTGCTAGTATTCTATACATTACTTCACAATATCTGTACAAAAGAAATACATCTGATACAAATGTTATGTACCACGTAAACACACACATGTAAGTACGTATGTGTGTGTGTTACGTGTCAGATTCGTGTCGGAACGTAACATAAGCACACACACGCAGACACGATGTCACGTACGGTTTTAGTATATACCGACAAGTTCCGTATTGTCATATTTTGTAATCGGATTGGCAACTAGCGACGTTCTGCGGTATTGCTCGTGTTTGAATAGATGTTTTAAGTGAAGGTTTTTAATTCTTTTTAGCGCTTCTAATACTGGAAGGAGGGTAGGGAAGCCTCTGCCCTGCATTTATGTCTAATCTTCTTCTTCATCGAGTGGATGGTCAGCCTGACGAATCCTGGTGTCAGAGTTATTGAGCCGCCAAAGGCCTCTGATATGGCTCATGTAATCCTATCCTACTTAATATTATAAATGCGAAAGTTTGTGAGGATGGATGTATGTATGTATGTATGTATGTATGTATGTTTGTTGCTCTTTCACGCAAAAACTACTGAACGGATTTGGATGAAACTTTTCAGTAATATAGGTACATCAGAATAACACATGGGATACATTTTATCCCGAAATTCCCGCGGGAACGGGTACAACGTGGGTGAAATCACGGGACGAGGCTAGCTAATACTAATAATACTGTAGCGGTCTTGGAGTAGCTTGAAATAAGCGATGTTAGCTCATCTCAGGCTGCATGCTGCAAACGACCTAATGTAATTGCGCCTTTAAAAACAAATGACTGTTTCACCTTATGACCTCCCAACCTGATTCTAATAATGGATAACCAACGAAATAAAATTTAATTAAATTATTCACATTTTTATATAATTTAATATAAACGTTTCTGTGAGAATGGAATATTTAAATAAATATATATAAATTAGAATTTTGAGTAGGTACCTATTTTAATTTAATTATAAATACTACAAATGAGATATTTTACACTAAATCACTGTTACCAAGAGAAAGAAATATTTAAATTGAATTAAAAAAACATGATATTTTGTAAATCAAAATTCCTACCAATATAGCACAATCACAATCGGTCCATGCATCGTTTCAAATGAAAAAAGAAAGGTTTGGAAATGAAAATATTTTCACACGAACCTAGAATTGAACCCGAGACTTTACTTTTGGCACTCCATGCCCATAGACATAGAATTCTCTGCGCTCAGCCCGGCCAGCATATCACTGAAGATACAGGTTTTCTCTTCGTTTAGAAATATTTCTCTACATCTACATTTAACGTCAAAAACTCTCGTTTTAACTCTCAAGTGAAGACAAGACGGATTTAAAATGTGTCAAACATGTCACTGTCATACAATATCCAGCCAATCATAAGAGAATAAGTGGAATGAACAGTCGAAGTGAATGAATGAATCCGGTGTTGCAACGTCGAATTATTAGGCAATAAATTAGTGGTAACATTAGTTTCTCTACCAAATCTCTCGGGTAGAGTACAGATATATGTTTTCGTTTTTATACTAACCGGGCAGAAGTTATATGCTCATACCAATAGACTGTCTACCTACAGACTACTGACCACTATAGTCTATTGACTAATAGGTCAAAAATTAATTACATTCACTAATATTTGCCAAATGAGTCAGATGATTTTACACAATACTCGTTCGTCATTTGTTTCAATTGGAAAGTTTGCCATTCGGTCATTTTTTTATTTTATTTGAAGTCACTTTCAACCTTGCGTCATGGTGTGACGTATCTGTGATAACTTATATTGAAAATTACTTCACATATTATGATTAAATCTTTTTGGGAAGAGTTTGGAAAGAGTTGGATGACTAAAGTTGTTGAGAAGGATATTGCGACTTAATGCGTTAGTTTTAAGTGATAATTTTCTCTGACAACGCATCGTTCGTTCAATGGTATAGCAGAAGAAAACTTTTTTCTTGTAATCCATAGAATGTGCATGAGGCATATAATTTAGCTGAAGGTACAAGAAGGTAACAATTAGGTATATCAAATACTTTGTTGTAAAAATAACATAATATTTAAAGATAAAAGCTTTTTCTAATAATGTTTATGAATTAGGGCATACTTTTTTGACTTATAGGACTTTGTGACATTTGACGGATCTTCCGTCGCCGATCTTCCGCCAATACATATTATTGCATACCCGACTGAAGATCAGTCTAGTGTGGCAAAGGCTTTAATCGCCTCAACAGCCTAGTGGCATATGCACTCGATTGGCTGAAGACGGAAAGCATGTATGTGGAATTACACTAAAACTAGCTGGGGTTGAGATCACCAACTTGCTTTAGAGTCATATACACACATGTACAAAATGAGTAATATTATTTGATATTCACGGAAACCATTTAAATGTGTCAATATGAATAGGGCAAATCATTCTTAGAAGAAATTATAATATTATTTGAGTAGGCAAACTCATGCTTATTTTATCTACCTATACTT
Organism: Cyclophora punctaria; assembly: GCA_951394245.1. Lineage (NCBI taxonomy): Eukaryota > Metazoa > Arthropoda > Insecta > Lepidoptera > Geometridae > Cyclophora > Cyclophora punctaria. The sequence continues at coordinate 3,396,545 of OX596192.1, read as the reverse complement.
CTATACTATTACTAGCTGTGCCCTGCGTTTTCACCCGTTTAAACCTTCCCTGGACTTTCATGACTATTTCAAGACCAAAATTACCCAAATCGGTTCAGCCGTTCTCGAGTTTTAAGCAGATTAACGAACAGCAATTCATTTTTATTTATATAGATTTAGTAGAAAGAATTATAATTAACGTACAATCTAAAACACGGTAGCACTCAAATAAAAAATCCACTAATGGTCACGTATTATATTAGTGTCTGACCTGCACGTTGATTAACAATCGCAATGAGTTAACATCGCTTAGTCAAAAAAAGCTACATAATATTATATCTCACCTATAATATATTTTCTACCAAGTAAATAAAACGCAACACTATACGTAATACATACAAAAACTAACAATCTTCACAACTCTATTACAACGCAATAAGATCCGTTTTCCTTCAAATCTAGTTATTGGTGCAAATGTGTGAAAAATGACAGGTTTTAGAAAAACTTGTTGGTACGAATACATTGTTGTAAAGTCTCTAGACAGAGTTCAAACTGACGCTCGTACTCAGAGACGTCATATGTTTCCTTAGTAGAGATTTAATGAGTGATTGAGCTCCGCACCGCTCCGCTCTGCAATATGTTCTGTTGACAGAACTACTGGGACTTTTTTTACCATTAGTTTTGTCCACAAAACAATTGGGAATATCAACAGAACTACTCAACAGAACAGGTGGGAGTAAACGCTATTGCAGAGCGGAGCGGTGCGGAGCTCAACTGACCAATCACAACGCGTTACGAAAAGATTTTAACAATGTCAATGCGATGTTTGACAGTCACAATGCACTGTGATTTGTGAATCAGACTCCGTACAGCTCCGCTACAATAGAAACGCACCCTAATCTTTGGACTCTTATGAAGGTAGCTTGAAACTCGGAGAAGGTCGCGGACTTTTAAAATCGGCGAAGCGAATGCCAGTCCAAATGTACATACTAATGCCGTCTATAGGTACTCTACAGGTACCTTACTTAACTTAAGGGTGATTTTTCATTGAAGCGAAGGTGTGTCGAATTGACCAATCACGACGCATTACGAAGAGATTCTGACAGTTTCATTGCGTTGTGATTAGTTAATTGGACTGCCTACCGCTCCTCTCCGCTTCATTGGACACGCACCCTAACTGACCTATCCAACATTTGAATCACTTTTAAAACTGTCTACGTAACAAGTTAACCTAGTTATGCCTCTGTACGGGTATCGGGGCCAACCCTAATCTTGCACAAAGTGCGCGGGCGCAGTGAAGCGAGCAGTTGCGCGAGCCCTGTTGCCAATGCTTGGGAAATATGGCATGGCAACCCTGAAAGTGAACTAGAGTTTTATTGTTTTTTTTCAGCGATTTTCAAAGACTAAACTAAAAAAAATGGATCTTAAGTTGTCGACCTTTTCATATCATGACTGTACACTATCGGTAATATACTTATCATAACTTTTTCAAAGACTTTCATAGACTAAACAACAATAGAACCTAAAGCGACAAAACTTTTCTTAGCATGATTGTACACTATCGATAAAAGTAGTATAACATGGTAGTAACATATATATAATAAGCACGTTAAATTGTCGTTCCCGGTTGTTTCAATCGTCAGACCATGTCGAAGCCCTTGGTGGTCTAAAAACTGCCGACATCAGGGTTAATTTTGATTACTTTTGATGGTTAATGAAAGCACACATTTTGTTCACAATCAAATAAACAAATCACCATTAAATTAGGTTACAAAAATAAACATATAACTATCAACAAATAATGTTGTCAAAACATTTATTTATGTTTATTTTATACAATAGAATATTGTATTAATATTCTAATAAACACAAACATGTAGTTCCGACACCTAGACTAAAAGGTGAAAGCATTTGCTGTTATCTGTTGTATCATCAGATAAATACTCTTTGAGATCACCGACCAGCAGTGCCTATTGCGGGCTAGTGTGACATACCATATTATACCATACCATACGATTTCATACATAAAAACAAGGAGTACAATGTCACGCGACCTGCAACCGGCCCGCATCTAGCCCGCAAGTGGTTCACACCCGGACCTCAATCGGTCCGCACCCGGCCCGCACTCGGCCCGCACCCGGCCCGCAACCGGATCGCACCCCCACTATGTGTGTCTTGCACTTGATCAAGCGTAGTGATTATGGCTGAGAGCCATCTCAAACATCTCAGACTTTTTAGTATGTCATAGACTTTCTTGTTTATAGTCCAGACACATTTTGTTAATTGTCACAGACTTTTTTGTCTATAGTCCGGTCAGATTTGACACCGCCATAGACTATTTTTTTATATTTTTTATTAAAGTATTTGTTCAAAACTTTTGCTAGACTACTCAGTTTTGTTTACTACGGACAAGTCTGTTAAGACATTTCATTCATTCATTTCATGAGAGAATGAATGACTATAATGCTATCATTCTATTACTGCGTTATGTAAAAACGTTTATAAATCGACAAAAAATCAATTAAGTGATGTAATGTTTCATACATTGTATATCAAAAACCGCTCGTTAAATTCTACCAAGGAATCATTCTACGTCTCCAAGTGCGCATACTATACAACACATGTAACTATAACTACACTCATAAACAAACGCATCTGTCTGTCCAAAGTTCAAAAGATCAAAATTACACCAATCGATAGAAGTGCAACTTACATAAGCTTACCTTTAATACACATTTTGCAAGCTACTTATAAGCTTTATGTTGTAATGCTTTCCTTAAGATAAACTTTTGTAATATGTTATGTGGAAATTAACCTATGCAAGTTAAGCTTTAGTATTCTAACTATAGGTGGTTGTTTCACCTATGGTAAACAAAATAATCTTCTTTAATATATGCTTTGCCTTTATATTCAGGCATTCTTCGCACGTGCGTTCGAACGCTATTTTCAGCACTTTTTACGTTCATGTAATTATAACGTTTCGTGTTCTATTCCTAACGCCTAGTGTTCCAAATAAGTATAATTAATAATTATACATGTGCCTTTGTTATTTTTAAGGCTTTTCAAACGCGTGTCAAAATAGTGTCAATATAATTAGAATGCATATTAGTTAAACATGTTTAAAGTTGAAGAACAAAATTGCATTTCTTTGCGTACACATGAATGTATGTTTGAGGTGTATGTACATTGTACATTATGTTTGTTTTCCATAGACTAACGGTTAAGTTCATTCAACTTGCATGTTTTGGTACAATACTCTTTGGTATGCAAGAGCATTGTCCTTTTTAGAAGTTGGCTCAAGTACTGTCGAGGCAGAAAATAGTATGTCAAGAGGTGTTTCAAAATTATGAGAACAGTTAAGATTCGTAACAAAGCGAGGTGTCATATGAAGCACTTTAGATGTAGAGCCAATACTTGATGTTTTTTGTGTTGACACTATTAATGTATTGTAGTTTTTTTTGTAGATTAACTGTAAGATTTAGATTAGCTGTACTTACAGTTTTGTACTTATAGATAAATATTTATCGAGTAATATTTATTTATTATATAAGTTTTCATTTTAATATGAAAATATTTAATTATTTAATATTCGGGTCATTATCGTAATGATAATAAAAGTGTATTTTGCGAGGGAGGAATTCTTAGGCTACTTTAACACCTTTGCGAAAAGTCTAAAACTCTCACAATTGAACCAAAAAAATGCATAAACAATTATAAATCTCTGGTTTTTATAAACTGGAAAGTTTATCAAAGCTCTCTGGGTTTCCCGCTGATAAAACCCGTTGAGGTGAACATCCTTATTTTGGAGTGAAATAAAAAACTGATGCACTCGGTTTAGCATAATTTAATTTTAAGGGATAACGGTGAAAAGTATTGTCAGGATTTGTTGATTATCTGCTTGAAATTCTTAATTTTTGTTCCTCATTCCTGAGGGCTTTTTACCTTTATCAGAGCGCTGCAAGCCAAAAAATTTAAAGAAATAAATAAATATACCCGGACCAATTCACTCACGGTTAATTAGACCCAAACTAAACTCTAAGCTTGTAATATGGAATCTAACTAACTGATACTTCTACATATACATACACAAATACTTTATAAGAATATATATTCAACACCCAGACGTTCGTCGCCAACAACTATGTCTTCACATATTGTTGACTCCGGGCGGGAATCGAACCCGCAACCCCGACACAGTAAGCGCTGCCACTGTGCCAACGGGCTTGTCAAATATAAAGTTAATCCGATAATGTAACATTTTGAAAATTCTTTATCTCTTACGGTCGTATTAAAAACATTTAAGCTATCAAATGGTTTGTCACTTTCTGACATAGGTACGCCATTTTCCGAAGAGCAAAAGAGACAAAACACAGTGTAACAGTGTTTTAGTTACACCGTTTATTAATAAGGGATTAGAGATTTTTCAAAATTCAGTATCAGCTCAAAACAGTCCCTTTGAACACAAAATGTAAATAATTTAGATATGAGAAGCTACAATGCCACAGACAAATATACAACACTACAACACACACACACACAAACACAACACAGTCAACAACAACATGTCAAACGTCAAAAATGTAAAGCAATTTTCTAACATCAATAATTATAAAAGTCACATGTGACATTTTTAGAAATACCCTCACAAAATAGTTCAAAAAGCACTTCTTGTTCCGCAAACACGTGACACAAGTAAACAAATACCAAAACCACATCAACTAATCTAATCTGTACTCATAATTTATCAAAAAAGGTAATTCCCATTAATTTATTCTTTACCTATTTTATAACCCCATTTAAATTAACTAAGTAATTAAAATTCGATCTCGGAAAAGAGACGAAAAATAAATCTATTAATCAATAAAAATTGAATTAAATTAGGAAAATAAACTATGAATATTAATTATCATTATGCCGGGACAGCAACGTGACATTTTGACCACTCGGAACATAAACAAACTAAAATACGTAAAGACTAATACACGTAAATGAAATTACACACGTGACCTACTCACTGTCACTTGTCTATGAATGTTTTATTAAGATCGTGATGAAACAACGATAGCTATTCCCAACTTATACCAAATCCAATATGGCGTCAAAATCAATACGACAAGTGAAATTATTTTTATGATGATTATAACAAATATCTTTTCAACACAATTTGCAAAGTTCAAATATGTTAAGAAAAATTAGCACCTAAATGTTGGCCAATTCTTTCGTTGTATGCTACTTAATGCTAGATAAGTTTAGTTACATCGTCTTGAAATGACATCTGTCAAAATTGACATCTTATAGTAATGTCACTACAAACTGGTTTCTTAGTTTCAATTCAAAATGTCACTACAGTTATTTTATATTAATACTCGTTACCCAAAACCAGAAAAATATAAAAGTATAAAACACAGGAAATGTCTCAATAAACTTTAATATCTTATTGTACCGAAAATCCCAAGGCTTTGCCACACTCAAAACCCGCGTGCAGAGTTCACGCAACTTTCATTCGAATTACTATTATTGCCGAGGTCAATAAGAACGAGTTTCGTTTGAACTATCCAGTCTAGTCGTGATATAAAATTAGTTAGAGTTTATAATACGCAAGAGTTACACAATAACTGAAATTAAGTAAGTGCAAAAGTGGTTTAAAATGGCTTCTTATCTGAGTCTAGAAATTGATACAAATGGGACCAGCAGAAAAATATATTTTCCAAGGATACTATAGTGGCAGAGATAAGCTAATATTTAAATTTAAAATGTTACAGCTTTCACAAGAACTACTAAAGCTGTTCGTACAATATTGTATTTTATATTGCAGGAAATAGAACACTATTTAAAACGAACGTCATTAGTTTATTAAACATATAATCAGTCAGTCATAGCACAAAATAGGTGTTTTACATTTTCTTTCTGTATTAGTCTAAGTAGTCAATAATCATATTATCAATGAATAATCATAATATTGATTATGATAAGTTTATATCCAAGCCAAGTAGTAGTATTAGTAGTAATAGTATTAACCTGTAATTTCCCGCTGCTGTCTCACTGAAGATATCAGTACAAGGAGGAGGATTCATTCCATATAACTAACATTGTTAGGACGTCCGCTAACCATCAACTTCCATAACCTATAAGTATAGAAGGGTATCTAAATTAGAAAATGTCTGACAAGCTCGTCATAGGAACAAGAAAACTTGGATGAGTTCAGGTGAAGCGAAAGTGGTGTGTCGGGATACGAGTTAGCCACTGATTGAAGTACTGTCGGGGAAAAACACCATAAACAATAGTGAATCGTGAATAATAAACGTCATGGAAAAATAGTCTGTGACACTCGTTTAATCGACCAATCATATCGCATTGAAATTGTATACAACGCATTGACATTGTCAAAATCTTTTCGTAATGCGTTGTGTTTGGTCGATTGAGTTCCGCACAACTCCAGTTTGCTTCATTAGGAACGCTAAGACAGTTGTGCAAATAATTTTAATTAATAAATTTGTTTTTTAATGTAAATATTTGGTAATCAGAAGAAATAATGATATATGTACCTCTATCAAAATAACATCAAACGTTTGTTTGAATTTAATTTTATTGGAATGACAGCTGTCATTTACTTAATGGTCACTAAACACAAAGTGAAACATATTGGTAAAAGTCTGTAGGTCACTTAATAACACCTTATATATGACCTAAAGTCAGTCTTTAAATATTAAAGTATTTATCGTATTAATACGAGTACTCTTATTTTCACATCCATTATACTTCTTTTTCTATTGCGAACATAATGCCTTAACTAGAGTGTCAACTTACACAACTATTTATTCACCTGACTGTACCTATAAGTCTACATTGCTTGTCTCTAAACTTGTTCAGCCAATAAAGGAAACATAATGTCACTATACATGCCGTTTATGGACAGACAAAACTGTCACTTTACATGTAGATACCTAAAACTAGGTATGAGACAATAATATACAGGAATATAAAAGTTAGTGTTGGATGCAAAATTGATTGTTACACTAAGTAATTATTTTTGCTTATAGCAGCTCTACATCAAAATGTAAAAAAAAACATAAAAAAAATTATTAAAATCATAACCAAACCGACAGTGACAATGACAGGTGTCATTATAATATAATTGTAATAAAATTACTGTCAAATAATTAAATATGTGTCAGCTGTTATTTTTTGCAAAGTAATATCGACAAGGAATTTTCTATTGCATATTTTTGTTAAAAAATCAGTCCATCAAGTTGATATAAAACAAAATTTATATAATCTTGTATTTATAATACACAAATAGTATATTTTACAATTTGTTCCACATATTATACCAAAGATGTGACTATCTCTATCATACATATCTATCGCCAACAAACTGGTAACAGTTTGGCGATTTTTGTAAATTGATAAAATGTATACTTATAGTCCGGTTCCAGGTCCTAACAAAAATCAATTTTACGGTACATTCGTGAAGAAAGCATGAAACTTGGCATGAATGTAGCTCTCATGTATGTGCTTCAATCTCGATATGGGAAGCACGTCAGCAAATTAATGCTTCCCCCCTTTCCCCCCCATTTTATCTCCCTCATTCTGGTTTTTCGAATTTTCTACAAAAACTATACGACTGAGGAGTTTACTCTTCAGAGACCAAATCATCGTCGATAAATTGCCTACAAAACGATACTACATTTATAGTGGTAAGATTAATATATTTTTTAACCGACTTCAAAAACCGAAGGAGGAGGTTATCAATTCGGTGGGTATATTTTTTTTGTTTGTTTTATGTATGTACACCGATTACTCTGGGGTTTCACATCCGATTTACGTGATTCTTTTTTTGTTCTATGCTGTACAAATTCCCATTGGTCCCGTTGAAAGTTTTATCCTAAAATTCCTTCGGGAACCTGACTTAAATTGAAGTAATGTAACGCAGGGTATAGAAAAAACCTTCATCGACGTGCTTCTATGGCGTGCGCTGCGAAAACTATAGATGATACATAAAAACAATGTTCTACACATTTAAAGTACTCATTATTTTGCATATTTAAACCCGCGACGGCATATGCCTATCTATTATAGTTTACGTACAATTACCACTTCTAGTTAAATTTTTTCAATTTTAAAACAACTTCAATAGTTAGCTTGTGATATTCGCGTGATGATATCAATATATATCAACATAAATACATCTACAATCAAGTTCAGGAAAGTGACTTTCAATACCTCTTTAAATTATTGAAATTGGACCGTCCGTTTAAATTAAACGACGAATTAAAAAAAGTACGAAATATGCAGCGGGCGGGTTAAACAAACCGCTGCACGCGCTGTTCGAATCAATTGGAAAAAATAAGTAATTCACTGTTAAAACATTACCAAGAGTTATTGAATTACGAAGCTAATTAACTAACAAACAAAGAAAGTATACACTAAAAAGTAAAAAATAAAATTAAAAATTTATGTTTTAACAGTGAATTACTTATTTTTTCCCATTGATTCGAACAGCGCGTGCAGCGGTTTGTTTAACCCGCCCGCTGCATATTTCGTACTTTTTTTAATTCGTCGTTAAATTTAAACGGACGGTCCAATTTTAATAATTTAAAAAGGTATTGAAAGTCACTTTCCTGAACTTGATTGTAGATGTATTTATGTTGATATATATTGATATCATCACGCGAATATCACAAGCTAACTATTGAAGTTGTTTTAAAATTGAAAAAATTTAACTAGAAGTGGTAATTGTACGTAAACTATAATAGATAGGCATATGCCGTCGCGGGTTTAAATATGCAAAATAATGAGTACTTTAAATGTGTAGAACATTGTTTTTATGTATCATCTATAGTTTTCGCAGCGCACGCCATAGAAGCACGTCGATGAAGGTTTTTTCTATACCCTGCGTTACATTACTTCAATTTAAGTCAGGTTCCCGAAGGAATTTTAGGATAAAACTTTCAACGGGACCAATGGGAATTTGTACAGCATAGAACAAAAAAAGAATCACGTAAATCGGATGTGAAACCCCAGAGTAATCGGTGTACATACATAAAACAAACAAAAAAAATATACCCACCGAATTGATAACCTCCTCCTTCGGTTTTTGAAGTCGGTTAAAAAATATATTAATCTTACCACTATAAATGTAGTATCGTTTTGTAGGCAATTTATCGACGATGATTTGGTCTCTGAAGAGTAAACTCCTCAGTCGTATAGTTTTTGTAGAAAATTCGAAAAACCAGAATGAGGGAGATAAAATGGGGGGGAAAGGGGGGAAGCATTAATTTGCTGACGTGCTTCCCATATCGAGATTGAAGCACATACATGAGAGCTACATTCATGCCAAGTTTCATGCTTTCTTCACGAATGTACCGTATTTTCGGATTTGGACCCGTACTATTATATGAATAAATAAATTTAAAAAAAAAATACAAAGACAATATTATATATAGCTGTGCCCCGCGGTTTCACCCGCAGCGCCCCCGTTCCCGTGGGAATTTTGAGATTTTTATTCCTTATTTTTCCTATATAAAAACCTTGTCCTGACAATAAGGAACACATTAAAAAAAGAATCATCCAATTTGGTGCAGTCGTTCTGAAGTTATGCGCTTAGCAACAGATTCAGCGATTCATTTTGATATTATAGATTTAAATCAATACGCACTAGATACCCACATTCCCCCTCTTTACATCTCTTACCTATGCACTAGATACACTGACCTGTAGTATACATACTCAGTGACTAGATATCATCATTTCCGTCTATGATCACCACAAACATTCCCCAAATCCATAGATATAGGAAACTGCATAATATCCGCGTAGTTTTGCAATAATTCGGGGGTCATAGTGTGGCATACATCGGAAGGAGAGCTTACGTCATAAGTTGACCAACTTTGTGGCCAGCGTACAACTTCGCCTCATTTTATTAAACTTATCAACTGTATTTCAATTGGAATAGAGTTTATATTTCTTTGATTGGATTGTTTTTAAGGTCTTGATTGATTTTAAGTGCCTGTTCTCGTGTTCTGTTTTGATCTTTATTTTAGTTGGCATAGAGTTTACTTTTCTTTGATTTGACTGATTTTAAGCCTTTGATTTTAAGTGTGCTTGTTTTCGTGTTTGGTTGAACTGTTTTGAGCTTTATTTTTATGTGTTTACGGTTGGTATTGCATAAGCTTTTGAATGTGATAGCAATTGAAATCTTTGTTCTAATTTTAATAAGTAGAAATACACACGATTTTTGGGCAATAAGATTGAGATATTTTGAAATAATTGCTTTAAAACATGTCAAAATCACTCATTAAATCTCTATTAAGGAAGCATTTGACGTTTCTGAGTGTAATGTCGTGAATAAAAATAAATACTAATAATATAAAGCTGAAGAGTTTGTTTGTTTCAACAATCTCGGAAAATACCAATTGGGTTTGAATAAAACTTTTTGTATTATGATAGCCTCATTCAAGGGAAAGATTATAAGCTCATTGATATCCCAAAATTCTTACACAAACGGGAACAATGCAGGCAAAACCGCAGGGCTCTCCTAGTATTTTTAATCCTACATTTTATTACCCATTCAGTATAATGACAGTTGATAAATGACTAAATTAATATTATCCGCATTTGTAAATTATCGTTTGAATATTAATGTCCGTAATTTTATAAACAAACACACTAATTAACATAAATGCAAAGTGAAGCAAATGTTTATTGAAAGTATTCACTCTTTGTCCTATAGCGAATGTTGACGAGCGAATAGCGAACTTTTAGAGCGACTTTTATATAAAAATAAATAAAAACAAAAATTTTCGTAGACACGTAATAGTAGTTTATGCAACTGTCATATAAGGAAGGGTATTAAAACACGAGTGTGAGTTTATGAAACGAGCGCAGCGAGTTTCATAATAGTAACGAGTGTTTTAATACCCGTGTTATATGCAGTTGCATACACTACTTTATCTTCACTAATGCAATTAATCAAATAACAAGAGTAAAAGCTGACAATAGTTTTTCACGCGTACGTGTATTGTCACAGTGAACTTGCCGCCATTAAAATCTAACCAATGAGAGCGCAGCTGCGCGTAGGGCCAATCAGGAGCGAGCGAGATCTTACCAAAGAGTTTTGTGTATGTAGTTTCGACGAAGTTTTCACGTATAACCCAACTGTTTTCAAAAGCCAGCCTAATATCAAAATTTGATACAACTTGTATGAGGATTTTGACATAAGGCTCGCCAGGTTAATTGGTCGCGTTTTATTGATGTTATAATGAGATTTTACGATATCGATATCGATGTTTTAGGATATTATACCATCATGTGAAATTGCTTAAATTGATTGTTTTGTTGTCTGCGCTATAACAGTAGTAATTATAAGTCAAGTATTGGAAACATAAGTAGAATGTTACAACATTAGTGTAGATAAAATAACATTATTCCTACTGTAGAGAAATAGATACTTGGTTATTGCATTCCATTCTTACCCCATTACTTATACATGAGCCAGATTCTTCTACAAAAGGTCTTGTCTTTGGTTGGAGAGAAAATCGGCCATATTCCATTTTTTTAGGAAGAAATAGATTATAGAAGACAATTCGAATTCGGAATTCAAATACGTATTTAAAAGAATTACGCATTACAATTAAAAGTACTCTCTTATCAATCTGATCTCTGACATATCGATATTTTTCAAGTTATCGATTACACAACGTCTCGGATGAACGATCGGCGCAGGCGCAACGGACAGATGTGCTAAAATGTCGCAACTCACCGTTTCAGACACTTGGAAATAATCACGATTGTGTAAGCGATAGAGTTCAAAATACGTTGTGGCGTAAATGAGAACTAATTGGTTGGATGAACGAATGATTTGAGAACAACAGAGCAAAGTCATTCATACATTCATTCATTTCGAGTAGGTAAGTGGCCAGTCCTGGAGTTTTAGACCGCCTAAAGGCCTCCGACATGGCTAACGATTGAAACAACGGGGACCGACTGCTTAACGTGCCCTCCAAAGCACGGTAGCGCTCAGATAGAAATGCCACTATCGGCCACCCATCCAAGTAGGGGCCGAGCTGCACGTTGCTTAACTGTAACGCCATCTATAAAGGTTCTTATTTTGACTTTTGGTGAAGTTGTTATAAGAACATAGCACTATCTATAGTTGATTTAGAGTGAAAACCAATATGGCCGATTCCAACCATAGACAGTTCATTCTCTAGAAGAATATGACCCAGAGACAATCACATTCGTCTATAGAGCAGTATAAAGTGAGAAAAAGAAGAAAAAATATATGACAACGACGGTTCTGAATTTAAAAATGTTTACTCGGCTGTTGTTGAAATAAGTCTCGGTAGAGTTGCCAATCGTGAAATACAGAGTTTAAAATAATTAAAATGCTATTTACGTTTCATCACCTGAAAATTATGACTTTTGTGAAACTGCTAAACGAAGGCAACTACTGTGAGATGTTAATTACTTTTACAGCTTGCTAATAGTAAGAAGTGACGAAACAAAATTATTCTTCCTATTTGAGTTACCTATATTCCTTTTAAAATCGATATTAGTTTAATCAACAGTCCCGGTTTATCCACGTTGTATCAATAGGGACAGGAGAGAGTCTTTCAGAGACTTATTTCTTTATTTTTAATCGATCTTGATAATGATTTGATCATAATTTTAATTATTTTACTAAATTCATCTCTCAAAATGTACACTTTTAATAATGATATATTCACATACACATTTTATATACCTACGTCACCACGTTACCTAAGTAAACAACCATATTAGATCCAACAAAGTACCACCTATTACCATAACAAGCATTACATACTCCATCTAGTACCAAATTACGTGCCAATATCACCGAAGCATATCAGATAACTATCCCTGTAACGGTTACTTAATACGTTCCAATAACTGATCACCTGTTATTTGTAACAGTTACGTTATAGTGATGGGTAACAGTCGGTAACAGGTAGCTATCACGTTTTGGTACATCAGGAATCGAGTTTTGAAAAACTTGGCCCGTTAGTAATTGTCATTCCGTGTTAACTTTATTATATGAATAACCTGTTAAATTATGTAAACTAAGTGTTATGTAAAGTGCGTTCCGTTGCTATGTAACGAGGTTTAACGGTATTATGAGTGATTGTGGTAATCACTAATTTCATGTGAATATCATTGTGGTTTTATTTGAAGTCGTAGATATTGAGCTAGCTTAGTGAGTTGGCGAGTTCGTTAGAACGCGACTGCCAAAAATTATTAGCTAGCTCCCTCAATTACTATCTCACTAGTTCGCTTTTTGTGGAACTCGCCAGTTTGCTACATATAAACTCGCATAAAGTAAAACAAACGCTTACATTCATAAATCTTTCCTTTCATGATTTAACAATCTTCACCGCTCACACAAGCAAATTCGCTATCGTTATCACTTACACCGGGGCACCTCTAGGATAATAAGGCACATTGATTTACTAACACTAAATCATTAGGACTCAAATACTAACTCTACTTCACAATAGGATCTCGTTAGCGTGCAAGTCCAAACATTTAACGGTCTCCACATTTACAGTGTATTTTGTAACATCTAACACAATCGTATCGTGTAGACATGCAATAAATAAAGCGAGGTTCAGGCTGCGTTTTAGAAGCGGAGCGGTGCGCGACTGAACTGACCAATCAGAAAGCATTAAGAGATTTTTGACAGTTTTAATGCGTTGTGATTGGTCGATTGAATTCCGCTCCTCTCCGCTTTTATGGAACGCCATCTTACCCTGAAAATAATGATGGGTATGGATACTAGAACCGGTTAAAAACGTAACGGTAATTACCTAAATTAGTTCTAGTAGGTTAGTGGCTAATACTGGTATCGGAGTTTTTAGACCGCCCAAAGACCTCCGATATGGTCTAATGAATGAAACAATAGGGAGCGAATTTAATGAGCTCTCCAAAGCACGGTCAGAAATACATTGCCATCCAATTTCAATTTGGTACTTAATTTACAGCAATATATTGTTATATTAGAATAAGACCTAGGATATATTTTATCCCAAAATTCCCGCGGGAACGGGTGCAATGTGTATAAAACCGCGGGGCGCGGCTAGTTTATAAATAAATATAGGTAAGTCGGTTTGACCTTTCACTAGTATCGTGATATTTTTGAGTGACTTGTCTTATTTCAATCTCGCGTTGTGTAATATTTAATGCATAATTTAGCCTATGATTGTAAGAAAGTGATTATTTAATAGTGTATTGTCGTGACTCTGTTCTTCATGTGAGGCTTTGGATGTATCTTACTTTTTAGGTTTATTTAAGTTAAGGCTTGAGTAAAGTGCGAGTTTCTTGTCTTGTAGATTAATAGATAGCTTCTATTTATATGTTTTGTGTAGGTCTTGTTTCTACGTTGTAAGTTTAAGAGTAATAAGTAGTTAATCGTGAAACTGACTTGCTTTTAAATATAGTCTGCCCTCAAACTAGCGTAATATTTTATTATCTTTCTCTGTTCTTCAATCTGAACCACCCAATGCTGAGTGTAGATCTCTTCCAAACCTCTCTCTCTCCATATTATCCATCAAAAATTAGTCGAGATAATTCGAAATTAAGATTCCTCTATTTTATATATGCTATTTAGGCTCGTTCTAATTATGCAAAACAGAATAACAAGCCAGCGAACGACATCAATGAGTAATTTTGACATGTGAGACGGCACCTTCTCAACTTGCTCCTCCTAAGCGACGCTAAGTAGCAGATAAAATACAACATATTCGTAATAAAACTTTTTTTCTAAAATTACAAAAAGAAAACCCAATTTGTTTGCTCAGTGGGCGGAATGCGTCTCCAAATTACAAGAGATTGGTAACGAAACGAATATGGAAATCTCGGGCGAGTAAAGTATTTGTTACGAAACTATTTGTCATTTTCTCTTTTGTGACATTATCCGACTTTTTGTTCTGCAAAGAATAGATTTTTAAAAGAAATCTTTCTTGAAGATTCACCAGGTTTACAATCTGTGAGCCGGCGAGTGTAAGACATAGCGAGCAATAGGTTGCCAATCCACCAATACTGTGTTGCAATACTACGTTTAGTTTCCACCAATCATAGCAGAGGTAGCATAGCAGGCGTGACCTCTTCATCTTCTCGATTCAATGAGCCGAACTTTAACGACTTTAAATTTTAGACCAGAAGTTAGCCACGCTTGAGGTGTCCGTGGTCATCATGAGGTCTTCGAGAGCGTGCGCCATGTAGGATAGAAATGTAGCATAGCATAGTACTGGTGGAAGGGCCTTTCCACCTCACTCATATCAAATTTACTTGCTTGCTCGGGCACCTAATTTTGGTTAAATTCCCTTCGTATAGCCTGTCTCATTCAGCTTAATCCACAAATTTAACTACTTCATCAAAATCACTAACATGCCATTCAACTGACATGACGTGAGTTTGTCGTCACAATGTGACAACCTGCAGCATATTCGGACAGAGTTATAGTCGCATCGTCTCCTGTAACTTATTCACATAACTACTACACCTTACTACTAGCTGCGGCCGGGGTGCTACCCACGTTGTACCCGTTCCCGCGGGAATTTCGGGATAAAACGTATCCCATGTATTATTCTGATGTATAACCTATATTACTGTTAAGTTTCATCTAAATCTGTCCAGTTGTTTGCGTGAAAGAGTAACAAACATAGATACATGCTCATAAACTTTCGCATTTATAATATTAGTAGGATGTATGCTTACTATGCGATGTTTCGTACCGGTTCTACTACCAATACCTGTCATTATTTCGGGTGTCAGCTGTTTGACATTTCGTATTAACACGAAAAGGTTACCAGTTACGTTAATTGCATGAACGGTGTTGCCTCATACTGATTCCTAATCGATCTTTACATTAGTGCTGTTAAATTTGATGGCTATTATTATTTAAGTACTTGTTGACCAAGAGTTATTTAATCAGATGTTTAAATCCATTAAAAGATTAACCAATCGATGTAATTGATGATACTATTGTTTATGCTTCTTACCCACTTAAAGAATTGTTATTCATTTTCGATTCATAATGTTATATTTTACTTTTTCTTTGTCAATAAATAACAGCAGTTTGCAGTTATAATCTGTGTTGTACCTTATCCTTAGGGAATTTTGGGATGAAAGTAGTTCTTACTTGTAACTTTTCCCTGGAATATGGCAATCGTACGCAACATTCATTTTACAAGTAATTTGTTTTATGACATCGCTTTTCAAAAATAAACATGTTAATATCTCCCTAAGTTTAAATTAAATCACAAGTAACTTTCTATGCATTTATGTAAGTAAGAAATAAGATCGGGCCAAGATAACGTCCTTGAGGTACACCGACGCTTATCTCTCGCGATCTTACTTATATGTGATGATAATTAAATTACGATTTAGATATAAAAATGCTTATTAAAATGTGTAAGTAACATAAAGTCACGTTTGGTTGAAATTTTATCGCCGCACGGTAAAATTCTTATGATTCACCTTATCGAAGGCTCCAGTGAAGTTTATGGACACTTTGCATTCTTTCCTAATTTTTTATGACACTGCAAAGAATTCAGTAAAATACCGAAACGTAAAGATTGGTATGTAAATGTTTTATTATTTTTAGATTGCCTTATTTTAAAACGCAACCTTACATACTTAGGTGCCGCGATGCAACGATGTCGAAAGGAACTAACAATTTTTATTAAAAATAACAATTTTACATAAGAAATTAGTTCTTAAACTAAATTTGTGTTTAAATGAAATGTATTAGTCATCGTAGCTTGCTTGCACCGTGGCACTTCACTAATAATAAGATACTGCCATACTCAGAGACGTTCATTCAATCATCAATTCATTATTTAACGTAATCTATACTAATATTATAAAGAGGTAAGTTTGTTTGTTGGTTTGTATGTGCGAGTTAATCTCAGGAATTACCTGTTCGATTTGAATAATTCTTTTTGAAATAGCTAAATTCAACGGAAAGGTCATAGGCTATTTTTCATCCCGAAATTCCCACGGGCACGGGCACAATGCGGGTAAAACCGCGGGGGGTTGCTAGTTTTTCATACATTTCATGTCAAAATCAGTCATTAAATCTCTACTAAGGAAGCATTTGAGTTCGGGAGATAGTTATGTAGTTACTTTTTACGCGTAGACGTATAAAATCTATTTCCCGGACCATTAACCCCTTACACTGTGGTTTTCCTACATTATCTATAGATATCGAATCGATCTATTCAGTGATAGTAATTTTCTTCACAAATGACCATGATCTTTCTCGGTTTTCGTTTACACGGATGTAAATAAATAGCTGTTACTGGATGTGGCAACGTAAATGTAGAAGCAAATCATTGTCTTGTCTAAAATTACAAGTTTCTTTCACTAGCTGTTCCGCGCGGTGGTTCCACCAGAGATCCAATAGACGGCTCTAGTGTGACGGTCACGTCCATACATTTTGTTAGCAAGGAAGGAAATTCTATTCTTTATCAAATTTGAATAGATACCTATTATCTTCTTTTATCAAAGTTATTTGTAACTTCTTTTATCTAAAAAAATGCAATTTATCTACGTACATTATAACTCATATATTAAAATTATCTAAATTAACAAAAAAACATGGATACTTCTCTGCTATTAATTCGCTGTCACCCTGTCATTTACGTAAACATCAGGAACGATATTATATACTATTTCACATTCAATTAAAATAAGTAATCCAACTTTATGTAACTTTTAGGGTCTAGACAGACGGACTGCAATTCAACTGCAATCCGACTGCCAAATGGCAGTTCAAATGCAGACCCTTAATCACCGTACTTTATTACCATTTAAATTGCTTGTGTATCAGAAAACTGTTGCAATTTATTAGTTTGATCACTTTTATCTGTTCAATGTAATTTAACTCTGTGTTCAGTCTTTACTTCCTTGCGTACGCGCACGTCGAACATGTGCGATTGTAATACAATGTAGTATGAATGTGTGTGTGTGAGTGTGTGTGTGTGTGTGTGTGTGTGTGTGTGTGTGTGTGTGTGTGTGGTGGGTGACGTTTGAATGAATTCTTGGGTTGCGAATATTGCATGTTAGATTAAACGTTATCTACGGACATGGATTTATATAGCTACTAGTAGCGCCCCGTGGTGTTACCCGCGTTGTACCCGTTACCGCGGGGATTCGGAATAAAATGTATCCCATGTGTTATAATGATATATAAATATTACTATAAAATGCAATACAATTTTAACTATCTTAAGAAGAAAATGAATATACAAAGGATGTTAGAGGCCTTTGGCGGTTCAATAACTCTGACACTAGGATTGGTCAGATTGATTATCCACTCGAAGAAGATTAAAGGGATTGTGTAGGCATTGTTAATATTGAAGCTAATTTTCAACATAAGGCGAATTATCACACATACTATCTTCCAAAGGTCTTTGAATTTCACAGATTCCTAGCGTGTAAGCTCGCTTAATATTAACGACGATTGACTTTAAAAGACTAAAATGAAATGTGCCTAGACGGTGATAAATGCTAAGAGTGTGTATATGTATGTGCATGTATGTGTGCCTGTGTTACGTTCACTTTCGATCGCTGAGTCGTGAGGTTAATTGTCTGGTCACTACTACAATATACTTTGTTTTAACAATTAGTGTTATCTAGAGTTTATGGTTTTATGTTTGTACCGTGTAGCACGTTTTGGTGTTAAGCGTTTGTTTGCATGAGTTTTAATTAAAATGATTTGAGTCGTGAAAGGAAACTCAAAATATTCAAATTGAAGAAAATATTTTTTCCTTACATATTTCAACTTTTTTGTAATAAAATTAAATCAAATCAAATCTTTATTGCACACATATTAAGCGAAAGGAAGATCTTTAATTCCATTTTCAAAATACAGAAACTCATTTGTTGTATCTACTCTTTAGTAATCATAATCACAGACAAGCAACCAAAGTTCCAAACCCTCTCCTCGTGAGTGTATCAAACTCACAAATGTCCGCCATTTTTTTTCAAAATTATGTATATAATCAATATTTTGTAATATTCCAACTCTACAGTCACATTCAGAGCTGTCCATTAAATCGTCAATTAACTAACTGACATAATTTTTCATACATTACATGTCAAAATCACTCCTTAAAGCTACTAAGGAAGCATTTGACCTTTCTGAGTGTGAGTTTATAAGGTCTATTTTTTGATTAGGACATCTCTATCTATGGTCCAATATCAACCCTTCAAAATCTTGTACCAATGACCCTTAGTACCATAGACAAGTAGTTGGCGTTTACTATCCATTGTTCTAAGTGTTGAGGTTTATTCTTGTACCTGTTTAGAGTGTTTAGAATACCTATGTTATGTCTAAGACCTATTGTCTAGAAATTGCTAACATTCAGTTAGGTATTAATAGTGTTGAGTTATTGTCTTGTTTCACTATATCATTGTTTTCTATAACAGTTTTGGTAGACTTAATAATAAAACTTATACGTGTAACATTATTGGGTATTAAAATGAAATCATTATAATTTAAGTAATAATTATCACAACTAAAAAAAGATAATGTAAAAGCCTGTTATGTCCCACTGCTGGGCAAAGGCCTCACTGAAGATATCAGTACAGTGAGGAGGATTAAAATCACAATTAAACACAGCACATTATTTAAATTAAATGAAAATGTCAAACAAGACATTGACATTGTCAAAATCTTTTCGTATTGCGCTGTGATTGGTCGATTGAGCTCAGCACAGCCGACGTTTCAATGGAATACACCCTAAGATCAGATACCACTGTACTTTCAAACTCTGCCTTTACAATTCACCAGATCAAAGCTTATGGTCTTGTGGTTTGAGCATTCAGCTCACGATCCGGAGGTTCCGGGTTCGATTCCCGGTGTGGATATATCACAAAAATCTCTTTGTGACACTTTCCTCAATTTGTTTAGGGCATTGCAGGCTGAATCACCTGATTGTCCGAAAAGTAAGATGATTCCGTGCTTCGGAGGGCACGTTAAGCCGTCGGTCCCGGTTACTTTCTACGGATAGTAGTCGTTACATGAGCCATGTTAGAGGCCTTTGGCGGCTCAATAACTCTGACACCAGGATTGGTCAGGTTGACCATCCACTCGATGAAGAAGAAGAAGAATTGCGGTAGTTGACATTATCAAACCAAAGTTACTTTAGCAACTAAGTAAACAGCTCAATAATTATTGACAAACATAACATCCACTTCAGTATCACAATATCCTGTCTCAGTATTTCATTTCGGATCAAAAGTCTATAATTTATGAATTTGTCTCGTAATCTGTTTCCGTAGCATCTCTCTGTGTTGCGATACTTCCTTCATGGTTGACTGTTTTTAATAGTTAGGCGAATAAGTTGTTGGACATATAGTTGTTGTACAGAGGTCCTCTTGTGTAAGCGACTTGTGCAGACAGAGCTAATTCACTATCATTGATAGTGAATTAGCTCTGTAGTCGCTGGTATATCAGCTCATCTGTGCAGCTCATACAAGCCTTTACTTACTTGCCATCTGTGACAGTGTTGTAAGTCCATCAAATTGCGTTATTTCCTCCAAGACTCGCGTACTGCACGTATGGGCGGACAACGAGGTTGGGGACACGTAATAACAAGCGAATGATTATGGTGTGAACACAAGAAATCTTTGTTTTTGTACGTTATTGTTGGTATTGAGGTTATGGTCGGGTTTTTAGTGTTGGTAGCAACAACTAAGTACACACAACGAATATATAGGGTTGTAACTAGCACGGGTATATTAAGCGTCTCTTACACCCCTTACTCAGAAACGTCAAATGCTTCCTTGAGCGGATTGCACAAAAACCCTTAAATCAATTTAGTACCTAAATAATGTTCAAGAAACAAAAGCTGTCCCTTCAAAATTGAACTTTATTGTGCATCAAATAGAACACCATTTCAAACCAACGTCATTTTGTTTTTTAAATAAGTTTAGGCGCTAAATCAAATTAAGAATCTTTGTGCAATTCACACAAAATGAGTGATTTTGACATGACATATAATGTATGAAAAATTTCTTCAATCAGTGCATGGGCGGATTCTTTCAGCTTACGCTTACACACCAGTTAAAGTTAACAAAAACAGTCTCAACAGACGTCAGAATATGAAAAAATCGTGGTTTTCTAATCATCAAATTTTGACTATAAGACTAAGTCGGAGGCCTTTAGGCGGTCTAAAAACTACAACACTTATATTTATATAGTAAGTAAGTAAGTAAGTATTAGCCAGTAATGTCCCACTGCTGGGCAAAGGCCTCTCATCTCACTGAAGACATCAGTACAGTGAGGAGGATTATGCATAATCACCACGCTTGCCAAATGCGGGTTGGTGATCTCAAACTAGAGCCATGTTTGAAAAGGAAACATGTTTTCGCTCGACCCGGGAAATGAACCCGGGACCTCAGTTTTGGCAGGCGAGCGCACATACCACTAGACCACCGAGGCGTTGTATATTATATACTTATATAATTATATTGTATTAACTAGTTAACACTCTTGTTGCAACACTAAAGGGACTATTAGTATGTCAAATTACGACAGACGCCTCCAATGGTTATTCCATGTCATGTTATCAGCTAGTTTTGTAATTCCATGGTTATTTTGTAGGTCTGTTATGCGGGTTTGGGTGAAAGTGTGTAATGAAATCGGTAATTGAATGAAATTAAATAGATTAGAAGTACTGTTATCTGTTTGAGAATTAATGGTGTTTTAAGAAGTTGTTGCAAAAGTGATTTAAATTAGGTTTTATTGGAAAGGGAAATCAAGAGTTTTTGTTTGTTTGTTTGTTTGTTTTAAGATGCTATGGAATTAGTAGTTGGATTCGGACCATGGCAAACTAAAATTCTTTAATAAATATCCGTATTTATACAAAGAGAAGCGAAGTACTTACTGCTTCTTCTTTTCTTTTTATACGGCTATTTCAAAGCTGTGAACCGAGGAGTTCAATACAAGGAGGACAATTTACAGTCAATTTTGTACTTTTATAAATTCACTTATCCGAAGTTTATAGAAAACTAGCAGCGCCCCGCGGTTTTACCCGCGTTGTGCCCGTTCCCGTGGGAATTTCGGGAATTTTTTACATAAAAACCTTCCTCTTGAATCACTCTACCTATTACAAAAAACCGCATCAAAATCCGTTGCGTAATTTTAAAGATTTAAGCATACAGACAAACAGACAAACAGACGCCACTTAGTTTTATACTATGTAGTGAAGACAGACAAAATGTCCGTTAGATGTCTAGTCTATCCTGTAGTGTGCCCTCTTTCATACATTCTCATAAAACAAAAGACAGTCTACGTACTGCCTAAAGCAACCTTCAAATTGAAAGAAGCGCCACGCGCAACAGACTCATTTAAGTGACATATCCGAACACAATGAGGCACGGCCGCTTTCTAAGTGCACTACAATAGATTCACGTGAGGTACCTCCGAGAAAAATCTTAATACGTTGCCTTAGAATAGGCTTGAAGACACAGAAGGAAGCAGCAGTCAACAGACGTACTGCGGTGCGGAGCCAGATTCACCAATCACAACGCATAGACATTTTTAAATTTTTGTCTTAAAGGCCTCCACCCATTACACCGTATCATACCATGACCGTGCTATGAACGTGTCAGGCAAAAAGTATTCTTTGTATTGAAAAGTATGAGACTATGCTCACGAGACCGTTCCGTCACCAACCAACAACGTCGACTATTCTCACCTAATATTTTGCCGGTGCTGAAACGGTCATGGTATGATACGGTGTAATGGGTAGAAACCTTTATGCATTGTGATTGGTCAGTTCAAAAGTCAGGTCAGAAACGCACCTTTAGCCCTGTAAACCTTTTCAAGTCATTATCATGCTTTAATCATAGGATAAATGCGCTATTCATATAACAGGTACTACAGTACATAGTTAAGTAAACAGTGCATTTTATTCACTTCGTCTACAATGTTCTCTTATTCTACATTACGTGGGTGTAAATATTTAGCTTCATCGCTTTGTTAGAGGGTCGAAAGTGCAGTTAGTCAACATTATTGTTACTTAATAATAACCGATTACCCAATGTTGATGTATGAGTTCGAGCTGTTATGATAACAGAGATGAGCTTATTGAAACATTTTAAAAATACGACTATGATGGCTTCAGTTTCTATAACCATTTGGGCCGAAACTGCGTTAAGCGTGCGCCGTCGCGGTTTCATACAAAAGTGAACTGTCGCGGGCGCTCGCGACGGGCGCTCGCGACGGGCGCTCGCGACGGGCGCTCGCGACGGGCGCTCGCGACGGGCGCACGTGACGGGCGCACGCTTTACGCAGTTTCGGCCCTAACTGATCTTCAGTGACGTTCTTCGAAATTTCATAGAAACCAGCAGTGAAGCTGTGTCTGCACTTGCAGTCGCCTGCTGCAGTCTGCAGTCGGTTATCCAACTCAGTATGAGTTATTAATACTTTACCTATTTACTTCTACATTACCTTGGAAGTGTCGTATGGATTTGTTAGTACAATAATTCTACTTTTTCACTATCTCAACAAAATCCAAATACTACGTTGCATACTGCAGCTGTCAAATTGGTAACGATTCAAATTACCGGGACCGACAATTTTACATACCCTCCGCATGGTAGCGCTCAGATAAAAATGCCACTATCAGCCCCCATCTAAGCAAGACCCTAGCTGCAAATTCCTCAACAAATGCAGCATCTGAAAATGATATTACAGTAATTGTAGGCCTTTGGCGGCTCAATAATTCTGACACCAGGATTGGTCAAGTTGACCATCCACTCGATGAAGAAGAAGAAGTAGTTGTGCTTTTGGCACGTAACCCACTCATCAATTGAAGCCGGCATTATTCAAACATTGTTATTTCTTGTCAAACACCGAACAAACACAGTTAAGCAACAAGTTTGAACACAATCCTCATTTATCAATGAAATTCTAACAGCATATTGTCAATAAAACTTGCGCCATTGAAGTACTCGCTTCATTTATGTTCAAAGTGCGTGCGTTCATTTTATTAAGGTGTTTTACAGTTAAGGTATGGTGGAACCTGAGGCCACTAGGTATCACTACATAGTATAAAACAAAGTCGCGTCTGTTTGTCTGTATGCTTAAATCTTTAAAATTACGCAACGGATTTTGATGCGGTTTTTTGCAATAGGTAGAGTGATTCAAGAGGAAGGTTTTTATGTAAAAAAATTCCCGAAATTCCCACGGGAACGGGCACAACGCGGGTAAAACCGCGGGGCGCTGCTAGTCTCTTTATATAAAATTCTCTTGTCACGGTGTGTAGTTAAACTCATAAGAATACGGGTGAAATCACGGGACGCTACTATGTCAGCTGAGAAACATAAGCTAATTCAAAGTACTTCAAAATAAATTACCATAACCGTATCGAAATAAAAAAGCCGTTCTTTTGACTCCATTTTAATTGAATCAAAGTTTTTTTATACATTATGTAAACACTCGGAAAGGCGTAAAAAATATAAACAGCCTTTGAATGAGTTTAATTGTATAAGTACTTAGTCTGATTAACGTTCACGATTTCTTTCAACTCTTTTTATTACAAAAAGGTGGCTAAAATGACGCTTCAGTTTTGGTTAAAAGATTGAACTTTTCGTAGTTTTAATTAAAAGATTTTGAACAGTTCCATATTCGTAAATTACTTTAAGTAAGCTATAGACAAAATAGTACAAAAGCAAAATATGATAATTAATTTTTTATGAAAATGTTGCGAAAGCCTATGTTAAAATAACTTTAGAACAGTGAAGGTCATGCATAGAAGGAATTATCACAATACTATAGGCTTTATTATTGTTGACATTGAGTGGGTAAAAAAGTGATGAGTCGCCATTATAAATGATCAACTTGCTAATTTAATATTATCTGCTTGCTAGTTATATGAATAACCCCAATGAATGTGTTACAGCATGATTAGACGTAACCATGCTTGCCTACTGCGGGTTGGTGATCTCAAACCCAAGCCATGTTTATATTTAGCTAGCAGTGACCCGCGGTTTTACCCACGTTGTGCCCGTTCTCGTGGAAATTTTGGGAATTTTTATACATATAAACCTTCCTCTTGAATCACTCTATCTATTAAAATCAAAATCGTCAAAATCCGTTGAGTAGTTTTAAATCTAAGCATACATTGGAACAGATAGCGGAAAGCGACTTTGTTTTATACTATGTAGGTAGTGATTTTACTAACCATATCCTCTAACCCTTAACCCTCAACATTTAACCCTTAAATCCGCCAGCCATTTTGCACAATAACTTTATTTTATTACTTAACCGTTGCATCGTAAAATTAGACAATCATTTTTAATAGAAAATGATTTGAAAGTACATTTCAACACGCGTTCGTTCGGATGCGCTGCGGCCGTGACATTTGGTGCAAGACAGGTGCCTTTTTCCGTTTTATTTACCGTGAAGCAATGCATTAACATTATTACACATTGTAGGTGTAAGATTTAAATTTGTGATTGCAGATTTATCTTATACATAGGTATGGCGATTTTGTTAGTTTATCATCTATACTAGATTGTTTGTTTGAATGTGCTAATCTCGGAAAGTACCAATCCGATTTCAATAATTATTTTTGTAATGGATAGCCACATCAAACGGAAAGGTTATAGGCTATTTTTCATCCCGTAATTTTCAGGGGAACGGGCACAATGCGGTTAAAACCGCGGGGCGCTGCTAGTTTGTCTTATAACTAAGTTTGGCTTGGTTTTGATCATCATTTTATTAGCTAAGCTCTGGTTGGTAATTTCTATTCAGTCTAATTCAAGTTACTTTAAAATATTTTCAAAATTAAGGTACACTTTTTTGGGTAGAGTTGGTTCCATGTACTCAGTTTTTGAATTTTAAACTCAACTCTCTATTTGAGTAATTTCTATAACTAGTAAGCTGAATCAATAGCAGATCATATAATTAGGTCATAGATAATAAATAATATAATGGTGGCTCATAACTTACTTTACTTTTATAAGTCAACGACAACACATCTTTAACCAAAACACGTAGACTAACTCATAATTAAACCTTACATTTGTACCTACTTAGTACTCTATAAAATAAAACAAAAGCGTCATTTTATGTGTCCAAAGTTATGAGTCCCAAGATCGTGTGACCGACAGCGTTTCAAAACTTATTGTTTATCCTGCAATTACTTGCGTTGCGTAACGACGAGAGTTACCAAATAACAAATAAAATAAAGCATTTTGAGCTAAATTGTGATGGAGGCATGTGGGCGCGGTTGACGACTAATGAGTAACTAATATCCGAAAGTTTTTAAGCACAGATTGATGTTTTTTGTTAAGCAGACCAAGCACAATGTGTGCTACATTATAGGATAGGCGTTATTACATTGCGCAAGTTCAGAAGCTGCTTGCAGCTCGCTTTGTCTAATTCAATGGTATTTTTTTTTGCACGCGGTTATCTAAGAAACTACCAATCCGATTTGAATAATTCTTATTGAAATAGATAGCTAAATTCAACGGAAAAGTTATAGGTTATTTTTCATCCCCGAAATTCCTACGGGAACGGGCACAAGGCGGGTATAATGACGGGGCGCTGTAAGTGTGTGATATAATAGTAACAATAGTTATACCTCCATGTCTAAGTAGTGGAAATTACATTATAATTAGTTCACGTTCACTTTCTATCGTGTCTGTTACTCTGATAAATTAGATAAGGTGCCAACAGCGTGTAATGTGTAATTAATGTGCTTTGTATTTATCTAGGTTAGAGGTTTTGTTCACTTCTAAAATTTAAACACAATAACCTCCTCCTTCGGTGTTTGAAGTCGGTTAAAAAGAGTGTTAGACTTTTGCATTTCTGGGATCAGTGATCAGTGATGCTTTAAATAGTCATTTCGTTATTGTACTGCGCAGAAATCGTATATTATGGTCGTCTAGTGGTCTAGAGTGATGTGCATTCGCCAGCCAAGACTGAGGCCCCGGGTTCAATTTCCTACTTTTCAAACACGGCTCGGGTTTGAGATCACCAACCCGCAATAGGCAAGCGTTGGTGATTACGACATCCTCCTCACTGTACTGATCTGATACATCTTTGGTGAGATGAAAGGCTTTTGCCCTGCAGTGGGACATTACAGGGTAATCCTTTTTATATTGTAGTCAATCTCTTTATATGTGCCTGCCTCTCTATAAAATTCAGTAGAAATAACAGTAGAAAATCGGTATTTATCGTTCGTACTCAGAGTCAAATGCTTCCTTAATAGAGATTTTTATGAGAGATATTCAGCAGTTTAGTAATGTAAGATCCATTAAGTCAATTTACTACTTAAATGTCAACTTAATGAACGTCTCTGAGTGCGGTAATAATAAGTATTTACAAAGTTAAATACATACAGGGTAAATACTTAACTTTTTATATGTCAGTAAGGCGCATTAATTTTTCCTTATTATATTTTCTTGTCTTTTTTTGCACACCCTTCTTCGGGTAAAACCTTTTCATTAACGAACCTTATGTTTATTATATTTGCTCATCTGTCAAAGTTCTTGGAAGTCACATACAATGTCACACGTCAATTGACATAGGTTCTATGCCGTCATGGTTCGCCAACAAGTTAAGTTTTATTATTTTGAAGAACAGGAAAATTCTGAGATAAGCTAGTGTATATTTAGGTAAATATTTAACTGGTTTATTGCAATTGTAGGTTTTTACTGGTTTTGTGGTTAGTTAGTTACATTGATGTCTAGCTAGTAAAGTATAAACATGTATCCCACTGCTGGACAAAGGCCTCTCATCTCACTGAAGATATCAGTACAGTGAGGAGGATGTCGTAATCACCAAGCTTGCCTACTGGGGGTTTGTTGTTTTAACAATAGTATATTAAATTTATAATGACTCCTCGAATATATAACAACCTACCTATCACAATCATACAAGAACAGAACATTGTCAGCTTCAAAAATAAATTCAAAAAGCTTTTAATTACCAAATGTTATTATAGTATTGATGAATATCTAACGGATGAGTAGAGCTAGTGCGAAATAATTATTATTTACTTAATTCTTATTATTATTTACTTAATTCTTTTTGTTATTTAGATTATTATTTAGATTTTTTTGTTATATAGAGTTGTTACTGTTTTATGTCTGTTTGTCTGTATGTTTAAATCTTTAAAATTACGCAACGGATTTTGATGCGGTTTTTTGTAATAGGTAGAGTGATTCAAGAGGAAGGTTTTTATGTAAAAAAATTCCCGAAATTCCCACGGGAACGGGCACAACGCGGGTAAAACCGCGGGGCGCTGCTAGTTTTTAATTAAGTTCTATAATAATTATAATGTATTTTAATGAATTGTTTCTGTTCTTTTCAGGTATGTCCACTAATGTCGAATTCTGGTTCATAAAGGTAGTATAGAAATGGAACTAAGGTTTGTACGTTACAAAAGTACTCAGAGATGTTTGACCCATCTAAATCTGCGATGCATGTTTAGAACTATGTCATATTAGTACTTTTGTTGGGCTTGTGGCGTGAGGACAATATTATAAACGCGTAAGTTTTTGAAGAGGAATGTATGTATGTATGTATGTATGGATTTGGACGAAACTGTACAGTGAAATAGATTATACATCAGAATAACACATGGATTATATTTTATCCAGAAATCTCGGGAACGGGTACAACGCGGGTAGCACCGCGGGGCCCTACTAGTATAGTAACATTGTAAAATATAAAATTACTAATGACATGTCGGTGAGTTTACGCGCGTCATTTGACCGCAATCTCACCTTTTATTTATTGTGTATAATATTTCATCGTGTGTAAGTGACACGGGGCGTTTTATTGTACCGTCCAAGTATGTTACGTAAAGATTTGTATTATGTGATTGTTAAAGTGAATTATATTACTACATAGTATAAAATAAAGTCGCTTTCCGCGGTCTGTCTGTGCCTATGTCAAAACCTATATCAAAACTACGCAACGGATTTTGACCTCGTTTTTTTATATAGATAGAGTAATTCAAGAGGAAGGTTTATTTTTTTTTTTTTTTTTTTTATTATTCATAGGAAAACAAACAGTGATATTATTAACCTTAAATCTAAACTTATGTAAGGACAACACCATTTACATGTTTTCACATATATATATAAAACTAAACTATACACCTGCAAGCTGCCATAACAAAACATTGATAATCTAATCTAGGTCAAACCATCCAAAGTGATGTCAATGTCGTTTTAACATTTCGCGGTTTTGTTATAAATAGGTCTACGTCCGTGAGATTTGCAAGGTTGTTAAAGTCTCTTACCGCTCGAATGAGGTATGAATTTTGTCTGTATTTCGTTTTGGACATGGATGCACACAAAAATGGCGTGTGTCGAAGTACCTTCCGCGAAGGCACCCGAATCTGTAACTTGGATAATAAATGTGGAGAATCAACTAAATTTTGAGCGATATTGAATAAGAAAGAAACATCAGCTATTCTACGTCTCTCAAAAAGGGGTAACATGTGCTGTCTTCTACATCTATCTGAGTAGTCAGCATCGCATTGTCTACATTTGTATTGGATATGCTTTAGGAACTTCCTCTGGATTGCCTCTATCCTTCTGATGTAGGAATCATATTGTGGGTTCCATACTTGCGAACAATACTCGAGTATACTACGCACGAAACTACAATATAAAATTTTCAAAACTTTAACGCTTGAAAATTGTGAACTCATTCTCATGACAAAACCAAGCGCCCTGCGAGCCTTCTTAACTATAGAATCTACATGGCTTCCGTATGTCAACTTGGCATCTTGAATTACCCCAAGGTCTCGTATTTCGGTATTACGTACAAGCGGTTGATCTCGAATAAAATATTGTGTTTGAATTAAATTACATTTTCGACTAAAGGTAATTGAGAAGCATTTAGAGACATTTAAATCTAGTTTATTGAGGTTGCAATAATCTTGAAATCTATTCAGATCTTCTTGTAATAGGTGGCAATCATTTAAATTACAGATTTTTTTGAAAATTTTCATGTCGTCCGCATAAAGTAGAAAATGTGAATTATGAAAACAAGAATGGATATCGTTCAAAAATATAATAAATAACAGAGGCCCTAATAAAGATCCTTGAGGAACACCAGATGTAACTTCATACCATGCAGATTGAAAGCCATTGGTAACTACTGCCTGTAGCCTGTGTGCAATATAAGACATGAACCATCTCAATAGATTGCCATGAATTCCGGCATTATATAGTTTTTGGAGGAGAACAGAATAGGCTATACGGTCAAATGCCTTACAAAAATCGGTAAATATGGCATCGACTTGTCCACCAGACTCCATATGACACGTCAAATACTCCGCAAATGAAATTAAGTTTGTTAATGTAGAACGTTTTTTAAGAAACCCATGTTGCTCTGGAATAAAAGTGGCGGAAAGGGCACTATAAACTTGGTTGTAAATAAGGCGTTCAAAGACCTTGGCGAAAATGCAGAGCTTTGAAATCGGCCTATAGTTCCTAACGTCGTTTTTGTTTCCGGCTTTGTGTATTGGAGTTACAAATGCCGACTTCCACGCTTGGGGTACAATCCCTTCTCTCAAAGATCTTTCAAAAATCATGGCTAGAGGTTTAGAGAGGGCCTTAGCACAGCGAATTATATAAATAGAGACTATACCATCGGGGCCCGGACCTTTATTAATATCTAAATTTTTTAGTAAATGGAAAATCTCATCTTCTCTCACAGCGATATCATGGATTAGTCCCGGTTGACCACAGACTGCGTAATCTACTGACGGTTTCGAGCTGTTAGAATCTAGTGAGGAAGTTGGACAATTTGGCAAAAACGTAGATTTGAAATAATTGGCGAACAGATTGCAGATCGATTCGCCAGAATCCGCACTTAAGTTTTCATAACATAATGTGGATGGGATATTTTTATCTTTCCTATTCGCTTTGACGTACGACCAGAATAATCGTGGGTTTAATGATATCTCATTCTGAGTATTTATTATGTAAGTTTGATAGCAATCTTCCTCTAGTGACTTAGCTCTTTTTCTAAGCAGTTCGTAAGTGTCATGATCTGCGGTATTGCCGTATATATGAAACTTCTTTAGGAATTTGAATTTTTCTTTTAACAT
Source organism: Cyclophora punctaria (assembly GCA_951394245.1). Lineage (NCBI taxonomy): Eukaryota > Metazoa > Arthropoda > Insecta > Lepidoptera > Geometridae > Cyclophora > Cyclophora punctaria. The sequence goes on along the minus strand of OX596192.1, from coordinate 3,365,454 downwards.
CTTTTTAAGAGCAGAATTATACCAAGGTGGGAATGTTGAGGGATACACCATTTTGTGTTTTATATGCCTGTCTCTTAGTTTGTATAACGTGTCATAAAAATAATCTAATACTTCGTCTACTGTGTTACAATTATTAAAGTATGTGTCCCAATTGATTTCATTTAAAGCTTCATTTATTGCAATATAATTCCCATTATTGTAAAAGTATTTTAATCTTAAATTAGGTTTTAAAAATTCAAAGTTATCGATAATATATGTATTAAAATTCCCGAAATTCCCACGGGAACGGGCACAGCGCGGGTAAAACCGCGGGGCGCTGCTAGTTATTGTATAATTTTTAATACTTAGTCTGAGGAAGACTTTATGTTTGTCTTCTTATAACATCAGCTTTATAGTATAGTGAATTATCGTATATATAAAATTCTCGTGTCACAATATCAATGTTAGTTACTATACTCCTCCGAAACGGCCGGACCGATTTTTATGAAATCTATAAGCATATTCAGTAGGTCAGAGAAGGGGCTACTATTTATTTTTAATACCCCTAAGTGATAAGGGTGGTCCAGCCCTAACATTTATTTTTTACTTGTTGGACTACATTTTTATTTTTTATTTTTTATGGTTCACAACAAAACAAATCTCACGGGAACGCGCAAAACTCGGGTAAAGTCGCTAAACGCTGTTAGTGACTGATACAGCAAGACAACTGCGAAGCCTTCTCAAAACAAAAAGAGAATACCATAAATAACTTCAATCACAGAACTGGGTTAAAAAAACATATCTCTTATCTCAAAACTGCACGGAACGGAACGCGCGAAGAATGTTGATTAATATGAAACAAAATCGAAATATTTTCATTAATTACAATAGAGGCGTTGGGAATATACTGTGATTGTTACGGTGTATGTAATTGTTATAAAATATAATCATTATTTTATTATTGTTGTTAAGTAAATCTGGATTACAAGTGCTTATTGTTTAATTAAATAATGAGACACTTAGACGGCCGCGATCCTAATGACTGACAGATCTCTATCTGTTATCTAAGATAGGATAAAATGTAAATAAATGTCAAAATTATGATTACGTTTTAATAAATACTCTAACAACCGGTTCAAATAACTGATCTCTATTTGTATCTCGAAGATACACTTTTGTTCTTTTTTTCATATAAATTAATATCAAAAATATTATCAATATTTTCAGGCGCCAAAACTTCACAGTCATTATATATTATTGTTTTTTAACTATCATGTGTCATCAAAAACTAAAAAAGAAAACTCCGACACTCATTGTGCTATTCGTTGTGCTAAGGAGGCTGACCCATAACAAAATCGATAAAAAATCACCAAAGTTACCGAAAACTAAAATTCCATGGGCATATTTGAATCATCTCAAAATTTAAAAATACATATGTATAGACTAGCTTTTGCCCGCGGCTTCGCTCGCGTGGAATTTAGTCTGCCGCATTAAATTTCGTGATAAGAAGATTTATAAAAACTTTCATCCCCTATTTTATCCCCTTGGGGGTAGAATTTTCGAAAATCCTTTCTTAGTGTGCACTTACGTCACTTGAAGAACCTTCCTGCCAAATTTCATGGTTCTAGGTGTAGCGGTTGAGGCTGTGCGTTGATTATCAGTCAGTCAGGACTTTGAATTTTATATATATAGATTACAAAAAAGTTTGACATTTTCTAACATTAAAAAATTAATCATATTTATTTGAGTAACAACTAATTTCAATAAAAATGTTTAACTAATTTTTGTGTTTTTTGTTGATTTTTTAGACGTTACTTTGAACGGACCTTGTTTTTTGTTTCATTCTAAAAGATAAATGTACCTTTGACTTAGAGATGTCTTAGAATTAATTATCGTTAGTATTCACTTCTTGAAATGTATTAATTGTGTGAACAAGGAGACCTATACGTTTTTTACTCTTTGTTATGTTAGCATAGACAACGTTTTTTTGAATAGGAAGTGTTTTTTTAATTCATTTCTTTTGTTTATTATAACTTTGAAAATGGAATAACGAAGTGTTCCTGTCCGTAATGCTGGGGCCACACCTATGCCATATGCCATAGAATATGACATTAACCGTAGGTGAAGCCACGACTATGCGTCATAATTTGACAATAGCATTGACAATGCCATTTGGCGTATGCGATAGCTCGAGTGGCGGTACATCAAAGAGATTAATGCGAGAGTTAAATGCATGAAGCGGCCACACTACGTATTGTCAGTGTGCGTCGAGAGCGCAACGGGTTCGGACGTATTTGCTTATTACGACGGATTTGCCTCAAAATCGCACGTTTTTGTCTATACGTACTATGGCGACAGAGTGGAGTAACAACAAAATTATTACTTTTCTTGAGATTCTGCAAACATGGTCTCTTTATTCGATAATGATTTAATAAAGTCAAATAATATAAATTAACTCTCATGAAATATAGAGCTCTGTCGACGTCCATCTTGCCTGAATTGAAGTAAATTCAATGCCGTTGTCAATGTCAAATTTTTCCAATAAATGAACATTGACATTGACAGTTTAAGTGTAGCCACCCACTATATTGCATTGAAAATTATTGCATTCAATGGGCATTGACATTGAGCGTAAGTGTGGCCCCAGCATAACAGGAACACTTCGCTTTCATTTCAGGGTTTAAAGTAGACTATAGACTATAGAATAAATGTTACCATAGACTACCATTAAAAAGGTTTTTTTAAATATTAAAAATCATCAACTAACTTAGTTATACAAACTGCTAAAATTTATCTCATACAGAATCGCTTAACTCCCATTTACAAAACGAAATGACTTTCTCACCAACTTAAAGTCACGAAATAGAAGAAAACGCAAGAAAGTGAAATATAAGAAACTTTTAGTTCTCAAATTGTACATTAAGGATTCTTCACACGCGACGTTTTCACAAATGTACCAAGTTGTTGTTATTATAATTCCACTCCCTTGCCGTGAAGTGATTTGAATCTAAAGCGATTCACTTTCGTTGACTTGGTTTATTGATAAGAAAGTTGGATTAGTGGGAAACCATCTTTATTGTTTTACAATTTCAATAAAGGTTGTCTTTTCAATAAAGCGGAAATTATGGCGGGCTGTCACTTTGACAGAAATTATGGCGGGATATCTTCACTTTGACAAAAGTTATGGCGGTAAAGACTTTTTAGTAACTAAAAAGGTTTTTAATGTTATGTGATATAAATTAAGAAATAAGACCTTTTATAACATGTTTTATGCGACTTCAATCTAATTGAAATCTCAAAATACGCTTTATATGAGTAAATTATCTTAACTTTACGAATATTAGGTGAATTAAGAGGTATTTTAGATTATGAAATAACGGTAACCTCTTGGTAGTTACTCGAATTTAATGTAAAGTAAAATGCTTTAACAGTAAACGCAATAAAAATAAAGAAAAAAGTTTCGCCGAAACACGAAAATTTGCATCACATGCCAACAATTTTATGAAATGGGCATATTTACGTAAAAATTCCGCAACATTCATTTGACACTACAATATTGTGTGTGTAGGGATCATAAATATCTACTTCAACGCTATAAAAATATAAATTGAGCTGTATGAACGAGTGACTTAACCGCTTAAATTAAGAAAAAAAAAATGGCGAACAAATATCATGCTGTTATGTTGGCATAATTAATTCAGCGTCACTTTTCAATTACGTAACGGGATTAACTTTGAATTCCGTACAAAGATTCCATATTATCAAAGGGTCAAAAAACTTATAATCATTCCGAAACGTCAGTGGGGGGCATGATATGGTACAGGTTTCGTTTTATACGGTTGGTACCATAATAAATTATGTCTATGGTTGATTTCCGGTCATCAGACTGTCTTTTTTTAATCATGACTAATCTAAGGATATTATGGTCATAGATAAGTGATTTTATTGGCAATTTTATATTTAAATTTAGGTAATTTGAACACCTGGTCTTCGTCAATATAGTTACATTAATAACCTTTTTTCTAATGATTGGATGTAATTAGTGCTGTTTCTTCCAACTGTGAAGACGCGAATTTTTTCCCACAACTGATGAGATTGGTTAATTAATGCTATTTTTGGGTCTGTTTATTTAATCATCCGTTCAATACATACATATTAATAATAGTGTATTGATGTATACAACAATATTATTAATTAAACTATTACGAGGGCGACTTTGGGGTCGATGTTATTGCCTTAGATAGAGATTTGTAGGAGAACGCTAAAGATAGGGATGGTTGGCGGTGTTTGGGGTAGACCTTGGCCCAGCCGTGGGAGAGTATACTTAGGTTAGATAAAAAATGGATTCTGTTGCAACTTACCACGTTATCAACGCTTTATATAAGCGAAACTAGTAGCGCCCCGCGGTTTTACCCGCGTTGTGCCCGTTCCCGTGGGAATTTGGGGATTTTTTTACATAAAAACCTTCCTCTTTAATCATTCTACCTATTACAAAAAAACGCATCAAAATCCGTTGCGTAATTTTAAAGATTTAAGCATACAGACAAACAGACGCGACTTTGTTTTATACTATGTAGTGATTAACCGGCCATCTATCTGCAGGTTGCCAAGCTAAATATTATAAAAATATTTGTATAGTACGTAGATATAGTTGCTTTATTTCACGAGCGCCTCGGAACCATACTGTCTTGTAGTTGTGATATTTTTGTCCGCGCCTTGGTGTGCGTAACTAAGAGTACCGTTGGTATGATCATTGTTTACAATCATTTGAGATACCTCACTCATCACTGTACCTTTGAGATGAGAGGCCTTTGCCTAGCACTGGGACATTACAGGTAAACTATAGAATGACTTTTCTTCGTTAACTCAAACCTACCATTCTGTCGCTACTTCAAAGACAATTTTGACAGGATTTTCAAGGGTGTTCGTGAGATAAAATTACTATACCTACCTATAGATAAAGATGCTTTTCATATTCAAACTTATATAATTATTACATGTCAATATTTTTTTTCAAACCATATAATGTGGCTAAGTGGTACTAAAGTTTTTAACTGGACCTGTCTTTGTATATTTTCTATGTAACACGCGATAATGCAAGTGACCTTTTCCACTTGAATCGAGTGTATGCAATTGCATGACATTACCTACTTTGCACCTCATCATTACATAACGTAACATAACATTTAGTTATCACTTCTCTAAACATTGCTCAACGCTTCTCAACAGACAGATCAGAACCTTGAGTACTTAATTTCAATGGCGGTTTTCAATAGAAAAAATAATTTGGCGTTTGTGGTATGGTAAGTCATCACTACATATTATAAAACAAAGTCCCAGGCCGCGTCTGTCGCTCTGTCTGTTCGTGATAAACTGAAATACTACTGCACGGATTTTGACGCGGTTTTTTAGATAGATAGAGTGATTCAAGAGGAAGGTTTATATGTAGGTATAAAAAATCCCGAAATTACCACGGGAACGGGCAAATCGCGGGGCGCGGCTAGTGTATAACAAATATAACGACTAGGTAATATTGACTAATGACCACTAAGTCAGTTAATTACCATTTGTAGAATCTATTTTATGTTAAAGGAGTCAAAATCTGAACTAATATGGCCGATATTTAACAAAGACAATTCTATAAACGAAATATTTAGTCTATGTATTTTCATACCCCATTTTTGATATAAAAAATAATGTTTTTATAAATAAATTAAAATTATTGGGCAATGATTAATTATATTACTATGTCTCATAAATTAAATTAACTAATTTTAAAAAGTTCGTAAAGATACACCGTTTGACATTTCGACATGTTTACCAACATACAGAAATGACATAATTTTATAGGAAGTCAATGAGACAACTACGTATTGTATTGTATATTATATATTTTTTCTTAACACCGTAATAATATTTCCGCAAAAATTCCGATAGCGTACCAAGGACTACAGGATTGTTAAATTATTAAACTTGTAATTATTGTTTTATTTTTAACTAGCAGCGCCCCGCGGTTTTACCCGCGTTGTGCCCGTTCCCGTGGGAATTTCTGAAATGGTTATACACATAAACCTCTTGAATTACACTATCTATTTAAAAAAGTCGCATCAAAATCCGTTGCGAAATTTTAAAGATCTAAGCATACATAGGGACAGACAGCGGAATGCGACTTTGTTTTGTACTATAGTGATTTTGTTAATTTATTATTATTTTACAAGACAGTGTTTTGACTTCGTTAGATCTATTGCCGATTTTTGATTGATTTAACATTATTTTTATGTTTATGTAAATACGTAATAATTGTTGATGCATTTGTTTTCAAATAAGTTTTATTCATTATTTTTTTTCATTGTATCGAATGACGGAATACAATTTGATTACTAATTAAAATATTTTGTTTAGTTAAGTACTAAGCCATTAATAAGAAAGTATTTTCATAACTCTTATTTTGACATCATTTTCAAAATGGCTACCATTTTAATATGTATATCATCACTAGCTGTGCCCCGCGGTTTCACCCGCAGCGCCCCCGTTCCCGTGGGAATTTTGAGATTTTTATTCCCTATAAACCTCACGGAGCCCGAGACCTTTCCAACGAATGCAAAATGGTGGATATCGGTTCGTGCGTTCTGGAGTTATAGCGTCAGGGAGGAAAACCCGACTTATTTTTATATAGTAGATAAATGATATCATGTTTTTACAATTTTTATATAAGTACCTACTTATTTTTGACATTTTCAACAGATTTCATAAACTTAACAAAATATCTCATTTCGTTGGTTTATCTATCTATACTATAAGAATTATTAAAATCGTTCTGATAGTTTCTGTGATTAGAGCATTCAAACAAACAAACAAAAAATAAAATACTTCCGTTTTACTACACCGGTATAGAGAATAAAGTATCTGTGAAGTAAATTCGACTAAAGTTCTAAAGGCCAAACTGTGACAGACCGACAGACATAATCTCATCAACTTTAACTAACACTATCAAACAGAACATTTCCCAAAGTTTACATTCATCGGATGTCAACACTAACGCAGTAGCCGACAAGTGTTACGCAAAAATAGACACTAACTGTTTCGCAACAAAGTCTATGTTCGCACGCTGCGGAGAAGATTTTGTTTTGCAACTACACCTTGCGCTGGGCATAGACAATGTGTTTGTTTTTTAATTTATTTTGATTGGTGACGCAATGAGGTTTTATTAAGTAACTAGTAGCGCCCCGCGGTTTTACCTGCGTTTTGCCCGTTTCTCTAAGAATTTCAGGATGAATGCTTATAACCTTTTCGTTGAATGTGGCTATCCATTACAACAATAATTACATGATACGAATTGGCAGAACAAACAAACTCTTCTGCTTTATTAAATTAGTATATACTAGTAGCATGTAACATCTAGAAGTCTCTATTTTTTTACCACAGACTAATAAACAATGAAACGACGAACAACTTTTATAACATTTCTAATTTATTGAACAGCATTAAAATAATTCACATAAATTTCTAAGAATTGACCAATAAATCAATTGGAACATCTCAATTTTGTAACATCAAGGTCATTTACGTAATTAATTAAACAAAACAATAATATAATTAATTAGTTTATAGTAAGTTGATTTGACTTGGCTACGTGTTTCCTGGCGGTTGGTGTATATCCAATTTTAATTCATAGATAATATTATTGTTTATGGTAAATAAACAAACATCTGCTTGTGACAACATTGATTAATCGATATATAAAGATTTGTCATGTTGGCATTAAAGTTCAAAGATTAAACTTACTGGCTATAAATAAACTTGTTATTTATGAGAAAAAAAACAAAATTTTAAATTTGGAACTTAATGCATCTTTCATACATCACATGTACTAATATTCATCTGTTATTTTATAAACGCCTCGGTGGTCTAGTGGTATGTGCACTCGCCTGTCAAGACTGAGACCTCGGGTTCAATTCCCGGGTCGAGCGAAAACATGTTTCCTATTTTTCAAACATGACTCAGGTTTGAGATCACTAACCCGCATTAGGCAAGCGTGGTGATTATGCCTAATCCTCCTCGGTGTACTGATAGATAGATGAGAGGCCTTTGCCCAGCAGTGGGACATTACAGGCTTATACTTTACTTTTTATTTTACAAAGAAGATACCATATCAAAAATATCTACTTTTTGGTGACACAAAAGCAAAGCATCATTTAAATATGTTCCAATTCCAAAGACAATGTTGCAATCGTTACGGAAATCCAAGCTCTATTGTCAACGCGCTAAGGAAACGGAATCATAAATATGTGAACTGAAAATGTTCTTTTTTTTAAAGAGTCGTGAGAATCTGTGGATTGCATCTTGGCGGCAATTTCATAATTGGAAAACAATACCTTAAGGTTTTTACATTTCACTGTGTTTCGATTTAAATATGGTATAGTGTTACGTAATACAAATATTAACCTGCTTTTTGAACACCACCGATTTTGAGAAATAAGTTCACAAATAAATGACTAAGCCAATTGTGATTCTTTCACATAAGTACAATGTACATTTTTTGGCTACACCGGCAGTGAGAAAGATTAAGTCTGATGTACAAACGAAATAATAAATTAAACGTTAAAATCTATACGCTTGTTCAACATCATCAGATAAACTGTAACAGTTCAAATTGTATTATTCTTCAAGTCTGTTACAGTAATTTATTTAAACAACCATTTCCATAAACAAGGTCCAATTTTTTTAACAGCACAAGTCAATTGTAAGTACAAAATCGGCGCCAAAGAGTCTTATCGATTTCTCGAGAAAGGCATCGTTAATGAAATTCTACATTCGAATTGTAAAAAAAGAAATGTCAACGTATGCGGAAACACGTAGGGAGCAAGGAGGCTCGCAATAAGGAGGTTTGTTAACGTTTTGTTAGTCCCGATTCTGAGAAGAGAACATTGTCCCGCGAGCGGCCGTTGACCCCGCCCGCGGTCTTTGTTTATGGTATTTGCAAATGGCGGGAACAAGAAACACCTATGACTTAGGTATAACTTTTTTTTCACAGTTTGTTTTTCACTTAATGCTATCCTTTTAAATTAAATGATGTACCTTACATGGTTTTGCGATTTTTTTTGTGGTTTCGTTTGTTTAAGTACATTTCCTTGCTAACAGATTACGTCATGGTACATTAAACTCTACAATATCTAGTTCGACGAAAATTTTGATCTTGTTTTTGTATATTTATTAACTCTTTCATATCTTAAACTATTTATCTATGTCTAAACTGGATTTTTGTATTAAAAAAAACTATTTTCTCTGCTTTGTGGTTTTAATAGAGATTAGGTATATTGTAGTTCCATTGCTGGGCAAAGAAGCCGCGCGGTGAAGATAATATCTGTTTTTGGTGGAATATTTTTCCACCAATCAGAAATTATTTTAGAATTTTGTCGTTGGCATAATAATTTCGATTCACTTGGTCTTACTAATTTGATTGTTAATTAATGATATTTAATCTGTGCCCCTTTGTCCACAGGTACATGATGGAGTTGCCGCCAAATGTATCGTTCAATTGGCTTTCCGCTTGTCTATTGCTGTGTTCCTTCTTTTCAACGCACACTCTCAATACACAGGTAAGAATTATTTTTATTCCTTAAAATTTAAGGCTTAAAATATACACGGGCATTAAAAAAAGTACACAAATGAGGTCTAAGTATAAATCAAAATTGTATATGTGCAATAATATGTAATTATATTGGTGTATTCCTAATAAAAACCATAAAAATTCACCTATTGTTATCTATGGCAATTAAAATAAGTAAAGAATAAAGCCTGTAATGTCCCACTACTGGGCGAAGGCCTCTCATCTCACTGAAGACAACAGTATAGCTAGTTAAGAGACCTCCTCCTCTGGTAATAAATAAATAAAATACCCGGACAAATTCACACACGGTTAATTAGACCCAAATTACGCTCTAAGCTTGTGTTATGGAGTCTAATTAACTGATATTACTACTTATACATACACAAATACTTTATAAGAATATTATAATTGACACCCAGACGTCGCTCGTCGCCAACAACTGTCTGCACATATTGTTGACTGCGGGCGGGAATAAGTAATATCAATAGTGTAATAGGTATAATAACTATTTACTAATTTTATTCCTAATATTAATCGTAAAGCTTACAAAACGTATAGTCCATTGTATACGAATGTTCGTAATTATCCGATGACATTTCATCAATATGCCAATCATGTATTAATTTTATTCATTCGTACTTTAAATTAAATTGTAATAAATATAAATCGTTGATAGTTATTTAACAATAAATGCATAATAATATTGTAAATGCAAAAACTTGTCCGTTTGTCTTTCCCGATTCCCGTTAAAGTATTTATTTTATAAAATTCATGGAAATACTTAGTGTCACTAAGATTTAAATTGACAAACATGATTTAATTCTTAAAAAATATATTTTCACGATAGTTCAAATAGGTACTTACATCATTCTAATAGGTATTTATGATCAGATTTCTTAATAACAAAATGTATGGGTGCGACCCCACTAAATCTGGGAAAAATTACGTAAACACGATCTATAAATTTTTCACACTAGCCCCATCTATTGGGATCGTGGGTTAAACCACTGCGCGGAAAAGAACATTTACATATATAATTTAGAAGAATTCGATTGATATTTTTGCTAGATTGATATTTTGTTAATTCAGTGCGTGAGCATATCCGTGGGTGTAGCTAGTTGTAAATGTAAATCGGTAATAGAGTAGGTACTAACTATTAATAGCTCTAGTAACGATCCATTTAATGACATTTAAATGTCAAAATTTTAGTAAATCGATTAGATTGGCGCTTGCGTTGGGTGGCAATAAAATAATAGTCATGTTTTTTTATTATTATTTTTTCTGTTTTTCTGTATTTTTGATGATTAACTTTACACTAATTATGATAATTATTTGTTACGTTCGCTTTTATTGGTCCAATTTCTTTTCAAAGCAATTACCACTAAGCTTTTGTGTTATAAATCAAACCAAATGTCAGGATGCCAATTATTTTCAAAGTAATTAAACCGTTTCGTAGAAAATAGCGCTAATAAAAACTTTATTTCGCGTCGTGGTAAAAACCCTTAATTCTGACTAAATGTTATTCATACAGATTCGTTTTTAATTAGTCGATATCTATATGTCGGAGATGGACGTTTTGACGGCGCCTAACCTCATCGGATGAAAACAACACGTGCAACGATTAACCCCACCACTTCGATCCTATATAAGGCGATGTGAACAGAAACACGTCTCACTCGTTCGACGTCGGTTGCCCGGTGCACACGTTATGATTGTTATGAAATAAACCCGTGTATAAAAGATTAAGCTGACAGCAGAGTTTCTTGCCCATTCTTCTCTGCTGATGCTCTTCCGAATGGGTGGTAAATTCAAACCTGAATAAAGATAGTTGACTTTGACTGATTTGGTGTTTTCAATATAATGGCGGACGCCATTCCGACATCAGAAGTGGGATCAAGATCGCTATTGCCCACCGAGCGTCCAGCAGAGAATGATCAAGATCGCTATTGCCCACCGAGCGTCCAGCAGAGAATGATCAAGATCGCTATTGCCCACCGAGCGTCCAGCAGAGAATGATAAAGATCGCTATTTTGCCCACTGAGCCACCAGTAGAGAATGTTTGAATTGGTCAATGATTTGGTAATAAAACTTGGAATGTTCTGTGAGTATAGTTAGTTAGTACTCTATTCTATTGTGGAGTTAAGAAGGTAATTATGAGTCAAGTGTAATCTTGTGATGTAATGTGATATGTTCTAATATGTTTTCTTACTTTCATGTTGGTTCAATGCTGGTAATTATTGTGAGCATTGATGAACCTCGTCCAGGGAAGAACGTGGTTCTCTTCTCGATCCTGTTACCTGAGGAATACGAGGGATTGCGGTATTCCAAATTATTCAAGAATCTATCACGACAAATTCACATTGGATGTTAAATTGGTGATGTATTGCGGTAATGATTGGTTTGTTGGGAAATATCCGGTGAGCTATTTTGTGATATTTGAGTCAGTTAACATTGAGAGTTTTGTAGTGAATCTTCGTACCACTTGATAAAGTAGAAAGCTTATTGAAAGTATTTTGGATGTTTATCCCGTTGTAAAATATGAGAGTATGAGTAAGGGTTTCATGTGACTATGTGACTTTTTGAGTTCAATGTTCGAACTCGGCGATGGTCGTGGTCTGGATTGACCGTACTGTGGAGTGGTCTGCTGAGACCGTGTGTTGTTGAGCAATGTGATTGCTGGTTGGCTGGTTGCCGTGACTAGACGTGACTAGACAAGCTTACTGTTACTTACTCATGGCTCATATTGTAATGTGCATTTGAGATTAATAGTCTATTGAAGTTAAAGTTGAAAATGACGTGGTACCTAGTATTCATGTGTTACATAGCATTGAAGATTCCCGATTGATAATAATTGAAATTAACTTTTGATTGAAATCAAGAATTTAAGGAAGAATAGTCAGGTTGACCGAGCGAGTGCAAATTACTGTGGCCGCGAGGTTTAGAGGAGAACGAGTAGGTACACAATATAGTGTCATTGACTGGTATAGGAAAATGCCTGAAGGGCAAGTACCCATTGTTAGTTATTCTGAGCCTTGTGAGGATGAACTGTAGTCACTTTTGACTGTGTGGTAACTAGTTGTGTGTGTCCTCTTGAGTCTGGGATGATCACGAGAGTGGCTGATCACAGGGATGATCAGGGTTATGGGTGATCACTGGGATGATGATAGCCAGTCACAGGGATGACTGCGTATTAGGGCTACGGGGATAGCCGGACAATAGAGACACACACACTTGACCTTTACTTTGATTTGAGATTAATTTGATTTTTAATGGGTACTTGTGCCTGACGATGTTCTAGTATTATGTTGAGATAAGCAATGTGAAAGTATTTTGTTGAAGTAGTTATTTAGGTCAGGAGTGAGCGAACGATGGTGATCGTTACACGTTGAAAAGCTTTGAACTCTAAACGTACTTACAAGTATGCACATGATCGCGTTAGGAAGATGCCTGTGGGGCGGGTAACAGCTGACTCAGACGAAGGTGGAGACAGTGAGGTTGAGTCAGTTGTTGATTGTTACTGGGTTTTATGTCGGTGGGTCAGTCTGAGACCGCACCAGGGTGCCGTAGCTGTAGCCCGTTAGAAATCGGTGTCTACTACTTGTAGTAGTCCGTGGGTAGGCAGTAGGCGGTAGCCCTGGGTAGTGTGGTCGGGTCTTGCCTGGTAGCGAAGACCGTAGAGTCATGGGACGACTCGGCATTCCGAAATGGAAGTGCATAAAGGGCAAATGCGTTTGCTAAATCTTGTGTTGTGACCACGAACAAAGACTCAGTAGTAAATCAATTGTGATTAAATTGTTAATTGTGTGTGAATAATGAACCAGAGTCTGTCACTGTTACTGGCCTCAGGGTTTTGGTAGATGAGACGTTATCATAATTTACTTTGTGATTTCTTACGCTATTTGATCATATTATTAATCTGAATTTGAGTTGTTAGTAATCATGAGTAAGGTCCTTTAATTAATAAATTGAGAGCCAATGAAGGCTAGATCCCCAAGATTGGCCATGAATAAGAGGTATGGCCGAGCGGAATTGTTCTCTCGTGATTTTTGGTTGCAGATTAACACACGAGGACGTGTGCTAGCAGGATGGCCGTGTCGGAGATGGACGTTTTGACGGCGCCTAACCTCATCGGATGAAAACAACACGTGCAACGATTAACCCCACCACTTCGATCCTATATAAGGCGATGTGAACAGAAACACGTCTCACTCGTTCGACGTCGGTTGCCCGGTGCACACGTTATGATTGTTATGAAATAAACCCGTGTATAAAAGATTAAGCTGACAGCAGAGTTTCTTGCCCATTCTTCTCTGCTGATGCTCTTCCGAATGGGTGGTAAATTCAAACCTGAATAAAGATAGTTGACTTTGACTGATTTGGTGTTTTCAATATAATGGCGGACGCCATTCCGACATATATATTTGTTTTAAAACGAATTTCCCAATAGCTATTTAACTGATTTTCTCGAAAATTACTAAACCGATTTTGATACGGTTTTCAACAACATAAAGAGTGATTCAAGAGGAAGGTTTTCTGACTACTTTTCCTGCCAAAATTCCCATAGGAACGGGTACAACGCGGGTTAAACCGTGGGGCATTGTTAGTTTGCAGTATAAATTTTATTCGCGAAACATGATAATTAAAACTCTTTTATTTTACCTCCACGGTTGTTTGATTGCTCCGAGATTTATTTTTTATTATGGACACCTGCTCGGTTTAGTAATATTATTGTGTCATAAAAAATATTGACGTGACTCCCCGTCGCTATACAGTCATAAAATAAATATAAAATATTTAAGTACATAATATCGTTGAAAGCTTTGAAATTGACATATTATTTAAAAATATGATTTTTATGACTTATTGTCTGATGATCTATGGTGAACGAGACATTGTTCTTGTTTCTAGAAAATCTCTATGGCTATTCAATAATAATTCGATTAAAACCAGACAAATACCTACCTAAAATGATATATTTAGTAGACAAAATAATCACGTACAATCAATTCTGTCCACAAATTAAAATTTGACAGCTGTCAAAAATTGGCGCCACCATTTGACACTTTATTTTTTTAATTATTAATTAATACATGATTGTGTTAAGTTACGGGCCTAAATTGGCGCCACATTTTGACTTATAACTTTTTTTAATTAAGAATAGTATTTGAGGCAGCGGTCATCGATTGTATTCTGCCGGCGTACTATATCCGTTGTTGGCACCCGATACGGATTTGTTTCGGAAGTTATTCCTATTGCTGAGCGCACGCGCGGCCATGTTAATAATTCATGTTGTTACAACATTACTTTCACTCGATCTGTTGGTTTTTGCCGGGATTTTATTATTTCTATGTAGAGTTGTATCCTTATTAGTGCTGTCAATGGATTGTCAAATCAATATTTCTTCAATATAATATTTCATTTTACCCAGAAGTGGAACAGACAGGTTGTACCTATATAGGTTGACTAAAAACATACAGTTCATCTTACAAGTTCTAAAATGTAAATTGACATGGCCAATTTTCAACTGTCACGCGGATTTATTCTATAATATGATAATGTAAATTATTTAAATTTTGCAGATAAGAAATAAACATATTTTCCCACCTTCTGACAAGACCTCCATAAATTAACAAAATACGACGTGTGCCCTTACTAAAATCATACTTTAACTACAAAACTATTTGGCAATGTATTTTACGACCAAACTTCCTAGGACAAACGTCAAAAATGACATCAATCTAAAATCCTAATTATCACTTCATTGTCAATGTCAAATGAACTGCCATTTCTTAAAACTAATTACGCTCTGTAGTCTGTGGTTTTTCATGATAAAATATGTTTTTTTCTTCTGACGTAGACTAAACATGACGATAAATGACGTCTAGTTTGTTGATTGATTGTATCAACAGACTCTGAGTCATCTGAAATGATGGCAATGATTTGATGAATACATAATGTATACCACATTACCATAAGCCATGTCTGTTTATAAATTGGCGTCTTAAAGGTTATTGAGTCCATTTTATAGAACAAGTAGCAGCATCCTGGTATTTTACCCGCATTTTACCCGTTTCTGAATAAAGGCCTATAACCTTCTTCATTCCATGAACTACCCTATACTACAGGAAAGTTATGTCAAGTCTGACAGGTATCTCCAAAGGATAGCGCGTTCAAAATTCACCAATTATATTAAGCGTATCATATCAACGTAACATAGCAAAATGGCAAAACTTATATGGTATTACTCAGGTCAAAAGTCTACCACAGGCAAATAAAACCACAGGGCACTATGAGTAGCTGTGTATAAATTTAATCAAAGCCATATACCTGCTCACGTTTTGGTAGTTAAATCATAATAAATGTTTTGTTAATCAAGTTGCCTTTACAAAAAGTTTATGAATAAAACCGTCGGCCGTAAAAAGAAAAAGAAATTAATATTTTTATTGCATATCAATATCCTTAACATCACGTGTCAAAATGACTTTCAAATGACAGATAGCTGTCAAAATGACTCATCCTATTATTTAGCGCCACTTTTTGTCATTAGGCGCCATAATGCATTATATAAAATAAAAAATAAATAAACCATAGACTGATGTAACTTATCCGCACCTATTTCCTATTTTTGGCAGAATGACGTCAGGTCTTTGCCTAGTGTTCGAAGGTTTAAAAAAATATATATGTCATTGTATATTGCATTGCATAAAAATTGAAAGCCGTTTAAAATTATCATTAATTTTTATAACTTTGAAGTAAATACTTAGCAATTTAATACAATGGAAATCATAAATTTTGTTAGCTCTTTTTGTGCCTAAAATTAATTAAATGTAATATCTATGAAAATAGCAATAGGTTAGTGTCAATCTGACATAAATTATATCCACTATATCGCTTATTTGGCGAAGTTATTCACAATGTTCAATGTTGGTAATAAAGTAAATTTTCCCACATTTCGAGCTAACACCCGTCAAACATTCATAAATGTAGAGTACCATAAAGTTTGTCTGTGGCTAGAACCGGAACTAATAGAAGGGGTGAATGATAGCAACTAGCGGTTTTTATTGAAATCAAAATGGTACAGTTCGATAGACTTTAAAAAAAACTGTCGCTGCACTATTTTTTTATTTGAAAGTGGTCTTCTTAGGACATATTATATAAAGGGAGAAGTGAAAGTATTTTTACATCAATTGTACTACAATTTTACCTCGTTTCAACTTGTTGAGTTCTTGTGATTAGATTGGCATCACTAGCGCCACTAACGTCATAAAACTTCCTTATTTTAAATGAAAGAAAATTGCCTTCTTTATTTAAAAACCAACAATTTTTGTTAATTTTCGGACTGGTCGTTCTAATATATGCATCAGTGGCGCCATCATTCACTAACAAACTTGGCTGCAACCAAGTATAGTAAGTATAGACTAAGGGTGTTTACACACTATGCCACACTATGCGGCGGTGGTGGTAATGCAGTTTATATAAAGCTTGACGCCGACGCGACGCGACGTCGAGGTGTGTCCGGTTGCGCAAAAAATATTAAAAAATTATAAAAATGATCACTGCGCAAAAATAAAAGACTATCCTACGATGTCTGGATGTCTATTATTAGTCATATAAAGTATTTGTGTGTGAGTATATGTAATAGAATCAGTAAGTAAGATTTGCTAATAAAAGCTTAGAGCTTAGTAGGGGTCTAATTAACCGTGTGTGAATATGTCATGTACCTATTCTTCTTCTTCTTATCGTGTCAATGGCCTTCAAACTTTTAAATGTAACTACATATTTATTTATTATTATTATTGAAGCCGTGGCGGCTGTAATGCCGCTGCCGCTACGGCAAATGTATAAACACCCAAAGTTAGTATCGGACCGGTAACATTATGAAACAAGGCGTGGTCGCGACAAGACTGCTCTCAATTTCCTACACAAAGTAATGGTTGCTAGGATATGAGATATCTATAAAACTGACGAAATTCGCCGGCGGTTTGTGTCGCAAACGGATTAAAGAGTCTGTGACTCAAAGTTTATAAGATAGGCGACTGTCTTTTGTTTTGGATGGTACGGCATTACGCATTGACATGTCTTTGTTTGAGTCCACTTTCCTCTGGAACTGCTCGTCACGTCAATTCAAAGGATTTTCGGAAATTCCTACGGGAACGGGCTCAACGCGGGCAAAGCTGCGGGGCGTTGCTAGTTATATATAATACTAGCTGTCCCGCTCGGCGCGGTGGTTCCACCCGCAACCCAATAGATGTCGTTAGCGTGAATCTAAACCATCCAGGGTGCCACCCAAACGCATACCAAAAAAAACCATTCAAATCGGTCCAGCCGTTTAGGAGGAGTTCAGTGGTATACACACGTACAGTAGAATTATATATAAAGTATATTTTCAAAATTCACGCATTCAATTTAATGCGCGGGTATAATCGTTTAGCTTTTTTTACAATGGAGAAGAGGCAAGCTTTGCTTGTAAGCTTTGTACCAAGCATTAAAGCTTTGAGTAAGCTTTGCAGGTAAAATTATTCTATTTTCTCAGATTTGGCAACACCCAGAATGGGCGGAATGTCACAACTGAAACCGAATTTATGAGACACAAAACATGTTCCAATTGAAATACTTATCAGTGATAAATTATTTCCAGCATTCGATATGGGGTTGGTGTTTCAACATCTGATAACATCTAAAATACTGGCTTAGTGTCGGTAGTGTAGGGGCATTAAGGCGAGTTTACATAAGTACAACTAAGGGTGCGTTGCCATTGAAGCTGGGCGGAGCAAATTACGAACAGATTTTGACTGTCAATGTGTTGTTTGACACTTTCAATGCGTTCTTCTCCTTCATCGAGTGGATGGTCAACCTGACCAATCCTGGTGTCAGAGTTATGAGCCGCCAAAGGCCTTTGACATGGCTCATGTAACGACTACTATCCATAGAAAGTAACCGGGACCGACGGCTTAACGTGCCCAATGCGTTGTGAATGGGCGATTGAGCTCACTCTTAAAATGTCAAAATGAACTCTACCTCTTACTCTAACTCGTACTTACTTACTTACAGTGTACTAATGTAGATTAGGCCTTATTTATGCCAATACTAAATTATGCTATTGGTAGGTGATACCGACTGATACCAGTTTTAGAATAGAAATTACTTTTGCTTGCGAAATGGGAATGATTCATTGAGACAGAACTAAGTGCTGAGCTAAGTAGGTATAACTATTGAAAATTGTGATAGACATTTAAAAAAGTAAATATGTTTGTAGTGGGAAGTAGGGAGTTTAGTAGATCAGTGGCAACTCTGATCTCGTAGTTAGTAGACCGCCTAAAGGCCTCCGACATGGCCATCAATTGAAACAACCAGGACCGACTACTTAACTTACACAAGCACGGTAGCGCTCAGATGAAATGCCACTGCTACCGATCCGATTTGCAGCCGAGCTGCACGTGGCTTAACATTCGCGATGAGTTAATACCCCTTAGTCAAACTATGCCATGAGTGCTCCATACAAATACTATTACAAATAAAATTAATGATATCACTACATAGTATAAAACTAAGCCGCTTTCCGCTGTTTGTCTGTCTGTCACTATGTATGCTTAGATCTTTAAAACTACGCAACAGATTTTAACGTGTTTTTTTTAAATAGATAGAGTGATTCAAGAGGAAGGTTTATATGTATAAAAATTCCCGAAATTCCCACGGGAAGGGGACAACGTGGGTAACACCGCGGGGCGCTAGTTTACAATAAGAGGCATTTAAAATTTTCAAGAACAGTGATTAATAATGAACAAAAGAATATATAATTAAATAATTTCTCGGCTCCGATGGATGATAATTTATTGACACCGGACAGGTCCGACTTGACATTTACAATAATTATACGTCATTCGAAATAATAATACAACTTTTGGAAATGTCACACACTAGTAAAATGGTCATTTTGCGACATAGCTTAATTGTTGACCACGGGATGACCTATCGTGAAATTACTCTAAGGCCTTTAGGCGGTCTAAACTCCATCACCACAATGAAATCCCCACAGCTGGACAAACGCCGCTCATCTCACCGAAGATATCAGTACAGCGCGTTTGTCAGTCTGCGCGTGTGTATCTTAAACTAAGGCCATGTTTGAAAGTAGGAAACATGTTTTCACTCGACCCGGGAATTGAACTCCAGTCATGACAGACGAATGAACATACCACTGGACCAAAAAGGCGTTAATTGGTATGAATTCAGATTAGTATTATATATTAATGTTATAGAATAAAGGTGCAGAGTTTGATTTTGGATTTTATCGTTTCTTTGAACGCGCCTATCTCCGAAACTACCAATCCGATTTGAATAATTCTTTTTGTAATAGATAGCCACATTCATCAGGAAGGTAATAGGTTACTCTTTACCCCGAAATACCTACAGAAACGGACACAACGCGGGTAAAACCGCGGGGTGTTGCTAGTCCTTGTATAAGTTATCTGATGCCTTTCGATCAAAGTTGTCTTTGTAATTTGTTCTCAATAGCGATGTATCTTCAAATTATTTTACCGAATAAGTGTTTATGAGAGCCGTGTATGTAACCGAGCCTTGAGTTTAACGACAGATTAGGAATTTGATTAAATGTCTTGGAGTAATTGAGCGTTTTACCTTTTAGTACATTCGTGCAATCATTTGAGTATGTTTTATGATTATTTTTGACTCGGTGTAACTGATAACATGAGCAGCGCCCCGCGGTTTTACCCGCGTTGTGGCCGTTCCCGTGGGAATTTCAGGAATTTTTATACATATAAACCTTCCTCTTGAATCACTCTATCTATTTTTAAAAACCGCGTCAAAATCCGTGCTGTAGTATTTGAGTTTTTCGCGAACACACAGACAGGAAGACGCGGCCGGGGACTTTGTTTTATAATATGTAGTGATTTGTATTAATAATAATGTTTTATACCTATATTTTTGATCAGTAAATCTTTATCATCCGACAAGGCGACGGCGATTCGCCATAATTAAATAAATAACATTATTTTCACAATATTTCATTTGCTCACTGTAATTCATTTAAATATCGACTTCGTGGGCAACTTTGTGCAATTATAAAAATGCAGCTCAGTTTTAACGTTTTGAACCTTAATCAGTTAATAATAAGGGTTATTGTAATGTCAGTTAAATGTAGTTATTGGTTGCATATGGTACAATTGGCAAGATCGTAAAGTTGAAGGACAATACTTTCTTAAGACTTGTTATACAAACATACAGACGTATTGTATGTATGTTTACTTACATATTGCAAATCTGTATTGTCGGCGGTATATGTGTGATCTTTTACCTTATTTTGTTTAAGTTAAATAAACTCTATCCAATATGACCGATGTTTTACCCAAAGACAATTTCAGAAGAAAACTATTAACATTCTGACGTACCATAAACTAGTGCTCTCTATATAATTTTTGGGCGTAGATTCGGGCTTCAAAGATGAGATTATTACCTATTTTGAAAAGAAATAAACGACACCAATAATCTAATTATTTTTGGGACTCTTAAAAGGTGACCAATGACAGTTTCTTCTCAAGAGGAAATAGGTTTAATGATGAGGAATTATCTAAAGGAATTGAACCATCAAATATTTATCCTCTATAGAAGGACTTGTCTTTGTTCAGAACTATGCATGGGATATTATTATAAGATATTATACACGAGTGCACATTCATATGCAGTAAAACTGCCTATGAACGTACAGTCAAAACAACAAAATTTGAGAATCACTTTCAATATTACAAAACATAACACTAAAATATTCTACAAATTAGTGTGTTCGGGCATTCTGTAACATTGAATTTTTACGATAACTTTGTAGTTGACTGTACGCAAAAAATCCTACTTCCTATCTTATCCTAATATCCTACTAATATTCTACTTTTACTATAATATTATAAATGCGAAAGTTTGTGAGCATGGATGTATGTATGGATGTATGTTTGTTGCTCTTTCACGAAAAAAATACTGAACGGATTGGGATAAAACTTTACAGTAGTTATAGGTTATCCATCAGAATAACACATGGGATACATTTTATCCCAAAATTCTTGCGGGAACGGGTAAAACGCGGGTAACACCGCGGGGCGCGGATAGTCCTACATAGACATCCAACATATTATATAGACAATCCTACATAACTTAAAATTTCGACAGATTTTAATTTTGCCAGAGAATTCCCAATAAACTTTATAAACTTATACGGAGAGAATTCAAATATTCAGAAAACATAGTTAAAACAATGGCTCTTAAAAAGGTAAGCAATACAAGTTATTACGGCTTAGGTACTTGTACTAACAAAGCAACAACTACAACTAATTACTTGTACTAACTACTGTCGCTTAACCTTTTTAAAACACATACGGTGGTTAACACATTGACCCTAATAACCAGCGATGCTTGTAACACTCACTGTGGAGAAATACTGTAATAACTCACACAAGTTAATATTCTTGTAGTTTACTATAAAATACTAGCAGCGCCCCGCGGCTTTGCCCGCGTTGAGCCCGTTCCCGTAGGAATTTTCGAAAATCCTTTCTTAGTGTGCACTTACGTCACTTGAAGAACCTTCCTGCCAAATTTCATGTTTCTAGGTGTAGCGGTTGAGGTTGTGCGTTTATTATCAGTCAGTCAGTCAGTCATTTAGGACTTTGAATTTTATATATATAGATTTATAGTTTCTTTTGTAAAATATTAAAGTAACGCCAACGCCTCGGTAGTCTAGTGGTATATGCATTCGCCTGCCAAGACTGAGGTCTCGGGTTCAATTACAGGGTCGAGCGAAAACATGTTTCCTACAAACATGGTTTTAAGATCACCACCCGCATTCGGAAATTATTCTGGTCCAGACAACAAGACGACCTAACATTTTCTTGTGCCCACTATGAGTTGGATCTGTACCCCCTCGCAAACCTTTCATTCATTCATTCGTTCATTTCGAAAATGTTCAAGCTCCTCTAGATCTCATTTGTCCCTTGACTGAAGAGACACAATTGAAACGGTTTGGTTAAGAAATTGACATTGAGTCAGCTTTCGGATCACTGGCTCTTGATACCGACCCTTGACCCAGCTGATCACTTGACACAACGGTTGACACAATTTCTATTACAAGATTTTAATTAAGTTTTTAATTAATTAGTCAACTAGCAAATTTGGCTTGCTTTCCTTGCGCTTATTATGAAGCCACCAGATTTATTTTATACTAGCAGCGCCCCGCGGTTTTACCCGCCTTGTGCCCGTCCATAGGAACTACGGGATGAAAAATAGCCTATAACCTTCCCGTTGAATGTGGCTATCAATTACAAAAATATTTTTTCAAATCGGTTCAGTAGTTTCCGAGATTAGCACGTTCAAACAAACAAACAAAATCTACAGCTTTATAATATGAGTATAGATAAACGTTTATTACGGCTTGGGTTTGTGATAACCAACCCAAATGTGGCTAGCGTGAATACCCTCCTCACTGTACTGATATCTTCAGTGAGATGAGAGGCCTTTGCCCAGCTGTGGGACATTACAAGCTTAATCCATTTTTTAAAGCCTTTTATTTTATCTTAGAAACTCGTTAAGCATTATAACTAAAATACATTATTCCTTCAAATTAATAGTACTGTATGTACAGTCGGCCTTTAAACAATTTGAACATGCTTAGAACCTTGTCATATTCATACTTAGATTATAATAATTACTTAAGGGTTCATTTCTATTAGGGTTTATTCATAAGGGTTTATTTTCTTTTTGTTTTTTAAACCAAATAATTTTTATTTCATTTCATTATTTAATTTCATTATTTAATTTCATTATTTAATTTCATTTTATTTCATTATTTCATTTCATTTCATTTTCTATTAACGCGGAGCAGAGCTTTGCGTAGCTCAACTGACCAATCACAATGCATTTTCACAATTTAAATCCGATGTGATTGGTTCATTGCGCTCCGCGCAGCTTCTCTCCACTTCAATAGAAAATCACCCTAACAAGTCAATGATACTATTTATTTTTCAACTGTAAAGCACTAAAGTGCCCGTTATCTTTGCGCTCTGACTGTACATTATGGAAATAGATAAGTAAGGATATTCCACGATGACGTCTAGTCTAACTGTACCAAGTAACAGTTGTTATTAAGATAGGCCTTTGCACTGCAATGGAATCCTCGATCAACGTACCGTTTCAAATTGAACCCACAATGAGATGCCATCAAGCATTTATTAAAAGAATTCCCCAATGACTCACGCGCAATTTCACGGTAATACAATATTTGACAAGAGCTTAAATCACTGCTTATTAATTGCTAAGCAAAATACATTTTATTTGACAACACAGCTGTGTATTTGCATAACACGATAAATCTCTTTCAGATTCCGCTGTGAAATTAAAAAGTAATAACTCAGTGCCTCTATGCCCTCTGCTTTTAAAAAGTCATGATTCAACTCTGTTGTCTGTGGTTCATAAATTGAGTACTTTTTTTTCAGAACCACAGATCGTCGAAGCAGGAAATCGGTTTATAAATGATGTCGATTTTGTTGTTTATGGTTTCGTTATGTTAAATGGTATGAGTTGATTGGTGGTGCATACTTGGATGTAGTAACTAACTATTATTACCTTGTGTTCCGTAATTATTTTAAGAATTATTAGAGCTGTTTTTTTCTGCTTTTTTTGGTTACAGTTACATTAAGCAATTTTGATCGGCAATTTAAGATAGGTGATCCATTTCGTTTTATTTAAATTATTTTTTGATTTTGGATGTTGGAGAACAGCTTATAAATTTTCATTATTATATACTAACCACGCCCCGCGGCGTTACCCGCGTTATACGCGTTCCTGCGGTAATTTCGGGATAAAATGTATCCCATTTATTATTCTGATGTATAACCTATATTACTGTAAAGTTACATCCAAATCCGTTTTGTAGTGCGTGAAAGAGTAACAAACATACATCTATCCTCACAAAGTTTCGCTTATAAGATATACATAGAGTAATGTGAAGTCTATAATTTCCTATAGAAATCGGATAATAGGGACTTGCCGTTTAACATGAACCTTTCATATAGAAAGAAACTGTATTATTTGAGACGATATTCCAAATACAGCCTTCTGTGACCTCGGTTCCTGTAAAGGGACCGAAACGTCAGATAAAAATGTAAAATAAAAGCGAAGTGTACCTATCCGTAAACGTAGATTCAATTAAATAAGATATTCCAAGTTATTTTCCATTCGCAGATTTAGGCGATTCATTCAAGTTTCCAAAGCATTAATTGGGCACATTTCCTCAATTCAAACATCATTTAGGCCATGTATTGACGCTGCCTATACCAATAAAACGTGTTAACAAGTTCGTAATAAAATACAATGCTTCAATAAATAAAGCTCGTTCTCGTCAGTCGTCAATCTATCTATGTTATGTCATTCTAAAGGTGCGTGTCTATCGAAGCGGAGTGTAGCGGAGTTCAATTGAACGAAAACAACAAACAAAGTTGTCATAATCCCGTCCTAATGGCTTGTGATTGGTCAATTGAGCTACGCACCACTCCGCTTGTACGGAACCCGTGGGCTTTAGACAGAAAGTCTGCGCTGGTATCCAGCACTTTCCTGCGCTGACAAGCGCTGGAAAATCAGGTTCCGACCTGTCAGTGACGTTCAGCGCTTGTCTATCTTGGTGTGGTATTTGTATAGAACCTCGACGCTAGCTTCTAGCACTAGTAGCGCTCACGACAGTGTTGTACTAAGTGATGGTACTCGTAACTCACTGCTTGGGTGAGTGGGGCAGTGGCATTTCTATCTGAGCGGTACCGTGCTTCGGAAGCACAAGATTAATAGTCAGTTCCGATTGTTTTAATCGTTTGATCATGTCGGCTTTAAGATTGCTCAAGACAGCACTAAAACTTCAACGCTATTGTAGGGCACTAAACTACTCGAACTTACTCTTACCAGCGCTGGTTGGCGTCAATAGCCTCTAGTGACCAGCGCTTGCAACTAGCTTTCATTCTGTACGCGGCCTTACTTCACAGAAATGCCATCATAAACTTATATTGCCCAATCCGTCTTTACACGAGTAAATGTCAAATAATATAATAAGCAGTGGAATGACCTCTTTTACAGTTAAATAGATTGAAATTTTAATCAATCATTGTGATTTGTCGTTGCATTTATTAAATTAAATATATTAATGTATGGAAGTAGGTTGCGATGTTCGTCATTGGAAGAGGATGATGAACTTTGATCTGTGTGACGTTTGCTGTCAGTTTGACATTCATAGACTAATCTTTTTTTAAAGTTTTGACAGTATACGTCACTATGAAATAAGAATAATTATATTATTTTGGTGTTTATACTGGGAATAATAGTTGGAAATATAATTATGATAGATATTTAATTGTAAATTGTCTAAAAAGCAGCGTCCTGCAGGTCTTTCTGCGACCATATCGTTCCATCAAGCGGAAATTTAGATTATATTGTCCTACCATGTCCTCTGTGCCCTACCACTTGGCATTATAAAAACTTTATAAAAAAGCGGTAATATTATAAATTTATACATATTTTTCAGATACATATGACTATTCCTACTACACATGGGTATACAACACACAACACTAAGTTTTTCAACATTTAATAAATGAGCCCACTCTAAAACACGTTTGAAGATAAATTGACGACAGCAAAAACAGAAGTGATCATATTACACGAATGCTAATGATGAAATTGATAACGCCACAGGTGCTGACGCGTTGTGAAATTAATTAGAGGAAGGTAACTTCGTGGAAGATATAACTTGTTAGGAGTATTTGTGAGGTTTTCCCGCCATTTGAGACTTTTGGAAGACCCATTTGTGGTTGATTAGGAAAAATGTGTTAGAATTGTACGTCATTTTTTGCTCTTTATATTTTTACTCTGTCTTAGTTATGTTTTATTTTTAAATTTAGTCTTTGACATTATTATTTATTTAAACGGGAACTTACGTACGATGGAGGCTACTGTCGAGAGTTCCTCAATACGTTTCGGTCACATACGGTGACCTTCATCAGGAGGTGGGTGAAGCGCTCGCGACAGCGTCTCTCCCCGCACTAAAGTAGTCTATGACATGTTTTAAGGCGAGTTCACAAAAAAATCGTTTGAAGTTAGTTTCTTGGTTATTATGTGAAATCAAAATCTTGAAGGCTTTAGAAAAAAAAGTTTTTCTCAATCCTGGGTTGGCTTCCAATAATAAATCATGAAAGTATATTCTACTCCATTTTGTAGCAATTTGTTTTCACCAGCAGGCTGCAAGTAACAGATCTGATTGTTGCGTAACAAAAACGGTAGAATTTCTACAATAAATCGCGTTGCGTGCGCGCAATTTTATTTATGATACAGATTTTCGCAAACCCTGTCTCGGAGGTCGTGCGGGGTTAATGATTTTATCTATGGTCTGTTCTATAGTCTACGGTCACGTGTCAGAGAAATTGTTGCATAGATTATATTTATCGTTCATCTCGTAAAGGACACGGCTGATTGTCTTTTGTTTATGCTTTTACGAATTAAGGAATTTGAATAGAGAAACATTTATGTCGTTATAAATACGAGAATAGGAACTCCTTTGTTTTTGGAAATGATTTAAAGAGTCACCAAATACAAGAGGAAAAAGATTTAGTGCTTCAATGTAATTCTTACCCATCTTACTTAGTACTTTAAAGAAGATATGCCTAATTTGTATTTGTATGTTTATATACCTAAGTTGTATGTGCAGTTGTTCGCAGCTTAATTCATGTACACTGTACAGGGTTGCAAAATAACCTTGACCATGTAACGTGTCTAAGTGGATCACTACTACATATATTAAAAAAAAACTCATTGAATTACTCGTAGTTGTAGATATTATAGAAGTGAAAGAAAATCTCAATCCCACCAAAAAAGTAAAATTAGACGCCAAGTTCAATATTAACAAAATAACTCTAATCTCGACTTCGCCTATTTTCTTTAGCCGATTGTAAAACTGAGCTTGGTACGGCCTTGCGGTGAGGTCGCAGTGATTACTAGACATTAACCGTTTCACGACGCGATACACTTGCGGTCCGTTGCGACAGAACTAGACTGGCTTGTGAAAGACTTTCGTTACACTCTTGTCACGGTCACGGGGTACACGCCTTGTGGAACTTAATAACGAAAAGTTGCGGTTTCGGTACGTTGCGTTCCAGAGAAAAGTAAATCTACTTAAATATTAAATTCAAAGTCCCGACTGACTGACTGATAATTAACGCACAGCCTCAACCGCTACACCTAGAAACATGAAATTCGGCAGGAAGGTTCTTCAAGTGACGTAAGTGACACACTAAGCAAGGATTTTCGAAATTTCCTACGGGAACGGGCTTAACGCGGGCAAAGCCGCGGGGCGCTGCTAGTCTAATATAATACACCCGGAAAATTTTACACACGGATTATCACTACATATTATAAAACAAAGTCCCCGGCCGCGTCTGTCTGTTCGGGATAAACTCAAATACTACTGCACGAATTTTGACGCGGTTTTCTAGAACTAAAACTAGAGTGATTCAAGAGGAAGGTCTGTGTGTATAAAAATTAACGAAATTCCCACGGGAACGGGCACAACGCAGGTAAAACCGCGGGCCGCTGCTAGTAAATATCTATTTAAGCAAAAACTAGTGATTTGAAATATGTAAATAAAATACGAAAATTAATTTAGTGCTTTTTAGCTCCTACATACCGTTATAACTCATTTCTATAATCTACCAAGATTAGTAAAAACCAAAAGTGCGGTATAATAGAATGAAACTTTGAAGTAGGTTTTGGACAAAAAATCCTATAACTTATGTAGTTTTCCATTAATGATAAATGTGAATAAGATGTGTGTTTAAATAGTTCTTTTATAAACAGTTCATTGACTCAACGACTTGATTGAATATTGATGTAAGTATTCGATCAATTGATTTAACATTTGATTTAATATTAAAGTTTTTAATGTTGAAATGCTAACATCTCAATCTAATCGAAAAGCAAAAACCGAATACTTATTTGACTTACTTCTTTTATATTTTACTCCTTTTACGTATAACGCCTCGGTGGTCTAATGGTATGTGCACTCGCCTGCCAAGACTGATGTCTCAAGTTCGATTCCCGGGTCGAGCCAGAACATGTCTCCTACTTTTTAAACAGTGCTCGGGTTTGAGATCACCAACCCGCATTAGGTAAGCGTGGCGATTACGCCTAATCCTCACTGATATCTTCAGTGAGACGAGAGGCCTTTGCCCAGCTGTGCGATATTATAGGCTAATACTTTTTTTTATACGTTAATATAATATGGCAGGGTGCGTTTCTGTGCGGAGTTGTGCGAAGCCCGAGTCACCAATCACAGCCCATTGGGATTGTCTAAATCATTTCGTAATGCGCTGTGATTGGTCAGTTCAACTCCGCTCAGCTGCGCTCCGCTTCAATAAACACAACCAATAAAATATAGCTTTGAAAAAATCTTATGAAACACTATAACAGCTACAGATACTGCAGGAAAAGTAACGAAATATTCCCCCGAACAAGTTTTGAGCAGAAAAATAAAAATATATATGTTTGTATCACGTTATTTACGACTCCAGTTAACGTGGCGATGGGTCGTCAAAACGCACAATAACTTTGCATTGAAAACGTTATATTTTACGTAAATACCGGATTATGTATTATAAAATCATAATCGTATTGAAAAGGAAAGGCTTTGCTTGGATATTTGTTACGAAATATCAAGGGACATTATTTATTCCTGACTGTAATGTGTATTTTGTAAAATAAATATTCAAGTATGTAATTTTACATTAGAGAAATTAATAACGCGGTTTCTCTGCGATATTCTTGTCTTAATTTTAGTTTGCACCCAAATATCTACATATCTATATAAATAAAAATTAATTGCTGTTCGTTAGTCTGCTTAAAACTCGAGAACGGCTGAACCGATTTGGCTAATTTTCAGGGAAAAAGTCCAGGGAAGGTTTAAACGGTAAACAGTGAGGAAAAACATGCAGGTGAAAGCGCAGGGCACAGCTAGTATATAATAAACAAATGACGTTCGTTTTAAATAATGTTCTACCTCAAGTTTGGACGCACAGCTTTTGTTTCTTAAACGCTTTTAAACAGACACACAAAACAAATTCTTCCGCTTAATTATATTAGTCTAATACCTATAGATTTTTAAAAGCTCAATTTTAACAGCTTAAAGTATTAATTTAAATTGGCTACTTAAGTTTTTTATAAGGATAAAAAATCACTTCGTTTTAGTAAATCCTGGATTAAGGCTCATTAACATAACACAATGCAAACCTTAAATATTTTTAAATCATTCGAACGTGCCTTTTGACAATACACAATAACGTAAGTGCCTAATAAACACACGGAAATATCAACCGTAATCTCTTGGATAAAGGGATTACATTGGTTTGAAATGTCGCGGTTTTAAGTATTTTTTTAGTTCAAGTTCAAATCCGAAGGTTTTACCGATATCGTTCAATTCAGTTTTAACAAAAGATTTTCAAAATTAAGATCCGTTAGTAGCTTAATAAGTATTACGTGTTTTTAGTTAAGTATATGTCTATATGTATACCTCGGTGGTCTAGTGGTATGTGCACTCGCCTGCCAAGACTAAAATCCTGGGTTCAATTCCCGGGTCGAGCGAAAACATGTTTCCTACTTTTCAAGCATGGCTCGGGTTTGAGATAAACAGGAGAATATATAGGATATACATACATACATAAAAAAAATATAGATTAAGAAAAAAATGTTAGTTTTATAAAATTCAGTAGAAATAAGAGAAAGAAACACGATCTTTAACTCCCTTACTCAGAGACGTAAAATGCTTCCATAGTACAGATTCAATTAGTGATTTTCACATGTAATGCATGAACAATGACGTCAAATAATAAAGTGTCGATTCAATAGACGTGCCTGAGAGCGGCAGTTATTAACCTTTTTTCTAAAAGTTAATAAGTTCTGAAAAGTTATCTATCTTTTCAATATTTTCTTGAGCCAAAAGTCTAATCACCTTATTTTTGTCCACAGGTAAGCCCCAGCATACTAAACGTCACTCGCGAGGTTGCCGCCATGGCCAATGAGATTGTTGACACCGCGGCAACCGCGGTAACAGTATTTACCTATAACATTACATTTACAAATATAAATTATATTTATATTCGAGTACTTTGTCTGTTTGTATGTTTTGTATATTTACACTAAGGGATGTGCTTGAATTTGTTTGTTCTCTGATTCTTAATATTCAAGTACTGCTAAATAGGTAGGTAATTTATTAAATTTTTGACAAGATTTTCTCAAAACTGGATATAATTTGGTTTTATATTTGGTAAGTAAGTACTTCTCGGTAATGTGCTAAACTACATCTGTTGTAATGCAACAGGCAGCATCTCGCATCTCAAGGGGTTGACTACCCTTAACATTTAGGGGGATGTCAAATAGATGTTATCCGATGCTCAGACCTACCTGATATGCACACAAATTTTCATGAGAATCGGTCAAGCCGTTTCGGAGGACTTTAACTACAAACACCGCGACACGAGAATTTTATATACTTACTAGCAGCGCCCTGCGGTTTTACCCGTGTTGTGCCGGTTTCCGTGGGAATTTCGGGAATTTTTATACTTAAAAACCTTCCTCTTGAATCTCTCTATCTATTAAAAAATACTGCATCAAAATCCGTTGCGTGGTTTTAAAGATGTAAGCATACATAGGAACAGACAGACAGCGGAAAGCGACTTTGTTTTATACTATGTAGTGATTAGATAGATGCCTATAAAACTAATTTGCCGATATCGGATGTAAGTGACGGATACTCAAACGGGATCGTTAAATTGAATATTAATTGATTATTGTCTTCAACCTTCAGTCGTGTCGACAAGCGCGCTATCAGATGGAAGCGAGATAGAACCTTGTGCAAGAGAGACAAACCGACTTACTTATAAGAAGTCTAGTATTCGTGTAGTCTAAATATTACTTAGACACTATGAGAAGTTTGTAGTATTTTTATACTGTTATCTAATATACTAATGACTAAAAATATTATAAAAAGGTAGAGTTTCTTTGTAAAGACTGATCTCAGAAACTACCAATCCGACTTGAATATTTCTTATTATTAACGATAGCCGCATTCAAAGGAAACGTTTTCCATCATGTTGCTTAGTTTTAAAGATCTAAGCATACATAGGAACAGACAGATAGCGGAAAGACATTTTGTTTAAGGGTGCTTTCAAATTATGCGTTTCGTGTCGGACCGCTGCGGTGCCGAAGCGGTGCGTTTGTCGTGCGTTTGTCGTATTGTGAACGTACGATCGTGTGTTTTCATACAAATCGAGCAGTCCGGCAACAGTGCGACGTCGGTACCGCGAACGCACGACAACGCCGCACTGTTGCCGAGCTGCTCGATTTGTATGAAAACACACGATCGTACGTTCACAATACGACAAACGCACGACAAACGCACCGCTTCGGCACCGCAGCGGTCCGACACGAAACGCATAATTTGAAAGCACCCTTATACTACGTATGTAGAGATTAGGGAGTACCAGTGCTATACTATTACCGACATTCTATTTGAAACGTACCGTACAACCAGGGATGATTAGTAATAATATTGTGTGTGTGATTTCATTAATTTTTATTTGAACAATGACTAACTTATTAGTATATAAATAATGTAAATTCCTTTCAAGTGCTTTGTTTAACAGGATGTAAGTACATGTCCTGAGTCAATAATTACTAAGAGGTCATTGTCCTACAGTTCAGGAGGCTCAATTGTGGTCAAAGATCCGCGATGTCAAATGAGTAAGTGAGTAGGTTATTGGCCATCTCTGGTGTCGGAGTTTTTAGACCGCTTGAAGGCCTCCGAGATGGTCTAACGATTGGAACAACCGGAACCGACAATTTAACGTGCCCTTCGAAGCACGGTAGCACACAGATAGAAAGGCCACCCCATCCAAGTATTTTGATGCGGTTTTTTAAATAGATAGAGTGATTCAAGAGGAAGGTTTTATGTATAAAAAATCCAAAAATCCCACGGGAACGGGAACAACGCAGGTAAAACCACGGGACGCTGCTAGTAACAAATAAACACCTGCCATAATCACTGGCTTGCCTAACCATAGATAATTAACCAGAACATAGAATTATACTTGTTTAATTATTTCCAAACTGAACAAGAATGCAACATTCGATACACAATATGAAGTAGACCAAATCACTGCCCGGGGGGTCCCAGAGAGTGTTACACCATAGACTAACTCTGTGGCATAATCGGTGACCAATAGCAATGTAACTGTTTAGTCTATGCCCCGTTTATTATTACTTAAACTGTGCTTTTGTTATTCAATTACTTGAGTAATTTTGGAAGTTAAGAAAAGAAAAGAAAAAATATTTCTTTGGTTTGGCCGTTACAGACTGATTACGTGGATTTATTGATTGATTAAGAAAATAACGCAAAGTACCTATTATTTTTAATTCCAAATGTTTTTAAATTCAATTTTGGTTGAGCTAAGAACGGTCCTCGTGATGACTCTATTTTCAAATCAGTTCATTCGTTCAATCTGTCTAAGAGTAATGACGCTACATACACACACTCACACACACTCACACTCGCACCCACACCCACCCACACACACGCACACACACGCGCGCGCACACACGCGCACACACACACACACACACACACACACACACACACACACACACATACATACACACACACACACACACACACACACACACACACACACACACATCCCTTACGTGCGTAAAATCATAGCACTTTTTTACATAACAAACCTCTACAGTTAAGTGAGTACCAAAGTAATGGCGTCAAGGTTACCAATTGAAAGTGTGATCGTAAACTTTTTATTTCCCTTTCATTGTCCTATGACCTCGCCATTGTCCGCTAAACCACTACAAAATATACACATTTCGTTTTGAAAAAAGCACTTTTCCTTCTTATGTACTTTCCGATGTTTTTTGGTCTATAGTGTAGAAGTCGTACTATAATTAGAAAAAAACACCTAACATTATACGGTCAGTGGTTACTGCAATTGTTGAGAAAGCTGAGCACCACAATTGACCACATTTAGAACAAAATATCGGGTTATAGATGAGGAAATATGAATAGTTTATAGATATAGTCCAATGTAGGTCAAATGTGTCTTGCTCTATAAACATATTACAGATTCAGTAAGAGGAATTATAATTAAGCTAGCGGCCGCCCTCGCTTCACTTTAGGTGACAGTGCCACCCCCTATTAGGGTTGGAGTACTCACGAACATCATGAAAGGAATCCCTGGACCAAATTTCAAGTTTCTGGGTACAGTAGATTCGGCTGTGCGTTGATATATAAGTCAGTCAGGTTTGCCTTTTATAAATATAGACTGACTAGCAGCGCCCCGCGGCTTTTCACGCGTTGAGCCCGTTCTCGAAGGAATTTTTGAAAATCCTTTCTTAGTGTGCACTTAAGTCACTTGAAGAACATTCCTGCCAAATTTCATGTTTCTAGGTGTAGCGGTTGAGGCTGTGCGTTGATTATCAGTCAGTCAGTCAGGACTTTGAATTTTATAGACCTATATAGATTACTGAAAGACGCTCGTTAAAACAGATGTCATCTATACTAATATTATAAAGCTGAAGAGTTTGTTTTGTTTGTTTGTTTGTTTGTTTGTTTAAACGCGCTAATCTCAGAAACTACTGAACCGATTTGAATAATTCTTTTTGTAATAGATAGCCACATTCAACGGGAAGGTTATAGGCTATTTTTCATCCCGAAATTCCTACGGGAACGGGTACAACGCGGGTAAAACCGCGGGGCGCTGCTAGTTACAATATAATTTTAATCAAATTATACTAAACAAGTAGAACGGAAATTATAGGTGTAATATTCAACGCATATCGTTTAAGATAGTGGAGGCGTGTAATCACCACGCTTGCCTGAGGCGCATTGATTACAAATGGGCACTTTAAAACTGTCACATTCTAAAATCAAAACATAAATAATGACCTTGACCTCCATTAAAACAAAACCGGAAATGACATAACAAATCAATAAACCTTCCTATTTCCTGCTGTCGTGATGCTGTCAAATAACTTTCTTTTGTTTATTCACCGTTCGTAATGCCTTCGGTTTTGTCCTTACATTGCGGAAAATGTATGCCGTAGAGAATATAATCATACAGCCTTGTCAGATCGAACATAATAACTTTTGTAACTAATCTAATATCCTGCTCCAAAGCTGCGGATTTTCGCATTAAAATATATTAGTTTAGTCTGTCACGGGTTGTGTTTTAGTAGTTTTAGAAGCTAAATAAGGCGAGGCGACCTATTAGATCTGTCTGTTTTCGAAGTAGTATATATTTATCACGTCAAGTGTCACATTAATACGTATTAACATCTTTTTTTACAAGAAACTGGTCCATTTTTTGTGTTATTTAAATTTTTAGTGTCATAATTTTTTTATGAATAGTCGCTCAAATGACTCATGGGTGCATCGTTGGACTCATTGGTCGGCTCGCACTTGACCGAAATTTTACGCTTCGAAATTTAAATTCAATTCACGTATTGTCTCAATCGACGATTGCGATCAATGTCATGTTTCTAAACATTATTTTGCCATAAGCGACAGTATTTAAACGCTTTAAAAGTGCACTTTATCAGAAGGATAAAGGGTTGCATTTCGTTTGGCAATTAAGTTGAGTGATTATTTGTGGTTCTTTTTGCGCACGCGCCAGTATTTGTGTTACTAGGTAAAGGGCAGAAGGTAAAGTAAATGTTTTTATAATAAAACCGCTTTTAGCTTTCGTGGTTGTCTATTAATATTAAGAGTCGTGGTTTTGTTTCGTAACGGACGTTTAAACACGATTTAAAAGCTTTGAAATTAAATGAGTTTATCGCATGACTGCTGTTTCTGGTGGAGCATTAAATGAAAAATGACAGATTTTAATTCAGAATTTTGTAATACTAATGTAATTAAGGTTAAAGAAATGTATACAATAGATTCACGTTTTTTGTAGATTATAATGCCTATCATTGAATTTTCTACATAAGTCAAAAAAGTTTCGCAAAACTCATTCATACAACCGCGGGGCGCTGCTAGTTTAGTCTAGTTTAGTTTTATAATGAGTGCAAATCGTGTGACGATATGTGTACTAATAAAATGAAGAGGAAGATATATTCCCGCTCAACATAATGTATGGACATGCATGATCCCACTAAATCTGGGAAAATGACGTAAGCGCAATCTACAAAAGGTTCACACTAGTGCCATCTATTAGATCGCGGGTGTAACCACCGTGCGGAACAGCTATACTCTATTTTATTTAATTCTTACCCTATCTCTAAACCTTTTTCCTCTTCAGGAGCAATCGTCTTCGGCTGGAAAATTGACGACATTTAACCACATTTTGAACCAATCCAAAAGAAATAGATTATAGTGTATCATAGATTGCCGGAACAGTTGTATAAAGTAAACAGGCGGCGCGATACCCTGAAGGTGTTGTTTGAAGACACGCCTCTTGGTACGATCAGAGTGCTGCCTCAGGACAATGTAACGAGTAGACGCTTACTTCCTTAACGTTTGTTTCATGTTCGTGAATTAGAACTTGACTTTTAAATCTTGATTTATTTCCAACTAGCAGCGCCCCGCGGTTTTTAACCGTTGTGCCCGTTCCCGTGGGAATTTTAGGATTTTTTTATTCTTATAAACCTTCCTCTTGATTAATTCTAGGTAGGAGCCTTGTTAAAATTAGCATTTTATCTTGGTCCTATTTTGTATTTAAAACTGGCTGTCATAGACCATGTCGAAGGCCTTTAAGCGGTCTAGAAACTCAGACAGGATTGGCCACTAACATACACGAACATACATATAAAAAGGTTTTTCAATTTCGAGTAATATAAGCTATTTCGAAAACAAAAGAGCAAACTTTTTACATAATGATTTTATCTAACTTTTTAAACAAATTCGATTCTATTCCAAATTCAACCTTGACAAGCAAAATGGCGCAACATTTCGATTCCGATCAATCATACCAACATGATAAAACGAATTATTTACCTAAATGGTTAATCAAACGATAATAATAATTCGATACTGTCTTAATAATCAATTTCATACTCAGTCGGACAATAATCGATGTCCTAATTTTTTGTTCATTTTGGAAAATATTTTTAGAATTTAAGGTATTACTTAAGTTAAATTAAAATGAGTCATGGTTCGGCAGTCGGTTTATTACAAAACCCATCTTAATGAAATTATTCAAAAGCATAAAAAAGTTAGACTGTAACGCCTGGGCAAAGGCCTCTATGTCACGGAAGATATCAGTACAGTGAGGAGGATTAAGCGTTACATCGCTTGTCTACTGCGGGTTGGTGATCCCAAACGTGTTTGAAAAGGAATTGGAAAAATACATCGCTCGACCTGAGAATTGAACCCAGGACTCTAGTCTTAGCAGGCCTAGTGGAATAATGCACTAATGTCATCATATGACATTATCTATTTCCTAGAAGAGTTAAAATATGAACTAATGTGTTCGATTTTACAGTAGAAGATTCCTTCTGAGGCGGAGAAAAGTTTAGTTATATTATTCCATTCTTACTCCATGACTGAACTGAACCCTTTTGCGCATTGCAAAGATGTCTTTGGTTCTTAAATTAGTCACGATGGTATGAATTTCAGTCTTATTACTAGATAGTATAAAACAAAGTCGCTTTCCGCTATCTGTCCCTATGTATGCTTAGATCTTTAAAACTACGCAACCGATTTTGATGCGGCTTTTTCAACAGATAGAGTGATTCAAGAGGAAGGGAGGATATGTATAAAAAAATCTCGAAATTCCTACGGAAAGGGGCTCAACGCGAGTAAAACCGCGGGACGCTGCTAGTATAATATACATTAAAAAATTATATGTATTCATTAATAATATGTATTCATTAATATTGAAGTCAACCAACCAATTTTTTTATCCGAATTGCACAGCTAGTCATATTATTATTTCTGCATCAATATTTATTGCTTACAACTTATTAATGTGTCAATTGACTTTATTGTATTGTATTTTTGTATTGTTTGACATTTTAGTATCTCTCTCTTAATGAGTATGTAATATTTCTTATTTTATTTTGACATGTTTGTGTTTTATAAATAAATGTATTTATTATAAATTAGATTGTATTTTTTGTTTGTTTTTTTTTACATAGACTTACTGACTAAGATATTTACCCGGAGTTCTTTAACAAAAACTTTAATGTGTACATTGTACGGTGTTTGTTTTTTTAATGTTTTCGTAAAAATAGAAAATTAAAATTGAACATACATAAGATAGTTAGAAAGAGTGGGTCACGGAAAAAAGGAGCTTTAAAATGTAAGATTAAATATTGTTAATAATAGAACAGTTAATATAAACCTCCACAGATACAAGGAAAAAACAAAAGAAAACTTATTCGAAATTCTAAATTATACTTTGAATGTTGGTATGACGTAAAGTGGCCCTCGACTTTGGCGCGTTTTTGTCCTTTTTTCAAACGCAACTTTGTTTGGGTCATAATATGATCATGTTAGGGACTTATTTTAAGAATTACGTTATAAAGTTATTT
This sequence comes from Cyclophora punctaria, assembly GCA_951394245.1. Taxonomy (NCBI): domain Eukaryota; kingdom Metazoa; phylum Arthropoda; class Insecta; order Lepidoptera; family Geometridae; genus Cyclophora; species Cyclophora punctaria. The sequence goes on along the minus strand of OX596192.1, from coordinate 3,327,248 downwards.
AGGGTTCATTACATTCTTTATTTTTCTCAATTTTTACCCTAAACAAAGACTTGAATTTCAAACTTGAATTTGACAACTTATATTATTTGATACTTTGAAACAATCTCATTTCGCTTTTGGGTAATAAATAAATGAGATTACTTATTTTGTTGTTTGTAGAATGAAATCAATACTTTCGTTTTTAACTTAAAGATTTTTGACAGATGGAGGTATAATGGTTACTGGGCTTGAAGCTCAGAATACATTTAGAATTGTATCAACTAGGCGTACCAAAAAAAAATAAGAACGATTTATATAACTACAAAGTTGATAGCAAAATCTGCTTTCAATTTCAAATATCGAACTCTAACATTATGCCACAGACAAAATACCATCACAGTAAGGTAGTGCCAACATTACGCAACGAACCAATAGCAACGGAAGCGGGAAGGAACGAATTATGTCATTCTTATTGCGTGAACGTTACGATGCAATCTAGTGTGTACCAACCTTATATGGAAAAGAGATTTAGAGAAAAAACTATCTATGCTCTCTAGTCTATAGTTGAGTTCATTAAACCTAGAATACCTAGAATGATACGTTCAAAAGCTTCTTTGGGGCCAAAACTGAATAAAAATATTTGACTTTTGACCTCTATGTAGATTCTATAAATAATATGGAATTTTTTAATCAGATTATAGAGAAACAAAAGAAATTAGATTCTATTACCGTGGTAGTAGTGTCTCTTGGTTTTATAGTGCGTTTCTATTGAAGCGGAGCTGTGCGGAGCTCAACTGATCAATCACAACGCATTACGTAAAGGTTTTGACAATGTCAATGCGATGTTTGATTGTTCCAATGCGCTGTGATTGATGAATCCACTCCGCTCCGCTTCAATGCAAGCGCATCCTTACTCCGCTCCCATACGAACTTCAATACAACGTCTCTAATTCTTTAATGTGTCTATAATATTCTGGAGCCAATGTCGTGTCGTACGAACAACTTAATATGATTGCAGAAGATAGAGGAAAGTGGGAAGAAGTCCATCGACAAGAGGCCAGCTCTTATGTTTATGAAAAATATTCAAACTTGGACTACCATTTATAGAGGTTAGAGCGTTCGTAGAACAGACAAACTCTTTGGTCTTTTTATCTATGCACAAAGATTAAGAAGTAGACAAAATGGAAAAAAATGACACATTAGACTAACAAATTGCACTCATCTGTCAACATGTCAACGTAAGCAAATCGATGCTTAAAAATCATTAGCTTTTATGCATTAAGATAATAAAATATTGTAAAAAAGTATTAAAGTTTATCTAAATTCATTTAATTATTAATTTATGCATCTGCCTCACATATCTGGGTGGAAAAAAACGATATTCTTTATTATATTCCAGTTGATCGTATAATTTAGTTTCTATAAATATTTTGAACTAGCAACGCCCTGCGGTTTTACCCATATTTGGTCTGTTCCCGTGGGAATTTTGGGATGAAATAGTAGTTTATAAGGTGCCCATTGAATGTAGCTATCTAATACAAAAATAATTATTCGAATCGGACCGGTAGTTCCTGAGATTATCGCGTACAAACAAACAAAACTATTCAGCTTTAATAAATTAGTATAGATTTAATTAATGACAATTGACATTTATTCGGCGCCATGTTTTTGTTCCTTTCACTTGATAATTAATTAAAAGCTGTTTTATTTGAATGATTAATCAATCCTGTACATGTGTTTTGACTACTTTTGACTAAAGATTTGCCACAACACTTTTTTGTCTTGAATTTGATACTTTTTTTCCGAAAATAATTGACATTCATTCGTAACTAGCAGCACCCCGCGGTTTTGCCTCTGTTTCCGAGGTAATTTCGCGATAAGAAAGCCCAAAAAATTCCCCGAGAATGTAGCTATCTATTACGATAAGAATTATTTAAATCGGATTGGAGGTTCCTGATATAAGCGCGTCTAAACAGACATCAATTAACTAATAATACGATACCCCTCCCTCCCCCTTTTCGTCGAGAGTTAAAAAAATTGGTAAATTGAAGTCAAAGACGTATTTAAAAAAAATATATATAGAAAAACACATTGTATGAGTATATACATTTTACTGTCATGCGAAAACGACTATGTTTCCATCTAATTTCCTTGTCATATTGGAAATCTCTTCCTATCAGCTTGTGAATTCATTGTAAACCGTATTATCGTTGATGAGACAAAGTTCCAAAGTGTTCTATGTATAAATAATATTGTACATTTCATAGAGACATCACTTCCTAATCACCAGATGAGTAATCATAGCTATGTAATCATTACACACTAATAATGCATATGTCAAGTGTTGTATCTTAGAGTTTAAACTATACAGTACATAGCATAAAGTCTTACCTTTTAGAGGAATCGTCGGTTAAATAAGGATTTATATATATAGTGGTCACACCGTCAGACTAACATGTATTCTGTAGCTAGTGCAGTGCGGGATTTAGACCCGAAAGGACCGTAGGTGCCTGGCATTTGAATAACCTCACCCGGCGCATATAGGCCCCAGGTCAGTGCTAAGGTTGCGTAAGCCATATCCTATCCTACTAATGTTATAAATGCGAAAGTTTGTGAGGATGTATTTATATACGTATGTATATTTATTACTCTTTCACGAAAAAACGAATGAAAGGATTTGGATGAAACTTTTCGATAATATATCAGAAAAACACATGGGATACATTTTATCCTGAAATTCCCGCGGGAAAGGGTAATTTGTTAAGTCTTTCTGTCTGCTACTGTACCAGTATTGTTATGAAGTTTTGTCGTATATATTTTGCTTATGCAACACATAGGAAGAAGCGAGAAATGTACAGTCACGATGAATATCCTATGAGATGATTGCTGCGATTCGCTTCGAGCCAAATGTAGGTCGACAGTTAGGCCTTTACCACACTTGACGGATCTTCGCCAATACGCCAATACATATTATTGAAAAGTAAAAAAAAACATACTTCTCTTGGTAACTGCGGGAAAAGAGTATTAAAATCTCCTCTCAAGGAAACAATTGAAAATAAAATACGAAACAAAGATGGCGTCTCTCGTACCCACGTCAAACTTCCCGCCAACGCAACGAAAATGAAAGTATTCTGAGCAAAGTCGAGAAGGAAAGTGTTCTCACTGGGCCGCGATCTCGATCGCATTGTTACGTGATCTGTAACCCGGTTATATATTATATATTAACGTTATATTAAACTATATAATGTGTTTGAAGGTTACGAAACGGATGCATGTAGTTGTAATAATTACGTACAGTTGTTGCGATAGTGTTTTATTTTGTTGGCTGTTTTTTTTTATATCTAGATTTTGGTTAATAACTTTGGTTTTGGATTTTTGACTTAATTTTATAGTTGTGAATTGAGGGGAGCCGAAGTGTGTGAGCGACGACGACACGATTTTTTTGAATAATGGAAATTTAATATTAGCTCTTACACTATAATTTTGAGTTCTTTTTAAATAAATTGGTAGTCACCATAGCTATCTCATACCATAAATATGTCATGTGACCTACATACATAAAAAAGAATGAAAATATCTGAGTATACTTAAGTACATTATTGAACATTTATCATTAACAAAATATATAATGGTGAAACAGGATAGATGTACCCCGTTCTAGCTACCTACGTATACATAATCGTAATCGTTATCGTGATGCTTATGTATGTAACATTATCCATTTAGTAATAAAATAAACGTAGCCATGTAGAATGTAGGCGGGATTGTTTGGACTCTTTAAATTCTATATTTGGCTCAAGTTATGTTTTGAAATAACGTTCGATTTTTAACATTTTTTTATGCCTCAATTCCGTTTTTATTGCTCCATTGCATTCATATTTATCGTTCAATTTGATTGACTTTTATTATCTGTCATTGTTACATTATTGCCAATGTCACCTTAGATCGTGATGCAATAACATTTGACAATTCAATTGAAACCAAATCTCTTCCGGAATAAAACTGTTATTTGAAAATAAAACTTATAAAAGTTATTCAATAAGTATTTTTACTGCTAATTAATTTTAAAATTGCACAGAGGCCTTGTATTTGATTAAAGAAACAATTGCATACAGGAAGTAGTGAATGAATGGTATCTTAGATCGATTTCGTTCAATGGCTTTTTTAATCTGTGATCAACGGTTTAACGTTCGCTATTTAAAATTAAAACCTCTTTGGTTAGTTAGATACTTCCGTTTTTAACATCGGTAGTACTTGACATTCTTATTTTAAAATGGGTATTAAGGTTTTATACATAACCAGCAATACCCCGCGGTTTTACCCACGTGGTACGTGTTCTGTGAGCATTTTGGATAGAAAAGTAGATATAATTCATTCTTTAATTACTCCGTTTATTGGGCAAAGCCGCATGAAAATCAGTTCAGAAATTTTTAAGGAAATTGATAACAAAAAGGACACCTTTTTGGGTCTATGTTTTAAAATATGACGATGTACTTAACTGGTAACCCTTTTCACCGATATCAAAAACAATGTATTAGGATGTTTTCAGCAGATATATCAAATATCAATTTTCGAAATCAAAATTTGAGCTCATTTTCTGAAAATCTGATTTTCCTGTATATCCTTCAGTCAAATGACTTGTGTAAAGTGACTTTTTGCCCCCTCCCGGACAATTGTCCATTGTGTGACAGCATCTGTCAAGAGCCAGTAAGTGCCCAATAATCTGACATAAACATAATGAATCGCGTGTCGGTCTGTGTGAATTCGTTTGTATGTTAATATTGTGAACGCTGTGAGACAATGACCTAAGAACAATAAGGCTTGATATAATGAGCACAATGAAAGGAACTCCATCCAAGGATACTATTTAGAATAGTTTGTATTGTTGGACGATTTTTTTTTCATTGTTCATCGAGTATTTGGACTGATAGCCTTAATTCTGATTGTTTTTCTATTAACATAATATTCTTCTTCATCGAGTGGATGGTCAACCTGACCAATCCTGGTGTCAGAGTTATTGAGCCGCCAAAGGCCTCTGACATGGCTCATGTAATGACTACTATCCGTAGAACGTAACCGGGACCGACGGCTTAACGTGACCTCCGAAGCACGGAATCAACTTTTCGGGCAATCAGGTGATAATAACATTAAATTAAATAGTGCTACTATAAATTGAGATGTAAGCTATCTTTCAAGTTGGATCAAATTGCACAGGATGTGCAAATGAAATTTAAAATCGATTCATTAGATTAGGTGGCCATCGCGGACAAACAACGTGACACGTAAATTTTATATAACTGTAACTAGCTGCGCCGCGCCATGTTACCGGCGCTGTACCCGTTCCCGTAAGAATTTCGGGATAAAATGTATCGCATATGTTAAATTGATGTATAACCTACATTACTGTTAAGTTTCATCTAAATCCGTTCAGTAGTTTTTGCGTGAAAGAACAACAAACATACATCCATACATCCATCCGTACATACATCCATCCTCACAAACTTTCGCATTTATAATATTTGTAGGATAGGATTAGTAGGAAGTAGATTTATATAAAATCATGGAATTATTATAAATAGGTAAATATAGTATTTTTATATAAAGATAGCACTAATATAGATAAGTAGGAGATTTTGAAAGTGTTTATTCCTTGTTTGACAATTTTAATGCATTATGATTAGTCGATTAAGCTCATAAACTCATATAATATCATAAACTCCTTCTTTTAAAAGCAGAAGCTCAAACGTTCGCTTCGGATGTGAGCTTCCTCGACCGGCTAGCCTTGGCCACCGTGAAGTAACATTAATGTCAGTTTTGTCTGACGTTACTGAGGATGTTGCCAAATACCTATTTAGTATACACATTGAATGCTGTAAAACAATAATACATATTGAACATACATAGTTGATCAATAAAACATGTTAGATAGATTTCAAGCCCGTTGGCACAGTGGTAGTGAGAGCGCTTACTGTATCGGGGATTGCGGGTTCGATTCTCGCCCGGAGTCAACAATATGTGCAGACATAGTTGTTGGCAACGACGTCTGGGTGTCAATTATATATTCTTGTAGAGTATTTGTGTATGTATATGTAGTAGTATCAGTTAATTAGATTCCATAAGCTTAGAGCTTACTTTGGGTCTAATTAGCCATGTGTGGATTTGTCCGGGTATATTTATTATTATTATTATAGTGTTTCTCCTCGGAGTCACGGGACAAGCCCGGTCTTTTTGAGAGGCATGCGAGGGGATACAGATCCAACTCGTAGAGGCCCTTTGGAGATGTTTAAAGTAATGGATTATTATTATTATTATTATTCAAATAGGTTATAGGCCAATCCTGAATTCGGGTTTCCGCCTAAAAGCCTCCGAACATAATAAATACAAAGAAAAAACAAAGCTCAAGTAGGTCATTGGCCAACCCTGGCGTCGGAGTTTTTAGACCGCCTAAAGGCCTCTTCTTCTTCTTATCGTGTCAAAGGCCTCTGACATGGTCTAACGATTGAAACAGCCCGGGTCGACAATTTAACTTACCCTCCGAAGCACGGTAGCGCTCAGATAGAACTGCCACTATCGGCCACATATCCAAATAGTCTTCGAGCTGCACGTTTCTTAACAATTGGCGGTAAGTTAATATCGCTTAGTCAATCTACGCCCGAGCGCTACAAAAAACTGATCTCGATGTTCAATCCAAGATGGCAGGTCAAGGTTGGTTATTTTTTCTATGTAAATAGGTTACATTTATTTACATAGAAATAATGTCAGACTTGGTCGTTCAAAGACGGAAAAAAGTAAGACGAAAAGTTGTAACGACACTTTTTGCGTTAGATAGAGTGCGCATGTTTCTCTGTCTGTCTCTCTCTCTCTCTTTTATAGAAAGCAAGCCAGATATTTTAGTTTCGTCTTTCTATTTCGCATTGAACTTCGTTCCATCCGGGTGTCCCTTGACACCTCTCAAGTGTTTTTATACCAATATTCCCACGAATACGGGTACAACGTAGGTAATACCGCAAGGCGCTACTAGTCTTATCCAAACCAGTATATTTGTGTTACATTTTTCACACGTTCTCATGTAATTTGCGGTCCCGCCTCTTGAAAGGAAGCCAGCGACCTTGTCCGTTTCAAAACCATGCGAGAAATATCGTGCAGATGATTTGTATATGATTAATAATTCCATTTTTGAGTACATAAATCACTTTTAATGTTATTATCATGAGAAGTGAGTACAGGTTGGGATTTGTAAGACACTGTGAAGCATCCTTGTTTTGTTGTTGTTAATGGTACCTTTAGGCGTTTGTTTAGAGTTAGTTCAAACTTGGATGGGTGGCCGATAGTGACATTTCTATCTGAACGCTTGCTTCGGAGGGCATGTTAAATTGTCGGTCGTTTTAATCGTCAGACCAAGCCAGAGGCTTTACGGGGCGGTTTAAAAACTTCGACACCAGGGTTCTCCACTGACCAACTTGAAGTTACTTACTATCTACACTCTATTTCTTTCTTACTAGAGTTAAATTGTGGACGATATTACAGCCGAAGACTAGTTCTTCTCAAGAGGAAAAAGGTTTAGTGGTCCATCACTGAACTCTTTTCCTACATGGGAGAAATATGACTAGTAATATATTTATGGTTGTAAAATCGTCATAATGGTTTCAATTTTAACTGTCGTAAGAGAAAATTGAAAATACGTGAAATAATCTAGGATTCAATGGAACGTGAGCATAACAAATGTTAATTACTAAACTTTTTTTACAATTTGCGGAGTTATAGAGTGGAGTTAATTCTACAACGAACCTAAAATCAATTTTGAGAAAGTTTGTGACCAACCCTACTGGCGAAGTTTTTATACAGCCTAAATAACTATCAAGGTCTTGGTCTTTAGATCGATAGGTACCTATTATTAAATACCTAACTTTATTTTTAATAGATACAATCGTTCGACCCAATATTTTCTTCTTCGTATCCATTCTCACCTTTAAAAAACTCAATTAACCACCAACCAAACCCCAAGTTATTACAATACACACATTATATTAAAATATTGATAGAATAACGAATTTTCTCACCGAATGGCGTTGCGAAACGAAACCGGTGCGTTTGTAGAGCAAGGTCGGACACAAGATGGCTGCCGGCGACATGGCACATGGAATGTCGGGGCTTTCGCGCCAATACATGCGTCATGAGGAGTTTTCTTTTGACAACTGTCAAAATGTAAAAAAAATGATGTTGTTTATGATTAAATAGCTAAACGTTAAAAATACGTTGAAGATAAATACTTAAAAATAACTTTAAAACATACTTTTCAATAACAAAACCGACAAATTAAAACTGCATTCCAATTGAAATAGTAATAAAAACTCCAGACAAACAAACAAAGAGGGAGGTACATAGTAAATAAAAGCGAAGTGTATCCGTAAACGTAGTTTCAATTCAAAATGAGTAATTTTCGCTTAAACTTAAGAATCCATAGAGGTCAAATACACAACCTCCGTTTTTGAAATCTGCGTAAACTAGTTCCGTAGTCTTCAAAATTATGTATTACATTGCGAAACGTAATTATTATCATTAGCATCGTCTTAACTGAGCAATTAACACGATCTCGCTTGCATAACTCATTACTGACTGACAGTATGGCGTTTATTGTATGTACATACGTAACTTATTTTCAATTGTTCAGGCTTTGACGTTCATTCATAGTATACATTGTTGAGTGGTAGGAGTAGGAAATGACTTAGACTTTATTTATTAGACATTTTGTTGATAAAAGTTTTTATATTACAAGACTTTTACCGCCTTATTCACAAACGCACTTTAACTTGAACACTGCTTTAAAGTGTTTTGTCTCTTTTGCTCTTCGGCAAATAGCGAATGTCGGAAAGGGACAAACCATCTATTAGCTAAAGTACTGTTAACAATTGCTTATAAATAAAGCCCTTAGACTTTATGTTGTTGAAATATGATTGTTCATAATATAGGACTGCTTTTCTTATTGTTTGAAAAGTGATTTCATGGGAGGTGTTCTTAGATAAATCTGAATAAATATAATAATATCGAAAACGATTAATCTTTTATGTACAAAAGTTGAAAAGTGATTCAACCAAAAGTTTGTAATATGATTAAGAGAATATTAATAAAGTGAACCGATTTCAGTTATACTCGTAGTTATATGTGCAGAAAAATAAAAGAGGATTATAAACGCGGGCCATGCACTAGTAATTTCAATTTAAGAAGGTTAGCATTAAAGACACGGGTCAATTGGAATAAAAATCATAGCTTGTTAAAATGATGCTCAAAATTTGTTAACAAACCTGCAACATTCACAAACAAACTACAAGCGCAAACAACCCGCCTCTATACAGAAAGCCATAGGACACACTGATACAGTAAGTTTGATAAGGTTATTACTAATGTTACGATCTTAATATAAAATAATGTAAGCTTTCATTAAACTGGCCACCATTATAAATCCGCCATATTTTATCACGATTATGTTGGCTACATTGTTAACGGTTACGCAACATGGCGGTTTCAATGACTAGCTTATGAACTTTACAAAGTAAAGAAATTGACTCATAAAAATTGTAACTGGACATTAAAAGTGGATCTAAACTAATACCTATAAAGATGTTAAATTTATAAGTTTGTTTTTAAACCTTTGTTACATTTTATGCCTTCTGAGAAAATATTTCTATGTCAAAGATTAACGAGATACATGTCTTCTCGATATAGGCTTGCCTAGTGAGAAGACATATAGACATTCAAATTTGTTAATCCATTGACAAATTGTACATGTTTATGCTATACCAAGATTTTTTTTAATAGTTTAATTTTAAGTCTTATATAGTTAATCTGTATTATATAGTTAATAAGTGCATTTTGTTCAAAAAAAATATTTTTAATTTTCATTTTTTTCATTTTCGTTTGTTCGAGCTAATCTTGGGAATTACCAGTCCGATTTGAAAAATACTTTTTGAATAGATAGCCGCATTCAACGGGAAGGTTGTGGGCTATTTTTCATCCCAAAATGCCTATGGAATAGGTCACAAAGCCGGTAAAATCACGGGCGGAACTTAAAAAAATTCGGTTAACTGATACAATTTTCTATACACACAATGCACAAATACACTTAATATAAACGTACAATGTAGAAGGAATTGTTGCGTAATTCCAACGGGTGTATACTTCATTAAATAGCACTGTGCTTGTTTGACAAGTTAATGATGTTGTATTTGTTATAAATATGATATTGGGGTAATTATCAAATAGTTGGGTTGCATACCTCGACGCCATTTTGAGTTCATACAAAAGACATCAACGCGCTCCTACACAATGACTTGTTGACATTTTTTGAATTCACTTCGATATTTTTGCGTTCTTGTTCCCTTTTTACATAGTTTTGATGTTACATTGTATTTGACTGTTGTAAGGTAGCCCGAAGTCGGTTTTTTACGTGTTTGATTTGACGGATTTTTGGTCTGAAAATATTTTTAAAAGTTACCCGACAAATACGAACACGCTGTCTATCTTAATAAAAGTAGGTAAGAAAGGAAGTGCGAAAAGATTAATGGCCAACCCTGATTACGAAGTTTTAAGACCGCCTAAAGGCCTTCAAACATGGTCTATTGATGAAACAACCGGGATAGATAATTTTATTTACCCGTTTTTTTAGATAATATGGAGTTCCTCAATTTCAAAATAAGGGGACGCTTTTTCTGAACATGGGATCTGAAATACTGTTGATGTTGACTTGTAGGGCTAAAAGTAACAGTATTTTATAGATGATTAGCAGCTCCCCACGGTTTTACTCGCATTGTGCTCGTCCCCGTAGGAATTTCGGGAGTTTTTATACAAATAAGCCATCCTCTTGAATCACTCTATCTATTTTAAAAACCGCATCAAAATCGGTTGCATAGTTTTAAAGATCTAAGCATACATAGACAGACAGTGGAAAGCGGCTTTGTTTTATACTATGTAGTAATGATAGCGATGGTGATGTAGGAACTACATACATCTAATGTCATGAATACAATCAAATCGAACCAACAATAATTTCTAATCCAACCGCTCACCTTTAACTGCCCAGTTTAGAAACAGATTACATCAAAACATTGCGTAAGCTGACACACAAAATTGATTCCTCTCAACGAAACCAGCTGTCCATAGAAAGTACAGACGAGTACAATAGTTAATTTCTCCCATAGAACAATGCGATTCTTCTTGTATAACGATATGATTTGAATATCTTTTTTTTTGTGTCAGTACCACGCCTGGTTCACACGATTGATGAGTTTGTGTGCAATGTTTCGTGGTAATGTAGAATAATTATCCTACACTAGCCGCGCTCCGCGGTGTTACCCGCGTTGTACCCGTTCCCGCAGGAATTTCGGAATAAAATGTATCCCATATGTTATTCTGATGTATAACCTACATTACTGTAAAGCTTCATCCAAATCCGTTCAGTAGTTTTTGCGTGAAAGAGCAACAAACATACATACATACATCCATCCTCACAAACATTCGCATTTATAATATTAGTAGGATAACAATGTTTTAAAGGATTGATTCATATTTTGTGGGATGTTGTATCGGCTCCTTGTTAGGAGTATATTACATCTTAGTTAATCAGTTTGTAAGTGTACTTGAAACTAGGTTATCTATACCAATATTATAAAGAGGTGAAATTTGTAAGCTTGTTTGTATATTCGGGGTAATCTCGGGAATTATCCATCCGATTTTAATGATTCTTTTGAAATAGATAGCCGCATTCAATAGGAAGGTTATACGCTATTTTTCATCCCCAAATTCCCATGGGAACGGGCACAGCGCCGGGAAAACCGCGGCGCACTGCTAGTCATATAATATACTCGTAATTAGTTTTTAAAGACTACTAAAGATAGGCTGTCAGTGTCTATTGGAAGAATCTGGGTCATAGACAATATAAATAATCTATAGATAATGGGGGCTGAATCATAAACAAATTTTAATTTCCAAAGGTAATACCATAAACAATATATTTCTATAGATACTGGGTCAAAGACAATATAAACAATCTATAGATGATAGGGACTGGATCATAGACAAATGATAATTTACAAATTTACGACCATAAACAATCATCATCTATCATAGACAAAATAATTACAACAGCTGGTAAATAATGTTACAATCTGTGTACAAATAATGATATAACAGAATAAATATCAATGGATGTTTGTTGTCCGACCAATGTGAGCGACCTTCACAATGTAAATACATAGTAAACAGAGATTGCGATAGAGTACACTAGGAGCAACGTCTATGGTAGCTTTAAAGATAAGGTAATGAAAAGATAAGGTAATGAAAAGATAAAGTAATGAAAAGATAAGATAGTGAAAAGATAAAGATAGATTTGCAAGGTTTATAAAGATGGATTTTAAGAGCCATGTTAATAAACGCGTCTAGTAAGAATAGTTTAGCTATGAAATGGTTTGTCACTTTCTGACATACGAAATTTTCCGAAGAGCAAAAGAAATAAAACACAGTATAAACTAAGTAATATTATAAAGAGGTAATATTTGTAAGTTTGTTTGTATGTGTAATCGAGCTAATCTCGGGAATTACCCGTCCGATTTGAATAATTATTTTTGTAATAGATAGCCACATTCAACGGGAAAGTTATAGGCTGTTTTTTATCCCGAAGTTCCCATGGGGACGGGCCCAATGTGGGTAAAACCGCGGGGCGCTGTTAGTCGTAATATAAATGAAAAACGAATGTACCAATATTAATTTACACATTAAAAAAGTTGATTGGGGTTTTCGAACGTTTTAATTTTCGGTGTTTTACCTGCTACTGCAGTAACCATCCTACATAATTACGAGTAATCAGTTTCGAAAATCAAATTAATCCCCAAACTTTTAATTGAAGCTCATAAATTACGGTGTAACATTAACTTCGACCTCTGCGGTCGAGCGGTAATCATTTCACCGCAACCGCCAGAGATCCAAGGTTCGATTTCCGGACGCGGCATTTTTGCAAAAATGATTATCTTGTTAATGAGGATGATTACAAGCGTGTTGTAACTTGTTAAGTACTACTACTACGTTTTGATGTAACGGGCAAAGATGTAATCTCTCTCTTTCTCTTCATTTTTTTCTATCTCTTTCAGTTCTCACCCCAATTTAATAAAAATATTTGACTCTGAACATTTTAAACAAAAAGTCTCATGGAAAAGACTTCTTACGGATATTCACATTATACAATGATTTTTGATGATTGAATTCGGTTTAAAAGATACCATTTATTATTAAGTGCTTACTTCGATGATCTCCAAGTCAGGTAGTTAAGTAGCACTTGAGTTTGGCAGGCGGGGATATTGTCCATTATATTGGTAAATATGATTTCATCCAATGTCAATTTGGAAACGGAAATTTGAAAAAGGAAGTATCTCATCTTGTGTGAATATTATGAACCGAAAACATGAAAAGGCATAGTAACAGATTTTTTAGCTATTTCTTTCCCCATAGAGGTGGCAGTTTCATAGAAAATCCTAGATTAAAGTCGGTTCTTCGCTATAAAAAAGTTATCAAACCTTAGTGAATCACTCTCTGTGTATTCCCTCCCTAACTCGCCGACCTTCTCGTAACGTATCAGAAACTAGTGCAAACAGCAAACGATTTGATTTATTTAAAATAAATAATGGCCACATTCCTCCTAGCTGGGTCACTGGACAATTTAGAATGGAATCGGCTTCATTTGATAGTCTTGCTTGACAATGGTTTACATAGGACGGTCTTACATCTATATCTACACAAATATTATAGAGGTAAAATTTGTAAGTTTTTGTGTTTGTATGTTCGAGGTAATCTCAGGAGTTATCAGTCCGATTTGAATAATTCTTTTTGTAATAGATAGCCACATTCAACGGGAAGGTTATGGGCCATTTTTCATCCCAAAATTCCTATGGGAACGGGCACAACGCGGGTAAAACCGCGGGGCATGGCTAGAATTATATAAATACAATAAATAGACTAAGTAAGAGACAAGTCCGTTGACATGTGAGAGCGCTTACTGTATCGGAAGTTGCGGGTACGATTCAACAGAGTAAACAATATGCGCAGGCATAGTTGTTGACGACGACGTCAGGGTGTCATACCTGGACTGGCAATTTAACTTGCCCTCCGTACGGTAGAAAGAACACCACTACAGCTACCCACCCATGAAGTAACCCCATGTACTCGTAGCTCAAAAATCGCGACGAAAATTAAGTTTACTAAAAATCCAACGAAATAGATTCATGGTACAGCAAAAATCTTTGGATAGCCATCGGTTTTTTTCTAGCCCACAACTTTTATCAACATTTCCACCAATACTCATACATATTCAAAAACGCCCACACTTATTATTACAATTGCTAATAACAGCCAAAGGGATCGTTCTTTAAATAAATTTTACTTCGCGGCTGTCAATGTCAAAATCATTTGACAGCTTTCGAAGTTCAAAACATAATATAACACTATCATTAAGTTATTTTTCGTATAAGTTGGAAGGAATGATTTTTTTTTCCAAATTATTTCAAATTAAGTTGCCTTTAAACTTTTCAAAAACAGTTTTGGCTTAAAATCAACGATTAAGAAGTTATTTCAAAAAGTTTGAACTTTGGCGCTTTTAATTTAATATGGCGGCTAACGTCACATTTCCCGAGATCCAAAACTTGGATTTTAAGGTCAAAATTGCGACTACACCAGCTTTTGAAAGGTAGACTTTGTTTTATGTATTTAACTGTCACACTCAGAGACGACCATTAAATCTACAATTAACTATTTATGGTCTTTTTTCATACATGACATGTCAAAATCACTCATTAAATGTCTACTGAGGAAGTATTTGACGTCTCTGAGTAGACGTCAGTGATATTGCACAAGGTAACCTCCGACCATGGTGATTATATTCACTTTAGCTTGACCTTGATTGACAAAAGAGATGACATTACAAGATTCAGTTCAATTATAATGACATTGAAGTGACACGAAAGTGTATTAATCAATTTGAGAGAAATCTGAGCATTTTGTGAAGTGATTTTGCAAATTGATAGGCGGACAGATAGAAGAAAGATTAGTTTCTTTTAAACGGGGTATACGTTTTGAAGAGTTAGACTTATGGTCTGTCCCAACAACTTAACTATTGACAATTTTAAAAATGTCAGATACACTTTTGACATTGTTTGTATATTAACGATTGTCAAATTTTGGCGGTAAAAAAAAAAGAATTAAAATGTAATGTTTATTACATAAAAACTATGTCTTATTGGGATCCACGTTAAATTGCCCGTAGAATTAATGGACAAAAAAAATCATTTTTAATCACACATTTTTTGTTAAAAGTAAGTAATTTTGCTCTAAAGTAAGTTATCGAGTAGATTAGTGACTAACTAAGCTCTGAGCTTCTACTAGAGAGTCTAACTGATAAATAAAGATATTTTGATCTAATTTTATCAGCCTTTATATTCTTCAATGCGATTTTAACAATATCAACGACAGTCAGACTACCCAAACGTCTTAATGAAAGAAATAGTTGCATAATTAAATCATTCGAGCGAGGCCGTCACACAATGTACTAGTACACACATGTGCCATTAACTCCGCTCTTGAATGGGGGCGCCACTGTCACATGTTCAGTACAAAAAGTATAATTAATTACTGCGTTGCTTCGGTTTTTGATTAGTTCCGATTTTGGCCACACGTACTCTTACCTGGTGTAGATTTTTATAATAATTGATGTATGTTTAAAATTGTGTCGTAGTATAGGCGAAGTGTAACAGTTATAGACTTGATCCATTTTATTCAACAAATGTTTGGTATATAATAAAACTAGCAGCCCGCGGCTTTACCCGCGTTGTACCCGTTCCCGTGGGAAAGTATATATATAAGGTATATAGTGTACCTCTTGAGTGTAGCTCAAATACAAAAACGTCAAGTCCAATTGACAGTTCCAAAGATTGGCGTGTCAAACAAACAAACTCTTCAGCTTCCTTTAATTCTCTGCATCTCTGGAACTATCCATCAGATCAGAACAATTCTTTTTGCACCACAAAGCTACATTCAAAACAAATGTTATGATCTACTTTTTACCCGAAAACTTCTACAAATACGAGTACAGTACAGGTAAAACTGCGGGCAAAACCAGTAACTAAATAATCCAACCTAACCAAGTGACTGTCAAGCTAACATACAATTAGAACGACACGGTTCCATGTCGATACACGTAACCGCACGCTACTCACTTCCTACTGGAAGTGACTGACTAATTAGCTTTAAATAGGTCAGTAGTATTAGTAATTTGAATGAGAGAAGCGATTCTAAGTCAAGGTAGTGCAGTTCGGTTTGGTATGTGGGATGTATGGTTGAATAGAGAGCAGATAGAAAAGCGAAAAGGTGAACTCTAGTAGGATAGAGGCCAAACTTGATGTCGGAGTTTTTAGACCGCCTAAAGACCTCTGGCTTGGTCATACGTTTGAAGTTCTTAGTCCACCTAAAGCTATACGACTCTGGCATGGTCTGAATCATTTTTAGACCGCACTAAGGACTCTGACAAGGGTCTGACGATGAAAATAACCGGGTGTGACAATTTGAAATGTTCCACTTCATAGATAGGTGGCTGATAATCACATTCTATCGCGCTACCGTGCTTCAAAGGGCACGTCACTCCGTTTTTCCTAAGATGGTTTAATCCTTATATTTAACGGAAGTAATTAAGTAAGGCGATCTAATAACTCCGGACACCAGGGTTGGCCACCGACCTATTCGAAGTTACCAAGGTAAAACGCGTGCGTTTCTTACTCTCGTAGTGTTTAGTTTTTACGTACGTACGTTACGTACTCGTATCTATACTAATATTATAAAGCTGAAGAGTTTGTTTTGTTTGTTTGTTTGTTTGTTTAAACGCGCTAATCCCAGAAACTACTGAACCGATTTGAATAATTCTTTTTGTAATAGATAGCCACATTCAACGGGAAGGTTATAGGCTATTTTTCATCCCGAAATTCCTACGGGAACGGGTACAACGCGGGTAAAACCGCGGGGCGCTGCTAGTGTTATATACGTACGTTTATATATTTTTACTTTATACTCCGTATAACGTAAAACTATACTGCAGATAACAGTTATATAGGTATATAAACGTATAACTAAAGCACTGCATAAAAGTGTTTTGTCTCTTTTGCTCTTCGCAGAATAGCATGCGTCGGAAAGGGACAGACAATTTGATAGCTCAAATGCTGTTACGAAAAGCGACCTAACTCGTTAAGCTTTACTTATACAAGTACCTTAAACACTCAATAACATAAGATACGGTAGGTGAAGTGTGTCTGTTGACCGTTGTCAAGGTTTTCAGTGCAAGTGACATTCAAAGAATCACATTCGCATACGGAAATCTTGGCCAACTGGATTTGGACCATAAATTCATATTGGAAGTACATCTGAGAGCGTATTGACGTGTTAAACAAATATTTTGTTGTTTTAATGAGGATTTTTACGAAAATGACACTTTTGACAGATTTTTGGACCTAACGTCTCAGTGCTGTAACGGTCTGAATCGCCACTCCAGGGTTGGCTACTAATGTTTATGGACTTATTATCGACGCCCCGCGGTGTTGCCCGCGTTGTACCCGTTCCCGCAGAATTATTGGGATAAAATGTATCCCATGTGTTATTCTGGTGTATAACCTATATGACTGTAAAGTTTCATCCAAATCCGTCCAGTAGTTTTTTCGTGAATGAGTAACAAACATACATACATACATATATCCTCACAAACTTCTGCATTTATAATTAAATAGTAGGATTTAAGCTAATTCACTTCGTCATCGATGCTCGTCGAATGTGTCTGACTACCGTACTTTTGCCATTTCCGCAGTCACTGCATTGAATTTTACATTGATTGTTACTTACGGTGAATGACTTAGTTTAATTGCAACCTTATTGATACCAAAAGTGCCCCTGAGAGGTTTAAATTGATCATTTTAAATTATACGTTTTTATCTAATTAAGATTACCAATAGCTGCACTCGTTTGAAGTTATATTATGATTATATGCTTGGCTGTGTATCAATGGGTGTAATTTATTTCTTATATGTGTATTTGTTTGTAATTTTATACCATTATATAGCAACGAAAAATGTGAAGGACAATTGAGATTTTTGACCTTATTTAATTTAAATATATTACTTACTAATAATCACTCACCCTTGATTCAGCCGAACTCTTAAATCTTATCCTTTCCTTGCTATAAGTATCCGTTTTAAAACCTTCTCTAGAAAACTACAATCTCTAAAAATCAATATCCAATGACAAATAAAACAGTCAGACAAAAATAAGTCTTCTGGGACCACGGTTCCTGAAAGAGGCCGAAACGTCAGATAAAAATGTAAAATAAAAGCAAAGTGTGCGAACGTAGTTTCAATTCGAAATCAAACAGTCTGATCTAACCATCTCATTCCATTGTTTCAGATCCACGAGCACATGACTCCAGATGAGCTCCGGAGCGTGTTCCACGTGGACCACCACTCCCTGGTGCCCCAGTACCACCTCGTCCAACTAACCCACCATCTAGCCAGGCGGCACATCCCCACCTCCCACCACACCAACCAATATCAACAAACAAAACAACCCCACGAGAAAAACACCATCCAAAAACGAAAATGGAAAACCGAACCCAACCCACCCTCTCTGCTAAACGACGAAATGTTCCAACGAGCTAAAGAGGAAATCAAAGATGTCGATTTAATAGGAGATCTTAACAACACAGTCAGTGTTCAGTTCAGTGTGTCTAAGTCGAGTGAAGTTCTATCTAAGTCTGGTGAAGTCGTTCCTAATTCGAGTGAAAGTGAAGTCACCAATTCCAGTGTTCCAATTTTGAATAGTGAGCCTGATGTTAGTGAGACGCAAGATTTTAGTGATAAAGAAAATGGCGCCGACGATTTACAAGATGGCGTCCATAGGATGGAGTTGGAAGCTTTTGGGAAACAATTGAGGTTGACGTTGAAGAAACAAGAAGGTCTTTTGAAGAAGGATGGCTTGAAAATGTGGCGGGTGGTGGAGAACGGGACGCAGCCTCATGGAGTGGACTACGAGGAGATGGTTTCGGTAAGTGTTTGTTTTTTACAGTAACTACTGTCTTTATTGAAAGAAGGTTTTAGTTGAAAAAGGCAATGGAGTATTAATACATTTCTAGATGTGAGAAAGAAATGAGCTATCTTCGCTTAGCTAAACTACGTCACGAGTGTAGGGTTCAGCATAAAAAACATTTACTTAATTTACGTTAATTACTAAGATCCATATTCTCTCTACAAGTTAAGTAAGAAGTGAAAATTGTAAGAAAACAGAGAGTGTCGTGTGTTTCCTAAACAATAGGCTAGTGACAACATCAATTATATCGAACGAATAATTATGTGTTAGTGTGTGCAAATGAGTGAGATATTCTAGAGATAACTGCCTTATACAGTAGATAAATAGGCTATCAAGCAGATAGTGCTGTAGTAGGCTTTGTAGTAAAAGAGCTGGCTAAATTTTGGTATAAACTTATACAGATTTAAATGTAAACATCTTGACTTGAAAACGAGAAATAGATAAATAGCCAAGTGCCAATAGTTAAGAATTCGTTTCGCTTCGCTGCAATCAAAATGTATGGAATGTGTCACGTGACATCACGTGATATTCCTAAATACTGATAGTACTATTCTGCATTTGTCTATAGGAGCAGTTTACCTATTTTTTTTCTATTTAAAATGATGATGATTTATTTAAGGACAACCAAAATGTACCACACTCTTTTAGGTGCTACAAAATGCGTAATTTATATACATCATGCACTCTTATACCGTTATCGATATAAAATTGGATTACCTTAGCGACAAACTGGCATTTATAAGCTAGCGACTCACCGCGCCGTCAAGTAGCTGGTGCAAAGTAATACGGTACAGTGCAATAAATCATAATAAGAAGTAAGAAGTAAAGTATGACAAAAAACAAAATCAATGCTTTAATTCTAGGTAAATCATGTCAAAAAAATTCTTTCTCTCAACATAGTATCAAAAAATCATGACAAAAAAATGATTATTTCTTCTTCTAGCATAGTATCAAAATATCGATAAAAATGTTCACGCACATCACTAGTTCTCGGAGCGTTCCGTGCAAAAACCGTAACATTGGTCGTTGGTGAAAGCTTTCCCACGAGCGTCTTATCTAACACAACACTAGTCGGTTTATATTGCGTTAAGTCATCGCGATTGTTAAGCTGCGTGCAGCTCGACAGCTACTTGGATGGGTGGTCAATGGTTGTATTTGCATCTGAGCGCTACCGTGCTTTGGAGAACACGTTAAATTGTCGGGTAAAATTAAATAACTGAATGACCTTGTGTGATATATCTTCTTTATCGAAATGTATGATGTTATCCAAAAATTCTCAAAAAAACAGGGGTTGTTATCTAGTATGCCATGATCCATCTTCCTTTCGAATTGAAAACGATCCTAGGAAATTCGATTGTACAGTGATACTACTTGATCATGTACTAGCGTCGTTTTTAAAGTTGGACACGTATCTTTTGACACTTAGATGATCCAGTTTCGACTTGGTTCAAATTCGATCGTGGTACAATGTAACCCTTGTGAATGTTCAATGTTACCTCGCAAGCAAAGCCGAGGGATATCAAATGCTTCCCACAATTAAATCAAACAACGAATTCTCTTAACGAATTCTTCAATTTATTTCAGTTCATTTATTTGTAAGTCAGATCAGTTTGACACAATTAGGCTTCCATAAATAATGTAATTTGCAGAAATATTAGCGTATAAGCTCACGAATCAACGCTAAATATCTAAGACAGCTAGATGACCTAGATCTCAAATATTGCATAATAATCTAGAATTCAATGTTTTTAACTTTTGTTCTACTTTAATATAAGACGCTCAATAATATTTTTTCTGACGAATTTATAAACAAATATATATAGTCTTGCCAGAGTCAAACTCTTCTATAGATGATAGAGATTTGTGATTGACTAAGCTTTAAGCTTGTATTAAGGAATCCAATTATCTGATACTACTACATACATACACAAATTTATTTAAATTGACACCCAGACGTCGTCGCCAACAACTATGTCTTCCCAAATTGTCGACTTGTTGAATCAAACCCGCAACTCCGGATACAGTAAGCGCTGCCTGCCACTGTAGCAACAAGCTTGTCAATGTCAAGTCAATAGGCCTGGATTCACACTTAGGTTAGGTTAGGTTTTACTTAATACAAATACGACCTAACTTAGTACCCTAAGCACTAGGTCCCCATGTCGCCATACATAATGAACGCGGTCGCTACCTCGCCGGCAAGTTAATTAGTGTCGTTTGAAATCCTTGATATTTACATTGTTTTACGTAAACACTAGTGTCATTTCACACGTCAGGATGAGACGAATCGTTAATCGTTCGATTTGTGTTGACACACTGTTTGACCTTCTGTGGTTGAAGGTTGTTTGCTGGGAAAAATGCGAAAGCTTGTCGCGAAAGTGAACTTGGAAGTATAGCTCTTTATAAAATACTAGCAGCGCCCCGCGGCTTTACCCGCGTTGTGCCCGTTCCTGTGGGAATTTCGGGATGAAAAATAGCATATAACTTTCCCCATTGCAAAAAGAATTATTCAGATCGAATTGGTAGTTTCTGAGATTAGCGCGTTCAAACAAACAAACTCTGCAGCTTTATAATATTAGTATAGACACAGATTACTAAATAGTTACTACGGTATAGATGGTATTTTTTGATAAATTTTTTATATGTTTGTTAATAGAATTTTGACTCAATTTCAAAATCTCTAAGGTTCATTGTGCTGTACTTGCTGTAAAAAAATAAAGTTATTTTTATAAAATTTTAGATGTTTATACGTTCTTTTTAACCTATTTCAAAGAAGGTTCTGTATTTAAACCGTATGTATGTATGTTATGTCTGTTCAGATAAAACTCGAATATGTTCGAATTTTAAATATTAGTTTCTTCGTATTTCTTTCGAACCATATTATAAGTTGAGGGCGGTTTGCAGAAAAGCTCTTCAATCTATTTAGTACCTAAATATGTGCAAGAAACAGAAGCTGTTCGTTCTAAATTGTATTTTATATTGCATGAAATAGAACACTATTTAAAACGAACGTCATTTGTTTATTAAACATATATACTGCCTTCATAAACGTTAGTGAGTGTTTTGTCTCTTTTGCTCTTTGGAAAATACCGTATGACAGAAAGGGACAAACCATTTGATAGCTAAAATGTTGCTAGAAAATGTTTTTGAAAAGGCCTTTAGGCGCTAAGTAAAATTAAAAATGATTGTGCAATCCAAACTAAAATTCTTTATATAATCTAGTTTCCCGTTTTAACTATTTGTTGTTTTCAAAACAGATTATAAAATATACAGAGTTTTTAAATTATTAATCAACGATTAGGTAATTAATTTACGACTCAGAAATAATTTAATCAAAAATAATTTGATTTATTATTTAAATATTGTGATTATTACATATATATGCGGACGCGTGCGCGCACATAATTAGGTGTTTTTTTTTATTATCACTCGTAATTTACTTTCAGTTCGGTTATCTATCTTTATACATAACTAGCAGCGCCCCTCGGTTTTACCCGCGTTGTGCCCGTTCCCGTGGGAATATCGGGAATTTTTATACATAAAAACCTTCCTCTTGAATCACTCTACCTATTACAAAAAACCGCATCAAAATCAGTTGCGTAATTTTAAAGATTTAAGCATACAGACAAACAGACAAACAAACAGACAAAAATAGCGACTTTGTTTTATACTATGTAGTGATATATTCTACTGTACGTGTGTATCTCTCTGAACACCTCCTAAACGGCTGGACCAATTTGAATGTTTTTTTTTGTATGCGTTTAGGTGGTACCCTGGATGGTTAGATACACACTAGCGTCTTTTTACACGTCTTTTTAGATTCCTAATATTTATACTATTATGTAAGGAAACTAATTTTAGTGTTTTATAAAAGAAAAGAATATTATAATTATATTTTTTTATAAAATTCCGTAAATTACTACATGAAGAATGAACATACAAACAGACTTATACATATATTTTTCTAATAAATGAGTTTGATCAGGTGTAGCAAGTTCTATAATTATACTAAACCGATTTCGATCATTATTTTACATAGATTTACATAAATGATTTTAAAGTTAATTAGCGAATGATTATAAAAGCAAAATAATATATTATATGCCGCAACTTCAATACGTGATGTGTTTTGCAAATTTTAAGAATTATTTTTTTTAGATTTTGAAATATTATATCAATCAAAATATATTATTAACTAGCAGCGCCCCGCGGTATTACCCGCGTTGTTCCCGTTCCCGTGGGAATTTCGGAATGAAAAGTAGCCTATAACCTTCCCGTTGAATGTGGCTATCCATTACAAAAAGATTTTTTCAAATCGGTTCAGTAGTTTCTGAGATTAGCGCGTTTAAACAAACAAACAAACAAACAAACAAACAAACAAACAAACAAAACAAACTCTTCAGCTTTATAATATTAGTATAGATATAGAATAATTTTTCACGTTTATCAACGTAAAATCAAACATATATTTTACATTCAAACTAAACATTATGTCAACTTATACAGTAGTAGTATACAGTAGAAGATAGAGAAAATTGGAAATAACTCCATTGATAAGAGCCCTGCTCTATGTTTAAGAAGAAGAATATCATACAGTAACAGAAAGAGATAAAGGAAAGAGAGTCTAGTAAAAAAAGAGTTACGATATTCGACTTAAACAGTGTTTTAAAGTGTTTTGTCTCTTTCGCTCTTTGGCAAATAGCGTTAGTCTGAAAGGGACAAACCATTTGATAGCTAAAGTGCTGTTAATTAGCGTTTATAAATAAGACTCCTAAACTCTATCACTAAGCTCTACTAATGATAACAATTCTAAATCAAAAACATGATTTGATATTTTTGATTTCCTTTTTGTATCAAAGTAATGCCGTCTCGATATCAAACACCAAAATTTATCGGCCATCTTTATCTAATAATTAAATATTATGCAAAAATAATCGATTGTGCAAATATTCATGCTTCCTGGTCGTGTCTTTATCATGTCAACACAGTGATTCAGATGATGAATGATGATCAGCCAATATTTAATCAATTTTATAATGATTATTCAAACGCTGCCTATCCACTAGAGTCTAGTGGATAGGCAGCGTTTGCTCAACCCGAGGCTGCCTCTAGTGACTAGAGGCAGCCTCGGGTTGAGCAGACCCAGCTTGAGACAAGCCCGTTGGCACAGTGGCAGTGAAGGCGCTTACTGTGTCAGGGGTTGCAGGTTCGATTCAACGAATTTAACAATATATGCAGACATGGTTGTTAGCGACGACATCTGGGTGTTAAATATGTATTCTTATAAAGTATTTGTGTATGTATATGTAGTATCAGTGAGTTAGATTCCGTAATACAAGCTTAGAGCTTACTTTGGGTCTAATTAACCTATATTATTTTAGTATTTCTCCTCGGATTATTATTATTATTAAATGGAACGGGACTGTATCGCGTTAGAATATAATATGTTTAACTTATTTATTAAAACACCCGACGTTTCAATCGGATGAGTCATTTAGTTATAGCCTACAATATGCCTCGGGTTAAGGCAGTGTCTCCACTTGCGCGAGCTCGGGGCGAGGCAGCCCGAAATCTGATGCTGCCTCTAGTGGATAGGCAACTTTTGAATAATCTTTAAAAATTGGTGGCTTAATAAATATTTAAGTAGGTATCTGTAGTTATGAGCACATACGTATCATTCTAGTAAATAAGTCTGTATATGGTATTCTATGCTGATATTACAAAGACTTGAGGCTTCTAACCTTGTTTGTTGCCTTGTCAGAAACTACCTAGTTCGATTGGATTTTTTTTATTAACGGATAGCCAAATTTAAGGTTAGTTTTCATCCTAAAATTCCCACGGGCACAATGTGGGCAAACCCGCGAGGCGCTGCTAGTATTGTATATAGGTATTGTTAGTATCAAATGAATATGGTAAAATATGAAACGGACAGTCCGATTTGAAATATAGCACCTTAGCCATATTCAAAAGGAAGGCAGAGGATACTTTTTATCTCAAAATTCTTCAAAACCGCGAGAGTATCTCAATATATCATTCACTACACTAGTCTATGGACCATAGACTATGTAGATAGAGGTAACACTACACTATTGTCTCTTGTCTATAGATAGAGGTGTCACGTTATGCAAACAGTTTGCCCTTGTTACACAAGTTGATCATAAACTTTATGTCTATGCCTAATTTTAATGTAGTTATTTATAACCATAAACTACAGATGATCCGCATAGACAATATCATTTGTAATTCAAATGTTACTGTTCTTTATGTGATGGGTTTTGGTCGTCTCTTTTGACACGTGGCTTTATGACGAAATAGTTTAATTTATGTTTTTACCGTTTTCTTAGAATATAAGGCTTATGATCATTTTTTATAGCTAACTAGCAGCGCCCCGCGGTTTTACCCGCTTTGTGCCCGTTCCCGTGGGAATTTCGGGAATTTTTATACTTATAAATCTTCTTCTTGAATAATTTTATCTATTTAAAAAACTGCATCAAAATCCGTTGCGTAGTTTTAAAAATCAGAGCATACATACAGACAGACTGCGGAAAGCAAATTTGTTTTGTAGTGATAATTTAACATATGTACAGAAGGAAAATACAAAAAGAAATGAATTCAGTCTTGCCTTGATCGAAAAATAACTTACCTACTATAACAGAGTTTGTTAAAACAACCAGTTTACAAGCTACACGCCACAGCTTACAAACTTCGCACAACTCTAACTTACGTACGATGGAGGCTAGTTTTTTGTTTTTTTTATATTTTCACACACGGTAAATTAGACCCAAAGTAAGCTCTAAGCTTGTGTTATGGAATCTAATTAACTGATACTACTACTTATACATACACAAATACTTTATAAGAATATATAATTGACACCCAGACGTCGTCGCCAACAACTATGTCTTCATATATATTGTTGACTCCGGGCGGGGATCGACCCCGCAACCCCCGACACAGTAAGCGCTCTCACTGCCACTGTGCCAACGGGCTTGTCAACTGTTGAGAGTTCCTCAACACGTTTCGGTCACATACAGTTCGGTTCGGTTCGCGCAGCTCGGTTCCGCTCTAATGGAAACAAACCCTGATGGTATGTTTTCACACAAGCGGAGCGGTGTGAATTCTATTTGTTCAATCAATCAAATTGTCATAATTTCTTCGTAATGTGTTGTGATTAGTAATTTGAGCTCCGCATCGCTCCGCCCCTATGGAAATACACCCTTACTTTACTCACTAAGTTAAACAATTCCTTTACAAATTCCTTTACATCCATCGACAGACCATTGCCCTTACAGACGACTATCTTTCAAGGAAAATTCATGCGAAATGTTCTACTTGTATACTGTCACGTAGGGAGGTGTACATTTTTAATGTTTATCTTGAAGGCGGCATCTAGCCTTTGTGTATGGCGTGCAGAATATACAATAGTTTGTACTGTACTATATTTTACTTTTTACACACATTCTTACAGATAGTAAAGATAAAAGTTAAGTCTTTTAAATGAAATGTGAAATCTATACTAATATTATAAAGAGGTAAAATTTTTAAGTTTGTTTGTTTGTATGTTCGAGGTAATCTCAGGAATTATCAGTCCGATTTGAATAATTATTTTTGCAATAGATAGGTAGACATTCAACGGGAAGGTTATATGCTATTTTTCATCCCGAAATTCTTACGGGAACAGGCACAACGCGGGTAAAACCGCGGGGCGCTGCTAGTATGATAATATAATAGTTATAAGTCTAGCCTTTAAGCATTAAGCATTGACGGAATAACTAAATGAAATAGCTGGGCACATAGTAGTAGGTAAATATTAGTAGTTTTTACTTAAAAGTTTTCTTTACTTAAAGCAGTTTTGCTTAAGCGCTTTCTTCGTTTCACGTCTAAATGCTGGTCTACATAACTAACCGACTTCAATTAATTGAAAAGATGTATATAATCTTATATTTCAGCGACGTTTTGACAATTATTGAAAAAATTGCTAAAAAAATCTACTATTTCGTCGACTTTTGACAAAAAAAGTTGAATAAATGAAAATCTGAGTCTATCCCTCAAGCAAGTTCATATACCTACCGCCTTAAGTTAACATAGTTAATGAAATAGAACAATCGATTAAATTTGACAAAACAAAGTTATTCAAACAAAATTTCAATCGATATTTTAACCATCTTTTCAACACATCGAAACTATCTACATACAATTAAGTGTGTTGTCGGTCTGTCGGTCACCGGAAAGCGATTAATGAATCAAACCGTTCATTGCACAAGGTAATTGTATCAATTAATTATGTTGCTCCACTGTCTGACATGGTTACTGATATTATTTCAATTGTTGCATTGCTTTGAGTTGCTTGCCACTTTTATTTTGAGGTGGGTATAGAGTAGCAGCACCCCGTGGTTTTACCCGCATTGTACCCGTTCCTTTGGAAATTTCGGGATAAAAATAGCCTATAACTTTTCCCGTTGAATGTGGCTATACAATACAACAATTTTATTGTAATCGGATTAGCAGTTTATGAGCTTAATGCGTTGAAACAAACAGAAAAATAAAACTATTCAGCTTTATTACCATAGTATAGATATATAATTTGCGCGTATACTCGTACATACTTATTTTCAAAATATTTTGAATTTGAATTTATCATATCTTCCGTTCCTTGAAAGAGTTAAAAATGTTAGTCTTTTTAAACCTATCTTAGAAAATACCACATTTTACTCACACATTATAATATCTATTAAGTACAAACTGTCGTTAAGCATCAAGTTTACCGTGGGAAACGCAAGCGCGTGACAGTGTTATGTGACTCTCAAGTAATGGGACTTCTTCCATTCACAGAGGCTTACGTTGAAGTTTACGTAAAGTTTAGAGTTTTAAAAAATAAGAGCTAAGAATGTGTGTAGTAATAACTATTGAAAAGAGGCATAATTTCTGATTTTATTATGTGCTTATGAGTTATGAAATGGTTATATTTTGTAGAAAGATTAAAAAACAAATTAAAAATAGTTTTGATAAATATAAACATCTCTAATCTTTATTTATCTTAATCATTTACTACCTACTTAATGTTTATCTTGATCAATAATTATTTCTCTTTAATATCATTTTTCATTCACGCATTTTATCAAGGTACCTTCCTACTATACCCGAATTTCGTCTTAACTAAGCTTAAGGTCACATCTTCACTACAGACTAACCAATTTCATAAGTATTACTTACATAACCAAAACTATAACGCAAGCAATCTCACAGCCGACAAGGCTTTCAATACGTTTAGTATCACACGATACTTCCGCACATTGTAACGCCTGTAGATGTCACAAAATTAAGGAAACAATATGGTAATTAAAATTCTGTTGTATGTACGTATGTTGACTTTGCCTTCATTGGTCGTGAGAGACTGAAAACCTTCGAGAGATAACATCTTATGGATGCTGTTCCTTCCTTCCGTACGTAGTTAAATGAGTGATTGATTGGTGATGTGAAAGATAATTCTTGGGTGGTATTTTGTGTTGTAATTTCAATGATTGATTTATAATTGTGTTGTAATTGAGCTTGTTTTAACATAAATAGCTGAGAAGATGTATATAAAATGACTAGTAGCGTCTCGCGTCTCGCGTTGTACTGGGTCTTGCTGAAATTTCGGGATATAATGTATCCTATATGTTTTTCTGATGACCTATATTACTGTAAAGTTTCATCTAAATACTTTCAGCAGTTTTTGCGTGCAAGAATAACAAAGATATGTACATACATACATACACGCTAACATATTTTTTTTTATAAAATTACTAGGACTTTTGCTAATAAAGAGATATTGAAGTGACAAGCTGTATTGTATAACTTTGGTTTTACTTTAAAAATGAATGCAATTTTGGATGACACACATCTTTTACGATACCTACATGACAATCAGTGCTCAGGCTTATCATTAGTAACTTCGAATAGGTTAATGGCCAACCCTAGTATCGTTACTAATCGAACGTAGCTCAGGTTTGAGATCACCAACCCGCAGTTACCGAGCATAGAGATTACGCCTAATTCTCCTCACTGTACGGACTGTACTTATCAGTACAGTGGAGAGGATTAGGATTTTTACTACAGGGCTTTTGTATTACTGTGTCATCGCAGTTTCCATTTATTAATAAGTGTAAGGCAAGCGTGGTGATTACGCCTTATCCTTTTCACTGTACTGATATCTTGATGAAATGAGAGGCCTTTGTCCAGTAGTGGGACATTACAGGCTAATTGAATTATTATTATTATTCATATTATTGGGCTGATTCCGTTATTTTAAAGACATTAGATATATTTCCTAAAGAACTTTGTCTTACTGTGTCCGCTAAGTTTTCTTTTTATTAATAATTGTTTCTTTTTACAGGAAGACGAAGAGGACCTGGGCGATCTGTATCAAGATGAAGAAAACGGCGCGGCACTTTTAATCCGGAGACATCCCAAGCATGGAAAACTTGTTGTGGTAAGGACGTTAATATTTGATTTAAGTCTAGGGTTTTAGGTTACGTTAGGTCTTGCAGGATTGGCCCAGTCTAGCTCTCGTTGGAGCAAGGTGCATTGGAACAATTCAGACTGGAAGTAAAGCTGAAGAATTTGTGTTTAAGCGGGTTAATCTCGGAAAATACCAATCCGATTCGAATAATTATTATTGGATTGGGTAACCACATTCAACGGGAAGGTATTACCCGCGTTGTGCCCGTTCCCGTGGGAATTTCAGTATGAAAAATAGCCTTTACCCTTTCCGTTGAATGTGGTTATCCATTACAAAAATAATTATTCGGATAGGATTGGTAGGTTATGGGATTAACGCGTTCAAACAAATAATGAAGTCGGTTAGAAATAAAACTCAGATTTATTATATTAGTATAGATATTTTAAATAACATTGCATTGTTTACGTAAATTCTTGTTTAATGCAATCAAGACTACAAAGATCAGACTCATCAGGAAACGACCAATTAACTTTAAGAATAAATAATATATGTATAAATAGTTTTAAAACATTAAACTCGGCCAACTAGAAATATAGCCAACAACTCTACTATAAATCTCAGCATATTTACATAGTATATAGAAAAACCCGCCACGTCTCTTTGTCTGTAAGTTTGAGCTAAACTCAAAGGCTACTACTGAACGGATTTTCATGCGGTTTTCGCCAACAGACAGAGTGATTCTGGAGGAATGTTAATTGTTATTTTTTATCCCAGAATTTGTACCGAAATCCCACACAATTCCAAGCAAATTGAGGGTTCGCTAGTTTTTTTTTACATGATCAAAAGATTACTAATATTATAAATGAGAATGTGGGGATTTATGGGTGTATCTTCCTCTTTCACGCAAAAACTACTGACCCGATCTAAATGAAAATTAGCGCAAAAATTAGGTTATACATTAAAATATCACGACACCTGTTTATTTTCACATATTTCTGAGGCCACGAAAGAAAGAAGAAAAAATACGCACATAGATAGATCAGAGTTTGGAAAACACATTCGCTACTTATTAACCCAAATACCTTCGTTAACGAACACAATGCGAGTGAATCCATTGGCACTGCTAGTATCTTTTAATTCAGAAATAACAATAGTTGTGAATTCCGTTGTCAAATTACATTACCCGTCACGTTCTGTGCATTTGACTTGAGACATATATTATGGCTGCTCAGTGCTTACCGTTGTTGTACGTGGACGAAATGCTAACTTAGATAATCACGTGTTGCTTAGGGAGTGGGCTGAATAGTTAAAAACATAATTAATCTAAAATATAAAAATGAAACGCTGAATCTGTTGCTAAGCGCTTAACTTCAGAACGACTGCACCTAATTGGATGATTCTTTTTTTAATGTATTCCTTATTGTCAGGACAAGGTTTTTATATAAGAAAAATAAGGAATAAAAATCTCAAAATTCCCACGGGAACGGGGGCGCTGCGGGTGAAACCGCGGGGCACAGCTAGTTAATAATAACTTACCTACATGAGTTACAGGAGTAAATGGCTAGTGCTTAAAAAATGATTGTAAGTTATAGCACTTATACCTTACCTAATACAAAGTATACTCGTATAAGAAAACATATGTAAGAGGGGCTTTATAAACGCAATAGAACCCCGAACAATGATTTTTTTATTTTTGTCTGTTTGTCTGTATATATACAATCAAAATCAAGCTGAAGAGTTTGATTTTTCGATTGTTTGAACGCGCTGATCTACACACTACCAATCCGGTTGGAATAATTATTTTTGTAACAGATAGCAACATTAAACGAGATGGGAAACGAAATTCCCACGGGAACTCTGCTAGTTAACTGCTTATTTTATATATCTGTTAGTGACCTATTTTAATATGAACGTCTGTCCTACAGGAAGGGTCGATAGGTCACGAGCTGGTGATCCGCCCGATCCCCGACTCCATGACGGCGCCGCAGGACGACGAGATGTTCATGGACCCCTCCAGCATGCAGGACATGGTCTCCATCGACACTGGCCTGCCTATAGGTAACTACTTAATTAAATAAACTATCCTACTAATATTATAAATACGAAAGTTTGTGAGGAGGGATCTATGTGAGGATGTATGGATGTATGTTTGTTACTCTCACGAAAAAAACTACTAGACGGATTTGAATGAAACTTTACAGTAATATAGGTTATATACATAAGAATAACACATGGGATACATTTACTGTTATGAAACTATCTGACGCACGGTGGTATAGTGGTATAGTGCACTCGCCTGCCAAGACTGAGGCCCTGGGTTCAATTCTCAGGTCGAGCGAAAACATGTTTCCTACTTTTCAAACATGGCTCGGGTTTTAAATCACCAACCCGCATTAGGCAAGCGTGCTGATTACGCCTAATACTGTACTGATGATATCTCCAGTGAGATGAGAGGCTTTTGCCCAGCAGTGGGGTACTTTTTTCTGTTATGAAAAATGGAAATGTTGATAAGCCACATGGCATAGTGATTTGTAAGAGCGCTTGCTGTCTCGGAGGTGCGAATTTGATTTCTGCCTGGAGACAATAATATGTGTTGACTGTATCATGAGGTGTCAATTTTGAGTAACTTGAGAATGTTCTTGTTTCAGTAAAACGAACCAAGGAGGCTCAGAGTCGCCTGAGGGCCGCTCTGAGCGGGGCCCAGCACGTGATCATCAGGCGGGCCCCCGCCAGCGAGGACCATCTGGGGGATTACGGTAAGGACTCACTATTTCATATATAAGTAGACTAGCTGGACAGACATTTAGGTAAAAGTAAGTAAGTTCGAGGAGTTTTGGGTCAATTCATAAAAGCGCGCGCGGGGCGCAGCTAGTATGAAATAAGAATAACACTATCGAATATGTTAGAATACGTCGTAATGCATCGTTTGGCATCAATCGTAACATAGCAACACAGCAAAGCACAAGTCTTGCGAAAAGGCTAACTAATTGACCGTAGCATGTGTGTTGCGCTTTCGATTAGATTAGAGTACTTTTTCTTATATCTCACATCTTGTATAATTTTATATTCATACTCTGTGAATCTCACTGTACTGATATATATCCAGTGGGATAAGAGGCCTTTACCTAGCAGTAGGACAGTACTGGCTAATAGTTACTTACTCTGTGTACACACAGAATTTAAACAAAGTAAAGTATTAGCCTGTAATGTTCTATTGTCGGGCAAAGGCCTCTCATCTATACTATACTAGTATTATAAAAAGGTAAAATTTATAAGTTTGTTTGTTTGTTTGTATGTTCGAGGTAAAGTTGGGAATTACCAGACCGATTTGAATAATTATTTTTGCAATGAATAACCACATTCAACGGGAAGGTTATAGGGTATTTTTAATCCCGAAATTCCCACGGAAACGGGCACAACGCGGGTAAAACCGTGGAGCGCTTCTAGTCTTAAACAAAGTAAAAATACTTATTCAATTTGTAAAATCACTAAAATATTGATCTTCTACTTTGACTTCGCACAGACGTTACCACGTTTCTGACTACAAATCAATATGTAAAGAAACCATTAGTACGTACGCTATGCAATCAAAATCACGTGCCGCGGTTACATACGAGATGTATAATCGAATTAAATCGATTATGGTAATCGAGTACCGGTTCCCGCTACCTCTCTTCATGTGTTCTACTCGATTATTGTTACGTAAGTGTTTACATTGGCTATGATAGAGTTTGGATTGAGATGCTTGATTGATTGTCTTTGGTTGCGAAACGTCATTTGGGTTGAGATGAGTTATTATAGTTTGCTTACTATTGTAGTATTACTTGATTGAATAATCTATACTAATATTATAAGAGGTAAAGTTTGTAACTTTATTTGTATGTCTGTTTGTAATTTGTAAAGCTAATCTCAGAACTATCAATCCTATTCGAATAATTATTTTTGTAATGGATAGCCACATTCAAGGGGAAGGCTAAGGGCTACTTTTTACCCAAAATTCCTACGGGAGTAGACACAACGAGGGAAAACCCACGGGACCGGCTAGTGTCGTATAAAGAGACTTACAAATCTATTTTCATAATCAACAGTACTAAAATTCGTCAAAATTGGTTTAACATTTCCGGCATTTATTTAATTATACTTTGTATTATACCAAAATTATTATAATGTCACGGCAATGACAGCTGTCATTTCGATACAAGTATTACTAGTTTGACATTCGTTTTGAATGCATCTTAATAACTCAAAGTATAGACGCATCTTAACTAAAAACGTTAAAAAGTATTTCTTTTGACCCCGTTGATGTCTTTTCTATGAAAATATGAACGAAGGGTAGTGTTTGCTAATGTTAAATTGTAATGATAGCTATAATCTTCTCTAATATATAAAGTTCACGTGTCGCGGTGTTTGTAGTTAAACTCGTCCGAAACGACTCGAGCGATTCTCATGAAATTTTGTGTGCATATCGGGTACATCTAACATCTATTTTTCATCCCCCTAAATGTTAAGGGTAGTCCACCAATAATTTTTTTTTGGCGAAACATCGTTTGATGGATCTGCTAGTTTATATTATACTATTTTATATATTTAATAGTATATTTAGCTAAATTATTATATTTCAGAAATAATGCATTTCAACCAGAGCCCTGCTATACTACGTTGCTATGCTAGTCATCAATGGTATAAAACGTAGCATAACAAAGTAATGTATCAATGATAGTATCCATCGATTATATCAAATTCCCGTGGGAATATTAGGATAGAAAATATAGCCTTGAATCTATAAACTATCCAATTCAAAAATAATTATTCAAATCGGACTGGTTATTCTTGAGATTACTGCGAACAAACAAACAAAAATCAAACATTTTAGATTTAATATATATTGGAATAGATGTGAAGATATGAAGATAGATATATATATATGAAGAAAATAAGCATAATACACACGTGATTCCTATTCAATCAAGAATGAGTACCTAACAACATACCTATTTATAGCATCAATAATTTTATAAAATTATTGTTTATTAATTAAAATACACGTGATCTACAGGAAATATTAATTATAATTAATTTAATTAACACACACAAATGAAAGTAATTAACTACAATATATATCTTCATGGTGTCATGTCACCTCAATATGGCGCGAACACGTTTGACAAGTAAAACAAAATGTCTGCCGTATTGGCGGGAAATACGGCGCAGGTTGATTCAACCTTAGACGTTAATTAGCGCTAATTAAAGGACGCCTGTCAGTCTGTTGAAATAAATGTGGTTTATTTATGGTTGCTGCAAGTATCGTTAATGTATGGTTGCTACATCTGTATTCTTCTTCTTCATCGAGTGGATGGCCAACCTGACCAATCCTGGTGTCAGTTATTGAGCCGCCAAAGGCCTCTGACATGGCTCTTGTAACGACTACTATCCGTAGAAAGTAACCGGGACCGACGGCTTAACGTGCCTGTATTCATATTTTATGACAAAACCCACATAAGCCTATGCCTTTATTTAGTCGATTTTTTCAAAAACGATTGAACGAATCTTCATACGACTTTCACAAACATTAAATAGATTGATTCGTTATGCTGGGGCCACACATACGTTTAACGTCAATGCCCATTATCTAGATAATTTATGGCATAATTTTTAACGCATTAAAGTGGGTGGCTACACTTAAACTGTCTCTTTCTCTCTTTGATGTACGCCACTCGAGCTATCGCCTACACCATACGGCATTGTTAATGCCATTGTCAAATTATCACGTATAGTCGTGGCTACACCTACGGTTTACGTCCATTATCTAGATAATTTATGGCATTTCTCGTATGTGTGGCCCGGGCATATTTTTAATGCAAAATTTACCCCAGGAATGGTAAACACGCGAGTAAAACCGCGTGTCACTACTCGTTAATTTATAAAAAAATATTGATTGGTCAAAAGCAATTTTCTTTTCCACCAATAAATCAACAAATTTATAGACTCTAGGTTGTCAATTAATATAATAAATATATTGAAAATCGAATTTCAATTAATATGTCACTATAAGAACAGTTTAGTTATTCTATGCTCCGGCCATTTGTAAAAATCTTGTTTATTATAATATTCGATTTTATTGCGTCTTCGTAGTTGGGGTCATAAGGTCACTTCCAACTCATTACGTCATCCATTATTTTATATTCATAATTATTTTAAAAACTTGATATTTCTATTTCAATATAATCGCCTGGAAAAACCGTAGCAGCTAACACCTTATTAAACATAATGACATTTAATTACTGTGGTTTATAAAGTAAGATTTATCAATGAATTCAGTATAACACACCTACCTACTTATTAAACCTGTTGGTTAAGTAATGGCTGGTTGGAAAATTTAAAATATGGAAAATGACACCATACTTGACGTATCAGATTACGAGTGATTTGTAAAATAAAATGGCGGGAGTCAACGGCTTGAAGTGACTCGCAAAGATTTATCATGTTACATTTATCATTTCGCATCATATTATAAAGTATCAAAATTATTAATATAATTAGTAATTTGATTATTTGCCACCCACAAACTTTAGGTTAAACATATTTTATGTTATGTAAAATGACGTCACGAATCGGCCATGTCTGTTTATCATGTGACATAATGGCACCTTTTGATGACCAAATTCGCGCATTTTTACCTTTAAAACTATCTGATATATTTTGGCGTAATTAGCTACTTACACTTTGTGCTATTGTTGGATCAATACACATATTTTTATATATCGGAGGGGAATCGCCCTAGTAAAAATGTCATGGGGGTATGTGTACTAGTGTACCAGTACCTACTTTTGTGTGTGAAAAGCTAATTTTTGTTTCAAACCTTGGTATTCGTTTAATATTTGACCTCAAAAGTATAGAATTAACATTGCCTTGATACTACATGACCTTGCAATGAGACAGTTTGAAATTATGTGAATTGTGAAATACCCATAGCATTGTCTATGGCATTATAATGTTTATAATATTGTCTGTGATAGTTTATAGTTTTAAAACAAAACAGGATATAAATTGTTCCAAAGAGGCTCAAGTTCTACATTTTGTAAATATTTAACCGTCTATATTTATTTCAATCACATTTTTTCCCTATTTTCTTAATTAATTCAACATTTGACTGAACGTATTATTGACGCAATTAGACAAAACTTAAAAAATATAAATATTGATTGTTTGAACATGCTAATTCGGGAAAAAACCTCTTGGCATTTTATGAATGAATGATTGATTGTCTGTGTCTAGTTGCTACGCTAGAAAAGCTATAAACTGGCAATTATTTAAAAATGGAATCTTTTTTTTCATGCCAATTTTAATGGTTTCGAGATTTCACAGATTAGAATATTTTTTTCTAGTATACGGTCACGTTAGTTGAAAATTGATTTAAAAAAAGTAGTTTTAATTTATGGTAATATCCCGTAATCTTGTTAATAACAACAAACTAATTTCTATTCAAATATCGTTTCATTTGCATATTAAATTGAATAAATTTGTTCAAAAATAAATAAAGACACGTATATTTGCGATATTTTATGAATTTTGTACATCGGTTCGTGTCTTTAACATGTCAATACCGTACTCACAGATAAGACCTAAGTAACAATATCATTGTAAATATGCAAAATTAATAATAAAAGCTTTTTATTGTTTACACAAAATCCTTTAAATCTATGTAGTAAGTACCTAAATATGTTTAAAAAATAAAACTAATTATTCATTATATACTTTTTGTACACCAAATAGAACACCATTTTAACCGGACGTGATTTGTTTTTAAACGTTATTTGGGCGGTAAATACAATTAAAAATGCTTGTGCAATCTACGCTTGACCTCATAAACATTATATATTTTTATTTTGAATTGTTTTTGAGAAGAGTGGTCTTATTTTTATAATTTATAAAATATTATTATTTTAATAAATTATCCTAAAGCAAGGTACCTTAATACAAATACAAAATCTTCTACATATCTTAACAAGGTCTATATAATATTTTAAATGCGAAAGTTTGTTAGGATGTATGTGTGATTGTGTGTTTGTTACTCTTCCACGAAAAAACTACTGGACAGATTTGGATGAAACTTTACAGTAATAAAGGTTATACATCAGAAGAACACATGGAATATATTTTGTCCTGAAATTCCCGTGGGAACGGGTAGAACTAGCCGTATGTTTATAAATTATCCTGAAGTAAAAGGTACGAATACAAAAGATTCTACATATTATCTTATTCGGTATGTAGGTACTAAGTAAAGTAATAAAGGAGTACTTAGCCACTAAATCAAATATTTTAAAAGGACCTTTAGTAGCCAAGTTTCCGCCATCATCGCGTGACTCGGCGCCATATTGAAAGTGTGAGTTTTCCGCCACGCCAGTCGTAACAGCGGAACACTAATCACTTTGTTCCGTTTACATCTTTGGTTTTAATAGTAAAAGTGACCGAATTGTCTATGGTTCGTATTGGTTTCGATAGTTAACCTGACCCGGTTTTCTCTATGGTTGAACGATCAATGTGCGAATGTCAATTGAATGTCAAAGTTTACGTGACTGACGTATTGACGAAAAGATTGATCGTTTACCTGCCCGGCTAGCACAACGAATGTCACAGAAGGTCACAATACATTCATATTATAAATACTGTGTTGATTGGTGATCCATTGGTGGAAAACTCGACGTTTAAATATTTCACCGAAACTTGCAGTTTTTATCATGTAATTCATTGTCGCGTTCTGTGACATTCGTTGTCTAGCCGGTCTGAAGTAATTGATGCGATTGCCAATAATTTATTGACGACTCTTCATCCCCTCCGCCGAAAACGGACAAAAATCCGCTTACGCTATTATATATAGTTACAAGTTACATTTAAAACGCGTTTCTGTCTTATCAACGTTTTTTATCTATGGACGCGCCTTAGGTACATACACTGTAAATATACTCGTTCGTCAAATAAAGTTCCTTTTGCTTTCAAATAGAACGAAAAAAAAGAAAGAAGTCCAAACGAATGTCTTTGAACGCCAAAATTCTTCCATAGATTAAAACCTTACCTCTTTACCTTCCAGCCTACATGGAACCCGACCACCTCGGCAAGCGGTTCAGAAGAAAGCGATCCGCCGACCATAGCCGAGAGAAGAGAGACGCTCCCTACGTGATATACCCTGAGATATTGGTGATAGTGGACTATGATGGGTATAGGTCAGTATGGGGTTATGGGTCATGAGGCGATATTCATAATAGGGGCATGTAAAGCGTTAATTTTCTTTTGGGCTTCGCCGCAGTGTGGGGTAAAAATCGCATAAAGCATAAAGTTTAAACATCCTTTATATTGAATTAGTTTTAGATGGAAACTAATATAGACAGTTCCCCAACTATAGTTATTTAAAATGTAAAAATGGAATGAAAAGTTAACTCGCCTTTACCTACAGAAACAATCTTTCAAGACTTTTTTACACATTTAGGTACTTATTAAATTGGTTTAAGAGTGCAAGTCCTTCAGTCTTGAAAATTAGCCATGGTAATATTTTTTTGGACTGGCAACACGAAACAGATTGTATTTTTTAATCATTTATTTAAATGTTCAATGAGAATCAAATTCAAATGAGAAAAAATCACAAAGTATAAAACAATATAGCATATAGAACATGAAAGCCAATTAGAGATTCCTTACCAGATTTAAGAAATCTTGTGCAAGTCTTGAAAATTAGCCATGTCAACAATTTCTTTGCAAGGGAATAGATAGACTTTTTATTTTATTTCCTATAATTTACCGATGTTTCTTTGCACAGACTGCACGGCGGCGACAACGTGCAAATAAAGCGGTACTTCGTGTCCTTCTGGAACGGCGTCGACCTGCGGTACAAGCTGCTGAAAGGACCTAGGATACGCATCTCCATTGCTGGCATTATAATTTCGAGAGTGAGTACTTGTGTTTACTTTTTGGCATTATAATTCCGCTATCTGTCCCTATGTATGCTTAGATCTTCAAAACTACGCAACGGATTTTGATGCGGTTTTTTGAAATAGATAGAATGATTCAAGAGGAAGCTGTATAATGACAACGGGTACAACACGGGTGAAAAGCGGGGCGCGGCTATTTATTAATAATTAGGGAACTTTTCGTTAGTTGGTCATCAACGTGAAGGCCGCCATTTCGTCCGTCTCAAGACACAGTTCTTCCAGAAAGTTCTTCTTTGACTTCGGATACCCCTCCATGACCGCTTCTATCATTTCAGAGCATATTCGTTTTCTTTTCCTATAATATATTCACTACATAGTATAAAACAAAGTCGCTTTCCGCTGTCTATCTGTCCCTATGTATGCTTAATCTTTAAAACTACGTAACGGATTTTGACGCGTTTTCTTTAATAGATAGAGTGATTCAAGAGGAAGGTTTATATGTATACAAATTCTTGAAATTCCCACGGGAACGAGCATAAAACGGGTAAAACTGCTAGTTTAAAATAATATGTTTAGTTCATTTTCAACCAGACTTTTTTACTTTAAATAGGAACAAATCTATACTAATATTATAAAGATGAAGAGTTTGTTTTGTTTGTTTGTTTGTTTGTTTGTTTGTTTGTTTGTTTGTTTAAACGCTCTAATCTCAGAAACTACTGAACCGATTTGAATAATTCTTTCACTGTTAGATAGTCTATTTATCGAGGAAGGCTATAGGCTACATTTTATCCCGAAATTCCCACGGGAACGGGCACAACGCGGGTAAAACCGCGGGGCGCTGCTAGTAACATTATAAATCTTATTCAGTCTTACCTATATTCCTTCACTAACTTATTATGCTCATCTAAAATCTTCTTCTTTTCATCGGCACTTACAACCTCCGTGGACGTCTTGAGGGTTTCAAGTTTATTCTCTATGGTCTCGATACTTTTTTTAAAGTTCTCGATTTGAATTTGGGCGGTGTCCGTAGTAGGAGCCGATGTGAGACTTTTGAGATCAGCTTCGGCTGTTTTTAACGAATTTGATGTATCCGATAGTTTTTCTGTTAGAGATTTTAGTTGTTGTTCGTAATCTGTAAGATAAATTGAATAGGTAACATAACAATGGAAGAAGAGTAATTTATAAACTTTAATATAAGGAGTAACAGGAAAGTGATTCATATAAACTTTGATATAAGAAAACTAACGACGCCCCACGGTTTTACCCTCATTGTGCCCGTTCCCATGGGAATTTCGGGATGCAAAATAGCCTATTACCTTCCCGTTGAATGTGGCTATCCGTTACAAAAAGAGTTATTCAAATCGGATTAGTAGTTTCTGCGATTAGCACGTTCAACCAAATAAACAGACAGACAGACAAACGAACAAACTCTGCAGCTTTATAATATTAGTATAGATTCTAATTAAATCGATCTTTAACGGAAATCCAGTTAAGTTTTCGAAATAATTATAAAACTTTGATGTTTTAATACTATTACCTGCATAACTCAGTCACAAAGTCCAAATAAATATAGATTAAAAAAGCTATAATGCTACATATTTTTCCTATTGATTACATCATTAGGTATTTAGACCTACATGTACCTAAATGTATACGTAACAACAACATATTAAATCATAGCTTAATTTATTTAAATACTTTCATAAAATACACCAGCGATGACTGCAGGAAATTGGAAATCAATTACTAGGTATAAATAAATAACATATAAATAAACTTAAGTGTCTTTATAGGCACTGTACAACAACAAACGTCGATTGCTGACCACATTTTATGTAACTATTTGTTACTTTTACAAAAGTACCTACCTTCTCGTGTGCGTGTATCTATCAAAATTTTGAAGTTTGTGATGTACTTTTCAAAATATGGGCGTGTGTGTACGTGAATAAACATATTGTATTGAATTGGTCTAATGCTAATTTCTCTGATTGTAGATTACTACTTAACAATGAATACCTAAGTAAATAACTTTGTATAAGTATAGTTACTAGGTAGGTATCTTTTGATTGTCTCGTCTATGTTTACCACTGGATCAATTTTGATGGATTTCGGGGCACATATATACTTAGATGACTATACTAAGCCAAGATTGGTACAGGGTACTTTATCCCGAAATTCTTACTGAAACGGGTACAATGCGGGTAAACCTACGGGGCATACAGTATTAATATAATCATACTTGACTTGAACTTGATTTGTGCCACACGTCCCTAGAACATATCCATACGAAAGTAACCTGCCTAATTATCATTACCTATGTACGGAACTTAATATTTTACCTTCGACATCTGCTTCCCCGACGGCCGCGTCCGGTTGTACGGCCGCATATACTTTCTGTTTCCCATACAGCTTGCATCTAATCCTACCACTTTCACTCAACCCATCCAGGGCTTTTTGCACCGCGCCTTTTGTAAAAGCACCTCGCAAGTTGACGGTCACATCCGCGCACGAATACGGACGATTAGTGTCTACCAAATACTTGAATACGGCTTCGTTTGCCATTTTTTGGTGGTGAAAAGTGTAATAATAACAAATATGCACTTTTGTAAACTTTTTCTCTGGTTTTGTTTTTGTGTTCAAATTCCCGCCTTGTATTTTTATTGTCAATGTTTTTTTTTCATTCATTCAATAAGGCTAAGGTTGATGATCATTATGCCTCGTGTGGCGCGGAAATAGAACGGCATGTCATTCAATATACAGCCACAATTTTTTAAATAACGTTCCATTATACACGTTTATGTACTTTGTTTTAAATGTGACTAATGATTAATCTATGATTCAACAGTCATTAAATTAATCAACATAATTTAACATCTGTGCGGACAATTTTCCTATAATAGTTTATTAAATGTCGGAAAATCTTCTAATGAGTTATTAATTTTAACATGTTCAATAAATAAAAAGTAATTAATACAAACCAGATGATATAGGTACAGAAGTCTGTCAATACAACGCGAACTAGCTTTTAGCATGAAATATTGAATCAATTTGTATACATTAGCAACACCTGCAATGTTAATGAGGTGAATAGTGATTATTTAATTAAAACTGAACAAATCCGAAGAGTTTATTATTAAAAACAAAAACATAGAGCTTCGGCAAACAGGTTCGGATACTAAATCGTGAAATTAGCAGATACTCAATAGAGTCGTAAAATATTATGTTGTTGATTCAAGGTTAAGAAAGTTGTGCAAAAAAAAAAACTGGTGAACTTTAATCGTTGTAAAACATTGGGTTGCCAGGGTTGTTATAAGTACCTACTGTATTTTTATAGATTGGTAACATTTAAAAAATAGACAACATAGAGTCTTCTTTACCTACTTATAGACATGTGTTAATACTAAAACGTGATTAAAACCTAATTAAATATGTATAAAGAAAAAAGTTGATTAGATTTTTTAATGTTGACAACCCTGTTCAATATACACGTGACAATCAACTAGACATAATGTGCATCGCGTGACCGCATATTAATAGGACGAGTGCAAGTTCGAACTTGTCTTGAACTTCCACTTATTTTAAGAAGAATTTATGACGAAATAAAAATTAGGATAACTCAGAATTAGTAAAATGAATAAAATGATAGAAATTTATTTCCTATATTTCATAGGTATTTTAAAAAACTAGCTCAATTCGATTCAATTCTTGGCAGAATGGCCTCGGATCTTAGCCGATTTAATAATTGTATAAAGAAAAAAAAAGAATTCAGTGTTACTCTTTGTTAACTTGGCATAATATTAGTACGAGCTCAAATGAATTGTTATGAGAACCTAATAAGGTTTTTTAAAAAGGTTTGTATTGAAGTATCTAACAGATTCATTTTGTTATTCCAGGGTCGAGACGCGACTCCTTACTTAGAAAGGAACCGAGTGGGCAGAGATGCCATAGACTCTGCCGCTGCGTTAACAGACATGGGCAAGTATCTGTTCAGAGAGCGACGGTTGCCAGTATACGATATCGCTGTTGCCATCACCAAGTAAGTACAATTACCCTAATTTTATGATTTTACCCTAATTTCAGGGTAATTATTTTGTCAACAAGATGGCAGCTTTGAAAAGTCACTTCTGCAATATTGTTCTTTTTATTTAATGGAAGTTAGACCTTAGAATTGTAAATTCATGTATTTTACGAAATAGATTAGCCAAGATTGTTGAACTGATTTAGATTATCAAAAATTATATTAAATGTGTTATGTCCAAACCGTTAAACATGTTCCACTATTATGAAAAGCCTATTTCGAAATCACTATTACAATATGGATCCCGATGAATATAATAGTTATTTAAATTTTATTACACGCTCAACATCAGTTTTATGCAAATCGGGAAATTACGACACTCACTTTGCCAGTTTCAAAGGTAAATTTTCTGATTAGAGTGAGTGAGCACGATATTATCGGGGCATTCGAATTTTAAAATACATTTGTATTTTTTATGTGTATCTTGACCGTGATCTTGATACAGCCACATATACAACCTCATTTACATTCGCCCTTTTTATTGGTTTTAGTTCGGTCAGGTTGGTACCAATAATATCGATTACATTATTTTTTACCTCAACCGAAGACCCTGATCGATGGATTTTTAAATTTGGTTAATGAACTTGATAAATTAATGAGTGTTGTTTTTAATGGCCGCTTTGTCGAATTACGTTTA
The DNA here is from genome assembly GCA_951394245.1 of Cyclophora punctaria. Taxonomy (NCBI): domain Eukaryota; kingdom Metazoa; phylum Arthropoda; class Insecta; order Lepidoptera; family Geometridae; genus Cyclophora; species Cyclophora punctaria. Next base: position 3,283,038 of record OX596192.1, on the reverse strand, counting down.
ATGTTACACCCTTCTTTAAAAAGATATACCTATATAATTTGATGTCATTTGATGCCTGAGGGTAGTCTTTATGTTGGCACTAAATCTTCAGAAATTATGTGTATTAATTACTGCTTAGATACATATACAATCTGCATAGAATACTGAATTGTGTAATATCATATGGAATTTGATTGTTAGTAATAACATCACGATGTATTCTTTCATCGTTGTTTAAATTGTTATCGATTTAGTTAAACCTAATTAATACTGAATCGATTTAGTTAAGTTTAGAACAGTCAATTTAAAGGTACTTTTCATTTTTTGCCTCCAAAGGATCGCCAGGTAAGCACGTAAGTATCACACAAAAATAATTTAGCGCCATTATTCAAAAAAAGAATTAAGAACGTCAGATTGGTGATGGTCATAAAGTCATAGACAAAGATTCCAAATATGAATTTGACCAACAGGTATGACATGTGTCGGCGACGGAAAGGTGGTCGCTGCACTAAAGGCACCGCTGGTAAATGACATTCAAAAAACGAACAGGGGTTTTGCGAGTGGTGTAAACTCAGCATTAACATAATGCTTCAAAAGTGAAACATTAATTTTTGGCTTTTATTCTTTAATTTATTATTAAGGTAAAGGATTTGGTAATGGCGCTGAATAAGTTTTTACTCGTTTTTTAGTCGTACCGTGATACACAGAACATTTTGAACACAGCTGCATAAAACAAAGAATAGTCAGTTACTTTTTGTTTTCATAGAGAAGAAACGTATGAGGTGTAACTTCTCTAGAGTTTCATATAATTTATATAAACTTTCAGACTAGACATGTGCAGAAGACAGTATGCGAACGATGCGTGCAATAGAGGGACTGCAGGTAGGCGTGTTAAACACATTGTAATGCAAAGCACGCCTTTCTTTCTTATCATTTTGTCCCTCACTCATATTATATCTATCACAATGGGACCTCAATCCACGATCCCTATCCTCAATATATCATACAAACGCACCTTGTGAATAATATTCAATAATATCTCTTGTCTATTTCACAATTTTTCTTACCCCATTACTTAGCATCCTTTAGAAAGAAGTTTTTAATGTAAATATTTTTTTCTTCATGTTTTCGTAGTTTAGTCACGTTATTCATTCACTGTTTGTCTATTGTATCATTTTATGGATTGTTTTTTCTAGATCATTGTCTATGCCTTCGAAATCACGTGAGAACTTAGCTTTATTATTTACGTATAATTAAAAATCTAAATAGTAATTTATTCATAAATGCATGGTCGCTTTTTTCTTCGTTATTATGTAGGAGTAAAAATATTTTTTGATTGTTGTTGCAAATTAATTGATCGACTGATCTTGGAAAACTTCATTATTTATTACCAAATTTGAATAAAAATAATTTGCTGATGTTTTTTTTATGTATATTTCGATAATTGAATTAAAGTAAAACGTTTTCGTTCAATGTCAAAATTGTTAGTTTGAAATCGATTGTTCGAAGGACTGTTTCTTATTTTGTACGTTGGTAAAACGGAACGCAACGAACAGCTGATATTTGGCGGGAATAAAATTACAATGCAAATTAACTTAGTCTATGTATGGTTGGTGATGCTAATTTTTTTTAAATAAAAAAGTGGTTGATTTTATTAATTTATTTTATCTTTACGTAATAAAGTAGTGTAAATAAGTAGTTAGACACCTACGCTTGATAAATGATTGCTTTGCATGTTTCACTAACCGGATTGTGGCGGATTTATGTAATTATTGCAAGTAATTAAGTAGATTTCTTTATAATTTAAGCGATATATCAAACTTATGTAAGTAAAAATTGTCATTCATTTTATTTACTATCCTAGAATTCCTAGTCCTGTGTGTTTATTCCAGAAATACCAAATCGTATCAATGTCATTTATATTTCAAATATTTACCTAAAATCATTATATTTCCTTCAAAAAAAAATACTTACCACATTTAAAAAACGAAAAAATGACATGAATGAATGATTCATCAAAAATCTTTTTTTTTCACAACCTCTTCGAATAGGCTAAGACCATACAACATACAGCCACATCAATCTATTATGCCTCTACCATCAACTTTAATAATTAACCTTATACAAACAAAATATATTTTTTAACACTAGTCTAAACTCCAGGTTTTGCTTACGTCGGTGGCGCGTGCGTTGTGAACAAGAGATTAGAGAAAGTCAACTCAGTGGCTATTATTGAAGATACTGGTGGCTTCTCTGGAATTATCGTCGCTGCTCATGAAGTTGGACATTTGTAAGTAGATTATCCAAGAATTGAAAAATATATTAGAGATGATTTATTTATCTTTACACAGGTATTGCCTATTGCAGGGCAAATGCCTCAATACTCCCTTAGCTTCTTCCCACCTGTTTTCAATACATAAATTCCACTACTATTACTCAAGTTTAAAGTATTTAAACTGTTTGAATTTTTCGATCTGTTATTTTGTCCATATTATCATTTTTCTATTATTTTCAATCATTGGGTAATTTTTCCACACTGGCAACATATTTTCTTCTCCAACCCATTGACTATTGACGAGGCGTAGTGCAGACTTGTCCTTTAACATGTAAACTATAGACTATACTAAGTCCACTGACTCCTTCTTCCCCCACAGACTAGGCGCGGTGCACGACGGCAGTCCGCCGCCGTCGTACCTGGGCGGGCCGGGCGCGGAGAAGTGCCGCTGGGAGGACGGCTTCATCATGTCCGACCTGCGCCACACCGAGAAAGGGTTCCGCTGGTCGCCATGCTCGGTGCAGAGCTTCCATCACTTTTTGAAGTGAGAATTTGACACATTTTTTGAGTTAATAGACCATATTTTATGAGTCGATATAGACTTAAGTAGGTTCCTAATATCTACTAATAATGCTTGACAAGCCTGTTGGCACAGTGGCAGTTAAAGCGCTTACTGTGTCTGGGGTTGCGGGTTCGATTCCTGCTCGGAGTCAACAATATGTGAAGAAATAACTGTTGGTACCCACGTAACGTTGGTGTGTTACGGGTAACACCGAGTTCTATTCTTCTTCTTCATCTACAGTCGAGTCCGAGTTCTACTAATCTTCGTTCTATAATTACAAATACATACAAATTCACAACGTCCGGTCCACCAGAATTGTTACTAAAGTGTCATTGTTCCCAATTTCGTAGCGGCGACACGGCGACGTGCCTTTACAACTCGCCGCACGAGGACGACTCGCTGCCGCGCGTGCTGCCCGGGCGACTGCTCACCTTGGACGCGCAGTGCAGGAAGGACCGAGGGACCAGGTCAGTGACATATGTCAACGACGCAACTGTCAAAAAATCTGCTTAATATGACAAAGCTTTAGTGATTATTGTTTACACAAGGACTAAATATTTCTACTAAAATTTTACAAAGCTGTAGCCATGTCTAGATATCCATCTATTTGTTGATTGCATCCGCAAGGGGTCTGGAAGGAATAGAAAATGTATCCTAACAAATCTTGACAAAATCCATCATTCATGAATGATGGATTTTATCATTCTCCATATCATCTTGCTCGCTTTGCCAATAGACTTTTACCGGTCCCAATCTATTTGGGTAGCTTCACCTTGACTATTTCCGATTGAATTAAAATTTGCATAAGTACACTTTAAGTTTAGACAATTCGTGACAAAAAAGCTTGCAACTTTTTTGTGAAATAATAGTTTAAAACAAACTGGATGAGCAAGAACATAACGCTTGTAAAATTTGCCCAACCAATAATACTTTATCTTCCTATATATTATTTACCCAATAATGAATACTGTATCTCTCTATGTATTGTTTGCAGCGCATGTTTCAAAGACGAGCGAGTGTGCGCGCAGCTGTTCTGTTTCGACGCGGCGAGCGGCTACTGCGTGGCGTACCGGCCCGCGGCGGAGGGCTCGCCCTGCGGAGACGGACAGGTGCGTACGACAGGCTAGATCTACATCCATCTGCAAGGGTACAAGTCAACGGCCAAGTCACACAACATTAATAAATAATAAAGAAATCGCAGTAAGGAACCTTAGACTTGGCACGACTTTGTCTAGATTTCATTAAGTACTTTTTAGAGATAAACAAGCAGCTCCATCGAGACTTGGCTAGTTTTTTTACAGAATTTTTTTTTTGATGGGATTATAGATTTACAGAAAAAGCGACTACTCTACAAGCCAGTAAAACAATACAAAACATTAACATTAACTTACTTACAATACATCTTCTTTTGTCTCCACGTTCTAGTACTGCATCAACGGTCGCTGCATCACGGAGCACGAGAACATAATCCCGGACTACTCACAACACACGCCGAGCTACGTCCGCCCCGAGACCAGCCCATTCTTCGGCAACATCACCAGGTGCGGTGGGGGAGACGAGGGATGATGGGGTTTGGGGCTGGGAGGGAATGGAGGGGAAGTAGGCTGGGTAGGGAGAGTAACAAGTAGGCCAACATGATTAAGAATTAGGGAATTTTTAAATGGGTAGGAATAGGTTAGATGGTTTGGGCCAAAATGGCTCCATTTATTTTGCTTTAGTGTGCGTTTCTATTGAAGCGGAGCTGAGTCCAATTGACCAATCACGACGCATTACGATGAAATTTTGACAATTTCTATGCGTTGTGATTGGTCAAATGAACTCGACACCGCTCCACTTCAATTGAAACGCACCCTTGTTAACAGCAAAATTTATTTCGGGACAGAAATCCCATCCTGTAGCTCGAAATGGCATCAAAATAATTGTGCTTATTTTTGAAGACTCAAGGAAGTAAGCCTAAAATAGTGTCAAAAAATGCATGATTTAAACTAGGCTCAAAAGAGGACTACATTTCTTTTAAATTCGAAATTTTGTACAAAAAAAGTTGTATAAAAAGTAGGATGGACCTATCCTGTGTGGATGTCACCAACATTGACCGGAATCTACGCCTGGTATTAAAGTTCACATACTTGAAGGAAGGCTTATTAGAACACCTAAGCTCCTATTTATAGGGAATCTTAGAAAGTCCTTTTAAAGCAATATTTTTTTAGTTAGGTAGGTGGTTAGTAAATTGTACTAAACACAGGTAGTCAGTCAAAGATCGAACATCGAACAGCTTACAGACATCACAACGCTGACCGAACAAATGAGAAGCACACACACTCTCATTAAAGTCAGTTGTGAGAGAAACAAAGACACAACAGTATACTAATACAAACTTTTTTACACCAACACACACAGTTACGAAGCCCCAACCACACCATACGTATCGACAACGACAACGACGCAAAACTATTACTCATACAGCCAAACCACAGAGAAGACGACCAAACAACCATCGACAACAGAGAGCGTGTTCAAATATTACCAATACACCACAAGAAAACCGTTCAGTCCACCAAACTTCTTCGAAAAATCCACACCATCGACAATTTTCCCTTACAACAAATACTCCATAACCTCAACAAAAAGCCCTTACGACTTCAAAGATTTCACCACAAAACCGCCAAAAGAAGAAGTCACACAAAAAAGAGGTTTCTACAATAAGGCCGATTTCGACGCGTACTTTTCGAGGTCGACAACAAAAAGTCCGTATCAAGATAAAGGTGTGCAACCTATATTCAAAATTGGAACTTATTATTCGCAAGCGAAGTCCAGTGATAATTCCATTCGGCCGGATGCGAATTCGCAACAAGTTCAAATTGAGCCAGCGAGGTTGGTGTTCTCATACCAAAGGAATCTAACCACTGGACAGATTATACAACAGTAAAGACACTTTTTGGTAAGACATTGCGAGTGTCATCACATCACAGACATTACATTCTCTGGAACCTTCCATACATACAATCTTCGCTGTTCATTGTGTGTACATACTTCTACATAATACATTACAGCATGATACAAACAGTAATAAAATCGGCATGTTTACAGTGTAAATAACAATATCAGTTTATGTATTAAGGAACTCTGTGTGTTTCTTCTGTCATATTTTTTCTTAGTGTCATTTTTGTGTTTTCCTTGTGTCATTTTTGTGAATGTTTTCCTCATTTTTCTAAGTGTGTCATATTTTTCTTAATCACAGGAATGTTTTTTTCTTCTTTTAGACATTTTAGAGAATGTCTTAACTACTACCTCCATATTCACATATTAAAAAACCTAGTTATTGTAAATAACAATCATCAATTATTTTAAAAATACATTTAAATTGAAGTTTCTTACTGCATGATAAAATACCTCTTCAAAGATCAATATTATTAAGTCATGTCAAAGAAATTATTTGAAAAATTATCAATTCGTATTTTTGTAAAAAAAAATGTAGTTTACGGGTGTCTTCCAACAAAACTTATCTTTATATGCTAACTTTTGTATGATATAAGACATAGCATAGCATAAGACAAAAAGCAAGGAAGACATCCTTAGTCTATTCACCGTAGAGCTCTTTCCATTTCCCCTCATTATTTTGACACAACAACTGACGCCATTTTGTTTCCAGCAGCCGCCATTAGCGAATCGAGCGGACCAATACCTGAAGACTGCTAGCTGCGATGTGACAGCGTGACGTCACACGCCAGCCCCAATACTGAATGTGTAACGCTGCACCCGTCAACAACATATCAATTGATACACGATTAATTATTATCAACAGCTTATCAACAAGATATCAACTTATACAGAAGGCTAACCATAGAACAGGCAGATCTAGTATTTTTGTTCAGGTTCGGGCCACAGGGTAGGTTTAATCAATGGAATCATGATATAGGGGAATCCTTTGAGTATTTGGGCTTGAACCTTTTAAGAGTGAGTTCCTATAGAGGCGGAGCGGAGTGGTGCAAGGCTGACCAATCACAGTGCATTACGAAGAGGTTCTGACAACTTCAACGCGTTGTGATTGGTCAATTGAGCTCCTCACCACTCTGCTCTGCTTGTATAGTAACTATTTGTATGGAAATGACTATCTGTATATGTTGCGTCATTAGTATTACATAATCATTAGTTTTGATTACACGCATAATAATCAAGCCATCGATTAAATGATAAAAGGCTAACCGCTAAAATACAGAAACGTCATTATATAACTTTTATCATAAAAGACAATAATATCACGTATTATTAAATTAAAGTTATCATAATTAATTGAATGATTAATCATAATCATTTAATCAGTTTATTTTTATTTAATACTGATGGTATGATTTTTATTGTGTGATGATATGACAAAATAAGATTATCAATATTAAGTCAATTAAGTACATTAGTGAATAAAACTGTCGGCAACTTTTGTTGCTTATGTTGATAAATTCTGTATCTACTTTCATTATTTTCATTTTTAAGTGATAATTAATCAAAAAAAATGAAATAAAAGCAAGCAGATAAATATAAATAAAAACACTTTGCTTACTTTTATTTGATATTAACGGGTAGACGGGTGTACGTGTTGAGTGTATAGTGAATGTCGAGACACAAGTGTCTGACACTTCATAAGAGAGTGACACACTAGTGTCGGACACTTTAGGTGAAAATTGCCGACTAACTTTAAGTGGTCAAAATTCACAAGTCGAAAATTTTACAAGTAGACGATAAACATGAGTGGTCGAAAAGTGTAGGCCATTTTTATAAGAGGTCGATTTAAACAAATCGGACATTTATAAGTGGTCGATTTGCACATGTGGGATTTTATAAGTGATCCATAGCCAGTGTGTCGGTCACTTTACAAGTAGACGACACAAAAGTGTCAGGACACTAAGTGGGTGATATAAATGTGATTGTGTTTAAAACTATAAGTACATTCTAGTAAGTAATTTTTATAGGATTTGACTTATCAATGTGGTAGAGTATGAACAAAACATTCTTTTGAGTTGTGATCAATAATAATATAGATAGACGCGCTTTAACCGACTTCGAAGAAGGAGGCGCTGTTTTATTCCTTTTATTTTATTTTTTACTTTAATATTGGATTTTTTAAGTCTTTACAAACCGTATACTTGATTTATTTTTCAGTTGTTTTTTGCAAATTAAAAAATAAATCTAGCTTATACATACATTCCATATTAAGTATGCATCAGTTAAGTTTGTATGTATACAAAGACAGAATTAATAGAATGCAAGAACACACTTAATTCCTAATGTTCATTTAATTGAACCAATAGACAATCTTCTTTTATCAACAGACAATCTTCTTTTATCAATGGACAGTCTTCTACTAAATATTATTGATCAAATCTTTGAAAAGAACTCAAATACTCGTAAAATACGATATAATAAATGAAATATGTAAAATTGTAAAAATAAAAGTAAGGTAACATTAAAGATACTGCCACGATGTGCCTTTTTATACAGTTTTTAAGTAAATATTAAGACAATAAGATTATTTTAAATAATTGCTGTTTCACTACAAAGATAAGGGTGTTTTTCCACTAGAGCTGTGATATGCTATATCATTAAGGGCACCATCATCCTACCTTCGTTATTTTACGTTGCTAAGCTACGTTTGATATTATTGGTTGCCTTTATGTTAATTTTTTTGTTTGTTTGTATGTAGATGCCAAACGTAGCATATCTTGGCTCCAGTGGAAAACACTTAAACTGTCGTTAAACACTTAATAATTCATAAAACAAGTAAAACCATGTTTAACAATGGACTCTAAGATATGTTTTTGTAGTAAGACATGTTATATTTTTAGTTGGGCGACTGGCTCGCGAACTTGGATCAAATTAGGTTTATGCTCCGTTCAGACAAAGGACCGCGGAACTATTCCAACCACGGTATTCTTTTTGAACATAGTTTTTTTTTCACCTTAGCTTTTAATTTATAATTTGTTCTCTAAATCCTTCATTATGTATTTTGTTCTAATTTATGCCCGTTTTTCTACAAAATTATAATTTATGTGACATATTTTTCTATAGTTACCAAATAGAATAGAAAAAAAAACTAAACAATTTATTTTTGTCATTTGATTGGATTTTTTATAACTCTCAAATGTTTCTACGTTAGATTTATTTATTTAAAATCTAATTATTTATGTAAAAAGACTATCTTTATATTTTCTCCAAATTTTTTTATAAATTTAAGACAAAAAGTATAGAAAAACATGAATACAAAAACGTTGTTTTATTTCTAACTAGCTGTGCCCCGCGGTTTCACCCGCAGCGCCCCCGTTCCCGTGGGAATTTTGAGATTTTTATTCCCTTTAAACCTAACGGAGCCCGAGACCTTTCCAACGAATGCAAAACCGTGGAAATCGGTCCAGCCATTCACGCGTGATGCCTTGACCAAGGAAAACGGGTTTCATTTTTTTATATATATAGATTTTAGTGTCCACTAGGAGCACCCAGGGATTTTATTTATTTCCGCGAGTATTTCGCGGGTATATTTATTAAAATTGGATAGCAAAAAAAAAACAAAAAATACCCGACACCATTTTATTAACTGGTAAAAAAACACATTAAACCCACAAATTAAATACACTCCCTTAAAATAACAGTCAGACTTAAATGCAAAGTAAAATAATGAAGACATAAGTGATATATCACTGTAACGTCCATTATGACATATGTCATTCCAATGTCAAATAAGGATTAGTGACAAAAGCCGTCATTTGGGACATCTTTTAATTGAATAAAGAGTAGATTTTACGTAATATAGTCAATTATAATAATATGAATAAAGTAACGCAGTCGCCTAGACAAAGTATTATAGTTAATAGACATAACAAATACCTAATGCCAATAATATTATATTATAATCATTGGTATTTTGAAAATATCTTCTTCATCAAAACAATTGACTGACAATTCATATTTAAATTATTCAACTACATATGAAGACATTTCGTTTTAGTTTGTCTAATTAAAAAATAAACCACAGTTATAAATATTATGCCTTTTTTATCATCAAATATTATTATTATAACAAAATAATTCATTTTATTATTGATAAATTAAGCAAGCGCGGTGATTACGCCGAATCTTCCTCACTGTACTGACATCTTCAGTGAGATGAGAGGCCTTTGCTCAGCAGTGGAATAATAATTTTTTATTTATGTAATAGTAGTTTATGCAACTGTCATATAAAGAAGGGTATTAAAACACGAGTGTGAGTTTATGAAACGAGCGCAGCGAGTTTCATAATAGTAACGAGTGTTTTAGTACCCGTGTTATATGCAGTTGCATACACTTCTTTATGTTCACTAATGCAATTAATCAAACAAAATTTTAAAAACAAAACACATTGCGAAACATTAAATTCACGCGTACGTGTATTGTCACAGTGAACTTGCCGCCATTAAAATCTAACCAATGAGAGCGCAGCTGCGCGCGCAGGGCCGCAGTGGGCCGCAGGGCGCGATGTTATAATGAGATTTTACGATATCGATGTGGATATTATAACATCATGTGCAATTGCTTAAATTGAGTGTTTTAGTTGTCTGCGCTATAACAGTAGTAATTATAAGTCAAGTATTGGAAACATTAAGTAGAATGTTACAACATTAGTGTAGATAAAAAAAGTTTTTTTTAATATTAAATTCACAAATCTGGCTGCATATCTTCATATTCTAGATTATTCGATTCAGTGACTGGAAATACAGTTATTACAGTTTTATTCAATTATATTGGTAATAAAGTAATTTCGAGTAGGTTAGTGGCCAACCCTAGTGTCATTTTTGACAGACCGCCTAAAGGCCTCCGACATGGTCTAACGAAACAACCGGGATCGGCAATTTAACCTGCCCTCTGAAGCACGGAAGCGCTCAGATAGAAATGCCACTATCGGTCACCCATCTAAATAGGGGTCGAGCTGCACGTTGCTTAACAATCGCAATGAACTAACATCGCTTAGTCAAACTACGCTACGAGCGCTATTAATAATAAATGTAAACTCTATATCCTGTTCCTTCTTAACAAAGTCAAATTCAAACCATCAAATCAGATTTTCAACCATAGACAATTTCCTCCATTGAGGTAAAGGGTTTAGTGTCAGTAATACAGGAATTAAATCACCTTTTTCCTCTTCAGAAGGTATCGCCTTCGGTTGAAAATTCGACCACATTTGACTACATTTCAATCTTGTAAGAAAAATTAGATTGTTACTCTGTTACTTCAAAAATAATTAAGTGAATAAAATCGACTTCAAATATCCTGTAGTTCTATAAAATAAACTAATTTCTACACAATATACTTCGATACAGGTAAATACAACTCAGGTATGTAAGTAGTACAAATATATGATTTTTCTACAAAAATATAACTATAGGTTTAACAACATAATATGAACATAGATACAACTACAAATATGAATGATTTTCATATGACAATACTCAATATACGTAAGCCTCATTCGTACGAGCGATTTTTTCAACTTGTTTTTAACGTCCGCATCAATGTTAAGACATTTCATGCTCTATTCCGATCGCACAGCGTTCAAATTACAACGTCACGCGTGACATTAATTTCACAGTGTCATATTTGTTTATTTTGTTCTATTACAACGTTTTTTAGGCGCCACAAAAAACTCTCGTGCGAATGAGATTTTAGAACCAATTTTTCAATCTTTAGATAATGTTTAAACCATCATTTGATGATGTTAATAGCTGAAAATTTACGTATCAAAAATATATTTCTGAGAAAACTTAAATAATTTCATATCAATTACTTAGTTCGATTTTATTATTATTTGAGCACTAACGCCTGTACTCAGAGACGTCAAATACTTCACTACATAGTATAAAACAAAGTCGCTATTTTTGTCTGTTTGTTTGTCTGTTTGTCTGTATGCTTAAATCTTTAAAATTACGCAAAGGATTTTGATGCGGTTTTTTGTAATAGGTAGAGTGACTCAAGAGGAAGGTTTTTATGTAAAAAAAATCCCGAAATTCCCACGGGAACGGGCACAACGCGGGTAAAACCGCGGGGCGCTGCTAGTCTTTAATAAAGATTTAATCAGTAAAACATATAAAGTATGAACAATTACGTCAGTTAGTTAAGTGTCAATTTGGACGTCTCTGAGTGTGGCAGTAAGTGTCCCATTGCTGGGCGAAGGCCTCCCCTATTTCTTCAAGAAGAATATTTAGAGAAAAAGGATTACTGTCAAAAATACTGTGTCTTTTCATACATTACCTACAGATTGAAAGATTGGCTTCTACTATAAAGTATTCTTTATGTTATAACTTAGCTACCCTTAACGGGGATCTGGTTTCCTTGGCCCACGTTTTTGACTAGCAGCTTAGCAAGCATACCGACTGACAGGCAGAATATGAGACCAGCTGGCATGAACTTCCTGCCGTTGTAGAATCTGTAACATTGGGGGTAGGCAAAATATATTATTAAGTATAGTTAGGTACTTTTATTTCAGATAGTACCATCAATTACCCTCATTATTTCATGATAAAATAAATACGAGAATCAGTTTTAAAAACTAAAAGATATTGCTGTGCTTTTAAGTTTATTAATTGTTCACAACCATTGGAACACTGTAACCCTCAAAGCTGCACCTTGAAAGAGCTCATGTGCCAACAACCAAGGTAAGGGTAGCGATGCTCTAGAAGGGGCTCATTTCATGTTATCCATTTATGGCCAGTCCTGGTGTCGAGAGTATTTCGACCGCCTAAAAGCCTCCAACATCGTTTGACAATTGAAACAACCAGGACTGACTGCTTAACGTGCCTGCAGAAGCAAGGTAGCGGTCAGATAGAAATGCCACTATAGGCCACCCAACCAAGTAGGGGTTGAGCTGCAAATTGCTTAACAATCGCAATCAACTAACAGCATTCAGTCAAACTACACCACAAGCTCTTAATTAGCATGCAACTGTTTATATTATTAGCATGTTTCTTTACTTCTCTATATGACAAAAAAACATCATTCCCGTAATTTGGCTCTTTGAACTTAAAAAATGGGTTCAAAAGACTATTTAGATCTTATAATATTTAGATAAAAAATAGGAATTTATTTACCTATATCCCATCAGTCCACCAAGAGCAGTTGTTGTGCCGAGCATCAGGGAATAGTTGCCAGGATTCTGGCTGATCTGGTATGCTCCGACACCTGAAATATTTACCACAACAATACTAAAATGGAACAAAATTAAATTGTGGTTCCATTACTATAAGTAGCCTCATTGTATTACCTGCATTGTACCTGTTCCTGTGGGAATTTAAGGATGAAAAATGGTCACAAAGCTCCCTCTTGAATCACCCTGATTGTTGGTGAAAACTGCATGAAAATCCGTTCAATAGTTTTTGAGAAAATCAATGACATACAGACTGACAGTTTTTGGGGACTTTGTTTTATAATATGCATAGATTGTAGTAGTAGTTTCTCATCTAGTACTTGTAAAGAATATCAAAAAGACCATACTAACATACTCCTACAACTGTAAAGACATTACTTTTATATAATCTAGAGTCAGAGCAAGCCAAAAAGGTTAGCAACTTTAATCGAAGTTTGATAAGTTTTTATAAATTCCATCAATGTGTAAATAAGATAAACTTACCAAGAATAGATCCGAAAATGAGTCCGGCTCCCAAAGAAGGTATCGAACCTAGAATAAAAAAGAAATTGATTACCTATCTTATCATTCGATATTGTGGTCCATCGCTGTTACATAAACAATGATCCAACTCGCTTTTACTATAGAAAAACGAACTGGACACTACTTTAACTAGCACGAATTAAAGAAAGAAACATTGTATTTTAAATTTAAATTGTTCTAGAACGTTCTTCAATGATAACTTATTTAAAAAAATAGATCGTAACTTTACTTGCCTGCTTTGGCGTAACCCATTATTCCGCCGGCGGCTACCGTAGCGGCGTACGCAAAACCGATAATATCGACACCCATTGTTATTGATGAATATTAAATGGTATTCTTTTAGTTAATTTATTTTATTCTTCACACACTTGACGCTTTTCACCGTTAAAGCAGACACGAGTAATACCAAAAGAAACCAAGTTACCAAATCAATCAGTCCAACCAAACCAAGTGAGTGACTGGGTTAGATAGATTAGAGATGGACTTAGTTGGCCATAATTTTTTTATCGATAACAGTAAATTATCGATATGACAATAAAAAATCATGTGAATATAGGTATTTCGATAAGCATTCCGCGGTTTTTTAAATTGATAGAGAGTGATTCAAAAGGAAGGTTTAGAAATTCCCACGGGAACTGGCGCAATGCGGGTAAAACCGTGGGGCGCTGCTAGTCTTTTCATAATGCGTTGTGATTGGTTGATTGAGCTCGTAATTACCGATAGAAAAATGTTACGATTATTTGAATATTTAGATTAAAGTGTAGTCAATAAACGATTGACTAATCTTTTAAAAATTATTGATCAACACGATATGTAAGTACACCGTCCCTAAACAGGAACGCGGTAAGTGCAATATTAATACATATAATTCAACAGCAGGAAGGGTTTGTATTTATTTTTACCATGAATGAATAACGCTATGTGCCTTTCTTTGTAAAGATTTTGTTTTCCAAACTTTTACCAAAACTGCCATGATATTTATAATACATAATAATATGTTTATATTATATCGATATTTACATATTTTGTCCCATCCCACCTGCTGAATGCTCATTTAAAAAAATTATGACAGATGATAGATAACAAGCGACGGAATTTGCAACTTCTGTTGTCTGTCAGTGTCAGTAATACGAAAAAGCTGACAATGACATCCCAATTTGGATTGACATTAACAGAAATTTATGCATGTGAGATTGACAATCAGATGTTTTTTGTCAATTTTATTTTCTTTCTTCTGTCATGCTTATGTCAAAATTATTCCTATTTTCTTCTTTCCCATCAAACCAGTCAACAAATCAAACCAACTTTTTTCACCACATTTTTAAAAACTTTACATAATTTTTTAAATACTAATCATCTCACCAAAATTTCAGTGACTATCAATAAACAAACTTCTGGCTATTTCCGAACACAATCCGTATTCAATGCGGTTACTATCTGACCAACAATACCCCACGTTATTTCATCACTCATACATAACTTAATGAATTACTCTTTAAATTCCTTGTCCTGTGTTGATTTATTAAACTACTATGACTGCGCTCACACAAGGCCAACATTCAGTTGATCGGCGCCTCCGATAGCAAGCGGTCGTTACCTCGCCATACACTTATTTTCACACATTTTACGTTACAAGAAATAACCTTGATACCGACTATAAAAACCTTAACAATTAGTTTAAATTCGTAATCTAACTGGTCACGATGTTACGGAGTGCGTCCAAAGTGACAATAAACACAGGAAATGTGCTAAATCTCATTGATGTGAAGAAGAAAGCTGGACAAAATGTAACCGAAGAAGTGAGTACTACCTAACATCATTATTATCATTAACTGATCAATATTTCCATTGAGAATGTCTACATAGTCCATGGTGTTTATGGTTAGGTTAATACTATGTGTTGATGGCTATCATTAAAAAGTAAAAATTCATGTTTTTTCCGAATCTCATAAATAATTATCTTATTTTTTAAATTCTTAAACAAATGGGATTAAGGTAAGTTTTCTATTTTGTTTGTATTATAATTAATTAGCTTAACATAGACAGTATAGTAATAATTTAGATTAATTTTCCTGTTCGACACCTCCTAATGCTATTGGGTAAAACCGGTTTCCTCTATAATAAATCTTACAATATCTAAACAGAGGCTTGTTCTATAGAAATGATCATATTTTATAATTCACTATTGATATTAAATTACTTCTTTATTGAGGCACTAGTCGCGACCTGCGGTTTCGCACGCGTTGTATCCGTTCCCGCGGGAATTTCGGGATAAAAGGTATCCCATATGTTATTCTGATATATAACTTATATTAGTGTAAAGTTTCATCCAAATCCGTTCAGTAGTTTGTGTGTGAAAGAATAACAATCATACATCCATCCTTAATTAGCAGCTTCCTATTGTTTTAAACATACTCATAGGACTTCCATGGCGACAAGTATCCATTATAATCAAATTAGCAACTCCCCGCGGTTTTACTCGCGATTGAGCAGTTTCCCGTGAGAATTTTGGGATAAAAAATAGCCTATTACCTTCCTGTTGAATGTGGCTATCCATTACAAAAAGAATTATTGAAATCTGATTGATAGTTCCTGAGATCAGAGCGTTCAAACAAACAACAAGTTTTTAAAACTTTTTATTTCTTACTGTGAAACACTATAGCGAAGCATTTTGCGTTTTAACTATTGTCAATGATAATTCCATGGTCAAATTGAGATAAGACTGAGTCATTATGACCCTTTTGATGTGATTTCATTATCATTTCATAAGTATATGAAACACTATTCAAAAGAGCCTCTATGGGGCCAAAACTGAATAAAAATATTTGACTTTGACTTTGACTTTGAACCTTGTGGCCATACTAGAATTATCATGAATATATACTCTAGAATAGAATATAGAATAGCTAGAATAAAATCTAGAATATCATGTATAAAAGATTTTATGAACCTGGCTACTTTTCCAGAGATCAGCATAACATTACTGTTACTGTTACTGTTACCCTGTATCATCCCATTGTTGGGCAAAGGCCTCCCAAATTACATTACAAACAAAAAAACCCACGCAAACATCATCTAATTTCTCCCATAACAACAAGTTTACCTTCACTACAATACAAAGTATAAAACAAAGTCGCTTTTCGCTGTCTGTCTGTCTGTCCCTATGTATGCTTAGATCTTTAAAACTATGCAACGGAGTTTGATGCTGTTTTTTTAATAGATAGAGTGACTCAAGACGAAGGTTTATAAGATAAAAATTCCCGAAATTCCTACGGGAACGAGCACAACTCGGGTAAAACCGCGGGGCGCTGCTAGTATTTTATAAACGTGGGAAATCCGTTTAAGTATCAAGGAATCATCTATACTAATATTATAAAGCTGAAGAGTTTGTTTTGTTTGTTTGTTTGTTTGTTTGTTTAAACGCGCTAATCTCAGAAACTACTGAACCGATTTGAATAATTCTTTCACTGTTAGATAGTCTATTTATCGAGGAAGGCTATAGGCTACATTTTATCCTGAAATTCCCACGGGAACGGGCACAACGCGGGTTAAACCGCGGGGCGCTGCTAGTCCTGGATATACACCTAATGTCCGTATTCAGACATGTCAAATGCATCCTTAGTAGAGATCTAATGAGTGATTTTGATATGTAATGTATGAAAAATTACGTCAGTCAGTTAAGTGTCGTATTAATGGACAGCTCTGAGTCTTTTTTTTTTCTGAAATCAATGTTTACTTAGTTTGCTAAAAATGTAATGGCATAATTCTCACTATACTGATAAGATGAGGGACCTTTGCTTGGCAGTGGGACATTACAAGCTAATTTAATCAAAATCTACACATCTATACGATCACTTTTATCATACCCCACTGATTGTAATCTCTAGATAACCTATTACTTGGCAAAATTCATGAAAAACTGCTCAATCACGTTTCTACTTCATCACTGAAGTATTTTTCAATGATTCATTCATAATTATACAATCACATGTAATGGCGAATCTATTCATTGAATATTTGCTTTTATTTATATATTTGTTTTGTCTATTTACATATAATTATGTATTTATTTACATATAAATACTTCAGTTATATGCTGGTGATATCATGGTTGTGATAAAATTATTTGTTTTCACCGATTTTGATGATAAATCGTCGTCAGGAAGTTAATACTAAATTGTAACGATGATAGCTATTCCGTGCTTCGGAGGGCACGTTAAGCCGTCGGTCCCGGTTACTTTCTACGGATAGTAGTCGTTACATGAGCCATGTCAGAGGCCTTTGGCGGCTCAATAACTCTGACGCCAGGATTGGTCAGGTTGACCTTCCACTCGATGAAGAAGAAGACTTAAATAATGTGTACTTATAAAGAAATATTCCCGAACAAATTCGCACATGGTTAATTAGACCCAAACTTAACTCTGAGCTTATAAAAGAAACTAACTAACTGATATTATATCAGCGCCGCGCTCTTTTACCCGCGTTGTGCCCGTTCCCGTAGGAATTTCGGGATGATCCCGTGGGAACTCCGCCGTCCATTCGTCGGTATATCACTAGGTACTATCACTACATAGTATAAAACAAAGTTGCTTTCCGCTGTCTGTCTGTCCCTATGTGTGCTTAGATCTTCAAAACTACGCAACGGACTTTGATGCAGTTTTTTTTTATTAGATACCTAGAGTGATTCAAGAGGAGGGTTATTAATGTATAAAAAATCCCGAAATCCCAACGGGAACGGGCACAACGCGGGTAAAACCGCGGGGCGCTGCTAGTTTATAACATTAGTAGGATATATCTAGATTAGTACGAATGTCTAGATAGTGTCGTACGTAACGTAACCAAAGCATTGTATTAAAGGTTAAGTTTCGATATTGTCATAACAGACATTGTTTCTTGGCTTTCAGTAAATGTTGTTACTTCGTTTCTGTTTTGTAATATGAAGCTATCCATTGTTACTAATTAAAAAATACTATTAATGTAATGTAATACTGAATAGTACTCGTGGCATATGTTATATCATAAGTTAAAACCTTTCTTTTCATGAAAACATGTAATAAAATAGTCCTACAAATATTATAAATGCGAAAGCTTGTGAATATGGATGTCCTATGTATGTATGTTTGTTTGTTACTCTGTCACGAAAAATCTTCTGGACGGATTTGAATGAAAATTTGCAGTAATATAGGTTATACATCAGAATAACACATGCGATACATTTTATCCCGAAATTCCCGCTGGAACAGGCACAACGCGGGTAACACCGCGAGGAGTGGCTAGCGGCTAGAAAGTTTTTGAGGATGGATGTATGTATGTTTGTTACTCTTAAAAAAACTTTACTGGACGTATTTGAATGAAACTTTACAATAATGGAGGATATTATAATATAATAAGCTAATTTTATCTCCCCATTTCAGCTATCAGAGAGCATCAAGCTTACCCTCTCCGAATGGGGGTCTCAAAACGGTCGCGTTCCGACCGTTCCGACCGTTCCGAACGTTCCGAACGGAACCGCCCGCGAGTTCCCCCAAACCTCGCAGACATCAGACTACATGGTGGTTTCCACATCCAAGACGACCAGTGAACCTGTAATGAACATCACCAGGCCTCACGATGATGTGCAGAACAAAATGGAGGAGGAGGAACGGAAGAACTTGAAGATTGGTGTCAAGATATTTATTAACGAAGACAGTACTGGCGCGCTCAATGAGTGTTTGGAAAATGGTGAGCATCACGTGTTATAATACACCCGGACAAACTCACACACAGTTAATTAGACCCAAAGTAAACTCTAAGCTTGTATTATGGAATCTAAATAACTGATACTACAGATACATTCACAAATACTTTATAAGAATACTAGCAGCGCCCCGCGGTTTTACCCGCGTTGTGCCCGTTCCCGTGGGAATTTCGGGATAAAATGTAGCCTATAGCCTTCCTCGATAAATAGACTATCTAACAGTGAAAGAATTATTCAAATCGGTTCAGTAGTTTCTGAGATTAGCGCGTTTAAACAAACAAACAAACAAACAAACAAACAAACAAACAAACAAAACAAACTCTTCAGCTTTATAATATTAGTATAGATATATATAAAATTCTCGTGTCACAGTTTTCGTTGCCATACTCCTCCGAAACGGCTTGACCGATTCTCATGAAATTTTGTCAGCATATTGAGTAGGTCTGAGAATCGGCCAACATCTATTTTTCATCCCGAAATTTACGCGGGAACGGGTACAACGCGGGTGAAACCGCGGGGCGCAGCTAGTAAGAATATATAATTGACATCGTCGTCGCCAACAACTATGTCTTCACATATTGTTGACTCCGTTGAAAAGTAGCCTATGTTCTTTCTCAGGCTCTGGACTAACTGTGTACCAAGTTTCATTCAAATCAGTTCAGTAGTTTTGGCGTGAAAGCGTAACAGACAGACAGAGTTACTTTCGCATTTATAATATTAGTTAGAAATTATATTAGTTAGGATTATACATCCAAGTAAGCCGAGCTCACGGTGCTCAACAATCTCATAATGAGCTAAAGGGGCCCATACACGGTAAGATTTATCTGTACGGTCCGTCGCGTCAAACCGATCGAAACGACGAATCGATGGTGTATGTCAAGATCGTTAACGATTTACTTAATCGAAAATGATGTCGGAAATCGTAACCAAAACCCATGCAATCATGAATATCGTAACGACGATCGATCGTTACGACCAGTCGTTTCGTGTATGAGCGACATTTTTGATGCGATCTATTGTCACGATTTTCATCAGATCGATCGTATAGACGAATCGTACCGTATATGGGGCCCTTAACATCGCTTAGTCAAATTACGCCATGAGTGGCGATGTCAAATTAATTTATCAGGCGATGCAAAATGCAAACAGTTGCTATGTAAAAAATAGTAAGCGAATTGTATCCGTGCGTATTTAAATCAATAATGTAGTATACTTTATCTGTTTATTTACAAAAGATAAAAATAATAGATAGTTGGTAACGTAAATAAGATACTTGGAATTATTTACGTGATAGTTGGAACAATGCATTATTGAAATATCAATTCAAACGTGAATACTATGTACGAGTAATTATTTATGTTGTCACGATAAATTATGTAGTAAATAAGGAAATTCTATGAGTATAAATTATTGAAGCGATTAATGTTAGGTGTGTGGTTGGTTAGGGTTCCGTATAGCATCGTCCCGCGGTTTTACCCGCGTTGTACCCGTTCCCATGGGAATTTCGGGATGAAAAATAGCGTATAACCTTCCCGTTGAATGTGGGTAACTATTACAAAAAGAATTATTCAAATCGGTCCGATAATTCCCAAGATTAGCTCAAACAAACAAACAAACTTACTTTAACCTCTTTATAATATTAGTATAGAAGTAATCGTCTACACTATCTACACTAATATTATAAAGAGGAAAACTTTGTTTGTTTGTATTGAATAGGCTCAAAAACTACTGGACCGTTTATAAAAATTCTTTCACCATTCGAAAGCTACATTATCCACGAGTAACATAGGCTATTTTTCATCCTAAAATTCCCACAGGAATGGACACAACGCGGGTAAAACCGCGGGGCGCTGCTATTTTGAATAAAATAAGTGATTCATGAACATATTCGTAGTCGTCACATGGATATGACTTGCAGTTTCGTAATACATATATGTACTTACTATGTATTTCCTTTCAACTACGTAACTTAATTAGATCTTATATAACCGGTCAAATACGAGTCGGACTCGCACGCGGTGGGTTCCGTACCGTTATTTATAAAAAAACGGTTTTGGGAATGGGAACTCGGTCAAATATTTATTTTATTCTGTTTTAGTATTTTTTGGTATAGTTGAACACATCAGCTGAATTAATCATATTATTATGTTAAAAAAATCAGCTTCATGAGATACAGCTTAGTGATAGACAGAAGGACGGACGGACGGACAGCGGAGTCTGTTATGGAGTCCCGTTTTTACCCAATGGGTACGGAATCCTAAAAACAATAGAAGCGTGCTTCGGTTATAGCAGATTCCTGTAGCAAAATGAATATTAGGTTTAGGGATGTTCAGGGATTTAATTTAAGGGATAATTAAAAGAGATAAATTAACGAAAGTGTGTAACTTCTTAAGTCTTAGATCGGCAATTTTGTATTAGAAAAAAAACTTTTTCACGAAACGAGAACCTCCTCCTTTTCAAAGTCAGTTAACAATGTATTCCAAAATGTTCGTATAATATTTTACTATTTCAAACCGTTTTATAGAGATTATGTAACCAAAGGAATAAAATAACATTTACACGTGTTTGATTTAAAACACATAACACTAATTGTGCACAGTCGGGTGATGAGATCACGTTACATGGAACAAGTCGCGGTTATCTCGACAAGTAAATAATCAGCGCAGTGATACGATGCCCCATTGATAAGGATATAGTAAATACTTGTCATTCATGACGTAACGGTACCTACATACATCCATACTAATCTTATAAAGAGGTAGAATTTGTAAGTTTGTTTGTATGTTCGATCTAATCTCGGGAATTACCTGTCTGATATGAATAATTCTTTTTGTAATAGATAGCTACTTTCAACGGGAAGGTCATGGGCTATTTTTCATCCTGAAATTCCCACGGGAAAGGGCACAATGCGGGTAAAACCGCGGGACGCTGTTAGTATTGTATTGTGTGTGTGGCCACATACATCCGGAATATGTATCTATTGTAGTGATTGAACTAACTACGATGTTTTATCGTGGATTGGTAAGAGATTAGTTTATTTTATTGATTGGATTAACTACTATTATCATGCAATTAGCAGCTGCCCGCGGTTGTACTCGTTTGTGGCCGTTTTCTTGAGAATTTCGGGACTAAAATTAGGTTCTTAAGAAAGAATTATCAAAAATATACTTTTCATATCATGTACAATTACTTACCATGTAGGTATATTTTTTATTATTTATTTATTTATCTAATAAGGGTTGCTGTTGGTTACAATATGAAATCTACATAATCATTCAAATATATATGTGTTACAGACTTACAGACATCCACAGCATTCACATACGACATTTACTAAAAATATTTTTTTATACCATGTAATATTTATCTCTATATATTTCAGTAATCACAGCTCTACACACGGACTACATAGACAACGTGATCCTCGCGTACAACCCCGACATCCCCCACAAGGACGACGCCCCCGCAGAGGACACGAACCTCCGGAACAACCACTCTACTAAAGCATCCCCTATCTCACTTGGGAGTAATGTTGGTGAGTTGTGAACATGATTTTATGATTTACTAGCATCGCCCCGCGGTGTTACTCGCGTTGTAACCGTTCCCGTAGGAATTTCGGGATGAAATGTTTCCCATGTGTTATTCTGGTGTATAACCTATATTACTGTAAAGTTTTATCCAAATCCGTACAATAGTTTTTGCGTGAAAGAGTAAGTAACATACATACATACATCCCTATATCCATACATACATCCATCCTCTCAAACTTTCGCATGCAGGATGATTTAACTAGCAGCGCCCCGCGATTTTATCCGCGTTGAACACTACCCATTTTGAATTTTTAACTGAAGTTCCGGCCCCTTTACAGGATCCATGGTCACAGAAGTAGCACCTCAGTCTTCTGTGACCACGGTTCCTGTAAAGGAGCCGAAACGTCAGATAAAAATGTAAAATAAAAGCGAAGTGTATCCGTTAACTTAGTGTCAATTCAAAATGATTGTTCGCTTATACTTAAAAAACCAGTATACGAGTATATCATGTTGATGTTAATTATTGAATGAACAGCGAACTGAACATGTTATTGAACACTGTTCCAGCTCGCATGTCCAATACTGAACTGGAGGCTGACAACGAAGCTGACGCGAGGAAGTGCGAGGCCATCCTGCCCGGGATCAAAGTGCTTTGGGCTATGCTGGAGGACGTCGTTATACAGGGTATGGTCTTCTTGTCATTTTGTTAAAGTGTGCTCCCGCTGTGCAGAGTCACAGATTAATAAATAGTTACTAACGTAACAGATGCATCACTCCCATACAAAAGCGAAAATACCTACTCTAAAATAGCCTACAAAATCTTAAATAATAATACCGCTGCTCAAGACGAGAAGAAATGTACCATAATTACGCGCACGTAGAGTTGAGACTGTGTTGGCCACCGTGCGAGTCACGTGCCAACGCGTCATCGTAAGAATGCGCTAGGGTTGTACCTATGATGATTATTGTAATAAAACAAATGTTGCGAATCAACTATATTTTTTATTAGTCCATCAAATATGTTTTAGTTTTATATAATGATTTATAATTTTTTTCCCTTCTCGGAATTCTCTGTTATTAAATTTTATAGTAGAAAATATTCTAAATCGCGTAAATAATTTTAACAAATAATCATAAGGAAAACAGGAGCAAAGCGACGGAAAATCAACGGTTTTAAAAAGTTGTAATATGGTGCTACCAGGCCGATTCATTATGACGTTGTCAAAATTATTTAAAAATACTTTTTCCAAAAAAGTAGGTTCTTCGTTCGCTCGTCAATAATACTACGCGGGAAACGTGCGGTGCGCGCGCTCAGGCAGGCGGGCGTTTGGCAGCCCTCTGTCGGTTGTATCGTCGACGATACGCCGAGCGGTAGGCATATAGCGCGTGACCTTGAGCGAGTGACGGAGGCCTGGCAGAGTGGAGCTGTGCAGAGCTCAAATGATCAATCACAACGGATTACGAAAATATTTTGATAATCTTCTTCTTCTTCATCGAGCGGATGGTCAACCTGACCAATCCTGGTGTCAGAGTTGTTGAGCCGCCAAAGGCCTCTGACATGGCTCATGTAACGACTACTATCCGTAGAAAGTAACCGGGACCGACGGCTTAACGTGCCCTCCGACAATGTCAATGCCTTGTTTGACAATGTCAATGCCTTGTTTGACAATGTCAATGCCTTGTTTGACAATGTCAATGCCTTGTTTGACAATGTCAATGCGTCGTGATTGATTGATTGAGCTTTGTACAGCTCCGCTCCGCTTCAATGCAACAGCTGAGTTGCAACCAGCAGCCAAGTACCTAGTATTTTAATCGTATCTCTTTGTGTATATCTATACTAATATTATAAAGCTGAAGAGTTTGTTTTGTTTGTTTGTTTGTTTGTTTGTTTGTTTGTTTAAACGCGCTAATCTCAGAAACTACTGAACCGATTTGAATAATTCTTTTTGTAATAGATAGCCACATTCAACGGGAAGGTTATAGGCTATTTTTCATCCCGAAATTCCTACGGGAACGGGTACAGCGCGGGTAAAACCGCGGGGCGCTGCTAGTGTTAATATATGAATTGGATTGTGATTGTGCGCGGGCAGGGCGCGTGCGGCAGCTGGGCGTGGCGGACGTGGGCGGCGGCTGCCTGCGCAAGCTGCACGCGTGGGCGCGCGTGAAGCCGGCCATCGCGCAGATCAACCTGGCCTCGTGCTGCGTCGTGCCGCCCGCGCTGCACGCCTTCTGCCGCGCCAACGACGTGCAGCTGCTCACGCACGCCGACCCGCCAGGTCTCCGCACTTCTTCATCGAGTGGATGGTCAACCTGACCAATCCTGGTGTCAGAGTTATTGAGCCGCCAAAGGCCTCTGACATGGCTCTGACCATGACCGCACACTGTAGGAAGACATTGTACAGGACATAGGACATTAGTAGTGCTGCCGACCGCGCTGCCGCCATCCGCGAGGACATTGGGCAGAGGGTTTTGAGGGGAGGACATTGGGGAGGAGGTTTTGCATGGACCATTAAAGAGGACATTGTGCAGAGGAAATTGGGGGGAGGATATTGGATAGGGAAGATGGGATATTAATAGAGGGGATAGAACAATATCATTGGTATGGGTTACATACCATTAAATTTACATGGCTTTGACTGCGCCTTTATACTTAGTGCAAAATGTTACTGACCAATTAAAGTGAAATACAGTACAAAATCGTTCTGACTCTATCATCTTAAATGTAACCCCCAACTTAAAATCATTCATTCATTTCGAGTAGGCCAACCCTGGTGTCGTAGTTTTTGGACCGCCTAAAGGCCTCCGACATGGTCCAACGATTGAAATAACCGGGATCGACTGCTTTACGTGCCGCTTTCCGAAGCACGGTAGCGCTCCGATAGAAATGCCACTATCGGCCACCCATCCAAGTAGGGGGAGAGCTGCACGTTGCTTAACAATCGCAATGAACTGTCATGGTTAGGTCTAAAATAATTGCTAAATCCATAACCAAATTAATTACTTCTTTCAGATCTTCTCTCAATAGCGGCAGTGAAGACTTTATCCGACGCGGGCGTATTCTGTGACACCCTCGAATGGTGCGCGCGGTACCAAGTGCACATCAAGTGTAGGGGAGTGCTCGCACTCAAGGGGTACGTCTGCAAAGCCACCATCGGGAATAGGGACCAAATCATCAAAACACAGACAGCTGAAAATTAGATAGAGGAATAAATAGTTATAGTAAATAATACAGTTAAACTTAAAATTCTATGCACTGATTTGACATTTCCAGTGTGGGTTTTTGAGAGAAATGAAATAGTGATACGAAGTGAATGAATAGAACAATGATACAATGAATGAATGAATGAAATCATTCACTTTTAGTAAGATGGAGGAAATATATCATTCATTTTCAGCACTATTGGTTAGTATAATGATATTATAGGTTGTGACATAACGAAATGTCAGATCACTGCACGGAATTCTGGGTTGAAATATGACAGTAAGAAAAATATTGTAAAATGATGCAGCACTGTTTTGTCTCTTTCACTCGACCACAACTATAAATATTGACATCTCACTCATACACAAGTTTGAATACATAGAGGGAGAAAGAGGTAACTGTCAACGTATGTAAGACAATGAACAATGATTAAGCGGTGAAGTGAAACTTGTCTTCAAGAAAACAAGAAGTCTTTCAAAACAGAACTTCATGAATTGATAGGGTTTTCATATCTTCCTTGCGACAATGATATTTAGAATACATTTTAGTTGAACCTGATTTCGTATATTTGTCTCTCTTACACCTATTTATTTACCATTCAAATACAAATGTTTAACATGAGACAGATATAGTCTAAGCGCTGGTAATATCATTCCTTCTATGTATTCAAACTCGATGGTTGCGATTGTGCGAGTGAGAGAGACATATGTAGCGATGTCTCATTCATGATATTTTTTCTCTCCCTGTAATTTGTAATACCTAATAGAAAACGCACTAACCACAAACACAGATCTTTTCTCGAAATAGTAATAAAACATTATGTCAAAAAATAGAACAATTTTCACAAAAAGTTTTGAGTATTTTTAAACTTTTTGAAAACATAACAGTTTTATTTTAACCATTTTATATTTAAATTATGTAAAACTATTATTTATTCATAACATAATCTGTAACTGTATGATTTTCCTATAGTGACAGCTGTCAATCCAATACAATTATTATTTATTTCTAATTTATGTCACAACAAAAAATCTGTCATTATGATTTCTATCAATTAATTGATGAAACCATAATGTTGGTATAACAAGTTTCTATTTATGACACAAAATTTATTTTACATAATTTCAATAAATTATCTCCAATGTCTTAACTAGTGACATTATACTTAATTCAATATGGCGAACGAAATGTCAAAACAGTTACAATTCTACCAGAAACAATTTATCAATAATTACTTTTATAATTAATTACTCATCAATATTATTTTATATAACACATGTATGATAATAGCAAGTATTTCACATAGATCAAACTCTACGATATAGACAAAACGAACCTGCGATCCAGTAGATGGCGCTAGTGTGTCAATTTTGTAGGTCGCGTTATTTTCACAGTGGGGTCGTGCTCAAACATTTTGCTGAGCAGTAAATATCTTCATCTATAAAAATGGTAGAAACTAGCGGACCCGCGATGTTCGATTTATTTATTGAAAGTTGCCTAATGTACCCGTAGGAATCTAGGAATAAAAAGTACATGAAAATCTTCATCTTGACTATTTCTACCTGTTGGTGAAAGTCCGTTCAGCAGTTTTTGAGTTTAGCGTGAACATACAAACAGACATTCGCTTAGGGCACTTTCATTTCGTTAATTTCATTTTGTCTATACCTTTTGTTTGACTAAGTTTGTATTAGTGACATTCCTAAATATATATAATCTACCTATATGACACAAAGCATATTCATAAAGCTGTTTACACTGTAATATATAAATAAATGCCTTAGTTATAACGATCAGCGATTTTAGTTCGCGTTACAGCGATCAGCGATTTCACTGTTCGCTCTAACAGATTAATAGCGAATTTAGCTATCCTAAGCGAATAGAATGAAGTAAAGCTTGATTGCTGATAGTAAAAATAGTATCTCTTATATACTTTTAGGGTAAATAAAAGTGGATTTTAATAATGCTGGCACAAAAGTGAACTTAATGTCTAAGTACTTAAGAGCTATAAATATAAATTAAGAAGTATGCAGGACGGTTTTATACAGTAATGAATTAATCTCATATTTATTAGGTTTTAATTGCGCGGTTGCATTTAGAAATGCGTATTAATTAGCTGATTTTATTTTAGCGAAAACTGCTTTTATAGCGAATTTCGCTATCGCTTTAAATATCAATGTGTGCTGTGACCTTAAATATATATTAAAAATCTTCACCGCAGCCTTTAATTAAAATAGTTCATTACTGCATTATACCGTATTTAAATATTAATAATAAGTTTATGTGGTGCTGTCCCAAATTGTAATTTATATTAATTTAGTATAAAATATTATAGTAGGATTCATCGGCACCCAGTTTGAGTGAGATAATGGAAAAATAATTATACATAGCTGTGCAAATTGGTTTATACTGATTTGTATAAAATTATACTAAAGTCTTGAAACTGCGATTTGAAAACATAATAATATTTTCCAGTTTTTAATGGTGAAAAAATCCTGTTTTATACTTTAAATTATTCTAAGTTGATAAATAAGTATAATTTCAGTATAACGTTTTGGCATAATTGTAAATTTATATACCTTTTTAATTACCAACTAAATATGTTAGTTTTAACGCGTAATCCTCATCACTGTACTTATTACTTCAGTGAGAGACTTCTTTGATCTGCACAGGCTACAACTACAATTTTGTATAACTTATTTATCTATTATACTAATGTATTTAGTATAAATCAGTATAAACTATTGTATATTTTAAATATACTGGAAATAAAAAGTGCGTATTTATAAAATAAATTATATTTATATATTTTCGACGACAGTCGATCTGTAAATATAAAAGAATGTTAACAAAATTGTATAATACAAATAAATAACAAGAAAATAAAGTATTTATTGAAAACCAATTTATTTGTTTGATTTCTAACTGCCTTATTCATAAAAACACTGTTAGTGAGTGTTTTGTCTCTTTTGCTCTTTGGAAAATAACGTATGTCAGAAAGGGACAAACCATTTGATAGCTAAAATGATGCTAGTAAGCGATTATGAATAAGGCCTGTAATGTCTATGTTCTTAGCACTTCCCTGTAGACTAAAATAAAAATAATATTTCTTTCATTTCATGGAATTTTGACTTCTAGTTCCTACTTCTGCAGGTATACATTCCCGGACACGATGTAAGTACTGATGTGGTCGGTAGTGTGTTCCTGCAGTTGTAATCCATTACATTAAACATCTCCTCGTGGCCTCTACGAGTTGGATCTGTATCCCCTTGCATGCCTCTCAAAAAGACCGGGCTTGTCCCGTGACTCCGAGGAGACACTATAAAAATAATTTATTGTTTTTTAAGAAAACAATCTATACAAATATTATAAAGAGTTTAAATTAGTAAGTTTGTTTGTATGTTCGAGCAAATCTCAAGAATTACCAGCCCGATTTGAATAATTATTTTTGTAATGGATAGCCACATTCAACGGGAAGGTTATAGGCTATTTCTCATCCCGAAATTCCCACGGAAACGGGCACAACGCGGGTAAAACCGCGGAGGTAATTCCGGAGATTAGCTCGAACATACAAACACAGTTACAAATTTTACCTCTTTACAATATTATAGCCTCGGTGGTCTAGTGGTATGTGCACTTGCCTGCCAAGACTGAGGTCCCGGGTTCAATTCCCAGGTCGAGCGAAAACATGTTTCCTACTTTTCAAACATGGCTCGGGTTTGAGATCACCAACCCGCATTAGGCAAGCGTGGTGATTACGCCTGAAACCTCCTCACTGTACTGATATCTTCAGTGAGACGAGAGGCCTTTGCCCAACAGTGGGACATTACAGGCTAATACTTTACTACTACTACTACTACAATATTATAGATTATAAAAAGTGGGAAATAAAATTAATGAATTAAAACAATTAATGAAAATAAATACTATTATTAACCATGTGTGGGTACTTCCAACATTTGGAGCTCCTACCCTCGCATCTTAGCGGTAACTCCGATGTTTCATTTCACCCGCGACCACGAGAGGTGCAATTCTGTCGAAACGACGAGAAATCAAAGGTGAGTTACTTTTACTAAAGGCTTACTTACTTTTATATAAATTGATTTGACGCGAAAAACCCTTGTGGGTATATATTAATACTAATAAAAATTATTAGCCTGTGATGTCCTACTGCTAGGCTAAGGCCTCTCATTTCACCAAAGATATCAGTACAGTGAAGAGGATTAGGCGAAATCACCACGCTTACCTACTGCGGGTTTGGTGAGAAGCTTAAAATGTAGTTTACAGATTTTTTCCGCGTTTTACAAATAGATGAAAGGTTTGAACTAAATACTTATCCCAAAATTTCTACAAGAATGGGTTAAATGCGAGTAAAACCGAGGGTACAGCTAGTAAAACACGTAGTGAAAAGTATGTTCGACTGGGTCGGTGGCCAACCTGGGTGTCGGCGTTCTTAGACCGCTTCAAGGCCTTCAACATGGTTGAACTACTGGTCCGATTTCAAAAATTCTTTCAGTGTTGGATAGTCCACTTATCGAGAAAGACTATAGGCTATTTTCATCTCGAAATTCCTACGGGAACGGACACAACTCGGCTAAAACCGCGGGCCCCTGCTAGTAAAACCCTTAGAGTTAGATGAATCATACTTATTACATTCGTATGCAATGTTATGCAACCACCCACATGGCAACACTACTCCATGGTGTCAACAACACCATTACAAATCATAGACAAAAGCAAATTAAAAGAAAAAAAACCATAGACAGTCATAGATAACAAAAAACCTCTTTTCATAACAAAGTAACCCCTCATAGAATAATCAAAAAGACCACCCTTAACTGTTTAAATACTATTTATATTCACTAGAATGCTCGAACAGACGAAATTAAGCAAATAACTTAATAAATTCTGATAAATTGTTGGTTTTTAAATAAAAAGGGGTTAGCAGGAAACCGGATGTTACCTTCCGTGGAGGCCTTGGCTACCGCGCGTCTAATGAACTTGCAAGGCGCGTCGAACAGTTTATAGGTTTTGCCCAATGACCACTTTTATAAGAAGCTACTTTTTGTGTTGTTAGTAAAAAAGTGACTAATTTAAGTGACTTACTGATTTTTATTTGAAACCACGGAAGAGCGAAGCACTACACTTCTATATTTCGTGTTTGAATCTACGTTTACGGATACACTTCGCTTTTATTTTGCATTTTTATCTGACGTTTCGGCTACTTTACAGGAACCGTGGTCACAGAAGACAAACGTAGTTCTGTAATGTAAACGTAGTTTTAATTCAATAAATAAATAGTGTTTGTTTAAACTAAAGAAACTTAATACTGATGTCAAAAATGATAATAGTACTTTTTGTATCGTCAACATCAAAAGTTGGTGAGGACAGTCTCACAAAGAGATTTTTGTGAGATATTGTCCCCACTGGGAATCGAACCCGGAACCTCCGGATCGTGAGCCGAGCGCTCAGACCATAAGACCACGGAGGCTGTTAGAGAATATCAACTGATTGCATATAACTTAACAACCTAATCCATCATTTATTTACCTACAAATTTCAACAAAATCAATTTCATCATTTTATAAAAATTACAACGTTTCACAAATATTCGAACTATTTACCAATTACCAAACGTTATAAGTATGTTTTAATCGATGACCAGACAATCGAGTTGCAATCGAGTTATGATACAATCGAATTACCGAAGATGTGGTCATTGCATAACATATGAAAGTTGATGTCAAATTGAGCGGGGACAATTTTGGTGAGATCTTGTAGGCATGTCCCACCTCGCATTGAAGTAAGTAGGGTTAGAAGAAAAAGTTGGTAAAGTTCGAGTAGATTAGTGGCCAAAGTCAAAGTCAAAGTCAAATATTTTTATTCAGTTTTGATCCCATAGAGCCTCTCTTGAACGTATCACCCATTCGGAAGAACATCAGCAGAGAAGAATGGGCAAGAAACTCTGCTGGTTATTTTTTTAAATCAATGTATAATACAACTAGCAGCGCCCCGCGGTTTTACCCGCGTTGTACCCGTTCCCGTAGGAATTTCGGGATGAAAAATAGCCTATAACCTTCCCGTTGAATGTGGCTATCTATTACAAAAAGAATTATTCAAATCGGTTCAGTAGTTTCTGAGATTAGCGCGTTTAAACAAACAAACAAACAAACAAAACAAACTCTTCAGCTTTATAATATTAGTATAGATTTAATACTAAAAAGTATAGATTACATGTCAAAATCAGGTTGTGTTGCAAATGCAGAAATTTGACCCCAGACAACCAGTGTCAGAATTTTTTGACATCCTCAAGACCTCCGACATGGTCTAACTATTGAAAGTACCGGGGACAAATTAACATGTCCTCCGAAGCACGGTAGCGCTCGAATAGAAATGCGAGGCGGCCCATCCAACTATTACTTTAATAATACTAGCCCGTTGGCACAGCGGCATGTGAAAGCGCTTACTGTGTTGAGATTGTGGGTTCGATTCCCGCCCGGACTTAATGTGTGCAGACATAGTTGTTGGCGACGACGTCTGGGTGTCAATTATATATTCTTAGAAAGTATTTGTGTTTGTATATGTAGTAGTATCAGTGAGTTATATTCCATAACACAAGCTTTGAGCTTACTTTGGTTCTAAATTAACCGTGAGTGATATTGTCCGTGTATATATCCTACTAAATATTTTATTATATAATACTTCTACCTTTATACATTTTTACGCAATGTTTCTGCTTCCAGTACAAAATCTCCCATACACAAGTTCAGTGCGCGTGCGCATCACAAGCGTGAAATTGTCGCACTCTTACTTTCTCGATGTCGCCAGATACAAACCTTCCTTTCGCTTTAATTGCAGCAAATTGTTCAGTGTCATAGACCTGCACATTATAAAGTAATACAATTAACTATTTACATAAAAAATAATAACTCCTCGGTGGTCTAGTGGTATGTGCACTCGCCTGCCAAGACTTAGGTCCCGTGTTCAATTCCCGAGTCGAGGAAAACAATTTTCCTACTTTTCAAACATGGCTCGGGAGATTACCAAACTGCATTTGGCAAGCGTGGTGATTACGCCCAATGATGCCTTCGGTGGGATGAATGGCCTTTGCCCAGCAGTGGGATATTACAGACTACTACTACTACCCAATAAACATACGAGTCAATGGTAATAGGTATCTTCCTTAGATTTTTGACATCTGTAAAAGTATCTTCTTAATGGCGGTTGACAACTTTAGTTGCTATCACTACCAAGGGCTTCCAAAATGATAAAACTAGAAAATGGCCGATTCCTAACATAAATAATTCGTTTTGTAGAAATAGGTACAAGTTTAAGATGCTTTATTTCACGTTTTTGAAAAACGCTGAAAAACCCACATAAGTGAGTGCCTTGCCATCAGAAGTGTTCTATGTTAGATCACAAACTGCATAAGGCAAGCATGGTGATTACGTCTCATCCTCTGTACGGTTATTATCAGTGAGATGAGAGTCCTTAGCCCAGCAGTGGGGTATGACAGGCTAATACTTCATTTTTCTTATTTATAAGTAGTCATTTTTAACTCACGTCGCAATTATATACTACCTTATTTAAATAGTTAGTATATAATTGATGTAAATAGGAGGATTAGACGTAATCATCACGCTTGCCCAATACCTACGGGTTGGTGATCTCAAACCCGAGCCATATCTGAAAGAAGGAAACACGTTGTCGCTCCACCTGGGAATTGAACCCAAGACCTCAGTCTTGGCAGGTGAGTGCACATACCGCTAGACCACCGCGGCGTTAAAATAATACGTTATATATAATGAGTTTAAAATGTATTTCATATTTCTTTACGAAACCGTGGACGAGTACATCGAGGTAAATGCGCACAAAATGATTGCGAACACATTTTCCACTTTCACGATTTCAGAAAACCATTTTGTAGTTCAAGTACCATTTAATGTTGTACGAATCAAGATATACTTTTTAACTTTTTACCAAACATCCTTAGAAATATAATTTAAGGTTACTACGTTTGGCAAGCCGTTGGCACAGTGGCAGTGACAGCGCTTACTGTGTCGGGGGTTGCGGGTTCGATTCCCGCCGGGAGTCAACAATATGTGCAGATATAGTTGTTGGCGATGACGTCTGGGTGTCAATTATATATTCTTATAAAGTATTTGTTTATGTATATGTAGTAGTATCAGTGAGTTAGTTTCCATAATACAAGCTTAGAGCTTACTTTGGGTCTTGATCTAATCGCCACTGAAAGCTATTTGTATTTTGTTCATAGAAAAGACATCAACGCAATCCATTTATACTTATGGTAACATGATTTCTCAAATTCATGTATTTTCGGTTATATCTAATGAACTTAGATAAATATATAACTACAATGGGTACTTATTCGTATGGATATATCATTGACACCTAGATGTCGCCAACAACTACGTCTTCACATAATGTTAATCCGTTGAATCGACCCCGCAACCCCCGACACAGGAAGCGCTCTCACTGCCACTGTGACAGCGGGCTTGTCAATACAAATAAATGTTTCTACATGGATGCTATTGTTGCTTCGGCATTTTAGATTTTAGTGTCGGTCCCGGTTTCTTCAATCATAAGACCAATTGGGAGGCCTTTCTATAAACTCCGATACCATGGTTGGATACTAAACTATCCTACTATACATGTTCGAATGGGATTAAGTTCTACTACTACGAGCAAAGAGTATATAATCACTACTACACTTTCATAGAGCTTTTGAGACACACGTTCTTTCATAGACCATATCATAGACACGTTATTTCAAAGACAATTTTTAACTCGTACTTATAACTGTGATGAGTGGAATTCAAGTTGTGTGACTTGCCATCAAGATGGTATCTGGGGCGTGTACCTCTTTGCAAGTTTCACATTCAACACCACCCGCCGGCAAGTCGGTTAATGTGCACCGACTTAGAAAAGGTGGTAAGTGTGTTTTCGGAAACGTGGTGTATGAGTGTGTTTGATGTAGAGGTTACTGCCACACTTAGAGACGTCCATTAAATCCACACTTAACTAATTGACATGTGCCCCGCGGTTTCACCCGCAGCGCCCCCGTTCCCGTGGGAATTTTGAGATTTCTATTCCTTATTTTTCTTATATAAAAACCTTGTCCTGACAAATAAGGCACATTAAAAAAAGAATCATCCAATTTGGTGCAGTCGTTCTGAAGTTATCCGCTTAGCAACAGATTCAGCGATTCATTTTTATATTAAAGATGAATTCGTCAACTCGAGGCTCTGTTTCAATTCTTTATTATACTAATATTATAAAGAGGTAATGTAAGTTTGTTTGTTTGTTTGTATGTTCGAGTTAATCTCAGGAATTACCAGTCCGATTTGAATAATTCTTTTTGTAATAGATAGCCACATTGAACGGGGATGTTTTGGACTATTTTTAAAACACGGAATTATCATGGAAACGGGCACAACGCGGGTAAAACTGCGAGGCACGGCTAGTCTAAAATAAGTAACCTAGTATATTACATAATCACTAGCAGCGCCCTGCGGTTTTTCCTGCGTTATGCACATTTCCGTGGGAATTTCGGGATGAAAAATAGCTTCGTTAAATGTGGCTACTCATTACAAAGTTTATTCAAATCAGTCAAATTGGTACTTTCTGAGATAAGCGCTCAGACAAACAAAAAAACAAATTCTTCAGCGTTACTATATTGCTATAGATATGTCGCAGGGAAATTAGGATATCAGAGATTTCACGAAATCCCTAGAGATACCACGAAATCACGGTAGATGTTGAATATTCTTCAGTCGACCACTCTCTTTGGTAGGTTAGGGTTATTTTTTTTCTTTACGTAACTGATACAAAAAAAAATAACCCTAACCTACCGAATAGTAAGAAATGTGTTACTGATATTACTGATTTTATATTAGTATTTTGTCATATCACTAGTAAGAAGACGTCATAAATAAGAATATTCAACATTTACCGTGATTTCGTGGTATCCCTAGGGATTTCGTGAAATCTCTGATATCCTCAATTCCCTGCGACAGATATATAATTGAGAATTCAAGTAATTAGTATAATATCAAGTCAAGTCAGCCTTTTTATTCAGTTTTAGCCCCATATAGGCTCTTTTGAACGTACCACCTTTGATCTTTTGACCTCTTGAATAGTATTGGTCGAAACCTACAAAACTACCACACTCACATACTGTGTCATTTTGACATATACCTTCCTTCTCCCTTACTCAGAAACGTCAAATGATTCCTCAGGAGAAGTTAATGAGTGACTTTTCACATGTAATGTATGAAAAACGTCAACCAGTATGTATGTGTATGCATGTATGGATGTATGTATGTTATCAGTTCATTGACATCTCCGAGGACGGTAGTGAACAAAATTTTTGAAAATGTATTTATTTTACTAAGTAAATAATACGCACTTTTCATCGGACAAAAATAGCAAAAAAAATGTTCAAAAAATATATTTATGTATAAAAAATGTTCATAGGTATACATGGCTCAAAAATAAAAAAGTTTTAACACTCAACTCAAATAAGTAACAGCCAACATTTCCAAAATTAAATAAACAAAATATCGACACAATATAACACAGAGCCGTCCAATAAATACCGTAATAAATAAGCGAGCAGTATATAAAATAATTGAGGCAGACAATTTCCTCCTACCGACAAAATTATGAGGCTGGGAAGATCCTATTATAGCCACGTCTTTCTGCTCAATAAAGCGTGAACATTATTACCTATTCCCATCTCTTTCTAACACCCAATGAAAGAAAGAGACGACAGACAAAGATTCAGCTTCGCAGCTAATGAAACGTATCCACGATCGAAGCGCAAGCGCATCCAAAACTTAAAACTTTATCTCGCAAACAACCCAATTTAGTTTATAGTGCAAATAAAATTTTTAATTTCATACCTTACGGTATGATACAGAAATAATTCTATTGTTATAACTATGAGAACTAAGCTGTCGAAATTTACATATTTCTCAAATTATCCTCTTACTTTGAACGGTAGATTTTAAGATAAATACATTGGAAAACATACTCTAACACGCTTATTATAACATCTAATTTAGCTCATCAATAACAACGTTAACATAAGACATTTTATAATTGTTTAATTAATCAAGGTCCATGTGAGATGAAGTGTGAAAGATGATGTGGTTGTCTCTTTCTCTCATATGAAAGCTTTACTTGCGTGCGACAAGGATAGCACGATGTTTCTTTAAGTTCCAGAGGCTCTCAGCACTACAATCGCTGACTTAACAGGTTTTTCAGGTGTTAATAACATTTGAGGTGCAAATGTTTTTATTGCAAAAAAACTTTATGAAACCGACATGGGGAGTTCAATATATGGATAAGAAAAAATATTTCAATAAACATAGTATACATATAGCGTGGTTAAGGCCTCTTTCAATTTAAGTATATTTTGCCGTCTAGCCACGCGCCGCAGTAGTGCGTAGTCTACGTGTACGAAAGTTCTTTTGTATCTCATTCAAAATGTACGAAGCAAGACGAATCAAAACGCTTTATTTGAAAGCCGTTATGGTCTCAATTTAGGAGGGAGTTTTCGAGTTGACCCTGGTCAAATTCCTGTTATTGAACTTGTTATATAGCCGGTAACAAGATCACTTGCTCAATTTAAACTACGACTGTGATAGTGTTACGAAGGCACAAATATACAGTCTTTTTAGGTAGAAGGACTTATTTGACTACTACGTTTTGAAATTGTTGCTAGTCTGTCAATGGATATATTAGTTCGGCATTAATGGGGTAGGTAGCGTGTAACGTTTTATAGCGCAAACGAAAGCTAAAAGACTATCCCACCATATGTATGTTACTCTGAATAATAAAACATATTATTTTAATCCGGTATAGTCACGGCAAAAGTCTCTGCCCTAAAAAACTAAAATTTAAAGTTAAATTAATATTAAGTACATTGCATAGCTCACTAAAATAGTGGTTTCGCAAATAACAAATATTTAATAATTAGACCCAAAAATCTATTTAAAAATCATAAAGCATACAAATTAATAAGCAAAGCCGCCAATAAAACTATACCAAAATGTTAAAGGAAAAGGTTGCGCTCCCCTGTCGTCGCCGCAGCCAACGCGAAGGTGCGCAAGAGTCGCCAGTCGATCGTGGTCTGCGCCCGGTGCCCAATCGCACCGCGTTCCACATTCGAATTCAAACCGACTCGTATACAAAACACGGACAAAAAACATTTTTTTTTCAGTGTCAAGTGCGATTTTTTACAAGTTTTTACGTGATTTTACACAACTGTGGTCGTGAACGTAAATGCTCAGTGGATTTTTTTACAGATTTTCAGTGGTTTTTCAAGTTCAGCTTTTAGTGTTGAAACTTTTTGATTCTTCTACAAGTGGTTGTATGCGAACATTTTTTGGAAAGGTGTGTATATTAGTTTTCTTATTTTGATATACCTATGTACTTAGAATATTTACCTGCTGAACTCAGAGACGTCTACTAAATCCTCACTCAACTGATTGACGTTATTTTTCATACATTACATGTCAAAATCACTCATTATGTATCTACTAAGCAAGTATTTGACATCTCTTAGTACAACCGTTAAATATTTAAGTAAGTGCTCTTGGAGTTTTCTTTAAAATATCAAATTGTTTTGATTTAACTTTAACACTCATGTTATCGAAAGTTTCCAACTTTAGTACTTTCTCCAAAAACTAAATATAAGTAGGTAGATACTTAATATAAGTCTTACTTCACAATAATCCCATTTTAATACGAGTAAATAAATAATTAGTGAATTTCTACCCGATTGTGTAGATATTACACGATTCATACCTAACAAACTTTTGCTCACTTATTATTTAAAATATTACTCAAAAAACAGTACAAATGAATAACTTTATCATCATTCAAAGAAACTCAAAATCGAAAAGATTCCTTTCAAATCATTTTACTATGTTATCATTATAATACTATCATAATAAAATTCTTTTTACGAAGAACTGCAAGCTAAATCAGTGAGGTAAAATCTTTTTACTTCAAGTAATTTTAAAACAGTAATGTAAAAACTTGTAAAACAAAATACAATCGAAATGACGGTAGTTGAAGTCTTGAACGCGCATCCGTCTGCGCGGGTGCCGAATACATTAACGAAAACGATATCTATAGATTTTAAATGTATTTTGTGAATTTGATTACAATAAATTAATTACTTACTTACATACACGTTAAATGGAAACATTGGTTATGTTTAAACAGTTGTTTTAAAAGAGATTTTTTGAAATTTGACTTTGGGTGTCACTAAAATTATATCAAAAATGTAAAATCCGACCGATTTTTTAACCAATCATAGATTAGAAAACTTAAAAAATACTTTTCGAACAAACAGACAGTAAATCAAAATATTATTGTACTGTACATACATACATTACGTTTAACTAATAACACCCCCTTTTTTGGCGTCGGTGTTTAACTAAAACAGTAAAATCATAAGTAGGTGATGACAAGAAAATTATCATTCGGGGTTACAGTATTTATTCCTAGGATTATATTTTATAAAACAATTTAGTTCTATATAAATCCTTTCTTCAAAAGAATCTCAAAAGTTAAAATATCATAGTAGTAACATTCTTCTGTAGAGTAAAAATGTTTATACCTAGATAGAATGGAATGAAATCATTGAATCTCTTTCCTCTACGGACAGAAGAAAACTTGTCTATGTTTGGAAATCGGCCATATTAGATTACACTAACCGCGGCCGCGGTTTCACCCGCGTTGAACCCCTTCCAGCGGGAATTTCAGGATAAAATTTAAGTTATTTGTGTTACTAATCTTACTGTAAAGTTTCATCTCAATCCGTTCAGTAGTTTTTGTTTCAAAGAGTAACAAACATATTACATACATCTATCCTCACAAACTTTCGCATTTATAATATTAGGATTTTAATGCTTGTTAAAATAGATTGTATTTAAAATACATAAAACATTAGGACATAGACCAAACATGAAATTCTTAGAATGAAAATAAATAACTGCCTATCTTTTATCAATGCATTTCTCTAATTCGCGTCGATTTTAAACTTTTCCGACTCCAAATAAAGGAGGTTTTGTTGTCTACCCGTAGATAGGTAAGTAGATAGGTTGTTCGTGAATTTCTCAAAATCTGCTTAAAGTATTTGAATCGGATTTTGGTTTTATTAAACTTGGTTTCAAATTACATGTTTTAACAGTAGTCATTAAGTGATTTACAATTAATTACTTAATTGATGTAAAATTAAGTAATTTTATAAAATCTGAGGTCAACATGTTTCATTATTTTTCGACAAGCAAATGTGAATTAGTTTCTATCCCCAAATTCCCACGGGAACGGTATCAGGCGAGTAAAATCGTAGGGCGTTATTAGTCCTATCCTATCCTACTAATATTATACATGCGAAAGTGTGTGAGGATGTTTAGTACTCTTTCATGCAAAAACTACTTTACGGATTTGGGTGAAACTTTACAGTAATATAGGTAATACATCAGAATATCACATGGGATACATTTTATACCGAAATTCCCGCGGGAACGGCGAATATGTGGGTAAAACCGCGGGGCCTTTATATCTTTACTAATATTATAAAGAGGTAAAATTTTTAAGTTTTTTTGTTTGTTTATATGTTCGAGGTAATCTCGGGAATTATCAGTCAGATTTGAATAATTATTTTTGTAACAGTTAGCCACATTCAACGGGGAGGTTATAGGGTATTTTTCATTCCGAAATTCCAATGAGAATGGGCATAACGCGGGTAAAACCGCGGGGCGTTGCTAGTAATTAATAAACTTGGTTCATTTTACGTAGGTATGTTCAATGTTATGCATATAAAGTAGGGTTAAAGGTCCGCTTTACGGTTTATAAACTTAACAAGAAACGTTTTAATAAAAACTCGGTAACTAGCGGTAATTCCTCCTTTACTTAAACTAGCAGTGCCCCGCGCTTTTACCCGCGTTGTGCCCGTTCCCGTGGGAATTTCGGGATCAAAAATAGCCTATAACCTTTCCGTTGAATGTGAAATTTAAATTGATGAATGAAATTTAAAACGTTGAAATTATAGTCTATTTTTGATCCCGAAATTCCCACGGGAACGGGCACAACGCGGGTAAAACCGCGGGGCGCTGCTAGTAACTTATATACTGATTGGATTTCAATTAAAATTGAGAACAGAGAGAAAAATTAGAATTACATATATTTTTAACCCAAAATTCCTACGCATTGACAACAAGTAAAACTGCAGACAACAACTAGTAGAAGATAATACCTTAAGGATTAGTAGAACCAAATTACACCTACTTACCCTATTTCAATAAAGTAGTATTAATACTATTAATGACGTCACAACATGAGTCATTATTTACCTTATTTCTAAATATTGTCATTAATGAGTCATATATTTCAGAAAACAAATAATTATTTTTAATTTACAACAATAACATATAACTCCAATATATATGTTCTATTATATGCAAGTTCAAGTAGGTTAGTAGCCAACCCTGGTGACGACATTTTTAGACCGCCTAAAGGCCTCCGAAATGGTCTAAGGGTGCGTTCCACCGACCAATCAGTAAACATTGAAATTGTCAAAGTATTGTCAAACAAAGTATTGACATTGTCAAAATCAATCATTTCGTAGGAGTTTATTTAGACCGCCTAAAGACCTCCGACATGGTCTAACGATTACCGTCAATTTTACATAATCAAGCACGGTACCACTCAGATAGAAATGCCACAATCAGCCAATCCACACATGGAAGAGCGAAGTACTTCCTTAGTTACACTTCTCTAATTCGTACATCAATTTACTACATTTGCTGTTCACAAATCATAACGTAGCAATAGGTAACTTATGGTGATATCCACCAATAACATCAAACGAAGCATAGCAACGTCATATACCTATTGTCATATCTACCACATAGAGATTCAATTCAATTTTTTGTTTGATGGCCTCTGCTGACATTTCGTCGCAATTCCGCCAATGTCAGTGTGCCCGTAAGGCGTTAACAAGATGGGGAAAGTTTATTCGGTAACTAGCAGCGCCCCGCGGTATTACCCGCGTTGTTCCCGTTCCCGTGGGAATTTCGGAATGAAAAGTAGCCTATAACCTTCCCGTTGAATGTGGCTATCCATTACAAAAAGAATTTTTCAAATCGGTTCAGTAGTTTCTAAGATTAGCGCGTTTAAACAAACAAACAAACAAACAAACAAACAAAACAAACTCTTCAGCTTTATAATATTAGTATAGATATTGTCTTGATCGGTAGGTTATGAATATCCCGAGCAGATTATCCTAAAACTATATTAAGTAGCACAGCATAGCATAGAAATTAAAGTAAAGTATAAAAGGCCTTATACATAAACGCTTCCTAGCATCATTTTAGCTATCAAATGGTTTGTCCCTTTCTGACATACGCTATTTTCCAAAGAGCAAAAGAGACAAAACACTCACTAACAGTGTTTTAGTTAGAGAACGATTATGAATATGGCGGTAAGCCTGTAATGTCCCACTGATGGGCAAACGCCTCTCATCTCACTGAAGATATCAGTACAGTGAGGAGGATGTCGTAATCACCACGCTTGCCTAATGCGGGTTGGTGATCTCAAACTCGCGCCATGTTTGAAGTAGAAAACATGTAGAAATTAAGTTATATTTAAATTAAGAACCTAAGTCCATTATACATAGATATAAACAAGCCTAAAGTCTAGTATTTTGATGTATCAAAACTCATTACTAATGAGCGCTCCGTTGTGTTAGACTGACCATAGACAATTTAGACGTATACTCTATTTCTTTTGGATTGGACGATTGCTCCTGAAGAGGAAAAAGGTTTAGTGATTTTATTTCATTCTTACCCTATCTCTAAACCTTTTTCCTCTTCAGGAGCAATCGTCTTCGGCTGGAAAATTGACGACATTGGTCCACATTTTGTGCCAATCTAAAAGAAATAGATTATAGTATAGAGTGTTTTGTCTAATTTTTTTTATTACAAAAATAATAGTCTTAACTCCCTCACAATAAGACTATTAACCTAACTATTAATAATAAATAAACAAATACTAAATCGTATTAAAACCTAAGTTTTCCGTAACACTAGAATTACTAAAATACCTACGTCAAATACTAAATAGTAATTATTATATCTTATTTATTATTATTACAAATGTTTTAAACCATAAACTAGTCGCTTTATCACCCTGACGTCAGGGGTCCATAAAGAATAGAGTTGGAACGTAAAATTAACGTACTATATACTATTTAATAGTTAGAAGGCAGTCAGAATCTCGGTTTTTCCTGTAAATAACACTTTAGGTACATATTTCTATAGATTTATGAATATATGTCGTTTATATTAAAATTGCAGCTGAATTATAGTGTAGAAACGAATAAATTGTATTATATTTAATGGACTTTAATTTAAATTGTTTAAATGTCCGTTGAAATAAATAAGTTTAAGTAATCTTAAGTAGTTGATCAGCATCTATAAATAAATGTTAAGTAGTTTTTGATTACTTACATTAGAACTTAACATACTTAATCACTACATATTATAAAACAAAGTCCCCGGCCGCGTCTGTCTGTCTGTTCGCGTTAAACTCAAATACTACTGCACGGATTTTGACGCGGTTTTTAGGGTTCCGTAGCCAAATGGCAAAAACGGAACCCTTATAGATTCTTTTTATTAGAAAGAGTGACAATATGAAGGTATTGGTATGTATAAAACAAACGAAATTCCCACGGGATCAGGCACAACGCGGGGAAAACCGCGGGGCTGCTAGTACTCGTAGATGATAATAATAATGTTTCTAGAATGAAGAACGACAGAATCTCTTATTTTTTGAAGCCGGTTAAACTTAGTCGCAATTGAACATTAATTAAATTAAAATAATATAAACAATTACTATTATTTCGTTGGATTTTTAACAGTATTGGCCCAACCTACGCAGCGTACTTTAAAAAAATATCGCCAATTAAATCAATTTTTAAACTTCGAACGCGAATATAAAACCTTTTTGAACATCACACCATTCTATTAGTTCCAAAGAGGCTGCAAGCTTCACCGCGCAGGCGCGTCGACCGATCGCGTCGCATTGCCGCCAACATTGACAGCTGTCAATCACAACGAATATGGCCGCCGTACCGGTTCTGCCGGGCTCAGACCAGCCTATCGGAATCGAATCTCTTTCTGTAGTATTTGACGATGGTTTAGATTGTAGATGACCTATTTTTGAGAGAAAATGTAGATTGAGCAAAAATATAAGTTGTGAGGTTTTGGTAGATATTGCAAATAATGATCGAAGCAATGCCAAATAAAAATCGCCATTGCTCTTTTGAGGTTTTGTCAAGAGAAACGTGTTTTGAAAAGATTTCGATCTTGTCTATGAAAAGATATTAAACAGCGCTTACTGGAGACAACACGTCAAACTTTAAACGTAAACTATCTTAAATTATAACGCCCGTACTCAGAAACGTCAAATGCTTTGAATTTAATGATTGATTTTGACATTAATGTATGAAAAATTACGTCATTTAGTTAAGTCTCGATTTAATGCACGTCTGTAAGTGCAGCAGTCAAGACTTTTACTACAAAGGCACACATATGCCGTTATTCCCCAATATTTCGATTTACTTTAATAAACAACTCAATAACGCCAATATTTTCTTTCCAGACAATGTCCCCAAGCGCAACTTACTAGTGATGTGCGTGACGATGCGTCGCGTTTCGGCGCGAGCACTAGTGTTGTAACGTTACCGAAATCGAGGCCGAATGAACACCCTCAT
Organism: Cyclophora punctaria; assembly: GCA_951394245.1. Classification (NCBI taxonomy): domain Eukaryota; kingdom Metazoa; phylum Arthropoda; class Insecta; order Lepidoptera; family Geometridae; genus Cyclophora; species Cyclophora punctaria. The sequence continues at coordinate 3,238,258 of OX596192.1, read as the reverse complement.
GCTAACTACGGGAGGCGCGGCGGATGACCAGCCTTGTGTGGAATCCAATATGGCTTTCTCATCTTACAAGTAAGTATTTAGAAGTAATTGAATCTAAATAATATGTGCAGGACTCATATAAGAACATTTATTTATTTATTTCAATACGATTATTATTATAAAATGGTAAAAGTTTCTAACTTTGTTTGCAAGACCTAATCTCAGAAACTACCATTCCGATTTGATAAATTCTTTTTGTAATGGATAGCCACATTCGACGGGAAGGTTCATCTAATAAGACATTTTTATCATTAAAATCGGTCCAACCGTTCTTAAGTTATCAATGGTTGAGTTAAAACAAACACGATTCTAGGGCTAAAATGCACTGAAAGTTACATGGTATGGGATATTTTCCACCCTGAAACTCCCATGGAAATGGGTACAACGTATAATGAGGGCTCTACCTATTTAGCAACACAAAAATAAATATAAGTGTGTAGTTACTATCCACTAACCTACACGAACTACCTTACTTGTAATGTATCAACAGCAAAGCGGACAAAATAAAGTTACCAAGTACATATTTGACATCAACCTGAAAAAAGTTATGAGACTCATTTCAAGCTCATCTCCACATTAAGAGAACTCGTATGCACTAATTAAATAACGTTTTGTAACCTGAAAAAGTTATGAACAATAGATTTAAAAGTTATGGCCACTTTTAATAAATTAATTAGAGCTTTTTGCATCCAATCGAGTCGGAAAAGGTGTTCAAACCAACAGCATGTTCAAACGACTACACTCGATATGAATAATCGATTCAAGTTTAAATAATCGAGAGTATTGTCTGCAGCAATTACTCGAGGCCTATTCCACAGTGTTACCATACCAAAGCCCTTAACTGGACCGAATTTTCGGTAAAGAGGACGACTTTCGACTTTTTGCCCACCGTCAGTAATGAAATTATCTTCATGTAGCGTAAAAAGCCGTCATAACCATAAGTCGGGCTCCTGTCAGCGTCCCGTTGATGCGATGAAGCCATTTATCCAAAAACTGAACTCGGAATACACAATCGCAAACAGAATTCAGATGCCAAGATTACTTATACTTGGAAATCGGAACCAACCTCCCGATGCATCATTAAAGACATTACCCGAATTAATTATTTAGTTTTTTGTTGGATCAAAATACCGACTCGATTTAAAGAAAAACTAAAAGACATTTTAGTGGCAAATCGATTGTATAACACTCGTAATCGATATTTTGCTTTTTGCTATGTTCAAGGCAAACCTTTATTTGCGGTTTGAGTGTAAAGTTTTATTTATTGCGATGGATGTTATGTTGAGGCGACGTAATCGCGGCGAGGTCGCTGCGTCACTCTGACATCTCATATTCAAATCGTAAACGAGCAAACTAAATTGCAGCAATTACGGAACGTAAAAAACCGTTGAACCAATGAATTCGTCAGACGGTTACAGTCCTCAATCGGGCACCTTTCCTTAAAAAAACAACCATACGCCATTTCATGTCAATTTTTGAATTATTCATTGTGCGAATGCGCGAGCGCATCGATTGATGCAAACAAAAAGCGCGCGCTGGCTAATCTTCGCCCTTTTTCGCGTTGGTTCGGGTTTCCTCGGACTCCAGTGTTGCCAACTGATACATTTATTATTCAACTAGTTTTTACAGTCACGCTGTGCAAAGACATTACAGGGAATGCATTCATTTGATAAATGATATTTTTTCAGGGCGATTTTTTCTGTCTATGAATGTTTTGGGTGTCAATGTTGTGGGTTTCTTTTGTTGTGTTGGCAGCTTCATTGACTGGGCGAGAGTGCTGCGTCACTATAATCCGCCGTCTCATAACAACGTTCCGAGAACTTGATCGTATTAATTTTATACCCCTCTATATTGATTTGACAAGATTAACTATTGAGTTTTTTGTACCGATACATTCTAACTAGTTGGCTTAAGGCATACGCGTTCGTGATAACATCTGGCGCGTGTAGTTATCTCCTAATGATTGATGGACACTGGAGCCTATTTCATCTAATGTGCTAATTCTAGTACACCAAGTAATGTGCCATAAATAATTAAGTGCATTCTAAATTCGTTATTATTGGCCGTCAAGCCAATTACAAGTACCATTGCGATGGGTTGCGTGCAGAAAAAAAATATGATTCGAATAAATTCGAACGCAACCCCCGCGCCCGCACGTCCGCCGCGCCTCGCCGCCGCGTCGCGACTGTACGTGATTGGTTTATTAATTAGGCGAATCATCGTCGGGTTCCATTTTTAAAAATAGACGGGATTCTTTCTGTGAGACTTTTCTTTTTAATTTCGGCGGCGTTGATCGCAATTAGAGGTTGCCAGTATTACTTTTTGTCATAATCCTGAGACGGGCGATAAACGTCCGCTTAGAGTACACTCGGTGCTTAATTAATTAAGCAACCCTATAGCTTTCAGTGCTTAATTAATACGCTTTAAAATCTTAATAGCTTTCGGCTGTTGACATTTTTTATTGATACAATGTATGATCAATGATATTTGATACTTACCCATTAGTTACCTTATACATACATGGACAACGTGAGTTAGGTACGTCCCAAATGCTAATGAGAGCCTAAATATTTAAGCTATACAAGGCGTTTGGGAGGGGGGTATGTCGTAATGATGTTTTAAATTAGATAACTATCCTACCTACAGGTATTAGACCTAATTACAAAAGGTCTTGAACAATTTCAGAAGGAATTTTGTGATATTTTTTGAAAACTTTGCAATTCTACTGCAAACTTAAGCAACATATGTCTTAACCACAACCACACATTCACCACTTCTCTAATAGGGAAGGGTTAATAATGGTATATCAGATATCGTTACTGAAAATGACAAAAACACTTTATAACTACTTTTTGGAACCGAAGTCATAAAGTAACTCGGTCGTTTCAAGTACTCGCCGAATTAGTTTCAATCTTCTTCGGTCGCCGAATGTCTTCCTTAAACTTAGTTGAAGCCAACACTAATTAGTTGACAGTTGTAGCCATGTTGCTTGCAGCTATCAACTTTTTATAAAAGTGCCTTTATATATGGAATATTAATTAATTCACTGTTCACGTACTTATTAGGTAAATCCAATGATAGGAAGTTGTGTAGAAGCTCGGGAACTCACCATATACATACTTATTTGACTTATTTCTCCATTTAACTTTCACAGATTATTTTAAAATATATTATATTAAATGAAACCTTAAAACACGAACCTTTGCAATAAAATATCAAAGTCACCGGATCGATTTGAAAACATTCAAAAATCGAACTCGAGGTCAACAGAAAATAACTAAAAAGTTTCGTTCCGCGGACCACGGAGTTATCCTCTATACCGTTAGGATTCCAACTTTGAAAAAGTAAAAAAAACTAAAAGAACTATTTCAATTGCCAGTACCTATCAGGAATCCGTTTTGTCTGGCGAATAGTGTTTAGAGGAATATTAAGAATATTTTGTTTTAGTTCGCATGATTTATGGTTTGCTTTCCTTTTTGGGTCTGTAAATGCATAGACAAACTTTGGTTTAAATTGGAACTTTTTGAAAAGGGGAAAAGAGTTTGTATGATAAACTTAACTCCTTGTTTGCATGTAATGTTTGGTCAAATTTGATTTGCAAAATTTTTTCTTGCGCTTCAACATTTTAAAAAACTTTTTTTAGTAATGCCTTAAGTTAGTAATGTGTAATTGCAGGACAGAAACATGTTAACTCACTTATATCAGTCATACATTAAGGTATTCCAAAAATCTTGTAGGCACTGATATTATCAGTCAGACAAGTTTTTAGGAATATTTTTCAATACTTATACATACTTTTTTGTTTCTCAGTGATAAAGTTTTGTCGGTAACTTAAAGTTGCCAAAACAGTCTCCGTTCTTATTTTAAACCAAACTCATTTCTCAAAATCATATTCTGATTTATGCATAAAATCCGAATGACAAAAGGTAAAAGTGTGCAATATTTAGTAACTGACCGGGCCGGTAGGGTAGCGACAAAACAAACAAACAAACGAACAAATTTACAAACGTATAAAGAAATTGAAAGGTACCGCGCGGGCGCACGATGCTATCGTAAAATTATTTCCAATTTCACCATTTTGCGTCGAGCACCGCGAGTTTTGTTTTTGGGGATCCTTGGAAATGTGAGACGGCTTGAAATGACCATAGACAAAAGTAACGTGAAACATAGACTCTGATAGCATGGTATAGACTAAATCATAGAGTCTCTTCTTAAACTTGGGCTCTTGTCATTGTAGGTCATTAAACTTCACCCATACACTCTTCTTCTTAAACCATACATTTGGCATAATGTTCATACTACAAAAGTATTATTATTCCATGAATTTTGGACACTCGAAGTAAATGCAAAAATGAAAATAAAAAGACGAAAAAAAACATTGAAATAAGATTTGTAAGTATTCTCGATGACTTCATGATGACACAATATTTACGTTTTTCAACCGCTTGTGTTTATTTACCTGAAATGTTTGTCAAAATGACACAATTATGTAGATATATACTAGTTCATTTATATTTCGTCTGCGTTTACTATCCTGATGTAATTTATACTTTACATAAAATGGAATCACATCACAAATTACAAATCGATAATATTATGGTTTTGATACTTTCAATATTATGAGCGATGTTAATGTAACCCCGAAATACTTGTCGTTGGGTCACACAAATAACAATAAAAAACTTAGATACCAACCAAAAATAAAATTATGAAACTTATTCTAAAAAAAAATTATCAATATTTTTTTGTCCTTGCAACTAGTCAACCCCCACTCAATTTAAGTACTTATAATACTTATTTTGCCTTAATGTTTGCCAAAGTTGTATGGAATTGAAGGCCACTTAATGGCGGACGGCGGTTAAGTATTCAGGTATTAGAATCACTCATTACAAACTTATGCAGTCAGATATAAACAGAATATTAATATGAAATCAAATCTTTACCAATGTATATTAAAATTTGACATTTACATATTATGTTCTGACGTTTTTCCATTTTGACGTTTGTTTAAAAAAAAATTGTTACACTAAAGAATTACTAATAGTTCAGTAATAGCAATTTTTATAACTTCGTTATTTTATAACAAAATATAAACAATTATTCAGAAAACATGTAATTATTAAATAAAAACTGGTTAAATAATAATAATATGCTAATGGCCCATATAACCGTGATCCCGGCTCGCTCTTGGCCATTTTTATTTGTTTCCATTTGGCCCTGCCGTCGCGTAGAGGACTCAACCATAAATTATAGTTCGGTAGCTCTGCTAAAAGAGTTATTTTTTTATTTTGTTTAGCCCATTGAAGAATTTATGTGCCGTCTTACTTAGTAAGGCCGAATGTCCGAAGAAATTTTGCCGATAATGCGGGAGATATTATTTTATGTGGCAACCTTTTTTAATGCTTGTCGTTGTTAAGCGCCATATATGTAGTGACAGATGTCAAATGTGCAGTTTTGATGTTGTTCTTTTTTCGAATTTTAATCATTTGAACTTTCTACTAGTTCAGAACAAATCTAAGAAGTCTCATAAGTTAGGTTTTCGCTTAGCTCATTTTTAATTCAGCGGTTTGCTACTTCTGATATCGCTTAAAATATAAACAAAATCGAGCGGCTAATATTAATTAATTATTATTACATTAATAATAATTACTTTTTTCATTAATTATTAATTCATTATAAACTAATTAAACCCTACAAAAATCGACCAATTCATACCCCTCCTTTTTTCAAGTCGGTTATAAAGGTATCATTATTAAAGCTCACACAAACACAAGCCTACAATCACACGGCTACATCTCCAGCTCTCTATCGGGCCCACATCTCGACTACTGTAAAATCCGAGGATTACAATGACAAATATAGCACAACTAGTTTGGACGTGACATATCGATTCGATTCACTATCGTAATAAACACTTTAACCGACTCTAAATTAAGGAGGTTACTTGTTTTAGTTGTCTACAACTTGATAAATAAGTTTTTTAGCAGCAAAGCAGTCGGTCCCGATTATTTTAATGGTTAGACCATGTCGGAGGCCTTTAGGCGGTCTAAAAACGCCAACAACAAGGGTTGGCCTACTGGAAATGATGTATGCAGTAAAATAGTTTGTGCCGCGAAAAAAACGTTAAAATGCAACATTTCGAAAAAAAAACTACTTTGTATAGGTACAGTCACGAGCATTAATTTGGGGCCCACCTAAGGTTGAATATCGTGTAGCAAACTTACGCTATTTAGAGCTAATATTTTCGTAATATCAATGTCATATTGTTTACCATCAACAACTTCACGTTTCTATCAAACTAAAGTTTCGACCTTATTGCATTATGAATGTTCTAACAACATTTGATGGAAATGGGTCCCAAATTAACGCTCGTGACTGTATATTGATTTTGATACGAAGTTAATATGATTAAGCGAGCTTACACGCTGTGAGCTGGCGAATTGGATATACGTTTGAAAATGTCAAACAACGCATTGACATTGTCAAAATCTTTTCGTAATGCGTTGTGATTGGTCAGTTGAGCTCCTTTAACACGAATTCAAGTATTACCCTGTAATGTCCCACTGCTGGGCAAAGGCCTCTCATCTCACTGAAGATATCAGTACAGTGAGGAGGATGTCGTAATCACCACGCTTGCCTAAGCGGGTTGGTGATCTCAAACCCGAGCCATGTTTGAAAAGTAGGAAACGTGTTTTCGCTCGACCTGGGAATTGAACCAAGGACCTCAGTCGCGCAGGCGAGTGCTCATACCACTAGACCACCGAGGCTTACTTATAAATCTTATAGTAATATAGTAACAAAGTAATTACTCATAAATTCTGCAAGATACCTAGATAGCGGTAATCTAATATGTAGCTGTTATCAGCCAATCTTTATCACAATACAAACTCCGTATCATTGCACTCCTTGCACTGAGTCAATGTCCTGTGTAGTGAAAGCCTGTAAGAATAAGTTAAAGGCCTTCGCTATTACCTGCAAGCCTGTGGTCCCGTGTTCAATTCCTGAGTCGAGCGAAAACATGTATGCTACTTTTCAAACATGGCTCGGGTTTGAGATCATCAACCCGCAGTAGGCAAGCGTGGTGATTACGACATCCTCCTCACTGTACTGATATCTTCAGAGGGTTGAGAAGCCTTTGCCTTTGAAATTAATAATTTTTAGCCATTAAATTAATATTTATAGCCATGAAATTAATAACTCCTAACCACTGACCTTCAACTCAGCAGTGCTTATCTTTGAAACCTGATCGACTACTCCACTGCGGCACGCGACACTCCGACTGCGCATGGGATCTAAGAACCAGCGCAGATCTAAGTCCAGACAGTGTTAGACTGTCTACTGTAAGCCTATGATTCTATGGTGTTGTCCAAAGACTTAGTTTTTGGTTTTAATTTTGATTTACTTTAAAAGCCTTTATTTCTATTCCTATATGAAGAAAAGACATCTCTTTCTATTTCTAATGAAGAGAAGAGATAGAAGATAGACGAGTTAAGACAAAAACTGTGTCTTTAGTTTGAGTTAGCCAATACATTAAAAAGCGCACACTAGAGACCTCTACTATGACATTTTCGTCTACCATAGACTTTTTAGTCTATTATCATAGAATCATACAAACAATGATAAAAGTGACTAAAAACTAGACTACCTCAAACAAGTCAGTCTACAGTCTGTATAGACTGCAGTTTGCGATAGATCTAAACGAACGGAAGCTAGCGCGCAGTCGTGACTGCGAGCGCTCTGATAATAGTACATTAATAGTCTGTTTATTGTTTTAATGCAGTTTAAAGTAGACGTGAGGTTGAGCGAGTTTACAAGCTGCGAGTTGACTATCGGAATCAAAATTTCGGTATAAAGTTGATTTGAAATTTCGGTGAATATTTTACTTCGGTAATTTTTTTTCGTATTCTTATAAGTTACTAGCTGTGCCCCGCGGTTTCACCCACAGCGCACCCGTTCCCGTAGGAAATACGGGATAAATAGTCCTATATCCGTCTCCTGGTTCTAAACTACTTCCCCACCAATTTTCAGCCAAATCGGTTCAACCGTTCTCGAGTGCTAGTTATTATATAAGTTAAACGAGCCTACTTTAACCCCGACACAAGGGTTGGTCACTACCCACTATTCGTATAAAGTATTTGTGTATGTATATGTAGTAAGTATTTAGTATCAGATAGTTAGATTCCATAACACAAGCTCAGAGCTTGGGGTCTAATAAACCTTGTAAATTTGTCCGGTTATATTATACTAGCAGCGCCCCGCGGTTTTACCCGCGTTGTGCCCGTCCCCGTGGGAATTTCGGGATAAAATGTAGCCTATAGCCTTCCTCGATAAATAGACTATCTAACCGTGAAATAATTATTCAAATCGGTTCAGTAGTTTCTGAGATTAGCGCGTTTAAACAAACAAACAAACAAACAAACAAACAAAACAAACTCTTCAGCTTTATAATATTAGTATAGATTACAACCTACACGAACTTCATAAAAGCTTACTAGCATCATTTTAGCTGTCAAATGGTTTGTCCCTTTCTGACATACGCTATTTTCCAAAGAGCAAAAGAGACAAAACACTCACTAACAGTGTTTTTAATTAGAGAGTGTATATGAAAAAGGCAGTTAAACTTGTACCCCATGACCAGGGTTGGTCTCTAACCTATACTCGAACGTACTCAGGTACGTACAAACCGTGTGATGAATGCCAGGCGGTCGAGCCGAGATTCCAGCTGATTCTGCGAAGCGTGTGTTGTGGTGTCGACTCCAAGTAGCGCACTGTTTGTAGCGTCACAATGCACTTGTTGATAACCGACACTGTAAACTGGAAATGTATTTACAATACACGTTAATCTGCGGGTTATAGTTATGTTTAGGTTAGGTGTTAAAAGTGTGGGTATTTGGAAAATTCAGTTATAAGGCCAAGTCGATCTATACTAATATTATATAGAGGTAAAATTTTCAAGTTTGTTCGTTCGTATGTTCGAGCTCATCTCGGGAATTTTCAGTCCGATTTGAATAATTATTTTAGTAATAGCTAGCCACATTCAACGGGAAGGTTATAGGCTACTTTTCATCCTGAAATTCTCATAGGAACGGCCACTACGCGGGTAAAACCGCAGGGCGCTGCTAGTTAATACATATATTCCAGGGTATTCGTTTCGGGACATAAACCTACATACTTATGACGTGATAATCTTCATTTATTCGTCATGTATGATTTATTGTGATTTTGTTATTTATTATTTACCTCAAGGGAATTCCCATATAGAAGTAGGTAGACACATGTCATCTGTACTCATCCATGCGTTAAAATATATAGAACTAGCAGCGCCCCGCGGTTTTGCCCACGTTGTGTCCATTCCTGTGGGAATTTCGGGATGAAAAATAGCCTATGTTACTCGTGGATAATGTAGCTTTTTAGCTAAAGAATTTTTAAAAACGGTCCAGTAGTTTTTGAGCCTATTCATTACAACCAAACAAACAAAGTTTTCCTCTTTATAATATTAGTGTAGATTAGTCTCGCTTCACGGCGGATTAGTCTAAACCCACCTTGTACTCTTTCCCGTAAGAATTTCGGGATAAAAACTAATCTTAGTGCTTTTGTAAATGATAACCACATTGAATGGAAAAGTTATTAGGCTATAGGCAATTATTCATCTCGAAATTCCCACGGGAATGGGCACAATCCGAGTAAAATCGCAGGGCGATGCTAGTTATAGTAGTTATACTATATATAAAAGAAATTAAGATTATCTTTCAAAACTTTTAATACAAAAAAGATTCAGTAGTTTTAAAAAAGTTATTAAAAAGATTCAGAAACAACTGGTTTTAAAAAAGATTCAGTGGTTTTAAAAAGATTCAGTGGTTTTTAAAAACCTTTTTAAACCTTTTTGCAAGAACCTCAATCTGCCATTTCCAGCTCTAACATCTCTAATATTGTTTTATTAAATGTTGACAATCCGTATTGCGCACGGAGGGTGCACGCTGATACCTTATCAGTTGATAAGAGATCTCTTATCACGGATGCAACGGACCACGAACCACTTGCGATCAAATACTTTATGATATTAACCAGCGTCATTTTATTGCTACTTCTTTACTTGATATTCCATTTTTAAGATTCTTAAATCGTATTCTTGATATGAACCTTTTTTTACTTATACTTTTTTAAAATTACTTTATGTACCTTTTTTTAAATTGAATTAAAACGTTCTTTGAGATTCTGTAATTGAATTGAAAGTCTTTTAACTCTGTGTCAGATGAGTTTGAGTAATCTTATACTCTATGGTTCGTGAGATTCTGAACTCAAATTAGGTATTACACTTTTTAGATCTTTTAGGTTGTAATCAAAGGAGTATTTAAGGTGATTCGAAAACTAGGAGGCACAATTTGAGTGTGTTTTGTTTTTGTAATGATTAATACTTCGTATCTCCGTAGTTTAATATAAGAACCGATTTCGAAAATTCTTTCAGTGTACTAAATAAAATGGCTCTATTTTGAATATGTATTTTAAAAAAAGGTGTAAGTTCTAATTCAATAAAATATAAATTATCACATAGCAACAGTATAAAGACTTAACCAAATCGTTACCCTCCTTTCGACCTTCACAGTCGGGTAATAAAACTAAATCCTCATTTTTAAAACAGTCATGTCGTTGTGGTCACATTCGTAAGCTTCAAAAGTCGTCACAATATTATGAGTAACAAAATGACAAAATATGACAACTCGATATTAGACATTTAGGTGACATATTTAATGATTCACGCTGAAAATGTTTACCAAAATTAGGTATCAATTAATTAGGTATTAGGTGTCAAATCTAGATTTTATAATATGTTTTTATATTATCAACCTCATCTTACTTTAGGTAAATATCACTACATATTATAAAACAAAGTCTCCGGCCGTGTCTGTCTGTTGTGTTAAAACTCAAATACTACTGCACGGATTTTGACCCGGTTTTTTTAAATAGATAGAGTGATTCCAGAGGAAGGTTTATATTGTGTATGAAAATTTCCGAAATTCCCACGGGAACGGGCAAAACGCAGGTAAAACTGCAGGGCGTTGCTAGTATACAAACTCAGTATATAAAATGTTATTGTCATCAGAATATAATATAATGAAGTGAGAACAAAATATCTTTATCGAAGCAATTTCGAGTTTCACCGCGTTGACAAATAAGTAAAAAATGATTCATATCGAAAAACGATTATTCATAATTTTCTCGGCTTAACTTTTCAGTTATTAATATAATAAAAGTGAAGTTTTAAAGTCACTGTAAAGGCCTCTCATGTCACTGAAGATATCAGTGCAGTGAAGACGATACAATTTTAACTTTTTTCTTTTGTTTCTTTACAGAAGTTGTACATATTCGTACCTTTTTGGAATTTCCTTATAGAAGATATAAAAAAATCATTTATTGCTTTTTAAAAACATAAAATTACATACCTAAGTATCTTATTAAACTAAAAACAATAAAAGCTATTGGAGAAGGCTCAGCTCTGCTCGAAATATGCTTCTTCAGAGTATGCTTCTTCAGAGTATGCTTTTCTGAGTATGCTTCTTCAGAGTATGCTTCTTCATAGTATGCTTCTTCATAGTATGCTTCTTCAGAGTATGCTTCTTCAGAGTATGCTTCTTCAGAGTATGCTTTTCTGAGTATGCTTCTTCAGAGTATGCTTCTTCAGAGTATGCTTTTCTGAGTATGCTTCTTCAGAGTATGCTTTTCTGAGTATGCTTCTATAGACAACGCTGGTTTTCAGCGACAACTCCCAAATCCCAAATCCCAAATTTCCCTCGGTTAGCTTCGAGTAAAACCGCGGCACGTTGTAATACTTTATAATATAAAGAAACGCTCGCCACAGCAGTGCAGGCCGCTGACTCGAGATACAGTAAACAATCGCCATTGTGTTCATCTGTTTGAAAACATTGATAAGTCACCCTCTAATTGCAGGAAATTTCAGATGGTCACGTCAAGAGGTAGTCTCTACCCGACTCCGTTAAGAGGTGTTATGGGTTTGGGTCATGTAGTATTGATTACGTTGCAATGTAGATTAAGTACTAAAAGTCTGTGACTACGGTTCCTGTAGAGGCAGAAACGTCAGATAAAAATGTTAAATGAAAGCGAAGTGTATCTGTAAACGTAGTTTCAGTCACTATCTCTACATACAATATCGTATTATAAAACAAAGTCCCCGGCCGCGTCTGTCTGTCTGTTCGCGATAAACTCTACTACAGCGCGGATTTTGTCGCAGTTTTTTTAAATAGGTAGATAGAGTGATTCGATAGGAAGGTTTATATATATAAAAATTCCCAAAATTCCCACGGGAACGGGCACAACGCGGGTAAAATCGCGGGGCGCTGCTAGTTGAAAATAAGTTCTACAGTTGAAAGTAAAACTTTGCTCTTTTCATAAACGCAATCAGGTTTTTTATTAAATTCCATCTAGATTTTAAAAGGGTACCTTTAATAAGAAGGATAGCATTATAAATATATTGTTCATTAACAATATATGTTAATGTTATTTAGTATGTTAATATATGATATCTTCAGTGAGATGAGAGGCGTTTGCCCAGCGGTGGGACATTATAGGCTAATACCTACAACACCTATCTACTTAGTATATTAATAGAAGCAAATTAAAATTACTATACTATTCAAGAATTTTTCTTGTCCAGTCGATATACTAAGTAATATAAGTCGAGACAAGATTTGACCACCTCTATCGCACAGACTAGCTTTCCATAAATCGATGCAGTTTGTGCCTTGAAGTATGTAGACTTAGGTAGATTTATCAAAGAAATAACAGTTGAAGTAAATTTTGTACCGAAATGACAGCTGTCAAATTCTTGATGGTTAACAATGTATTTCAAAAAGGTGTACAGTCCCAGTATCTTATCTGTTCAGTTGACAGCGTCGCTAGTGGAGAATTTGGTATACATAATATAAGAAATTCACCAAGAAACAAAGGTAATTAAAACATATCTTGCAAGTCAGTCTATAGATATCATTAAAATTTAAGAAACTACAATATCAATCATATAAAGCCTAACTAACATAGTATAGATTCAATATGACGCGGCTGTAGTTCCCATTTTGCCCACCTGAACAGTTAAGTTGGTGGCACTGTACCCTAAAATTTATATTGACATTTTATAAAATATATAATTTTATAACTAATTTTATAAAAAGGAAGATTTTTCCCGCTCAAAATGTATGGCCGCGATCTCATAAAATCTGGGAAAGTAACGTAAGCGCGTACAGAATGTTCACACTAGCGACATCTATTGGGTCGACGGAACCACCGCGCGGAACAGCTACTGAACAGCTACTGAGATACTGGCGAATACTATTAGTTTGTTTTGACTGCCATTAAACTCGCCGATTTCAAGCTTGTAAACTTGCTACATTAACGATGCTTTTACCAGCCAATAGAAGTAACGAAATGAAAATATTTGTAAAAGCACGCACCCAAACATTTGGAAAAATATACCCATTTTGAAAACCACTTTACCAAAACTTTGAAAATAAGAAGTTTATTTGCTAAACATTTTATTATAAAATAGATAGACAAAGATAATGAGATCACCATTACATTTTTTGACATTGAAAAAGAAAACTTTCTATTAATGAAAATTAAAATATTTTGCTCAAACATGTAAATCCATTGTGTGATTGTAAACAAACGGTGTGTTTGTATGTCTGTTTATTTGTTGTTTGAGTCGGAATGCGATATCTAATACAAGGAGAATCTGTACTGATGTCATAGAAAATGTATTGTTTATACACAGCTAGAGTTCAGACTCTATGGTTACGATAGTTTTAGACGCGAACAATATTGTCTTTGGTTAGTTTAATGACATCTGTCAGTATAACTTCATTAAAACCCCTTCTTACACTTTAGAACTTTGTCAGTGTAAAGTTTGAGGAACTCCGATAGACATATTAGTAGAAATTAAAAAAGTTTTATTAAGACAAGGTTCTACATTTTTATTGCCAACTACACCCAATTCCTTACGTAATCTCGATAGTAAATTTGATAACCTCCTTGACGTTAATAAGTGAGAGGTCATTTCAGAGGCCACATTTTAATCCATATTTACGTTCTAAGAGTGCCAAATCTTTACCCTATAATAAATTAAATCATTAATTCATAATTTAGGCCGTAATTAAACTTGGTTGACCAGCCATGAGACATACGTTGACAGCTACACTTTAAAACATGTACTGCCCACTGCTGGGCATATTTCTTGTAAACGAGACGTCAAATGCTTCCTTAGAGATCATGGTAGAGATCTAATGAGTGATTTTGGACTTTGGATGAAAAATAACATCATTTAGTTAAGGTTCGATTTAATTAATGTCTCTGAGTGTGGCTTTAAGACTTGCCCATACTGACCGATTTCAAAAAACCACCCGGTTTACTTTGTAATATATATTATTTATTTGTAATAATAATAATAATATATATATATATATATATAACGGTTCTATAACCTTTCACGAACAAGAGTAATCTTATTTGCAATAAAACGTTGAAATTACGGTGAAGCGTTGTCATTACTTAGATGACAGCATGCGTTATTGGCTGTAACGTTCTGTTGGGTTTAGCGTAAAGTCAGACACACACGGCGAACGTTTGCTCGCGTAACAGAGCAAATTCTTTTAAAATTTAAAACAGTCTCGAAAAACTCCAAAATGCTACAGTACAGTAGTACTATGCTCAATTTTTTATGAATTGTCCCATAATGTGGTTCGATGTCGATGTCTTCAATTTTCCAGCCAAAGACGACTTCTCCTGAAGAGGAAAAAGCTTTAGAGATAGGGTAACAATGAAATAAAATTTTATTTAAAATTTAATATAGATCATACACGAACCAAGAGCACCGTTAAGTTTGCAGCGGATTTGACGTGGCGTCCAGTAAACTCGACGGTGTCAGTACTTGTCATGCACACCGCCATACACCGTCAAGTTTACTGGACACCGCATCAAGTCCACTGCAAAGCTGACGGTGAACTTGATCATGTATGGCCCGTATTATATTACACGAGCGTGTTGGTTGTGCACACGATCACGTTCGCCGTGTACGCGAGGACGTTCGCCGCGTACGCGAGCACACGCGAGTACACGCGAGCGTGTGTACTGACATTTATTTATATTTATTCTGATGACGCGCCGGAGTTATCTGAAAGTTTATTTACTTGTTAAAGAGGTTTGTTTTCGTGTTAGTAATATTATAATTGTAGAGGATTCTTGCGGAATGTATCGTGTTTAGTTCTTTATTAACTTGAGCAATGATTGCTTAGTATGATACGCTATTTTGAGCAGTCGGGTAAAGGTGGACAACGTTTGCGGTTATTTACTGCCTTATTCATAATCGTTCTCTAACTAAAACACTGTTAGTGAGTGTTTTGTCTCTTTTGCTCTTTGGAAAATAGCGTATGTCAGAAAGGGACAAACCATTTGATAGCTAAAATGCTGCTAGGAAGTGTTTATGAATAAGGTATTTAATATCTAAGTTAAATTAAGTTGTATGTCAAGTATTGTTATTATGCAAAGTACGCTAGCTCTTAGGAGCGCTTCTATTGAATCGGAGCTGTTTGGAGCTCAACGGACCAATCACAGCGCATTACGAAAAGAATTTGACAATGTCAATGCCTTGTTTGACAGTTGTGATTGGGGAGCTCCGCTCTGCTTAAATGGAAACGTACGCTTACACTATTACAAGGAACTTTTAGTCATCTTAGTTTGACTAAGCGATGTTAGTTCATTGCGATTGTGAAGCAACGTGCAGCTCTGCCCCTACTTGGATGGGTGACCGATAGTGGCATTTATATCTGAGCGCTACCGTGTTTCAGAAGGCACGTAAAATTGTCGGTCCCGGTTTTTTAAATCCATCCAAAAACTCTGACAGCGTTCAGACACCTACTCAAATTTACTTTTTTTACCGACTCAAAAAAATATAAGTTATAAGTTTGACGTGTCTATGCGTGGCAAAATAATTTCTAAACAATAAGATCTATGTTCATTTCATTTTGTAATAACATTAAAATACTTGTTCAGAAGAGTTATTGACTATATCCATAGAAAAAGTACTTCACATTTCCGATTAAAAAAATGCACGCAGCCGCTGCCGTCGCTGCCTCTGCACCGTGGCCCCCACGTCAACTTAGAAGTGAAATCAAATAACAACAATAGTTAGTTTCCCACAGCGGCGCCAAACCTCTCATTCCAAGAACGCGAAGGTATCAAGTCTTCAAGTCGATACTTTCAATTGAATTCTGACTCACGGCTCGGGTAGCCGATACTAACTCCACTGCAATGGGAAATACTTCCTTGTCTGGCCTTTAGGATACGTTTCTAGAGAAGCGGAGTTGAGCGGAGACCAATTCACCAATCACAGCACACAGAAATTGTCAAACAACACATTGACATTGTCAAAATTTGACACTTTTCGTAATGCGTTGTGATTGGTCAAATCATAGTCCGCTCAGCTGCTTTCTGCTTCAAAGGAAACGCACCCTTAGCGTTTTGTAATTAGTGTGGATTGAGTGAGTTTACTCGCTGCTTGTAGGGACGCAAACTATAGACATATAAAAAGTGCGTTGGCTTTTAAAATTTTTGAAGTACAAAGCTTTCCATACAATAATAATCTATATTAATATTATAAAGCTGCAGAGTTTGTTTGTTCGAACGCGCTAATCTCAGGAAATGCTGGACCGATTTGAAAAAATATTTTTGTAATGGATAGCCACATTCAACGGGATGGTTATAGGCTACTTTTCCTCCTGTTGATATTATGCATTAAATAATCAACTATCCACACACATGCACACATATACACTACAACCACGAGAACGGGTACAACACGGGTAAAACCGCGGGGCGCTGCTAGTTCATAATATATTTAGCACAATAAGAAATTGATTTGTCTTGCGGACAGTATAGTATCCTCAGAATGTATTAATGGGTACCTTAATTAGTGCTTGTGCTCACGTTAAGCAGTCGGTCCCGGTTGTTTCAATCGTTAGACAAAGTCGGAGGCCTTTATAAACTATAAACTACGACACCAGGGTTGGCCTCTAACCTACTCGAAAATGATAATGATTAAAAGAAATGCTTGAAACTTAGGTATTAATGTCTTCAAAAGATTCTATCTAACTAAAGGCTATGCTAAGCGAGCACGTAACATTGTTGATCCCGGTTGTTGTAATCGTCAGACCTTCAAAGGCCTTTAGGCGGTCTAAAAACTAAAACCAAGTTCAGCCTATACGAACCTATACGAACTTGATTTACTAAATCGATCTTTTGCCCAGTATTGGGACATTACAGGCTTACTTTACTTACTTATAAGGGTCGTTTGCCCAGCTGTGGAACCTATAGGTATTCTTATCTTCAACTAGGCTTGAGTGAACGCAATAAGTACTAGGCAACACAACAACGTAAGATACATGTCACCATAATCACGATATCGGCTTACCCGATTTCCTGCGATATTACGCCTTCATACTAACTGCAAACGATACTCCGGATTTTTCGAATTCCGAGGAAACATCCAATGGCTTTGCCGTTTATGATACGGTTTCTGATTACTAGATCAGTGCTAACTTAGTTACGAGTTATTAGGCTGTTATGATTTTGATGGTATCTTTAAGCTTAGGTGGTCTTCTCTATAGCTCTATACTCTATGCCTATCTATGCGTTATTGGCTTTTGATTTAGTTTATATAACTATAAATTATGTAGTCTATACTCTACGTCCATCTATACTAATATAATAAAGGTGAACATTTTGTAGTTTCGTTTGGATACGGTTATTCCTTGAATAGATAATGGAATTTGATAATTTCTTTTCGTTATATGATAGCTACATTTAAGAATAAGGTTTTAGGCTATTTTTTCTACTAAAATTCCTATGAAAATATGTACCTACTACACGAGGAAAATCGCGGCCGATTCTTGTTTCGCTTGTCAAGGCGTTTCTTGTACTAGATAGAGTAGTATGTAGTATAATATGTAGTAGTCTCTCAATAGATACAAGCATTTATAATCACTTAAACAGTATGGTCCATTATTGTTTATTTAAATGGGAACTTACGTACGACGGAGGCTACTGTTGAGGGTTCCTCAACTCTCAACAACTCAACGGAGCAACTCTCTACAGAAGTCTCCGTCGTACGTAAGTTCCCGTTTAAATAAATAATAACACATTAACGTACGTTTCAATTAATAGTAAATTATGGGCCATAATAACCGCGAATTAATAACAGTTTAGCTATCAAATGGTTTGTCACTTTCTGACATACGCAATTTTCCGAAGAGCAAAAAAGACAAAACACGGTATAACAGTGTTTTAGTAACAGATCCTTTATTAAAAGGCCCTGTTAGTTGAACATAGGATTTACATAAGTCCATTCCGAGTACAATTCATTCATTGAAAAAATGTATACCGCAGTATGAAATAGTAAAATGACTATTTCATATAAATAATAAACTTTTCTTCTAATAAATACGCGGTGATGCGATCATCGACATAAACAATTCACAATTGTTTGTATATACGTAAATGATTCAGAAATCGTAGATTTTTCTAACATTAACACCGTTTGCGAGTAGTAAACATTGCGTGATGTGTTTTATAGATATTTGAATAGTTTTCAGGAGTAATGCAGGCTTTAGTGTTGTTTTGAGCGGAGGTTTAGTCGTCAACGACCGACGATGTGACTAACAACGAAATAATTTTAGTCGCTTTTTTAAATTTAGATTTTTTGTGTTGTGGCTGTGAAATTTTAATTTAGTTGGTTTTTATTTTTGAGATTTTGTATTGTACTGTCAAATATTAATTTAGAATAATTTTTTGAATTTTTGAAATGTGTTGTGACAGTCAAATATTAATTTAGTAGATTATTTTTTAATTGAAATTTTATGTGAAATTTGATTACTACTCTATTGCATTGGGGTATCCTGTAATAATAGATGTAGTTATGGTGAATAAATAAATAAATAATTTTTGATTTTTTGTCTTGTGTTTGTGACGACAGTCAAATATTAATTTAGATTATTTTTTAATTTTTGTTTTGTTTGTAGTTTTTTTAATTAAATAGTGTGTGTGATACAAAAAATAATTCGATTAAAAGTGTGGTCAATTCGCACATATCGTGCCAGTTCAATTCGTGCGAATCATAGACTAACTTGTATATCGTTTGTGGTCTTCTGTGGTCAAAATTGTTAGTTTATGGTTATTGGTTGTGATTTTCAATTAACTTTGAAATTGTAATAAAATATTTCAAATGACTTGTATACAAGATTAAGGTGTTAGTGAGTCTGTTTGTCATCGTAGCTACTCAACAGGTGATTTTGATTTTATTATTAACTAGCAGTGCCGCGCGGCTTTGAAAAAAAAAATGAAAATGAAAATGAAAATGAAAAATATTTATTTTCGAACAAAATGCACTTACAGATAAAGCTTAAAATTAAATTAAATTATAAAAATATTCTTAGTACAGCATAAAACATGTACAATAACCAATTTAACCATTTGTGCCCGTTCCCGCGGGAATTTTGGGAAAAAAATAGCTTATAACCTTTCCGTTGAATGCCGCTATCCATTACAAAAAGAATAATTCAAATCGGATTGCTAGTTTCTGAGATTAGCGCTTACAAACAAACAAAGTTAGAAACATTACTTCTTAAAATATATGATTACTAGCAGCGCCCCGCGGTTTTACCCACGTTGTGCCCGTTCCCGTGGGAATTTCGGGAATTTTGTTACATAAAAACCTTCCTCTTGAATCACTCTACCTATTACAAAAAACCGCATCAAAATCCGTTGCGTAATTTTAAAGATTTAAGCATACAGACAGACAAACAGACAGACACGAAAAAGAGACGACTTTATTTTAGACTATGTAGTGATACGAACTTGAACAAATGAAGTTCGATCAATATTATATGAGTAAGTTTCATTAGTATTGCCTGCAGTATAAAAATACTAATGTTATATTTGAAGCATGAAAATTACGAAATATTAAACTAGCATAGATAATCCTATGAGAATACCTAATCTATGAACATTGAACACCCTCAAACCAAGATAAAGTAAGATCGAGTAGGTTAGTGGCCAACCCTGGTGTCGGAGTTTTTAGACCGCCTAAAGGCCTCCGACATGGTCTAACGATTGAAACAACCGGGACCGATAATTTAACGTCCGAAGTATAGTAGCGCTCAGATAGAAATGCCACTATCGGCCACCCATCCAAGTAGGGGTCGAGGTGCACGTTGCTTAACAATCGCAATAACCTAACATCTACATGATAACTTCGCCATACTAAAACCATCTCCTCTTTTCAGTTTAATGGACTCCGGCGGGGCCAGCATAGAGTCCCCTCCAACTTACCACCGAAGTTACGAACAGTACGTGCAAGGGGCAGTGGAGAACAGCGGCGACTCCGTCCAGGACCAGACCAGTCCCGAGCTAGTCGTCTGGTCCTCTCTCCCCTACAGCCTCGACTACCGAGCCCAGTACGACTACCGTAGTCCTTACGAAACTAGAGAATATTCCCCTCAGCAATATGGAAGAGCGCCCTTCACTTCTAAAATGGGACAAGCCAAAGCGCTCAAGGAAGCCAGGATACGAAGACCCATGAACGCTTTCATGGTATGGGCGAAGGTGGAGCGAAAGAAACTGGCTGATGAGAATCCTGACCTGCATAATGCGGACTTAAGTAAAATGCTAGGTGAGTGTTTTGGATTTTAATTTTGAGTATTTTAAGTCGAGATTAAACATTACCCGCCTTATGTGTGTTTTGTCTCTCTTGCTCTTCGGAAAATTGCGTATGTCAGAAAGTGACAAACCATTTGATAGTTAAAATGTTCTTAATACGCGTTTACTAATATAATATGGCCTTAACTGCCGCACTCAGAGAAGTATATTGAATCGTCACTTAACCGACGTAACTTTTCATACATTACATGTCAATATCACTCATTCTCACTCAATATAACAGCCTCTGTGGTCTAGTGGTTTGAGCGCTCGGCTCACGATCCGGAGGTTCCGGGTTCGATTCCCGGTGGGGATATCTCACAAAAATCACTTTGTGAGACTGTCCTCAGTTTGGTTAGGGCATTGCAGGCTGAATCACCTGATTGCCCGAAAAGTAAGATGATTCCGTGCTTCGTAGGGCACGTTAAGCCGTCGGTCCCGGTTACTTTCTACGGATAGTAGTCGTTACATGAGCCATGTCAGAGTCCTTTGGCGGCTCTATAACTCTGACACCAGGATTGGTCAGGTTGACCATCCACTCGATAAGAAGAAGAAGATCACTCATTTAATATCTACTTAGAAAGCATCTGACGTCTCTGAGTACAGCCGTTAGTAATAAAGAGATAAGGCCCAATTCCACAAACCTCCAATATGATATCACTACATAGTATAAAACAAAGTCGCTTTCCGCTGTCTGTCCCTATGCAAGCTTAGATCTTTAAAACTACGCTACAGATTTTGATGCAGTTTTTTAAATAGATAGAGCGATTCAATAGCAAGGTTTATAAGTATAAAAATTCCCAAAATTCCCATGGGAACGGGCACAACGTGGGTAAAACCTTGAGCGCTGCTAGTCTATCATAAGAGAATCTCAATCTAGACATTAATATGATCCATACACAATAATCTTTATTTATTTTTATAGCGTGTTATTATTAAATACAGCAACGTGTTTCATGCGACATGTCTCATGTTAACTAAACTAAAACAATGATTAATACTCGTACGTATATACTATTCCGCTGCCCTCTTATCGGTACGTTTATAAATAGTCGCAATCGGCTGAATATTGAATTAGTTTAATTAATATATTAAAGCCTCGGTGGTCTAGTGGTATGTGCACTCGCCTGCCAAGACTGAGGTCCCGGGCTCAATTCCCGGGTCGAGCAATACCATGTTTCCTACTTTTCAAACATGGCTCGAGTTTGAGATCACCAACCCGCATTAGGCAAGCGTGGTGATTACGCCTAATCCTCCTCATTGTACTGATATCTTCAGTGAGATGAGAGGCCTTTACCCCAACAGTGGGACATGACTGATTAAATACACATTTGTTAAAAATTGGGGGCTCTCCAATTTTAGAATTTAGGTACATTATCATTATTACCAAAATGATATGTAATTTAAGAAACTTTTCGAAATCTCCCTCTAAATCCCAAACAGACATAGACAAACAATTCTACATCCCTCCTTATTCATCCACTCCATATAAACCATAGACATAACTTGCTTCGCTTTGCCCATAGAGATAGCTTCGCTCTATATAAACTCGGTAGCATAAAATCCTTTTCGTAGTAACATTTGAGACTATGAATTTGTAATTATAGCGACCTCTACTTTCTCCGAGATAAGACGTTTGACGTGAACTCGGTTGGTACACTGTTGCGCAGCTGTGATTTGTGTACAGCCAACGAGAAAAGTGAAAAGTAACTTTTAAATGTCAATGACAAACAATTGTGTAACGTGAAGCTGTAATGCGGTTCAAATAAATTGAATGTGAAAAAGTATGAGAGAGTAATTATTGTTTATTTTAGCCATTACTGTCCCACTGCTGGGCTAAGGCCTGTAGTTATATTTACAAAAAATAACCTGTAATGTATATTAGTCACTACACATTATAAAACAAAATGTCTGTCTGTCCGCGATAAACTCAAATACTAACTATACGGATTTTAACGCGGTTTTTTTAAATAAATAGAGTGGTTCAAGAGGAAGGTTTATATGTATAAAAATTTCTGAAATTCCCACGGGAACGGGCACAACGACTGCGGGGCGCTGCTAGTAAAAAATATGTACCAATGCAGAAGGCCTCTACGTAAACTGAAGATATCAGTACAGTGAGGAGGATAAAGCGTAAACACCTCGTTTGTTAATGTCAGAGCTTTTACCCTATAACGGTGAATAAAAAAAGGTTAAAAAAACCTTTTCATAATGTCTAAAAAAGTATGGATTTTTGAAGTATGAAAAATACTGTTAAAATCACAACTGTCAGAGTGAGATTGAATTGACGTCATACGTACGTCATACTTAAATAAATATTAAAATATAAATAAAGGTGTATGGAGATGCGAAGCGTAGAATAGGTATGCCTTAATTTGTATAGGTAGTGTTGTGTTTACGATTTATCCTCAAGTATAAATTAAGTATTCCGCGTTATACGCAAAACTTTATCTAATATATAAAATTCTCGTGTCGCGGTGTTTGTAGTTAATCTCCGCCGAAACGGCTCGACCGATTTTCATTAAATCGTGTGTGCATGTCGGGTAGGTCTGAGAATCGGACATCTATTTTTCATCTTCCTAAATGTTAAGGGTAGTCCACCCCTAATTTTTTACATGGCAAACCAACATTTGCCGGGCCAGCTAATATAATTGACACTCAGTCGTCGTCGCCAATAATCTGGCCATGAATCGAACCCGCAACCCCCGAAACAGTAAGTGCTCACACATGCCACTATGCCAACGGGCTTGTCTTGAGTATAAATTTTATCGTTTAGACTGTTATTATTATACAAGTGATATTGATATAACACTTGTGTACTCGCCATTACTTCCATAGAGTTTAGGATATGGCAAGTCATTATAGAGCGCGTGGGTGGTGCGATCTTATCAATAGTAATGAAATAAAAAAAGAAAAAATGTTTTTGATCCCGTAAACAGAATTATATTATCTATGGTCATGTCGTGGTACTCACTCACTCAATAATTGGAAGTAGGTACTTACTACAAAGTTTGATTCCTGGTTTGAACTGAATCTGAACTGGGAATGATAACCTCCTTATTTTGTGGAAGTCGGTTAAAAATAATTATCAAGGTAATCTTGACTAATATACTAAAAGTGATGAGTTTGATTTCATGTTCTTTGTTTGTTTGAACGCGCTCATATCAGACTAAAAGTTCACTACGAATATAATTCTTCTTGTAATGGTAGCTACATTTAAAGGGAAGGTTATAGATTTGTTTTTATTTGTACAACGCGGGTAAAACCGCAAGCGCTACTAGTGAAGTATGAAGTTTGTTAATTCTTATTTACTTGTTAGTATTCTTCTTCTTCTTCATCGAGTGGATGGTCAACCTGACCAATCCTGGTGTCAGAGTTATTGAGCCGCCAAAGGCCTCTGACATGGCTCATGTGACGACTTGTTAGTATTTAAGAAGCTTGAATTTTTGAATTTGACAAAGGTTCTTAGTATGGTTAATATAAAAGATTTTAAAATATCCTTGTTAATACTTCACTCACTCACCTATCTAAATGTCCTCAAATCAAAGTAGCATGTGCAGACTTAATTTAAAGTAGAATTTTCCATTTGAATTAATTCACAAATCCATTCAAAGCAAAAAAAATTAATCAATCATTGCCAAAACATCATCACTGAAAATAAATTAATCAAAAAACGTTTAATTACAATATGTTTTTCTATTCAAATCTTATTCCAGTGGTGGCAATGAATCAAGTCTTTCTTAATAAGGTGGTCTATTTAATTAAGAGCTATAAGTATGTATGATGGCCGGAGGATGTCGTTAGGACAGCATGGGTCTTCCTAAAATGGTATCTTTAGTGATTAGGGGTCCCAAGGTCACTGGTTATTGAGGGTACGTGGTTTTTGAAGGTCTGTTGTGATATGTAGTTTGACTGATTGCCATTGTTAAGCAACGTGCAACTCGGGTCGTAGTTGGATGGGTGGCCGATAGTGGCATCTATGTGAGCGCTACCGTGCTTCGGAGGGCACGTTAAAATATTGTCCCGGTTGTATCAAACGTCAGACTATGTCGGAGGCCTTAGGGCGGTCAAAAACTTACTTATTCACATTTCAAAAACGTAGTCATCTATACTAATATTATAAAGCTGAAGAGTTTGTTTTGTTTGTTTGTTTGTTTGTTTGTTTGTTTGTTTAAACGCGCTAATCTCAGAAACTACTGAACCGATTTGAATAATTCTTTCACTGTTAGATAGTCTATTTATCGAGGAAGGTTATAGGCTACATTTTATCCCGAAATTCCCACGGGAACGGGCACAACGCGGGTAAAACCGCGGGGCGCTGCTAGTTCTTCATAATGGCATATCTACTCGTTATATATTTCCTACCACAGTGGATATTTACCTTATTTTGGATATATCTCGACCGCTATCCGTTTTTAGACTAAAACAACTTTTTACACTTCACCTTATTAAGGTTTTTACTCAGTAATGTGGTAATCTTTACAAGCCTATATTGTGCTAAGTTGTCTTGTGTTTTCGACCTTAATGTGCAGGAAATAGGGGTTTAAATAAAATTGATAACTAGGTAGGTTTGAGTAGGTTAGAGACCAATTCTTGTGTCAGAATTTTAGACCACCTAAAAACCTTCGACATGGTCTAATCTATACTAATATTATAAAGCTGAAGAGTTTGTTTTGTTTGTTTGTTTGTTTGTTTGTTTGTTTGTTTGTTTGTTTGTTTAAACGCGCTAATCTCAGAAACTACTGAACCGATTTGAATAATTCTTTCACTGTTAGATAGTCTATTTATCGAGGAAGGCTATAGGCTACATTTTATCCCGAAATTCCCACGGGAACGGGCACAACGCGGGTAAAACCGCGGGGCGCTGCTAGTGAATGAATATACTGACTGACATTTAAAGGTAAAAGTAAGTAAGTTAGAAGTAGGTGAGAGGCAGATCCTGGTTGTCAAAGTTATTGGACCACCTCAAGGCCTCCGACTTAGTCCATCTATTGAAACAAATGGTTCCAATTTAACATACCCCTAAATCACATTGTGTATTTTAAACTCTATCTTTAAAGCATTAAAGTCTAAATTCGATAAATTATGAAACTATGAAATATAGAAAAAGCATATAACCATTTAGGAGTAAAACACCAACAACCATCCATCCATCGAAACTCTCCTACAATATTAATATAATAATCATTGCCAATGACAAAATTAACCTTGAATTCATCAGGAAATCATCTGCTTCTTCGTTTTCCTAAGGGACAACCTCCCATATCGATTCCTTATACGTCCATCATTCCATCACGAAAGGAAAACCACCTCTAAACCAACAACACAAGACACAATCTCCGTTGTACAAATCAATCAGGTGTTACAAACCTGTGGTATGATATACATTGGTATGAATGTATGATTATTGTGTATGTGAGCGTAATTCTAATTCGATTGTCGGTTTGTTTGTGCGATTCGCAGAAGCGAACTCTAAGTTCCAGGCGTCATTCTAGTCGGTTACCGAAATGTTATTTTCCTAGAAATGAGCCTAATGTTTAGAATGCCTGTCTAAGACGTGTCTATTTATTTAATGGCCGCGAAAATTAAGAACTCTGGTAGCGTAATGTGTTTCCTGTTCGTTGGGCAGATTTTAATGGAGGATTTTTGGAAATTTCTTTTGTTTTTAAATGGTTTTTGAATGAATTAGAGCAATTGTGGTGACTGTTAAGCTATTTTCGGCACATTCCTTACTTGATGGGTGCCCAGTTTTATTTGAGTGCTACCGTGCTTCAAACGCAAATGTGAGGCACATTACAGATGGTCATTTTCCTATACTTACATTGTCAATCAAGTGTTTTGACAACGCTTTCAAAAACTTATGAATATTGCAACATTGGTATTAAGTAAAATATTTACAATAACTTAACATTATATTTTTACATAACTATAGCACAAACACAAAACCTCCTTTAAAAAAATCAGTTAAAAATTAAATACTGTTGCTGACTTTGTGGTCCATAGACACCATTAAATTCATGTTATATTTACTTTCCGTGTGATTGACCATAAACAACCAGACCAAAGACAATGATAACATCCTCGCACTTACCTACTTATCCAATCACCACAGATCCTTCAATAACTCAATAAGACCCAACAAAAACCTACAATGACGTAATCAGACACCAGTTAAATTAACGAGCGTATTATACGCGCGTGGGCGAGTTACTGGCAACTAAATCTAGTTAATTATACGCTGCCAGTTACTAGCAACTAACTCTGCTTAATTATACGCGTCTAATTGCGATCGGTCTCAAAGGTTTATTGCCGTTTGAATAACTTAGACATTATTATGTATTACTTTTGGTATTTTGACAAGTAGACAGCCTATCTTAGTCTAGCTAGGCAGTTTTAAGATACTTACTGGCCTGTCTTAGATTGCATCTTACATACTTCTTAAACTCACACGATTTGCACTCATTATACTAAATGAAACGGGTCTGTATCGCGTTACATAATTTAACGTATTTTATTAAAATACGTACCCGACGTTTCGAGCAAATTACACCTCACGGGATGACCATCCCATCCTCGTGACCACGAGCGATGTAATTCACTATACATACCCATTTCATTTAGTATACTGCCTATCTTAGTCTAGCTAGGCAGTCTTTAGATACTTTAGATCGTCTCTGGTTACGTCTATAGACTATACTTTGATAGACTTATATAGAGCTAATACTCACATACACTAATGAGCGGTTGTCTACCTTAAAGACTGTCTGAAAAGGTCATTATGGGTTATAAAGGTCATTTTGCAAATGTTCATCTTCAACTGATATTCTGATTGATTTGTAATTGTACATCTTCTATGACTATCGTTCAATGCTCCTCAGTTGAATATTGGGACACTTCATATTTATGTTTTTTGATTGACTATAGGTACATTATTTCTCCTATTAAAGTCTTTATCTCCTTAAAACCTTTTTGCGAATAAAGGTACTTATTACAAAACTATTGGCACTTCCGGTCCAACCTCTTTTTTCTGACCTCTAAAGTGTTTATGAAAGCGTTACCAACCTAAGTCCATTAACGTATCGGGGCATGCCTTATCGCGAATTCTTATAAATTCAAAATTTAAATCTCGAATGTAGTCGCGCACGCGCCGGCATGAGTCACCCGCCAATAGGGTCACGACACGCAACCCACCGCGAGGCTCTATACTCTATGCTACAACTTTTGATTTTAGAATGATCGATGTTTAGTTTTGATATTTGATTTACAATAAGCAATTACTTTTGTTTCGACTCATTAATTGTTTGGTGAAATGTGAGTGGGTTTTTGTCCTGTGGGATAATTATTATAATTATATCGCCTAGTTGTGTCCTTGGGCTATTATTAATTACTTTATTTACCAATTTTTTTGTTATGATTACAATATAATTAGTTGAATAGGCATAACTATGTATGGAAGAGCGTATTCAATAGTAATTAATAAAGTGGAAGTTGGAAATAAAATATTTTTATAATACCGACGAATATTATGAATATACTTCACTAACATCGGACAAAGACACGGTTTACCATTTATATAAATATGAACATTGTGAAACGGTTGACATCAAAAAGTATCAAAACACTTAAATCCCTGCGCACGCGCCTACAACGCCACCGGTACGTAGGCCCTCAACTCGAATACATTATTTTATTGTAAGTAGGACTTTAACTCAATAGATATGACATGACGACAAATTGTTATTACGAATTAATCGATACAATCGGCTTGATAAACGATCTGCCAACGTTCTAAATCGATAATCGAATATTTTGAAAGATAGAACGCGGATCTGTCAAACGTCAGTCAAAATAATTCGAACATGCGAAGTGGGGTATTCGATTAATTTTACTAGTGTTGTGTGGGCGAGTCGGTTACTGGCTGGTTATAATTTGTTCGATATGTTGTCAGTACTGTTTGTTGACCTCTTGTTTTTTATGCCTATGCCAATTTGAACTTCGAATACGATAGACTTGAAAGATTTGAAACTATTTTTAAAACTTTTTAAATTACGAATTACGTTCTTACGGTCACCAAAGAGTTTAAAAACCTTTACAAAAAAATATTAGGTGTGTAGTTATGTACTTTTGTCACACATTTTAAGTTCGAGTCATCGTCAAGTTAAAATAAATAAATATAATTTTGAAAAGCGATGTTTACTTCGAAGCGGGGTGAGAGTTCAAAATGTTCATGTTCAATGACAAAAAGTACGAACATTTGAATAATATGATTTGGGTGCGGTCGGGGGGTCAATAACCTATACTTCCTTTGATTTAACTATTTAGGGAAATTACTTTAAGTAACTATGTACGTACCAAGAGACTAGATGTCGTTGTAACGTGCTTAATGCTGGGGCCACACTTACGCTCAATGTCAATGCCCATTGAATGCAATAATTTTCAATGCAATATAGTGGGTGGCTACACTTAAACTGTCAATGTCAATGTTCATTTATTGGAAAAATTTGACATTGACAACGGCATTGAATTTACTTCAATTCAGGCAAGATGGACGTCGACAGAGCTCTATATTTCATGAGAGTTAATTTATATTATTTGACTTTATTAAATCATTATCGAATAAAGAGACCATGTTTGCAGAATCTCAAGAAAAGTAATAATTTTGTTGTTACTCCACTCTGTCGCCATAGTACGTATAGACAAAAACGTGCGATTTTGAGGCAAATCCGTCGTAATAAGCAAATACGTCCGAACCCGTTGCGCTCTCGACGCACACTGACAATACGTAGTGTGGCCGCTTCATGCATTTAACTCTCGCATTAATCTCTTTGATGTACCGCCACTCGAGCTATCGCATACGCCAAATGGCATTGTCAATGCTATTGTCAAATTATGACGCATAGTCGTGGCTACACCTACGGTTAATGTCATATTCTATGGCATATGGCATAGGTGTGGCCCCAGCATAACAAATTAATCGTAATTAGCCCAACGTGTTCCTTGTATTGGATTAACGGTTTAATTCCTCACAGGGAATAACGTTTTTTTAACAAACATGAAACAAAAAACTTTGATAGTAGCCTTGTAACTTCGCTTGCCGACACACAACGTTTCACCCTTATGTGTATGGTCTTTTACTATTGAGTACCAATTGTTTTATGATTCAGTAGGTAATACGTACAACACCTTATTTATAGCAATTATGATGACAGCTTTACAGTGACGTTAGAGTTTAAGTTTGACGTTTGAGTGACAGTTACCAACACTCAAACAAAATGGTGTTATTGACAAAAGCTCCATTCCTTTTTTAAACCCAGTAAGCATGTTTTGTTCCGTTTGTTTGTCTATGCCTTACCGGATCTGCATCTACCGCCACAGATTAACAATTAGTCAACACAAAGTCTGTTCATTCGTTCAAAAGTTAACAAAGCTTCGTTATGGGTGATCTCACCCTAAATTATAATTCTTAAAACGTATATTTCTTCAAGCTAGTTATATTTTGCATACCATAAAACAATTGCACGCAACTTAACATTGTTTGTTCGTGAAGTTAATGCTCTGTCTCACGTACTGACATGAGTCAAACGATATAAAACACTAATATTACTCTTCGGCCATCTACATTCAACAAATGTCTTCGGTCGCGTGCCAAAGCTAGCCTATAACCGACAGCATTCAATTAGTTTATATATTGAAATCAATACTAATATCTTCCAAGACAATAGGCCCAAATGAAAATGCGCACACTAATATGGCACGTAGGAATGTTAAATGAAGCGGCGTCATTATTCAATACATTTTGCATTTGATTTTGAGGTTATTAGATGCAATCGGAATGTACAGCCATATTTGTTTTTCGACGGCTTTGTTCGGTTTTGTTCGAATGACGTTTATGACAGTTGATGTTGTTAGGTTGGCAGCATTGAGCGATTTCCAGGAAGATAAGTCAAGTTGTTAGTCATAGGAAAATTGCTCATATTAGTACGGAGCACAGACAACTTTGGCAACTTTTATCGAGGTGATAATGACGAATTTCTGCGTCTTATTTTTGTACAATGGAACATTTAGAATCTATGGTAATGTGACATATTTTAATTGTGAGTCAGTGAACTTTTGAGGTGCCTATTAGATTAAAACGATATAACAATAAGTAATAATAATTTATAATTAGCTCTATATTAGATACCTGCCTTATTTTTTGGTTCGACTTGACAACAATTTTCCATAGACTAACATCTCATTCAGGCTTGTCTATGGTAAATATTTGAACATGGAAAGCTCTATGAAAGACGCCTAAAGATTAACATCTTCAAAATGGACGAATTTACTCCTTGAAGGACAAAAGTCCTGAAAAAACCTGCATGTGTTCGTTTAACTTTCTATCAACACATTAGCCATACATGTCCCACTGCAGGGCAAAGGCCTCCCTACCCTCCTTCCACTGATCTCTGTCCGGAGCTATTGTGGGTTTAATGTAGTGAGTTCTAATTTAACGGACAAAAGAAGAGCTTTTGTGGACCCACAGTCTACACCTCAAAGTGACGTTACACGTTAAACTATCGGTGCCAGTTGTTTCAATAGTCAGACTATGTTGGAGGCCTTTCGGTCTAAAAACTCCGACAACTTACGCCTCTACTTAGAGACATCACATAACGCAACTCTACTTAAAATGTTTTGTACTTAAAAGAGTGGAAAGAAGTGGCGAAAGATAGATCCAGGTGGAAAGAATTGGGGGAGACCTTTGCCCAGCAGTGGGACACAACAGGGTAAATAAAAAAAATAAAATAAAAAAAGGTTTTGCAAAGTAACCAACAAATATTTAACACTAACTAATTCCAAATACCTATTTCTCTCAGCATAACTCAACTAATAACTTATTCAAAGTTATAAGTTATTCAAAGTTATAAATCAGGTAGACATTAATATAATCAACGCCATTGAGATGCAAACCGCCGCGTTTGATCACAGATTATTAATATTTGATTAGTTCATTCAATTTAATCAATCAATTGAACACCTTCATTCATTCATATATTTAAAATCTAGCTCCCAGTTTTAACTATAATTTACCTCTTTTAGTAAGAATTTTAGATGCCAATGAACTTAAGGGGGGTGAATCTCAATAGCACGCGATAACTATTATCGCTTTATGTAGCGATCGTGGCGTAGTTTGGCTAAGCAATGTAAGTTCATTGCGATTCTTAAGCAACGTGCAGCTCGACCCCTACTTGGATGGGTGGGCGATAGTGGCATTTCTATCTGAGCGCTACCGTGCTTCGGAGTGTAGGTTAAATTGTCAGTCCTGGATGTTCCAATCGTTAGACCATGTCAGAGGCCTTTAGGCGGTCTAATAATTCCGACACTAGGGTTGGCCACTGACCTACTGACCTACTCAAACATACATTACTATTATATCTAGTTGGTAGTAGCCATAGCTTTGTCAAAGAGGAGTTTTGGTAAACTTAGTTGCACTCTAATGATGTTTGATTTGCCCGAATTTTCAGTAATGTTTTCAATTAAAGTACCTTTTATCGAAGGAGGGTGGTGTGGAAGGAAGGGGGGTGCATACATGTAACATATAAATAGTCACGCATATTCTTGAACAAATAAAAAGCATATAATTCTAATTTAAGTAAAAAATATTGTGAAATGAAATAACTATTTAAGTAAAACCAAAGTCACTTTAATTCAACCCACAAACTAACATAACTCAAGCCCTAACTTATAGCCTTAAACGTAGCCTTTTAATCTGCACAAATACTTAACATCAGCGTTAACTAAACTATGGTTAAATCAATCGCTTACCGCTAATTAATCGACCATAGATAATTGTTACACCGCTCTGCACTTAACTGATGAACGCGGTGATCTTTATCACGTCAGATAGATACTCTTTGTAGTTGAAACTCTTTGGTAGATGGAACTCCTTGGTTGTTAAAATTCTTTGGAAGATGAAAGAGGTTTTGACTTGTAAGATGGCTTGACAGATGCGTGTGACGTCATGCGGTACCTAATGTCAATACATCAATGAGTCTATGACCTCCATGGTTCGTAGTCATTATACAAAGTTAAATTTAGTGACACTTTTTTAGGACAATTTATTTGAGACAGAACGCAAATTAAGTAATCCCTCTTCGCTGTTTGTTCAGGTGTAATTCAAAATAACATAATGTAGCAAAATGTCCTATGATTTTAACATTTAGCTACAAGCTTGTAGCACTAGAGATATACGGGAGTATTGACCTCTTTGCATTAAAACTTTTTGTTTCTGTTTACAAGTAGGTATTTATTATATTATGATACCAGTGTTTGCATTAAAAGAATCATAACAAAGAAAAAAAAACTCAATATACCCAAACATATGACATGACTATTATATATAATATGTGTGTGTATGTATGTGTGTATCATTACTAACACGAGACAAAAATATCAGAACAGTTCCAACAAAACCACTAGAACTATAACCACAACAAAATAGAACACAGAATCGATATAAAATCACAAAAACAATATAAAATAGACAACGAAAACCAAAAACGCGTACCAGGCGAACATAACGCATGAGGAGATGTTCGCATTATAAGTATTAAATACATATTCATATAGTGACCGGCTGTCCGAAGAGCCAGCAAGCCTCCGCCTATTGACTCTTTGAGATCGCCGCCAGCCAATAGCGGCCGCCCGCGTCCACCAATCAAATGGCTGCACCATGCGCTTACGCAGAAGTTAAACGGTTTATTGATAGGGTAGAAGATGCTGCGATTTTATTGAGGGTTTGAGATGCGTTTGTGTAAGTACTGGGTAGGGAAAGTCGTGTGGTGTTCGCTTTGTGGGCACGGGGGTAGCGAAATGAGCAGGGTGGTTTTGATGTAGGCCTCTTGGTATCGATTTATTGGTTTTAAACCTTTTTCCCGTTGAATTACGTAAATTAAATATGTATGTCAAAGTTATACTAATATGTTCTTTCATAAATTTCATCTTCATAGTCTCATGACCTGTTGTAGCAAGAACGAATACTTATAATGTTACTATAGGAAAGCACAGGAAACCAAGAACCTACCATTACCAACAAAACAAAACTAAAAAAAAAAGAACAATAAATCACTTCACCTCCTTTCTAAGCGTAACTTTTCTGTGACAGCGCAGAAAAGAGGTTACAAAAAGGAGGTTCTTTTATCGAACGCAGTCGCGATACCATCGCGTTTTGTCTCCGAATGTCTACATTGTTTATCGGCCAACAGTTTGACTGTACCGACACAAGGCCGACACTAATTGTGTCCTATCGGGAGGTGGTCGGAAAAACTTGCAACACTGAATGCAAATACGGGTTATCTTGCCACTTTTGAATCTGGATCGCGAGATAAGCTTGTCTGCGATTCACGTATGTGAGTTAGGGGCTGTTTGCCGACAACTGAAATAAGATTTATGGAGGTTTTGATACAAATTATTGCGCCATGTTGATATTGTAATGTGAAAGTTGGTGTTTGAGTTATAGTATTAAGGAGTTTGCACTAGAAAACTCTAATAGTTCATGTTATATGTTATCCTCTTTCTAATTAGATTATTTCTCCTCTACAGTAAGAACTCCAATTTTTTATAGATTTTTTACAGTTTGTGTCTTTTTTCCTCTCTTAATGCCATAACTGATATCTACGAATGTTCTAATGTTCTAAATATGACATTATTTTCCCCACTCTCTGTCAAAAACTCTTCCCAAATAATTAAAACAGAATATGAAAATAAAATAAACCCGTTAAAGAACTGTTTATAAATTCAATAAATAAAAATATAAAAATAAAATGATGGCATTTCAAAATGTCCATTCGATTTCCTGCGACGTCATCGGGCCTGTTTTGAATTGCAAATGTTCGGATTTCAAATTTTCGAACGCCTCTTACGTGGGCGTGCGTTGTCGGAGTGACGATGTAGATTTTTTTTAATTACATTTTTTTTGGTTGATGCTTAGTGTTATTCTGTCTCTGAGAAAAAAAATGTTTTTAATATTATAAAATATTTGACAGCACATATGAAAAGGTCATTGGTTAAATGTGGAATAAATCCGTGTTAAAAAAATGCTAAACTCACAAGAAAAAAAAAAAAAAAAAATTCCTTAAAATTAAGTTCAAAAGAGAAATCGCAACGAAAAAAGAATCTGTGCCCTATTTAACCCCAATTAACCATAAATAAACGAGTGTTACGTCAAAATGCAGTGATAAATAAAATTATCATTACACACTTTATGTCATTAACTTACATAAAAACTGTACAAACACACACCTCCATTAACATCATATATTATTTTGATATTTAAACCTTAAATAGTAGTCAATAAGTCACTTGTACGTAATGATTTATAATGCCAATTAAAGTTTATAAGCTGCCATTTTAGGATGTGGCAACATTCGCAGAAAAAAAAATTGTTACACGTGTAATGGACGGTTATAGTGCGTCGATTATCCACTCAAACGTTCAGGCAACCATGGTTGCCCAAAAATTTTTGGCGTCAAACGTCCGGGCAACTATGGTTGCCTCATTGACTCGTTCACTTTAAACGATTTTTTGTCTCTGGCCAGTTCAAAAAGCTTTACGGATATTCCGCTAGATGGATCTGTATTAAATTTCGCGCCTATCCATAGGTAAAACACTATGGCGGGTGACAGCAAGAATAGAAAAAAAAATTGTTTACAAACGGTATGTCAAGTGGTGTCAAGTGTCTGAGAACTCTTTGTTTAGATTATAAGTATTTATTTATCTAACATCTTATTGTATTAGTATTATATATTAAAATAATCCCCAAGATTCATTCTTTCAAAATATTTATACGTGCTATCAATCTAAAGTTTGATAGATTGTCTTAACATGTAAATAAAGTCGACACGCGGAAACTACGCCTTTGTGTGTCGGTTTTTCGCTAAGTTTTTGTGTGATATATTATATATTTTAATAAAATTCTTCTTATAATTGGGAGAATAGGTCATAATTAATGTTTAAATAAATTTATACGAAAAGAAAATAACGAAAATAAGTTAGGATGTCATGTTTTTGTATGTTCTTTCCCAAGGTTGTAGGTATGGGTTTGTATGGGCGACCATGGCCGCCGCTGCAGGAATGCGTTGTTTGTTTTGGTTATTGTGCTAGACTGTTTATTCCAAGTAATTATATATTGGTGTCAAAAAAAAGCTTATATAATCTAGTTTAATAATAAGTAAAAAACAATGAGAAAAGTTCAATAACTTTTCGTAGAAACTTGTTGAAACAAATATTTTACTTAAATTTAGCCCGTATTGTTAAGTTCAAATTTATTTTCTGAATTTCAGATTAATTATTGTACTATAATTAGTACATATTTCGATTCCTTAATTATTCAGCTATAAACTGGTATTTTTTACTTTGCCATAGCTGCAATAGTTTGCTAGAAAAAATACTTTGAATCGGTAATGGCATGGGGCGCTCGACGCGGTTCAATACGATCACGCGCGTGGACGTTCAAAGGTGTTGACAGTTGTCGCAGCTGACGTTTCAGTGGAATTACTTGTACTTCGGGAATGTAGTCGAGAATTTATTTAACATGTTTATTAGTCTGCTTTAGGCGGAAAGACATTCTATTTTGTACTGGAAAGTTTGAGAATTTGAAATTCGTAAGGTTGCCATGGTTGAAATAGTTACAATATGAAGATACGTAGATACAACCCATAATTTATTTACCCCATTTTCTTTTCATTATATATTTTATTCTTCTGACTGATACAGACAATCTCCACACTGTCTACCGGTCAATAAAACCTTCAAAAATCTCTCAATTCACAAAGCTACTGTGTCTATGGCATAACCTATAGACTGACTACTGTATCTATGGCTCAATCTTCAGAATATTGTATCTATTTTTCAAACTACAGACTGCTGTATCTACGGCTCTATCTAAAGGCTACTCTGTCTATGGTTCAATCTAGAGACTTGAGTCTAAATACTACGGTGCTTCCTTAACACTTTCTATCAGTTTATACTATAATAACTTCACAACTCATTTTCTATAGTAACACCCATATTCGTATCCACATAGTTGCATCCGGTAATAAGTACGTACACGTGTAATAGTTCCAACAAAACCGTTCACCGTTACCGCTGCGTGGGAGTCACATGAATGAAACTGTCAGTCGTTCGCACAATAGTATTTTATATTGAGAAGTACTGTTATTTTAATCATAGATGTAACTGAATGGTTTTTAAGCGAACATGCGCTTTTTAAGCGCGTTTACGCTTTTGCGAATGGTTTTCTGTTAAAGTGTAAAGGCACGAAATGCCTCGGTGGTTCAGTGGTATGTGCACTCGCCTGCCGAGACTGAGGACCCGGGTTCAATTCTCAGATCGAGCGAAAACTTATTTTCCACTTTTCAAACATGGCTCGGGTTTGAGATCACCAACCCGCATTTGGCAAGCGTGGTGATTATGTCTAATCCACTCACTGTACCTACTGATATCTGCAGTGAGATGAGAGGCCGTTGCAGTGGGATATTACAGGCTTAATTTTTAGAAATGGGCTTAATTATTACTTAAGTTGGCAGATATTGGGAGAACTCAAATGAAAATTTTAAAAAATATAAGTAAATATAATAACTAACTTAAATAATTAACTAATCATGTTCGTTTTATTTTTACAGGTAAGTGCTTACGGTTGCCTCCCTAATTATTAATTTTGGTAAGTTTTTTTGCCAAAACAAACATATTCTTGTAAAGTGAGATTTATTTTTTAATTTTAGTTTGTTTTTCAATTATTTGAATAAATATCTCGTTGATTTAAGACCTTACAGTAATTACCTTTTTAAGGTAATTAAAATAACTTTAAAATATTACAAGAAGGTTAAATGTCCAACCGCCAAAAAAAATATATTTAGAATTGAGATATTCATTTATTTAGAACATTAAACTTTTATTTAAATGTATCGAAAAAGGGCGTTTACACTCAGTTCTTCAATTCGGTACACAAAGTATTCAGTTCCAAAAATAGAACAATTACTCGTGGTGAAAAATGGAACTAACAGTACTTATAATATAATAACTAATTATATGATTCTCCTTTATAACTCCAGTGGCGCCCTCTTTTTACACGTCGTTATAAAAATCTATTTTACTCTTAATTACCCATGAAATCTGAGTAATTATTTAAGTTTTAATTAAGTAAGTAAGTATTCGCGTGTCATGGCCAACTAGACTAATAAGTAATAACTCATGGACAAGGCCTTAAATGTTTTCCTTATTTTGAAAAAAAATATTCTTATTGAAGACTTGTATTATGTGTTTCTCTTGGATTTATGAAAAAAAAATGTGAAAATCGAGTCTTGCTTAAATATGATTACAGCTATCATTTTGGTTCATGTTTTGTTTAACTTTAATTTGCTTCAACTTATTGTATTGCAATCGACACTTGTCATAGCAGACATTTCAATATAGTTAAATATTTTTCAAAATTTTAAAAATCCTGAATAATTATTGTTTTACTTTTTATTCGTAGAATAAAGTCTTCCTACTTGCCAAAGCTAAAACTGCCTCCAATTTTCCTCTATAAACCTTTTTGCGTCAAAAAAGTTTTACTAAAGAGGTTACCAGCAAAAAACTTACAAGTCACCTCCAGGACAGATTTAATTACAATTTAATGGCCACACCCAACCCATAGAGCAACTTAACCTCCAACCCATGCCTATTCATGAATCCATAGAGAAAAAAATCTCTATTCATGAGTGACGAGTCTTTGAATAACTGTCAGTCTGTGTGACGCCTTTATAGTCTATGATATGTCTCGATGAAATGTCACGAAAGACTTCGCGCCAATTCTTGTTGACATTTAGGCGCGACCAACTAGATTTCAATAATTTGTAAAGCCTCCTCTTCACTATCACTAATGATATTCGTTAGATCGTCTATGATCGTCATGATCATTGTACAAGTATTTGCGCGACCGCTAAATGTTTGCCTAGTCTAAAGAACTGAGAAATCCCTTCCAGTGCAAAGATTTACGGTTCTACTTATTACCTATTCTTATAAATCTCGCATAAACTACCTCAGTACCCAATTAGAAAAAAAAACATACTAAATTAAACTGCCCAAAAAAACTGAAATAGAAATAAAAAGAGTTTTTATTACATTTAAAATTAAAAGAAATTAATTTAATGACGTCATCACATTAACATACTAATTTCAGTCTTGACAAAAACTAAACGATTAAATACAGAAACAGTTCATACGAATATATACCCAGTGTCTTCGTTATTAGCGTTTTAATTTGTTTGTCATTAGATGGTGGTTGTGTCATTTCGTCTAAGTGGTAGAGTTAAATGCATATTGCATATGAATGCTTGGAATTATTCAAGTTGGTCCTTGTTTGAGCAAATGAACCGCTTTGTGTATGTTTCATCGTAATACTATCAATATATCTAGCAATTATAGTCATGTATGACTCGAAACGAGTTTAATAGGCATTTTGAAGATACATATAAGTAGGGCCGAATGTACTATAGTCTAGCTAGACTGTAATGAGACAGTTTTCTAGCCTATGAAAATACCAGCCTCGCCCCGTGGTGTTACCCGCGTTGTATCCGGTACCGCGGGAATTTCGGGATAATACGTATTCCATGTGTTATTTTGATGTATAACCTATATTACTGTAAAGTTTCATCCCAATCCGTCCAGTAGATTTTTCTTGAAAGAGTAACAAACATACATACAAACTTTCGCATTTATAATATAAGTTGGATATTTCGAAGAAATATCAATTAATTAATTACACTAATTACAGTAATTTCAATTTAATAGTTCCTTTGAGCTAAAAAGTTTAGTAATGGGATGAAATGCAATGAAATCACTAAACATTGTCTATATACAGAATTGTCTATGGTTGTACCTTTTTCCTCTACAAAAGAGTCTTTGGTTGTATCGGCCATATTAGAATTGTATACTCATAAAAATAGATTGCATTAAATAGAACATGTCGCCACCTTTAGGCCTACTCGAACCTACTTTGTCACTAGCCTATTTTTGAAATAGATGTTCGTCCCATAGTTCGTCCTATTTACTCCAGTTAACAATTAATAAGTGACTCGTGAGACAACATATCGAAACCTGTCACATAACATTGTTTAAATTAACTACAGCAAAGATATTTAAATTTCTGCTTCCGTAGCATAATAAAACCAATAATATTATATTATACAATCGGGTACCGAGTTTTATTACTCTCTCACGGACTT
This sequence comes from Cyclophora punctaria, assembly GCA_951394245.1. NCBI lineage: Eukaryota > Metazoa > Arthropoda > Insecta > Lepidoptera > Geometridae > Cyclophora > Cyclophora punctaria. Next base: position 3,198,224 of record OX596192.1, on the reverse strand, counting down.
ATTTTAATATCACGGTGACTGTTTGGTAAACTAAAATGTAAAACATGAACGGGCCTCCAGTGTGTTTAGTTAGACTGATCTTAATGAATGAATGCAACTTGACCGGGACGAATGAAACTTTACCGAATATTATGAATTGTGTTCGAGTCACGTTACTAAGGCGATTCACAGTAACTATAAGTACTCTATACGTTCTTACGACAGTTGACTTTCAGACCGATTTTACAATTAAAAACAACTTTACTTACTGATTTGTTAAGTTTAAGTGAACACTACTCATTTTGAATTGGAATTACGTTTACGGATACTTCTTTGAGTCTTCTGTGACTGCGGTTCCTGTCAAGGAGCCGAAACGTCAGATGAAAATGTAAAATAAAACTTAGTTTCAATTTTAAACAACATTACTTTTTTAGTAAAGACAAGGGAATGAATCATTAAAACCTCTTTCCTCGTCAGAAGGAATCGCCTTTCGCTGGAAACACAACCTATTTAGTACACATTTTTTCTAACTCTGTTAAGAAAAAATAGAAGAAAGAAAACTTAAATAAATTAGAAGTTGGGTTTGAAAAGATATTTTGTACATGATAATGATAGTTATATTCAAAAGGTAGGTTTGGTTGATGTCTTATCCAGTTGAGCGTCATGGTAGCGCCATGTTTACATATAGAAAAATAAGGTTATAATCTAATTTTCATTTTTAAATTCAAAAGAAGAGAAAAACTGCGTGGCGTTAGTATTGTTTATATGTGCTTATTTCAGAAACTACCATTCCAATTTGGATAATACCTTTTGTAAAATATATGCACATTCAACAAAAAGGTATTTATTATATTTAGGCTATTTTTCATCCCAAAATTCCTACGGAAACGGGATCTTCTTCTTCAACCTGACCAATCCTAGTGTCGGAGTTATAGAGCCGCCAAAGGCCTCTGACATGGCTCATGTAACGACTACTATCCGTAGAAAGTAACCAAGTAACGGGATCAATATAGGCAGAACTGCGAGGCATTGGTAGTAAAACTATAAAGCAGTAGTTAAGAAATTATAAATGTCACACCGCGTTTAGATAAGTGCACTAGTGATAATCAATTGGTTAGCCCTTTCCGCTTGTAGGTTATCGTATGTATTTGATAATAGGGCAGGTAATGGAGCAATTACACGCGTTTTAATGTAATGTAAACGTTTCAGTAGGTTGCTTATGTGTCGTTGACATTGAGCTAGTTTACTAGCGAGTTATTTATCTATACTAATATTATAAAGCTGAAGAGTTTGTTTTGTTTGTTTGTTTGTTTGTTTGTTTAAACGCGCTAATCTCAGAAACTACTGAACCGATTTGAATAATTCTTTCACTGTTAGATAGTCTATTTATCGAGGAAGGCTATAGGCTACATTTTATCCCGAAATTTCCACGGGAACGGGCACAACGCGGGTAAAACCGCGGGGCGCTACTAGTATTCTTATAAAATTCTTATAAGTAGTGTGTATGTAGTAGTATCAGTGAGTTAGATTCCATAATACAAGCTTAGAGCTTACTTTGGGTCTAATTAACCGTGAGTGAATTTGTCCAGGTGTATTATTAGTTTTTTTTAAAGTAGAGTTAGTTAGTTATTTCAATGAAAAGCCCGTTGGCACAGTGGCAGTGAGAGCGCTTACTGTGTCGGAGGTCGCGGGGTCGATTCCCGCCAACAATTTGTGAAGACATAATCATTGGCGACGTCTGGGTGTCAATTATATATTCTTATAAAGTATTTGTGTATGTATATGTAGTCGTATCAGTGAGTTAGATTCCATAACACAAGCTTAGAGCTTACTTTGGGTCTAATTAACCGTGTGTGAATTTGTCCGGGTGTAATTTATTATTTAATGAACGTCTCTGAGTGAGGCAAGTAAAAAAATGTTCCAAAGCCTTTTAAACAAACACAAGAGTCCTTCCACGTTCCTACGGTTACTTATACATGTGTATTGGAGTCGCTACGTGCCTCCGGTCAAACGACCCGGGGCCCGCAAATGACCGCACTGTGTTAAATTAACGTGCAGTATTTTTGAAAACGGCGGCTGGGGTCGGGTTTCACTTCGTTTATTGATGGCAACACACGGGTTTGGATTTTGGCGAGCCTGTTGGTTGACCTCTGAGAGATGTACTAATTAAAAGTTGTTCGGATTATTTATAATAACTAACCATGGAGTTACCTGCGTTGCACCCGTTCTCACGGGAATTTCGGGATAAAATGTATCCCATATGTTATTCTGATGTATAACCTATATAACTGTAAAGTTACGTCTCAATCTGTTCTTTAGTTTTTGCGTGAAACGGCAACAATCATACATCTATACATACATCCATCCTCACAAACTTTCGCATTTATAATATTAGTAAGATAGGATTATAAGCTTATAAACTAGTTAAGTTTCGGCAATTAGATACTTTTACATATCCCAAACATGTTCTCCGTAATTTGTACCCCACTAGGCACGTTAAGCCGTCGGTCCCGGTTACTTTCTACGGATAGCAGTCGTTACATGAGCCATGTAAGAGGCCTTTGGCGGCTCAATAACTCTGACGCCAGGATTGGTCAGGTTGACCATCCACTCGATGAAGAAGAGACTTTAGACATGGCGATTTAACATTCGGACATATAATGTTACACTATTTTACATGTTCGCTGTAATTCCTTCCCGTATGTCCTCGCTGTGCCAAACGTTGAGTTATACCTGTGTTACGGATTAGGTACGCCGCGGCGCCGTACCAATACTCTATGGTACTTGTTACGTACACTTATATACACTTGTATCGTACACTTATATACACTTGTATACCCTCTATACTATTATAATAAAGTTTAGTTTGATTCTTGTTCGTTTGAACGCGGTAATCTCAGAAACTACGAGCCCGATTTGAGTAATTCTTTTTGTATTTGATAGCTGCATTCAAGACAAAGTTTGTTTTATCCTGATATTCAAACGGGAATGGACACAACGCGGGTAAAATCGCAGGGCGCTGCTTGCACTAATATAAAATTTACAGCTGCAATTTTTAGACTTTTTGTTTGTTCGAAAAGAAATCGAATTTCCCACGGAAACGTGCACAACGCGGGTAAAACCGCGAGACGCTGTCAGTAATATATAATTTTGAAAAATCAGCCATATTTGTTTACATTTAAGTAGGTACTGATTAGAAGAAATTGATTCAGCAGGTGAAACATTTAGAAAACATTGTGTTACGGCGATAAGAACAATTATAGTGGTTTAATTCAGAAACATGATGTTGAGATGTAGTTAACATTACTACTGCTTGAGCACACTTCATAATCGCTTACTAGCATCATTTTAGCTATCAAATGGTTTGTCCCTTTCTGTCATACGCTATTTTCCAACGAGCAAAAGAGACAAAACACTCACTAACAGTGTTTTAGTTATGCAGTTAGACTATAGTCAAGTCAGTTAGACAGTTTCCTGTCTATGAAAACATATGGCAGAGTCAGTCTATTTATTTAAAAAACCCGCATCAATATCCGTTGCGTAGTTTTAAAGATCACCCTAAGATTACCCTTGCTTAGTACCCTTGTAAGTATTCCTAAGGGCTTTAACCTGGTTATGAATATGATTCGAAAAGACTCAATGATCGTCAATTCCCCAAAATCACAACTGAACGTTTCTCAGAACAATTTATCCGGACGATGTTATACCACGGTTTACGACGGCAACAGTGTTGCCAGCAGTGATTTATTGAAACACACATCTCGCACTGCCAAGTAATTTCTACAATGGCAACATCATGCAATTTTGCGGATTAACCAACTTTGTTGCCATTTTTTCGACGTTCGTAATTCGAATGTTTTCGCGAAAAACGTTTTGTGTGAATTTGATTTAGGAACTTCGAAATTGTTTTTTTAAATTATTGCAAACGTCAAAGTCACTGTGACTTTACGATGCATGTTATTATGATTTTTGGAAAAAGATAATATGGTGATTCGAAATTTGTAAAACTCACCCTGAATTCGTGGAAAGTTCAGCAAGAGTTACGGCCAAAGTAAAGTAACCTTAGGTTGGTTATTTTGACAGACTGTTACAGAACTCATTAAATAAGTATCAGCCTGTAATGTCCCACTGCTGGGCAAAGGCCTCTCATCTCACTGAAGATATCAGTACAGTAAGGAGAATTAGGCGTAACCACCACACTTAAAAAACTATTAAATAAATCAAGTTACTTATCAAGAATAACTTCTTCTTGTAATATTTTTTCATTAATGAGTCCTGTAAAAAGGAAACATGACATTACTGAAAGATTTATGACATAATAACATCATGACGTAAAGAGATAAAAATAATTACAGGTATTTCTCAAGATATCATTTGAATAATAGCTAGGTTTAAACTGTATTTATTTGCGTGTTAATTTGTCTTGAAACGTAGCGAAATGAGAGATTTGTACGCAATTAAGGACTCACGCCCGAGACGTGTAATAATTCCTAAGTAGAAAATTAACCTACTCGAATCATGTTACTTTTCGGGCAAAGTAAGATGATTCCGTGCTTCGGAGGGCACGTTAAGCCGTCGGTCCCGGTTACTTTCTACGAATAGTAGTCGTTACATGAGCCATGTCAGAGGCCTTTGGCGGCTCAATAACTCTGACACCAGGATTGGTCAGGTTGACCATCCACTCGATGAAGAAGAAGAACCTACTCGAACTTACGCAAACGAATCTCTAAGCTTGTATAGTTTAAACGTACTCACACGGGTTTTTTCGTGTTAGAAAATTAATAAAGCAAGTAATAACTTTCTTTTTACCCGCAACCACGAGAGGTGCAATCCCCTCGAAACGTCGGGAAATAAAAAGTAAGTTATTACTTGCTTTATTAACTTTCTAACACGAAAAAACCCGTGTGAGTACGTTTAAACTATGTGTTCAAATCGTGTAAGTTTAAAAAAGTCTAAGCTTGTATTATGGAATCTAACTAAGTGATACTACTTCATATACATACAAACTCTTTATATGATTGTATGTATGTTCAACATCTGAAGCCCCTGAATCTCCATAACCTGTCTCTGTTAGCATCAAAGACAATAGACTCCACGTGGTATTGTTTACTTTGCTTATCTTCGTCCTTGCTCTTTGGTGAAATGTCAACGGTTTGTCTATGATAATTGTTTGTAGAATATTCGCACGATGGTGAAAACATATGAAATTAATTGTTTTAGAATGGTTTATTGGAAATTTCTAGCTGGGACCATTTTCGATCATGAATCATAAATCTATCAAAAGTAATCTTTGTCATTGATTTTTTTAATTACATACAATGCCATAGCATAGACACATCTGCTCAACAACCTCTTTACACCCAAAAATATTCAAAATCAGAAGCAACAAAAAACAAAACACGACACAACACTATAATCCGTCTTTTAAAGTCATTAAAAGCCTCATAAAAAGCTCACGTCAACACAAACAAAGCTCAAAACCCGACACCACTTTCCTCATTAACCGCGATATAATCTATCGCACTATCCCGTTCATTCATTCACTCTATCCCACAGATCAGCTGATCAATTCGGTCACGCTGACCTATATCTCGGCCAGTGACGTCACACACAATAGTGTATTGTTCTTTATATTTGCACGAGCAGGAGTCTTCAAGGCAGTTCATTCACTTAAGCTCTTCAAATAGTATAGTTTTTCGTCATTGTTCCGATCAGCTGTTTTCACGATTCCTATCTCTGGTACCATTGATCGGTGAGAGTAACAATGAACTTAGCATTGTCTTTGTTGTGTAGTGACTATTAAATTGTATTGTCTACTGCCTGGTTTGTCTATGATGTTATGTCATTTGAGTTTGACAGATGGGTGTTTGGTCTTCTTGTTTTAGTTTTGTTATATGTTTTAGTTTTACTTTTTATTTCATTTATAAGTAACAGGAACGTTTACTTAAATTAATTCAATATGGCGTTTGTTATAATCAATTTGTCAAACTCAATTAATGACATTAACCTTACTTCTTGCTTTTCAAACTCCTCATTTAAAAAAAGAACCTCACACAAGTTTGACGTTTAAATGTCAACACTATATCACGAAAGAGTATTCAAGCGTTCAACCCAAGGAGGTCGCATCTCATACGTAACTCTGGACGGTAGTGAATAAAAAAACGACAATATGATAAATAGTTGTAGTTAATCCGTGCTTATCGGGCGCCGCGACTCGTGGGGTCCAAAAATGAAAGATGGACCTACTCAAGATGATAACACTTCTTGGTAATAGTTAAAAACATGGAGTCTATTTTGTTGGGTATTTTTTAATATAATCTAGAGTAAACTTTTAATGGGCTATAGTAAAGTATAACCGCCTTATTTATAAATGATAATTATTTAACTTAAACAGTGTTTTGTCTCTTTCGCTCTTTGGCAAATAGCGTATGTCGGAAAAGGACAAACCATTTGATAGCTAAAGTACTGTTGATAAGCGTTTATTAATAATATTTAAGCCCTTTGCCTGTTATATCTCACTGCTGGATAAAGGCCTCTCATCTCACTGAAGATATCAGTACAGTAAGAATTTGACGGACCTAATCATGTCTAAGAATATAAAATTGTTTAAACGAATAATTTCATAGTAATGTTAATTAATGTCATCTTACAGTTTTTATTAGTAAAATCAAATATTTAATTAAAAGGTCAACAGTCTGAATGTACTTCAGACTCGGTGATTTTTTTTCGAATTATTTAACGACGCGTCTCCACAACGCCTCTGTCCCAACTCTATGACAAATGTCTGTAATGTTGAGTTAGCGCTGCGCCGCGATGTACCGATATCGACTAATTGTGACGGTATGTTGTATACTGTGCGGCTAGTGATGGGAGGACATATTGATAATGAATATCGATATAAAAAACAGTAACAGTTTATCGAATTTCTTAAATGACAACCCACAGTCTGATTGCAGATTACCAGGACTTCATCTTGAATTATCCTTAGAAGATACACTACGAAAAAATGACTTAAAATATAGCAATTTATCGATTTGCGGCCCGCGGTTTTACCCTCGTTGTGTCTGTCCCCGCGAGAATTTCGGGAATTTTTATACATATAAACCTTCCTCTTGAATCACTCTATCTATTTTAAAAAAACCGCATCAAAATCCGTTGCATAGTTTGAAAGATCTAAGCATAGAGACAGACAGACAGCGACTTTGTTTTATACTATGTAGTGATAGTATTAGATATAAGGATAATTAAGTATATATAAAACTTCTTTTAAGCTTCACAAATACCCAATAAACCAATTCAATACCTAAAAAACATCGATTTTATAGCACCAAACATCGGTACGTGATCCCACCCCTAAGTTCGTTATTTGTCGATGGTACCTCCCGCGCACACATCCATCATAGACTATCGTGACGTCCCATAGACAGTAGACGTTAACTGAGATAAAAGTGCTGCCTTATTAACTGCATTCGATCATTAGAGTATCGAATTCATGGGTTCGATTTAGCGAAATCGATTTGTTAATAGTGTGGACAGATATTTAAGGGTTTAAGGTAGATAATGTTATAAAGTACTAGCCTGGCCCCGTGGTTTCATCCACGTTGTACCCGTTCCCGCGGGAATTTCGGGATAAAATGTATCCCAAGTGTTTTTCTGATGAATAACCTATATCACTGTAAAGTTTCATCCAAAACCGTTCAATAGTTTTTTCGTGAAAGAGCAACAAAGATACATCAATACATACATCCATCCTCACAAACTTTCGCATTTATAATATTAGTAGGATAGGATAGGATAGGATAGGATAGGATAGGATAGGATAGGATAGGATAGGATAGTAGAACTAGCTGACCCAGCAAACATTGTTTTGACATATAACAATTAAGGGATGGACCACCCTTATCACTTAGGGGTATGAAAAATAGTAGTCGATTCTCAGATTCTCAGATCTCAGGTCTCTGAGTGCATAACTGATGCACTCAGAGACGTTCATTAAATCAACACTTAACTAATTGATGTCATTTTTCAAAATCAAAATCACTTATTAAAATCAGTTCACAGTTTTGCTAAAGCATCAAACTTCCATCCTAATACACATCCATCCATCATCACAATCCTTGGCATTAAATATATTAGGGTCTTATTTCCAAAAAAATTGTACCTTCAAAGTTTCACCCCAAATTGTCCAGTCACTGGATTCATATTCTAAGTCGGAGGGGGTCCGGCGTTCAGCATATTGTTAAGTCATTATTACTTAACATATTGTAAGTTAAACTCTTTGGTTGAACTATTTGTTTTTATATCTAGTTAAGTTAACATCTAACACCATGTGTAGTACTCATGGCTAGTTTGACTAAGCGATGTTAGTTCATTGCAATGAGGGGTTTCACGAATAAAATAAACTAGCAGCGCCCCGTGGTTTTACCCGCGTTGTACCCGTTCCCGTGGGAATATCGGGATGAAAATGAGCCTATAACCTTCCCGTTGAATGTGGCTATTATCTATTATAAAAATAATTATTCAAATCAGACTGATAATTCCTGAGATTACCTTGAACATACATACAAACAAACAAACTTACAAATTTTACCTCTTTATAATATTAGTATAGATAAATATACCTGGACAAATTCACACACGGTTAATTAGACTCAAACTAAGCTCTAAACTTGTTTTATGGAATCTAACTAACTGATACTACTACATAATAATACACAAATACTTTATAATAATATATAATTGACACCCAGACGTCGTCACCAACAACTATGTCTTCCAAGGGCGTACCCAGGATTTCAGCTAGGAGGGGGCAGGGGGCTGCTTACTGCTTATACCTGTTTCGAAAAGATCGTCGGTCGGGTTTCACATATTGTTGACTCCGTTGAATCGACCCCGCAACCCCGACACAGCTGTTAGCGCTCTTACTGCCACTGTGCCAACGGGCTTGTCAAAATGACACTGTTGACAGATTTCTGGACCTCAAGTCTCAGTGCTGCCACCTAGTGGGTGTCATTTCATAATACCCTCATTAAGCAACAGGCAGCTCTGTCCCTGCTTGGTTATGACTGTAAAAACTATTGAACTCGCTTTCTATTGAACTTGTAGCTAGTAAACTGTCGCAAACGAAACGAATTTCTGCAATATTTTTGAGGTTTAATGATGAAGTACATACGTTTCTGTAACGTGTTTCGAGAATATATAAATGTGTAGATGTGAGGTGCTCCGGTTTCCTTCGACTTAAGTACGCATTCGATGCCGGTACAGGCAGCGGCAGAAACAACTTGGATTTTTTGAAAAAGATATAGGATTTAAAAAGTTTTTATTTGAAAAAATGTTTTATTTTTCATATACAATAACGTCTGATAAATATTATCATATTATGTATTTTGATTTGACACCTTAAACATTTTTCAATATCTGTTTTTGAGTCGGATTTTCAGTTTAAATCACTCAGTTTAACTCAGTATCAGTTCAGGGTTATGAATTCTATAACAAAGTGTAAAGTGATATGACACTCACTTTCTGAGCTTGTAAATTAGATTAATATTAAGGACAGGTAGTACGACCGTACTGAGAGATGTCAAATGATTCCTTATACTCGGAATTTTTATTAGATTCCAGATTTGACATTAGCTACTGTCATTTTCTGAAATAATGATACCACATATAATAGTGTAGTGTAGTGATACGAATATCTTATTTCATTGCGAATCGATATTTTGTATCCGAGATGTATCCGATGTATTTTCTCATTGTTTTTTACTTATTATTAAACTAGATTATATCAGCTTTTTTTTGACACCAATATATAATTACTTGGAATGAACAGTCTAGCACATTAACCAAAACAAACAACGTTTTTTTCTGTTTTATTTGTCATGTTCCTTCATGATCACATTTTTTTATTTATTTCACACACAATTATAAAAGAAAAGACTCTGATCGTTAATTAATCGTCAAAACTAAATTATCGGTTCAGAAATATTTAATTTCCTGATATACTTAGTTTACGAGAGTAAAATTACAAACGAGAAGAATCGATCCGGAAATATTCCATTTCCATATCGAATAATTTCGCAACGTCACTATTTAGTATTTGTCATAATGTTGCAACACTGAAATTGTCAAATCTGGAATCTAATTAAAAATTTTAGTATAGTAGAGATTTTATGAGTGATTTTGACATGTAATGTATGAAAAATTATGTCAATTTGTCAAGTGGCGATCCTCTCCTCTCCTCTAAAGAACTATTTTCATTTGAAAGTTCAGAATGTTTTACATAGGTACCTTTTACGAGTAAGTACGAGTACATAAAGTATGCAAACTTTTACATGAATACTTTTTTATCTTAATGTATCAACAACTTAGGTTATTTTTCTTTCTTCCTTATAGTTGTTGTAAGGAGTCTGCATATGATTGTACCCGAGATCCGTGGAGGCTGTAGTGGTGGAAAAATCGTTAAACCTCGAGCGTAACCGCAAACGAATGGCACTGAGTACCGACAGCAACGACAGTATTGCTTGAAAGAAGTGTTTAAACATGTTATGCTAAGCTTGTCTATAGTAATATAAGAAAGCTGAATAGTAAGACTTTTTTGTGTGTTTAAACGTGCTTATCTCAGAAAATACTAATCCGATTTGAGTAATTATTTTTGTTATGGATAGCCACATTCAACAGGAAGGTTATAGGTTATTTTCATCCCGAAATTCGCATGGGAACAGGCATAACGCGGGTAAAACCGCGGGGCGCTGCTAGTGATTATTTTAGTTTTACCGCAACACCGAAAGACAATTTGAAATAATTTAGTAATGGAAATAATAGATTCGTATGACGCTTGCTTTTATATTCTAACTCATCGGATTGTAGCTTGTAAACTCGTTAATGACAATTGAGTTTAAAAGCTACAAATAAGAAATAGTCACCACGTTTTCTTAAACGGTAGGTACATACTATTACATGACTAGCCGACCCCGCGGCGTTACCCGCTTTGTACCCGTTCCCGCGGGAATTTCAGGATAATATGTATCCCATGTGTTATTTACCAATGTGTGTAAAGTTTCATCCAAATCCGAACAGCAGTTTTTGCGTGAAAGAGCAACAAACATACATCCATACATCCTCACAAACTTTCGCATTTATGATATTAGTAGGATTCTATAAAAAAAACTGCTACAACAATTCCCCCCCACTTTCTCTGCGCTCCGTACCCCGAATACCGCAATAAAGTTGAGTGAAGTCACATAAAACCTCCGCGTGATTTATTGCGTATTTAATACACATCGTAGTAGCGCGCTCGGCGACGCAATGAGCGAAACGCGAAGAGCGAAGCGCGAAAAACAACTTAATAGTTTGCGTGCGAAAGTTTGGAAGATTATCGTTGCTGTCAAAGTATGGTTGTGCAGATAGTACGAATTAACCTGTTATATCCCATTGCTGGGCAAAACACTATATAATGTTACTTAAGATACACTATACTTGTATAGATTTCTATGGAATTTAACACATAGTTATATTTCGAAAATAGAGCTTCCTGCGGTCTAACAATTTCGACACCAGGGAGCCATCCCTAGCCAATCAACCTACTCGAAATTACCTACCCGCATTGTTTCTTGTAAGATTTTTTGTATGCAAAGTAGCTTATAACTTTCCTCTTAAATATGACTATCATAGACAAAAGACTTCTTCAAAACCCGACCAGTAATTCCAGAGATAATCGCGTTCAAATAAACAATCAAACAAACTCTTTAGCTTTATTATATTAATACTAGCAGCGCGCGCGGTTTTGCCCGCGTTGTGCACGTTCCCGTTTGAATTGCGAGTTGCAATTTAGCCTGTAACCTTTCCATTGAATGTAGCTATCCGATACAAAAAGAATTGTTGAAATCGGATTGGTAGTTTTTGAAATTAGCGCGTTTAAATAAACAACAAAATCTAACTCTACAGCTTTATTATATACTAGCAGCGCCCCGCGGTTTTACCCGCGTTGTGTCCATTCCTGTGGGAATTTCGGGATGAAAAATAGCCTATGTTACTCGTGGATAATGTAGCTTTCGAATGGTGAAAGAATTTTTAAAAACGGTCCAGTAGTTTTTGAGCCTATTCATTACAAACAAACAAAGTTTTCCTCTTTATAATATTAGTGTAGACTAGTATAGGTTTCTACCAGCAATGTCAATGACTAGCCTCTCAAACCATAGATCACATTTAATTATTTCACAAATAAACATTATCACTTTTTATATACATATTTAATACCGTCAATCAGTCACGATTCAAACGCAAACATTTCAATCAATAATTCACCTTATTGTGTTAACAATAAGTGACAAAATAGAAAAACAATTAAAACCAAATGTGTGAATGAAATTAAACGGGACTTTTGATACAAGATTGAACTTAGAGTTACATTATTAAAAGTATTCAATTTTGAACCTTATACCTTTGTGTTAAGAGTGAACAATTTTTTACAAAGTTTTCCTTCTGTTGGTTTTAATACTTCGATATTTTGATGATAAATGGACTTGTGTCAAAACAGTTTTTTATTCAAAGTTTTTTGGAAGCTTATCGCTTTAAGACAACTGGGTTATTATTTAATAGGGGTGCCTCAGTATAGTGACGACGACGGCGACAGCAATATAACGTAGCTCTTTTTAGGACTCCTTCAATTTAAGAGTTTTATGACGTCCCTCTCAAACATAAACAAGCCCTTTATTTTTTTCCTGTAGTGCTCGTGGCGTAGTTTGACCAAGCGATGTCACTTCATTGCGATTGTTAAGCAACGTGCAGCTCGCCCCCTACTTGGATGGGTGGCCGATAGTGGCATTTCTATCTGAGCGGTACCGTGCTTAAAGCAGTCGGTCCCGGTTGTTTCAATCGTTAGACCATGTCGGAGGCCTTTAGGCGGTCTAAAATCGACACTAGGGCTGGCCACTACTCGAAATGAATGAATTTGTCCTCAAAAAGTAATGCTCAAACTATCTTTACTCGGCTCGACCGATTTTGAGTATTCCCCTCAAACTACTAAAGGAAATGAAGTGAAGTCAATTTTTTCGTTACATCACCAAATTGTAAGGGTCCCATCACATAAATTACAATTAAATACAACAATATCCTTGAATTCGCGGTTGATTTCACACATTGTGGGGATCCGAGAGTACAGGGTGATCGCGGCTTTATGTGTTGTATTTATTCACTAGCAGCGCCCCGCGGATTACCCACTGTGCTCGTTACCGTGGGAATTTGAGGAATTTGTATACATAAAAACCTTCCTCTTGAATCATTCTATCTTTTTGAAAAACCGCAACCAAATCCGTTGCGTAGTTTTAAAAAACTAAGTATACATAGGAACAGACAGCGGAAAGCGACTTTGTTTTATACTATGTAGTGATATTAAGTGGGTGATTTAGTAAGAAAGTTCGTATAGGAGTGACCAACCCTGGTGTCAGAGTATTGACACCACCTCAAGGCCTCCGATATGGTCTGACGATTGAAACAAGGGACAATTTATACTAAGCAAGTGCCGCGGACTAGCACTTGTTTTTAACAAAATGTGTACCAAATGAGCTAAATGCAAGATAAGACTAAAAATAATTAAAAAGTCATCAATTTAAATGATACCCTACTTTGCAAACGTTATATAAAAAAAAACAATATTGTTTTCAAAATAAATTCACCCAAAACGTTCCAAAATTCATAAAAACTACCAAAGCACACGCCATTTTGGTAGTTTTTCCGCATTTCGAACCGTGTTCCGAATCACCCTGTAGACCGCGGTGTGTCGGTCCGTAAAGTGAGAGAGGAGCGGCGCCGACGGCCCGTGGTGACCTTCATGCACTCATCAGTACACAGACCGACTTATACCCATCAATACACATTATACAGCAGTAACTAAAAAGTAAGATGATTCCGTGCTTCGGAGGGCACGTTAAGCCGTCGGTCCCGGTTACTTTCTACGGGTAGTAGTCGTAACAAGAGCCATGTCGGAGGCCTTTGGCGGCTCAATAACTCTGACACCACAATTGGTCAGGTTGACTATCCACTCGATGAAGAAGAAGAAGCAGTAACTACCGACCGACCCTCTGTACATTAGGTAGTAGTAGTATCAGCCTGTAATGTCCCAGTGCAGTTAGCCCTCTCATCTCACTGAAGATATCAGTACAGTGAGGATAAGGCGTAATCACCACGCTTGCCTAATGAAGGTTGGTGATCTCAAACTCGAGCCATGTTTGAAAAGTAGGAAACGTTTTTCAGTCGACCCTAGATATGTTCTTCTTCTTCATCGAGTGGATGGTCAACTTGACCAATCCTGGTGTCAGAGTTATAGAGCCGCCAAAGGCCTCTGACATGGCTCATGTAACGACTACTATCCGTAGAAAGTAACCCTAGATATGTTGATGAACACAGTTTAATTAAGTGGGCACGTTAAGTATTCGTCCCTGTTGTTTTAATGTATTAGACCATGTCAGAGGTCTTTAGGCGGTCTAAAAACTCAAACACCAGGGTTGGCCACTAACCTACCCGAAATGAATGTAAAAAAAAAGTATTAGCCTGTAATGTCCCACTGCTGGGCAAAGGCCTCTCATCTCACTTAGTTATCAGTACAGTGAGGAGGATTAGGCGTAATCACCACCGAAATGAATGAACGAATTAAAGTTTAAACCCCTTTCTACTTCCCCATCTTTAGGGTGCTTTCAAATTATGCGTTTCGTGTCGGACCGCTGCGGTGCCGAAGCCGTGCGTTGTCGTATTGTGAACGTACGATCGTGTGTTTTCATACAAATTGAGCAGTGCGGCAACAGTGCGGCGTCGGTACCGCGAAATAATTTTAGTACGCACGGTTTCGGTACCGCAGCACCCTACTTCAACAACTTTTAACACCAGTAGAATCTTCAATACTTCAATGGAGCAAGTAAATCGGTGTTAGCTCGTGTGTATAGTATAACTGTAGTCACGGGTCGCTGCTTGTAATTAGTAGAGTCACTCACCCGCGCGGTGCCCTCACCTTATACCCGTGTGTTATACTTTACTGCGTTAGAGCTTCTTGAAAGATTTAGGAGCGAGTACCATCTTGGAAATATTGTCTTGATTTACACTATGGCGGGTTAAAGATCTATCAAATGGTTTGTCCCTTTCTGACATACGCTATTTTCCAAAGAGCAAAAGAGACAAAACACTCACTAACAGTGTTTTAGTTAGAGAGCGTTTATGAATGAGGCAATAAGGGCCTTATTCATAATATTAATTTTATTAACACTTTAGCTATCAAAAGGTTAGTCCCTTTCTTACATACGCTATTTGCTTAAGAGTAAAAGAGACAATAAACTTCAAAGCAGTGTTTTAGTTATAGAGCGTTTATAAATAAGTATGTGACTTCGACTCACTAGAACTGTTTGAAATAAATACACAAAATACTACTTCATATGTTATTTTTCAAATCGATATCTGTTGCCGCCACCGGACTGTGGTACTCGCGTAATACGAAATACACCCTGGACAATTCAAACACTGCTATTTAGCCCAAACGAAGCTCTATGTTTGTATTATGGAATCTAACACATACTACTACATAATACATACACAAATATTACATGAGTACTTAATGGTACTATATCATTTAGTATATGTATATACTCGTATACCTAAGGCTTTCTTAAGTCATTATAAACTGACCAACATCTAAATATCCACTTTCTGCACCAATCATAACCTCAAACTCTAAACGAGACAAGTGCGGATATTACACAAACTTTCAAAACTGGCAACACAATTTAAATGAAGCCTTAACACCTCCTTTCTGTAACCATAGACAGAACAAAGCAAAGGAGGCCGGATGGAGGCATTTAACCGGCAAAATTGGAATTACTATCGACTCTAGAGCTCTGTACCAGAGATATCCGTTCCATTTTCGCAACATAGCATCCGAATTCAGAAGCGTTGAAGCGTTGCAGATCGTTACTAATTTGAATTTAGAACGGGGATACGGTTTTGGCGCTAAGTTTCGATATTTGAAAGTGACAGGTTGTTCGTCATAGACAATACATTTCTTTTTATTTAGTTTTTACAATCCATGGTTTTTACAAAGTAAATGACATGATTATAATTTAAAGATGATAAGTTATTAAAGATAGTGATTAATTTTTGTATTTTGTTTCTTTTTCAGGTAAGACTTTTCATATGCCTTGTTGGAAAATAAGTAAGGTTTAAACTGAAATAATGGTGAGTGCTTACAACGTATATACGACGGCCATACAAGCGATAAACAAGTCTTTTAAAATTACATTTAAAACAATTTAATGTAATTTTTGTGAAATGTATTAACGCAAAGATACTTTTTACTCGATCGCTACTAGGTCAAAATTTTCGGCTACGTTTGTCAGTTGTACTAAATTAGTTATTCTTTAAGTTCTTCTGAAGTCTTGTCTATGGTTTGCTTCGGAAAGCACGTTAAGCAGTCGGTCCCGGTTGTTTTAACCGTCAGACCATGTCGGAGGCCTTAGGTGGTCTAAAACTTCGACACCAGGGTTGGGCACTGACCTTCTCGAAAAGAATTAATGTATAGAACAGATAACTGTAAATATAGTCTAGTCTTGTCTATGGTGTGCTCAAGGCCTCAGTGTAGTTAAATTGTATGTTTAAGTTAAGAAATAACTAACGAGATTTAATAATATGTTAACCTACTGATAGACGTAACGTTACAAAGTAACTCGCGTTAAACTATTGCCAAATACATTTAAACTTTTGCAAATATCAAATTAAATTAACTACCAAATTACATTTAAATGTAAATCCGATTTCACGAGGATGAGAAATAAGGGTTTGGATGCACTGAGGTTACGTGGACAACAACATTTAAGTAAAGGTAGTTATTGACTTAAAGATTAAAGATACAACATCACACTATTTGTACATCATACTGTAATAATTATAAATATCTAAATTTAGTAATGTCCAACTACTGGGCAAATGCCTCTCATCTCACTGAAGATATCAGTACAGTGAGGTGATCACCACGCTTACCTAATGCGGGTTGGTGATCTCAATCCAAAATAAATATTTATTTAAAAGACTATGTATTTATCAAAACACAAAGTGCTGTAGGTGAAGTAAGTAATTGTTGTAAACGTACAATCGCTATTTCCCGCCCGGTGTACCCCCAGCCGGCGGTTCGAGATGGCGCGATAGAACCTCCAATGGCGTACACAATTAATACTACACTTATCTCGCTAATTAACGGTTGCGAGTGACCTAGAATATCTAATGAGGCTGAGGCAAGATCCGCCCGCCATCCCCGCCAAGCGTTACGCGCCAATTGTTTCAATATAGAACCTTTTTGAATTTGACACTGACAGCTATTTGGTTTAGGTATAGAACCTATTCACCAGTGACAAGTTTCAGTTTAAATATAGAACCTTTTGTAGGTACCAGTGAGACGTTGTAGTACAAATCATTGCATGGGTTTAAATATAGAACTCTTTTGAATTTGACAGTGACAGTTTTTCTGTTTGGAGGATGCGGGTGTTTATTTTTTAAAACCTTAGGCTCCTAAAATGGTAGCGTAGTTTTAGGCCGTTTTCGCTTAATTATGAATAAAATAACGTCTCTTTTACGACAAATAATTATTTATTTACCTATTATATTAGGAGGTTTTGTGAAACTTTGTTTTAAATTGGTTTGATAAAGAATCAAAGTATCCAACTTAAAAGAAAAGATATTTAAGATTTTTAAAGACAACGACACAAAATAATGTTTTCTACTCGAAAAGTTCCAATTTCCGACTGGTTTATAATCGGAATCTCTTTTTGTTCTCATGGGTAATATTCGCAGTAATAATATGTCACATAATGTGTCATTTTCTTGTCA
Organism: Cyclophora punctaria; assembly: GCA_951394245.1. Classification (NCBI taxonomy): domain Eukaryota; kingdom Metazoa; phylum Arthropoda; class Insecta; order Lepidoptera; family Geometridae; genus Cyclophora; species Cyclophora punctaria. The sequence continues at coordinate 3,180,386 of OX596192.1, read as the reverse complement.
CATTACGCCAGCTAAGAGTTAATTTTTGACAAATTACCTGCAAAAAGATGTTTACTAATCTTGGCAAAGACTTCGAACCTTTTGTATGTACTGTATATACTTATAGGTACCCTCTTTAAACGCAGTTATTATCTTAGTTATTATCTGTCTTATAAATAGGACACATTCACACACGATAGGTGATTAGCTTTTATTATGGAATCTAACTAACTGATTACATATACAATTACTTTCCATATAATTCACATATTGCTGCCTCCGTTGAATCGAACCCGCAACCCCCGACACAGTATGCGCTCTCACATGCCACTGTGCCAACGAGCTTGTCAAATCTAATCTTATATTATTACACCTCATTTACACCTAAAGTAATTTGACGTTTGTTATAAAGGCGACAATCAAATTGTAAGTACCTAGGTACGTATTTGAATTTGTTATATCTGATATTAATTAACAATCAATTGAAATAAAATAAGGTTATCAGATTGAGTTATAAAACCTTTTTACTCAAAAAAGGGTTTTAACGAATTCATAGACAATATTTTTATGTCTCCCTTGACCTTCTTGACGTTTTTCAAAATGGCGGTAAAACAGACTGATTATTATTGCATGACATCCGATACAATTATCAAATGAAGGCCTTTAATAAATGATTGCGGCTGAAGGAACTGGCCGGCTTTTTGCTGGGTTCTGCATAATATTATTAATATTAAAAACATGGTATTTTATTAGTGCAAGACAGAAATAACTCTATACATATTAAAAAACAAAGTCACAAAAACTATTGAACGGATTTTCATGCAGTTTTCACCAACAAACAGAGTGATTTAAGAGAATCGTTTTTCACTTTTCATGCCAAAATTCCAACAGGAAAGGGTACACCGCGGGGCACTGCTAGTTTATAAAAAAAAACACCAGTAAAATTAAAAAAAAATCACTGTCATTATTTATTCAAAAATTTGACAGTTGCAGTCGTTCGCAGATTACACAGATTACACTCTCTGTCATACAACATCCGTTGACAGCAAAATACAAAATTAGTTCAAGTAATAGCAATCAACGCATTTAAAAAGTTAATTTATGTGCCATCGACACGAAGAAGAAGAAGAAGAACGCATGATCCACGCGTCAAGCGAGCAAATCTATCTACGCCCTTACACCATACCGTTTAACGCATGTCCCAAGCGATGTACTGGCTATAATTACCTTCAAGGGTTCTCTGCGTGACTGCGGAACCCCACCGCTACGTGTCTACGCCGTAGTAGTTTTCCATTTTTCCTCATTCGCTATATAATTGCTCAGATTAATCCGTCATCTGTTCTTGCTATGCTAATTAAAGATGACGCGCGCCAATCAGCTTTTTGCAACTGTTTAATAATAATTATCGCAACTAATGTACGTCAGAGAGATTTTACTTGAAATTCTCTGAAATAGTGTATTAGTTACATTGGATTGTGTTGTCTTGAATTTTGGATCTGATTGTTGTATTATATTTAACTTAGGTTGCCGCACTAAAATCAAGCATAAAAAACTGTACAAAATTATATATGAGTACCATAAACAGGTCCACACCATCTTCTAAATATTCAAATATAGAACCGCAATCCGCCATATTTTTAAGTGCCGTACTAAAATCAACAATAGATAATTCGGTTCTATAAACAAAATTATAAAAAATTATATACCAGAAGAACCATAAACAATACATAAAATGTAGAGTATTATGCTAAATACAAATATAGAGCCGTAATCCGCCATCTTTTAAAACTTTAAAAAAGTTTTTATTCCACCTCTACTATTCGGTTCGTTAATTAAAACATCATTAACACTGATATACTCAATTAATAAGACACGCCCACTCGCAACGAAATAAATGATTTAAGAAACACATTTCGATACTAATCTAACACAAGGTTAAATGCAATACCTCGCTCTTTTAAAACGGTTAAGCGCGGACCAAAATGAAATATTTTGAAAACAAGCGACGCTTCGTTCTTATAAGTCAAAAGCAGCGCCCCGCTATTTTACCCGCGCTGTGCCCGTTACCGGGGGAATTTCGGGATAAGAAATAGCCCGTTGGATGTGGCTATACACTTTGTATAATGAGATTTACTTACAAAAAAACAACGTAAAAACTGTATTCGGGATTATTCGATTCTGAGCTGTGTCTCTGGTTAGGTCTGCTTTGTCTATAGCTCAGTAGGTACGTCTATAGTCTATGCATGTTGCTAAATCATACAAAAACCTATATTTTAAGTCTAAGTACGGTTATTAGGCCCTTACAATAAGTTCCATACAACACATGCAGCAATATTTCAACAGACTGCAATTTTCCTTTTTTCGTGGGAAAAATTATATTTTCCCTACCATAGCATTATGTAGTCTTGTACGGTTAATTTGAACTTTATTTTATAGGCGGTAGGGTTTATTTTTGAGTGGTGTGAATGTTATTTTTTGTCGTCAATGATTTATATTTTTGTTGAGCCTTGAAAGTTAGCGGATGAAAGGAACTGTAGTTTTATAGGGATGTACTAGCAGTGCCCCGCGGTTTTACCAGAATTTTGCCCGTTGCTGTAAGAGTTTTCGGATTTAAAATTGCGCATAACCTTTCTTTTGAATGTGGCTATCTTATACAAAAAGAATTATTCAAATCGGACTTGTATTTCCTGAGATTAGTGCGTTTAAACAAACAAGTTAATACGTAACTTTTTCAAAACTGGATTCAAATAATGGTTTTTATTAAAAGTTCCTTAAAATCAAACTCTTTATGATATTGGTATTAGTATAGATTTTAAAATAAACTAAATATTAAACAGATATACTTCTTCCATTCAAACAACACCCAATTTCGACACTTCAAATCGCAACACATTGTACAGTCGAAGCCTTATATACGTTTACACTTTAAACGCTATATCACAATTGCAAACTATCAAATATGTACTAGTACATATGGCACCGACTGTACATAGTCGATTGACAAGATAAAAATATTATGGTTTTCTCGTGTATCTGTGTTTATAGTTCAAAATCCTAATCAAAGTAAAGTTGTCTCCACAATAGCGGCCAGACTGTTTTATTTCACACAGGTGAAGCTTGAACGGAAGTGTCGTCACGTGTAAACGCGCCTTAATTACGTATTCGGGTCGCGTGTGGCCGCGGCTTTAACCTTTACTGATCGGTTAACGTGTTTGTTTGATATATTTTATTATATTAGTACTTACAGAGTAGTATAGGTATGAGAAGGAATTATAGAAAATATTTTGTCTATTAAATACGAGTATATTTTAAATTCTAAAATATTGTGCCACGGTGCAGCAAAGGCGACAGTGACGGTGTTATTAGGTTGACAAAATAAAAGAATACAAAATTTCCAAAATATTTAAAAATTCTCAATATGTACTTATTTTCCAAAAACAAATGGTAGTCTGACCTCGCCTTATAGTATAGGAGCTAACGATAAAATTCAACTTTTATTAAAATAATTAGCCGCCGTCGTCACCGTACACCGTGGCTCCCTCGTTAACCTCACTGTACTGATATATTCAGTGAAGGAAAGGCTTTTGTCCTGTATCTTCCGTTTTGTTATAGCCGATGAGTCAAGGATACTTGTGCAACAGTGGCGACACTAAAGTTGCAAACACATTAATTGCTTCACTAAACAAAAGATACAGAGTGATACCATGTTAATACATCTTAATTAATCTATCTAATAACATAAAGAGGTAAAATTTGTAAGTTTGTTCGTTTGTATGTTCGAGGTAATCTCAGGAATTATCAGTCCGATTTGAATAATTCTTTTTGTAATAGATAGCCACATTCAACGGGAACGTTATAAGCTATTTTTCATTCTGAAGTTCCCACGAGAACGGGTACAACGCGGGTAAAACCGCGGGGCACGGCTAGTGTAATATGCCAAAGTTTGTGAGGAATATGTTTGCTTGTTACTCTGTCATGCAAAAACTACTGAACGGATATTTTGACAGTAATATAGCAGCGCCCGGTTGTGGCCGTCCCCGTAGGAATTGCGGGATGAAAATAAACCCTAAAACCTTCCTGTTGAATGTGGCTGTCCATTACAAAAAGAATTATTCGAATCGGATTGGTAGTTACTGAGATTAGCGCGTTCAAATTTATAAAATCTATTTTTTTTTAGGATTGGCAAAAAATGTGGTTAAATGTCGTCAATTTTCCAGCCGAAGACGATTGCTTCTGAAGAGGAAAAAGGTTTAGAGATAGGGTAAGAATGAAATATAATCACTAAACCTTTTTCGTCTTCAAGAGCAATCGCCTTCGGCTGGAAAATTGACGACATTGGTCCACATTTTGGGCCAATCCAAAAGAAATAGAGTATACGTTTATTATTATATTAGTATAGGTAGATGAACTGAACAGTAACAACAATAAATTAGTTAGTACATTAACTGAAAATATACATTATATATTTAAATATAAAAATAACGGTGCTACACAACGGTATATAGCTGTAAAGAAACATTACAACACAATAATTACCGACCAATAAAAACGTCATATCAAAATCTGAACATACTGTATAAGCTAACAGTTAGCACCGTGTGAATCTGATTATATCTATATATATAGGAGACAATAGGCTGTGTGTCTGTCTGTGGACCATATGTACTGGCTTCTTAACTTAATTACTTCAACTAGCCTTTCTAAACTAGAAGGTCAAATAATTTTGCGTTTTTACAAATTTTTTGCAAATTTATAAGTGCCGAAACAATAAGAGCATAAGATTTTATTGTAAAAGTTGTACAAAATTATAATGCCCGATTAAAAAAATACAAAAAAATCTAAAATTAAAAAAAAAGTCTTGTGTCGTTGACTGTCTATGACAGACGCAAAAGACTATTTGACACTAGCAGCGCCCCGCGGTTTTACCCGCGTTGTGCCCGTTCCCGTGGGAATTTCGGAATAAAATGTAGCCTATAGCCTTCCTCGATAAATAGACTATATAGCAGTGAAAGAATTATTCAAATCGGTTCAGTAGTTTCTGAGATTAGCGCGTTTAAACAAACAAACAAACAAACAAACAAACAAAACAAACTCTTCAGCTTTATAATATTAGTATAGATTTCATCTCCGATGTACGTTCCTTCTTATGAAGAGTGTTCGGACAAAATTAGCCCATTAACTTACAGAAGTTTCAGAAAATTTAAGCTTTAACCAATTCTGATAAAACTTTAGCCATAAGTTAGCTTAGTCACAACTTTTAGACATAAACAAATCGATAGAAATGTTAGCCATAGCCAAGTAATTAAGTGACATTGAGCTGTTACATAAACAGTGACAACTAAATTTAGTCCCAGCTTTTGTACACAATCAATTCTGGTTAAGTTTAAGCGAACACTACTCGGTTTTACCCGCGTTGTGCCCGTTCCCGTAGGAATTTCGGGAATTTTTTTCCATAAAAACCTTCCTCTTGAGTCACTCTACCTATTACAAAAAACCGCATCAAAATCCGTTGCGTAATTTTAAAGATTTAAGCATACAGACAAACAAACAAACAGACAAAAATAGCGACTTTGTTTTATACTATGTAGTGATTTATCGGCTTCTTCACAGGAACCGTGGTCACAGAAGACTGAAAAAGCGGAGTGCATCCGTGATCGTAGTTTCAATTCACAACCAATTCAATACCGATCGCCAATCTTACAACAACACACCTCTTTTTCCACCCTTTGCCTTAAAAACGTCTAAACCCAACAACAATTAGTACAATTAGACCACACACATTTCGCAATGGTATATCAAGTCGAATCAGTACACACACATTCGTAGCCGGCACAATGACAATGAATTTCGTCTTACAAGAAAGGATTTCACACGACCGTTGCGCGCATGCGCTAAACAAATGGTGTTGCGCAAAAAAGCGCGTTACGAAATTCTTGAAGGGCGTTTATTGTTTGCGGGTAGTTCGGTTTTTCAGGCTTTGACTGTTTTATGGAGGTACTTGATATGATTTATGGGTACGTAATTAGCTGGGCTTTGATTGGCTGGATAATATTCTTTGGGGCAGAGTGGAGCGGTGCGGAGAAAATAGACCAATCACAGCGCATCAAAATTGTTAAAATCTCTTTGTAATTTATCTATGGAACCGCTTCTATAGAATCGCACCCTTAGTGTTGGTTAATACTAAGTGAAATTTAGTACACTCACCGACTTGTAACTATACAGCAACCAATCTATACTAATATTATAAAGCTGCAGAGTTTGTTTGTTTGAACGCACTTTCAGTAAACGCACTTTCAGTGTTGGATAGTCCACTTATCGAAGAAGGCTAAAGGCTATTTTTTTATCCTATAATCTTTAAAGAACTTTGGGCAGTCTTGTTCAAAACGTAGCGAGTTCAGAGTGGTTTAACTATGATCTGATATAACAACCAGAACTAACAATCTTCCGCTGCCTGTGTAACACGAAGCGCGGTAGCACTCAGCTATAAATGCTGTACCACTTTCGATGTATTGATGAGTAAGCGTAATACCTAATGTAATGATATTCGTGTGATACTAGGCCAGGGCGCGGGCGCGACCTATGCTAATCATTGCCCAATCCGGGGACGCACACTGCCCCCGATATTATATATTCATTGAAATTTACTTTTAATTAGATAGTTTCGGGAGCATTCGTTTGCTGACGTGGTTACGAATTGATAGAGTGATAAAGGTAAGTTCGAGCAGGTCAGTGGCCAACACTGGTGTCAGCATTTTTGTGTCTTCACACTATGCCGAAAATACGCGACCAAAGTTCCGTGGCTGATACGTTCCGACGCATTCGACGACGATAAGAGCCGAAATTACGCGGCAGAAATTCAGTTGCGTAAACCGGGAGCAGTTTAACGCACCAGAGCACGGTAGCACTCAGATAAAAATGTTACTTATCGACTACCAGTTCAAGTATGGGCCGAGCTGCACGTTGCTTAACAAATGCAATTAGTTGACATCGCTTAGTCAAAATACGCCACGAGCGCTAAAATACGAGGCGTAATTTTTACAGAAGACTTCTTTGGGTCTGTACAAAAATTTATGAAATTTATACGAAAATTTTATAGAAAAAATTATATACTAAAAAAAAAAAAGTATTAGCCTGTAATGTCCCACTGTTGGGCAAAGGCCTCTCGTCTCACTGAAGATATCTGTACAGTGAGGAGGTTTAAAGACTAACTATAAAAAAAACTAAAATTTTCCAATAAGTACACCTCTTGAGGTTTTAAGCTTTTATTACTATCTATAGAAAAGGCAAACATCCATCCATCCATCCCCAAACATTCGCATTTCCTATTAGTTGGATGTTTCGCTCCGTAGTCCTGGTTAATCGACTGTGAGATTCAAATTCTTTGTATTTTAATTTTGGAAAGATTTATTTGTTGAAAAATTACTTGAGTGACGTTAATTGATACGAATTTTATTCAATTTTGTAATTGGATTTAATATTGGTGGTTATTAGGGTATGAAATTGAAAATTTAGATAGACGGTGTTCGCAGGCAAAGACAACTACCGATTTTAAAGATCATTATAGTTTAAGAGCATTAGCTCTTGAACTAACGAATTTTTGAATAAAGAATATTGAATAAAATTCGTTAGTCACTGCACCATGGCACCTTGAGTAACTCTGCTTTGAAACTTGAACCAAAAAACTACAGAACATTTTTGTTTTCTTAACCTATATCGTTTCATAGCAGGATTCAAGTCTCATAGACCATTTTATTTCAAACAAAAAAGAATATAATTAAAACGCGAAACATTAGGGAGCGGGACGTAGTTATTGGCGATGACGTCTGGGTGTCAATTATATTCATTTAAAGTATGTGTATACGTTTGTAACACAAGCTTCGAACTTAATTTGGTTCTGACTAATCGTGTGTGAATTTGTCCGTATATTTATTTTATTTAAAACAGCTATAAATTGAATATAACTGTTATTCTGCTGTTTCTATAGAAAGATAAGTAAGTAGAATAAAAATCAAAGACATTAGAAACGGCGCAAGTTTCCCCCGACCTCTGCGCATGCGTTGTTCTTTCACCTTTGCTCCAATTGCGCGCGCACCCACCCGTGACGCTACGCACCATCAAACTTAAACACTAACCACGCAGAAAACAACCTTACAACCAAACAACATAAGAGCTAAGTTTCTGTAAAATTTTCTGTACATACTGAGAACTAAGATTGCTCAGAATTTTTTTGAAAAAATAACAGAGTCTACTTTAAAAGTAAGTAAGTAAGGTATATTTTACGTGGCGACTTTAGGGTTATATTGCTGAGCTAGTACAGTTTTCTTGAATTTTAATAAGTTACAAATTGGTTTTATATCTGTATGCTAAGTGTGTAATTAAAGGGTTGAGATGTAACGGTCGGGTTTGAATAATAATAGTTATTGGGGTCATATTGTGTAGTGGCATGTGCACTCGCCTGCTAAGTCTGTGGGAGGTTCAGATCCCGTACGAGCTTAACACTGTATTGATCGCGTATGTAACGCTAGCTTTGTTTGAAAAGTTGGTGGGAAACATGCTTCGCTCGACCCGGGAATTGAACCCGGGACAGTCTTGGTAGACATCAAGTGCCACTAACCTAAAACCTCCATACAACACTAAAATAAATCTTACAGACACAAATGGTCTCATAAATAACAGAATTTCTCAAACCTCCTAAAACTTTAAATGTAATTAAGATAATTAAGAAGTATGCCACCGCCAGTAACCTAGTAAAGATTACTAAATTAATTTAGCGACACTGCTCTTAAATATTCGTGAAAGTCACCACTACAATAGTGCGAGAATCCCACGGCGTGTCACCTACATTAACCGTGATCTTACGACAATTAGAAACTCGACTATAACTTGCATTTAATTTTATATATGAGTTAATTGCCGTTCGTTGAATTTTAGAGATTTTTCTGACGAATACCTATCTTATTTGAAAAGAGGCGCTGATTTTGTGTTACCACGTTACCGGGTTTTAAGCGGTTAACTAGACGAGCACTAGTAGGCCTAGCTTGATTAAGCGATGTCAGTTCATTGCGATTGTTAATCAACAGTCGGCCTACTTGGATGGGTGGCCGATAGTAGCTTTCTATCAGAGCGCTACCGTGCTTCGGAGCGCACGGCAGTCGGTCCCGGTTGTTTCAATCGATAGACCATGTCGGAGGCCTTTAGGTGGTCTTAAAACTCCGTCACAAGGGTTCCCCACTAACCTACTCGAAATGAATGAATGAGCGGTTAACTGACGGTGACTACCGAATTCATTGAACAACGAATATTGAACAGTAGCTCTTGCACTATCATTTTTGTGTTCTCATTTCAAAAATTCGCAAGCACTTAGTAACTTCCCTATAAGCAAGCGATCCGATGAATTCCAAATACAAAATTTGAAATTTGACGATTGCAACAAATACTAAAACATCTTTTAAAAAAATGTGATGAATGAAATTAAATCTCTGTTCTTCTATATAGTCTACTAGCTGCGCCCCGCGGTTTTGTCCGCATGGTGCCCGTTCCCGTGGGAACCTTTATACATATAAACCTTCCTCTTGAATCACTCTATCTATTAAAAAACCGCGTCAAAATCCGTTGCGTAGTTTAAAGATCTAAGTATATAGGGACATATGGGACATATGACATACATAGACAGACAGCGGAAAGCGACTTTGTTTTATACTATGTAGTGATAGAACAATTGTCTCTGGTTGGCGGCCATATTAATTAAAATGTTTATGACTCGTAAGATCGTACGTAACTTTTTGATCCTGACATTCTCATCTCGTCAATGAGATGTTTTAAAAACCAACGGAAGTTTAAAATATAAATCACACTGAAACTCATTCACACTCATAGTTATGCATAGACAAGTAGAAATATTATTATAAACCATAGACACGAGTTTTTATTATTATACTCTGTTTACAAAACAACCTCTTAATAGATAAACCATTAACAATAACACGCCTCTTTAAAAATCTAATTGGTCAAGTCTATGAATTTTAGTTGTTAAAGAAAAAAGTACTTTATATCTTAATGACTAAGTACTAAATTAGTTTGAAATGTTATGATTAAGAGGTTGGTGGTATATGATTGGTAGTTGGACCTTATGTAGTAGGTTTTAAGGGTGATTTTAGGTGTTAATTAAGAATTAGTCGTCAGAGCGTAAATCACGGCGGTTAGTGAGCGTCTGAGCATGTAAACGGCAGACATTTATAATTAGTTATAATTATGTTATGTTTTTTTAATTAGAGCAATCTGTTAGTTTACTCCCACCTGTTCTGTTGAGTAGTTCTGTTGACAGAACTACTGGGACTTTTTTTACCATTAGTTTTGTCCACAAAACAATTGGGAATACAATTCTCACTTGTTCTGTTGAGTAGTTCTGTTGACAATACTAACTATTCGGTAGGTTAGGGTTATTTTTTTTTACTAGATAAAAGAAAGCCTAGTCTTATAAGTCACAGAACTAATGGTAAAAAAAGTCCCAGTAGTTCTGTCAACAGAACTACTCAACAGAACAGGTGGGAGTAAACGAATCTGTTTGGGTGATGTGAAACGTCTGTAATTGTTTATTTACTAACTAGCAGCGCCCCGCGGTTCTACCCGCGTTGTGCCCGTGCCCGTGGGAATTTCGGGATGAAAAATAGCCTATGACCTTCCAGTTGAATGTAGTTATCTATTACAAAAAGAGCTCGAACATACAAACAAACAAACAAACTTACAAATTTTGCGTCTTTATAATATTAGTATAGATATTTAAACATTTCATTTAAAAATATGAATTGATTGAATGGTAGCGTACCGCTTTTTTAAAGTAGGTTAACATATATATTTTGATCAATAATGACATATGGAAAATCTATTGTTATCTCAATACATATTGAGTTGTACCGTTGTCCAAAAGCGACTTGACAAGCTAGGTCTTGGGGAATAGTGAATGTATGAGACTCGCTTATTAATGAACAGCTTGTACGCTGGCTTAATGACAACGATGCTTTAAAAAGATAAGGAAATATTTCATAGATAATTTAGTAGATGAAGAAGAAAAAACTGTTTCTTAAATAAAAATGCGAGCGACGTATTCCTTTTTTGAAGTCGGTTAATTAGTCTAAATATTTAATCTAGATTGCTAATATCTTACGAGACTAACGAAGGATTGTTTTTTAATGTTATTACATTGTATAATCTGTGCACACAAAGCATCGATCCTAAACACATAATTAAGATGGGAAACAAATACAGAACCGGCCATAATTCATGTAAAAATCCATATAATTAATGCAAGAAACCATTGAAAAACTGCATTTTACACGGTTGAATTAATAAATAGTGTAATTATTGTTATAAAGTTCATAATTTTATGGGTAATAGTGCAATATGTATGAGATGCAGGCTCCCATGACGCGCTAACAGTAAGCAGAGATTCAGACTGTTTTTTTTAATATGATTTTTTCGCGCCATTTCAACGGGTCAGTAATCTCTGACCGTATAGGAAGTACTAAAGTAACTGTTCATTCTTTTTTGTTTTAATTAGCTTTTTAAAAGAGGTTTCATTTGTTTTTCGAATGGTTTTTGGTTGTGGAAAATGGAATACAACTTATGATGCCGATGTTCTTTTTTTAAGTCCTGTTTGAATGATTTTTTCGTAATTAAGGGTGAATTGTACAAAGATTCTTAATTTGATTTAGCGCCGAAACCTATTTACAAAACAAATGACATTCGTTTGAAATGGTGTTCTATTTGAAGCACTATAAAGTTCAATTTTGAACGGACAGCTTTTGTTTCTTAAACATATTTAGGCACTGAATTGATTTAAGAGTTTTTGTGCAATCCGCTCTAAGTTTTTAGGCCTCTCCCTACACTATATAGCCACCACAACTTATTATTCCACAAAACAATGATTGATCAATCCATTAAAATTCCTTTCCCATTACCCATCTTATTAACATCCAATTATTGTACCTTCTCCGTAATTTTGTCAACAGTGGCCGCAATTAGAAAGAGGTTATCACAGTCCCGTAATTACCAAGGAGGTAACAATTACGGACCTCTGTAGAGTTAAGACTCTATGGTCAGCCGTGCGTGAATTTCCGCGTTGGCCTATCTCCGTTCACACGCATCGTGAAATGTCAAAAGGACATAGCGTTATGCGAAACGTTTGTGGGACTTAGTTTGTGGCGGCCATTTTGAAATGGGATTTTGGGGTAAATTAGTACTGTTAATTGATTCTGGTTCCAGGTATATATATTATTTAGTGTTAGCTCTAAAGACTAAAACATTCTACGGATAGTAGTCGTTACATGAGCCATGTCGGAGGCCTTTGGCGGCTCAATAACTCTGACACCAGGATTGGTCAGGTTGACCATCCACTCGATGAAGACGAAGAAGTGACTTCTCTTTATCACTGGTGCTTTTTAAAAATCTAGACTAATACCTATACTATATCATATTCAAAAGTCAACCACAACAAAATGTAATAAACCAAAGGCATAAACTCCATAGAAGGTGCAAATGAACATAAAAGTAATTTCCGTCGCCCACCGCCTCATACATTAACATACTCCAACTAATAATTATTATTAGAAATCGCTTATTATTCGCCGCATTTCGCCACGAGATATCACGTCCGTGCGATAAAATATACCGAGATTTAAGCCACGTTTAACCGACTGACTGGCTATGTGTTATACCTAGAAAGAATTATTTTTCGTAAGACGAGGCGAGCGCGAGCGGCGACCCGCGACGTTCGCTTCCTGTTAGGTGCTATGACCCCGAAGAAATGGTCTTTACTCAGCGAACTTTGCGCCTTTTATACATTTTTAATCTATGTTCGTTCTTTTTTTTAACAGGAAATTGATCGGTTTTTGGTGTAGAACTCATTTAATGGTTGGCCGGTTTGAAGGAATATGCGAATTTGAACTTCGAACGTCGTTTAAATGGTGACGAATTTAGTTTCGAATTTGGAATTTAAAAATAATGATGTGACACGATTTTTAAATAGATTCAGACATTATTTAATCGATAATATCGATTCTTGATTCTTAGTTCCTAAGGAACAGTGGATGTTTTTACTAACCTCATAGCTACTTTTGTGATAAGATTACATGAGAAATACCATTAATTTAACAGCTCTTCAAATAATCATTTGTCTTAATGGTCGAGCTTTGTAATTTGATTATTTTAATTATCAGTAGGTTAATATCTACGGTGTTCTATATTTTAAGATACTACTGATGAATATAGTCAGAAAGTTATCTATAAGAAATGTTTCTTATACCGTCCCATTTAAGCCAAGGTTCAGCATCTTCCAAGCGTCCCAAATTTGGCCAACCCCAGTCTACTTCTGTTCAGTGCCAAATTAGATAAATCTCTATCGAGGTTTTACCTTCACGTACAAAATCTCTCATTAATGAATAAAATCCCGTTACAGTAAAACCAATGAGAAACCAAAGCATCACTTTATGATAAACATTATAATTTATTCGCATTTCTTGTCAAGTTTTCACCTATTTACAAGATGGCGTAAAAGAAAGTTGACCCGCGAGTTATTTTCCCATACTCCTGGTGTGTGGAATCGATTATTATATCAATCGTAATCGAATCGACGTGTAGGGTTCCGTAGAAAGGGTGTTTACTGATACGAGACTACGGTACCTTAATAGTTGGACCGTGGAACAAAATGTTTTTGTGATGTAATGGATATGATTCGGTTGTTTTTTTTTAATGATTTCTAAGTGGTTAAGGAGTGGCCTGTAACCCAATGAAGGTAAAGGGCATTCGCACACTGATGTTATCAGTACATTAAGGAGGTTACAGTTAAGTTTTTCAGTTTCATTGCTTGCTTTCGGTGTATAAATCTATAGTTATATAAAAAAGCTGAAGAGTGTGGTTTAGTGTTTGTTTGAACGCGTTAATCTCAGCAACTAACAATCAGATTTGAATAATTATTTTTGCAATGAATAGCCAAATTCAACGGAAAGGTAATAGGCTATATCTCATCCCGAAATCCCTAAGGCAACGGGCACAACGCGGGTAAAACCGCCGGGCGCTGCCAGTTTTTACACAAATATGACTATTCATTAAGCCTGTCATATTTGTACACGTGCAAAAAACGGTCAAGTGCGAGTCGATTATTTTATCCGTCGACTCACTCTTGGCCGATTTTTTTTTCAGTCAATAATTACGTATGAAACAGCTTCCGTGTGTGTTTTTATCGATTATCTTTTAATTGGTTTTAATGACGGCAGTTCGTTGAATCGATTAACGTGCTTCCTCGGGTCAGCAATGATTTCATAAATAAGTGCATTAATACATGTTATTTTCATATTATTGGATTCTTTTCACACACTTTAAACCTTTAAAAAGGTTTTCAAGAAAGAGGTTCTATTTCCTTTTCTATATTATGCATGTAACGTTATTTTTTTTAACTCTCTAAACGACCATATCAAAAAGTATTTTTTGTAAAATTTGACATTTAAAATTTTTATGTTTACGTTTTCTATCTAATAGTGATTGTCCTTTATTGATTATTAAAACTCGTTTATCAAATCTCGACTCCAAAATGGTTTAAAATTTAAATCGATTAAACGATACTCAATGGACTGGGAGTAGGTATAGACTCATACGGACAATAAGTCAAGCAAATTGATTTGTCTGTGACAGACATTTGTGACTGTTAGACTAATGAGTCTGTACTGACAACTTTTATTAGACTGGCAAAAGACAGTTTGTTCGCGAATAAGTCAGTCTATAGGCTGTTTGTGTGAGCTCTACTTATAGACAATTTCCATAGAGGGTTGCATAAACAAAACTCATTATATTAATAAACCATCAAAGAAAATTTCACATGAATGAAAAATAAACACCGTTCGCTCTGTCTGTCGTAAATATTTAATGAAAATATACTGATTCTACATCAAGAGCTGTCCAGACGCAATAAAAGATAATATTTCTCATTTTGACACTCTGTGTAAACGCGCTCATTATAAAGCGATAAATAAAATTACCACGCTTTCATGATTTGCGCTGAACATGTGACACCGGATTACCGCGAAGTTCCTTTAACAAACCATAAATATTCACCATTTATCTTCACAATAAAAAGTATCAATATAATAGTTTAAAGTTTAAACGTTGTCATAATAACATGCAATCAGAACCGATTCTTTATTAAAAATATATGATTGTCGCACGTTCGCGCCAACTCGTAATTTTGAATTTGGAACACCCACACGCCGAGCCGCCTCACACGTATAATTAGTGAACGATCGCACTCGACAAGCGTCGAAAAGGCCGAACCGTCTCGCAAATATATTGCCGATTTTTCATACACCTCACTAATAAATGCAACCTTTACCGACCTCCACAAAGCCTTTAATAGAATGGTGTTTATTATAAATTATCGCCGCGATAATATTTCAGAGGTCATGAATGAGTCGAGTGTCATTCACCAACGGCCAATCATTTTAATAGTATGGAATCGTAACTTAATATTGATATTCAATTATTCTTAGAAATTCGACCACACGCAATCACGGCGGAGGGAATCGATCGATTTATCGATATCAAACCAAACGGTTCCAAATTTGAAACCGGCGTTTCTTCTCTCTAATTCCGTTTCCCCGCCTATAATTGACGCTGACGCGACGTTTTCTGTCACTCTCTGACTTGTGTGTTTCGTATGTTTCCGTCTCTGTTTGTTGTCGGTGTCACGTGCGGCTGTCATCGCAATGACTATTTTGACAATTATGTCATTTGATCGTCACGGGCGTGTCATTTGGGCGACGAACGATTGCTGGTCTGTAATTTTGTATGGAATTGTGGAATTTTTGGGGTCGATGACATTTTGTCTGTGATTATGTATGGGAACATCTGTGGGCTGGGAAATGTACTGACAATTATGACATAGCCCTTTTATAAGTCGGTGAAGGTAGTTCAATATTCAAGCTAAGGCAAGGTTTGTTTATGTAGAGCTAGGAATAATCAATTACTAAATTATTTAAAAAGGAGTATAAATTACTTATATTGTATAATAAAATGTTCAATGAACCATTTTGGAAAAAATTTGTTAGTCAATAGTACTGACGTGAATCAGCCATAGAAAAGACATCAACGCATACTTACTAGAGCACATTTTGATCTTTTTTAGAATTTTGAAGCGTTTGTCTAATCTAGATCCAAAACTCATCTATTTATTTGACATTACTAGATGAAATACTTATTAAACTCACACGATTTGCACTCATTATACTAAATGAAACGGGTCGTATCGCGTTAGATAATTTAACGTATTCTACTAAAATACGTACCCGACGTTTCGAGCGGATTACACCGCTCGTGGTCACGGGATGACTCCCGGTATATAAAGATGACACTTTGTCATTGTACTATTTGAGTTCTGTCAAATACCTTTGTACTGCCAACGAAGTATAAAAAACATATCACCAGATTATAATGTCATATCACGCTAAAAGTACCCACAAATCACATGAAAAGTGACATAGTAAGTAGCCCTTGTTAAGAGACCCGATGTAGAATTACAAATATTACTAAAGTAAATTAAAAGCCTGCAATGTCCCACTGGTGGGCAAAAGCCTCTCATCTCACTGTACAGTGAGGAGGATTAGGCATAATCACCACGCTTGCCTAATGCGGGTTGGTGATCTCAAACCCGGGTGTATTTTATAATAAATATACCGAGACACTCGGTTAATTAGACCAAACTAAGCTCTAAGCTTGTATTATGAAGTCTAACTGATACTTATACATATACCTACATACACAAATCTATACTAATATTATAAAGAGATAAAAGTAAGTTTGTTTGTATGTTCGAGATAATCACGGGAATTACCCGTCCGATTTGAATAATTGTTTTTGTAAAAGATAGCCACATTCAACGGGAAGGTATATTTTTTATCCCGAAATTCCCATGGGAATGGACACAACGCGGGTAAAACCGTTGATAGTACTTTATAAATGAATATTATAATTGACACCCAGACGTCGTTACCAACAACTATGTCTGCACATATTGTTGACTATGAGCGGGAATAGAAGTTCTACACTTTTTAAAATTCGAATCAACTAAAGCTGCGTGCACATTATAAGGTATTTGTTATAGTACCCAGTCCACGTGAGCGACATCCTGGCGTTCGTCGAAACTCGTCACTTTTATAATAACTGTTTTATTAACGTAGAGCATTTCACGTTTAGTGTTAACGGCGTGTGTCCGTTGACGGACGGCCATTATGACGTGTACATGACAGAGTAAGAGTAGCCTGTAATATCCCACTGCTGGGCAAAGGGCCTCTCATCTCACTGAAGATATCAGTACAGTGAGGAAAGGTTATTTGAAAAATAATTTGTTTTTGACGGCAATATCTCTTTAACGTATTTGACATTTTGACATATATGTATAACACTAGCATAGCCACGCGACTTTACCCCCGTTGTGTTGCCTACTTTCGGGATAAGAATAGCCTAACCTTTCCCTTGAATGTAACTATCCGTTATAAAAATATTCTTCAAATTGGATTGGTTAATGAGTACAAAAAATAAAACAAAATATCAGGCTCTTAAATTTTATATATTTGCATTAAGTATAGATATAGATGTGCGATTCAAAATATAGGCTGTGGTTGGAATGGAGCAATAATTAATATTTCGAGGCATTTTTTTATTCAGACTCTAATTAATGTTTAACCTATTCACAAAATAGGTGTAAAGTGTACCAGGTGTAATTAGTAGGCGCGTAAATTACTAGTACTACAGGGTGTAAATTACTAGGCGCTATAAAAACACTAACCACTAACTAATCTTGAACCTAGTTTAGTTTAATTCGTAAGCAGCACGTCACCAGATAGTACCGTGGACACAGGCCGCGGCGCGTGCGGCCGACGTGACCGCGCGCGTCACGTCGCGAATAAACACGCCGCTAATGAGCACGTGTGCACCTTTATACCGCCTTCTAGACACTTGTCTATGGGACAGAAAAAATATATCAGCTGTTGCATTGAAAAAATATATACCAATACTAGTAGTGCTCCGTGGTTTTACCAGAGTTGTGCTTGTTGCTTTGATAATTTTGGGATCAAAATTAGCCTGTAATCTTCCTATTGAATGTAGCTATCTATTAACAAAAAGAATTATTCAAATCGGATTGGTAATTTCTGAGATTTGCTCGTTCAAACAAACGAAAACACAAACGCTTCAGCTTTATTATGTTAGCGTAGTGTTTTAAACATCGACTGTTAAATTGCACAAAATTATTAGTGAAGATTCGTTTTCTCTCAGATAGTTTACTAGCTTCGGACCAGTGAGTGCAATATACGAGCTAACACGTGTCTCTATGAACATCTACTAATATTATACAGATGTAAAATTTATAATTTTGTTTTTTTGTATGTTTGACCTAATTTCAGGAATTACTAGTCCGATTTGAATAATTCTTTTTGTAATAGATAGCCACATTCAAGAGGAAGGTTATAGGCTATTTTTAACCCCGATATTCTCACGGGAACGGGCACAACGCGGGTAAAACTGCGGGACGCTGCTTATACATCTGTAATTCCATACAAAATAAGCTAATGTAGCTATCATTCTGTCTAATCACTTACTTTGAATCACTAACGCCAAATAAGTCACAGACTTATCAACGAACAAAAACTTAAATCAAACAGCTAACAAAAAGCACAATTTAATGGTTTTTCTTATATTAATAAAAAATAAGTTGTGCCGGCACGCGCGTCCCGACCTGCGTACGCGCATCGCATCGTAACACGACAAACAGAGATAGAAAGATGCTAAAACAGTGTGTGTGAAAGAGACAACACTATGATTAATGGGTGCTACCAACAACAGTAGAAATGCAATCGAATTTGATGAAAATAAATGTTGTCGTCAGGACACTATGTGGGTGAATGAAGGTTTTAGAGCTCATTTTTATTAAGAGGTTTGAAGGTTGAATAATAAAACTTTATTGGTATTTTTTTTATTCGAAGTTCTTCACTTATCAGCCCGCTCTAATAATGGATATTGACCTCCTTAAAACGAAAATTATATCTATCTTGATAGGCAACACCTAGACGTCGTAAGTCGTCAAGTAAGGATGTGGTAGCAGCTATGTACATGTATGTAAATTTTAGCTAGAGGCATGTGTATTCCAATTTCAACTAAGTAAAGTAGTGAGGCCAACACTATTACTCCAAAATAAATCATATTTTTTTCTTTCGAGTTCTAAGATGGAAACTAATATGGCCGATTCTCTAACCATAGACAATCTCTTCTATAGAACCTCTTTAAGTGACATGTGCGAATTGGAACCAAGCCATGAACCGTGAAGCCATGACTGTTTTGTCTTATATCGCGATAATAGATAATATTACATTAGTTTTAAGACTCCTAAGAAGACATAAATAGTAGAGTCTACAGAAATAATTGTCTCTGGTTTCAATCGTTCATTTTAGGACTCATATGAAGCAATAGATTATAGACTCCCAAAGACCTCCCATAAGCATTTAACCATAACTTATCACAGCCTCTCCAATATAACTTGCATATTGCAAGATAATCGTATAAAAAGCCGAGTTGTTGGAGGCTGCATTAAAGGCCGCTATAAGCGGGGGGCGGAGCCCTAGCCAGCGTTGTTAGGTACAATGAGAGTCGCCGCTGGCGTCGCATTTACTGAGGCTAACAAAACTTTATTACTCAAGTATGGGATGGGGAGGTAAGGCGTGTGCGGAAGCGGATCGCTTCCGCTTGTGGGAACTTTTGACTATAATAGAGAAGTTTTGATTATACCGGGGAATAGGTTTGTGTGGAAGAAGTTCATGACTAAACATAAGTTCATAAAGAATTAGTCCTTCTAACTGAACTGATATCTTCAGTGAGATGAGAGGCCTTTGCCCAGCAATAGAACATGACAATCTTACTTATGATTGATCAGAGATCAGTACAGTGAGGAGAAATAGGCATAATCACCACGCTTAAATAAATTGTTATGATAATTAAATCCAAATATTTATTAATCCTCTTTGAGAGAGTTTGTATACGAATATTTATCTTTAAACTTCCTCCGCTGTCGTCCATCTCTTGTACCACACACCAAATGTGTAAAACATTCATTTCCGCCACCACGGCGGAGCTCACAAACCGAATAAAACTTTGCTTTATGGATTTCGGCAGCGTCCACGTTTTATTCGCGACTTGGACAACCGTTTCCAAGAACAGTGCCAGAGATAAAAAGAATTCGCCGTCGGAATGTTATAGAGGGAATGGAATATTTGAACAACACTACTGTTCACCTTTATTCTCTCTGGATTCTATAGTTTTAAGAATTTCACTTGACGTTTATTGACAACTGACATTACAATGACAGCTTTCAAACTTAAATGACAGTTGTTACTTGTCAGTTTTCATAAACGGCGTTCTTTATTTGAATGTTTGGACGCGCGTTTTACTATTTTCGGAATTGTTGGTGGAATATTAATAGTTTGCTTCTTTATACAATTTTATACATAGAATGGTAAAGGTGTATTCTTCTCTATCTTCCCTTCGTATTAGAACCTTATCGTATTCAAACTTCATGACGCTCACTAACATGTTGACGAGAATGTTTTAAATTTTATAATGTGACAGAGTACTTGCAGAAGTGTTCAAGGGCTTTGACTCTATGGAAAGTAGGGAAGGGAAGACGAAATAATTTCCTCTCCAAACGAAAGCATATTACGCAGAAATAGCTTTAGAAACTGGCTACAATTTTCCAAAAATGCTTGACTTTCGTATCGGTAAGCCTTTTATAAATAAACGTAGTGATCTCGAGCCCAAATGAAAAGTCCAATACAAAATGAATACGTAAACCGTCCGCGGCAACACAAACACAGCCCCGCAGCGTACGCGAAACAAAATCGTAAAATAACTTGATTCCAAACCAATAAAACGAAACCGCCACTGTCCACCGAGCAACTATGAGACACTTTAAAAAAAATAAATTGACCATGCACTCTTGACCAAAAAGAAAAAAAAAAGTTAAACAGAAAGAGATGGCGCTATACGCAATGTTCTAGCTAAAAAGGAATGGAATAAATTTGAAATTTAGAATGCAACCCGTGCTCCTTCGACATCCGTCTGCGCAAAAAATGCGTGGCTCCATCTAGCGGACGAGCGCGACACTAGAACTCGATCGTCATCGAAAAACTCGATTTTTAAGTTTGATTAAGCGATATCGCGGAGCCCGTTTAATGAATTATGTAAAAGAATCGATTTTAACCAATTGTCTCTGAATACCTACTCAAATCGTAAGAAGTCATTAACATTACTAAATCAAACTGGTTGCTTACATATTTTGAATTTAACAGACTGATTGTTTAAGAGAAAAAAGGTTTAATTAAATTAAGACGGACAGAAACTTCAATTTAAAATTCGAACATGAGATCACCGAATAGTTTGCATTCTCAATTTGAAAACTAAACGTCAAGTCTGTCAACAAAAGTTAACGATAACTAATGGAACATTTTAACGAATCATTAATTTCATAATGACGTATTATGGAATCATTAATTTTGTAATGATATACGGCGGGCCAATTAACGAGATTGTTCTGAGCAACTGATGTACAACATAGATGATCGATCGAACCGTTTAGGGCGGATTTGTTAACAAGATTATTAACCGATTAAGATAGACTAGGTTTTAATAGCGTTAAACGATGGTTTAAGAACTATTATATACTCAAATATGAACTGTATAGAAACGAATTATTTTGTAGGTTTCTAATAATAATAATAATATTGTCGGGAGTGTGTCCCTGCAGTTGTAATCCATTACATTAAACATCTCCAAAGGGCCTCTACGAGTTGGATCTGTATCCCCTCGCATGCCTCTCAAAAAGACCGGGCTTGTCCCGTGACTCCAAGGAGAAACACTATAATAATATCCAGTGGTCCTGGATTATTGCCCGGTGAAAATGTGAAGTATTTAACAATAACTCTTTCCTTTTCCAAATAATAAAAGACTAGTTAATTTTAACAATAGTCAATAGTGCCTATCTATCCACGCTAAAGTTAAACTAAGTTTAAACTGAAAGATAAACTAACTGACCGTTTATCTCGCGGTGGAACTCACCCAAAGATGGTGAGTTTTTATAAAAGCTTCCGTTTAATTATAGTGGTCCAATAAATTATATTGTAAGTTTAAATGATGGATAGTCCGTGATGGCTCGCGGATCGCCATTTTGAAAATAATATTCGGAAAGAATATTTCGGGAATTTGAATTTATAATTAGAACTTTTTGTTTTGATTGTCAATTGTTTGTTATGGATTTGGAAATAGAACTGATATGAATTTAGATCGGTGGAATAAATATAGAAATTCTATGATTTTTTTTCTTTAATTTTTTTTTCACTAGTCTCTGCCCCAGTATGTCATCTCCATTAATGAAACTATAAAATAATATTCGCACTATTTTTTATATAAAATACGGTCAGTGCTTTAAAATAAATGCCTTATTATTTAAACAGAGAAGCCATGTTTTATTTGCATATCCAATACATTAAGTGCCGCATTTTTAATAAATCACCAACAAAGACGTCTCTACCTGCCATTTTGAACAAATCAATCAGGCCTCAAGGGTCTATTGCCTTTGGTTACAATTACAAATGGCCTCCCATTTCACCAACCATAGATAAACCAGATAATTTCCACAAACCTTCGTGATTTCGGACTCGTTTCGAATATCACACATCAATCAGCTTTCAGATTTTGACATTATGTCAAATTGGCCGCTAGTTTCTTGACAATATGTCAAATTGGCCACCAAGTTATACGTGTTTGTATTTGTATTGGGTTTTTATTTGAAGCTGTACAAACGAATGATTTGAAGATGAAATAGTATCATAGAGTTATTGGTTGGTGGTCGCATAACCTCACCATGTATTTTGATGTCCAATAATATCTATAGATAAATAGAATAATGTCTATAGATGATGGTAGTCTAAACTTGACTTTATTTCGAAAAAAAATCTCTAGTGAGCTGTCATTTTTTTTAACTTTTTGGATTTAGAATTTTAGACTTCTTCAAACACGGTTTGAATTTTAAAATATCAACACAATTCTATGTCCATGGTTGTAGCAACTGCATTTGTTACATCCACCCCGGTACCAGGGTGGGACTACCAGGGTGGATGAGACCTACCCTAATTCTTTGCGTGGAGATTACGCTCAATCCTCCTCACTATAGTTATGACTTTAATAATATTGAGAGGTTTTTCTTCTATCCTTTCATTATTCTTCTTCCAATATCGTCCCGCAACTGGGCATAGACTTAACTTTGTTTTAAAGTTATGTGATTTAAATTACTTAAACAATGGTTCCTTATTTTATAACTAACTTTTTTATTCTTTAAGTCAGTTTAAGTGATTTAAACACTCCCGTTCGTACCGATAAAGTGTCCATGACACGTAGTGATGTGACAAAACGCTGTCCGGTAGTCGACTGTCGATTGTTATCGAAATCTTGACAGATGACTAATTTGAATAAAAAATACTGACGGAGAGGTCGAATACCTCTTATTACTTTATGTTAAACCGTTGTAGAAGATGTTCCGATTAATATTTTTATACACATATAACGTTGATAAAGTAATATTTGTTAGTATTGTTGTTTTGAAAGATAGGTTTTTTGATTGATAGCTGTCAAAAGTTTGTTTAGTCACTTGTTTGTTTCAACTACATTAGATTTTTTAACATCTTTACTGATTTACTTAGAGAAGTCAAATTAT
Source organism: Cyclophora punctaria (assembly GCA_951394245.1). NCBI lineage: Eukaryota > Metazoa > Arthropoda > Insecta > Lepidoptera > Geometridae > Cyclophora > Cyclophora punctaria. The sequence continues at coordinate 3,156,607 of OX596192.1, read as the reverse complement.
TAATTCATTCATTTCGAGTTGGTCAGTAACCAATCCGGTTGTCGGGGTTTTTAGACCGCCCAACGGCCTCCGACATATTCCAACGATTTAAACAACCGGGACCGACTGCTTAACGTGCCCTTCGAAGCGACGTAGCGCTCAGATAGAAATGCCACCTTCGACCACCCATCCAAGTAGGGGTCGAGCTGCACGTTGCTTAACAATCGCAATGAACTAACATCGCTTAGTCAAATTACGCAGCAGTATGAGCATTATTCAATTTCTTATTATTCAATTTAGTACATCAATTTGGTGTAAAGTTTATTTTACTAGTGTTGTACCATTCGTTTTATTTACTCAGCTATAATTATGACTAGACTAGTTTACAAATAAACTAATCATCGCCTAATATTATGAGTCACAACACTTGCGTGATGACCAAATAAACAATTTTATAACATACGTAAATATTAACAAACCAATAAAATGACCAATATGATACGACCTGACCAATAAAATGGATATTTAGAGTAAATCTATACATATACTTATATATTAAAGCTGAATTTTTTTGAAGGCATTAATCTCAGAAACTGCAAATCCGATTTGTATAATGATTTTTGTAATGGATAGCCACATTAACCGGAAGAGTACTTTTTATCCCAAAATTCCACCTACCGGAACATGTATAACGCAGGTAAATCGCAGATTACTGTTAAAAGGCACTACATAACTTTTTCAAGCGAAAAACCATCTTTAATAATAACCAAATATTTATGACAACTTTTTTTTTTGTTAACCTGTATCGTCCCACTGCTGGGCAAAGGTCTCCCCCAAACGCTTCCAACCCTCCCTGTTCAAAGGTCTCCCCCAAACGCTTCCAACCCTCCCTGTTCTTTGCGGTTTCCCACCACTCGCTGTCGAAGGAGACTTTAAACGGTTGCAGCTGAACCTCTTTTAATTTTTGATGTCGGTTAAAAATTGACAACAAAACCAAAAATGCCTTGTTTTCTACCAATTCTTAACCAAAGATAACGTTACTAATAAATCATTAGTTATTCGACCATTATCGATAAATTATAATGCCAATCAATATAATATATAAAAACTTCGATAATTCAGCTCGCATCACTAATGGACCGCACTACAGGAAGCGAGACCTGTCAATTTGTCAAAATGACATTTGACATCAGTCACCGGTAGATACGATTACACGTTTGAGGGAGTTATTGGATTTGTCTTGAGCCTGGACTTCATTTGACTGGGATAGGGGTAATAAATATCCTGTAGGAAAGCTGGGATAATTCGACATGAATGCATATGCATATGAATATATACCGGATAAATTCACACACGGTTGATAAGAGCCAAACTAAGCTCTAAGCTTGTATTATGGAATCTAACTCACTGATACTACATATACATACACAAATACTTTATCTTACGTGTGGACTCCTAAATTACTGAACCTATATTAAATTTGATTTGCACACCGTGTGCAATTTGATCCAACTTGAAAGATAGGATAGCTTACATCTCAATTTATAGTGATTAGGGTGGTCCACCCCTTAATTTGTATATGGCAAAACAACGTTTGCCGGGTTAGCTAGTAAGAATATATAATTATATAATTGACACCCAGACGTCGTCGCCAACATATGTAGTTACATAATTATGTCTTCACATATTGTTGACTCCGGGCGGGAATCGAACCCGCAACCACCGACACAATAACTACTATTATATTAGTTTAAATACAGTATTAAACGTTTTAATAATGAAGTCATACTAAATAGGTAAACCATAAAATAAAATCAGTTAGGATCTTCCAATGAAAATTCTTCGTAAGTTACTTGCAATTAACATGTATCATTCCTTTAATTATAATCAAAAAATTAGCATAATATTTTTTTTTATTTACATAAATAATTACTCATAATTATTACTGTTGAAACTTAATTATTATTTTAATGTTTTTTATATAAGGCGATCCTTTTGCAGATTGTATCGATATCGATATAATGTAGTTTTAAGTAACGTCCCATCACTAAAAGTGAAGTTGTTTGTTTTGCCGGTAGCAAGTAGTGTCGTCTTGATAAATATCCTTAAAGATTGTTCAGACTCTTCGATAATTTCTCTTAGACCCCACACTTTTTACTACAAGCTATTTTAAACTCTATGCAACGAGGAATAAAGTATTTTGTCGAAAATTATGAAGCAAGAAGATGGTCGAATATAGTGTAATATTATTTATGAACCTCTCAAACGATGTGTTTTATAGTTATTTGATAAACACCATCATGATTATTTAACCGGACTCCGTGACAGAAGCAACTATTTTATTTATTTAATACAACACTAATATTATTCTCTACATCAAGATGCTAAAAGCAATACTCGTAAAGTATTACGTTACATTTATCGTGATAAACAACAGCGCGTAAAAAGTATCGTCTGCGTTCATACTAGGCATGGCACGTCAATTTTCTCCGCAGCTAGTGCTGGGAAAAAACGTGTAACAGTATTGTGACAATGGTCTCATTTGTGCGTGTTTATGTTGCAGGCAAGAAGTGGCGGTCGCTGACTCCCCAGGACCGGAGGCCGTTCGTGGAGGAGGCGGAGCGGCTGCGGGTGATCCACATGACGGAGCACCCCAACTACAAGTACCGGCCGCGGCGGCGGAAGCAGAACAAGGCGCGCCCCAACCAGCCCAGCACGCCCAGCGCGCCGCCCGCCACCTCCGCTGCGCTCGGCTCCCCCTACGCCACCAACACTGACTCCCCAGACCGCTTCTCCCACAACCCCGGCGCCGGCTTCTCCCCCTACAGGACCTCGCCGCTAGCATCCGATTTCCAACAAAACCAGTTCAACGGACACGTTCAGACACCGGAATCTTCTCCCGCGAGGTCCCCGGAGCCCCAGGGCCGCAGGAGCGCCCCGGCCGAAGCCCCACTGCCGACTCCTGATGCGTCTCCCGTCGAGAACGAGAAGGAGAACTTCCAGTACGAGGAGAGGCGACGGGCCATCAACGCGTCCTCCATGTCGGACTCGTACTCCCCGTACAAGGCGTACAGGTCGTTCTCGCCCGCCCCGGTGGCCGCCATGGGCATGGCCAACGGCATGTACGTGATGTGCACGCAGCGGACCCTGACGGAGCAGCCGCCGCTCGTGACGGGCACCTTCTTCCCGCCAGTGGCGACGTCACAGGACCAGCAGACGCTGGGCACCACCACAGCGCGCGTGACGTCATCGCTCAGCGGCGCCGGCCCTCAGGACTACAGCATCCAGTACGCATACGATCAGTACGAACACATGTATAAGACCGAGGAGCCGTACGCCCACTACCCCGACCAGCCGAAGACGGAGTACGACACCGGCGGCTCGTACTTCTCGGAGGAGCCTCCGGCGCAAGAGCAGGAGCAGTTCATGAGCAGTCGGCCGGAGATCCGGACCGGCTCGCCCGAGTCCGACGTGGACGCCCGGGAGTTCGACAAGTACCTCGAGTACGGCGCCGAGGGCACCATGGAGCAGCACCAGCAGGCTCAGCAGCAGCAGCAGGCTCAGCAGCAAGCTCAGCAGCAGGCGCAGGCGCAGGCGCAGTACCGGTACGAGCAGCAGCAGGGCTACAGGCCGCCGTACTGCGGCGAGCAGCCCCCGGGCCCGGAGTACTGCCCCGAGCGGATGTACGCGTCCCCCTACGCGTCGGTGATCTCGGGCGGGCCCCCCGCGCCCTACCCCCCGCCCGCCTCCGGCGACGCCGGCGCCAGGCCCGAGGACGAGTTCAGCGTCATCCTCGCCGGAGTCAGGCAGACCTGTTACAGCAACTGACTTGGGACAACATATTTGAAGGAACACCTAAAATATAGCCCAAAGATTAAACTACCCTTCCAAATACTTACGATAGTGCGACTTTGTAAACTTTATTGTGACTACTCGGACTGTTCGATACGAAGTGATGTTACTCATAATTATCAATTTTCGCGCACTTCCAGTGTATTAAAGTGCAATCTATCTCGGAAAAGGAAACAAAACCGGTTGATTTTGTTACACATATTTAATGATATCGTTTCAATGTATCTCTGATAACGAATTTACGCTGATATTCTACGAGGTTCCTAATATTAAAAATATAAAAACGATAAAACACAAAAAAATGTTTTGAATGTGATTTTGTGACTGATGGAGAGTAAGCCTTAAATTGTCCATTACTTAAATATGTACCTATCTATTGTAAGGGTTGCGGAGACGAGGGACTTTTGTCCGTTGTCATCGGGGACGTTTTTGTCCGCCTAAAAAGTGGAAAAGAGTCTCCAAACAAACCTTTGTTCAAGGACTTTAGGTTCAAAAGTCCAATGCCCGCAAACCTTAAGTGCTGTTTCTAAATACGGACTCTCAAATGTATAAACGCACCTATTAATATAATCTATAGACGCGTCGATACTTTAAATATTATTAATACATTTCCAAGCGATTCATTCCTGAAATATTTAATAATTTGTAAATAATGAACATTCCTTGACGTGTGAGTTAGGAAACATAACTAATCAAATATAAGGTAGTGTCCTACGTTAGCTAGGAAAGCGACGCTATACGATACGATGCGACGATAAAGCTAGTTTATTATATAATAACTTAATCAAAATATCAACATTTAAATGAACTCTTTCTTTACTCTACTTAACAAAAGGTAGTAAGTAAAAAAGTTCTTTTTAATTGGTTTCAATTTGGAAAGATGTCTCTGGCATTGTATCGTACAATTTTACTTTTGCTTCTAACGTTAGGCACTGCTTTAATAATAACCATCTGTCAGACATAAACTTAACATATTAGTCATTGCTTTTAACAATTTGCCACTACTAAGTTTGTATATGAAGGAATGTTATGTAAATTTATCGAATTCCAACTAAAATAAGATGATCTAAGAATCTTTTAATGTCATTGGTTTTGAGACATAAAATATCTGATGGAAAAATGAGCATAACTTTGCCTAAAAAGTAATGACTAAATTATGTTTTGGCGGACAGGTGCCTAAATAAATATCTTTTAGGCAAATTGTATATTAAAGCTAAACTGTATATCTGGTGCTAAGAGAGAGTGTAATAAAATAAGTTAAAAATTATATTTTACTATTTTTGTATGAATTTATCTAAATAATGTAGATTTAGTGCGATTCCTATGTAAATTAATATTTATTTGTAACTATTTTTGTATATTAGTTATAATAAAAAATAGTTGAATTTATGACTAAAATAATGTGACTGACAAAGCCCGATTACACAAAAAAACAATATTATTTCCATATATCCATTTCACTCACTCTTTAATAAAGTTTAGTTAGTTAGAAAAGGACATAAGATTTCGTTTGTTTATTTGCAATAAAATGTTTAAAAAATCGGGCGTCTGCTAATACAATTAATTCGATCTTCCACGAAGTCTTGTAGATATTATTAAGGTAAATATAAGTATATAATGTTTTTTGATAATACATAGTTAGTATTTTGTATAAACTGTAAGAATTCAATTATAAAATATCTCATTCAACTTTAATGTACTAAAATAGTAATTTTATATTTTAGTGTTTTTTAAGAAATTATAGTTAGTTCGTTTCGACACTCGCACTGCGACAAGGTTCTTCCTAAATGTAAGAAAATTTATAAGGAGCAATAAAATTCTTTATCCAAGTGCATTGTATTTTGTATATCCTTTTAACTACGCCGCTCGGGGCGTAGTTGGACTAAGCGATGTTAGTTCATTGCGATTGTTAAGCAACGTGCAGCTCGCCCCCTACTTGGATGGGTGGCCGATAGCGGCATTTCTATCTGAGCGGTACCGTGCGTCGGAGGGCACGTTAAATTATCGGTCCCGGTTGTTGCAATCGTTAGACCATGTCGGAGGCCTTTGGGCGGTCTAAAAACCCAGACGCTTAGGTTGGCCACTAACCTACTTGAACTTACTTAGTGCCACGGTACAGCATGGCGACGGTGACTCGCGATGTACTCGTATGTAAATAAGAATTACAAAAAATATGAAATCGAAAATAATGACCATTAACGTAAGTTATTTATTTATTTTTTAACTATGGCTAATCGCCGTCGCCGTCACTTTTGAAGTGCCGAGGCACCCCGTAAGTCATCCCATAATGACACTTGTATCATCATTCTAAAAACAAGCTGATAGATCAAACAAGTAAAGGAACCATAAATACCTCTTTAAATATAGTATTGGGCGTGTTTCCATTACCTGGCCCGGCACCGGCACCGGCGCCGGCCCGGCATTGAGTCCTGCCGGCGCCGTCGAACAGTTCGAAGTTCAACCTAATTACAACCATGACACCTAGCAAGAAAGTAGCAAATCTTCAAATATTTAAAATTACTCCTGTCACTTAGAAACGAATATACAACATTTAGTGTGAAATCAACTTTAGCCACCTACAAATAAAGTATTTTATCGAAGGTGTCAGTACTGTACCACTCACCGGGCGTAAACCAGCATCGACACCGGCGCAGTGGAAAAACGAAACCCCGGCGCCGGTGCCGGTGCCGGTGCCGGGTAATCGAAAAACGCCCATTTAATTTATACATTTATTTTACTGATTTAAAGTAGTCTATATCAATAGAGTAGTGGAGGCGGGGTGCAATCCAGCGACAGCGATTAGCAGAAAAACTATCAAATTCTTCTTCTTCTTCTTCATCGAGTGGATGGTCAACCTGACCAATCCTGGTGTCAGAGTTATTGAGCCGAACCGAAAGAACCTCCCTTTTGAAGCCGGTTAAAAAGAACTCAAAATTCAAATGCCCTATTCGCTGTCGCCGTCGCTATACCGTGGTAACCCCTTATCACAAATCACATCAAATACTTTCCAAAAGCAATTCACAAAATCCTTCCGTTTAATCTCACAACCTTTATTTCTAAAAGTCGGCCAAAGCTAATAAAATAAAATGATTAATAATTTTATTTGCGATACCAGATGTTATCGCTCAAATGACCTGTTATTAGCGTCTTGATTGTAAGATACAATACTTTACGACTGCGAGTCCTTTGGTACAACCACCTATAGTTAGGTAGGAAGTTAGTACCTGTACCTACAGAGGTAGTAAACATAGGTATTACTACTTATATGAAGCGCTTGTGACGTTGTTTAGGTAAGTGTATATAGGTTAGTACAGATGTAGTGAATAATCCTTTCCTTTCGTATTTTCTCGGAAATGTTCGTTTTTGTCTTACTACTTCACTCGCACTCAGTACCCATCGAGACAACAGTTTGACATTTGACATTGATAAATAAAGTACGCGATTTATTTGATACCTACACGTAATTTAATAATACAGTAATTCATAGACCCATCGGCACCATTCGGGTGTTATCGTTGTTCCGAGTTTTGCCGATAGGAAAGGATTATTCACTACATCTGTAAGTAAGTTCGAGTCGGTTAGTTGCCAACCCTGGTGTCGGAAGTTTTTGGACCGTCTATAGGCCTCTGACATGGTTTAACACATTTTTCTCTATAGAGGGTATATTAGAAAAAATGGCTGGTAAAAATATAGACCTTAAAAAGTTATGCACATTTAAAGATTTAAATAATAATGTGCCCGTTAAGCCGTTGGTCTCGGTTGCTTACTACGGATAGTAGTCGTTACATGAGCCATGTCAGAGGCCTTTGGCGGCTCAATAACTCTGACACCAGGATTGGTCAGGTCCATCCACTCGATGAAGAAGAACAATAATGTGTACCTAATAAAGTGTAAACAATCACCAGTTGAAATTACTTAGGCCAAATTAGGTACTTACGAATGTAATCATTCGCTAAATATTTAACAGTACAGTAGGAACTATCTCTAAGCTGAAAAATGAGTTTAAGAAGTTAACTTATCAATGATGCGGCTTGCCTGTGACTTCGCCTGCAGTGGAAAAACGGGTAAGTACGTTTATATATGTTTTACTAAACTATACTGATATCTAAGTAAAGCGCTCAAAGCCTCGAATGCATTAGGGTTCCTTTTAGTACGTAGGTCGCTAAGCTGGGATTTAGCGAAATTCAACCCCTAAAAGGGGGTGGCCGTTTCTCCTAAAGCAAAGCGAGGACAGATCGCTACTCTACCGTTACCGCAAGTACTAGGTACTACACTAATTCTCGTGGCGTAGTTTGACTAAGCGATGTTAGATCATTGAGATTGTTAAGCAACGTGCAGCTCGGACCTTACTTGGATGGGTAGCCGATGGTGGCCTTTCTATCTGAGCGCAACCGTGCATCGTAAGGCACGTTAAGCAGTCAACCCCGGTTGTTTCAATCGTTAGACCATGTCGGAGGCCTTTAGGCGGTCTAAAAATCCTACACCAGAGTTGGCCACTAACCTATTCGCAAATGAATGAATGACTACTACACTAGTACTAAAATAGCAACAAAATCAAAGGACCAACATCAAAGCTAATTAATCACTTTGCACGCAAAAAGTCCGAGAGCTGGACAAATAAAATTACTAAATAATTCGCTCGCCCCGAGCGCGCGGTACTGCCAGCGATATAGCTACGTCTAGAGCGATGTATAGCGAAGTATAGCGACGCCCGCGGGTTCGCCCGCCTGTAATTACCGCGGCCGACGCCCGCCCCTATCCCGCGCCCTTCACATTGATGTATTGACGCTTACAAAAATAACCGTCAATGATCATAATTCTATATGTGGACTGCGAATCAATTGAGTTATCAGGTATGCAGTTTTTGAGATTATTTTTAATTTTGGAAAATTACACAAGTGATTGAAAAAGTTTATAATTTTAATAAAACTTTTGTATTTAATTGTAGCTAAGATCATTTCCCATCTATAATTGTATCTTAACGAGGTAAAATTTGTAAGTTTCTTTGTTTGTATGTTCGCGGGAATCACCAGTCCGATTTGAATATACTTTTCATACCGAAATTCCCACGGGAACGGGCACAACGCGGGTAAAACCGCAGGGTGCTGCTAGTGTAGAAATAGAAATAGAAAGAGAGCAATAACACATGCGATACTCACATACCGGTCAAACGTTTAACAACCCTCTTTTCTACGGGGTATAAAAGTATTTAACTAAAAATTAAATGAGCAACTATACTCAATCTTTCCAAACGTATAGACAAATATTATTATAAGAAACTGAAATCATTCGTTTGGGGTGATTTACCCCAAACGTCACTAATGACCACAGCTGAACTGTAAGAGTAAAGGAAAATAATAGCTTGGAATGTCACACTGCTGGGCAGTTACCATCTCACTGAAGATATCAGTGTACAGTAAAGGAGATTAGGAGTAATCACACCTCTGTGGGTTGGTGATCACAATTTTGAAAAGTAGCGTACTGTAATATTTTTTAATCTGCCTGGATTCTTAATCAATTATTGCCACAATTTCAAGTGTCACCAGTCATTGCTATAAAAGTCTTTAAAGAGCTATAAAGAGCTCAAACTTTTTGTCCATAAAACCTCTTTGGTTAATATATCGAGTTTGCGTCATTTATTTTTGAGAAACCGACCTATTTTGAAACGATAATGGACACGAAAATGGCGCCAAACTGACTCGGGAGATACGCTCGAGAACTAATAAAATATTCAACCGGATCGTCGCTTAGGGTGGGATTCCACTCACAGATATACTATATAATTACCTATATCTTCTCTTTGCAAGTCAAAAATATGCTAGTTATATCTTCAATATTTGCAAAAGATGTATTTAGTAAAATTGTATTTAACTTATAGATTGCCATGGTATACTGCTGGACGGATTTGGTTGAAACTTTACAGTAATATAGGTTATACATAAGAATAACACATCCACATCCCGAATTTCCCGCGGGAATAGATACAGCGTGGGTAACACCGCGGGGCGCGGCTACTATCTTATATGAGTAATACTAAATGAAACGGGATTGTATAACTTTTCAAGTGAACTACCCCACTGATGGTCACGGAAAAACTTAAAAAAAAACTCAATTAAAATAATTTACGTTATAGTATAGTATATCTTCTATGTGTAGCCAGGCTAACAGATCCGCAGCCCGGCGGCGCGGACGCAAAGAGATGCCTCTTTGAAGATAGCGCCGATACATATATTACCGGTAGAGGGCACCACCGCCGCTACTTGACTCCGTATCATTATCAAATGTGCAGCGAAAACGCACTGATTGCAGATTTAATACGATTATACGAAGGAAATAATTGTAGATAAGTATGTATTAGCCTGTAACCACTGCTGGACAAAGGCCTCTCATCTCACTGAAGATATCAGTACAGTGAGGAGGTTTCAGGCGTAATCACCACGCTTGTCTAATGCGGGTTGGTGATCTCAAACCCGAGCCACGTTTGAAAAGTAGGAAACATATTTTCGCTCGAACTGGAAACTACCTATCAATTAGCATAGCTGAATTATAATTAACTAGCCACGCCTCGCGATTTCACCCGCGTTGTACCCGTTCTAGCTCGAATTTTGGTAGGTATAAAATGTATCTCATGTGTTATTCTAATGTACAACCTATATTACTGTAAAGTTTCATCCAAATCCGTCCAGTAGTTTTTGCGTGAATGAGTAACAAACACATACTTACATACATCCATCCTAACAAACTTTCGCATTTACAATATTAGTACCTAGGACACGTTAGTTAACGCCTCGGTGGTCTAGTGGTATGTGCACTCGCCTGCCAAGACTGAGGTCCCGGGTTCAATTCCCAGTTCGAGCGAAAACATGTTTCCTACTTTTCAAACATGGCTCGGGTTTGAGATCACCAACCCGCATTAGGCAAGCGTGGTGATTACGCCTGAAACCTCCTCACTGTACTGATATCTTCAGTGAGACGAGAGGCCTTTGCCCAACAGTGGGACATTACAGGCTAATACTTTACTTTAGTTTTACTTTACGTTAGTTAAGTTTCGATTAATTTATATCTCTGAATACGGGCGTTAGAGGTTTCAACATTGACAATAGACTCTCCTTTTTTCCAGCTTGCCAACTGGCTCTAAACAAGTTTTACATTCTAAGGCAACATCGCACACGACATACAAACATCATCTGAAACTACCACAATAGGTACATAAAACGGATAAATAATTAGTAAATATCGCCACGTGTGCCTCTCATATCGAAAGATGTCCTTTTTACCTAGTTTTAGTGAAGAAAAACATTTCGTTAACGATCCATTGTACTTAGACGTAATACGCTCGACTTCAAAACACGCGAGAAAATAAAAAAGATTGCTGCGATAAGCGATACCGAGATGCGAACTATTTTGAAATTGTGTTTTACACCTACTTACGAGAATATTAACGTGGCTACTTACCGAGTAATAAACGCGGTGTCATTTAAACATAGTTATAAAGTGTTTTGTCTCTTTTGCTCTTCGGAAAATTGCGTATGTCAGAAAGTGACAAACGATTTAATAGCTAAAATGCTGTTTTTGAATGAACAATTTTTAACTCGGAAACAATGAATAAAATCGTCAATTAGTTAATTGCCGAGTTAAGTTACATTTCTGACTACGGAAGAGTCTAAAACATTATTAAAGTATCTATTTACTACGGGGTTTTTTCACAGCACAATATATTTCTTTTTACCAAGTAAACAGTTACTTTGATTTCCCGACGTTTCAAGTCAAGCACCACTCATGGTCGCTTCAAGAACGGTAATTATAATAAGTTTAAGATTTTTATAGTTAATCATACTAATTCATAAGTGGCATTTCTATCTGAGCGCTACCGTGCTTCAGAAGGCACGTTAAGCAGTCGGTCCCGATTGTTTCATTCAATCGTCAGACCATGTCGGAGGCCTTTAGGCGGTCTAAAAACTCTGACACAAGGGTTGGCCCCTAACCTACTCGAAATAACTAACTATTACTCAAATACTTGAAAAGCTGGTGTACTTAACCACATAAATTAACGTTAACCGACCAATAAAAAGTAAAATCCGTCGCATCGATTTAGCTTAGTCACCGCATCCGGCCCCGCCTCACATTTCTGTCGTCCGTCGAACATTACCCGTCACATTTGCATAATTTTACATTATTTCATTACTGACAGACAGACATCTTTAAAAATACTTGTATTAAAAAATGTATGACAAAAACTATGCGTAGTTACTTTCATCTTTTCATCTCATACATATTAATATCCATTTATTTCCACAAAAAGATTTACAATACTTATAGAGAAAATAATAATTCAAATTATAAGTTAACAGTTAACACTATGCTATGTGTGTACTTCTTCTTCTTCATCGAGTGGACGGTCACCCTGACCAATCCTGGTGTCAGAGTTATTGAGCCGCCGAAGGCCTCTGACATGGCTCATGTAACGACTACTATCCGTAGAAAGTAACCGGGACCGACGGCTTATCGTGCCCTCCGAAGCACGGTAGCTAGTTTTGTTGATTATATATGTATGTACTAGATTACTAATAACACACTTGTTCTGGTTGTAAACATTATCTATACTAATATTATAAAGCTGAAGAGTTTGTTTTGTTTGTTTGTTTGTTTGTTTGTTTGTTTAAACGCGCTAATCTCAGAAACTACTGAACAGATTTGAATAATTCTTTCACTGTTAGATAGTCTATTTATCGAGGAAGGCTATAGGCTACATTTTATCCCGAAATTTCCACGGGAACGGGCACAACGCGGGTAAAACCGCGGGGCGCTGCTAGTCATTAATATGATAGACCACCCTTAACTAAACGCTTATTAGCATAAACAAATTAAACTTTAATTACATTACAAAATAAACTTTAACTCAAAGCACTAAGCGTCAAAATCAAAAACCAAATCCTGTCTCGCCATAGACAATATAAAAAACACCATAGACATCATAAAAATACATAGACAAGTAGTTTTAAAAATCGAAAGGAGGCACGTGCCACGCAATGACAATTCCTTACTTCCTACTGATTTGCATGGAGATAGTAAAATTGGTTATAAAAAGTTTTAATGATGAAATTCAATTTTATTACTCATTCTTTAGTTTTTATTTTGAGCATGTTTAGATTGTTACGTTAGTTTGAGTTTTATACAACCAGCCCTCTTCTATACTAATATTATAAAGCTGAAGAGTTTGTTTTGTTTGTTTGTTTAAACGCGCTAATCTCAGAAACTACTGAACCTATTTGAATAATTCTTTCACTGTTAGATAGTCTATTTATCGAGGAAGGCTATAGGCTACATTTTATCCCGAAATTCCTACGGGAACGGGCACAACGCGGGTAAAACCGCGGGGCACTGCTAGTTTGAAATAAAGTATTTAAGAACTTCCACCTATTTTTATAGGTTAACTAGCTGCGCCCCGCGGTTTCACCCCCGTTGTACCCGTTCCCGCGGGAATTTCAGGATGAAAAATAGAGACGTTGTCCGATTCTCAGGCCTACCCGATATGTACACAAAATTTCATGAGAATCGGTCGAGCCGTTTCAGAGGAGTTCAATTACGCATTCTGACTTGAATGAATAACCTAAAAGTATATTTTTAAGTAGGTACGGAAGAGCGAAGCACTTACTGCGTAAGTTTTTAAGAAATAAAATGCTAACGTATAAAATAGCCACAGACAAACATACACAGCAGTGAAACTTATAACACCTTTTTTTACGTCGGGGGCTAAGAAACATTAAAACAAGATTTACGAATAGAGAAGTCAGTTTAAAAATAAAACGCGTGTTAAAAACAGTCTAGCTATCAAATGGTTTCTCACTTTCTGACATACGCAATTTTCCGAAGAGCAAAAGAGACGAAACACTTTATAACAGTGCTTTAGTTACACCGCCTTTATTAATAAAGCCCCAAGTCCTAATAACCAAGTAAATGAATAGCGAGCTACAAGCTAGCGTATAGCTAGAGGAGGTTGTAAATCATGCGCCGTCGCCAGCCCTCATTTACGTGCGGTGTGCGCATGCGCGGTATCTGAGCGCAGATATCACTGATAACGGGCGCCGATAAATAAAATATTGACGGGTGCGCTCTGGGGGTGCTGGATTGAGACTGCAACATACTTTCTACGGATAATAGTCGTTACGTTCAACAGCCTCCGTGGTCTTGTGGTTTGAGCGCCCGGCTCACGATCCGGAGGTTCCGGGTTCGATTCCCAGTGGGAACAATTTCTCACAAAAAATCTCTTTGTGTGACTGTCCTCAGTTTGGTTAGGGGATTACAGGCTAAATCACCTAATTGCCTGAAAAGTAAGATGATTCCGTGCTTCGGAGGGCACGTTAAGCCGGTTCCGGTTACTTTCTACGGATAGTAGTCGTTACATGAGCCATGTCAGAGGCCTTCGGCGGCTCAATAACTCTGACACCAGGATTGGTCGGGTTGGCCATCCACTCGATGAAGAAGAAGAACATACAAATACTGCTTAAACGGCTTAAAGTGTTCGTTAAGCTGATCTCGTATAGATTAGCTCAATAAAGACGATTTTAATCGTTTAAGAACCTATTCAAAATATATTTCTGTAGTAGTCATTGAGTGAGAATCGTATAAAGTCACAATCTATAGCTGACAACACTCAAAAAATGTCAAAGCACCGCTGTCATTATCTGGGGGCACGGCAGTGCCCCCGCCAAGTCGAGCGCGAAGCAAAAACTGCCGTACCATCGTTTACTGGAACCATTTCGCCGCATTTTCAGGCCCCTATTCGAGAACCTCTGGATAAGACCAGAACGTAGAATTTTGTTTCATATCGTTGTCATTGTTACATTGTTTTTATATCGTTTGCAATGACACTTGCTCTAATGTAGACGTTATGTCGTGTGTTTAAGTGTTCAATGTCGCTTGTACGCAAACTCGGCGCACTGCGTCATGCACCGAGTTTTTGCGCGGACATTTTTGTCTTATTGTGACTCTATAGGATTGTAACTCAATGAGTAAAGTGTAAAGAAGTTAAAATCGGACTATATTATCAGCAATAGCGTAATCACCATGCTTGCCTATTGGTAATCTCAAACCCGATTCATGAAAAGTCGGAAAAATATTTTCGCTCGACCTGAGAATTGAACCCGAGACCTCAGTCTTGGCAGGCCATTGCACATACCGCTAGACCACCGATGCTAAAAGAAAACATATTTAATTTTAAAAGTCTATCCTTTCTCCATGTACCAAAACAGGTAGCACCAACATCCAGTCTCCCCAGCGGCTGTACATAAAGCATTCAGTTTAAATTAGCGTTTGGTGTAGAGGCAGGAATTCGTTTGTACTTAAGATGCGTTGGATGCCTCCGCTGGACGTAATTGCGTATCGGAGCTTAGTTTTTAACTTAACGCACTTATACGGTGTGATACGCTTCCTGGAATACCGGGAAATGCTAAAAGTTAAATAAATAAGTTAGTAAGTATGTAGTAAGTAGAGAGAAGATCTATTTAGCGTCGTTGCGTCGTCGTAATGAAATTAGGAGCATGTCATCTTTATATTAATAAATAATATTATTTAATTATAAATAAGTTACGCAATAAATAAATGATATAAGTAGATTATATTAACTAATATATATATGTTATGTTTTATATAATTTAATATATCTCATAATTGCAGTGCCCCTACGGGGTGTCACAAATTACATTGTAATTTATTATGTAATATGTAATATGTGTGCAATAAAGATTTGATTTGATTTCATTTGATATATTGTAAATACGTGTCACGTTTTTTATCTGCGATGGTCTCCTAAACTACTGAACCGATTTTTAATTTGATTTGCACACCGTGTCCAATTTTATCCAACTTGAAATATAGGACAGCTAACATCTCAATATATATTTAGGATTAATATAAATATTAAGGGATGGATCCCCCTTAATTTTTATATGGTGAAACAACGTTTGCCGGGTCAGCTAGTTGTATTTATATACGAGTATAGGAAAGACGTAAAGCGACGCAACGCACGAATAGAGCTGCAGCCTAAAAGGTATTTCAAAATTGAACTTTTCTTTGAAAAAAGTTTGGCGGATGCCGAGTTGGCTCGTGCGTTAAAACACGTGAATGATTTGGCCTTCTATTAATGTAGCCATAACACAGTTTGTGAACTCGGACAATAACAATTTCGAACACAACCTGATTTTGACAGTAATCTTAATACTTATAAGTGTTCAATTGTATTATACCCTTATTAAAAAAAACAACCAGCAGAGTTTCATGCCCATTCTTCTCTGCTGATGTTCTTCCGAATAGGTGGTATGTTCTAAAGAGCCTCTTTGGGGCCAAAACTGAATAAAAATATTTGACTTTGAATGCTTTATCAATTCCTTCATATTCTACAAATTAATTTGATGGCATGTCGAGTCCTACACCTGGACAAAATCTTCTACCCTCACTGAAGATTATCTACTTACACATCTACAGTGAGGAGAGTTATGACTACTATTGTAAGTTAATGTAAGTAAAAATGTGTTTTTTATTAAACTTTTTAAGTTGACTAGCAACCCATAAACTGAAGTGGAGACGATATCAATCAGTGACGTGTTTCCGGCGGAAATCGATTACGTAATAAATCGGAATCGAGACGCGCGCACTCGAGTACATTGTACATACATCAACCTCAGAATACAGAAAGTACCAGAAACGACATTCAAATGTATTTACAAGCTACACGCTGTGTCCAAAAACAGAACAAAGTCCCTCGCGTAGTGTTGTTAGCTCTCGCATTATTTGCCCATTTTTGGGGTAAATTTTGGGAGTTTCGGAGGTAATAAGATAATAGAATAAAAATTGTCCTTTTCTATATAACTATGTACCTACCTGATTATCTCAAGAAATAGATATGTATATTAAATAAAACACGGTGTTATGGTGGATGTTTGCACACTTTTAAGGGGTGATGGAAAAATTATATATTTTTATTTTATTTTATTTTATTTTATTTTAAAGTATTCGGAAAACTTACAGCTAGGTACAAGAGTTACATAAAAAAAGAATAATAAATTAAGTCAAAATGCATCGAGCAAACTACGCTTCGCTTCGATGGTTTCCAGAACTGTTCCAGCCGTGCTCTTTCTATAATTTTTGTCCACACCGCTTTCATCAGCAGGGAAGCTAAAATTTAAGATGGCTAATATAGAAACATAATTTAATACCCGCTCCTCCTCTCCCCTTCTCCCACAGGCACACCAAAAATTTGTTTAGAAATCCTATAGACTAACATACTTACTATTTAATAGGATTGTTAGGTTAGGTACATACGAGCCACACTTACGCTTTATACTTTCTTTTTTCAAGTTGGTTGATTTTTATTATATTACTTATTAATATTCTACAACGAATTAAAGCCCTCAAAAGGTAATAAAAAGAAGGGTAAATCAAAACTCTTATATTGGCAACACTAACATAAATTGACGCATCACTCTCTATGACAATTGAAATCTGAGAAAATAATTAAATATTTAAATAAGACGATACCTAAATGCGATACTTACACGTGAAATGTGATCCCATCCTGTTTCTTTTTCAGACCCACTGCATTTTTACAGGTAGGAACGACACAAGACGGCATAGTTTCGTGAAATTGGTCACGGGTAAAACACGTTAGCGCGTTCCGACGGTCACAAAGTGACTGATCGGTTGCGCGACAAACTACACTATTTAAGGCTAGTTTGAGTACCTTCAGTATTAGGCGCGCTCACGGGTTCTGGTACTTTCTGTATTCTGAGACATCAACATCACTATGGTGTTAACAAAATGAGAGACTTACTATATTGTTTTAACAAACTAGCGATAGGTAACTATGCCATCAACCCCACAGCTAAATATAACCAGAATTGAGGCTTCAGTCTTCTTGAGGCACTGTCCCGAATTAAATCAACTTTATATTAGTCAGAAAATTGACTAAATACCTACATAATTATTTTTAGTTACTAGATTTTTAAATCGGTCAGATTTTTAACAAAAATTTTTCATTGACCAGGGGAGCGTAAAGACTGGATTGAGGTGTGCGGTCCCATTGCTGGGCAAAGCATTTCCTACCTAATTTCGAACATGTATTTACAATACTGGTTTCTTAAGTTTAAGGGAACACTACTCATTTTGAATTGAAACTACGTTTACGGATACACTCGTGGTCTAAGAAGACACGGTTCCTGTAAAGGGGCCGAAATTTCGGATAAAAATCTATACTAATATTATAAAGCTGAAGAGTTTGTTTTGTTTGTTTGTTTGTTTGTTTAAACGCGCTAATCTCAGAAACTACTGAACCGATTTGAAAAATTCTTTTTGTAATGGATAGCCACATTCAACGGGAAGGTTATAGGCTACTTTTCATTCCGAAATTCCCACGGGAACGGGAACAACGCGGGTAATACTGCGGGGCGCTGCTAGTGTAGAATAAAAGCGAAGTGTATCCGTAAACGTGGTTTCAATTCACATTTCATATCTCTTAGGTACCTACTGATTTCGAACATGTATTTACCATAATAAATACACCCCTGCCAAAACAATCACAACCTTTATTAGCTGATGCTCCAGTCGGAGACGCAGCCCACAGTGGAGTCTCATTGTGCTACAATCAGTCGCTATCTGGACCAGTGACGGACGGCTCCAATCACACCACAATTAATTAGGATCCTATTATGATGTACAGGCGAGGAGGAAAGTAGAATACTTTTAAAGAAAATTATTGAATAATATAATAAAGGTCTTTGACTGACTCAAAGAAGTCCAAGCTCAAGATTTGCCAGAGGGCAATGGAACGGAGAATGTGGGTTTCAAGCGCGTTGACCGTGTGCGCAACACCACGCTTCGTTCCCTTACCAGAATTACCGATGTCGGAAATAAGACTATCTGGCTTAAATGGGACTGGGCCGGCCACGTGAGCCGTATGAACCCGGAGAAATGGACCCACATCACAACTCTGTGGAGAAGCGAGTAACCCTAGGAGAGCGATGGCGGTCCGTAAGACCTTGTTGGCCTTTAGTCGGTCCAAAATCTCTGGGTTCGACACTAACCTATCAACTGTACTAATTTATGTTATAAGCACTTTTGCCGGCGAAAGTACTCTGAATGAACAAAGAGATCCGATAACTGATTGGTTAATTGATTTGATTTGTTTAGTTTGTGAATTATCGTAGTAGAGGGCGCTACTGTGCTTAACGTACTGATACGATTTGTGAAGCAGATTAAAAAGATGTGGCGGTGGCGTTGCACCCGTATATTTAGATACTCGCAGCGTCCCGCGGTTTTACCCGCTTTGTGCCCGTTCCCGTAAGACTTTCGGGATGAAAAATAGCCTATAACCTTCCCGTTGAATGTGGCTATCCATTACAAAAATAATTGTTCTAATCGGATATGTAATATGTGTGCAATAAAGATTTGAATTTGAATTTGAATTAATGACAAAATTCTTGACATAAGTATTATGACCTTCGGTGAAATATCTACCTACTGCTTTGAAGATATTTAATTTCGATCACATTTCGATCTAATAAGTAGGTAATGTCGTATGAACAGCTGAAGAGGATGACAGAAGATAGACAAACATGGAAAGAACTCCATCGACAAGAGACCAGCTCTTAAGTATAAGAAAAATAAGGTTTGTTATGTGAGTACTTGTATTAAAACCATCCCTGAAAAATAATTTTGGATAACGTTAGTCAAGTTAGTAAATAATTTCAGTTAGGTTACTTTTGAAACAAGCCACCTCAACGTAATCCTATAATTCCGAAGATAATCGATCATGTTAACAAACTTCTTAACAGGACAAAAATCCAATAAAGAATACTTCATACATATCCATACAAACAAAAAACACAACATACACGCAAAAAGCATAACCCTTCTTCAATTAGTCGAGTAAATAGACATTACAACCGTATCACCGTTTATTTACTCATGTGGTATCACCACAATATCGATAGCTCATCAGCAGTATCAGTCATTATCAGCAGAGTCTGCGCGCATCCAGATGACGTACAGATAAATACGCGCGCCCGAAATACGGCGCGCACAACATGGCGGACGGCGGCGTGCGAGATGGAACTGTAACATGAAACTGATTTTATTATAAGTGGGAACTCTAGTCATGTGTGACCGCGATTCCTGTAAAGGAACCGAAATCTACCTACTATATATAAAATTATAGTTTAATAAAACTAAAAAACACGCTTTTATTGCAAATTGAACTGAAAACTAGAAAATAATTTTTCACCTCAAATCAAAATTATAATAAAATTTAAGTTATTAACACAATGATTCAATTCAGAGTAAAAAGCGTGGGGTGCTTAATATTTTTTTTAAATATTACAATCATCATTGGTATCTATGAGAGGATAGTTATGAACTACAGTAAAATGCACCCCACGCTTTTTTACTCTGAATTGAATCATTGTGTTAATAACTTTAACTCCGCGCTTTAATGGGCCGATTATGAATGACTAGCCGCGCCCCGCAATTTTACCCGCGTTGTACCCGTTCCCGCGGGAATTTCGGGATGAAATGTATCCCATGTGTAATTCTGATGTAAGTATAACCTATATTATCTACTGTAAAGTTTCATCCAAATCCGTTGAGTAGGTTTTGCGTGAAAGAGTAACAAACATACATACATCCATCCTCACAAGTCACACAGTACCCTACCTACTTAATAGGTATATATATATTATAAATGCGAAAGTTTGTGAGGATGGATGTATGTTTGTTACTCTTTCACGCAAAAACCACTAAACGGATTTTAATGAAACTTTACAGTAATGTAGGTTATATATCAGAATAACACATGGAAAACATTTTATCCCGAAATTCCCGCGGGAACGGGTACAACGCGGGTAACACCGCGGGGTGCGGCTAGTAGAATATACGAGTATGGGTAGCTCACGCACCACACCATCGCGCCCGACTAAAATGTATAAATGTCGTGGCGGTCGGCGCAGACCAAAGCGTCCAGCGTTATTTACTGGCGGCGGCACGCGCGGACCAGCGGCCGAATGTATTAGCATACGAATTAGGGAGTCGGGGTGCGTGGTATGGGGTATTCTGTGGCTCAGGGTTATATAGCAAATATACCCCATATCTATATATATAAAAATGAAACCCGTTTTCATTGGTCAAGGCATCACGCGTGAATGGCTGGACCGATTTCCACGGTTTTGCATTCGTTGGAAAGGTCTCGGGCTCCGTGAGGTTTATAGGGAATAAAAATCTCAAAATTCCCACGGGAACGGGGGCGCTGCGGGTGAAACCGCAGGGCACAGCTAGTTATTTATAAAAAGGGAAATAATTGCGATTAATGGATATATGTATGGTAAGCTAGAGTAGGTAAGTAGCCAACCCTGGTGTCGGAGTTTTTAGACCGTCTAAAGGCCTCCGGCATGGTCTAACGATTAGCACGGTAGCGCTCAGATAGAAATGGCACGGTCGTAAAACTCCTTCACCAGGGTTGGCCACTAACGTACACTAAGGACTACAAATTCTGTAGATTATTTTAAAGTTATAAGTATGTATTATTATATCGGTACTTTGTGGACCCTGTCATAGTAACTATTTAGTTAGAAGTCTATGCTACCGTGGCTACAATAAACGCTATGATACGTAATTTCAGCCCACTAATCACATCTTCGGTAGTATAGTGGTAAGTATCCCCGCCTGTCACGCGGGAGACCGGGGTTCGATTCCCCGCCGGAGAGATCTTTTTTTCATTACAAGTAAATAGTATTTCAACTAAATACTTATCTTGTTCTTATGCACAGAATTTGTGCGATTTTACCTCTAGAAATACCAATGTATTTTATTTATTAGAGCGTGCTTGCGGGAAAATCTTGTCATCGCTAACAAATACGAAGGTTTTGACTACGAATAAGTCTATAGCTAAAGGAGATACCTTTGCCCAACTGTGGGATCTCATCATTGGGCAAAAACCCGATTCATTTTCCTAGTAGGAGTAAAAATGATTTACCCAAAATCGTAAAAAATGACGAATAATTGTAACTTTTTGAGGTCATTAGTTGGTTAAAGTATTTAAATGAAATAGTGACTCGTCGGAGTCCCGACTGGGTCGTAAAATAAACGCTCATTTGTACCATAATAACTAACATTGTCCATCCGTACTGAATATGTACTGAGCTTCTCAAACTTTTCAAGGAAAAGTCAAAATTATACCATCGCTACCGATGCCACGGTGTAGGCGAGCGACATCGACTAGCGAATATTAAAATTTCCAAGCGAAAACGATTCCGTTTGAAAAATAATAAGGTTTAGATATTCTTTAAAAACTGAGATCGCATAAAAAAATATTAGCCTGTAATGACCCACTGCTGAGCAAATGCCTCACATCTCACTGAAGATATCAGTACAGTGAGGAGGATGTCGTAATCACCACGCTCGCCTAATGCGGGTTGGTGATCTCAAACCCGAGCCATGTTTGAAAAGTAGGAAACATGTTTTCGCTCAAAACTCGTAAAACTTTAAAAGACAACTCATTTCACAGTTGCAAAAATACAACCGAAGCAATTTGAGTATTTTACGACACGCGCCCGCCTCAAACACGTAAAATATGCCCAACGTATTATTATAAACATTTTATTACGCGCAACGATTTGAAGTTAACCAAGACAAGTCTGGGGTTAGCTGGGGGCGCCACTGTCGCGAGAAAACTGAAGATTTTACTAGATGCTTACAGTACATAATATATCAAGTTTTTTTTTACAATTTTTGTCTGTCTGCCTATCTTTTTGTTCCAGCTACTCTCTGAAATGGCTGGACCGATTTTGACGGGTTTTTTGTCCCATAGACAAGTGACTGACGTGACCGCTATCGCTATTCCTATTTTGGTCGCTAGTCGCTTTGGCTAAAGCGACTATTTAAAAATTAGTTCCAATTTCGTCCACGCGCTGAGTTATCTCAACAAATACTAACTAAACCTCTTTAACTATGTTCAAAAGGATACAAAAGGTTTGTTAAGCTAATTTCAGCCGTATTTCTAATTGTTTTAAGGTGATTTTAGAGCATTTGGCTTGAGATAAGAGCCGTAACAGTTTACAAATTAAGGACTCCTAATGGGGTATTTAAAAAAATGTTTGATTGTGATCCGAGAGAGTAGAGTGGATCGACCTCGTGGTGTAAAAATGTTTACTTGCTTTTAATTTTAAGCACTGTTTTTTTCTAATACTATACGACTTGAGGAGGCCAATAGTAGTTTCTTTTTAATGGAAGTTCTATGTAGGCGCTACCGTGCATCGATGAGCACGTACAATTATCGGTCCCGGTTGTTTCAATCAGTAGAAAAAAAATCTCGATTTAGTGTGGTCGCGTCTCGCTTTATAAAATTAGTGTTTGCATCTCCAATACAGTAGTTAATATTATATAATACATCCTACTAATATTATAAATGCGAGATTTGGATGAAACTCAGAATAATACATGGGTTACATTTAACCCCGAATTTCTCGCAGAAACGGGTAACACTGGGCGCGGCTAGTATAAATAATTGTAGTATCTGTAAGATTACAATAACCGCTTTTCACTAAATGTACATAATACATGAATAAATTAACCGCGCCCTACGGTTTCACCCGCGTTGTACCCGTTCCCGCGGGAACTTCCGGATAAAATGTATCCCACTGATTATAACCTATATTACTGTAAAGTTTCATTCAAATCCGTTCAGTAGTTTTTGCTTGAAAGTGTAACTAACATACACATACATTTATCACTACATAGTATAAAACAAAGTCGCGTCTGTTTGTTTGTTTGTCTGTATGCTTAAATCTTTAAAATTACGCAACGGATTTTGATGCGGTTTTTTGTAATAGGTAGAGTGATTCAAGAGGAAGGATTTTATGTAAAAAAATTCCCGAAATTCTCACGGGAACGGGCACAACGCGGGTAAAACCGCGGGGCGCTGCTAGTAATATTATAAAGCTTTGCACCTTCCAATACAGATATGTCTCATCCACCGTAACCTCTCACCAGTACCCGATGGGGAATCAGTGATCTTTCAGGAAGGCCACGCCGCGATGCCATCTGCTCGCGCTGGCTGCCGAGTCCGGCGAATCGATTTAATTGTATTTTATTGTTCCGATTACTCTTAAATGCTACTCGTTTGGCTAATTAAATTATAGATTAGGTAAAAAATAAGGTTTTATATATGTGAGGCAAGCGTAATGATTACGTCTAATTCTACTCACTGTACTGATATCTTCAGTGAGATGAGAGGCCTTTGCCCAAGAGTTGGACATTACAGGCTAATGTTTTTTTACTTTTTATATATAAGAGATGAGAGAGGCATAGACTACTAATAAAACCTTATTTTTTCTGTACAATCTGAATGATCGATAGTCTACAGATAGAATTTGGATTGTCTTTTGATTTTCTAGAATACTTGGCTCAGAAAAATGAGTGGAGTTTGAGGAAACGATTTGTGGAGCGTTCTAAAGGGGTCTGTTTATGTTCACATCAAAATATTTTTTTAAAAATACGTCCTACTAACCCCGTCATACAGAGCATATTATATACTTAATATTAAAATGAGGAGAAATTCGATAAAAAAATTTTGTAATGGATCGCATTCACGGGAATAAAGCTATTTTTCATCGCGAGGCGCTGCTGTTCTATTTTTCTTGAATGAAAAGTAAAAAACACTTTTTACAAATACCGTAACCAGCCCGCACCCGGCCCGCACCCAGCCCGCACCCGCACTATGTAAGCGCTTAAAGTAAAAAAATCTGATTTCACGCGCGTACCTAAATTACAATAAAAAGAGGTAAAACCGCTTTTCAAAAAACAAAATATACAGTCAAATTGCGAGTCTCCATTTAAATTCACTTAAAAAAAGCAAAACAAAAATAAAATTTAACCAATGAAAGTACCAGGCGATCATAAGTACGGTAGCGGTATCGGCGAGCGCAAAGAATGTCGTTCGTCGGATTTATGTACCGTCCGGCCGGCTATGACAGCGGTGACAGTCACCTCTACGCATTTATGGCTGCCTGGTACTTTCAATATAAAGACGGCACGAGGAAACTTGAAATTTTCTTTATTTTTACCCGACTGAGTGGAGTTGTGGTATGTTTTAACCGACCTCAAAAAGAAGGTTAGGAAATTCAGCAGCTTTTTACGGGTAATTTTAGATTTTCAGGTGCTTTTAACTGAAGATTCGTAAGCGCTTGTATACTGGATAAATAAGTATACCACAGGCACATCTTTACATAAATACAGACAAAAAAATTGGAGAAGACTTAAATAAAAATTCCTATTTATCTTACAATCAGAAATCAGTCAGAAAATCTAAAAAAAAACACACTTTTTCAAACTGTCCTAAATAAAACAACTGCAACAAAAAAAAAGTATTAGACTGTAATGTCCCACTGCTGGGCAAAGGCCTCTCATCTCACTGAAGTTATCAGTACAGTGACGAGGATTAGGCGTAATCACCACGCTTGCCAAATGCGGGTCGGTGATCTCAAACTCGAGCCATGTTTGAAAAGTAGGAAACATGTTTTCGCTCGACCCGGGAATTGAACCCGAGACCTGAAAACAACTGCAACAAAAACTAAAAAAAAACTTTCGCCTAATTGCGAAAAGCTGACAACAAGATAACTTCAAACTATCACCTAAAAAATTGGGAAACTCTCACCGAAAAAAAACACTTCTTTCCTTAAAATCGATTCAAACGCGGTCAAATTCCACCTGCCAAACCACACCATACCTGCTACAAGTATATTATACATGTATATATAATACTGGCTGTAACACGCATGTCTCGCTGCCGTATTTATGCTAAAAGGCAAGGCGGCATAGGGCCATAATAAACAAATGACGCGCGGCCAGATTTAAAGTCCGAGCGCGCAATTATTTCTCTATTTCGACGCAAGCCGACGCGGAGGCGGCTTTTAAGCTTTATTTAAGAAGCTACTGATCATGTATATAGTATAGTAAGCTGAAAACGGTAGCTTTGTAGTTTTTATTGGGCTCGTGAATAGTTTGTATTGATTAATAGATTGGATGCTACTACTGGGCATTGCAAAGTTTAAGATTTAATTAATTAAAATAACTTATATAGCACTCAACCATAACCGCCATAATAAAGGCTCTGTAACTGAAACGCTGTTATAAAAGGTTTTGTCTCTTTTGCTCTTTGGAAAATTGCGTGTGTCAGAAAGTGACAAACCATTTGATAGCTAAAATGTTCTTAATACTCGTTTATTTGAAGGCTCTACCAGTATCACACATGAGACAAAGAGGAACAGGTAAAGCAAGGGACAAAAGTCCGATTGGAAGTTCCAAAGATGAGCACTTTACTTTATCTAACTTGTTTATAAGTTTTCTAATGTTAATTTCATTTTACTCTCGGTACTCAACACTAGTCAATAATAGTTTATTAATAATAGACAAGGTAATCATGGCATAAACACAAACCATAGACTCCGAATAATCAAGTAGGAAGAATATACCTAAGAATATACCTACTTCAATCATCACTACATAATATTATAAAACAAAGTCCCCGGCCGCGTCTGTCTGTCTGTTCGCGATAAACTCAAAAAGTACTGCACGGATTTTGACGTGGTTTTTTAAATAGATAGAGTGATTCAAGAGGAAGGTTAACATGTATAAAAATTCCCGAAATTCCCACGGGAACGGGCACAACGCGGGTAAAACCGTGGAGCGCTGCAGTACCTACATATATTAACATTTCCCTGTCATATTTTATATCCAAGCTACTGTAAGATCATTTAAAATGATGTATCATTCTCGTCCCCCGACGGACGTGTCAAAATGGACTTATTTGTCAAACTTAGATCATTGTAACGCGATAATAAAAAGAGGAAATTGAATTTTTGTATCACTGGACTTAAATCTTAGGGCGACCATCTTGGATGGTATCGCGCGTATTTGAATATGGAACTCGTGTTGTTACACTTTTTTTTATAAATAAGTTTATCTGTGGTGATGAATGTTTTAAAACTACATATTATGTTCCTATTTTAAAAAAGAGGTTCACAGTTCTTTATTTAAATACTAGCTGCGCCCCGCGGTTTCACCCGCGTTGTACCCGTTCCCGCGGGAATTTCGAGATGAAAAATAGATGTTGTCCGATTCTCAGACCTACCCGATATGCACACAAAATTTCATGACAATCGGTCGAGCCGTTTCAGAGGAGTTCAACCACGCACCCCGTGACACGGGAATTTTAAATATTAGATAGGTATTCATCATTTAGTTTTTCGTAGCACAACGCAGTAACTACTACATAGTCCTAAGCTACTAATATGTAATATAAATGCTAAAAAGTTAGTGAAAATGTATGTATGTTTGAAACTCGTTCTCGAAAAACCTACTGCACGGGTTTGGATGAAACTTTACAGTAATATAGGTTATACATCAGAATAACAAATCGGATCCATTTTATCCCGAAATTCCTTCGGGAACGGGTACAACGCGGGCAGGTAAGGTTCCATACCACCCCGGGTACTACTGTAAGGTTCCATCCAAATCCGTCAAGTAGTTTTTTCGTGAAAGAGTAACAAACATACATACATCCTAACAAACTTCGCATTTATATTATACTAGCAGCGCCCCGCGGTATTACCCGCGTTGTTCCCGTTCCCGTGGGAATTTCGGAATGAAAAGTAGCCTATAACCTTCCCGTTGAATGTGGCTATCCATTACAAAAAGAATTTTTCAAATCGGTTCAGTAGTTTCTGAGATTAGCGCGTTTAAACAAACAAACAAACAAACAAACAAACAAACAAAACAAACTCTTCAGCTTTATAATATTAGTATAGATTAGCAGTGCCCCGCGGTTTTACCCGCGTTGTGCCCGTTCCCGTGGGAATTTCGGGAATTTTTTTTACATAAAAACCTTCCTCTTGAATCACTCTACCTATTACAAAAAATCGCATCAAAATCCGTTGCGTAAAGCATACAGACAGACAAACAAAAGACAAACAGATGAAGTAGGATAGTATAGATACGTGGTGACTACGCCTAATCCTCCTCACTGTACTGATATCTTCAGTGAGATGAGAGGCCTTTGCCCAGCAGTGGGACATTTATACCTTATTTCAAATATCCACAGATAATGCAAATCGGTATATATCAAAGAATAACTTAAACTTTATAAATGCTTATTGGTCAATGAGTGAGCGCCTGGCAAGTGTGTGTGTGGCTATAAATAATATAATAAAATATAAATTAGGAATAAGAAATATCGGGATAAAATGTATCCCATGTGTTATTCTGATGTATAACATATATTACTGTAAAGTTACATCCAAATCCGTTCTGTAGTTTTTGCGTGAAAGAGCAACAAACATACATCCATACATACATCCATCCTCACAAACTTTCGCTTTAATAATATTAGTTTAGTAGGAAGTAGGATTCTATATCATAAAATAATATTTGATGCACATTGAATAATGAAACTATGCTTGTTTGTAGAGAGATTGTTATAGTTCTATCAAATCCCGCGACAGTGGCGCCCTCCTATGAGTATCCAACTTATCTGCCTAATGTTCAGAATCTTGGAAGTACCACAGGTCGGCTAGCGTCGTGAGGTGCCCGTAATTAGCCACACAGCTAATTAAAGCCAATTATTTAGATATATTGGAAGGACGGATTGTACCACCGTTTTATTGCAAGATTGAATTATTGTAGAACAGCCTCCGTGGTCTTGTGGTTTGAGCGCTCGGCTCACGATCCGGAGGTTCCGAGTTCGATTCCCGGTGGGGATATCTCACAAAATCACTTTGTGAGACTGACCTCAGTTTGGTTAAGTCATTGCAGGCTGAATCACCTGATTGCCCGAAAAGTAAGATGATTCTGTGCTTCGGAGGGCACGTTAAGCCGTCGGTCCCGGTTAATTTCTACGGATAGTAGTCGTTACACGAGCCATGTCAGAGGCCTTTGGCGGCTCAATAACTCTGACACCAGGATTGGTCAGGTTGACCATCCACTCGATGAAGAAGAAAAATATTGCAAGATTTATTAAACTAGGTACTAAGTTTACTAAACTAAAGTAAGTAAGTACTAAAGTTTAAACTGCGATTTATAAATGGTAAAAGTGAGCATAATACAAATAGTTCTAAACCACGTTGAATGTTCAACGTGTTTTAAGGCTTCTCTGATCTAAGCCGATGAACAAATCTATACATATAAATACAATTGGACTGTCTGTTTGTAATATGAAAATAACCCCTTTTTACTACTTGCCTATAAACATAATATGTACGGTACAAATATAGAAAAATATGCTTTTTACAATTTTTGTCTGTTTCCGATAATGGCTGGACCAATTTCGACGGGACTTTTACTGGCAGATAGCTGTTGTAATAAGGAGTAATTTAAGTTACTTTTATTTTGGAAATAATCAAAAATTCCACGCGGGCGAAGTCTCGGGCACAGCTAGTATTTAAATAAAATAAAATTACCTACCTAGTTATAGCTGTTTGCGTTAAATTACTTTTGATGTTTAAAGTTAAGTACTTATAATGGATATGTGCGTTGATTGATGACATTATCATATCATGTCTTGTCGTATATGGCTTTATTGTCAAAAGATTACTATGATCTCTTATTACTTACTGAAGTATTGTTCCTCCTCACCTTACGAATATCTTTTCCGAGCTGTGGGACATAACAGGCTAATTCATACATACTAGCGTACCTTCGCCAACGAAATCGGCTACGGGAGTCATGTTAGAGCACATTATGCAAGACGAGGAAGCTAGGAGTAGAAGCGGTCGCCGTGGCCGAAATCGGCTGGAGGACTATTATTATTATACTTACTTAGTATAATAGTCACCTTAATTTAACTCTTATGAATTTAGCATTCTCGCTTGCATACAATAATAATTATTGACGTAAGGTTATCAAGTTATCAAACACTAGCAGCGCCCCGCGGTTTTACCCGCGTTGTGTCCTTTCCTGTGGGAATTTCGGGATGAAAATAGCCTATGTTACTCGTGGATAATGTAGCTTTCGAATGGTAAAAGAATTTTTAAAAAGGGTCCAGTAGTTTTTGAGCCTATTCATTACAACCAAACAAACAAAGTTTTCCTCTTTTTATTTTAAGTGTAGATGACATGTCAAAAATTACTCTTTAACTTAACCTCTCCTAAGGAATCATTTGACGTCTCTGAGTGAGGGAAGGCTTGTTATAACCTGAGTTCATGAAGACCTTGCGATATTTTCCTTTCGCGATGCGTGCGTTAGATAACTTGAAACGATGCTAACCTTTTCATAAAACTCACGATTTTGATAACTTTATAACTCGTAATAAGCAGTTACCTAAAGAAGATTCACGCAAATTGTGATGTATTAGTTTCAACTAATAGATACTTCAACTAACAGATAGGTATTAATGTAAGTTGGAGAAGGTCAGTGGCCAACGCTGGTGTCCGAGTTTTTAGACCGCCTAAAGGCCTCCGACATGGTCTAACGATTGAAACAACCGGGACGGACAATTTTACGTGCCTTCAGAAGCACGGTAGCGCTCAGATAGAAATGCGACTATCGGCCACTCGTCCAAGTACAAAATAATCTATAGTAAAATCTAAAATCGGGCACTTACTGACGTTACAAATCGTATATAATGTAATATTTATACTAAGAGCGTACGTGGAGTCAGTATGAAATAAATACTATTTCCCAAAATTGAAAAAAAATCTATTTAAAATCGAAATTCGCTGATAAAGTTCATTGCCCTCTAGATCCCACACACGCGGCATCAAACAGCGCCATCTCTCGGGGCGGGGCGCGTCACGAGCCGTGACGTCACCGCCGCGCGCGCTCGCGCATGCGCCCCGCGCGCTGATTGAGCGATGAACGTCGATCACCGTATTATTATTTGTTAGGGATTATCCTTTCAGATGTTATTGTATAGCGTGTTTTGGGTGTATTTATTACTTCATTTATGGTGTTGGTTTTATAATTAACTATGAAAGTTTATTAAAGTCTTTAAGATAAGTAACTACTTAAGGATGAAAGTTTATAAAGTTCTTTGAGCTTAAATTAAAACTTCCGAGGAATTGAGAAACTCTTTTTTTGGTTTTGTTTAGTGGATGATGTGCCTGAGTGGATGAATATCAAAATTATTATTCTAAAATGTTGATCTTAAAGTTAAAATAGACAGTGGACCAAACTAAAGCAGCCAAGTGTGAAAAGACATGACATGATGAAATACTACGTTTTGATTGGTGGAATATTAAAATTAGATTTTTTTGTTAGGCCGTGTGTTGATGATATAAGTATGATTTAATCATACATAGAACAATCCATGACCAAATGCGACATGTCATGTCGCATTTGGTCATGGATTGAGCATGTAAAAGCATTCATGCAAATAAACCTTCCTCTTGAATCATTCTATATACCTACTTATTTTAGAAAACCGCGTCAAAATCCGTGCAGTATTATTTTGAGTTTATCGCGAACAGACAGACGGAGGCGGCCGGGGACTTTGTTTATAATATTATAGGATTTCAAACCAATACAGTTTTAGAACGCTAACAAACCAGTATGCTTAAATATATTTAAAAATACCTACACTAGAGTTGGCCACAAACCTGAACACTCGAACTTTCCTAAGCTTAAAGCGCTAATAAGTCATTAAAAGATATTGAAAAACACCATTAAACAGATCACCCTGTACAGCCCACGGCCGTTACAGCATCGTTCGCAGGCATTTATTAATACAGCGAAGAAAGCGCCGAATCTGCGATCAAAAACACACAGTGGGTGTGCGCCGCGTATAATGCGACTAGTTTGTAATAATACCTTGCTGTACTTAGCCGACTTCGGGGAGAGCGGTTGTGTGTTATGAAAAACAATTCATAAACACTAATAACAGCATTTTAGCTATCAAATGGTTTGTCCCTTTCCGACATATGCTATGGTTCGTTGAGCAAAAGAGACAAAACACTTTATATTAGTGTTTTAGGTAACGAGCGGTTAATAATAAAGCGAATTGTATAAAAAGGATATTTAAAACAATAGCAATATCGCGTCTCTATTTAAGTAGCTAGCAAAAATAACTAATTATACCAACAAACTTACGATGCCTTTTTTAAGTTAATAAAAAACAAAGTCCTTGAGAAAACCCTATCTCAATTCTGCCGGGTAATCCATAAACAAACTTAACCTCTATGCATCTCGACTTTAATACTACCTCCACGTCTCAAGCTCGGTAAGACCTCAAAAATGTTTCAATACAACATTGAAATCGAGATCGAAGATAATGGAGCATGCAAATTAATATATCCTCCACGGTTATTAATATAATTAGCCGTAATTATAACTTTGTTTTAGTCGCTTTATAGCCGTATAATGAAATTGCGTGGGAAATACGTAAATACCTACTTACTCTCTCCTAAAGTTTTTGTTTAATATTTTGGTAAGCGAGGCGCTAAATTGCGAATTAATGCTAATTTTATATTTTAATGAGATATCTAAGGTAGAAGTAACCCATGGCTATGTGAAAATAGGTAGGAACATTTTATTGATACCCAGTTAGTATAATGGGTCACCTCTACATAGTTAGTACAAAACAAAGTCGCATTCCGGTTTCTGTCTGTCCCTATGTATGCTTAGATCTTTAAAACTACGCAACAGATTTTGATGCGCTTTTTTAAATAGATAGAGTGATTCAAGAGGTAGGTTTACATCTATAAAAAATCCCGAAATTCCCACGGGAACGGGCACAACGCGGGTAGATCCGCGGGGCGCTGCTAGTAGATAATTAATAAATAATATAGGTGCATTCATTTATGTAGTGATTAGATAGTGAAATTGTGATTATTGTATGCAAAGCAAGAATTCGTTTATTATCTACATAGGTTTAAAAATAAAGCTATGTAATAAAAGCTATCACACTTTTTTGTTATCGCAGTCGGTAAAGCACTTTTAATATTTGCGACATCTATTAGTAACTAAACAAACTAAAATATAAATAAAAACGCTCCGTTCTACGATGTTACTTTCTCGTTTCGTATTTTAAATCCATAACTTGACTAAGTTTCATTTATTTCTGTAGGTGTAGGTGATCAAAATTGTATACGAAGTATTTAAAATATTTTTGCGAGACTAATAAATATTTTTCTCTATCTCTATGCGTATTATAGAATTTCATACCATCATTCATCCAAGCATGTCAATCAAGTTGAACGATTGAACATAATAACGAACGATACGTTGAATGGAACGTGTATCTAATGTCATGCAAACAAAACTATGTCAAAAATAATTCCAAATTTTGTGTAAAAACATTACAAAATAATCAATCCTAAATTAATTAGTTTCAATCCATGTTCAGTTACTATATTTTCAACTAGTTATTATTCACCGAGATGGCTGACAAGTGAGTACAAACACATATTTCCTAGCCCCGACTTGGTCCATTCATTTCCTCTTTATCAGCTAACTCTATTGTTTATTCCTTGATTTGTTATTAAAATTCACGTTTTTTCTTCTTATTTTACCTTCAAAACAACGAATTATTATTCAAACATGTTCAGCAACTTAAATTATTACTAGAACTCGTTTAATTATCGCTATTTCACATCTAAGACTAGATGTAAATCTTGTGTTTTGATAAATAGGTGCAAAATACCTTCCTTTATAACTTAATACGTAAATAAAGATAACTGTAGTCAGTAAAGTCTCCGCTAAGTACGTAGAAATACTTCGTTTACGTTTCATAAGGCTTTTATGAACATTTATAGTAAACATACTTGGCTACAAATAGTTTTACGTGTGTCCTAATTTATTATATCCTATTTTCGGGCACAAATTCAAGACTCGGTACTCAAGAACTACATCTCTCGATTGGTCAAGGTCTCTCATTACATATTTTATTGATTTTCACACACAAATACTGTTACTATAGCTCTTATTTTCAACAAAATTCTTTAACATATTGTTTCCCATGTTACAATAGGTGTTAGAAAATGGATTCCAATTAGAATATGAAATACATACAATCATTGCACTGAAAGAATAGCATAGAATTAAGTTATTAAAATAGCGAATAGTTATTCATTATTTGCTTTTCTATTCTCACTTCTTCTTCTTTGTGTCTGGCACAAAAATTAACAATTAAAATGAGCCCGCTCCATTGCGTCCCCAACGCCCTTCTCATTGGCGCACATGAGGTCACTTAAGGTGTAGCTTAGAGGGTTCCAGGGGCAGGTCAGAATGTTCAGTCTATTCAGCGCCCGCAGTCGCACTGGGTCTGACACCTATCTATTCTATCTGAGGTGTTCCTCTTTAAAGAATATATTGTAGGTATATAATATAATTAGCAGCCTTCAGCCATTGATCTGATCAGCTGCAATGGGATCCTTACTTGAGTGCCTTGAGACTTAACCCGCATTATGCCTGTTCCCGTGGTAATTTTGTGATAATAAATAGCCTATAACCTTCCTATTTAATGTGGCTAGAAAATTATTCAAATCGGGCTGATAATTCCCGAGATTAGCTCCAACAAACAAAAAAACTTACAAATTTTACCTCTTTATAATATTATACTATATTTAACAGATCTTCGGAAGCCACCTCCAGTGAGTCGAGCACTCAGAGTCCTGATGAGAGGCCCTCCGGTAACTGGTGGGATAGCTGGATATCCTCCGCTAAATCAAAGGTAAATATATTACAGATACAGAACATGGAAGACTTATGGTCTTCTGTGCCTATAGTTCCTGTTAAGGGGCCGAAACGTCAGATAAAAATGTTAAATAAAAGCGAAGTGTATCCGTAAACGTAGTTTCAATTCGAAAATAGTCGTGTGTGCTTAAATTTGTATGTAAATATATTAATTTATTTAAAGCAATTTTCAGTAATTTTTTGGTTAGGAACTGACTCAATTGGATTCTTCTTATCGAAGAATATATTTTGAGGCTTTATTCAAAGGAGTTTTTTTATTCAAAGACGTATTTATTCCATTTCAACCGATTTTAAAACATTTATTTCATACAAATTTATTTTTAAAAGTACTATTGAATCCTGACTAAGTATCATATATTTAAACTAGCAGCGCCCCGCGGTTTTACCCGTGTCGTGCCCGCTCCCGTAGGAATTTCGGGCTTTAAAATAGCCTATAGCCTTCCTCAATAAGAGGACTATCCAACACAGAAAGAATTTTTCAAATCGGACCAGTAGTTCCTGAGATTTGCGCATTCAAACAAACAAACTCTGCAGCTTTATAATATAAGTATAGATTATTTGTGTAAGGAAAAAATCATTTGATTTATATTGCTTTTAGAACATTTTTTATTTTATTCCTAAACTGAATACACACTGACAACTGAATCCTGTTACTAAGGAATTATCTTCTAATATATAAAATTCTCGTGTCACGGGGTGCGTAATTGAACTCCTCTGAAACGGCTCGACCGATACTCATGAAATTTTGTGTACATATCGGGTAGGCCTGAGAATCGGACAACGTCTATTTTTCATCCCGAAATTCCCGCGGGAACGGGTACAACGCGGGTGAAACCGTGGGGCGCAGCTAGTTTATTTATATTATTCATATGAGTAATATGTTTTGTGAAACAATGTCAGACTTGTTTACCTGTATAACATCTAGATTACTTCCATTGTTTTTTCATGAGAATTATAAACCAGCATACTTCGAGCTAACTTTCACTATGTTATTAAACTGGATACTATTTAATAGTTTTATTAAACTTTTATGACGCCTCGGTGGTCTAGTGGTATGTGTACTCGCCTGCCAAGACTGAGGTCCCGGGTTCAATTCCCAGGTCGAGCGAAAACATGTTTCCTACTTTTCAAACATGGCTCGGGTTTGAGATCACCAACACGCATTAGACAAGCGTGGTGATTACGCCTGAAACCTCCTCACTGTACTGATATCTTCAGTGAGACGAGAGGCCTTTGCCCAACAGGTGGGACATTACAGGCTAATACTTTTTTTATTAAACTTTATACCTACTACTAGCAGCGCCCCGCAGTTTTACCCACGTTGTGTCCATTCCTGTGGGAATTTCGGGATGAAAAATAGCCTATATTACTCGTGGATAATGTAGCTGTCGACTGGTGAAAGAATTTTTAAAAACGGTCCAGTAGTTTTTGAGCCTATTCATTACAACCAAACAAACAAAGTTTTCCTCTTTATAATATTAGTGTAGAATAATATACTACTACTACCTACTAGCAGCGCCCCGCGGTTTTACCCGCGTTGTGACCGTACCCGTAGTAATTTCGGGATAAAAAAAATAGCCTAGAACCTTCCTAATCCATTACAAAAATAATTATTCGAATCGAAGATAGAAATGCCACTATCGGCCACCCATCCAAGTAGGAGTCGAGCTGCACGTTGCTTAACAATCGCAATGAACTAACTACGCCACGATGGCTTCTTCATACAGAGTGATTCAAGAAGAAGGTTTGTGTCTGCTTTCCCAAAATTCCCAGTGGAGCGGGAACAATGCGGGTAAAACCACGGGACACTGCTAATATCTTATATATAAAATTTTCGTGTCACAGTGTTCGTTCGCTTACTCCTCCGAAACGGCTCGACCGATTCTCATGAAATTTTGTGAGCATATTGAGTAGGTCTGAGAATCGGCCAACGTCTATTTTTCATCCTGAAATTCCCGCGGGAACGGGTACAAGGGGGCAGCTAGTAGTACATATAAATTTACCAAAGTTGACTGACCTAATAGGTGTCGATTATACCCTATATCTAGGTATAATGTAATGCCTAGGTCATTGCCTCGACACTAACAGTCCTGACTCATATTTAACGTGCAGATCAAATACTAGCCTGGTCATGTTGCTATCGCACTATCAACATAAAACTGCAGAGATTTTTATTTGTTTGAATATGATTATGATGAAGAGTTTGTTCGAAAGCGCTAATCTCTGGAGCTGCCAGTCGGAATTAAAGCGATATTGTTGTATACTTTTTAAACTCACACGATTTGCACTCATTATACTAAATGAAACGAGTCTGTATCTATTATATACCTATATCACTACATAGTATAAAACCAAGTCGCGTCTGTTTGTCTGTATGCTTAAATCTTTAAAATTACTCAACGGATTTTGATGCGGTTTTTTGTAATAGGTAGAGTGATTCAAGAGGAAGGTTTTTATGTAAAAAAATTCCCGAAATTTCCACGGGAACGGGCACAGCGCGGGTAAAACCGCGGGGCGCTGCTAGTTGGTATATATATTGTTATATGCATTCCTGGGCCGAGCGAAAACATGTTTCCTATTTTTCTAACATGGCTCGGGTTTGAGATCACCAACCCGCTTAAGGCATGCGTGGTGATTAAGCCTATCCTCACTGTACTGATATCTTCAGTGAGATGAGAGGTCTTTGCCCATCAGTGGGACATTAAAGGCTAATAGTTTATTTTTATTTTATTTCTTATACCCATATTGAAGAGAAAGCCACATTCAACGGGAAGGTTATACACTATTTTCATCTTGCAATTCCCAGAGGAACTCGGGTAAAACCACGGAACGCTGCTAGTTTTTTATACATCAACTAGCAGCGCCCCGCGGTTTTACCCGCGTTGTGCCCGTTCCCGTGAGAATTTCGGGAATTTTTATACATAAAAACCTTCATCTTGAATCACTCTATCTATTTAAAAAAACCGCATCCAAATCCGTTGCGTAGTTTTAAAGATCTAACCATACATAGGGACAGACAGACAGCGGAAAGGGTCTAGACAGACGGACTGCAATTCAACTGCAATCCGACTGCCAAATGGCAGTTCAGATGCAGTTTGAATGCAGTTGGCTCGACTGCAATCAAACTGCACGTCGACGGGCAGTTGGCGTGCAGTTGGATTGCAGTCTGAGTGCAGTTAGTCGTTGTAACTGCACTCAGACTGCAATCCAACTGCCCGTCGACGTGCAGTTTGATTGCAGTCGAGCCAACTGCATTCAAACTGCATCTGAACTGCCATTTGGCAGTCGGATTGCAGTTGAATTGCAGTCCGTCTGTCTAGACCCAAAGCGACCTTGTTTTATACTATGTAGTGAAGATTAATTTAATAAACCATTGTTACTTGCAGTCGGCAGAAGTGTACACGATGGTGAAGAAGGACTTGGACGAAATCGGCACCGCGGTCAAGAGCGAGGCGAGCCACGTGCTCAACACCACCTCCAACGTCATCGGGAAGACTTTCAAGGTAACACTGAAACTAACTTCGAAAAGATTTGAATACACTCCCGAAGAGAAGAGCAGTGGCGGCGTAAGACCTAAATTTGAGGTGGGCAAGATAGGTACATTTTTTGCAAAAAAAAATTTTTACCTGCCCCCTGGGGCGCGAGGCCGGTGGTGGCCCACGTCGCCCACGCCTTACGCCGCCACTGGAGAATAGAATAGACTCTATTGCCATGGAGTGGCCAATATTGGTCAACTCCCTAGTGTGTCTAATATTGGTGAATGTCAAAGAGTGGCCAATCCTGTCCTTTGTGTACCTCTACCCTTAATCTAGACTATTGCCCTTGATCTAGAAAGTGGCCAACATTGACTACTACCCTAGAGTGGCCACTCTTAACCACTAGGTAGAGGCCAAATTTTGAAAACATGATTATATTGTTCAATCTAGATTAGCCAACCAATCCTGACCACTAACCTAGAGTGGCCAATATTGGCCAACACCTAGTATAGTATAGGGTGTGGACGTTGGTCAATCTGATGTCAATGTTTAAAAACCATTTGTGGTATCACAAATCTAGAGTAAAAAGTTTTCATACCATATGAAACTGCTTTCTTTTTCAGCTGGATGTACCAGAGTCCCCTGCTAATGTCATGAAGAAAAGTTTCAGCACTTTCATAGGTAAGTCTATTCTTCTATACTAATACTAGTCGCGTTCCGCTGTTTCACGCGCGTTATACCCGTTCCCGCGGGAATTTTGGGATAAAATGTGTCCCATGTGTTATTCTGATGTATAAGCTATATTGCTGTGAAGTTTCATCAATATCCGTTCAGTAGTTTTTGCGTGAAAGAGTAACACACACACATTATGATGTACCCTGATGTATCTCACAAACTTTCGCATTTTTTTATAAAATTGTACTTTATTTCTGAATGTTTCAACCACCGGTTGGATTTAAAAAAAACCGGCCAAGTGCGAGTCGCACTCGCGCACGGAGGGTCCCGTACTTGAAAAAACGGCAAAAATCACGTTTGTTGTATGGATAATTGTTTTATTTCATTTTTAGTACATAATCTGTGAAAATTTCAACTGTCTAGCTAGTACCGTTCTTGAGATAGAGCCTGGTGCCGGACGGACAGCGAAGTCTCGGTAATAAGGTCCCGTTTTTACCCTTTGGGTACGGAACCCTAAATATGATTTTAAAGTCAAGTCCATAAAAAGATACTAAGATCAATTTTTTACGACATTGGGCACAATGAGGGTAAGCCCCGGGGCGCGGCTAGTCAGGTAATATACAGAGTGCGAAACAAGTATTTCCTTTTGTATCATGAAGCAAAATCCTCAGTAAACATTAATTTCCTCCAAATATGATACTTACACAACTTTACAGCAGTTTCTTGTATTGTTTATAGAAATATGTGCACTATAGTACTATGATTAAAGTAACATTTTGTGTGCAGGTCAAGTGAGCACAGTACTCAACCCTGAACCGGATGATGAAGACGATACCGAGGTGATACTCTCGTCGGGAGACACCACCATGCTCTCCACTTACAAGGTACAGTTTAATTATTGTTTCTACTAGGGCGTGTGCACTCGCAACTCCTGGATCGAGCGAAAACGTAGTGTTTGTTTGTTTGCGTGCGCGCGTGTGTGTGTGTGTGTGAGTGTGTGTGTGTGTGTGTGTGTGTGTGTTTGTGTGAAACGGATATATATGACTGACCCGGCAAACGTTATTTTGCCATATAAAGGGGTGGGCCACCGTTAACATTTAGGGGTGTGAAAAATAGATGATGACCGATTCTCAAACCTACCCCATATGCACACAAAATCTCATGACAATCGATCAAGCTGGTTTGGAGGAGTATGGTAACTAACATTTTATATACAAGATTACACATACAACATAATTATTCACTTGTCATTATTATTAGTTTTGTTCATAGAGAGTGCATTTAGGTGTTCAATTTAGTGCTAAGTTTTATTTAAGTCTCTCTGGTTGTCCATAAATAAATAACCAAATCTCCATGGACCCTTATCCTATATTCCAGAAGGAACTGGAGTCCCTGCAGCGCGTGGACGCGACGTTCCTGGTGCCGGCGGAGGGCCCCGAGCACGCGGCGTGGGCGAGCAGCCTCGAGCGCGCGCCCTCCGCGCTCGCCGAGCGCCGGCTCGCCGCGAGCGCCGTGCTCCGCGAACAGTACGCCAAGCTCGTGCCCGACGCCGTCTCGCATGAGGACTTCTGGGAGAGGTCAGTGCATTGAAATGGACCAAGGAGACATTGTGTTATGTATGCTCGGAGGCCTACGGGCGGTCTAAGAACTCACATGGTTTCAATAATACGTATTATCTTATTCCTGACCAAGATAAATAATAAAAAGAATTATTAAAATCGGTCTACTGACCAAGAAAAAAAAAGACATTATAATCGATCCAGCCGTTCTCGAGTTTAAGCGAGACTAACGAACCACGATTGATTTTTATATAAATAGATGTAATTTTTATGTTCTTATAAAGCAACTGGCAGCGCCCCGCGGTTTTACCCGCGGTTTGCCTGTTCCCGTGGGAATTTCGGAATGAAACCTTCCCGTTGAATGAGGCTAGCTATCTATTACAAAAAGAATTATTCAAATCCGACTGTTAATTCCCGAGATTACCTTTATAATATTAGTACATATAGATAAATGATGTTTGTTGATCTGTGCTGCACTCATCCATCCATCGATCCGCCAGGTACATGTTCCGCGTGGCGCTGCTGCAGGACCGGCTGGCGGCGGCGGCGCGGCGCCAGCCCGAGCCCGTCAGCGCCGACCCCGTCATGGCGCACCTGCCGCTCTGCGACCCCATCCTACAGTCAGTGCCTTCTCATACATCATACTTATTAACTAGGGCCGTCTGAGGACATACGTTCTACTAAGGTCACGGTATTAGATTAAAATAAGTAGAAGATTTAAAAAAAAATAAAAATTAAGTAAGGTATTATTAGCCTGTAATGTCCCACTGCTGGGCAAAGAGTCATATCTCGTCTCACTGAAGATATATCAGTACAGTGATTGTAATTGTATCAAACATCGAACAAAATATATTTGGCAGTAACAAGTCATCGAATCTGTCACTATGAATACTTCGGTATAAAATTTAATTACAATTTTCGCAGTATACTTTTTCTCACTCACGTAAGTCTCTCATAGATAGTTTACTTCCCCGCCATTTTTCATCACATTTTCAATTTTTTTTTCAATTTTTTGTACCCGTTATAAACAAGATGGCGTAAGTTGTTCGATGAATGTTGGATTAATCGATGAATGAATAATTCAAGCAGATTTACCTAAAGACTTCTTCTTCTACATCGAGTGGATAGTCAACCTGACCAATCCTGGTGTCAGAGTTATTGAGCCGCCAAAGGCCTCTGACATGGCTCATGTAACGACTACTATCCGTAGAAAGTAACCGGGACCGACGGCTTAACGTGCCCTCCGAAGCACGGAAAGGGGGCCTAAGGGCCTTATAACTATAAACTTATTAAAACCATTTTAGCTATCAAATGGTTTGTCCCTCTCTGACATACGCTATTTTCCAAAGAGTAAAAGAGAAAAAACACTTTATAACAGTATTCCTTTAGGGCCTTATTCATAAAAGCTTATTAACTGAATTTTAGCTATCGAATAATTTGTCTCTATCCGACATACGCTATTTTTCAAGGTGCAAAAGAGACAAAACACTTTCAACAGTGGTTTAGGTATAGCGCGTTTGTGAATAAGGCAATTAAAGTATGGAGTATAACTATTTGCAGGAGCCCCAAAAAAGTCCTCTCGGGCATCGAGAGCGACACCGAAAAGTCCAATGACAACTCACAGATTGACAACGACATCGACTGCTCCGAGATTGACAACGTTGTCGTCGGATGGGATGACGGTAAGAAATAATAGACTAGTTTGTATATCAGCACGTCCACGGCGAGAGAACGCCAGCTGACAAACGGCAACGGCAAGAGAACGGCAGTTGACAAACGGTAAAGTCAGTTTACAAATGTCAACGGCAATGGGCGGCAGTTGACATATGTCAATGTCAGTGAACGTCAGTTAACAAACGTCAATGTCTGTGGGCGACTGCTGTTGACGGGATTTAACAAACTTCCACTGTTAGTACTGTTGAGTTTTGTCAGCTAAAGCCCGTTTCCTATAGCCTGTCCTCTTTTCACGTTGTTTCTATGTTATTAAATGTCAAATAGTGCGACTAAACGAACAAGACATGAATGTAGATATAAAAAACTTGACCTGCTAGCTGAGATTACCAATAAAGGTAGGCTATTGGAAATGACTGTTAGAAGATTGCCGTTGCCGGCAATTGACTGTCTGCCGTTCTTTGTCGGTGCCGCTGTGTGTTGTCAGTTGCCTGTTGGAAGATTGCCGTTGCCCGGCATTTGACTGTCTGCCGTTTTTTACCGTTGTGTCTTGTCAGCTGCCGTCGACGTCATTTGACGTTGCGTCCTTGTATATGGACGTTGAATCGTAATCACATTTTATTTCTCATATTCTATTATACCAAGTCGAAATTAATATAATATGATTCTAACACTTATTATTACTTATATACCTATTGAAAACATTTTTAATAATAATTTTTAATATAGATTATAATTTTGTTACATTTCGTTTATTGAACTAGGTGTTATAATAACATAGAGATCTTATTAATACATATAATTAAAAATAATCTTACTCCAAGCATTATTAAAATAACAGAATGTGATTTATTAATTTTGAGTTCAATTACAAATAAATATAAAGTCTTTGGAATCCCACTGTAGGGATGAGCCACTCACTCACTCGATCATCCATTCATTCATTGAATGAATGATCATTCATTCACTTGAATGAATGACTCGCTCGGTCAAGATATTCATATATCGAGTACAAAACTGTTGGAGTAAGCAAATTTTGTTTATAAAGTAGTTGTTTAGTTATAATATAAAACATTTTGATGTCTTGTAAAAATATATCGAATTCAAATAAAATTTTTATTGTACTTCATGTTTATTATTTTTGTTACATCTTAAGTTGCCGTGAGATATGTCTGCGTTTTTATTTGTCACCTAATTTGTATACATACTTAAAAATTACGTAGTACGGATATAATATATGAAACGTAAGCAGTGCTCCGCAGTTTTACCCGCGTTGTGCCCATTCCTGTAGGAATTTCGGGATGCAAAATAGCCTTTAAACTTCCCGTTGAATGTGGCTATCCATTACAAAAAGAATTATTCGAATCGGATTGGTAGTTTCTGAGATATTTGCGTTTAAACAAACAAACTCTTCAGCTTTATTTTATTAGTATAAGTAGATAAATGGCCGTGGTTTTTGACGATATAAAAAACAAGACGACACTTTTGTTTCTTAAACATTATATTATAGTACTAAATATATTTAAGATTACCCGCATTGGGCCCGTTCCCGTGGGAATTTCGGGATAAAAAAATAGACTATAACCTTCCCGTTGAGTGTAGTTATCCATTACAGAAACAATTATTCAAATCGGACTGGTAGTTCCTGAGATTAGCTCGAACATACAAACAAACTTACAAATACCTCTTTATAATATTAGTATAGATTTCTTGTACAATCCGCCTCGGACATATCTAGCGCATCATAACTATGTTAAGTTAGAGATTAATTTCATTATATTAATTCCCTTGCTTTCGCCCGAATTGAACCCGTTCCCTTAATTATTGCGGAATAAAATTATCTGAATAGAAATACTTATTCTACCTAGAAATCATATATTCCTAAGTAGTTCATTTTGCATAATTCTAATCTATAGGCATTTTAGATTAAATATTAATAAACATTAAGGGCGGGTTGCTTCAGCTTACGGTCACACACCAGTTAACGTTAACTCGTCGAAATGTCAGTTTCAATTGACGTAAGAAAATGAAAAATATAAACTTTCTATTAACATACTGTTAAAGATATTCAGCTACCAATGTCTGACAGCGTAATTGTAAACTTTTTAACGAACGTATGTTACAATAACCCACCGTTTGAATCAACTCACCCTTAATGTTTGTTACCCATTGTCACAAACTTTCGCTAAGCTATAGTTTCAATAA
This sequence comes from Cyclophora punctaria, assembly GCA_951394245.1. Lineage (NCBI taxonomy): Eukaryota > Metazoa > Arthropoda > Insecta > Lepidoptera > Geometridae > Cyclophora > Cyclophora punctaria. The sequence goes on along the minus strand of OX596192.1, from coordinate 3,112,464 downwards.
AATTAGTTAAGTAACAAAAAGTAAACTCCACAGAAGAATTCGCCAACGACGTAGAGTTAACAGAAGAACAACAAACGCTACTTCTAGAAGAATACGAAAGAGAGATAGCATCAAAGAAGACGAAACAAACATCCTCCCGCGACATCACAAACAACAACACAAACAAACAGACGAACACAGACAGCGTCAAGTCAAAGACAAAGGCAGCTCAGACCAGAGACAAGCAGAACAACAAGAAGACAGACAATAAAAAGAACGAAAAGATTCGGTCACCTAAAAAAGAAATCAAAGATGTCTGTGGTAATAATTTAGTTGAAGATTATTTCGGTGATGAGAAGGTTACAGATGACGCCAGCGCCAACTCTGATGAGAGTTGGGAGAAGGAGTTTGAAATCGAGGACGTGGAACAGAAAGCTTGAGTCCAGCCATAGAGAATAGAGTAGTATTAATATGTCGGAGTACGGCGGGCGACGGAGCGGGTAAATAACAAGTATAGGAGTGATTTGGAGTTTCGTTTTCCGCTGTATTCGAGAAGCTACAGAAAAGTGTGCGGGTTTGGATGCGTCATTGAAGCGGGGCAGAGCTGTGCAATATGGACCAATCGCAACGCGCTACGGAATGCTCTAGACAATGTCAATGCCTTGTTTGACAATTTAAATACGTTGTGATTGGTTCAATGTGCTGTGCTGTCTCAGCTGCGCTTTAATGCAAACGCATCTTAAGAGTGCCTTTCCACCCAACTATACTATACTACATTGCAATGCTAGTTTTGATTGATAGATACCAAGCTACGATGCTATTCTCCGTCTAATACCATTGATGAAATGACGTTACCTTACTACATTTGATATCAAAGTCAAATATTTTTGGAACGAAGTTCCTTATCGCGCGTTGCGAAAGGGGGCTAGACGGAAAAAATTAAGACGAAAAGTTGTAACGACACTTTTTGCTATAGTAAGCCATTGTAAGCCGTGCGGCGTGCGCATGTTTCTCTGTCTGTCTCTCTCTCTCTCTCTTCGAAACTTCGTTCCATCCGGGTGTCCGTTGACACCTCTCAAGTTCAACCTCAAAGAGGCTCTTTTGAACGTACCGCCAATGTCAACGATATGATAAAACTATACAAACATCACAATATAACGTTGCTATGTTAGGTTCGACACGATTCGTGGATACGATACTTAGCATAGCAATTTAGCATAGCATACCACGTGGAAAGGCACTCAAAGTCAAAGGATGGTATAAATTAGCTAATTTTAGCAAAAAGTATAGTACAATGAACTCGAAACGGTTTGTGGTCTGATTTTATATTACACTGACGTCAGTAGGGTACTGTCGGTCACTATTGATAACAGATTGGGTTGCTTCACTTGATCTTCGGTTATTTTATCATTCCAATGGGATTTCCGGTATAAAAAGGCGCTTCGGTTAGTCAGCAATTCCTATGGGATTTTTGGGATGAAGAATATACCTATGTTCACATGTAAAGTAGTTTATCTTCATGTCAAAACATCAAAATTGGTATAACTTTAGACGTAAAAGCAATTACGTTTATTTATAATATTCGTACTAATTAATCCTGACCGACAAGTCACGCTTGTGTACATCTAGCAGTGTCCCGCGTTGTGTCCGTTCCCGTGGGAATTTCTGGATGACAAATAGCCTTAAACCTACCCGTTGAATGTGGCTATCCATTACAAAAAGAATTATTCAAATCGGGGGTCCAAACAAATAAAATAAAAAACCAAACTCTTGACTATATAAGCTGCGCGTGCGCTACTGACGTCAATGTAATCAAACTCGGACCTCGCTGACTTAAGCGCACACTTTTCTGACGCTTATACCTTTGAACGCGCAAAAAGCTTGCTCTTTACAAAAAAGCTACTATCGCTTTTACTCGGAAGACTAAAATTCGTCCCTTTTGCAACGGCGTAAAGTTCATAATCCATCGCCCAATGTATACTTGTTAAATATTAGTGTGAGAACTGAAGTTTAAGAAATTAGGGTATATACAGGATGTTAGGATATTTTTCTTCAATTGTTTAAAGAAAAACACTGGTTAAAACGTGCTTTTTCAAGGAATTTAAGTATTTTGTTCGAAATCCTTTGTTCTAATTTAAAAATTCAAAATGGCGGCTACTGTCATGTGACGTCATTTAAACTGTTTTATACAAAATTGTATCAAAATACACAACACCCTGTATCATATTGTAAGTTAAGATAAGTGCACATATACTTTGGTTACGTTATTTTATGTAAATCTTTATTCGTTCTTCTTGAGTAGTACTTGAGTTTTGTCGAGAGATGGCGTTAATTTGATATTTGAATAATCAAGATATAATTTACTAGCTATGATTGCATTGGACAAGTTTACAAGTCTATATAAGTTTTCCGGTTAGTCTTAATCAAATTAAGCCCTTTTTCTAGGTATAAAATTGCTTAACTTGATTAAAATACACGTAATTCGTGTGACATAATTTATGGATAGACCTAATTCTATGAAACTTTGGCTATGTTATACTATGCTAAGTTCTTCGTTGGTAGATCCAAAGGTGGCATAACATAACTATTACAAAACCACTTCATCAAATATCACAGTAACGCCATCTCTTAGTACAAACAGGGAAACTCTTTGCATTTATTATATACTAACATGAAGCACCGTATGTACTAACAAACAGATGTATGTTGCACCCATTCCGTATCTCGAAAATGATATTTTATAAAAAACCAATATTTATGAACAATTTTATATACTTAGTTTTTTATTGTTTTTTTACTACTTAGTTATTTTTTAATTGTATTTTTCTTCTATCATTTGAACTGGTCTGGAAATTACAATGCATAAACACACATTAAGGGTGTTTTTCCACTAAAGTTACGCTACGCTGCGCTACGAAAATATACAAGCTAAACTCAGTATGTTACTTAAAAGTTACATACAATACATACTTTTGACAAAAAATTGCATTCGATATCTCTGCAATTTATTATGAACGGTCTATAGAGTCGTCTCGGCTCTGCTTCAGTGGAAATGCACCCTTATTACTAAGGAAATAAATACCCCACTGTTCTATTGTCATTTAATTTACATACCATAAACAGTTCTTACCAAAATCTATAATGTTTAAATATATTCTCAATTGATTTCGTATACTTAAAATTACTACATAAAAATGTATAAAACATGGTACATAATAACGATATGAAAATAAATATAATGTGTGATAAATATAGATTTGATAAGCTATACATAATATGATAAACTTATACGTACATTTATTTTGCAATTTATAAAAATTTCAACATTCATAATTTTATATATACATAAAAATTTAAACTAGATTCCAATGCAATGCAAAATCTTTTAGCTTTTAAGTTTATAATTACGGTATGCAAAATTTATTATGTATGTATATACAGTTATGAGGATTCGGTTAAAATGACAGTTTGTAAAGTGATATATAATTTAATTGCACATTTTTACAATAAAAAACATTACATATTAGGATGAAGGCAATTATTTAAATCTATTCTTATGAATCTGTGTTAAACTTGACTAGGATTGTGCTCAAAATTATTGTTTAAATACATATTTATAAAAATACATAAAATTAAGAAATATCCTTTGGTTTGCAACAGAAGTAGGTGTATAAAGATGTATATTTTTGTCAAAAAACTTAAATGTTTGTATCGTCTTCAATAGTTAATTTGACAACTCAATCTTTTTGGATTCATTGAGTGATTGATCTGTTTATCCCGTGGTAAAACACGGATAAAAGTATTGATAAACTTCTCAGAGAAGTCGAAACCAAACAATAATAAAATAATGTATAAGTGAATCCACACGATTCAGTTCAAATTCGCTATTTATTTGAATCCACATTAATATTCATTGAATCCACACCATTAGCGCAGGATTCATTTAAAATTCACTCACTGTGTATTCATTTTAAACTCACTCACTGTGGATTAATTTCAAATTCACTCACTGTGGATTCATTTCAAATTTACTCACTGTAGATTCATTTCAAATGCACTCATTGTTGATTCATTTCAAATTCACTCACTGTAGATTCATTTCAAATTCACTCATTGTAGATTAATTTCAAATTCACTCACTGTGGATTCATTTCAATTCACTCACTGTGGATTCATTTCAAATTCACTCACTCTGGATTCATTTAAATTCACTCACTGTGGATTCATTTCAAATTCACTCAATTCATTTCAAACTCACTCACTGTGGATTCATTTCAAATTCACTCAATTCATTTCAAACTCACTCACTGTAGATTCATTTCAAATTCACTCACTGTGGATGCATTTAAATTCACTCACTGTGAATTCATTTAAAATTCACTCACTCTGGATAAATTTAAGTTCACTCACTGTGGATGCATTTAAATTCACTCACCGTGGATGCATTTAAATTCACTCACTGTAGATTCATATCAAATTCACTCACTGTGGATTCATTTAATTTCACTCACTGTGGATTCATTTCAAATTCACTCACTGGATTCATTTAAAATCCTCATACTGAGGATTCACTTAAAACTATTTACTAGACATGTATGAACTGTCTTCTGTATTCTTCCGTGAGCTGTATAATTCTCCGTCTTCGTTTGTAATTTCGTGCAATATATAATATATACACATAATATAAATCTGAAGTAAATAATATGTTAACTTGTATCTATACTACTGCCCTGTTATTTTTGGGACTAATATGACATTAGAGTTCGTTATGTTTGTGTAAATTATAATTATTAATATGAATAAAGTTATTAAAAATCGTATTTTGGTTTTTGTGGTCGTCTCTACACTGCTAGGTGCTTTTCCACTAGCGATGTGCTGTGCTACCTTGCTAAACGAGTTCCCTAGGTGCCTTTGTTCCCTAGATACCCTTGTTCCCAGCTAACTTATGTTACTAGGTCATTCTGAGGGTTTATTACGACTCCTACTAATATTATAAATGAGAAAGTATGAGAGGATGGATGTATGTATGTTTGTTACTGTCACGAAAATACTACTTCTTTTTAGTTTCATCCAAATCCGTTCAGTTGTTTTTGCGTGAAAGAGTAACAAACATACCATACAACCTCTATAACTTTCGCATTTATAATACTGATATGATCAAGTTTCGATAGAAAAAGACGAATAATTCAGTTGTCAAATCTGAGTACTTAAAGGTAAAGAATGAAATAAAACTACCACGTAATGTTTAGCCGCTTTATTATTAGAAGGTGGCATGGGCAGGTTGTCGAGCGTGAGGGGCGGTTCCTGCAGATGGGGTTGGTACTCCCCGGGGGCGCTGCGCATCTTGGAGGGCTGGTCACTGGGCGCCGGGTACGGGTGGTGGGGCGGCGCGCCCATCCACCCGGGGTACCAGTACAGGCCTTGCTGTTGGAGAGAAGAGGTTATATCAGGTTCCAGGGGAAGAACTAGGAGTTTAATAGTTTATTAGTATCTAATATTCTAAGTATTCTAAATGTTACCTTATTCCCGCTGCCCTGGCAAGTGAACCGGTACTCGTTGATGGTGAGCGAATCCAGGTAGCTCACGCCAGCGATGGACCCGTAGTTCGGCGGGAACATGAACCAGCACCCGTCCAGCGAATCTGGGGGTGGAATAAAGAGTTCACCCGCGACCACGAAGTGCAATCCACTCGAAAGGTCGAGATATGAAACGTAAGTTATTACTTGCTTTATTAACTTCCTACCGCGAAAGAACCCGAGTACGTTTACTATGAATAAGGAATTGTGCTTCGGAGGGCACGTTAAGCCGTCGGTCCCGGTAACTTTCTACGGATAGTAGTTGTTACATGAGCCATGTCAGAGGCCTTTGGCGGCTCTAAAAGTGTGCGACCACAGTGAATGCGCGGTGGCTTACGCGGCGGCGGCGGCGGAGGTGGCCACACTGAGGCGCGAGCTCTAGTAGCGATCAGACGTATATCAGGGGTTGCAAACAATTTTCGATCAACAATACACAACTAGATATCGGGTCACGTACAAAATCAAAGCTTAAAAATGTCCTCGTGAATTACGTGTGACAGCTTATTTTGTTTACTAACGAACTGACCAAAAAGTTTTAAAACAGTTCGAAGTTCAACCTAATTACAACCATGACACCTAGCAAATCTTCAAATATTTAAAATTACTACTGTCACTTAGAAACGAAAAGACAACATTTAGTGTGAAATCAACCTTAACGACCTACAAATAAAGTTTTTTATTCCCGTGTTTACCTTCCTTTCGTTTCGTTTCTTTTAGAAGAACTACAGATGGAATGGAGTCGTGTTGAACACTTAAATAATTTGTAATATGCACGTAAAAGTTTACTTAAAATTATTTATGTTTTGGGCTATCTAGGTTTGATAGTATACATACTTGTTTTCATTACGATTTTTTTGATAAACTTGATAGTATAACTCTGCAAATATAGATCTTAGCGTATATATTAAATAATAATGATCAAACTTACTGTCATTTTTGCTCTAAAGTTGAAAATTAACGAGTTATTTCAGAAAAACTAAAAAAAAATGAACTTAAAACAAGATGGCGGCGAATACTCTACCGGGATTAGTTACAAAATCGAAATTTATAAGTCCAACCACCCCCCCACGACATAAAAAAAAAATCGCCCCCCGGATAAATAAATTATTACTACAAAACAAATCTACTCCATGTTTCTGCTGTTCTGTTTTACAAAATTTGCGCCAACGTTGGCCAAACATTTGTAGCGGTGACTTCAAACAGTATTTTTTTTCAAAATTTGATATTATTTTGTTAAAAGCTTAAAATATAACTTATCCTACATGTACTCACAGAAAGTAAGACACTCCGGCCGTTAAATTGTTTTTCCGGCCATTATTTTTGCAACTTTTTTGGCTGTGGTTCGAGGGAACTAAATAAAAGAGTAGCTCACTTTTCAAATGAGACCCTAAGCACCCAGACGTATTATTTGCGCTGACCCGAAATCTAGTGTGTATTGTTGATCGAAGCCATTTTACGTCAAAACGCCGAGCGGTAAGACCTCTGGTTTGATACACCTGCCACCCGCTTGTTAAGTCGCTCGCCGCCTAGGCCCGTACTGTGGCCACAACGCGCGGATCGGTGCGTTTGAAATCACCGCGCGCGGAGTCGCTCGGTCTTGTCGCGCTAGGCTCCCGCCTAGTCACTTCAGTATGGACACCACGCGTTTCATACGTTTGATATTTCGCGCCCGCCGTCGCCACCGCGCTAGGCCCGCAGTATGGACGCACACTAACTCTGACACCAGGTTGACCATCCACTCAATGAAAAAGAAGGAATTATACACCAGGAGAAATTCTCACACGGGTAAGACCCAAACTACGCCCTAAGCTTGCATTATGGATTCTAACTGATACACCTTCGATCAACAATACACAACCAGATGTCGGGTCGGCGCAAAAAATACGTCTCGGTGAATATGGCCTCATTTGAAAAGTGAGCTCTTATTTTATTTATAAAATTTGCTACTTTTTTGCTAGGTGTCACGGTTGTAATTAAGTTGAACTTCGAACTGTAATTAAAACTTTTGTTTTAGTTCGGTAGAAAACAAAATAAACTGTGACACGTCATCCACGCGGACAGTATTTAGCTTTGATTTTGTACGTGACTAGGTATGTGTATTGTTGATCGAAGCTATACACAAATACTTCGAGAACTTATTTCGCCTTCAATTGTCACACGCTACTCACAAGTGACGTTCAGGTTTTCCTCTTTATTGAGCGGGGCGGGCGGCGGCGCTTCCGTGGTTTGTTCCACGAAGGGCGGAATGGGGGCCAATCCCGTGCCGGGGTCGCCGGGGATTATGAACGGGCCTGTAGGGAAGAAGTGATTTATCTTTACTTCTATAATAGTATACTTAATTCTATATAAAGAGGTAAAAAAGTTTTGTGAGGGCTAGTCTCAGAAACTACCAGTCCGATTTGAATAACTCTTTTTGTAATGGATAGCCACATGCAATGGGAAGGTTATGATTATTTTTCATTCCAAAGTTCCCACAGGAACGGGCACAACGCGGGTATAACTGCGGGCCGCTGCGAACTTGGAATATTTTATTAAATTTATCAAGGGGTCGTCTGTGATGTCAGCCACCCATCCCATAAGTGACATTGGTAATAACTAAACCAATGTTTAGTTTCACCAATCCAAAAGGTTGGCAAACATTTTCTTACGCACCTCCGTAAAAGTTGGTGTTGTTCCATTCGCAGACGTGATGGTCACACATCAACGGAGAATACTTTTCCTTAGTGTAATACGTGTGCCCGTTCGGTAATATCTGCGAACAAATAATAATACTTTTCAAGTATAGACACTTTTTATTCCCCTATGACCCAATACAAAAACAACACTTTAAGGTATAAAACAAAGTCGGTTGCCGCTGTCAAAATAAAAACGACTCGTAGTTTCAATTCAAAAATAAATTTACTTATTTAACTTTAACTTACCAGCACATAATCAAAATGCCTGAACCGCAACCCCTGTATATTGAAGTCCAGGATGAAGGACCCTGACGTGATGATGCAGGACACAGCAGTCAGCGGAGGCAGCTTGTACATCACCAGACCGCACTTCACTATCGCCTTGGGGAGAGTTGATACGTCTCTGATGTGCTGGAGGCCTTTTTTGAAGGGGAATCTGGGGGAAAGACCAAGGTATTGAGATAACTCTAAGGGGAATCTGCGGAAGAAGAGAAGAAGAGAAAAAAGTATTGAGAAACTTTTTCATTGCCATGAGCACGCGTCGCGCGTTCATATGAAATCTTAACGCCATGTCGTAATCACGCCTTGTGGGTTCATTCGTCAATGTAAGGAACATAGCTAAGATAGGAAAATAATGGTAGCATTGAGAGGCATTGAATGGGAAGAAAGAAAACTCAACGGTAGTGATTAGTAGTTCATCCTAAATTCCACCGTTCTTAATGATTATAACTCAGCATTTAGGTGGTTAATATGAGATAAATTATCGCTTCTGATAACCTTTGACTCTTCCTTTGACCTTCTCATTTGACTTCCTTATTTAAGAAAATCATTAAGTAAAACTGAATTGCTAGTACCTACTAATAGCAGCTAACTTACCTAAATATACAAATCTGCAAATGACATTCCAATCCATGAATGTAATTGTCAGTAGAAAAGCCCAACGACGGGTCTTCTTGCAAGAAATACTTGTTATCGTCCATTTGGTGCACGAAGCCGAGGAAGTAGAAGGCTCGACCCTTGCAGTAGGGCGCCGGGCCGCGGCCCATGAAGTAGATGTCGCTGTACAGTTCCGATATGAAGATGTACACGTTCTTACCGCAGTAGTACTCTAGGGAAAAGAGGGTAGTCTAATATCACCCTTTTGCTTTTAGTTGCTATTATTAGGTACCTACCCTTTTGGTTTTCCCGGTCAAACTCTTTTGTATAAGATACCAAGGTGATCATTCATCAGCCGCACTCAGAGACGCATTAAATCGATAAGAACATACCATGGACTTATTACTAAAATCTTTTTTTAGATTTTAGTAATAAGTCCATGGTACATACATACTTAAATAATTGATGTAATTTTTCATGCATTACATGTCAAAATCTTAGAATATGTGGGTGATAACAATTTTACTTCGGCGGAGAACTTTCCAATTTAGTGCCCAATGTATCCAATTTTTCCAAACTTTATCCCACATATCCGAATTTGCTTATATCCGTAATTCCACTAACCGTAACTACACCGTAATTACACGAATTTGCTTATATCCAACAGTTCCTTTACCATCCTCCGCCTCTCTTTCCCCCTACCTTGACTTAAGTAGAACTCGGAGGGCACCGCGCCGCCGCCTGCCGCATTGTACGTGGCCACGCGCTCCGTCTTGATAGCGTTGTGGTTGTCGTACATGGTCAGCATGTTGTCGATGGCGTCCTCCAGGGCTATGAGGAGCACCTGCCGAGTTTATGGTATCATCTTGTCAAAACACTGATATGTTCTCGCACTGATGTGGTTTAATGAGGAAGTGAAACTTTTGCTTATAATACGTAGGTACAATAAAGTATTAGCCTGTAATCTCCCACCGCTGGGCAAAGGCCTCTCATCACACTGAATATATCAGTACAGTGAAGAAGATTAGGCGTAATCACCACGCTTGCCTAATGCGAAACTCGAGTCATGTTTGAAATGTAGGAAACATGTTTTCTTTCCCTCGACCTGGAAATTTAACCCAGGACCTCGGTCTTGGCAAGCCAGTGCATATTACCACTAGATCACTGAGGTACAATAAATATGTATGTCATTAATAGAAGGGCACTCGTCACTTTATATATTTGTTTACCTTTAATTCCTTGACATGCAAAGTAATGAATCGACCTAGATGGTCCGTCGCTATGTGAACTTGCTCGTTTATTATGTACTGAAAAAAACATATCGAGTTACTTAAACCAGTCATAGCATGCCGCCTGCCTTCGTAGGGCCTCGCTCACAGTAAGTAACATATGTCTCTCTTTGAGAAAGGTGTCAGACTTCCCACATCTTACTTCCGAGGCCTTGGCGGTGAATACGTCGCGGTCATGAGGCGAAGAGCGAGAAGAAGAATGAGGCGACCCCGGTGCCTTCGTGCTTGGCAGAGCGGGAGAGCATGAGGATTCGTCTCTCTAACCCTGCGACTTCTGTTTCAAACATGGCCTACTCCGCAAAGGACAGCTCGCGTCAGTGCGTACCTGATCGGGCGCCCGTTTAACTTTCATCATCTCGAACTGGTAGTGAGCGAGGTGGTCGAGCTTGTCGGTCGGATCGTGGCCGTAGATCTCGAACGCGTCGATGACGAGCGCCAGGGTTAGGTTGGCGGGCGGGTCCTGGCAGCACGGGTGGTTCTTCACGTCATAGCTGTGCTGGAAGGGGACGGTTAAAGTAAGGTGGTTTGGGGTTAAAAACGGTTTTATCTTTATAAACGTAATAGCCGCGCCTTGCTGTGTTACGCACGTTGTATCGGTTCCCGCGGGTATTTCGGGATAAAATGTATCCCATGTGTTATTCTGATGTATAATCTATACTAATATTATAAAGCTGAAGAGTTTGTTTGTTTGTTTGTTTGTTTGTTTAAACGCGCTAATCTCAGAAACTACTGAACCGATTTGAATAATTCTTTTTGTAATAGATAGCCACATTCAACGGGAAGGTTATAGGCTATTTTTCATTCCCGAAATTCCTACGGGAACGGGTACAACGCGGGTAAAACCGCGGGGCGCTGCTAGTAACCTATATTACTGTAAATTTTCATTCAAAATCGTCTTGTAGTTTTTTCGTGAAAGGGTTACAAACATACGTATACATACATCCTCACAAACTTCCGCAATTATATTAGTAATAGTAGTATTAGTAGGATTACTACTGGTTGTGTCGTGTCACAAATGATAGCAAAAGGCTGAATCTCACTGAAAATATCAGTACAAAGTGATGGTATTAATCAATATTATTTAATACTTACTGCATAATAAATAAGGCATGTTAAATACAAAATAACACGCGCTATTCTTTCGCCACTATACATTTCGGGCACTAATCCCTACAATATTTTACTGCTAGTATTTCTGTTTGCGTTCATTAGACGGGCCAATTAAGCTAACGACCAATTTGAGTAACAATTCGTTGTAACCGACTCCAAAGAAAGATGATTCATGGTTTTACTTAATGACATTTCTCTAGCGTGGTGATAACGCCTAATCCTCCTCACTGTACTGATATCTTCAGTGAGATGAGAGGCCTTTGCCCACCGGGCTCATACTATTACTTCTCTCGCTTAAAATGCGAAATTATTCTTAGGTGTAAAATTTCATACTTTCATATTTCAGGCTAAACATGTTACGTAACTTTAATAGTAGGTCACAGGTTTTTAAAAAACAATCAATAAGGTTAAAAGATTGCAAACTTCCAATCTAAAAAAGTATCAACAAAGTTCTTATTTATATACTAATATATATAGAGTTTGTTTGTTTGTGATGGCTAATCTCATAAAATACCAATCCGATCTGAATAATTATAGTTGTAATGGCAGCCACATTCAGCGGGAAGATTATATAGGCTATTTTCATCCCGGATTTTCCAAAGGGAACTGGCACAACGGGGGTAAAATCGCAGGGCGCTGCTAGTGTACCATAAAGGACAGTGTACAGAGGAAGTCGTTCCACTAACATTATTCCAGTCTCATACCGCGTTATCGATCGCTTTCTCGCGCATACACCCCCAGTTGGCTACCAGTGCCACCCCTTCGTACACGGCCGCCATTACACAAGAAAAACACCCTTAAAAATGTTTAAAACACACCAAAAACATCAATAAAACAACACAAAATACAGTGAAATAATCTGTTTAATAAAAAACAAAAGAAAAGTGGAAAAATTTCGACTGAAAATGAGTGAAAATTAAAACAGTAATGGCGGCCGCAACCGTACGTCTATAATGTACTGAAAAAATACTTAGTTTAGTGTAAAGAAGTCTTCCAGTAGGTTTAAGAAAAGAATAATATTTAAAATTTAAATTCAAATGTCTTCCATGTCAATTTGAAAAATATAAGTTAAGGTGTTAAAGTTATACAGCCTTGTGTAAGCAAGAAGGTTTTTAATCAATTTAGGAAGGAGGATAGATATTTGTCAAGATGATGAATTTGGGTCGTTTCAAAATGCCCCCTCTGAAGAATGCCCTGGATGTGGCCATGCAGACGGTCAGGCAGCAGATGCCTGAGAGACCAGGACCTTCGGCACGTCCTCCACAAAATGTCCGATTCGCCAATACGGGTAAGTGATTAAAACATATTTTAAAGTATTCTAAAACAATATCAATACCTTTGTGATAGCCTATTGTTTTAATACCTTTGTATTGACCCGACGTTTCCGCGTTAGTTAGTGGAATTTCCCATAGGAAAATTGGGATATAATATAGCCTACGTCATATAAGGAATCCACTCTCGATATTTATCTTACACATATGTGTAAGATAAATTTCTATTACGAAATTCCGATCATAAGAAGTTTGATCTAAGAGAGCTAGAAATCAAACTGTATTACTTTATATTTATTGAAGTAGTTATAGATTTTTTTAATATCCAGGCTTTCTATTATTAATACGAGCAGCTAATTCTTCGTTATTAAATGTTTTTTTAAGTTAAGAATTCTAGAAAATCTTTGACCTATATTCTAAGTATTCTGAAACAATTATTCCCTATAACTGCCTATATCCCATGCTATAACTCACATGTAATCCAAAGCATATTATAATTTAAACTGGGCTGTCTATTGACCGGAAGTAGTTACACATTACGCAAAGGTCAAATGTTGCTTTTTTTGGCAAGGTTCCAAAAAGCGCCAGTGCATGGATTGCACAATGTGATAGGCGAGCAAACTTATCTGAAAACTTATTTTCAGATTTAGAGAACACCCTGTCTAACCCTGAATGTCTTTAGACAGGAATTTATAATCAGGGGTGTACAATAACCCATTTCTTATGCCAATAATTTTGTAGACTGTCATATACATCAAAACGTCCGTTTACATTGAAATCCTACTTCCTACTTCCTACTAATATTATAAATGCGAAAGTTTGTGAGGATGGATGGATGTATGTTTGTTGCTCTTTCACGCAAAAACTACTGAACGGATTTGGATGAAACTTTAAAGTGATGTAGGTTATACATCAGAATAACATATGGAATACATTTTATCCCAAAATTCCTTCGGGAACGGGCACAATGTGGGTAACACTTCGGAGCGCGGCTAATAATAAGGTTGATATACTTTATGGACTATAATATACTACTCTCTCCCTAGACATGGGAGACAGCTGCGAGCTCTCCACCATGAACGAGACGACCTCGCCGTCGTACCAGTCCACCAACCCCACTAACCCGTTCTTGAGCGGGCAGCTGCAGGCCGAGGAATCCTTCACCAGCTACCAGAACACGTTTCCGCAGCAGGAGGGCGCGCCCAGGTGAGGGTCCTAACCCGGGGAAATTTGGGGCAAAATGAGGGCCTTTAAAGCCGAAACTGCGGGCGTAAGCGACGGGAGCTCGCGACAGTTCACTTTTGTATGAAACCGCACGCGACGGGTGCACGGGACGGTTCACTTTTGTATGAAACCGCACGCGACGGGTGCACGCGACGGTTCACGTTTGTATTTGAAACCGCGCGGGCAACCGCTTAACGCAGTTTCGGCTCTTAATATTTTTTCTTGTTTATGTACATTTTATATTCGTACACTCTATGTTTTCTTTCGAGAGTTAAAATTCACTGACTGATTCTTCAACCAAAACCTTTTCCCATTGAGGAGGGTTCAGTGCTGAGGTAAGAGTGGAATAAAATCACCAATTTTTCCTTTATGGAAGGAATCTTTTTAAGCTTGAAAATCGAACACATTAGTTCACATTCCAACACTCGTACAACAAATTGTACTCTCTTTGTTCGATTTATAATGGTTACCCTGGAATAACGACATTGGATTCGAATAATTGTTATTGAATCTGATATCGGCAACAAGAAGAAGTTAATAATCTTCTCTTGATGGCAATACCAGATTCAAAGCAACTTAACCCTGAAATTACCACAGGATCGAGCATAATTTGAAGATTTACTTCATGAATCATAAAAAATTATTATTTATGACGTTACCCTATCTTACCTTACCCTACCCTACCTTAGCCTATGACTTTATTGTGGACAATATAATTTAAATAATAATTCATTTCAGAACCCAAAGCATGCAAAGCGTTGATTTCTACGCTTCATCTGAGGAAGGTGGGTTCGAGGAGGGCGGAGGAAAACCAGGAGCCAAGATCAACGAGTTCCAGGCGGCTTGGAACGTCACTAATGCTATTCAGGTAAATGGGGAAACCAAACTTACATAATATATTAAATAGCTGCAGTATAATAAAAGGAAACTACAAACTTTGATATAATACTAGCAGATTGCCAGAACGTTGTTTTGCCAAATAAAAATTAGGTGGACCACTCTTATCACTATAAATTGAGATGTAAGCTATTCTATCTTCCAAGTTGAATTAAATTGCACACGGTATGCAAATCAAATTTAATATCAGTTCAGTAGTTTAGAAGTCCATCGCGGACAAACAATGTGACAGGTATTTTGATCAATAAATAAATATTTTTATATACAGGGTGACACATAAGACGTAATACGAAACATGTTTTTCTAACTTACCTACCTAGTGCTAATAATCCGAACTATGTTTCGTGTTGTTTAAATAATCGCAATCGTTTTACCATTGTTTTAATTATTTCCGTTATTTTTGACCCCATCATGGTTACCCTAACTACTTTGTGGAAAACAAAAAGGTTGAAACTACTTTGTTGTAAACACTCACCTTCTTTATCAGCATGACTGATAATTTAAAAATAAATGATAATGTGACAAGTACCTAATAAGTATAACTAACATGACGTCACCAAACGTCCATAGGGTGACCAAAATTCAGGAATTTATTAAATTATTTTGTTAGAAAATTAGCAAAAGTTATTTAGATGAATTTTAATTAGTGATGTAGTGAATAACGTTCTTTGTCACTAACCTAACCATAATTAATTATTTTGTACTACGTCTTCTGTGTCGCCCTGTATATGTTTATAGATATAAATAGTTGTAATGAGAGAAAAGCTCTTTCTTTCCAATTTACATTAATCAATCAAAGCCAAACAACAAACTTTAATGTAATAAGTAGATCCAATGGTAAAAAAAAGATAAAACATTGGTCGTTCTTTAGAAGTCACGTGTAAAAAAACATTGAAAAGAAATAATAGTTAAAATCATGAGGGTAAAGATGTTTGAAATGGGTAATATTCAGCATCATACAAGAATAACCGCAATCTTCTTAAACCTCAATATTAGCTTATAGCCATCAATAAAATTTATCTTCAAATATTCTTTCCAGGGAATGTTCGTAGTGTCTCTCCCGTTCGCCGTGCTCCAAGGCGGGTACTGGGCCATCGCCGCCATGATCGGCATCGCCCACATCTGTTGCTACACCGGCAAGATCCTCGTGGAGTGCCTCTACGAAGACGACCCCGTATCAGGTCAGAAGGTGAGAGTCCGCGACTCCTACGTCAGCATTGCCAAAGAGTGCTTCGGCAAAAAATACGGCGCAAGGATCGTTAATCTCGCTCAAATCATTGAGCTGCTTATGACTTGCATTCTATACGTAGTTGTGTGTGGCGATCTGATGATCGGCACCTTCCCTGATGGCTCTATTGATACCAGGTCCTGGATGATGCTCACGGGAATATTCCTGCTTCCTTTAGCTTTCCTGAAGTCGTTGAAGAGTGTTAGTATGCTGTCCTTCTGGTGCACTATGAGCCATTTGATCATCAACGCCATTGTGCTTGGTTATTGCATCCTCTATATTGGTGACTGGGGTTGGGGCAAAGTCAAGTGGAGCTTAGATTTCGAGAACTTTCCAATCAGTCTCGGAGTCATCGTCTTCTCGTACACATCTCAGATCTTTCTGCCTACTTTGGAAGGGAATATGGAAGATAGGTCACGTTTTGAGTGGATGCTCAACTGGTCGCATATTGCTGCTGCAGCTTTCAAGTCCATTTTCGGATATCTTTGCTTTCTGACGTTCCAGAACGATACTCAACAAGTTATCACTAATAATCTCCGTTCTTCTGGGTTTAAAGGTTTGGTCAATTTCTTCCTGGTCGTTAAGGCAGTGCTGAGCTACCCGCTGCCTTACTATGCTGCCTGTGACCTGCTCGAGCGAGCTCTCTTTAGAGGCAAGCCCAAGACTTTCTTCCCCGTGATTTACGCTTTAGATGGGGAGTTAAAGGTTTGGGGGCTGGGTTGGAGACTTGGGGTGATAATGTTCACAATCCTGATGGCAATTTTCATCCCTCACTTTGCTATTTTGATGGGCTTTATTGGCAGCTTCACTGGTACTATGTTGAGCTTCATCTGGCCAGCGTATTTCCATTTAAAGCTCAAAGGCAGCCAGTTGGATAGCTCGACCATCGCATACGATTACTTCATCATAGGCCTCGGAGTCTTATTCGGTGTGATCGGCATGTACGACTCCGGTTCCGCCCTGATAAAGGCATTCAAAATAGGGTTGCCATTCTAAAAAAATACTATTAGTCAATAATTGTTGAACTATTTTTAGATACGCATAACCAATATATTTCGCAAATGTGAAGCGCTACGTTAATGCAAATAGCTAGACAGATGTTTATTTCATTCTAGTTTGTTTTTTGAACTATTTATTAAGATATTAGGCATTAAAGTTAATATATAAAGTGTTTATGTATACATGTTATGAATCAAAATGTCTTCCAATGAATAAATATTTATTTAATATTTAACAACGAAGTCTTCCATTTTATAAATATGTGTGAACAAATCAATAACACTTATCAATACTTGCTTGACAAATAAATGTTTGGAACATATTTACATTATTTAACGTAGATTAAATCACAGAAAATCAGTGATTATTTTTAATTAGACATTATAACAATGTTCATAAATTAGTTCAATATTTATAAGGATTTAAATTATTAAGGGTTTTTATATTAGTTGCTCGTTTGACTCAATTATACAGAGACGCTCAACGACTAAAAACCACTTAACGGTTCATTCCAACGCGAGCAACTAAATTGAAAACACCTAAGTATTTATTGATTAAGCGTAAAATGTAGAATTGTATCCAAGTCTTCCATTTGAAACAAAAAATATTGTTGTTGATAATTATGATAGAGGAATGTATTATACAAGTTCGATAGAATAGATTTATGTGGTAACGCATTGTGTGATAAAATTATGTATTAGCTTTTGAATTTACAAGCTGACAATAATGTTGTTCGGACACTAGTTTAATTATGTTGAATTATTAGAGTTAGTTCTCCAAATCAAGACATTAAGAAAACATGATTTATTTAAAAGAATAATTCAAAATAGACTTCCTAAGGTCTTAATAAAGCAAAATAACTTTAGTTCAATTAAACTATGAGAGAAATCAATAAACCAAAAAATTATAATAACATTTTATCACTGTATTCTGTATTATATTGGGTCTGTAACTAAGAGACAAATTTATTTAATATTTTATCCACAAACAAAATATTGTCAACTTATTTGAAACATGCCAATTTGATAAGCTGATAATAACGCTATAGCTAAGTGTAGCCATGCTCAAATTCGTTACTAACAATAATATAATTCCTGTGTTGCTATGTCAAACAAAAAATATCGTAGAAAATTTAACAAATGAAGGTATCTTGATGTTGTAATGAAAGAGAATTGTCAAACTTACTTAAAGAGTTATTTTATAGACGCCTTTTACTAATTTGTCTTCCATTTTGAAAATTAAATATTTAAAGCAAAATATGAGATAACAATATACAATCAAAGATTTAAAATAGTTTTATTAATAAACACGTTTGATAGAGAAATAGCAAATGACATGTACTTACGTCTGTGTAACGGTTTTTGCCGCAAAATATTACTAATAATACTATATTCGAACCTTCATAATAAAAGACAATAATTGAAAATTCATATTTTTTATTACAAATGCAATGAGCTTGATACCGCATTGAAAAAAAACATGGCCCCAACATAATGGTAATGAAAATGTCAATATAACCAATATTTAATTATGAAAAAGGTTCAGGTATATACATATTAATAATATTAACGCATCATTGCTTACAAAAAAGACAATAAAGTATAATCCAGAAATACAAGAAGTTAAATTAAACCAGTCAGTCAAACATGGCGCCCATCATACGTCAAAGAACAATAACAGCAATGGCTGAAAATGTCAACCTTTATTTATCAATAAACTAGCAGCGCCCCGCGGTTTTACCCACATTGTGCCTGTTGCATGTTGGCGCCCAACGTGGAACAAAAATGTTGTTCGTCATACAACAAACAAACGCATCATATTATTAATTATATATATATTGTTTCCAATCGTTCAAGTTATATTATAATGCTTTAACTACTAGTATCGTAACAAGTGCAATAATGTTGTATAAATGATTTAATTTATAATTATAAAAATATGTGTATTGTGATGAAAACAATTCTAGGTGTGTATTTTAAATAATATAAAATGTTACTCCATAGTTTTGTTTCATTTTAACCCAAATCTTTAATGTCCAAAAAGTACTTCAATTAACTAAAGTAGGTAATATAAGCAGTATGTTTTCACCTAACTTTTGCTAAAAATTGCGAAATTATGGTACAGCGTAGTAGTAACGTAGCATCGTAGCGTGGCGTAGCAGTGTAGCGTAGAAGCGTAGCAAAGGAACATATCGTAGCAGCGTAGCATGACAGAATAGCATTATCCGCACTACTACTTGACGGTAGACATTCCATTTAAGCTATTTATAGACATAACTCTTAATAATTCATTTTATTTGTTATAAATGTTATAAAATACGTAACTATTTTAATAACTCAAATTGTGTGTGGGCCAATAAAACGTATCGATAACAAAATAAATGGCCAATTTAGTAATTAAACCAATTCCCGCGCGTATTTTATTTCTTCGGTCGCCATGTTGGCAAAATGGAGGTTTGCATTCGCGCATGCGCGCTTCTTACATTATGGGTCGTTTGGATACACTTTACAGTGAGTAGATCAGTTAATTTAGCGCCTAAAGTTATCTTTTACACAGATTTTTTAATGATTACTCATTAAAATTACTTAAATTAGATTAGACCAAGAATTAGACACATTCGCAACTTATTGAAAATCCCCTTGAGTTTGTTCGAAGAATTATTCAAACATATCACTTAGATAGAGCAATTTGTATTTAGATAATTAGTAAGAGCAACAGCTTGTTAATACCGCAATTAGTTAATGTAGATTTGTTGAAGTTTAGAATAAAATTAGTGCTATGGAGGGCACAGTAAACAGTCGGTCCCGGTTGAATCAACCGTTAGACCATTTCGGAGGCCTTAAAGCGGCCTCCAACACCAGGAAAGGCCACTAACCTATTCGAAATGAATTAATAAAACGAATTAAATTAAAAGGCAAATCATAATAATTCATGGCCAACCTATTTGAAATGAATGAATAAAACTAGCAAAGCAAAATCAGTCTTTTTTTATACATTATAGACATCATACCATGTCCACAACCACCCGTGTTGTCTCGAAAAGAGCGAGAACTTAACCCTCGCGATGATCATTGACGCGTTCGAGATATACGGCCACGACCCCACGGACAAGCTGGACAACCTGTGGCTCTACCAGAACGAGATGCTGAGGGTTAAAACGGCCGAGGATCAGGTGAGGTCTGGAAGGGATTATTTATTTATGACGGATATTTTTCTTCTAAGAATCACAAAGAGATGCCTTTGACCTGAAGTGGGACAGAGTCGTATAAATCGTATAATAATTAGGATAAGGGTGATTTTCCATTGAAGTGGAGAAATACTGAGCGGAGCTGTGCGGACCTCAATTGACCAATCACAACGCATTGAAATTGTCAAACAACCTTGTTTGACAATTTCAATGCAATAACAATAACAATAACAATGTCAACACCTGTTGACAATGTCAACACCTGTTGACATTGTCAAAATCTATTCGTAATGCGTTCGGATTGATTGAGGTCCGCACAGCTCCGCACCACTTCAATCAAACACACTCCAAGGCCCAACGCCAGAGTAAACTTTCACGAGGTATGGAGATGGGGCTAATCAACTTCGTGGCTAAAACCCGAGAGGATTTCTAAGAAGCCTATATATCAGGCACCTATAGCGTTGCAGACTCGTGACGGACCACAAATACGGAGAAAAATCTAATTTTATAAAAAGTTATGTTAGATGGTTTAAATATCTAAAGACCTGAAACATTTTTATTTGAAGTCCTTCTTTTTCATCGAGTGGATGGTCAACCTGACTAATCCTGGTGTCAAGTTATTGAGCCGCCAAAGGCCTCTGACATGGCTCATGTAACGACTACTACCCGTAGAAAGTAACCGGGACCGACGGCTTATTTGAAATGTACTACATATATATTTCTTTCCAGTATCTGATCAACGAGCGAGTTCACATAGCGACCGATCATTTAGGACGATTTGTGAAGCTTCACATACAGGAATTGAAGGTAGAAATATTATTTTTACTGAACAAAAAACAAATGAATTTTTATCATATGAAATTTACGTAAAGGTTATCAATACACGTAAAGGCCTTTGCCCAGCGCTGGGGCTGCTCCATCATCCCCAAACATTGCCCCATCTGCTGTCATGTCCATTGCACATAAACCTTTGCAAGATCACTGAAAGGGTAATCAGCATCGCAAACTTAGGATTGCCTCCATAAATAACATATCGACACAAAAGTAAGACTACATATCTTACGGCTTTATTCATAAACGTTTATAGTAAGCTATCAAATGGTTTGTCCCTTTCAGACTAACGCTATTTGCTAAAGAGCGAAAGAGACAAAACACTTTAAAACACTGTTTAAGTTATCTATACTAATATTATAAAGCTGAAGAGTTTGTTTTGTTTGTTTGTTTGTTTGTTTGTTTGTTTGTTTGTTTGTTTGTTTGTTTGTTTAAACGCGCTAATCTCAGAAACTACTGAACCGATTTGAATAATTCTTTCACTGTTAGATAGTCTATTTATCGAGGAAGGCTATAGGCTACATTTTATCCCGAAATTCCCACGGGAACGGGCACAACGCGGGTAAAACCGCGGGGCGCTGCTAGTCATTTATAAAAGGCGGTATGACACTTGCAGGTGCTCCTCATAACCCTGGACGATGTGATAGACAACATGCTCACGATGTATGAGAACCACAACTCCATCGCGGCCCAGAGGAGGGCCACGTACTCCGGGGGACCGGTTCCGATGGAGTTCTATATGAGCCAAGGTATGAATTAATAACCTGTAAAAATCTGAATAAACTTCAAAGTTCAAATGGCAATATTAATATCAAGTTTTGTATTCAATGACCAATTTCTTAAACAGACTTCTGTTCCGTCCGTGGTGTAATAATTAATATATATACCCGGACAAATTCACACACGGTTAATTAGACGCAACTTAGCTTAAGCGTGTATTGGAATCTAACTAACTGATTCTATTACGTATACATACACAAATATTTCATATGAATATTGACACCTAGACATCGCAGCCCTCGACTCAGTAAGCGCTCTCACATGCCACTGTGCCAACGGACTTTTCAGTCAGTTTAATTATCATCTTTTTAAGCAGTGTCATATCACAACAGTAAAAAAGTAACTGCTCAATCGCTTTCCAGAGTACTACTGCGGTAAGAACGTGTACATCTTCATATCGGAACTGTACAGCGACATCTACTTCATGGGCCGCGGCCCGGCGCCCTACTGCCGGGACCGCTCCTTCGTCTTCCTCGGCTTCCTGCACTTCCACGATGAACAGAAGTACTACCTCCTGGACGACCCGAGCATCTCCTTCCCAACTGACAATTACTTGCATGGATTGGAATGCCATATTGGTGTTTGTGTTTTTAGGTGGGTATACAGCAGGTATAGGTATTAGTTATTAATTGTAATACATTGTATCATAGTTGTGCTTGGAAGATGTTTTGTCTCTTTTGCACTTTGGAAAAATTGCATACGTTTAAAAAGGAGAAACCATTTGATACCTCGCTTAAATGCTGTTAATAAGCGTGTGTTTATGAATAAGGTCCTATGCGATAAGACGAAACCATCAGCCGCATAGTACAGAAGTAAGTGCCTATGTGTTAAGAGCCTAACTTTAAACCATATGCAGGTTCGATATGTTTCTCGCCCTTCCCTGTTCTAACCATTCTACCTACGTGTCCACCCAAAGGTTTCCTTTCAAGAAGTTACTTCAAAACGAACGTGACGTTATAACGCTCCCTAAGGCGATAGTGAAGTGCGGCCTGGTGATGTACAAGCTGCCACCGCTGACTGCGGCGTCCTGCATCATCACGTCAGGGTCCTTCATCCTGGACTTCAATATACAGGGGCTGCGGTACAGACACCATGACTACTTACTTGTAAGTATATATACTAATATTATAAAGAAGTATTGGTAAGTTTGTTTGTATGTTCCAGCTAATCTCGGGAATTATCAGACCGATTTGACTAGTAGTGACTGTACTAGATAGCCACATTCAACGGGAAGGTTATAGGCTATTTTTCATCCAGAAATTCCCACGGGAAACGGGCACAACGCGGGTAAAACCACGGGACGCTGGTAGTGTGAGATTACACATGCTCTTATGGTGATGGAAAAATAGTGAGGAAACGCGCTTCTTGATTGACTCCTCATTTCGGGATATAAGGTATTCTATGTACCTGATTTTCTAGACTTTACCTAGGTAGAGATCTAGGTCAATTCCAACCCACCCGTATACCACCATCCCTCTCTACGTCTGAAACCACGCTTAACTGAACAACTGAAAAAGTCGCCATTTTAAACAACATCAAATCTATTTATTCAGACAACTCCGAATGGCAACACTTATTACACCAAGGAACCTCATTCACCAGTTATTTGTGACCACCACGTCTGTGAGTGGAACTTCACCAACCACTATGGAGGTGAGTGCTTTCCTAGACCTCTCGGCAATAGATTATCGATGAAATCTGTGGATATTCGAGGATTTCAGTGAAGACCCAGGCTAGGATAGAATAAATTAAGGTAAAATTAAGAACCCGAATGCTTAGGAGGGCCTTGAGCTCCTTAATTCCCTGCTCCTGTTGTATCTGCCGCTGAAATATGTGCAGACGTTTTTTCGAATGTTCAAATTGAATGGAAAAGTGACAAAAAATAATTGTCTCGAATTTTATCGTCGGATACCTTGTACAAAAATTAATAAAAAATAAAATTTATTGCCACAAAAATCTAGGAAAAAGATATTCACAAGTTTTACTTAAAGCTAAAAATAGAGTAACAATGGGAGGCGTAGATTATTTTTTATGAACTGCCAGGTCCATTCATAATCCCGGGCGACCCCGGCAGCGGCGTGGACGTGGTGCCTCCATACATCGAGCCCACGCCCAAACCAGACGAGCCGGAAGACCACGAAGAAAACATCACCGTGCCTTGTAAGAAATTGCTTTTAGAACTTGAGTTTTCACCCTACTTCGCAAGGAGGGGTGTTCATCAGTTTATCTATGTCTGAATTAAGCTTTGTTCCTTCATGCATTGCCTGGAGGTTTAAATGGCACAGCCTCAGCCTACAGCCTCTACTAAGTTCTACCAATAGTATTTACTGATAGAAGGCATTACAAGCGTCGCCATTTTGGAAACAAGATGGCGCTCGGTGTCTCATTGCGCACAGCCAGCGTAGCAACAAAGCTTACCTAATGATTCTTGCTCGCTGAATGTGTTTGTATAAAAACAGACATGTGGGCTTATCTGAAGTATGTGGATATCTCAAATCTCATCCATGTTGGAAAGGTAGTATACAAGTCGTCGATAAACTTTAAACTAAGTACTCTTCACTTACTGTAGCGTTCGTGGCGTAGTTTGACTAAGCGATGATAACTCATTGCGAATGTTAAGCAATGTCCAGCTCGGCCCCTACCTGGATGGGTGGCCGATAATAACATTTCTATCTGAGCGCTACCGTGCTCGGAGGGCATGTCGTTAAATAGTCGGTCCTGGTTGTTCCATCGTTAGAACATGTCGGAGGTCTTTAGGTAGTCTAAAAACTCCCAGGGTTGGCCTACTTGATTTACTTATTAATGATTACCTCTACAGATATCCTAGACGGCTGCTTGTTCATGTACCCTCCTAACTACGGCTCCATAGCGGGCAAGAGCTACCTGGACTCCGTAGACCTCCACGATGACAGATTCACTTGTAACGCCGCCGGAGGGACAAAGGTAACGAAAGAAATTCGCGGGGAAACGGTTTGAAATATAAGATTACACTGTTTAAGTTAAATATCGTTTATGTATATGGCGGTAACACTTGTACACATAACATTCGTGGCGTAGCTGACGTAGCCTCCTCACCTTCAGTGTGATGAAAGGCCTTTGCCTCACAGGCTAACTTCTTTTACTTTCCAGGGATTATACTGGTACCCACAGTGGATGGGCGCTGTCCCGCACCACCCGTACCACTCTATGAACGACAAAGATGACACGTTCGCGCCCCCCGGGCCGTACTACCCCCACCAGAAGGGCTACATGGATGAACCAGATATGAGTTAGTGAGGAATAAACTTTGTTATAGTGGACTGGACGGGTTTTATTGTACCTTTCTTAGGGCGGATGGTTACATTAGTCGTATCATGTTAACACAAAATATCAGTCTCATCGTAAGGAAATGACCTTGAGGCTTTCTCACTGAAGAGCGAAGTAACGCACCGCTTCGGCACCGCAGCGGTCCGACACGAAACGCATAATTTGAAAGCACCCTTATAGCAAAAACAAGCACTGAAAATAGGTGATTCTTTGAAAGCTACCACCGGTGGTTTTTCAGAGTCTTTTTTATATATATTGCCGTGGAGTGGGCGATAGGTTAGGTAATGAAAAAACAAATGAACGAAATTTTGTCCCAAGAATTAATTAGAATTAATTTAATTAAAAATACTTGCGGCCATATTTTGATAGGCACCCTAGTACATATATATTCTCTTGATCATAAATATAAAGGTAGATAAGAGTCTGGAGTAACACATGGGCTACTTTTATTCCATAATTCCCACGGGAACGGGTACAACGTTGGAACCGCGAGCGCTGCTAGTAATATAATAAAAGAGAGATTGATTAGTCAGACCTTTAAATAAATAGATAGCTACATTCAGATAACAGCCTCCGTAGTCTTGTGGTTTGAGCGCCCGGCTCACGATCCGGAGGTTCCGGGTTCGATTCCAGGTGGGACAATTTCTCATAATAAATCTCTGTGTGACTGTCCTCAATTTGGTTAGGGCATTGCAGGCTAAATCACCTGATTGCCCGAAAAGTAAGATGATTCCGTGCTTCGCCGTCGTTAAGCCGTCGGTCCCGGTTACTTTCTACGGATAGTACTTAGTCGTTACATGAGCCATGTCAGAGGCCTTTGGCGGCTCAATAACTTTGACACCAGGATTGGTCGGGTTGACCATCCACTCGGTGAAGAAGAAGATATAAATAGATGTTAAAATAAAACAATTTATAAAAACAATCATAAAAAATATATTACAAATAACTCTCTAAAAACCTCTGTTCAACATTACTTCCTCTAGGCAATATATAAAACGCTGGCGTCCCGGCTTTCAACTCGAAATACTTAGTCACTAACAACTCCGATAAATTCTTAGCCGGATTTATAACATGGGGCATTTTATCACACCCTTCAAAGTACACATTAACTGTACTCACACTGTACTTATTATTTTCATCCCACGGAGCAGGGAACACTTGCTGCAATTGTCCAGTTAACGTCACATTTTCAGGACAATCTTTGATAAAATCTGTTAATTGATACTCGGGGTAGAGCAATAACACCGGCCATTTTAAAATACCGTCTTCAAAGTGAACTATAGAGTCTTGAGCTCCCGGTAAACAAGGTTCGAGCATAGACAAGTCTAGATCGTCTTCGTCTTCACATTTAGCGACTTTTATTCCTCGTTCAATTATAGCTTTTCTAACTAACTCACTCTGTTCAGTTCTTTTACTGCTACTCCGTTCTTTCTTTCTTGCATCTCTTTCTTTGATCAACTTGCTCTTTTTAGCTTTGTTTAAAAGGTCTGTAAGTTCTTTGTCTTTAGGGTTGTTTTCGAGTAACTTGTTGCAATGTTGTATGCATGTGTCGTAGTTGGTTATTTCATAGGCTGATTTGGCAGCTCGGATTCTCGCTTTACTGTGATTAGGGTTGTGTTTGAGCGCTATTTCACTGTCGTATAGTGACGATCTGTAGTTCTTGAGGTGCCAGTGACATGCTGCACGGTTGTTGTAAAGACTGGCATTAAATTCTGGGTCATTGCACTTCTGTTTTATACCCTCTGTGTAGCTGGAAGTATAGAAATGTTTTGGTTATTAGTTTTAATAGTGTATTAATTAATTTAGGATTATATAAGGAAAAAAGTTCAACCTACTTCAGTGCAATTTACAAGGGACAGATAAACTTATGGAATAAATAAACCTCATTTAAACATAAAAATAATGGTTCAAATACATCAGAATAGAAAACCCTTCTTCTTTAAAAGATATCTGCATCCAAGCATCTTAATTCTTAATATTGGTCTGTGATAATATTTAATTCACTTACCCAAGTATAGCTAATCTATAATTCTTATGCTTAAAGTTAAAATTGCCATCTTCTTTATAGTTAGTAGCGAGCTCAACGGGTGTGTTCTCCTCGGGGTCATACTTCAGCTTGGCCAGACCCTCGGCCAGAGGAGACGTCTCCGTGCCATCTGGAGACTGTTTCATGAAGAATGGGTGTTTGGCCATTTATTTTATTTTTTATTTTTATTTTATTTTATTTATTAGGTGACACAACAAATTACAATCGTTCACATACTATGGATACTTATACTAGGTTTACATTCTGGACTGTAATTCTTAAACGTGTACACACTGCATGCTTTAAGATCGGAAAGAGTAACAGAGGTGTTTAATTAATTAAAGAAATAACAATTTGAAATTAAAGGAGAGAATAATCAGTAAGGGAAGTATGTATAACATAGACAGAGAATCTATCGAAGATTGAAATATTAACAGCTGACGTAAGCGATGGATGGCTGTTACTTGATAGCAAACTAGGGTAAAAATCATTTCTTCCTAGAAAAAGGAATGTATTGTATTTATCAATATGGGGGTACTGCTAGGGGTTAACTTACTTAGTTCTCACTTACATCATGAAAGGTACTCCTGTACCAAATTTTAGTTTCTAGATACAGAAGTTTTAGGTGTGCATTAATATATGTTTATGTCACGAAGTCAGTCAGCAAGTCAGTCAGCAAGTCAGTCAGTAAGTCAGTCAGCGAGTCAGTCAGCAAGTCAGTTAGATATACCTTTTATATTATGAATGTTTTAGTAATAATATACTGCCTACCTCCCACCGGTCTTCCTGCCATCCATCTGTGTACCGCTTCCTCTCCAAGCTGTTGATGAAGTCGTCCAGCTCCTGGTCCATCTTCTGGCACAGCGCCAGCCTCTCCTCATCAGTCATATTCTTCTTATCATCAGCTTTTATTTCATCAGACATTTTGACCACAATATTTACGTTTAGTTAGACGATAGATTGAAAGGATTACGTCGTTTTACATAAATTAGTTGCTAGGTTCAATGTTTATAAGACTGAAGTTTATTGCACTTTATATGTTTGTCGTTAAGGTTAATGAAAAGAGGTAGTTTATTTTATTTTAGTATTTTAATTTAAAAAAGCACGATTTTTTAGGTTATGTTAGATAGTAGTGGTGAGCGTTGCCCAACGTAGATAGTTATTAAACTATCTATTTCTTCACACAACGATAACACGTTTACCAAGATGCGCAAAACTATCTATTTTCATAACGCTACATTTCACGTCCAACGCTCGCTATTCACTACAACGATATTTACGAAACCGCTTCAAACGAATCAAGCGACAGCGTTATGAAGTTATCGACAATATCGACTAAGCAGGTTAGAGCGAAACAGCTACATTTAGAGTAAGTATGCGTAGAGCAGGAGAGGGCAGTACGTTACTGCAGGCCTATTCCCGGTCCAGTGTGCGCACTGAGATGACGTCATAGTGGCGTTCGTGATTGCCATTTAAGCGTTTGACAGCTCCGGTGCGCGCATTTTGACGTCGTCTCAGTGTTTAAACACTCAACGCCACTATGCTCATCAATGTACTAGAAAAAAAAACCGGTAAACTCAAATCGGTATTCACACGGCCATAGTGTTTAACCACCGGCCTTCGTTGATTGCAACTACTATCCAGTAGTGAGGAACAATAAATCACTATAACCCTACCATGTTGCGAATAACGAATAATGTATGAATCTATGAGTTATGATGAAACCTTTGTAAATTAGTAGGGTTGACTTTTTCTTCCCGCCAAATAATTCTAAGCATTAATTTCTTCTATTAGGTATTGATTTCTAATAATTACTATTAAAATGGCTCGTGCAATTATATTAGGTGCCGCGGAAGATATTCGCCAAAGACAGGCACTCAGACTAGAACGGAGACGGCTGAGGGATTGCAGTAATCCATTGGATCTGCCGGAATCTCTTTTTATTCAACATTTTAGAGTGACAAGACAATTTTCCGGCAGATCCTACTAGAACACACGCCGTCTCTACCGCTCGGCACACTAAATACAACAATTGTGTTGAATGTGTAATGTGTAATTGAAGCTAGAGACTACAGTTATTTCTAAGTAAATAATGCAAAGAAACATTCACTTCAATTTAATTCATTTATTTATTTCAAATGTACCTAATTACATTATATTTGGCTCAGTTATCAAGACATCACCTCCCATACTAGTATAAACTGTCACGGAAAGGTGATACCTCTCAAACCGAGCAACAATAAAATATAGCTTACATTCTACTTTATATAAATACCTTACAAACTAACATATATACATTTATATAACTATAACTATGGTCAGGGTTGTTTATTCATCGATTTGCTTCCCTGAAGCGGCGATATACGACTCCTGTGGGCCAAAAGTCTGGAGA
The DNA here is from genome assembly GCA_951394245.1 of Cyclophora punctaria. NCBI lineage: Eukaryota > Metazoa > Arthropoda > Insecta > Lepidoptera > Geometridae > Cyclophora > Cyclophora punctaria. The sequence continues at coordinate 3,082,818 of OX596192.1, read as the reverse complement.
AAAACATTGTCTTGTACTTCGCAGGCACTTGAAGCATGCTTGAAGCACATACGACTTGAATGTCGTTATGAATTAGAATGTTTAGTTTGTATATTATGTCTGCTCAGTAAACGAAAGACATTGATCGATCAATCACAGAATTATTTGCCGTTTGACATGTTAATTTACTTGCACTTTCCTTATTTCTTGCCAATAATTTCATAAAGTAATCTACAAACAAAGCACAACACGCACAACTAAAGTTATCGTAATGAATTATTGTTCTAAATAGTTCTATCTAATCGCGAAAAAGAGTAAATAAATACCGCGGAATTTTGAAGGTTTCCAATCTGTTGAACCTGTCAATGTCAATGACAAGTGCGCGCCTAGCCACCACAGACAAATAATCTGTTACAAAACCCGGTCAAATTAAGAAGTTCAATTTTCGTTTAAAATTGTACGTACGTTGGATGACATTTAATTTTACAGACTATTTATCGGTACTTATCGGTTTCTGTACATAATAATAGAGATGTCCAAAATTTTTAGTATGTTGGCAGCGTTAAGCACTGGGCACGAGATGCCGCGGGAATACCAATTGTTTCACGTCCTTCAAGCGCACTGAGCTTCAAGCACCGGTGCGCACACTGGACCGGGAATAGGGGGGCTGATCGTCACTAACTAGACGACATTAGAATGACCAAAAATACACCTTATTTTCAATGATATTAGGACGAGATTTGGCCATGAACTTCAAACTATTTGGCCTTGAACTTCAACCTCATGGTAAGTGTGACCCATTTCTTTTTAAATTAGTTTATTCGCGACATGTGCTGCATTGTTTTTGTTATTCTAATTAATATAATAAGGTGTGGTTTTTGTATGGAGTGTATTTAATATATAACTTTAGTGTAAATAGTTAATAATATTTTTTGTCAAATAAAGTAATAGTTGTATTGAATAGTGAAGATACTTTTAGTTACCGAATAATTATGTCTCGTGTAAATAGTAGCGCTTTGTGGGAACATTTTGAATATTGCGAATAATACATATATTATATAAAAATAGATAGTTATGAAAAATAGATAGTTTTGACAACGTTATTTTTCATCGAATAACGGTTTCGTTACGTTATTTCAAAAAGCCGCAACGACACATTACTATTAGATAGATTATTAGATTTGTTTGATTGATCTGACTTTTGACATTGATTGATGACAATCAAATTAATAACAGTACCATGACAGTAACATTCTTCCGTTTCATTCGATGTTACTACCTCCTAGGGGCACAATAGCAGAAGCCAATAAAATTGAAGTCGTATATTAAATCCATGGGGCTCAATTCGGCTCAATTATATTATGATTTCTTAAATGTTAGTTGATACACAACATCGCTTGGTGCAGCAAGCAGTGAGAGAAATATCCTTACTTTATAGAAAATGTATTATCCTGTAATGTCCCACTGTTGGGCAAAGGCCTCTCGCTCGTCTCACTGAAGATACCAGTACAGCGAGGAGGTTTCAGGCGTAATCACCACGCTTGCCTAATGCGGTTGGTAATCTCAAACCCGAGCCATCTTTGAAAAGAAACATGTTTTCGCTCAACCTAGGAATTGAACCCATGACCTCAGTCTTGGCAGGCGAGTAACACAAAAGTAACAAAACAAAACCTACTATGTAAGTACCGAGTTATAAATGTTCGAAAACATAATAAGTAAATCAATTTTTAAAAATCCACTGTTTATTGTTAACATAAGTACAATATTTCAATTATTATTAACGCAATGTGCCTTCATCCCACAAGCTAATGTATTTGCATTTGCGTTCCTCCCTTCTCTTGAAGTATGCGGGGTATTGAGCCTTCTCCAGTGGATGCCAGTAGTCTAAAATCCAATCTGGAACAGTTACCACCCTTTCCGCAGCTACCCCAGCGCAAAGTCCATAGGATGTTGCAACTGAAAAATAAAAAAGTTCAGAAATCAAGTTATTTACATACTTGAGTACTTTTCAAACATAAATCAACGATTTCAATCTTCAAACTATGCTAAATGCCTTTGCCAGTTTCGGTCAAACCGATAGCAGTGATGAATCCGAGTAATAGAGATTTTCCCCTGCTTCTTACTATTACTACTTAAATTGGAGCTAACTACTGGGACAAGTTATCGAATATAAATAATTACATACATTTCATAGGCGGTATAGGATTAGTTTTCATGAACAACTCGTCTTCTGCGAGGTAGACCAAACGTCTTTGCTCTTTGGGATCTTCAATACATTTATTGTTATCAAACTCGTGGCGCAATAACACTTGTTGGTAACGAACTAAATATCTTGGGAAAATAAATTAATCATTAAAAATGAAGCATTATTTTCAAGGATAGGTATCCCGTGGGTATCTGTACTTCCCCAGAAGCATTCATATTTAAAGGGTCTTTTGGAGGATATGGTTTAAAAATAATATTAGCGTGATACAAACCTAACGAAATAATACGATTCTATTAGCCTCATTGCCTTCTTGTAAAGAGAACATACTCTTTGAGAATGGGTCCTCAATTCGGGAGCAAACGGCATTTTTGTTGAACTAATAAAATGTTTAAAATAACAATAAGTGACAATAAGCTTGTTTCGTGGTCTGTGACAATAAGGTTGTCAAATGTCGTCTTTTAAACGTTGTTCGATAAATAAATAAATCAAAATAAAATAAAATAAAATAAAACTGTGCTAGCTGGTGCTAGGCTAGCCATTTCAACCAAAAAGTGTGCATATCGGTCGAGAATCCTACCTCTATGGCAATTAATTCCACAGGATCACAGAGAATATAACATTTTGGTTACTTAGCATCAGGCAGCCAAATACGTCAATGTCAAACTTGCCTTTGACCTGCGCCTGGTCCGCTCCCTCCCTTCCCTTCCTTCCTTGGCTGGCGAACCGAAAATCTGAAAATGCCGAAATAGCTGTATTTGGTCCCTTTTTTAACTGACAATAATTTATATAATTCTGTATAAAAAGGTGCTTTTAATTATCCTCAAAAAGTTCCTACTCAATAATCAAAGTAATCTGCAGAAACTCGGCCACAAGCGGCGTTAAATTAAGTTGATATTTACCCTAGAAGTGCAATACTTTCGGCGGTTACACAGGCGGTTTGGTTTTATAGAATGTAAATATAAATAGAACAGTTACATTGCAATTACAAGATTATTGCATAACTGCAGCCGCCGGTTGTGTTTGTTAACAATGTCGGACGCTTGGGAAGAAATCCAAGCTGTAAAGAGCAAGAGAAATAGTTTACGTGAAAAGTTGGAGAAACGTAAGAAAAAGTTGCAAACTATACTGAGCAGCACTAGTTTGGTAAGCGGAGAGAATGTTGAAGGAAGTCCGGGGACTAGCGGCGAGAAGCCCGCTTCAAGTCCTACTTCAGGCAAGAGTGATTGTAAGTATTTGAGAAGGTATTAAATACGCAAAGCTAATTTAGCGTCACTGATATAAACCTATCGCAGTGAAGAAGTTGAGTGATATGATATATTTGTAAATAAGGTTGTTTACTTTATATATTACTAGCAGCGCCCTGCGGTTTTACCCGCGTTGTGCCCGATTCCGTAGGAATTCTGGGATGAAAAATAGCCTATAACCTTCATGCTGAATGTGGCTATCTACTACAAAAACATATTTTCAAATCGGACCAGTAGTTCCTTAGATTAGCCCGTTCAAACAAACAAACTCTGCAGCTTTATAATATTAGTATAGATATTATTTATCAGATCTTCCCTACTTTTAACAAAATTATATTATTCTTGTCCTAGTAACTAATGTTTAATGCACAGTAACTGGTTTTTTACAGTCCATATTTAGCACAAAAGACCCCTAAGTTGACATACTTCAAAGAAAGTTTCAAAAGCTTAATGGCAACTGCGTCGTGAACAAGACCCATGCACTAAAGACATACTCATAATCACAATGTATTATAAAACAAAGTCTCTGGCCACATCTGTCTCTGTCTGCCTCATTGCGAAAAACTCAAATACTACTGCACGGATTTTGACGTGGTTTTTTAAATAGATAGAGTGATTCAATAGGAATGTTTATAGTATGTTTAAAAATTCCCGAAATTCACACGGGAACGGGTACAACGCGGGTAAAAAACCGCAGGGTGATGATTTTAATATGAATTTCAATCCTTCTTTCTAGCTCCAATACAGCTAGAGAAGTCAAAACCAATACCCTCAGCGTCCCTCGAAGTCCAACTGCTGCAAGTGCTCTCGGACATGCAGCTGCAGCTGCCAGCTACGGCCAGCGCACTGATGCCGGGACTCGGAGATGTGGATACAGGAATAGTGGCGAGTTTGTTGCAGAAGTTTGCTACTCAGAAGCTTATTACGTGAGTTTGATCTTAACTTACCATAATTATGTACAGAACACATTAGATTTCATCATACAAGCTAAGAGCTTAGTTTGGGTCTTATTAACCACTAGCAGCGCCCCGCGGTTCTACCAGCCTTGTGCCTGTTCCCGTAGGAATTTCGAGATGAAAAATAGCCTATAGCCTTCTTCGATAAGTGGACAATCCAATTCTGATAGAATTTTTCAAATGGAACCAGTAGTTCCTGAGATTAGGGCATTCAAACAAACAAACTCTGCAGCTTTATAATATTCAACTCTGACTTATAATACAGGCTCCAAAAATAACAATACTACTTAGTATATAATTAATAATTATTACTACCTTAGTAGTACTCACATTATGATTATAGTTATTTTTTGCTTTTTAGTTTTGAAGTCGGTTTTTTTAAACGTAGTTTTTTTTTAATTTTATTATTATACAAAAATGTCATGCATTATAGTATACTAACATTAAATTTACAGCATTAAAGAAAGAACAGAAACCACCACAGATGCGAGTATAGAAGTGGTGAGCGCGGAGTCGGTGCGGCTGGCCGCCGTGCTGGCAGCGTTGATCGAGGAACAGACTCCAGAAGACAGCAATAAGAGAAAAGGTAGGTCGATTTATTTATACACTAGCAGCGCCCCGCGGTTTCACCCGAGTTGTACCCGTTCCTGGAGGGATTTCGCGATAAAAAGTAGCCTATGTCCTTTCTCAGGCTTTGGACTATCTGTGTACCAAATTTCATTCAAATCGGTTGAGTAGTTTTGGCGTGAAAACGTAACAGACAGACAGAGTTAATTTCGCATTTATAATAATCGTTACGATATGTTTTAACAACTTTAGTTGAGAGTTCCTCAACATTAACCTTGGTCATAAGTTCCTATTTTCACTAAAAAAGGTAGGTACAGAAATAAGGTTCGCCAAAATGGGTCATAAATCATTATTTCACAATGGAGGGAATGCGTAATAATACATTACAAATGTCTCCTTAACTAATCAATGCTTCGTAAGTAGTTTTAAAGAACCAAACCCCTTTGGGTTTTACGAAATCTCTTAAAGTTAAGCAAGTATTAGCCTGCAATATGCCACTGCTGGTGTTCACTGAAGATATCGGTACAGTGAGGACACTTCGGTGACATTGCAGGCTACAAACAAGAAAAAACTAAAAACCCTTTAATTATTTTCAGGTGATGCTATTGTTGAGGAAGCAACCAAACCAAAAGTGGCTAAAACATCAACAGACGAGAAGAAAACAGGCAAAAGTGATACAGACATTATGGTGCGTAACTTATTATTTGTCTTCATCACTACATAGTATAAAACAAAGTCGCTATTTTTGTCTGTTTGTCTGTATGCTTAAATCTTTAAAATTACGCAACGGATTTTGATGCGGTTTTTTGTAATAGGTAGAGTGATTCAAGAGGAAGGTTTTTATGTATAAAAATTCCCGATATTCCCACGGGAACGGGCACAACGCGGGTAAAACCGCGGGGCGCTGCTAGTGTACTTATAAAGCTGAAGCACTTTTGTTTGTTTGAACACACTAAACTACCTCGGGAACTTCTTCTTCTTCTTCGTGTCGATGGCACAAAAATTAACTTTTTAAATGAGCCCGCTCCAGTGCTTCGCTGCCCCTACGCCCTTGTCATTGGCGCACGTGAGGTCACACAATGTGCAGCTTTCAGGGTTCGAGGGACAGGTCAGAACGTGCTGCATAGTCTGTACCTCGGGAACTACCAATATGATATGACAAATTATTTTTGTATTAGATAGTCATAAGAGAATTGTAAAAGGAGAGCTATTTCTATCCCGAAATTCCCACGGGGACAAGCACAACACGGGTAAACCCGTGAGGTACTGCTAGTATGTTATATACATAATAGATGATTATTTTTTAAAGATAACATTGTACAAAATTCCCATGAGAAATCTTGATTACTTCATGTACAGCAACATTCATTCCATAAGTGATCAAATATTTATATTTATTTTTCAAAAAGGTAATAATATTTTATGTTTGTTTCGCTCTTTAACTAAAACACTGTTATAATGTGTTTTGTCTCCTTTGCTCTTCCGAAAATTGCGTGTGTCAGAAAGTGACAAACCATTTGATAAACAGTCTTTTATCTCCAGTCACTACTAGCAATGCCTTCGAGTAGAGAGAAAGCCGTGAAGCGAGTAGGAGAAGAGATAATGGATCTTCTGAGCAAACCGACTGCAAAGGAGAAGTCGTTAGCCGACAAGTTCAAGAGCCAAGGAGGTTTGTACGTTTATTTATTAGCTCCTGTATTTCAATGGTCAGATAAAGCTTATCCATAAAATTTGCTGAACAATGTCTGCAAATTCTCGCATTCTGCCTCCAATTAACAGAGAGATAAATCATAAAATTGAATCTGTTTTTTGATTTAAGGTACTCTCATCAGTTGTTTCTGCTACAGTTCTTCTGTAATAATCATATGAAATAATGTCAATTTAAGAAAATTTATTCCGTTTGCCATTAGCGCCTATGCAACTCTACTTTACTCAACTCTATGGGTTTTTCTGGTCATTCTTTATAATGCAATGCCAATAACTCTTACCAATTGCGTTTAACTTAGTTTTCTGTTTTTATCAGACTTATTTACTCCATAAACTCACCTGTCACCTACATTCCCCAGGCGCGCAAGTCATGGAGTTCTGTCCGTCGGGCACGCGAGGCGAGTGCGCGCGGTCCAACTGCAACAAACTGCACTTCAAGAAGATCATACAGAGCCACACGGACGAGACGCTCGGCGACTGCTCCTTCCTCAACACGTGCTTCCACATGGATAGCTGCAAGTAGGTGGAAAAACATGCAAGAAAATACAAATATCATGTCAGTAGGTTAAAAGAGCTTGAAAGTAGGTAGGGGGAGAGGGGGGGGAGTAGAAGTCATCATCTTGGCAACCCTACCACTACCGACATAAAACTCTTAGCTTAATTTCATTATTTTTGGTTTTAGTTTGTAAAGTTTAATGAAAAGAAAAAGACAAAAAAGTCCATGAATATAGTGCGAAAATGACAAAAAATCATACTGAAGGTCATGAGATTGTGTAAGTAGGTTGTAAAATTATTTCAAGAAGATCATCCCGAGCCATAAAGACGAGACGCTTCACGAGTGCTTCCAAATGGATAGCTGCAAGTAGATCATGAGGGCATGCAAGTAGGTGAAAGGGCATGCAAGTATGTCGTCAAAATATACAAATAATAATATTATTTTCGCAGGTATGTTCACTACGAAGTAGACAACACGGACCCCAACGTCAACGCGGCAAAACAACCGGAACCGACACCGAAACTGCCACAAAATGGTATGGAGTCATTACTAATCACTTGGCCTTGCTTCACATTATACTATACTAGCAGCGCCCCGCGGTTTTACCCGCGCTGTACCCGTTCCCGTGGGAATTTCGGGATAAAAAATAGCCTATAACCTTCCCGTTGAATGTGGCTATCTATTACAAAAAGAATTATTCAAATCGGTTCAGTAGTTTCTGAGATTAGCGCGTTTAAACAAACAAACAAACAAAACAAACTCTTCAGCTTTATAATATTAGTATAGATGAGAATTATAGAACAGTATGGTTTGTTTCCATTAGTCATTCATTTACTTTACCTGCAACCTATATTCTGAAAATTCTGAAAATTAGTATGTGACTTCGCTCGCTTATAAAAGAATTGAGATCCATGGGTGCCGCCAAGTTTTGTATTGAAAATCCTAAAATTGTATGTACATTCCCATGTGCTTCGAGCTGAAGATTAGGATAATGAGATGACGATTGAGCACAGCCATATTGAAGTGGAATAAATACCAGGACCCTTGTCCTGGTAATGATGATGAATTTTATATAAGAAAATAAGTAATAAAAATCTCGAAATTCCCACGGGAACCGGGGTGCTGCGGGTGAAACCGCGGCGCACAGCTCGTTACACATAAATCATACATTATATATTTGCAGGTAACAGTGCGGTCGTGAAACCGGACGGAGTATTGACCCTCACACCGCCACAGTGGATACAATGCGACCTCAGATACTTGGACATGACGTTTTTAGGTATGTTTAATCCTACTTCCTACTATCCTACTTCCTACTATAATATTATAATCCGAAATTTTGTGAGGATGGATGTAACGTATGTATGGATGAATGTATGTATGTATGTTCGTTGCTCTTTCACGCAAAAACTACAGAATGGATTTGGATGAAACTTTACAGTAATATAGGTTATACATCAGAATAACACATGAGATACATTTTATCCCGAAATTCCCACAGGAACGGGTACAACGTGGGTGACACCGCGGGGCGCAGCTAGTTTATAATAATGATTAAGTAATCACAACTCAAGCAGTAGAGAAAGAGTAGAGACGTTTCGTTTAACTAGAACATTGTGTTATTATCATTACTAGCAGCGCCGTTTTACCCGCATTGTACCCGTTCCCGTGGGAATTTCGGGATTTTTTTTTACATAAAAACCTTCCTCTTGAATCACTCTACCTATTACAAAAAACCGCATCAAAATCCGTTGCGTAATTTTAAAGATTTAAGCATACAGACAAACAGACAAACAAACAGACAGAACTAGCGACTTTGTTTTATACTATGTAGTGATTACCGTTGTTACACTTATATCAACTACGCGCAAACAAAAGATAAAGATGAATAATGGCTAAACTATGTATAAAAAGAAAAACCACTTCATTTTAACATGTATTCTTTCTTTTGACTAAATGTTACCTGAAGAAGCTGTTTCTAAATAAATAAATAAGTTTCCTGTATGTGTTAGATATGTCTCCTATAATACATAACTCGAATATACATAGGTACATCTAATATATAAAATTCTCGTGTCACAGTTTTCGTTGCCATACTCCTCCGAAACGGCTTGACCGATTGACCGATCCGTTATCTATGAGAATCGGCCAACATCTATTTTTCATCCCGAAATTCCCGCGGGAACGGGTACAACGCGGGTGAAACCGCGGGGCGCAGCTAGTATATATGTATAATTGTGTATATCAGGTAAGTTCGCGGTGATAATGGCGGACCCGCCGTGGGACATCCACATGGAGCTGCCGTACGGCACCATGTCGGACGACGAGATGCGCTGCCTCGGCGTGCCGCAGCTGCAGGACAGCGGCCTCATCTTCCTCTGGGTCACCGGCAGGTCACTATTATCACACAAGTCACCCACTGCAAACTGCAGCTGACTGTCTGCATAGTGTTTTCAGACTGTAGCTCACTATCTAAGTATTATTTGTAGACTGCAGCTGACTGTCTAAATAGTATTTGTATATTACAGCTGTACATTGCAAGTTGCAGCTGTACATTGCAAGTTGCAGCTGTATACTGAATTAGTCTCTAAGAATCTACTGCGGTCATTGCACGCCTTGGCTGCAGATAATAAAGCAGATATTTTTCTTCCCTGATTATGCCTAATCCTCCTCACTGTACTGATATATTCAGTGAGATGAGAGGCCTTTGCCCAGCATTGCCACATTATACCTACTAAATTTTCCTCCAGAGCCATGGAGCTGGGGCGGGAGTGCCTGAAGCTGTGGGGCTACTCGCGCGTGGACGAGCTCATCTGGGTGAAGACCAACCAGCTGCAGCGCATCATCCGCACCGGCCGCACCGGCCACTGGCTCAACCACGGCAAGGAGCACTGCTTGGTGAGGACGCGATTTAAAAATTAGATGGAAATGTTTGTTTTAGTGTAGGGCCACATCTGCGGAACGTACGGCGCCGAACCTTCCGCTAAATACGCTCGTAGTGTATTTCAAGTTATCTATGACACATCAGTACGCGGCGTAATTTCGACTGATGTGTCATAGAGCGGAAGGTTCGGCGCCGTACGTTCTACGTTCTACGTTCTACGATCTTTCGGCCGTAGATGTTCATTCATTCATTCATTTCGAGTAGGTTAGTGGCCAACCCTGGTTTTACAGTTTTTAGACCGCCTAAACTCGTAGCCTGTACTCGACATTAAAAATAATAGCCTGTAATGTCCCACTGCTGGGCATCAAGACATCAGTACAGTGAGGAGGATTAAGGGTAATCACAACACTTGCCTACTGCGGATTGGTGATGTCAAACCCGAGCGATATTTGAAAATTAGGAAACATGTTTCGCTCGCCCCGGGAATTGATCCCGAGACCTCAGTCTTGGTAGGCGAGTGCACATACCACTGAACTGCCGAAGCGTGTTTTTTAAATAACTTTGGCAGAGCTGGACTCTGACCATTCTTAAAGCACTATATTGAACCTTATATTGGTATCAACAGGTAGGCATGAAGGGTAACCCAGAGAATCTGAACCGAGGCCTGGACTGTGACGTCATCGTGGCCGAAGTACGCGCCACCAGCCACAAGCCCGACGAGATATACGGCATTATCGGTTAGTATACGATACTACAATATAAATTATTAGTAGATTTCCCACTCCTGGGCAAAGGCCTCTCATATCAGTACAGTGAGGAGGAACGCATTCAATACATTACCAATTACAAAATTGAAAGATTATGAGAATGAGAATGAGAAAACAAATCTAGTGAAAGCTAAAAGGATTAATTTTTTTAGGAGCAAACTAGAAAAATATATTGGTTTATTTCCGTAAGACCTAACAGGAAACCTTTAAGCATTTTACGGTTGTTTTAAAGAAGCTTTTAGAATCATTTTCAGTCGACATTCCATCGAAATTTTCAGTTTTAATTATTATTATTTTTAATTGAGAACGCCTCGGCGGTCTAGTGGTATGTGCACTCGCCTGCCAAGACTGAGGTCCCGGGTTCAATTCCCAGGTCGAGCGAAAACATGTTTCCTACTTTTCAAACATGGCTCGGGTTTGAGATCACCAACCCGCATTAGACAAGAGTGGTGATTACGCCTGAAACCTCCTCACTGTACTGATATCTTCAGTGAGACGAGAGGCCTTTGCCCAACAGTGGGACATTACAGGCTAATACTTTAATTGAGAAAAATAACTATTAAGTATACTAGAAATAAGTGACGTATCTTGAGATAACACTAATAAAACTAACTTGGATTAATGAATGTTTCAGAGAGATTGAGTCCTGGCACGAGAAAGATCGAATTATTTGGACGACCACACAATGTACAACCAAATTGGTCAGTGAATTTATTTTGACTTTATTTACATTATTCACATACCGCCTTATTAACTAAAAGCACTTAAAGTGTTTTGTCTCTTTTACTCTTCAGACAATAGCGTATGTCGGAAAAGGACAAACCATTTGATAGCTAAGTGTTAATAAGCGTATAATAAGGCCTATATAAATTACGTCAATTAGTTAATTATCGATTTAATTGTCATCCCTTAGCACGACAGTCAAACCGTTAACCTAAGTTAACCCTTCTACAGGATAACGCTAGGCAACCAAGTGGCCGGCGTTCGTCTGGTGGACCCTGAACTGATAGCAGCCTTCAAGAAACGGTACCCCGACGGGAACTGCATGGCGCCGCCGCCCGACCCGGGGCTGGCGTAGGGGAGACCTAGTCTCTGAACCTAGTGGGGGTGGATGGGAAACATTTGGTACCATTTGTCCCCTGTGGGAGCGGATGGGAAACATTTGGTACCATTTGTCCCCAGTGAGGGCGGATAGGAAACATTAGGTACCATTTGTCCCCCATTAGGGGCGGATTGGAAACATTTGGTAGGTACCATTTGTCCCCGATCGGACGGGCAAGTGAGTTTTTATGTATTATTAGATACGAGGAACGAGCGTAGGATAGGGAGAATATAGTATTTGTCCCCCAGTGGAAAAATAGGAAAGTAATCTTGGTTTGTGACACATTCACAGACATTTTTAGGTCAAACTGAGCTATGGTATCCTTAAAATGATTGGTGAATTATTGTTTCTTCTTCGAGTGGATGGTAACCTGACCAATCCTGGTGTCAGAGTTATTGAGCCGCCAAAGGCCTCTGACATGGCTCATGTAACGACTACTATCCGTAGAAAGTAACCGGGACCGACGGCTTAACCTGCCCTCCGAAGCACGGAATCGTCTTACTTTTCTATTGTTTGATATGATATGATTTATGGAAACATAACGACCTAGCAATAGGATACCGATACGGATAGTTCTGGTGGCAAGAAACAGGGCAATGAGTGGTTGATTTCCACTTGGTATCAGATAGTAATTTGCGGTATTCGAACACACGTTTCAACTTTTTAAGTAACAATTTTAAAATGTTGCATAAAATATTGCCGTGTTGTTTGTCCCATTGGGGGACAAATAGGAATCCTTACATCCGATTATAAGTATAGGTAGGTACTGAAATGTTTATATCTAGTTCTTATAAACGTTAGACCTAAGTTAGTTAAACGACATACCTAATTGAGTTTGTAAATACCTATTTTTCTACCTGTAAATATAAATAAAACGTACGCAATAACAGTGAATACTTTTTTACATTACTACACATTAACTTACGAATTTTTTAGTCAAATTAATTATTTAAATTATAATTTAGTAGAAACTTGGCAGGTGTGGACTCCTTTTTCCTTTCGGAGAGGTCGGTCGTCTCTCTTGGCTGGGTCTTGTCACTTGCATAGAGGACATAGGACATCTTGGCTCTGGTATTCGACTGGAATAATAAAAAAAAAATACTGTTAATTTCCATCCAAATCCGTCAGTAGTTTTTTCGTGAAAGAGTAACAAACATACATTCATCTTCACAAACTTTCGCATTTATAATATTAGTAGAAAAGATAGCTTTACTCTGCGCTAGTTCCACCCACGGCTCAACAGATGGTGCCAGTGTGAAAACTATGCACATAGTATATTCTTCTTCATCGAGTGGATGGCAAACCTGACCAATCCTGGTGTCAGAGTTATTGAGCCGCCAAAGGCCTCATAGTATAAAGCGCTTATGTTATTTGCCTAGATTTGATTGCCCATACATTTAGATTGAATAAAGGCATCAAATATTACTACGGAATATTTATATATTTAAAACTAGCAGCGCCCCGCGGTTTTACCCGCAATGTGCCCGTTCCCGTGGGAATTTCGGGAATTTTTTTACATAAAAACCTTCCTCTTGAATCACTCTACCTATTACAAAAAACCGCATCAAAATCCGTTGCGTAATTTTAAAGATTTAAGCATACAGACAAACAGACACGAAACAGAGACGACTTTATTTTATACTATGTAATGATATAATACTAACGGTACGAATTCCTGTTTAATATTCTGCGATGCCGTACTATATTTATTCGTCGTTAGTTGACTCGGAGCCTGTGGATTTAAACTGAAAGAGATAAAATAAAACTTAATTAAATTAATTGCTACTTACTTTTTCAATTATTATTATTCTTCCCGAGCGAATTAAAAAAAAATATATAAATAAAAGAAAGTCGTGTTAGTTACACTATTTATAACTCGAGAACGGCTGAACCGATTTGACTGAAAACTGGTGAGGAGGTAGTTTAGAACCAGGAGACGGATATAGGATACTATTTATCCCGTATTTCCTACGGGACCGGGTGCGCTGTGGGTAAAACCGCGGGGCACAGCTAGTTAAGTATAAAAAATACTTACCAAGTCTTGTCACTGTAGACGCCGCAATGCAATGAATCACGTAACCTCCTTTGAAACTGAAACAAAATTCTTGTCTCAATACAAAAAGCTACTTCATATAACGTTAACCCTTAAAGAACTTCATAATTAAAGGGAGGGTAAAACTTTTAAGAATTTACGGGTAGGTTATGTATGATCACGTCCATAGCCTGGCACTTGGGAGAAATTCTAGAAACAGATATTATGGATAGTTAATTATTATAATTTTTTTACGATTAACATATGGAGGGGATTACGGAAATAATCTTTATAATGAAATTAGGGTACCTAAGTTCAATGCTGGAAAGTTAGTGAAACCCTGGTACAGAAGGTAAATAAAGGTATTAAGGGCCCATGAGTTCAGAAAACGGGCTATTAGAAAAAAAAAATTAGCCAAAAGTCTTAACGTTACAAGAACAATTTTTTTTTTGTTTTTAATCTTGATCATATGTTTAATCATACTACTGTTTCCGAAACACGTTGACTATTAATTTCCTCGATAGAAAAAAAGCGCAAAGTTGGGTCTTTTGTACCTTACTTTTACACTTAGTTTGTTAAACAATTTCAAACGCATATTTCTAAAATTAATTTGAGTGATGTAAAATAAACTATGACTCAATACTGCTGGAGTAAAATTTCGATTCAATCCAACGAAAGGTGGTAATTCTTAAAAATGAGTCGCAAGATTCTACCACCACCATTTCCGCGCCGTAGTGTTTCTCGCTCTTTCCTACCCAGAGTGACAGTGACCGAAGTGGCTGGGATATCCTAGCCTTAAGTCGAACGAAGCCAACGAAATAACGATTGGAAAACGTGATATAGAAGGTATTATCCGTCAGTATTCACCTTGATACTATTAAGCATATCTCCTTGCGTGGCCAGCGGCCTCTCGTCGGAGCGGACGGAGGGCGCAAGGCGGCGCGGCGCCGGCGCGTCTCGCCGCGACCCCAGCGAGCCCGCGCCCACCGAGCCCTCGCGGTTCGCAATCACTGCGTTCTGGACTCCTGCCAAGTAAAATCAAGTAGATCAGTGGCCATCATAGAACTAGAATGACGAGGTTTCTATGTGTATGTGCCCAACCCTATCGTCGAATTTTTAGACCGTTAAGGCCTCCTACATGGTTCAATAAATGAATCAACCGGAACTGACGATTTTACGTGTCCTGGTGTCCTACAATAAAAATTAGAAATATCGTTTAGAGATAAAACTAGTATTAGTAAAGTATTGTGTGTATCCTGCCCGTCCTGACCTAGGGTGCACAGACATGGTCTTTAACAGAGCTCCAGAAGTCCAAGCTCAAGATCTGCCAGAGGGCGATGGAACGCAGCATCCTCGGACTCAAACGAGTCGACCGAGTGCGCAACACCACGCTGCGTTCACTTACCGGCATCACCGATGTCGGTACCAAAACCACCCGGCTGAAGTGGGAGTGGGCGGGGCACGTGTCGCGGATGGCCCCCGAAAGATGGGCCCACATCACCACCCAGTGGGTCCCTAGCGGAGCGCGGCGCCGCGGACGGCCGAGGAAACGCTGGCGGGATGACCTTGTCTCCTTCGACAGCGAGTGGTGGGAAACCGCAAAAGACAGGGAGGGTTGGAAGCGTTTGGGGGAGACCTTTGCCCGGCAGTGGGACAATACAGGTTAAAAAAATTTAAAAAAATCGTCTCACTGGGCAAAGGTCTCTCATTTCGGTAAAGATCTCCCTTACTTTAATTATAACTAGCAGCGCCCCGCGGTTTTACCCGCGTTGTGCCCGTTCCCGTGGGAATTTCGGGAATTTTTTTACATAAAAACCTTCCTCTTGATTCACTCTACCTATTACAAAAAACCGCATCAAAATCCGTTGCGTAATTTTAAAGATTTAAGCATACAGACAAACAGACGTGACTTTGTTTTATACTATGTAATGATAAGGAAATTTCCCATAGGCGTATTATAATCAATACAATTTATTGACAAATAATTACGCGACTGACTTTTTTGGATGGGATACATTCCAGAGCATAGGAGTCACCACTGAAGGCAGATTATTATGTCCCTCAAGTGGCATTTGGCCCCCTACCAAAATGCCTCCCTTTTCAAAAGATAATATGGGGTATGTTAAACTCACAAATAACAAATAATTATTTTATTTATTTATCTACTACAACTAAATCACATTACATTAGTCAATGTATTATATTTTAACAACTAACATATAGAGGGATTGTATTTCATTGCAACTAAAATTATACTCTCAATAAAATAAATGAGGTAAGTACTACATAGGTATTTGTTCAACTTACAAAACCTTCTTAGATATGAACTTTTTTCAAAATTCTTTTTAAAAATTAAATAAAATTAATACTCTTTAGTAATTGAGCTCATTTCTTCCAACTAAAGATATATTTTTTCTTCTGGAACTACTACATATTTAAGAACTTTACATAATATGGTAATACATAGGTACATATTGAAATGTTAACTCACATTTTTTAAGTATGTTATACACAAGTTATCATATAAATTAAATATCTTTATAGATACATATTTATAAAAGTATTTTGATAAAAATAAATTATATTACTTAGAACATAAAACATGACTCGTACATTACAAATGAAATAAATTCCCTATTATGTTCAGGCTTACATGAAATTATAATCCATATTTAGGAGCAGCCTTTCCAATCATTAGATAACGTTTATTCAGCAAGATATACATACTAAGTATACAAATTATTCAGTAATTTAACCAGTCAGGTTACTTTTTTAAACAAATTAAATGTAATATAAGTAAATGATAATTCTATCAATAAAATAAATAACCCTCGCATGCCTCTCAAAAAGACCGGGCTTGTCCCGTGACTCCGAAAAGAAACATTAAAATAAATAATTTGCTTTCAACTCCACTGATTGGTATGTGGTAACATTAATTAGTGTCCGAGGTGTAAAAGCGCTGCTCCAAAGATTTTCAAGCTGAACCAAGTCTTTCAAGGTTACTGAAGATCAAACATTTTCCTGATGAAATATTATGCAATATCTGTAGAATGAAGTTCCCCAAATTATGGATTATATTAAAATTGAAACCTCACTTCAGTTCTTAATAAGATTTCTATCCTCTTCCTTAACCTTTTCCGTTTCATTCCCTTCAGACAATTGACTAGAACTTGGTTGAGCTAGTTGTTTCCTAATCATGGCCGGGCCGGCAAACACTGCCGGGGAATCTTTAGTTGCCGGCGCAAACACTTCAAATGTCTTGAAATATGTCAAAACATCCTGAACATCTTCTTCTTTCAATTTGTATTCGAAAGCTATTTTAGTAGGTGTAACTTGTTCAGGGTCCGCTTGGTGAGCAGACAGGAAGGTGATTGCGTTTTTAATAGTGGTTGTGCCATATTTTAAATAATCTGGTTCCTTGAACCCGAATTCATAAAATGGCGGCATCTTCCGATCTTGCGGAAGAGGCCTCTTGCCACTGGCTTCTCTTTTCAAACGCATTTCCCGCGTAACGTCGTCCTCCGGTTTGCCTTGAGAGGTTACATAAACATTTTTCAACCAGTCATCTAGACCTTCGTGTTTCTTGTCTAACTTTTCATCTAAGTCAGGGTTATCAGCGATGGTCCGCTTCAAATCTTCAACATTCTGAGGATATAAAGGAGCCGCAGTCGGTTTTTCTTTCGAAATAACACGGTGGACTCTGTTCTCAATATTAAAGGATTTTATCGGTCGCAAAGCCTTCGTAACCAAAGCACCCATCTCAGGTGGCGTTAGCACAACTTTTACGTTTATATATTATATATTTGGACAATAAAAACTCATTGTTTTCAAATAAAATGAAAATATTAGGGTTATGTTTTTTTACCCATCACTTTGTTTTTGACAAATTTGACTTAACAATGTGACAAATAACAAGTGAATGACAAATTGACATTGACATTTATAACCATTTCTTGCCGTCAGAAATCAGCATTATGCAACAAGGAACAAGTATTAAATCTATGGAATGATAATGCTGCATTCTGACGATATACGGCTGCAGCCCGTGTACTCGATAACCATTAACAACTATTCGTTTGGTTGGCCGTATTCACCTGTATTCGGTATTCCGTATTTATTAGGGGCTAAGTTCATATGGCTGCGCGTCGTCGTGCGGTTGGAGCATTCACATGATGGCATACGTACGCGCGCGCGGCAGTCTGGTATCAACATTGCTCACAATGTCGTCTTCGCTGGTCATTTTTTCCTGAATCTATGCGTCTGTCCGTGTCATCTCGCGCGAATCAACTGAACACAGGTCGAACAGGTCGGTACGCACTACGCGGTTCAAGTTTTGCTGAAAGCGCTAGCTCTGTAAAGGTACTGCCAGACGTGCTCATTACTAGCACATAAGCATGCTTTTATTGAGCAAGTGCTCACGTGTGTAATGTAATGAGCATGCTTATTTAGAGCATGCTCAAAAATCAAACAACGTTTGATTTTCGAGCATGCTACCTGAGGCGCGGGTAGGGGGGGGGGGGGGCGTGATCCGAGCACGACAGAACATGTTTTATGCAATTAATTGATGTAATTAATTAAAATAAGCATGCTTATTTCTGGCAAATGTGAACAGTTTGCAGAGCATGCTAATTTTAAGCAAGCTTATTAGCATGCTTTTTTTGAGCACGTCTGTCAGTACCTTTACTACCAATCGGATGTGAAAACCTTTAAGTGGCTATGTAGCCAAATGATTAAAGCCTACTTTATATCCCGAATTCCTTTACGAAACTGATACAACTAAATAATAATAACAAAAACTAACGTTTTAATCTCGATAGGGCATCGAGTATAGACGACGACTCCTTGCTGGGGAATTCTTTAGGCAAGTCCGTGTTGGTCGCTCGCGTGTGTCCTTTGGGCGCCCGTTGAAGAGGCGGAGGACTTGGGCTGCGACCCAACCGACGACGTTGCGTCGGTGCTAGTTTTAATACTACGAGCAAAACATGTAAGTATGTTTAATCTTAATTGAATTACAAATATTATTCTTAGCACTAGACTCTCTCGGTTTGTCGGCAACTTATCGGGGGGGGGGGGGGGGGGGTGAGTCACTACCTTATTTAATAGAGTATAAGTTATTACCAAGTTTCCTCATAATATGTCAGCAATATGTTGATGGTGTTAAGTCTGTAGAATACTTAATAGTAACTTGCCTACGCACCGGTGATGTCTCATACGTTTTTGGCCAACATTCCGAAGTTAGAACTTACGAGTACCAAACTTACAATAACGTTCCAATAACTAAGTAGGTACCAACCATCAGTGCCCTTTGCAGTCTCCCTCTGTCTGTCTTTTGATGCAGAATATTGTTTGTTTGTCGTGTTTGGCGAAGTTATTATTAACGATTTGTTCAATTGTCTTGATCGTTCTTCGCTGCGGAAGCTACTTTTTAACAAATAATCCTGTAATAAAACATATCCTGATTTAACTTTTTAAAACTTTACTACAAGATTTTTCAATTGGCTCATAAACGTCAGAAATATTTGATTTTTGAAACCTGCGAAAATTAAGTCTACTGCAAAATGTTTACCTTATAACAACTATTAATAAATTATAACAAGGACCTACCTTCGCTTCGTGCACATTTTTAATCGTCGGACCATTAGTGGACCTGAACGTTGTTATTGCGGGCTCATAGCTGTTCTGTCTCGGTGCATTGAGCCTCGTTGTGGTCTGTCAAAATATATTTAACATAATGTTTACGACTTAATTTAGGTTTTGATATTTGTAAATCGATAACGTCACTCATTATTTCCTTGTAAGTCTATTAGCCGGACCCTGCTTTTTTGATTTTCATACCTTGTCAGAATTTTGGGAAAAAAATAAATCTTCCTCGTGAATTACTCAATGAAAATAAACGCGTATTAAGAACATTTTAGCTATGATATGGTTTGTCCCTTCTGACATTGGCAGTTTTCCGAAGAGTAAAAGAGACAAAACACCATTATAACAGTGTTTTAGTTACAGAGCGTTTATTAATAAGGCGGTAATGGTTCGAGTTTACCACATGTTGGTTCCATACAGGCGCTGAAGCAATGCTCGAGTTCCTGGAGTTGGTGCGTGAAGAGCGAGGCTCGCCAGCGCCGCTGCACTGGAGCGTGTTCGTCAAATGAAGACCTCTGAGGAACAAGCATAGATGAAACGGGGAAACACCAATCATCTAGAATACGAGCTAGTCTCAGTTGAGAGATTAATGTGTTAACTATTATTCACTGCAAGATCGTCGATGTATATTTTGGTCAAATCTAATCTACATATTATGGAGTGATACTAAGGGTGCTTTCAAATTATGCGTTTCGTGTCGGACCGCTGCGGTGCCGAAGCGGTGCGTTTGTCGTATTGTGAACGTACGATCTGTGTTTTCATACAAATCGAGCAGTGCGGCAACAGTGCGGCGTCGGTACCGCGAAATAATTTTAGTACGCACTACTAAATTATTTCGTGCGTACTAAAATTATTTCGCGGTACCGACGCCGCACTGTTGCCGCACTGCTCGATTTGTATGAAAACACAGATCGTACGTTCACAATACGACAAACGCACCGCTTCGGCACCGCAGCGGTCCGACACGAAACGCATAATTTGAAAGCACCCTAAGCCTAGTGTGTTTTGTATTCTTCCACTGTAGGGCTAAGGCCCTTCTCACATTCTTCCATTTGTCTCCGACTCTACTAAGCCTCTTACTAAATATTATTAGTTCCGAAGTATCGTAGGGATAAGAGTTATTATACAGGGCGACATCTGGGTCGTGACTCTAACTTATTGTTTCAAACTCAGTTAATTATTGCGATTTCAGTTATAAAGCTAGTTTTTCATTTACTAGACATTTATCCGGTCGGGTGTGTAGGGTGACTACACGACTTAAAGAGAATATTTTTTTTATATCAACCAATTTTTTTTAATGTAACAATTTAATCAAAATTATGTGTTATATCACTGAAATCGCAATAATTAACTGAGTTTGAAACAATAAGTTAGAGTCACGACCCAGATGTCGCCCTGTATATTATTAATTCCAAATACCCAAAACTCTTATCCCCGCGATATCCCCGCAAAGTTAATTAAATGTTTACGATGGGTTCTCGCAAAAATTGCAAAGATTGTTTTTAGTTAGTGACTTCGGGGGTGCTATTTTTTTTAATTCGGGGCGCTCTTGCATGATCCCCTAAGCTAACATCATACATATTCAGATGGTAATAAGAGATAAAATTCCATAACATCATACATATTCAGATGGTAATAAGAGATAAAATTCCACAAGAATATTTACCCTATGGTAGCATTTGACTTTTCCGTCGCTTTAGGTGACTTTAATCTCCATTTTGGTTTCTCCGCTTTGAAAACAACTACCTCGAAAAAACAATTATTTAATAACAACACACAAAATTGGAATTGTTTCTTAGAACAAGAATATAAAAATAAAACGTACTACACACCAAAGCCTTCACTACTACGACGCTGATCGCCTGATAGGCTAGAATCGCCAAGGAACGTGCTTTGGTGTACAAATAGAAATGATTATATAAAAGTATAGAAATGTATTTGCAAGTTACAAACTCACCGTATCAAAAAAGATACAAAATTTATTATAATAGCAATTGTTAGGGGCTATCCTCGCAAAACGCACCGCCGTCGCCCATGTGAAATCTTTCACATTTCTAATGATATACTTGTAACAGAATATTTTTCTATAAAACCGTCTCTCGTGGCTATTCTCCTGTCTCGGTTCTTCCTCAACCACATTAGTTCTGAGCAGGCAACCTTTGTGCGACGTCATCGGTTTGCTCGGTTTCTCAGTCAAATCACAATGCGTCAAATACACTTCCTCATCTTCAACCGACTTATCTGGATTTGGAAAATTTGAATAAAAACTTTTTGGGTAAGTAGGTAATTTTTTTCGTTTTAATTTATTTGAGATATTGTATTGTATATTCTGCGATTTTCGATTTTAAAACAACACTGTTATAATGTATTTGCGTACGGCGGTGCGTTGTGCAAAGGAAACTGTAAGAAAGAATTACGGTATACTACGAACAGTGTTACTCTAAAATATCGAATACATAGGTTTAACTCCTAATAAAAGGAGATGGCTCAGAACATGGATACCATTAAACAAAATTTGATAGGTATTTGGCTAGTAGCAATAAGACAAATATAAGTTGGTAACAATAAGTCTTCTCCGATATTAAATTATGCAATTGGCACTATGTCTTTGTGAAGTAACGAACTTGAAATGAATTTAAATTAGGTAAATCTCCCATTATACAAAACATTTTGACACCATCTCCTTTAAAATAGTTATTCAAACTACTGATTCATAACATTAAACTACATTGCTAGCTACTGATAATAAATGTGATGGCATGATTTTTTTAAACTGCAACAAAGACGATTGTGAGCCAGAGTGCAAAGTGAATGTAATATTTAATACTATCACACGGAAGGGTCAAGGCCGTTCTTCCTTTCAGCAGGGTGAAATTTACACCAAAAACAAGAGATCACTTCTGTTTTCTTCTCTTTGAGAAGAGAAAAATGAAGACAAATATTTGTCTTGGTTGGTTTTGTCAAGAGCTGTCCGTCAGTAAAGTTCAGAAAATTCACGCACGATTGAACTACGGAGGAATTCGAGTGATTCTGCTCAGCGATATATAAAAATTTCATTTAAGTAATTTCTTTCCATTACCATTATTCGACATAGACGTTGGTTCCTTCGCCGGTAACGATTGTATCTTGATAGGACTCGGTTCTTTTCGAATAACTCTCTGCAACGACGAAATCGTACTCCTCATCGGAGATCGCATTGTTGCCCTTTTTTCAGCGATAGAGTAGACTCCATATTTGTGTATGGGCATTTTCTCTGAATCGTTGAAATTACGTTTCCTGGCAAACAGAAATCCATCGAGAAAAACAATATAAAAGGCGTTTGCGTATTACTTTGACATTCCAAGAATGCCAAGTACTAGGTATATTCATTTTTTGGGCATTTTTGAAAAGTTTCGTAGTAGGTTTCAAAGCAATACGCAAATGTGCAATGTTCATGTCAAAAGTAAAGCATTACATACTTAGGTATTTGAATTATTGATTTAATTAAGATTGAATATTTCAAACAATATCTAATATCGTAAAGAATTCTTCACCTGTTTACCTATAAAGATTTCCCTGTTTGATCAGCCATGGCTCTACTTGTTCCAGCCAACTCTGTATAAAGTACAAAATCAGTTATTTTCCACTAACTAAGTATTTAACTCTTATAAAAAGCATAGGTAAACTGAACGACAACCATTGTAGGTATTTTAGATCTTAGTCGACTTAACTAGTGCCTTT
This sequence comes from Cyclophora punctaria, assembly GCA_951394245.1. Taxonomy (NCBI): domain Eukaryota; kingdom Metazoa; phylum Arthropoda; class Insecta; order Lepidoptera; family Geometridae; genus Cyclophora; species Cyclophora punctaria. Next base: position 3,059,518 of record OX596192.1, on the reverse strand, counting down.
TTCAAAATAATCGGTATTATTACTCAGTACCTCCATAATGTATATAATTTGCCTACTATTAACTATCTTACAAACCTACTTACTACACATTGGTAAAGCAGGATGTAATTGAAAGTTTGGCTTGACCCTCAGCTAATTTCCAAACACAATCCTTAAATTTGCCTTTAATTAAGCGAGGTCGCTGAATTAATGTTAAAACTCATGGAAAAAACCTCAGCTAAGATTTTAAAACCCTCTGAAGGACAATTGAATGTCATTCAACAAGGACGGAAGGACTAACTTGTTGGTGCCCAATAACGGAGCCCGGGCGACAGATCCTCATCCAGCCGATGGCTTCGTGTGACGTCATCCGGTAGTGTTTCATCAGGTAGCAGCCGATCAACGAGCCAGTGCGACCTAAACCTGCCTAAACAAATAAATTAATCAGTATTTACCATTAAAGTCCTGGGCAGATTCGATATCCGAATTTCAAACAGTAACAGACTAACTGCTAAAGACTCCTATACCACTGTGGCTAATTCTCAAAGAGCTATAGGTTTTCAAGAAGGATTCAATGATTGAGCACTATTCACTGAAAACAGTATTTAAGCGAGAGTGCAGCAATTTAGGTGAGTACCAACGAATAAGCTACACGTCTAATTGATAAATAGATTGTAGCTATACTGTGTTACATTTAACGTTAATAGCAATTCACTAGCTAATTAAATAGCAGTTCACATCGCAGACTATTTTTATATAAGTAATACATGATTAAAAACCATAATCATAACCTTGCAATGAACGGCTATAGCACCATCCGATTCTTCACTAATTTGTAGAAATTTGAGCATTATATGACGCGGCGGACACGTGCCATCAAGAAAGAATAGATCGTAGTGTACAATACCAACGTTTGAGAACCTAGAAGAAGAATGTAGAAAAAATACGGTTTAACTACAGAAGGCGATACAATTTCGTACATTATTCTACCATTATATATTCGTTAAGTAAGAGAGAGAGGGTTGCATATTTTTGTGCTCGAGTTACAGAGATACATATTGAGGCTGAGGCGGTGGCATCAATGGCAACAGCGATCGCTAAGGCGATGTCTCGTATTCTGGCTCTCTTAACACTCAAAGTAACTCAACCAACGGTATATGAATAAAACACCAATTATAATACTTACGTGTTGCCGTCATAAAGTCTTTGATTCAACCGTATGACTATTTTAACATTGTTCTCTAAAAAATAGTCAATGTACATTTCTGGAGGATGATAAAGCGAAACACTGTAATCCTCTGGACCAATAAAAGCCAAGAATTTTCCTGTAAAAAGGTGACCAAGTTAAATAACCAAGTACATTTCAGAATAATCTGCAGATTTTTTAAAGATATGATATTATGACACTAAGGCTGCGGCTCCATTGAGGCGGAGACGAGCGGAGCTGAGAGGAGCAGAGCTGTGAAAAGAGGTATGTGATTCCGCTGAGGCGGAGACGAGCGGAGCTGAGATGTGGATTTCACGTAATATATGATTGGACGTGTTCCGCTCGTCTCCGCTTGACTGTTTCCATTGAAGCGGAGCGGAGACGAGATGTGGATTTCATGTAATACGATTGGTCGATCCCCACACGTCTCCTCTCAGCTCCGCTCGTCTCCGCCTCAATGGAGCCGCAGCCTTAGGCAATTAAAAAAATACCTGGCACAATCCAGTTTAGGTCACCGCCATGTATTTTATCCAGTCTATCATACTCGTCAAAGTTAAAATCTTGAAAATTAAAGAGTCCTAATTGTCTCGCTTTTTTTATTGCTTGTAAGCAATCAATCAAGGATATCGTGTACATTGATTCGCCTTGAGTCGCATCTTGAAATGGTCTGAAACAAATGTTATTGATATTTTGATAGCTTAAAGCGACACTTAATACCTATATAGTTAGCACTAATAAAAAGCGTAAGTTTGCCAGGTGGATGGAATAATATATGCATAGACGATGTTACTCTCACGCAATTTAACGTATTTAACTAAACTAGATGGAACAGTATAATAGAATTAGCCTGTTATGTCCCACTGCTAGGAAAAGCCTCTCATCTCACCAAAAACATCAGTACGGTGATGAGCCTTAATCACCACGGTTACCTACTGCGGGTCGGTGCTCTAAATAGTTTATACAAGATAAGATAGGCTTGTTTTAATGCCAAGTGTAAAGCAGCCGCGGATAAAACCGCGGTTCAATCGCTCAAAAGTTGTTGAGAACCCTCAATTAGGTTTTTGTACGGAACCTTAGATAGAAAATTATGAATAAAGGAACCAGTTTATAGCAATTAAGGAAATATTGTTACTTGTATGTTTGACCGCTAACAATAAGTGGCTTTATGGCATCTTTAGGCGACAAGTCCAAGTATAAAACACCGTAACATCCTAGGAGAAACGCAGCATTCGCTTTCTTCTTGGGATCAATAGATGTGTAGTGAACTATTATTTGCTTATTGAAGTACACTTTCACTTTGTCATTGAGTATCATACAATATTTGTAAACACATCCGAGATTCAACGGTCCAAAGTCTGAATAATAATTTTCATAGACTAAATCGTTATCTATACAGAAATAATGTGTATCCACTGTGCTTTTTAATGTTTTTCCTTGTCTCACGGTTGCAAAATATATTACGTTTTTTAAATATTCCGTTATAAACATGATATCGGGATTTCGAGTCATGATTATACGAATAAACTTGATTGCACATTAAAATTATTATTAAGTAGCAAATATATATCTAAAACTAAAAAACTTGCTTGTAAATTGTAATTGGTTACACATAAAATATTTCGAAAACAAACTGGCAAAATAAATTACAAAACCAATTTAATCAAAAGGCTGTGTTTAGTTTTCTTTTGTTTGAAATTTACCGCGTGATCTGTCACCAATTCGATAAACTTTTGGCGATGCATTGAATTCTCCTTGCACTTTACCTAATTTGTACACAGCCAGCAAAATGGTTATTTTTTTGTATATTTGCACGGTTTTTCTGGACCGTTGTATGTAATTATTAAAGAAAATAAAACTTTCAATTAATTACCATTATTTCAAAAAAATGCTTGTTATTATTTTATTTAGAAAATTGATTGTGCATATTTTATGTATTGGTTCGTTTTTGAATAACCTCTTTTAATTGATGCCACAGATAGTAAATGATAATTATTGCTAGGTTTCAAATATGTCATTGTCACTGTCAAATGATAATAAAAACGTCAAAATTATGTTACCATGTCCGTAAAATTTGACAAACCAAGTCTTTTTCCGGTGCGCAAGGTAAACTGTCAAACGTTTTGGTGGTGAATTTTTATAAATCTCGAGTTATTTCAGTGATCATATGAAATAATAAGTGTGTAATATTATTTTCAAGATGTGTTCAAATGATCCAATTCATGTAATTACGTATTTCAGGTTGTCAAATTGTGAAAAACCATGGCTGATGTTGATGTGTAAGTACCCTTGTTTATCTCCATGTATAATGCATTTTACCCCTGTAGCTCCAATTAAATCATAATTTAACTAATCTTTTGATATAATTGCATTAAGAAATCTTCCCTACATGTAGTATAATCACGAGAAAAATATATCAACATAACCTCAAACTCTTATGTTGATTCGATACATTTCATGATGTTTCTGTTCACCAATATTTAAAATTTAGCTCATATGATATTATAGTGGATTATTTAACACTAACCTGTCGTATTTATTTCACACAGCAGTCTGTTCTAGTTTCAATACCTTAATTAATTCATGATTCATCTGATCCAACCTTTAACCTTCTTGGTTTTTATCTCAAACTGTCTTTAGTTAATATCAACGTCATTTATTCCTCTTACCAATTTTTCCACAACATTTTATCAACAAAAACCCTTGTCTACATGTTCACATCTCCAAAAACATGTTCATATATGAAATAACTTTAAAGTTTGACAAAAGTTCACCATGTTAATTATATTTTTGGTTTGTCAGTGAGGTACCCGCGAACCCCGTCCTGAGCGGAGGCGCCATGGACGTGAACCAGGCCCTGCAGGAGGTGCTGAAGACCGCCCTCATCCACGGTGGTCTAGTACATGGACTCCACGAGGCTGCAAAGGCTCTTGACAAGTTAGTAGTGGTTTTTTTTTGAGGGTGCTGTGCTGGAGAGCTGAAGGAAATAATGGAGTGTGTAATTTTTGTTGTAATTGATTATTAGTATCTTAGTGGTACGTTCAAAAGAGCCTCTATGGGGCCAAAACTGAATAAAAATATTTGACTTTGACTTCTTCTTCATTGAGTGGATGGTGAACCTGACCAATCCTGGTGTCACAGTTATTGAGCCGCTAAAGGCCTCTGACATGGCTCATGTAACGACTACTATCCGTAGAAAGTAACCGGGACTGACGGCTTAACGTGCCCTCCGAAGCACGGAATCATCTTACTTTTCGGGCAATCAGGTGATTCAGCCTGCAATGCCCTAACCAAAATGAGGAAAGTCTCAAAAGAGATTTTTGTGAGATATTGTGTCCCCACCGGGAATCGAACCCGGAACCTCCGGATCGTGAGCCGAACACTCAAACCACAAGACCACAGAGGCTGTTACTTTGACTATGAGTATTGATATTGCTCTTTCAATATGTATTGTGGCAATTTACATATAAGAATAGAATTATGAGTATGTTATTGCTAATTTAACCAATATAAGCTTTGAGAGATCAAATCTTGCAAACTACATTGATACACAATGACATGATGTGTACATACAGTAACAGTACCCTACATAAGTACTCTGGTCATTGAAATCAATAAAACAAAATTTTGGATAACCATAGCCTATTATAATGAGCATTAGAATGCATTAATATGGCACCGGAGCCCTCCCAAACATTCACCCATTGCGTGGCTGTTCTAGTCTCGCAGTGGGTGGAAATAACATGCATGCTAGACATGTTTGTTACACTCCGGTGCCAATAAAATAGCACACGCATAGTACCACATTACTTGTACATCTGGAGTGTGGCCTCCCATGTGTGCAACACTACAAATATAATTTATTTTTAATTAATTAATAAATTAATCATTTATTTATTACCATAATCATAGTAAAAATATGATGCCATCAAAAACATAACTTGTAGTAAAGTCTCACTACTTGATTCTTTTACTGTAAAAAGTTGTAAGATCCATGTCCCTGTAATACTAATTTGGTTAATTTATTCAGTCCCTAGTCAGGGGTCCTCCTGTCTTAAGTTATCACTACATAGTATAAAACAAAGTCGCTATTTTTGTGTGTTTGTTTGTCTGTTTGTCTGTACGCTTAAATCTTTAAAATTACGCAATGGATTTTGATGCGGTTTTTTGTAATAGGTAGAGTGATTCAAGAGGAAGGTTTTTATGTAAAAAAATTCCAGAAATTCCCACGGGAACGGGCACAACGCGGGTAAAACCGCGGGGCGCTGCTAGTTGTTAATATAAACGTGATCATATCAATATTGAAATTTTAAACAAAACAAAACCCACGATCCATTAATTGGCGCTATTGTGAAAATTTTGTAGATTGAGCTTACGTTATTTCCTAGATTTTGTGGGTTCTCATACATCTTCCTATTTATAAAATAACTAGATTCATATGTTTATTGATTTAATTGTCCTGCTAAGAGAATTATAAGATATCTAGTAAAATAAGAATAAGTCATCTCTAGTAAAATTTTGAATTTCTAACCTCTTTATTTATATCCAACTAGCAGCGCCCCGCGGTTTTACCCGCGTTGTGCCCGTTCCCGTGGGAATTTCGGGATAAAATGTAGCCTATAGCCTTCCTCGATAAATAGACTATCTAACAGTGAAAGAATTATTCAAATCGGTTCAGTAGTTTCTGAGATTAGCGCGTTTAAACAAACAAACAAACAAAACAAACTCTTCAGCTTTATAATATTAGTATAGATATAGTCAAATAGCTACCATGTAATTCACAATTATTTGCCTAAATCTATGAAGGTTTTGTTTCTAAAATCAAATAGTAACTGTCGTTTATAATGTAGGAGGCAAGCGGTCCTGTGCGTGTTGGCCGAGAACTGCGACGAAGCTGCCTACAAAAAGCTCGTGCAGGCTCTCTGCAATGAACATCAGATCCCCCTTGTTAAGGTAAATTGAACTCTAAGTATATCACCATAACACTATGTCTTCATTGATGGACAAAGTTGGGACATGAAATAAATAAATCCAGATCAACTAAGATGATGCCCTAACAGATGAATGTATATCGCATATATAATTAAATTATATATATCGCAAAATAAATATGCTTTAAAAATTGCCTTCAATGTAATATTCCGCTCAGCACGAGCCCTGCCGTCCTAATGTCGGCCGCGGCCCTTATCGAGCGCAGACCAACCGAGCGCCCCTATGGTGACACTCACCCTGAGTAGTCAACTTTCCTAGCGCTCGTACAGTTTCAACAAAAACGTAGTACATATATCCTTTGAATACTTTTCAAACAAGTCTGTAGAAGAAGACTTAACTAATTTTGTGACGTTGGCAACAGGTAGACAACAACAAGAAGCTCGGTGAATGGGCTGGTCTCTGCAAAATCGACAAAGACGGCAAAGCCAGGAAGATTGTCGGCTGCTCGTGCGTAGTTATCAAGGTAGGCACCAGCTTCAAGATGAATCTTATTTAAGGGTCTATTTCTACACTTCTACACTAATATTATAAAAAGGAAAACTTAGTTTGTTTGTAATGAATAGGCTCAAAAACTATTGGACCGTTTTTAAAAATTCTTTCACCATTCGAAAGCTACATTATCCACGAGTAATGAGGCTATTTTTCATCCCGAAATTCCCACGGGAACGGGTACAGCGCGGGTAATACCGCGGGGCGCTGCTAGTCCTTCATATTTTATAGAAGTAATTTTGAAAAATGGAATGAGTAGAGGATATAAGAGACTGCTATGTCAGTGGAAGCCAAAGCTAGATCATTTTGACAGTGATAAAGATTATCCGCCTTATTCATAAACGATATTTAACTTAAACAGTGTTTTGTCTCTTTCGCTCTTTGAAAATAGCGTATGTCGGAAAAGGACAAACCATTTGATAGCTAAAGTGCTGTTAGTAAGCGGTTATGAATAAGGCCCTATGTGTGCTTCCACCAGAGCTATGCTATGTATGGTATCGACTAATGAATCGAACAATAGCAATGTAACATGGGCATGGTGGCATTATGCAACCATCAAACCTAGCATAGTTATCTTAGCTCCGGTGGATATCTTCCTTGATGGTTTCGAAAATGGAATATCTTTGCTCAGAATTGCAATAGTTTTGATGAATAAGCAATGTAATAAGAGAGACCTTTGTTCAGAAAATTTTAGTAGATCCTCCATAGATCTACATCTATAGCGCTCAGCACGAGCCCTGTCGTCTTAATGTCGACTGCGGCCCTTATCGAGCGCAGATCAACCGAGCGCCCCTATGGTGACACTCACCCTGAGTAGTCAACTTTCCTAGCGCTCGTACATTTTTCACTTGACAGCTGCGTACGTACTAAGCGTTCAAAAGCAGATAAAAGCACTCTCCATGGACACTTAAGCCAGAAAATGCATGGCTCTATACACCCTAAATTAGGGTAAATTATTAGTTTAAGGTGACGTTCTCCAGATGCTATCCCGTATTATCATGTTTTTGTGAGTTGGTTAACCGATTCAGTGCGGATGGCACCGCAGAGGCGCCATTGAATGTTATAAGTTACTGGCGTGTGGCACCCGACAGGTGCCAAAATGTATACCTTTACAACTCGGTTTAAATGTTGTTTTCCAGACGTTTTCCCTAAATAAAAGTGTCTTATTTCGGCTTGTACTGTATGCCTACAGTGTTCGTTTGTTAATTTTGCGTGTAATAGCAAACTTCAGGGGTAGTAAACCTTTTCAAGAGAAATATGAATTAGCTACTTACAGTAAACATCATACAACAACACAGAAGAAGAGATTGTGTATTTTATGGCATTATGTAGAGTTGTCGTAAATCTTAATTAGAAAAAAGAAGCTTGGTTTAGACGAGTACCTACTAGTGATATGTAAAATATACCAATTAATTATTTATCACGTCTTAGTAGGACCAGTTATGTTGGTGAGGACGCGGGACGCAGTTGTCAATTTAGGTTTGTCACAAAATGTTTATGACTTCTGATAAAACTAAGTTACATACCTTCTATATCCATTAATACACGATTCATTCACTTTTAATCACACAAAATCAATAAATCGACCGCATACGATCAATTTCGGATGGCAACTAAACTACAAACACGTAGAAATAAAAAGAAAACACGATAATAGACCTAGAGCCCGTGAACCCCAGACCTTCGTCATTTTATAAAAGCTGAAAGTTTGTCAGCGCATGCTCCCACACACAGGTAAGAACGATGGACTATTATGAAGTTTGGGTTATCGTGGCTTTGGTAGATAAACGGTACTAAAGGTGTGTAAAATACCGATCTAAATTCATCAAATAATTAAGTGTGATTTGTGACATGACATATGTCATTTGAAAGCTCTTGAAGAGTTGTACAAGTCACCCTTTGACGGTGATATCGAAATCGACGGCCAACTTGGTGTTTTCGACCATTGAAGATTGGAGTTGACCTATGCTATGGACGCTGATCCTAATGCTCAACAGTGACATGACCTATATCATTTGAAAGCTCTTGACAAGTTGTACAAGTCACCCTTTGACGGTGATATCGAAATCGACGGCCAACTTGGTGTTTTCGACCATTGAAGATTGGAGTTGACCTATGCTATGGACGCTGATCCTAAGTGACATGACCTATGTCATTTGAAAGCTCTTGACAAGTTGTACAAGTCACCCTTTGACGGTGACATCGAAATCGACGGCCAACTTGGTGTTTTCGACCACCGAAGATTGGAGTTGGCCTATGCCATGGACGCTGATCCTAATGCTCAACAGTGACATGACCTATGTCATTTGAAAGCTCTTGAGGAGTTGTACAAGTCACCCTTTGACGGTGATATCGAAATCGATGGCCAACTTGGTGTTTTCGACCATTGACATTTAGTACCGTATACCTGCCAAAGCCACGATAACCCAAACTTCATAATAGTCCATCGTTCTTACCTGTGTGTGGGAGCATGCGCTGACAAACTTTCAGCTTTTATAAAATAACGAAGGTCTGGGGTTCGCGGGCTCTTGGTCCATAAGTATTATTCCTGGCGGATGGCGCCCCAGAGGTGCCATCATAGTTCCTGGCGTTGGGCGCCTCTGAGGTGCCACGAAAATTTTGTTAGCCGCCAGGCATAGAAGTTTGCTAAAATGGCCTCCGCATTGAATCGGTTAAAGATCGCACACATGATCGGACTGCCAGTCACTTCACAAAAAGCAATAACTTATTTGTTTCAGATTTGCTATCTGGAAACTACCCTAATTTACAAAATACCCGGCAATTAGAACGTTTAGTCACTTTAGTCCGTTCTTGGCTCAATAATAATGATCGTCAATATTTACGAATCTTACGAGCACCATTTTGATTCTTATTATTGTTTTAGGACTTCGGTGAGGAGACCCCAGCGCTAGACGTTCTGAAGGACTACCTCAAGTCTTCGAGCTAAATCATAAGTCTAGCGTAAGTTAATAATAAAAATCCAAAAAAATTGAAGTCTTTGTTTTATTTTAAGTTAAAATAAGTTAGAAATGTAAGGGTAAGGAAGTTCAAGAGGACACGCCCAAGCTAGCGAATTGGTCGCATATGTCCTTGTGTTTCGGCCATTGCTGCACCTGGCATTCTCTGGAATTTAAAATAATTAATTTAAACATCGTTTCACAAAGCTTGGCTTTTCTGTTTGAATGAGGGTTTTCTGAAATGTCACCCACTAGGCGGCAGCACTGAGACGTGAGTAATAAGTCCTGCAAAGACACAATAAGTCCCTCAAAGGCACAAAAAGTCCTCACCTCAAATAATAAGTCCTGCAAAGACACAATAAGTCTTCACCTCCCACAATAAGTCCCCAAAGTCACAAAAAGTCCTCACCTCCCACAATACCACTCTGTCTTGCATCTAGAGCACTTCTTGCTCGCCTTCTCGCCGCAGCGGCCGCATTTCGCTCCACCGCCGTCCATAGCCAAGGCGGCGTCACTGGTGTACGACTCGAGGAGTTTCCGGGCCATGTCGCGCGACTCTTCGGAGCCGTCCATGTGGAATCGATTTAGTTGGGCCTTCGCTAACGTCTTGCTGCGCTTGTGCACTTGTTTTAGGTAGGCGTCTTTTATCTGACGAAAAAAAGAATTAAGTTTTCTAATCTATACTAATATTATAAAGCTGAAGAGTTTGTTTTGTTTGTTTGTTTGTTTGTTTAAACGCGCTAATCTCAGAAACTACTGAACCGATTTGAATAATTCTTTTTGTAATAGAAAGCCACATTCAACGGGAAGGTTATAGGCTATTTTTCATCCCGAAATTCCTACGGGATCGGGTACAGCGCGGGTAAAACCGCGGGGCACTGCTAGTAGAATAATAAAGCTAAGGTTATAAGGCTAATATAGAACGTGGTTATAGTCCTATTTAAATATCTTGGGTGGGAGGTTTTAATGCTTAAATATTAGGCCTATTTAGTGTTGCCAAACATAGAAGATGATTGATTGACTGGTTTGCTTCTATTCGTAAAAATGGTGGTGGGAAAAGTATTCCCTCTAACTGAAAAAGGGACATATTAACCCTTAAACAAACAAGAGCCCCTGTGGCTGTTTAAGAAAAAGCGAAGGTGTTTTCTGGGTAATTAGGGGCCGCTGATTTCATTTTTGATGAAAAAAATATAAGAAAGGGGGAGGGAAGGGGTGTTTTTTGTGTGGTAAATAACCTACCATTATCCATTACCGACTTGTAAAATTTTACGATTGTGGTAAAATAGTTACCATTATCCAACCCGGTTTGAAAAAAATCTATACTAGTTGCTTTCTCTGGGTTTGCTTGTCTAATTTAGGTAATTTAAAAAACATACATATTCACATTTCTTTTGTTCAATACATTATATTTCTTCTAAAGCATTCGACATAGAAGGAGTCTAATGGTTTTATGGTCTATCTTAGTAGGTAAATAAAAATAGTCGTTTTATATGTAAGACTTTTATTAATTATACTTATATAAACAATTCAATTATATTTACAATTCATAAACCAAAAAAACATATAGTTTTTATATATGTAAAGAAAAATATGCACCATTCACAACCCAAAAATACAAACCGTTTCTATATTAGTAAATCCAATAACAGTTAGGCACGAATGAACAATGGTAGATAATTTACCACAATCACCCATAACTTCACATGATCGAAAACCATGCATAGATTACCAGAATTCTCAACCAAATGGATGCAAAACAACAACAATATAGCCTAGTTTATAAATCTGGACGCAAAAACCACATAACAGATTTTTCGTAGAACAAAACTCAAATTTTTGTGGGAGCGATGCACAAATTTCAAATTTTTTTCGCCAAACTGCCGACTTGCCCTCTTTGACATTGACTTATAAGGACGGGTGACGTTTATTAGTGAAATGTTGCCAGTAGTTGGATAAAAAAAAATACAACGTTTTACTTGCTATTCAATTCGATTAAATTCGTTGAAAAAAAAGTCCTTTTTTTTAAAAAAAAATCATGTGGTATGCATTCTACCTTTATTTTAATAAGGGTTAATCTCGAAGCTACTTACATAATACCTAGGTAGTTAGTATCATAGTAGTAAAACTTCGTACTTCGTAGAAGTTCTGTAACCTTACCTTAGGCACAACCTCAATCAGAGTACACCCTGGGTTCTTGACCCCATTAGTGCGGTTGTGAAGACTCGAGTAGTCGCCCACAGATAGACGGCAGAGAAACGCCTTCAGGTCTCCCAGCGGTGGGATTTGGTCCAAGATGGGGTCTGTCAGCTTGGCTTGAAGCTTGGAAGGAATGGAGGTATTTAGATCATTATTACTAAAACGCCGCCTTACCGCCGTTTTAAAGTGTTTTGTCTCTTTCTCTTCAGAAAATAGTGTACGTCGGAAAGGGACAAATAATTTCTTAGTTAAAATTATGTTAATGTGCGCTTTATACTAGGGTCACAAGTAGGTGCGAAAGTCCGTCTCGTATAGGGGTATTGACTCGTAAAGGCCAGCTTAATGTGACCCAAACATGGGGTACCACAAGAGGGTGATAAAACAAATACCTACATATATACAGTTACGCTAAATATCGTTATACATAAATTGGAGATTAAGCTCAAACCTCCATCCTCTCCATTCCAAACATACAAAGCTACAAACTACAAACTTTCCCTCTATAAGATCTTGTTATAGGCACATCTTTGGAACTCTATTTATTTAATCATACCTAAGTGTGAATAACTTTAAAACCTAGAAGTGCCTAGGAACCCTAACTAAAAGCTATATGACCTACCCGACAGAACACTGTGCGTCTCGTCTCGTCGATGGTGTAGTAGTGCGCCAGTCGTGGCTCTAAGAGCAGCTGTCTCAAACAGAGCCACAGCTGGGCTTCAGAGCGATGCATTTGGGATAGGTCCTCGGGAGTAGGCTTAGCCCAGCGGCCATCTATCAAATAAACTTGTTATTGACGATTACTAATTCTTTTTATTATTTACCATCAACCGTTTCAGGGCAAAGGCCTTCCTTCTTTCCACATGTGTATAAGGCAATTTTCAGATTAAGATAACTTCTAATTAACCTTTTTTTCTAATTAACTAAAAATTGGTTATTTTTGGCATAACAATTAGTTTTAATCTAATAATTATTATTAAACATTTCCAAATCCTCTACGAGTTTCAAAGATTTCCGTGACTAAGGACAAACACAATAACATCGAAACGAATACCCAGAAATACTACAACAGAACCAGAAAACCAAATAGTTTGTCACCCACAATTAAAGACCTGCACCTCTCCATCCTCCATGGTCTTCTTCCACGGTTGCAGCTGCAGAAGGTGTCCCAGCAGGGACGGCAGGTCGTGCGTCTTGTACAGGTTCGTGCAGATGGACGCGCCCATGCCGGAGACTTCCATATGCTCGGCTATGTATCTGGTAGGCATGGGTTAGGGTCTTGTAGTGTTGTAGTGGATTAAGCTAGCTGCTAGCAGTTAGATGGGTGGAAGAGGCGGATTTGCCCCAAAATCATCTGATTTGTAATAAAAAGTTTCACTTGATAAAACCTACCCTGATCAGAGTCGAGATCCCTTCAAAATTCTATCCCATCGGGGTCAAATCAAGCAAATTATGAAAATCCTGTTTTCGCTAACACTACTAAGGGCATTATTTATTTGATAAGTCTGGATAGAATGTCTATTTTAATGAATAATGCGAGTTTGGATTGACGCAGATACAACCGAAATAATACTCTTCTACCGATACGCCTATACTATATTAACCTAGTTCTAACTAAGTGTTATAAAAGTATAAGTGCTACTACTACACAACGACCTACCTGACTATAGAAATACAGCGCATGCTGATGTCAAACTGCAGGGTCCTCTTCTGGCGCTCCAGCTCCTCGCACGCCGTCTCGCAGTCCAGCTCCTTTTGAGACACCGGCTTCAGGAACCCAGTACTGGGGAGATATTTAACGTTAAATAATAAAATATCGGCATTTTCTTACAGCAACCTCTCTAGGTCACTACAATATGACGAGGATTTGGTCTCCTTGACAACTTTTCTAATGGTATACAGACAGGCATTCATAATATAGTTAAATCCTACAATTTTATAAGGGAATCTCATATAGAAATATGCTTAGTTACAACTCAATTAACAGAAACAACACCTCCAATGTTACTCGAGTGTACTTTTGAAAGATAAACTAACTTGATAAGCGCCAATAAAGCAGTCAGTTGCTCCACAGCGTAATCCAACATATCTACGACCACGTCGGAGATACACTGCGCCCCGTCTTCGTGGAAGAGCACTGTCTCCAGCAGCCCCACACTGGCTGCCTCGTGGTACAACTGGGTGGTAATAATAAGTAGTGAATCATTCATCAAGTAAATAAAAAATGTCAGTCCCAATATGGTTCCTTAAGGTACCCCCGTTAAATTGTATTTTGGTTTGGGTTCCTTGTGTTACATTCTTTTTGGAATCGGCGTAATAATTTTTGAGTACAATAAAATAAATGCCAATTTTAGTAAATGTTCACACACCACCATGTAAACACCAAAAGTGTTGGTCGGAGCTGGTTCCAATTTCATAATTTGAGGGTAGATCTTCTGACGCCATACTTGGATACATATTGCTTCGTAGATCAAAATCGGAAGCTGAAAGATATACAACATATTTTAAGGAGTTCCAACAATAAAGGTTGAATTAGTTGAATATTATATATATAACACAATGAGCAAATAAAATTTAAAAATTTGAAATAAAATTTGCTCATTCCCAAGACCCAGGAACTTTTGCAAGAATCTCTGCAATCAGATACGAATAAAACTGCGGGTAGATAGAAATTACATCAAGCAAGAAAGGTGTACTTAGAAGGTACCTTTCCTGCAGAAATAAGAGTCTCTTTAGTGAGTTCTTCCCGCATGGACGATGCTTCCAGAACAGCTTGTTGGTTCAACTTCTGGAGTCGGACATGCCAGTCTATCCACCTGTGAACAGTTCATTATTGATTGGGTAAGTTAGTACCTACTGTTAGAGAGAAAATTGAGGAATTTGTTTTAAGGAACCGACCGAGAGGTTTAATATCGTGAGGGGTACATTTCTGCACATAATATAGAACACCATTATTATGGAATTGAATTTTTTTGTTAAAGGATTGATGATTTTGGGTAGTGGGGGGGAGGTCTTGAGCTTCTTTTTATAGCCTCTTCTGGGCTGGTTCAATTCAGTGCCATTGAAACGCATAGAAGAAGAAGCTTACTATTTTTACCCGACTTCAAAACAAGGAGGTTGTTGAGCAGGTGAGAGAGCTGTTGTTCTACGAGCATTACTTACGATTGGCTCCCAATGTTGTTAAGATGAGACGCCTCCATGCTATCGACGAATATGTCTAGTTCGCCTATTTCTAGGGCACTTAACTGTGGGTCCTTCTCAACCATGTTGAAATCAGTATTATAGCCACGTAATTGAAATTAACTTAGTTTAAAGCGCTTATGGAAAAAAACTGTTATTTCAATAATAGTCGCGGTTTCCATAGAAATAATTAAACATTTCGATATTTTTAAAATATGGACCCGGAAGTCCACTTTCCGCAATATCATGGAGGTACAATGACCGGTAAATTCCGAAAACAAAAATAACTTGCAAGTTCTGTAAAAAATATGCAAGGGAAACTAAATGTAAACGACTTCGGGACATACTCAGGATTTTAAGGCTCAGGAAACTAATTCTTGCACAATCAACTCTATAACGATAGAACATACTGAAATTAACAAACTTATCCGAGGTGCTAATGCATCTAAAGGAGCTGGTTGCGACGGTATACCTCCAAAATTTTTCATTAAATGTGTGGACAATCTTTCAGTTCCCATTGCTCTAATCTTTAATAAATGCTTACAAGTTGGTTATATGCCCAAGATATGGAAAAAGGCTTTTATAATACCTATTCATAAAAAGGGCTCTAAGATCTGCATTGAAAACTATCGCCCTATCTCTATACTTAATTTTCTAAGTAAGATTCTCGAAAGGTTAGTGTACAACCGAATATATCCTATAATAGCCATGTCTATACCAACAGAGCAACATGGGTTCATGTCGGGCAGGTCAACTGCAACAAATTTAGGCGTTTTTGTTGAGCACGTATTTCGGGATATGGACGGTGGGTCCCAAGTTGATGTTATCTACACGGACTTAGAAAAAGCTTTTGATCGTGTGGATCACATCATACTTCTGCGGAAGCTGTATGAATTAGGAATCCGCGGCAATCTTCTGAGGTGGGTAGAATCATACCTAAGGAATCGGTCTCAGGCTGTTGTGGTGGGCGGTTTCTGTTCGGATTTTGCGGATATTCCATCTGGGGTACCGCAGGGATCGATCTTGGGGCCCCTGCTTTACGCTTGTTATTTATACGATGTCAAAACTTGCTTCCATTACTCTAAATTTCTCATGTACGCTGATGACACTAAAATCTACTTGAAAGTCAACAATCTTAATGACTGCTTACATCTACAGGCTGACTTGGACAGACTAAGTTGTTATTACGCTGAAAATCGAATAGGTCTTAACATTAATAAGTGTCATGCTATCTCTTTTACCCGTAAAAGACACCCTCTAGACTTTGAATACTCATTTAATAATATTAAGATCTCGAAATTAAAGACCGTCAAAGACCTGGGAGTATTAATGGATTGCAAATTGACATTTGCAAACCACATCAATTATATAGTAAATAAAGCCTATAGGAGCCTAGGTTTCGTCCTCAGAGTCAGTCGCCCCTTCACTGATATCACCTGCTTGAAGGTTCTCTATTTTAGTTTTGTCAGGAGTATTCTCGATTACTGTAGTATAATCTGGTGTCCTCAATACTTAACATATATCGATGACATTGAGAATATTCAACGTAAGTTTATAAAACACATCAGCTTTCGGATAAAACGCATCTCAGACAGTTATAATGTCTCATGCAGATATCATCATATGTTACGTCTGGATCAGCGACGTGTACTGTGTGATATGATGTTTCTCCATGGTATCTGCAGTGGAGCGATTGATAGTCCTGAGCTTGCAACCGGATTTCTGCTTTTCAATTGTCCTAAAAAACGCACCAGGCATACCTACTACACTGTTTGCAGTCTCACTTTCTGATACAAATTATGCTCAAAACTCGCTGGTTAGTAGGACACATCGGACATATAATAAACTTTTTCATAATATTGATTCCGTTGACTTATTCTTCAACAGTAAGGAATCCCTGAGGCGTGTATTAATTAATGAATTAAATAAATAATGATTATTTTATGTTGTGCAAGACCTTTATAACATAATCCAAAACCTAATATGTATATGAGCAGCTCGCCCAGACGGGTTACATAATTATATAATTTTTAAGATATACACAATATCATTTTTCTATTCTATTTTTATGTTTGATGATATCCGCGCTTAGCACTTGTCTCTTACACTCACTTATCATTATCATATTTACACATCAAAATGCTCTAACTTAACATATTAATTATTACCTAACAACTACTATTGTAACTGCTGTATGGTGTACTGCTGTGTGGTGTGCGGCTGTCATATTATTATCATGTATTGTATAACATGATAATGGTGTGATAGTTGTGCGCTATGCGGTTGTGCACTATACAGTAGACTTTTTAACTCTAACTGCCTTTGTCATAAGATATATGCATACAATGTAAGTCTGTTATTGGCTGTATGATTAGCTTAAGCAAATTTGATTATTATTTAGGAGAGCTGTTGACTTTGTTTTTTAAATAAATAAATAAATAAATACTTATAACTGCCTTTTTACTAGAGAAAAAAAACGGTTTCAATTAATTTATTTTTAGAAATTGAATTAATTTAAAATTTACAACTGCTTCAGAAATTTCCGAACAGAATTTTAGTATTGCCACTACATAAATGAAAAATGGCGATAGTCAACGGAAGTCGAAAATCTGTCTTTTTGATAATTTGACACACGTGCCGCGTGGAGTCTAGCCCCGCAGGTTGATATTTTTTAAGATTTTTACCACGAAATTGGTGCTATTATTGTTTAAATTAGTATAAGGAATCCATATACTGTGTCAGTATCATGAAAAGTTTAGTGAATTTTGTGAAAAGTGCTTGCTAATGGATGGGTTCCCTGGTGTCATGCCGCCGCTCACATTCTTTGTTTTTCCATGGCTTACCACGCTATAACTAACATGTTATTCCCAAAATATCAGGATTGCAGTGTCTCTTGTGTTAAATTCTCAATAATTTTGTGCGGAAAACATGATAAATGTCACATTTATTTTCAACTACATAACCTCAATCGTGTGTGTGGTGTGTTGTTGGTCCTCACATTTGGAGACTCTAAAGTTCAATAACTTTATTGCGACAATATTTATGACAATTTTCTTAGAAATAATAACCCAAAATTTACTTTGATCCACAAAAATTACTCGGTGAAAGACTAACATGCACTTTGCATTACACCAGGGCCTGGTGTTCACCAGGCCCCAATGTGATGATGAATAATGATATGCCAAATAATCGTTGTTTTCCTCTGTTTACCATGAAATTATATATTAAATCTATCCAACGCTGCTTAAATACTAAATAAATCACTTGTCCTTTCAGCTTTTCAATGATACATAACATAAACATTGGGGGTAGATGTAATCTAATCAAACTTCCAACAAGACAGTCAAAATTAGCTGCAATTTTCACTAAACTTATTATAATACAAATTAAAACACATTATTTTATTAGTAATTTATTAATACAATAGAAAATAACAATGCTGAACAAAACTTGATCATGTGTGTGTATCATATTGAACCAATATGAATTCCTTCAAATATTCTTAAATATAACTTAATCATTACATCAGCTCAAAAGAGGACTACAATATATAACAAAATCAAAATCACTTGCACCGTTTCAGCACAATGGTTGCAACTACCGACAAAAAGGCTCCGGCCGAGAAGAAAGTAGTGAAGGGTAAGGAGGACAGCAAGAAGCTGCCCGCCGTCCCCGAGTCGGTGCTGAAGCACAGGAAGAGGAGGGATGCGCTCCGCACTAGGCGCGTGCAGGTAAGAGGTTACCAACACTACAGTAGGGATAGGCTATATAGTTAAAGCTGTACTATGATGTTAACCTAGGATTAGTTACACTGCAATACTGCAAAACCATTGTTATATTAAAAACGACATTTTGTAAGCATCTACTAAATAGGTAGTTGTTAAAATATCAACTGCATCTCCCTTCTGCATATGTATGATTATCAGTACAGGATATTATGTAAATATCTCTGTTTTATTTGTTATTTATGCAACCTAAGCACCCAATAGTTGTATTTTCAGTTAAACAAACTAATGTGATGATAGCAAATTTTCAAGGCATAGTTCATCTGATTAAGATGCTGTTAAACTCCCATCTGACTAACCTACACACAAAACAGCTCTCTATTTCCTAGAACATAAGCTACAGGTTCCCTTGTACTGTGCAGGTGACCCTCAAGAGGCGTTCAGCCGCCATCAAGAAGAAGAAGGAGATCTTCAAGAGAGCCGAACAGTATGTTAAGGAATATCGCATCAAGGAACGCGACGAGATCAGGCTAGCCAGACAAGTAAGTTATATTATAGCATTGCCTATTATGTCATTTACTTATAAAAGATCAACCCTGGTATGAGAGGTTTTAGACCACTCTATGACCGCATGACATCAAGTCATAGTAAGGGTAGAAGGTAGTGATGGTATTTAATTTAGATTGTTAAGCAACATGCAGCTCATGTCCTAATTGGATGGGTGGCAAACCATGCTCCGGAGAGCATGTTAAGCAGTCTGTCTTAGCTGTTTAAATTGTTATACCATGTCGGAAGCATTTAGGTTGTCTAGATAGATACTCCGACCCTAAGGTGGGATAAAGTTAAGCACTAACCTACTTGAAATGAATAGTCTTGAGAGAATGCATCATGATTTTGTATCATTCAAATTGATATGCCTTGTAAGAATTAAGAGTTTGTTTCTGTATTTCAAATGTCTAATTGTAATATGTAACTTGTGTAAATGTGACGTTACAGGCGCGTAACCGCGGCAACTACTACGTACCCGGCGAAGCCAAGCTTGCCTTCGTCATCAGAATCCGTGGTATCAACCAGGTCTCACCAAAGGTAAGATATTTTCTAATATAAACTGCGATACACACATGTCTTGTTTTGTACTATTAAAGAATGAAAAAATATATCTTAATATTTTGCTGGACATACATATTTTAAATATAACGATCCAAAATTCCTGAATAGTTTCATATGAAATCTTGTTTAGCACTCAAACTGGTAATAAGTAACATCTAGCTATGTATATATTCCGCTCAGCACGAGCCCTGTCGTCTTAATGTCGACTGCGGCCCTTATCGAGCGCAGATCAACCGAGCGCCCCTATGGTGACACTCACCCTGAGTAGTCAACTTTCCTAGCGCTCATACATTCGTTTTAAACATAATATAGCGTACCTTAAGTATAACCTTAGTATCTATTTTACAGAAGATTGAACTTACGTTTTATTTTGTTTTCTATTTCCATAAACACAATACCATGTCTACTTCTAAACTTCTAATGAAGTAGACATGTATTGTCTTAATAAAACATCATAAAGTAGAATTTAATTACAGTTTACTATGATCCTTTATTTAAATTTATAAAATGCTCTTATCACGCTTCGTTCCTAACCCTCAGGTACGCAAAGTCCTCCAGCTGTTCAGACTGCGTCAGATCAACAACGGCGTGTTCGTGCGACTCAACAAGGCCACCGTCAACATGCTGCGTATCGCGGAGCCCCACATCGCTTGGGGATACCCCAACCTGAAGAGTGTACGCGAGGTCAGTATAAAACAGTTTATATTTATAACTATCCGCGCCCCGCGGTGTTACCCGAGTTGTACCTGTTAACGCGAGAATTTCGGGATAAAATGTATACCATGTGCTATTCTAATGTACTATATTACTGTGTTTTCACAAAATTTCAAGCAAATCCGTCCAGTAGTTTTTTGGTAAAAGAGTTTGGTAACATTCATCTATCCTCACAAACTTTCGCATTTATACTATTGCAAAAATACATAAAAATTCGAGTACCTCTAGTTAGTTACCAAGCCTACATCCATCCATAATCTAAAATAGGAGATGTGTATATATATGCCGCTCAGCACGAGCCCTGCCGTCCTAATGTCGGCCGCGGCCCTTATCGAGCGCAGATCAACCGAGCGCCCCTATGGTGACACTTACCCTGAGTAGTCAACTTTCCTAGCGCTCGTACATTAAAAAACAAATGGACGGATTTCGATGAAACTTTACAGTAATACTGGTTATACATCGGAACAACATATGGTATACATTTTATCCCGAAATTACTGCGGGAACGGGTACATTGCAGGTAACACCCCGGGGGCGCGGCTTTTAGCCTATCCTATTTTGATATTTTATTTCTGATAAAACAATTTAGTTTATATTATTTTACAAACCACATGAACATAATTTAATACAAATATCCTTGTTCTAGTTGGTATACAAGCGTGGTTTCGCCAAAGTGAACGGCCAGCGCCTGCCCATCGCCTCCAACACCACCATCGAGGAGAAGCTCGGCAAGAGCAACATCATCTGCGTTGAGGACCTCATCCACGAGATCTTCACCGTTGGAGACAAGTTCAAGGTAACATCATTTTCTTTGCGGTACTTTACGACGCGACTGACGGTGGCGGGATGAATACGACGCCTACAATAGGGACTGGCAATTGGTGGGTTTAAATCGAGAAGTGACGGGAATGAGGCCTTGCCCAACTGTGACGAGACATGCTAATAGTAACAGTAGTACATTTACTTGTCAGGTTTTTCTCAGGAGGCATATTTTCCCTCTACGTCAATATTGATCAAACTCTGACCCAAATATTAAGCTGCTTTGTAGTCACCAGCATGGTCTATTGACGACAGCAAGGGTAGCAAATCAAAGACATGTTACATGTTATTTTGATAAAGCGAAGCTGACCTACATTCAAAAAGAAAGGTTATAGGCAACATTTCCTAATGCCTAAATTTCTAAGAAAACAATACAGGTGTGCAATAGTTATAGTATCACTGGATAGTTTGCTATGTTTACATACAGCTTACATAAAGCTCTCCTGTATAGGTTATCCAAAAAGGCATATTTTTCTATAACTACTCACCAAAATATTGTCCTTTACAGTACGCGAGCAACTTCCTATGGCCCTTCAAGCTCAACAACCCCACCGGTGGCTGGCGCAAGAAGACGATCCATTACGTGGACGGCGGAGACTTCGGCAACCGCGAGGACAAGATCAACGAGCTCCTGAGGAGGATGGTCTAATAAATATAAGAATTAATTAACTATTCTTGTCTTTTATTTTGTGTTATTCCCTGAAATATGTCCTTTAGGCGTTCCGTAAACTCTGAAATAGGGTTTGATGCCGTTGGACCAAACAAGGATCAAATAAAAGGCTAGGTAGGCATGTGACACGTATGAAAAAAATCGTAAAATGATAGATAATTTTGAGCAGTCCCACAACGTGACTTATTAAAAGGGAACTTAAGTTTTCGGGTCTTTTGGAAAGAAGTTCCAGCGCGTTGCGAAAGGGGGCTCGACGGAAAAAATTAAGACGAAAAGTTGTAACGACACTGCTATTGAATGTTAAGCAACGGTTGTCGCGATTATAAATCTGATGGGTAGCCGTCGTTATTGAATTGTCAACGGTTGTCGTGATCATGATTGTGATGGGTGATTGTTAAGCAACGGTTGTCGTGAGCATGAATGTGATGGGTAATTGTTAAGCAACGGTTGTCGCGATCATGAATGTGATGGGTAATTGTTAAGCAACGGTTGTCGCGATCATGAATGTGATGGGTAATTGTTAAGCAACGGTTGTCGCGATCATGAATGTGATGGGTAATTGTTAAGCAACGGTTGTCGCGATCATGAATGTGATGGGTGAATGTTAAGCAACGGTTGTCGCGATAATGAATATGATAGGTGGCCGTCGATATTGATTGTTAAGCAACGGTTGTCGCGATTATGAATGTGATAGGTGGCCGTCGATATTGAATGTTAAGCAACGGTTCTCGCGATCACGAATGTGATGAGTGATCGTCAATATTGAGTGTTAAGCAAGGGTTGTCGTCGTCGATACTGAGTGTTAAGCAACGATCAAGAGAGCGATGGGTGACAATAAGTATGCATAAAATCTGGTTGAATAAAACAATATTCGTCTTTCTATTTCGCATTGAACAGTGTGGTGTCGCGACTATTATTTTTGTTGATAATATAACTTCGTTCCATCCGGGTGTCCCTTGACACCTCACAAGTTTTTTTTGTCATAGCATAGTATGGGCCGGCGCTCACTGACGGCGTGGCACAGCATGGCACGGCAGGTTGTGTAGTGGCATCCCGCGGCGTGCTGCGGCATCCCGCGGCGTTCCGTGGCATGCCGTGGCATCCTGCTGAAAGCCCAGCCACTCTGGCATCCATCAGTTTTGCCGGACTGCGCCCCACCGACATGCTGCATAAGTTTCAACCTTATTTCAACTTCAACTAGCTAGCAATCATAATTCCTCGACCCCAAAGTGACCCATACGTCTCGCGGGATGCAATGGCGCGCCGGGGCATCCCGTGGAATGAAACAGCATGACACGTCATGCCGTTGCATCCTGTGGCGTGTCGCATCATGCCGCAGCATCCTGCGGCACGTCACGGCATCGTGGTATCAAAATAAAGTAACATAATTTCTAAACTCATTGAAATAAGATTCAAAATAACTTAATTAGTATTAAAATCCTTTGCCATGACTCACCGTGCCGTGCCGGCAGTGGGCGCCGGCCCTAACACTCTTCTAACGCGACTTTCAGTAACACTGCATTGCATCTGTAGTTTACGAGTTTATAGCTACTGCTCAATAGATGGCGTTGGTGGAATAGAAAAATAAAGAAACAAAAAATATTCATATTAACTTTATTGGAATACAAATTAATCACAGAGGCAACACGCCAATAATGTTTTTCTCAAAATGTTCAGTTATTGGGACAAATTCTTCATAATCAGATTTAATTATCAAATCCTTGATGGCTTTCTGTGCATTCTGGAAAGAAAAAAGAAATTGTACAAGATTCTAAATAAAATTAAAAAATAAACATTTTACTTAATGATCATTTATTTACTTCAAATCACTATTAGTATAAAACAAAGTCGATTTCCGCTGTCTGTCTGTCCCTATGTATGCTTAGATCTTTAAAACTACGCAACGGATTTTAACGCGGTTTGTATTATAATAGTTTTTAGATAGAGTGATTCAAAAGGAAGGTTTATAAGTATAACAATTCCCGAAATTCCCGCGGGAACGGGCACAACGCGGGTAACACCGCGGGGCGCTGCTAGTAATGTTAATAAGACTCGAGGCAAAATTTGATCTGATTTGGTAACAAGTTATTATACTAAATGAAACGGGTCTGTATTGCGTTAGATAATTTAACGTATTTACTAAAATACGTACCCGACGTTTCGAGCGGATTACACCGCTCGTGGTCACGGGATAACTCACGTAACATAAGTCACGGGAAACGTCGGCTACGTATTTTAGTAAATATGTTAAATTATCTAACGCGATACAGACCCGTTTCATTTAGTATAATGAGTGCAAATCGAGTGAGTTTAAAAAGTATGTTAACAAGTTATTTGTTGGAGAGGTGAGTATATTACCTCAGTGCTTGCATAAGAACTGCAACTTATAAATTCCTTCTCCGGCTCGTAACTCCCATAGTCCTGATAAAGAAGGTTTGCTAAAAAGTTTCTAATATGAAATGTGGTCACGACATTATTGCTGGCCACTTTTAAAATAGGAAAAGAAAATCCATCATTCTGAATTTCGATGTTTACTTTCTCTTTACCAACAGCCAGTGTTAAAGGACTCTTTGACTTGATAAATTCTTCTAAATTCAATTGTTGCATTAAGAATTTCGTTTTTGTCTTGTTGAAAATATTGAAATATTCATTGTTTTTGAAAAGCTCTTCATAATTCGGCGGCAATTTTACGAACATAGACATGTTAAGTGAAGGAAGATGATCCTTGGATTCTGCCATTTTCAACAAATCCCCGTAATCATACTGCCTCATTTGATTTTGACATAATTTTAAAATTAGAACTTCTAAACTTTCTCTATTTTGTGCCACACAAACATTCGAATTATTTGCTTCTGTTCTGATAAAATGTTCTGAATTCAAAATTATAGTCTTTTTGTACAATATGGTCCATATTTTTTTTCTTTCAATTAACGACCCTGGAATAACTGAAATAATCTTTACGTCTATGGTTAAGGCAGAGTTATTTTTTAAATTAAATGGTATCATGTAATTGAATTCTCTTAAAGGTGTCTTCATTTTCATACAAGTAGTTTTTATTACTTGTTTCTTAACAGACATTGTTATATGTACATTTAAGTCTAAACTGGATATTGTGGCATGAATTTTCTGTTGAATATTTAAAATGGTTATTTTTACAGAAGCAATTTGGTTATCAGAAATAAAGTATTCAGACATTTTATCTGTTAATATAATTTCACCATTCTCTTTGATAACTTCTTCATAGTTGTCATAGACAATTACTTTACAGTGGATCACTCTATTTATTACATCTTTTCTGTTAGACAGAGACATAGCCATAATGTAATTTTCTTCTTCTTTCACTTTTTGTACTAAAGCAACACTTTTTTCAATTTCTTCAAATATGTTTTCTAAGCAATCTGAATTTTTGATCACTTTTTCTGCAGGACAATATTCTTTGGGGCTGTAAAAGTCTTCTGTGAGGGACAGAATATAAAGTAACTTTGAAAAGGTGGTGCAAATAACTTTGTTATTACATACTGTTATATCATTCACATACTGAATACTTAATTCTTGAAAATCTATTTCTTTTCTAAATATGTTTCCTACTCTCCACATACTTTCACCATCTGTATAGATTAAAACTTCATTTGATAAAACTATTTTGTGTATGGCTGTATTCAAGTGGATTATCTGTGGAGGTTTAGAAGCGTCATTTAAATTTAGAACTATTAGAGAGCCTATGTCTATGGCTAGAACCAAATTTAATTGGTCTCCTGTAGTGATTATCTTCATATTAACTATTTTAGAAGGACTTGAATAAAGTTTGACTAGACTGGTCTCATCTTCCATTTTGGTATGAAACAAACAACCATATAAAGTGTTTACATCAGAAATAAATACTAAATCACTGTCTGAAGTTACATTTTCAGTAGAAAATATCTTCATCAAGGTATTAGACTGCAGTTTACCACATTGTACAGTAAATAGAGTATAATTTTCATCAATTCTTTTGTCCATCCAACTGTCACAATTCGATAAAAGAATCACTTTCTTCAACAATTCAAAATTGGAACTTATTTTGTGTAGACAAAGAAAGTATGTCTCGAATTCAAACTTCAAAATTAGAACTGTATCTTCATTGAATAAGCAAAAAGATTTTATGTCATGTTCTCTTGGCTGGAAAGCGCACTTCAATTGTTTTTGCGCTGAACTTTTGAATTTTAACGATGTTACGTGTAGATTATCGCTTTTGTCTAAGCTTAGTATGTAATTGTTGGTTACTATGAGGCTGTGTATTTGAAATTCAGGTAGTAACATTTTTGTATAGGCTTCGAAGTTAAAGTCTTCGTAAATGTATATTTGATACTTATTCCACAATAATAACACTGAGTTTGTGGCATTGTAGGCGATGTTCAGAACATCAATAGCAGATGAATGACACTCCAAGCACTTTTTGTCCATTTCTCCTTCATATTCGATATCCATTTTAAAGAAACTGATGTTCACACTCTTAGCATTAACTTCGTATTAAATTGCACTATGTATTCTTTCATTTGTTTAATTTTATTATTACAAAATCTTATCCATATCTCAAAAAAGCACCGGCCCGGCCGGCGTCTTCTGTAAAATCAGTGACAGTGACAGTTGACAGCATTGACAGCAATAGTGACACTGACAACTACATGAGTATTTGACATTGACATTACCTTTTTGAAAATACGGATATAACTGTGCTGTGATTATTTTTTTGCTTTACGGTGGTCGCTTCGGCATGACTGGACCACAGAATACCTTCTGGACTACTGATGCCGAAGTATGGTACTACTAGGCGCGCCCCGCGGTGTTATCCGCGTTGTACTCGTCCCGCGGGAATTTCGGGATAAAATGTATCCCGTATGTTATTCTGATGTATAACCTATATAACTGTTAAGTTTCATCCAAATCAGTCCAGTCGTTTTTTGGTGAAAGGGTAACAAAAATACATACATCCATCCTCACAAACTTTCGCATTTATAATATTAGTACCTAGTAGGGCAGTACACAAGGTTCATTTCCCTGGTCGCGCGATTAATTGCCTTTACAAACATGGCTCGGGCTATAATTATGCTATTTATAATAATAAAAACACGATTAAAACATCATTGTTTAATTCACAAAACAAACAAAATACATCATGATGATCCAAACGTTTGAATAATTTAAATTACATTTTGTTTTTAATTAATAATTTTATTTTAACAGTGGCATCTACAAATAAGACTTATTAGTTCACCAGTGGCGGACCCAGGCAAAGGATAAGGGGCCAATTCACCCTTAAAATAATTTGAGCCCTCTTGTAACTGTATGTAACATGTTTCCGTCAATCAAATATACCCCCACTAGGCTCAATTAATCTCTTAAGTGCTTTTACTCTCACTAGGCCTCTGAACCAAAATCCTCGATCCGCCTCTGGTTTTAAAAATTAAAATTGAATAGTAAGTCTTTTGTTTCACAAAATGAATAATTAAAAGTATAATTTTATATATTTTCGATGTTTTAAATGATGGCAAGATCACTTTGAATTTTTGACGAAGACTTATGGAATTATGAATACTGCTGTTACCTGTCTGTCTAAGCTTGTGTTGTGGCACCATTACTCCTAACTAAACGAAAGTGGTAAAAGTTTGAACAATTTAAATTCGAAATAGGAATACCAAAATACGTGATGTTTTTTTTTTACTATTCAATATTCATAATTCCATCGCAACTTTTTACAAATATTATTTTAGAAAAATATGAGCAAGTTAAAATATTATTAGTATTTATTTACAAGCCACAATAAATATTAAAAATTACATAAGAAAAAAATTGGAAAAATTATGTTATATTTCCAAAGTTACGAACTAATTGGCACACTTTCACATTGAATCACTAGCAAAACTATAGCTAAATTACAAATTACTAGCTAAAGAGGTCCTCAGATCAAATAAAACAACTCAACTGTTTTATTTAAATGCAATGTCAGTCTGACATTCGAATATAAATCACTTCCGGGCTTCCGGTAGAGAAATAGTGCTGCCATACTCTCAAATTTTCCCCAAATAAAAGGTAAATAATTGAAGAGTTGGTATCTAAAATTTATTTCTTATTTTTGGGTCAAATGTTTTTTATCTATTGCGTGAAAACATAATTTCCACTTAAATCAGTTTAGTTAACAATCTCTCATGGTTTTTTGTTTCAAGTAAGACTAAAAAATAATCACAATAAAATTACATAATATCATTCACAGGGTCCAATAGACAATTTCATAAGAAAGTCACATTTTAAAAATTCGTAAAAAAACAATAAAATATATTTACATTATTGATATGTGTTCTTATTGCGTTGGCTGTGGAATGTCTTTTTAATTAAACTGAAGGTGACACATCAGTCTGTGAGTCAGTTCAGTCGATGATTGATGACTGACGTTAGTTTTATTGACGTCTTCTAGCATGACAGTAAAGGTGTCATCAGTCAAAGAACTGAACTGACTGATGATAGACTGACAGTCTCTTACGACACTTAACATATTGAGCTGAAAAACAATAATAACTATAAATGCTTAAAATTAATACTAATCGTTTATTCTCTATGCTATATTTACAATCTCACAATCATGAGTATTTATAATTGCACTTTATTTGTATGCGGGTTGCCAGTGTCATAGAAATAAATACGCAATATGGCAGTTTGTTAGTGGCAACATTCTCAATTTGACAGTTAACAACTGTCAGTTTGTACAAACTTGTTTTTTAACTCTTTGTTGCGATGGTTAAATTAATCTAACTGCATAGTATTGATTTTGATAAAACTTGAACTTACATGTTTTGAAAAAATTAAAGGCAGTTAACAACTAAAAAATAATATACTCGTCGGTTTATCAAATCCTGTTTATCTTGATAAAAATGACCATCGTGTAACTGCAGCATAGTTCTAAGTGTGCGTTCTATTGAACTGGAGCAGAACCTGTGAGCAGAACCGTGCGGAGCTTCGTACAATCACAACACGTTGACATTGTCAAAATCATATGTCACATGTCATAATGCGTTGTGATTGGTCGATTGAGCTCCGCACAGCTCCGCTCCGGTCCAATGGAAACACACTCAACACTTTGTACTTTGACATTTATACAAACTGACGTATACACAAGTTCGACAGCTGTCAGTAATGCTGCTAGCAACAGTCCATTATTTGGCGCGACGTCGCCGAGAGACGTGTGTTACTTCTTGATGTCGGGGTCCATCTTGGTCTTGTCCATAGAGGAGGAGACCATGCCGCTTTGAGGGTATAATTTGTCTAAATGTTTTAAAGACTCGTTTAGGAAATTCTGAAAAGAGAAAACGATTAATGAATAATAAAATTCTGACTTAAAAAAAAAAAATTGGATTTTTTTTTCATAAACTCGAAATCTTAAAAATCTCTCCCAGAACACAAAAACTACGGAACGAATTTTGATGGGGTTTTTTTAGTAGATAGAGTGATTCAAGAGGATTGTTTATGTGTTTAAAAAACCCTGAAATTTTCTCGGGAACGGGCACAACGCGGGGTTATTTGATTATAAACACGAATATTTGTAGCTGATAAATAATATCGTAGCTACACACTGGTAATACTTAATGCATCTCGTACCTGTATCGCTGTGAGCGCGGCGACTATGGCGGGCCCGCCGAAGCCGTGCGAGATGAGCGAGAAGTGCGTGAGGTGCCGCTGGATGGCGGGCTCCAGCAGGTGCGGCGGCCGCGTGTTGCACAACGGCGAGCGGTCCTGGTTCAGCAGGTCCATCAGCTCCTTCGTCACCTGCGGAGAAGGTCGTGACGTGAATCATGTAGAAGTACAGGAACAAAAGAGCAACGAGCTCTTCTGAGAAAAGAAAAGAGCATCTAGCCCTTTTGTTTTCCGTTGTTGTGTCTCTGTTGCTCTTATTGTAATGGATACAATTTTCTTCGTACATCTAAGGAAATATAGGTTTACAAAAAACTCATTTGACACTTTACTATTTTTATTCTCATGGATACTTTTGTCTTATCAGAAGTACATTACATTACAACCTGGGTGTAACCGGCACGTTTCCTATTTACCTGTTTGGTGGCCTGTAGCAGGTCCCGGCGGCGCCTCGCGTCGTGCTCGGCGTACTGTCTGGCGAGGTACTCGGCGAGCGCGCGCGCCGGGAACTCCGTCTCGCACACGTAGCCGAAGTCTCGCGCCAGATGCACCGCCTCGGCTGTAGAGAGAGGTAGTGTGAGTGTGTGGTTGGGGCCTTAATTATAGTTGTCTTTACGTAGCGTGAGTGTGTGGTTCGGGGTTAATGTTGCTAGCAACAGTCGTTATAGACAGTCAGTTATAGATGAAGAAGAAGAAGAAGTTATAGATGTCTATAGTTTATACCTACTAATATTATAAAGATATACTAATATTGTAAGTTTGTTTGTTTGTATGTTCGAGCGGGAATTACCAGTCCGATTTGAGTAACTGTTTTTGTAATAGATAGCCAAATTCAACGGGAAGGCTATGTTGTATCCTGAAATTCCCATGGGAACGGGTTACAACGCGGGGCACAGTATTTCTATAATTATTTTTGTACCTAGATGGTACTGCTTCTACCATAATCCTTTAAAATCTCAAAAAAGCATAGGTAGTTTAACGAGTATATCAATTAAAGTAGATTATATATTATACTAGACGCGCTCCGCGTTGTAACCGTTCCCGCGGGAATTTCTCGATATAAAAGTAGCCTATGTCCTTTCTCAGGCTCTGGAGTAACTGTGCACCAAATTTCATTGAAATCGGTTCAGTCGTTTTGGCCTGAAAGCGTTACAGACAGACAGACAGAGTTACTTTCGCATTTATAATATCAGATAGGACTAGCAGCGCCCCGCGATGTTACCCGCGTTGTATCGGTTCCCGCGGGTATTTCGGGATAAAATATATTTCATTTGTTATTTTGATGTATAATCTATATTACTGTAAAGTTTCATAAAAATCCGTCCAGTAGTTTTTTCGTGAAAGAGCAACAAACATACATCCATCCTTACAAACTTTCGCATCACAACATAGTACTCGTATAAAACAAAGTCGCTATTTTTGTCTGTTTGTTTGCCTGTATGCTTAAATCTTTAAAATTACGCAACGGATTTTGATGCGGTTTTTTGTAATAGGTAGAGTGATTCAAGAGGAAGGTTTTTATGTAAAAAAAATCCTGAAATTCCCATGGGAACGGGCACAACGCGGGTAAACCGCGGGGCGCTGCTAGTTTATTATAATAGTAGGATGAACCAAGCTGTCCCTACCTTCCACTAGCGAAGTGAGCAGCGTCACGTTGGCCGCTTTCCGCCGTCCCGCCGGCAGGTTCAGGCCGATCTTCTCCAGCTTCTCTCTCAATAATCGACCGCCATTTTTGCTCTTTGCCCTGAAAACAAACAGTACAAATTAGTTTCAGTTACATTAACGTAATGTTACTTAAATGGTGTCCAAATACCATTATTACAGATCGCACTGAAAAATTAAGAATCTGCAAAATCAGAATGTGTGGTACTTGTTAAATTTCTTGCAATTCTGGGTGTTCTGAATCCAGAATCTAATTTAAGATTCTGAATCTAAAAGAGATTCTGGATTCAGATAGAAATTCAGCATATTTGGTGCTGGCTTTAAAATTTTAAAATACTACAGGAGAAAGCGAGCGAGCCGTTGAGTTATTTCATAATACTACGCTAATATTAAAAAGAGGAAAATTTTGTTGTTTGGTTGTAATGAATAGGCTCAAAAACTACTGGACCGTTTTTAAAAATTCTTTTACTATTCGAAAGCTACATTATCCACGATAACGCTGTTTATCACCCCGAAATTCCCATAGGAATGGACACAACGCGGGTAATGGTATATATTCATGGTTGAACTCGCCGGCGCACAGCTTGTTGAGATTCACCAGCGTGTAAACTAGCTCAACCCAAGCGATAATTGATTTTAAGACTCGCTACCTTATAACCCAGCTCAATCGCAACGACCCTTTTCGGTCCCTAAATCACAACATGCCTATTAATAAATAATTTGCGGAATTCCTCTCATTCTCCAAGGGGAGGCCGAGACGCCGATATTCAAAATTGAGCTCATCACAATCAAAACCGACGGAGAATAAACTCGATGGAATTAAAACTCGCGAAAAGAGTTCCGCCATTTTGTATACAGCATAAGGGTGCAAGCGGCAAGCGGAGTGGAGCTATACGGAGCTCGACTGACAAATTGGCATTACAATAAGATTTTGACAATGCCAATGCGTTGTTTGACAGTGTCAATGCGCTCTCAGTACTCAATTTTTACAAAAAACTACTGAACGGATTTTAATGCGTTTTCACCAATAATTCAAGAGGAAGGCTAAAATGAAGCATGAAACGTCTTATTCTATTGCAACTTCTATTTCAGCAGATTAATTTGACGTTTCATGCTCTATTCCCAACGCCCAGCGTTCAAAATTGTATGTCAAAGTTTTTTAACGCGCGGTAATAAAGCTTTGGTCTGGTGATCATGACGCACAACGCTGCGGTGTGAGTATGCGATGCCCGGACACTCAATCATATGAAAAACGTCGAGAGTGGTCTCGTGTTCCGTCGCAGTATGCGTCAGCGGCGAGGGGCAAGCGCGGTGAAGTGCGGAGTCTGGTGATCATGAACCACAACGCTGCGGTGTGCGGTATGCGATGCCCGGACACTCAATCATATGAAAAACGTCGAGAGTGGTCTCTTGTTCCGTCGCAGTATGCGTCGGCGGTGAGGGGCAACAGCGGTGAAGTGGGGAGGTGTACTGCCGCACAACGCGGCGTCATTCTCGGTTCAACGCTGCGGTGTGCGGTGTGCGTCACGGGTCATTATGGAATTGTATGAAGACAATTTAATAGAATTAGTTCGCAGATATTCTGCATTATATAAAAACTAGCAGCGCCCCGCGGTTTTACCCGCGTTGTGCCCGTTCCCGTGGGAATATCGGGATTTTTTATAAAATTTCGGGAAATTTTATAAGTACATAAAAACCTTTCTCTTGAATCACTCTACCTATTACAAAAAACTGCATCAAAATCCGTTGCGTAATTTTAAAGATTTAAGCATACAGACAAACAAACAGGCAAAAATAGCGACTTTGTTTTATAGTAGTGATAAAGATAAAAAACTTTAAAGTTTAATAGTTAAAGAAAATTGCTGGAGGAGATAGCGAAGAAGTTAAATAAAACACGTGAGTATTATGTATATTTCTAATTGTTTATTCGACACAATAGGTACCTACCTAAGTTTAAATAAAAAATGGCAAACATTACTAGTGACACATGAAACATTTTGATGATTCTGAGGTTGGAAACTTGATGAACAATTTAATTTAAATTTAATGAACAATGAATGAATTCTTGTGCCGTAATAGCAAATTTCCGTTTTCTGGTTCTAGGCTGTGTGTCACTAATATCATATTTTATGGCCATTAAGGTTTCGTAACAACCTTTACTTCTCCGTTGTAAAAACATGTTCCTCGGAGATTTTCTTTGTCTATTCAGAAGCAGTGACAATTCTTCTTCTTCCTCCTCTTCAAGCAAAGCACAAATTAGAGAAAAATTGTTCATGTTGTGATGTTCACGTCTTCCTTGGTAGCTGCGGCAAAATCAACTGACCACCTCTCCGCAGGGACGCAGTACACTTCCCCACTTCACCGCGCTTGCCCCTCGCCGCTGACGCATACTGCGACGGAACACGAGACCACTCTCGACGTTTTTCATATGATTGAGTGTCCGGGCATCGCATACGCACACCGCAGCGTTGTGCGTCATGATCACCAGACCACCTCTCGGCAGGACGCTAAATGCTGCGTCGTGACGCTGCGTTGCGACGCATACCGCAGCGTTGTGCGTCATGATCACCAGACCAAAGCTTTAAGCGCTCGTACGAATGAGGCCTAAGTAGGTACGTACCTATGTTCATTTATCACACTGCGTTTTTTCTAATTTCTAAAGAAAGAGGTTTAATCGCATCGAATTTCGCACCTATCAATTAAATAAACTCTGATAAAAGCTTAAGCCGACAAGCCTCAATAGAATTTAAAAAACCATAATGAAAATCAAACACCTTAATAAGACAGCGCAAGTCCCGCAATAGATAATTTAATATTTTCACACGTCCGCTTAACCAACGACAAAAGAGTTCCGCTAACGAGCCTAACAATAAATTTGAAATTAGAATCAATGGAAAACTAAATCGAATGAATCGACAGTTTGAAAAGAGAATGGTCATCCGATATCGAGATATTCGATTAAAAAGATTATCAATCAAGCACACCTCTAGATAATTATCATGGACAAAATTTACCGTTGCTATTCCCACGTGTCTATGGTGTATAGTGCAGCTCTTTGTGTTTACTTAAATCGATTTTGACATCGAGTAACGAGACAGATACTTGGTAATCGATAGTTTTTCAATTGCATTGGAGATTGTGCCTCTCGTAGGCGTAGAGTGATTAAGTGCCCTCACTCATACTTCAGAACCCGTTTCTACGGTTACATTCAAATGGTTCCATTTTCAAACTTACGTATTCTAGAATGGAACGGCCATTTGTTTCCACTATTTATAATTCCTCATTTTTATAATTATTCCTCTTTAATAAAAATAAAACAATTGAAATAAGCTAACCAACAATTATGAATATCTTGCGTTCTTGTGCATTGACAAAATTTGGCATTTCTAAAAACAATGTTAAAGTTTTGACATTCTATTTTATATTATTCGCCTCCTCACTGTACCTGATGAGAGATCTGTGATATTTTCGGTGAGATAATAAGCCTCTGCCCAGCTAGTGAGATATTTCAGGCTAATACTTTTACTTTTATGAACTTTCCAGCTTGCAGCTTGTAAACTCGTCAATGTAAAATAAAGATTATGAGACTATTCCTAAATCTGTATCTACTTTCACAATATAAAAATAACTAATTTACTTCAATTTTAATGGGACCGCATTGGGACCGATTGGGAGCAATCGAGTATGGGAAGATCAAGAATATGGTGAGTTTGGGATTATGACCTTTAGGAATGGATTCTGCAAATATTTCGATACGAAATTACCTTCATACTAATCATGTCAAGCCTACACTCAATTTTAATTTGAAAGCCACTTCTGAATGTTCAATGACGTAATACCTTTTCACCTGTCACTTCTTATGTTTATCAACCTCTTTTGTTAAAATAAAATGTTTGTATAACTGGCATTGATTAAAAAAATAACAATTTCCGTTGAAGTTTTGAATTTGGAAGTAATGGCGCCGCCTAGATGGTTTGACAGCGCGCCTTTTGTGTGTAAGATGAAGCGGTAAAAATATGTTTGTGTTTGATTAATTCGCTTTATGATCAGATTAAGGTGTAATAGACATATTTTGATAAATTATTAACCATTAGAAAGTATTAGTTTCATAGAAAACCTTTTTATATATTACGCATTACACAACAGAACAAAGTACAAACATAACTTAGCTACCTCGTATATTTGACCATGAAGTATATATGTAATCTACCATGGAGTTCGTTCAAGTAAAATGAAACCTTCTTTAAAAAATATATTCAAAAAGGAGTTTGTAATAGGCTGTAAATTGATCAAGTTTATGTCTGGCCGCTATTTGCCGCGTTTATTTATAACGGTGTTGCCAACATAAAAGAATAAATTAACTTCTAGTTGGTCTGATCGGCCGTTTTGACAACGCGTCATGCGAGTTGTAATGACCGTAATTAGACCGCCCTGCGTTCGATGACTATTCTTTAACAATTCTAATTACATTCTGTTATAATATATTGTAGTGTGGGGAAAAACATGTTCTTAGAATAGTTATTTACACTTTATGGTTATAAGTAAAATGACATGGAATTAAAAAGCGTAATTATTTAACAAGTGAAAAATTAAAAATAATTAAGGTCACTACATATTATAAAACAACCAGCCGCGTCTGTCTGTCTGTCTGTTCGCGATAAACTCAAATACTACTGACGCGATTTTTTCTTAACAGGAAGTTTTATATGTATAAAAAATCCCGAAATTCACACGGTAACGGGCACAACGCCGGTAAAACCGCGGAGCGCTGCTAGTAGAGTATAAAGCATGTAGAGTAAGAATTTAAAAATATTTTTATAGCGAAAAATTTTTTCAGTTACGGTCAAAAAAATAAAAATGGCCGCCACTACTTAGTTATAAACGTAAAATGACACGTTCCAGACCGAGTTGATTACTTATTTACAGACATTTCAAACGTCTTTCTTTTTGATTACTGTAATCTTATCGATCACGTACTAGGATATATTATAATGTCTAAATCACTTCGTAACTAGGTTCGTAAGTACAGTACCCGGCAGATGTTACTACTCAACAATCCTCAAACCCAACCCAGAAACTGAGGCTAGAAGACGACAGACTAAAGACGGTATATTTTTCTCAGTAAAATCAGTTTTTTTATTTCCCGATGTTTCGAATGGATTGCACGAAGGCAGACTAATTAAGCTGCCGAAATTAAAACAAAAAAAATATCAAAGATGGTCTGCTCTGCTAGCTTATACTGCCAGTATAGACCAATCTTTAGCACTAGCAGTTAATCTGTACATTTAACTTGTATTTGTTTGTAGTTAGTCTGTCAGTTGTTGCATAACTGCTACACACCTCACAGCAGTTAACATAAGAAAGCACTGAATAATTTGGTTCTGCAGTTTTGTTAGTCTCCGACAATTCAAAGGGGATGAGTAGTGGTGTCTGCCGAGTACTGTACCTACGTAACTATAGACTATACGTCATTACATCCACCTCGTAAGGAATAATTGGATTTTTTTACACAGTGACTGGCCGGTTTTTTCAAAACCTATCTAAATAGTTATAGAACGATTTGCAATTTGATTGAGTAGTTAACAGTTGATTTAAACTGGACTAGTTTTGATGTGTTTAGAAATTGAGATAGATTACTTTCTTAATTTTATTGGCCCGTGCCAAATTAGAGGTAGCAAAGGTGAATGAAATTTTCGGAATTGTCTAACTAGTTTTTTTAACCGTAAACTGTAAATGTGTAAACTGTAAATATAAAATTCTCATGTCACAATGTTAGTTAACATACACCTCCGAAACGGCTTGACCGATTTTTATGAAATTTTATATGCATATTCAGTAGGTCTGAGAATCGGTCAACATCTATCTATACTAATATTATAAAGCTGAAGAGTTTGTTTTGTTTGTTTGTTTGTTTGTTTAAACGCGCTAATCTCAGAAACTACTGAACCGATTTGAATAATTCTTTCACTGTTAGATAGTCTATTTATCGAGGAAGGCTATAGGCTACATTTTATCCCGAAATTCCCACGGGAACGGGCACAACGCGGGTAAAACCGCGGGGCGCTGCTAGTTTTTCATACCCCTAAAGGGGGTGCTCTATTACTTCATTAAAAAAAAATATAATACTGTAAATATTTTCTGAAAACATTCATAGCATGCTTTCATAACAAAGTACATATAATTCCTTTTTGACGTCATTAAAACATATGATATACAAAATTGCCAGTAAATTATAACAACCTTAGATAGATCTACTTCATGTGAGAAGGTTAAACGCCAGTTTTTCTACGCGTCCCGTGCATATCATCTGCATTCAACAAAACGGAAATGCGGTGTCCATTACATTGAAGCGCCGATAAACATGTAAAGTACCTTTATAATTATTTAAAAAAGAACAGTTTACAAACCGCCAACTTAACCAATACATTCGAAATTCAAACACGCATTTACAGCTGACCGCAACGTGTAAGGTGTTGCCAACGCAAAAAATAATATAATTGACGCCGCTATTTATGAAAGGAGGTTCAAATTATTTCGTATGGGTCATGTTGGGAGGCGGAATATTTATTGTATTATTTTAAGGTGACTTATTTCTACGATATATTGCTTTGTTTATAATGAAATGTCATTGTGACAGAAGACTTTCGTAGACAAATACAGTTGTTTTATATTACGGCCCCCTGAGCCAAACTTGTAGTTTTATTGAGAAAAGACACATTATTTATAGTGTTTGTGTGCGTATGTATCGGTGACGTCACGTCGGCAAGATAAAGTTTGTAAAATCTTACACTGTACTATATCCATAGTTACTGTACCTAGGGTGCCTTTGCTAACCTAACCTAACTCTATAAAGACAAGATGTCCTCGTAGTCTATGGTATTAGGTGCGTATCCATTGAAGCGAAACGGAGCTGTACGGAGCTCAATCTGCCAATCACAATGCATTACGAAAAGATGTCTCTATAGGTTTAGGTTAGAAGAATATACATAATTCCAACTACATACTACATAGCTAACACTAACCTCCTCAGCACGCCGCCCAGTAGTGACGCGTTGAGGCACTCTGGCGGCGACAGCCTCCGCTGCACCTCCGCCACCGTCACCTTGTACTTGCTCGTGGAGGACAGCAGCGACAGCCTGCCCGGCACCGAGCAGAACACGTCGTTGGGGGCGCACGAGCCGCCGCCGAGGCCGTCGCGCCCTTTCATCGCTGATGGGAGAAAAGAGGTTAGAGTTAAGGTGAGTTTGATAGCGACTGCAACAGCAGGCACTGCTGTCAGCAGGAAGCTGTGTCGACGCGCTCGAAATTTCATAGACATTCATAGATTTCATTTTACCACAGCAACTGCGGTCGGCAGTTGCTGCCTGCTGCTGCCGGCTGCGGTTGCTACCGAAAACAGAGCTTTAAAAGTGTAATCTATTTTGCGTACGACTCACTTTTAAGCTAGCTTCCGATTTTCCAACCAAATAAAAGGTGTTGTAGAGAGGAAAATTAGAAAAATCTGTTGGGGTATGAATGGAATGAAAATGAAATCTTATCACTTGCACCGGTTTCCATCTAGGTCCGTAAGAATTAAGGGAGAAAAATAAGTATAAGACCGGTATGAACATTTCGAGAGGAGAGCGCAAAGCTCCCTTGTCATAAACAGTCATTTCACAATTAGTCATTTTGTACTTAGGGCGATATATTAACTAACACGTAATCTGTGTTGCAACTATTCAATAAAAGCCGAATCTAAAACTGCATGTGAGCTAATTTACTAACATTCTACAGTTATACAGTTACATACATTGTATAATACGGTATAATAAATCTCAGTAGGTGCTCTCTTACAAAAAATGTGTATGATTACAAAATTCTCGGGTACGAATACCAACAATAGCGCTTTTAACAATCGCGGCACGCCCAAAACATGAGCGCAGCGTGATGACTATTCTTATTGTAATATTTCATTATGGTAACCCTAATACAATAAACATTAGTTTGTCATTAGCTGTGGCACCGTACTGGCTGGTAACACGCATTCAAAAGGTTCCAATTTTGAAATTGGGATGTAATTAATGGCGCGAAATACATTCTAGTGAGTGAACAAACTGTAGAGTGTAAGTAAATGCTTAGTAAAAATATTATTATTGATTTGTACATATTAGGACATTTTTTAAAAGTTTTTACACCTCGGTAGTCTAGTGGGCATGTGCACTCGCCAGCCTAGACTGAGGTCTCGGGTTCAATTCCCGGGTTGAGCGAAAACATATTTCCTACTTTTCAAACATGGCTTGGGTTTGAGATCACCAACGCGCATTACGCAAGCGAGGTGATTGCGCCTAATCCTCATATACTGATATCATCAGTGAGATGAGCGGTCTTTTCCCAGCAGTGGGACATTATAGGCTTATAATTATACGTTTACAGAAGAGTTATTTTTGGATCAACAATTTTGAACTGGCATCACTGACCTACAAACAGTCAAAGCAGGTTTAATAAAAAGTAATTTTATCTTTTTAATTACCCAACTTGTTTTAAAAACCATAAATATATCGATCAATTGGTAACTCACTTCCCTATTTCAATATTTAGTGATTGATAGTTACATTTCAGATATCGATTCATTCGATTCAAATGGATTTTTTACTATCGACTTATAAATATCGATACATGTATCCGATAAGTGTAAGGAGGTCTAATTACAGTTTTAT
Organism: Cyclophora punctaria; assembly: GCA_951394245.1. Taxonomy (NCBI): domain Eukaryota; kingdom Metazoa; phylum Arthropoda; class Insecta; order Lepidoptera; family Geometridae; genus Cyclophora; species Cyclophora punctaria. Next base: position 3,019,466 of record OX596192.1, on the reverse strand, counting down.
CAGAATCAGGCCATCTTTGTAACAATAAAACTATTTGATAAGTTAATTATATAGTTATTTAGTTTATCGATGCCACAATGTGCAATTTGAATGTACTGTTGGCAAAAAAGTAAAAAATGAAAACATAAAAAACGTAAATGTTTTGATTGAATTGTGTCTACAATTAATTACAATTCAGTAAGGTTTTTATAAACTATGATAAAAAAAATAACACACTAATGAAGTTACTCCACTTACTTAATTTGGAATAATTTACAAATATTACTAACTATATAATTTCAATCTCTACATGAAGTTCACAAAAAAAAACCGCCCAAGCAAGAAAAACGTAAACTTATTTGCTAACCGTACCAAGTAAATTTTAATGTACCGATGACTCGACCAAATATGTGATATCATATCGCGATCATGTCAGTATCACCCATAAGAGGTTAATATTAATTCTGGCAACACCTTCCGTACATCATTTCCGGAAAAATCAAATGAGTGTCTAATTAAGAAAATATCTTTACAATCTTTGGTTAATCATATACCTATCATATCATCTTATCCAATCATATCTACTTATATCTGTGTTATCTGTGATCTGTGTTACGGCATAGACAAGGGTCTATGCTCTATTCAGTTTTAATAATAAACATAGATAATATAATATAAGAGAATTAAAATAACAACTTACTTTTTAAAAGAGGTAGATCCGTCATAAATCCCGTGGTATCATCCATAGCTGCATTCTAAAAACAAAAATAACTTTTCAAATAAAGAATACTGAAAATATTTGAAGGAGAAATTGTAAATTCCTTCCTTCCGCTATTTTAATTTGGTATATTAAATTCCTATTGGACGATACGATATTGGATACTCAATTGAGTATGCGATGTGGAAAATTCGGCATATTATTATGATGGTTAAAAATGAACGGAGAGTATTTGCTATTTTTTTTTTGTTGATCGACGAAGACCAATGAAGACGGCTGTAGTTCGCTGCATACCGTCTGCATATTAAGCTTGACATACTTACAGGCATAGTGCATGTATATTTGACATTTTGACACTCCCATACTTGTTTCTATGTATGCAGCTAGACTAAAGTGTCGTTTAAATTGAGCGCCTTTAGAAGCAGCCAATTGCCGAATTCGAAGGAGGAAGGAAAGTTTGAAATTTGACATACGCGCTGTAGCCGGCGAAACGCGAGTCCTATGGAGCTCACTGGCTTGCAACATACAATTTTGTGGCACCTTTTTAGTTAACCACCAGCTGCAGCTTCTAACGCAAGTGTATTATGACCTAAAGTCTAGTCTGATACAGCTTATCCCCAGTGTGTATGAGCCATAGTGTAGTCAGCTGCAGTGAACATACCGGCGCCTCCTCCGTGTGCAGCGCGTGGTGCAGCGCCAGCTCGTGCTGGTCGCGCGCGCCGTACTCCGCGCGCCGCTCGCCGCCGCCCGACCCGTACCCGAACCCGCCGTGGGATAACTGCACACAACATACAGACATATGGTTATTAATATAATTAAACACTTAACTACACGATGTATATGAAAAAATGTTTATTAATATGTGCAATAAAATATTTTGGGACAAACTTTTTGGACAAAACATGAGAAAAATAAAAATCTCTCTGAATCTATATAGAAATTTTGGAATCTATTATTTTACGCGCCCTCCTCGCTACGTTTTGGTTAAACGAAGGGAATGAATCGCAGGCGGGTACTGTAAAAACACATTGAAATACCTACTCTGTCTTTTGCAGAAAATCGCAAGGAAATCCAGTTTTTAAGGTTAGGGAAACGTTAAAGTCTATACTTATAGTGCTGTAAGCTGAAGAGTTTGATTTTTCGTCTTATCTCAGAAACTACCAATCCGATTTGAATAATTATTTTCGTAATGGATAGCCATTTAACAGAAATTAGGAAATAAATCAATAAGTACATTGCTGTTTACAGAATAAAAAAATATGGTTTGGTTGTAAAATGATTACATAAAATAGACAACTCGGTAATTGACGACGTCATCATCACGTCATTATCTGTCAAGCGCCCGGGCTCGCGATCGGTGATAGACATTTCGCATACAGGACCGAGAGGTTAAAGAAAATGATGTCAAAATTTTACCTCATCACGATCAGTAAAAAAGTCAACTACACAACCCACATAAACCAAAAAACCACAAAATAAATAAACAGTCAATTGAACTCTCCCAAACGTCAGTGCAATCACTTAATGTCATCTCACATCCGGGTAACGTCCGGTTATTGTGCACAAAGCCGCCCGGGCCATTACCCGGTTAATCTGTTAAAGTGTATCGTTAACTATTGTGGCTAGTAGTCTATGGTTTCTGAAGTTATTGTAGAGTAGAGTATATCTATGGTATTGAATGGAATGTAGGATGAAATATCTTTTGGCGGGAGGTTCGTATTTTTTGTCTGTGGTATTGATTTATTTGGGCATCTGTGGTTTGACAATAGTTATTGTAGTTATTTTGTGTACAGAATAATGTTATTGGATACTTTTATATTATTAGCTTCTCTTGGTTAGCCATTTTGATATTATGATTACATTAATGGACCAAAAACAACTTCGGAATTTACGTCAATTATAAAAATACTATCCAATATTAATATTATTCTCAATATTCCCATGTCTTAAGTAAACAAAAAGATATTATGCTACTTACGTTGCTCATATTGTTTTTCAGTTACTAATATGTTAATTTTCCATTTTACAGGTTTTTACCGTCCTATCTAAACATGCAAACAGGCATGAGTCTAGTATGTAGTGCCATATGTTTGGTAATAAATAACAATGTATGCATGCTAGTAAGTAAGTTCGAGTAGGTTAGTCGCCAATCCTGGTGTTGAAGTTTTTAGACCGCCTAAAGGCTTCCGACATGGTCTAACGATAGAAATAACCGGGACAGGCAATTTAACGTGCCCTATGCATGCTACTCACATGGTGCGCATGTATCGCGTCGTGGTGGTCGCGGTGGTGCCGCAGGTGCGCGTGCGGCTCGTGGTGGTGGTGCCGCGGTAGCAGCTGCTGCGGCGCGTAGTGTTGTGTGTACTCCCCGCCGCCGCCTCCGCCGCCGTACTCCATGCCATGGCTCTAGAGAGGTAGCATGGTTTGAGTAAATGTGTTTGAGTTTTATATTGGTTATGTATGGAGCAATAAAGCCTTGTAAGCAAAGTAGCCTGAACTGTCAAATGCCATAGTTAACTTTAATCCCAAAATCTAGGTCATCAGACTGAAAAAGTCACTAATTGTAATTTTTCGTCACAGTATCCTTGACCATGCTATTGCCGTAAGCATGATTTACTAGAACCATGGAAGATATAAAAATGACAATTTACTACACCCATGCAAAACATTACCTGTTGTTGATGATGTGGACTAGCAGGATGAGGTGCCGGCGCAAAGGGCGGGGGGAAGTAGGGCGGCTGGAAGTCGGCCAGCGAGGGCTGCCCGCCCCCGCGGAACCCGCCGCCGCCCAGCCCGAGCCCGCCGCCGCCCAGGCGCTCCTGCGCAACAGAGATCGAGATATAGTTATACGTACATGGGTAACAGAAGATAGTGGTTTGATCCGATTTACTAGGCACATGGGTAATATAAGTACTTTATGTATCTTTTCGTTTGATCAGAATTTACTAGGCACATGGATAATACAAGTACTTTATGTATCTTTTCGTTTGATCAGAATTTACTAGGCACATGGGTAATACAAGTACTTTATGTAACTTTTCGCCTCCAAAATTTGTTATATTTTTACAGTAACAATTTCAAAACATGATTTACTAATAGATACATAGGTTATTGGGACAGGCATTTATAAGTTTTAACAGTATAGAAAGGAATTAAGGTATACTACCTATAACTTGAGGTATGTAGCAAATCTGACAATGTAATTAGATAAAAAGTCATACAGAACAATCCTAGAGTCTAATCGTTTTAAAATTACATTCCGTAGGTACCGACCGATCCAAATCGAACAGTAATTACGATTTAACCCTTATTAAAATAAAGGTAGAATGCATACCACATGATTTTTTTTTAAAAAAAAGGACTTTTTTTTCAACGAATTTAATCGAATTGAATAGCAAGTAAAACGTTGTATTTTTTTTTATCCAACTACTGGCAACATTTCACTAATAAACGTCACCCGTCCTTATAAGTCAATGTCAAAGAGGGCAAGTCGGCAGTTTGGCGAAAAAAATTTGAAATTTGTGCATCGCTCCCACAAAAATTTGAGTTTTGTTCTACGAAAAATCTGTTATGTGGTTTTTGCGTCCAGATTTATAAACTAGGCTATATTGTTGTTGTTTTGCATCCATTTGGTTGAGAATTCTGGTAATCTATGCATGGTTTTCGATCATGTGAAGTTATGGGTGATTGTGGTAAATTATCTACCATTGTTCATTCGTGCCTAACTGTTATTGGATTTACTAATATAGAAACGGTTTGTATTTTTGGGTTGTGAATGGTGCATATTTTTCTTTACATATATAAAAACTATATGTTTTTTTGGTTTATGAATTGTAAATATAATTGAATTGTTTATATAAGTATAATTAATAAAAGTCTTACATATAAAACGACTATTTTTATTTACCTACTAAGATAGACCATAAAACCATTAGACTCCTTCTATGTCGAATGCTTTAGAAGAAATATAATGTATTGAACAAAAGAAATGTGAATATGTATGTTTTTTAAATTACCTAAATTAGACAAGCAAACCCAGAGAAAGCAACTAGTATAGATTTTTTTCAAACCGGGTTGGATAATGGTAACTATTTTACCACAATCGTAAAATTTTACAAGTCGGTAATGGATAATGGTAGGTTATTTACCACACAAAAAACACCCCTTCCCTCCCCCTTTCTTATATTTTTTTCATCAAAAATGAAATCAGCGGCCCCTAATTACCCAGAAAACACCTTCGCTTTTTCTTAAACAGCCACAGGGGCTCTTGTTTGTTTAAGGGTTAAAAATAACTTTTGTTCTATAACCATAGACAATAACACACTTTTTAAAATCACAAAAAACTAAATTGTGTTCTACTTTTGAAAATGGAATAATTATCGAATCGATATTGTAACGAGTAAATTACGAATGTTAATTTGTCTATTGTATTAAAGACTGTTCTATAACGCTGTTTAAAAACAGAGGTTAAAGTTTACGAATTGACATGAATAGAAATGTTTAATGATATTTTGGATGGATGGTGAAAGAAGTAGTCTTCTTTATTCTTGTGGTTGTCATAGACAAAAAATAGAACACTTTTTATTAAAGACTTTTTAAAATAATTTCGACCGGAAGTTCCAGATATTAGCGCGTTTAATTTAAAAACAAACTGTTCTGCTATATTATAAACTAGCTGTGCCCTGCGTTTTCACCCGCATTTATTTAGTCAATGCTTACCGTTTAAACCTTCCCTGGACTTTCATGAATATTTCATGACCAAAATTAGCCAAATCGGTTCAGCCGTTCTCGAGTTTTAAGCAGACTAACGAACAGCAATTCATTTTTATATATAAGAAGACTGCTGCGCCCAGTGGTTATACATCAGAATAACACATGGGATACATTTTATCCCGAAATTCCCTTGGGAACGGGTACAACGCGGGTAAAACCGCGGGGTGCTGCTAGTATGTATAAACAGCAACCAAGTTATCGATAAAAACACTTAGGGCCTTATTCATTAACGATTATCAACAGCACTTTAGCTATCAAATGTTTTGTCCCTTTCCGACATACGCTATTTGCCAAAGAGCGAAAGAGACAAAACACTGTTTAATTTAAATATCGTTTACTAGCTGTGCCCCGCGGTTTCACCCGCAGCGCCCCCGCTCCCGTGGGAATTTTGAGATTTTTATTCCCTATAAACCTCACGGAGCCCGAGACCTTTCCAACGAATGCAAAACCGTGGAAATCGGTCCAGCCAATCACGCGTGATGCCTTGACCAAGGAAAACGGGTTTCATTTTTATATATATATAGATGAATATAAGGCGGTTATAATTCAAATGGAATATTACACACCAATTAGTAACTAACCCAAATAAAATAATAATTACATAAACACCGACCATAAACTAAAGTGAACGCTCACTAATTCCATAGATAATTTCTTAACATTTCCTAGACGAATTCAATTTCCTAACGTTATTTTAAGGTCATAATTATTGAGTTTACAAATTAATTACATAAATAACTAGTTATATTTGTTTGTCCGTATTAATTGATCTACATATCTGAATTTAAGACCGGCTTGTTTGTATGTATGTCGATTTAATGTAGGGCAGATTACCGAAAACATTTTTTTATTTATTGTTTGATTGAGCTTCTGGAAACGCATCCTTAAAGATGTTAGTAAATACGCTTGCTCGCAGCTTGTATACTCGCTTCTTCTTCTTCATCGAGTTGATGGTCAACCTGACCAATCCTGGTGTCAGAGTTATTGAGCCGCCAAAGGCCTCTGACATGGCTCATGTATCGACTGCTATCCGTAGAAAGGAACCGGGACCGACGGCTTAACGTGTCCTCTGAAGCACGGAATCATATTATTTACTCTCCAATATCAATAATATTAAACTAGAACAAAATTTCAAAGAATTGATCCGACATACAACTTTAATTCAACACAATGTTGATATCATCGATGTATTGGCATCCGAGGTGAAAGCGACATGTTTTGACGCGCATTGTTTGCAGGCCACAGACCACAGGTCACAGGCCACAGGTCAGGTCGTCCTGATAGAGATAGAAGCTGCGAGGTAGCGTGCTATGTGAAGATTAGTTAGAAAGAAAGGGTGATTACTAATCGTAGATTGTACTAAATCTCTATCTATTTGTGTTTATGGAATACTAGCAGCGCCCCGCGGTTTTACCCGCGTTGTGCCCGTTCCCGTGGGAATTTCGGGAATTTTTTTTACATAAAAACCTTCCTCTTGAATCACTCTACCTATTACAAAAAACTGCATCAATATCCGTTGCGTAATTTTAAAGATTTAAGCATACAGACAAACAGACGCGACTTTGTTTTATACTATGTAGTGATGAAGTGAATTGCGTGCGACACTGTTTCGATCTGGTTTAGTTTATGGTCGGTGTTTTGTAATTATTATTTTATTACTAATTAACGCCTCGGTAGTCTAGTGGTATGTGCACTCGCCTGCCAAGACTGAGGTTCAATTCCCGGGTCGAGCGAAAACATGTATCCTACTTTTCAAACATGGCTCGGGTTTGAGATCGCCAACCCGTATTTGGCAAGCGTGGTGATTATGCCTAATCCTTATATATACATAAAATATTTTCACCCTGAAGTCCCAAAGAAACCGATAACTATACTAATATTATAAAGAGGTAAAATTTTTAAGTTTGTTTGTTTGTATGTTCGAGGTAATCTCAAAAATTATCAGTACGATTTAAATAATTCTTTTTGTAATACATATCCACATTCAACGGGCAGGTTATAGGCTATTTTTCATCCCGAAATTCCCAGGGGAACAGGTACAACGCGGGTAAAACCGCGGGGTGCTGCTAGTCGTGAATAAACCTTAAAACACTGGTTATATTTAAAGACTATGTATCCATCCACTTATAATAGCGTAGTTACGTAACACAGTAATCGAATTCGATTATTAGATGCTTATTTATTAATAATATTTTCTTAATAGTGCTGCGCCACTACCGGAAATTATCGATATCGATACTCGTATCGCATGCAAACGAGTACCGAATACTGTTACTTGTACGTGCCATCAATCAAACGACATACAACCTTACCGCACTAAAAAAGCCCTCACTGACAGTTCATACTTAGTAAAAAACCGGCGAATGTTAATGTGACATAGTTCCAAATTTCAAACTTTAACTATCAATAAATTAGTACCTTATCGCTTTAAGGTTTTATAGTTATCGACTGTGTTTCTTTGTTGAATGGTTCAGAGGTAAAGCGATAGGGTTCTAACTAGTGCGGGTTTACGTATTATCAATCAATTGTGGAATGTGTATTAGTTCGGGTATCTATTGCAGTACTACTGATGTATGTCTAATTAACATAAGAAATTGAGTTCGTCATGGTATAGACAAGTCGCCAGGCAAGTCGGTACTTGGGCGAGGGCGCAACTGTCGCAGTTATCAGTACTATATAGTATACTAGCAGCGCCCCGCGGTTTTACCCGCGTTGTGCCCGTTCCCGTGGGAATTTCGGGAATTTTTTTACATAAAAACCTTCCTCTTGAATCACTCTACCTATTACAAAAACCGCATCAAAATCCGTTGCGTAATTTTAAAGATTTAAGCATACAGACAAACAGACAAACACACAGACAAAAATAGCGATTTTATTTTATACTATGTAGTACCTAGTAGGTTTTGCCGTAGTTTATTTATTTCCTACTAATATTATCAATGCGAAAGTTTGTGAGGATGTAAGTAATATCAATTTTCTTTTCGAATGGTGTTTTTAAAGCATTTTGGTAGCGCTTCTGTAATTCCGAAGACACGTTAAATTGTCGGTTCCGGTAGTTCAGTTAACTAACAATAAACCAAACTGTAGTTTATATAACGAAAGTTAACCAATTAGGCCCTGTCTCCGGTTTTAAAACTCTTTTGACACGAGGTTTAGACTCTATGGTAAGTGTAGGCAAGTGTGATGTTAATTCTTTCAATTCCAGTTTCAGCCACGCGCATACTTGACAGGAACGTATGTTTAGTAAGTTTTTTCATCTAATTGTGTGGTAGCATTTTGATAGATCAATTTTGAAGGTTAATTTGAATTTTTTGGTTATTTATTATCTTTACTTTTTGGTGTCGGTAGTGGCTGGCGAGTGCCTGAACCGAATTTGATGTACAGGGTACAGGGACAATGGGAAGGAATTTTATAAGTGAATATTAGCCTGTAATGTCCCACAGCTGGGCAAAGGCCTCTCATCTCACTGAAGATATCAGTACAGTGAGAAGGATTAAGCTTAACCACCACGCTTGCCTTATCTTCTTCACCGAGTGAATGGTCACCCTGACCAATCCTGGTGTCAGAGTTATAGAGCCGCCAAAGGCCTCTGACATGGCTCATGTAACGACTACTATCCGTAGAAAGTAACCGGGAACGGCTTAACGTGCCCTCCGAAGCACGGAATCATCTTACTTTTCGGGCAATCAGGTGATTCAGCCTGCAATGCCCTAACCAAACTGAGGGCAGTCTCACAAAGAGATTTTTGTGAGCTATTGTCCCCACCGGGAATCGAACCCGGAACCTCCGGATCGTGAGCCGAGCGCTCAAACCACAAGACCACGGAGGCTGTTAAATATTTTTTAGTATGATATATACAGTACAGTAATAAAGTAAGAGCTATATTCATAATCGCTTATTTTACCTTTTAAATAGTTCCTCTCTTTCCAACATATGATATTTTCCGGAGAGCAAAAGAGACAAAACACTATATAGTGTTTTAGTTATAGAGCGTAAATAACGTAAGTAAATAAATAATAAACATAATATTTCACTTCCGAAACGCGTGTGGGTTATGATTTATGAAGACAAACATAAGATTAGACCACCGATAAAAAACTTTGTCATAAACTAACAAAAAAACGTCGCCCATTCAAAGATAATAAACTAATTGGATTATATTAATCTATGGACTAGTGGTACCACGCGGTTTTAGCGCTTTAAAACATTGCTATAGGTACTATAGGCTTTTTAAGAATCCCATCTCACTGAAGATATCAGTACAGTGAGGAGGATTAGGCGTCATCATCGCGCTTGCCTAATGCGGGTTGGTGATCTCAAACCCGAGCCATGTTTGAAAAGTAGGAAACATGTTATGTTTTCGCTCGACCCGGGAATTGAACCCGGGACCTCAGTCAATGAATAAGGCGGTAATATAAAACCCTATGGCCCATATTTATAAACGCGGTGTAACTAAAACACTGTTATAATATGTTTTCTCTCTTTTGCTCTTCGGAAAATTGCGTATGTCAGAAAGTGACAAACCATTTGCATATTAATAAAAGGCCATAAGTCAATAAACATACATACATCCTTACAAATCGCATTTATATTAGTAGAAATGTTTCATTGAGACACTTGCGCAAATATTTACATTCGTTAATTAACAAATCGTATAAATACTTAGATAAGGTTATCTCTTTTATGACATTTTTTAATTAAAATACTAAGTATCTATTTGCGTAGGTGATTATCCTAATAATATTATAAATGCGCAAGTTTGTTATGATGGATGTATGTGTACCTATGATGCGGATTTGGATGAAACTTCACAGTAATATAGGTTATACATCAGAATAACGCATGGAATACATTTTATCCCGAAATTCCCGCGGGAACAGGTACGACGAGGGTAACACCGGAGCGCAGTTAAAGGTCCGATGATGGTACACAAGTATTTTTCACAAACATTTTGATAAAATGGCTGATAAAAGTCACACTCGATAACACACGCCCAACCCTAATTCGGAATCGGAATAAAATTCAAATACCGAACTACTTAGCAGGAAGTTGTTAATTGGTCATAGACAATTAAACAATATAAAATGTTGCCAATTCAAAATAATCACTATTTAAACAAATCATAAATAAAGTAAAGTGAATTATTTAAGAGAAATTTGTTTATGGTTTTTGCTATTTTTATAGACGTTGTAAAAAGTTCTACTTTTTGATCCAATTAAGTATTTTTAGTGCTTTTCTATAAGTATGTTTGTTTTTAATTATTTGAATTTACAGTTAGTTGGATGTAGTTAAGAATAAACTAGACTTTTTGCGGATAATTGTTTATGGGAGCTTCAATTATTGTAGTTCGAGAAACTATAAACCTTATTTGAGTGAGCATAAAGTATAAAGAAAGAAGTTGAAAGTTAACTGTAAAATAATTTCAGCCACGATGATATATCTTCGGTAGTATAGTGGTAAGTATCCCCGCCTGTCACGCGGGAGACCGGGGTTCGATTCCCCGCCGGAGAGACCTTTTTTGGATTATTTTATTAAGGTCTAAGACCATGCTGTTTTCCCGATAGATATTATAGTATCAAGACAGGAATCTTAACATTTTTTTCGTTATGTGTAGGTTCTCTATATTATGTCTATTATAGTGGTCATCTCCGATGTTGAAGTTTTAGACCGCCTAAAGACCTCTGACATGGTCTAATGATTGATGTAACCGGGACTGACAATTTAACGAACCTTCCGAAACACGGTAGCGCTCAGGTAGATTTTTTATTAACTGAATATTTTCATGAATACCTACATGAAACATTTTCTTGGGAAATTGGCGTCTAATTTCAGCTCCGTTTTCATATCTTCGGTAGTATAGTGGTAAGTATCCCCGCCTGTCACGCGGGAGACCGGGGTTCGATTCCCCGCCGGAGAGATCTCTTTTTGAACCTATACTTTATTTTTAACAATAATTTACTTCCGGTATACTTAGTTTTCCGACCTCAAAAAGTGAGTATTCATGATTTCTTAAGATTAGCTGTTTTGGTCACCGAATTTGGACAACTACCGTATTTTTTTCACTGCTTCGGTTACCGCGATTGCATTCATTTCTTATAGGTTAGTGGCCGACCCTAGTGTCGGCATTTTTACACCGCCAAAAGGCCTCCGATATGGACTAAAGATTGGAACAACCGGGACCGACAGCTTAACGTGCCGTCAGAAGCACGGTAGCGCTCAGACAGAAATACCACTATCAGCCACCCATCCAAGTAGGGGTCGAGCTGCACGTTGCTTAACAATTACCATGAACTAATATGACCATAAACAAACTTAAATTATAGACTTAACGATCCTTACCTGCACCTCAATCATGCTGGCTAAGTCCACGTACGCCAGTTTAACTATTTCACTTCACTATTTTAAAAAAACACTTCACATTGACAGTTCAAATGTCACTGTCACTTTTTCTATAGACTACATTTCCTTCTAAATGTAACAGATAATATCTATACTAATATAATAAAGCTAAAGTTTTTTTGAACGCGATTATCTCAAAAACTACAAATCCAATTTGAATAATTCTTTTTGTAATAGATAGCCACATTCAACGGGAAAGTTATAGGCTATTTTTAAACCGAAATTTTCATAGGAACAGGCACAACGCGAGCAAAACCGCAGGGCGCTATTTCAATCAACAACAAAAATGTTTTAATTACTTTTTAAACTCTTTTTGATTCGACAGTTATATCAAGACATGTGGTAACTACAAATGCGAAAGTAACTCTGACTGTTACGCTTTCACGCCCAAACCACTGAACCGATTTTGATGAATTTTGACATAGATATAGATCAGACTTAGAAGAGTGACATTGGATAGTTTTTATCCCAAAATTTCGACTGAGACGGATGCGGCCCACCCGCATCCGCTGCAAGGAAGACCTAATGCAGAAATTATTCGTTAAATTGTAAATGGTATTTACTGTTCACAAACTCTCGACAGTTCATAATCTTACTAGTCATCACTACATTACATTAACAGCCTCCGTGGTCTAGTGGTTTGAGCGCTCGGCTCACGATCCGGAGGTTCCGGGTTCGATTCCCGGTGGGGATATCTCACAAAAATCACTTTGTGAGACTGTCCTCAGTTTGGTTAGGGCATTGCAGGCTGAATCATCTGATTGCCCGAAAAGTAAGATGATTCCGTGCTTCGGAGGGCACGTTAAGCCGTTGGTCCCGGTTACATTCTACGGATAGTAATCGTTACATGAGCCATGTCAGAGGCCTTTGGCGGCTCAATAACTCTGACATCAGGATTGGTCAGGTTGACCATCCACTCGATAAGAAGATCACTACATAGTACAAAACAAAGTCGCTATTTTTGTCTGTTTGTCTGTCTGTTTGTCTGTATGCTTAAATCTTTAAAATTACGCAACGGATTTTGATGCGGTTTTTTGTAATAGGTAGAGTGATTCAAGAGGAAGGTTTTTATGTAAAATTCCCACGAAATTCCCACGGGAACGGGCACAACGCGGGTAAAACCGCGGGGCGCTGCTAGTTGTATTATAAACTAATAACGGCATTTACAATTTTCCGGTGACAGCTACCAACTATGAAATGTTATTGTTCATACCTAAACAATTAAGTTATTAATATAAATTGAATATTAACGGTATCCCTCGCCAACTAGTGAAGTGAAAGCGACAAAACAATATGTAAATTCGTTCGATATTCGATAATTGTCGGTCCCTTTATCGATTCAAGGCGAGTTCAATCGATTACTTTTTAAATTGCTGTCTCGGTTTCAACTACCGGATTTATCGCTAGTGTTGGGCTATTTTTATCGATATGATTAATCGTTTGTACAGTTATTTGAATAGCATTATATGTTGGCTCACGATTAATTTTTAGGTTGCATTGTGAAGGTTGGTTGTCAAAATATTATTATGTATAAAATAATTGATTTTTTTCTTGTTACGAAAAACATGTAACATTTTGAGTTTACTGTTTTCATATTTGTAACATTTTCGTTTCTTATCGTGATTTTTATGCACATTTTCAGATTACATTCAGATCTTATTAAAGTTGTTTGTATTTTATTCAATATTGTTAATTTCATTTTATGTCATTAATTAGTAATTTTTTTCGTTTTTAATTATATGTATAAGTTACTAGCAGCGCCCCGCGGTTTTACCCGCGTTGTGCCCGTTCCCGTGGGAATTTCGGGAATTTATTTTACATAAAAACCTTCCTCTTGAATCACTCTACCTATTACAATTAACCGCATCAAAATCCGTTGCGTAATTTTAAAGATTTAAGCATACAGACAGACAAACAGACAGACACGAAAAAGAGACGAGTTTATTTTATACTATGTAGTGAAGCACGCTCTGGCGCATAAAAAAGTGCATTTATATTTTAATTTTGTGTTATGTTATGTGTAGTAGATAATATTTCTATAGTGTAACTTTTACTGGCTGTCCTAAATAAATAAAATAAAATCATAAGGAACCATTTTTAATTGTTTTTGGCGTGCACTATTGATCTTCTATTTAGTCTAGGTATATTATGTATGTATATGCTTATATTACAAAGCTGAAGAGTTTGTTTTTTTGTTTGTTTTAACGCGGTAATCTCAGAATAATTCTTTTTGCAATCGATAGCCATATTCAACGGGAAGGTTATAAGGCTATTTTTATCTCGAAATTCCGACGGGAACGGGCACAACGCGAGTAAAACCGCGGGGCGAAGCTATTCTTCTTATAACTTGAGGACTATTTAACCTTCAAAGAGTTTAAAAGTCGGTTAAACAAGCAAGTAAATAAGCTGCCAGTTCTACAGGTAGAAGCGAGCGCCATTTGTCAGGTTTGGTCTAAAAATCTGGCTCGCAGCTTGTAAACTTTAGGAAAATCACAAAAATAACAAAATCATAAAAACTAGTGAACTATCGAAATTGTACTTAAACAATTTAATTTAAAGACGCAAAAATAAAAAAAACCATCAAGTTCCCAATCAAACAGTAATAACATAATAATCATTAATGATTAATCAAAATAACGTATAATAAAGCGAAAGTAAATTATGAGTAATCGAATCAAAATATGATTTGAAAAAATATAATTTGAATCGATCGCAAATAAAATCGATTTTCCACGGCAAATTATCATTTCGTTAAATAGAAAAATATGTATGGCGCGTGGGCTTCTCTAATAGGTTATTAGCAATGACCCGCGGTTTGACCCGAATTGTACCCGGAATCTCTAGGAATTCCATGGTAAAAACTAGCCAAAGTTTGAATCGCTATTCTGCTTTGTCCATGATATATTTTTTCCTAACTAAATGTCCCACTGTTGGGCAAAAGTCTCCCTCATGAATATTAACTAAATATGGTTTTAGCAAAATATTACTCTTCTATAAATGGGACCATTCTGTTCATCTATACTTATAATATTTATACTTATAAGGCGCAAAATTTGCAAGTTTGTTTGTTTGTATGTTTGAGAAAATCTGGGGAATTGCCAGTCCGATTTGAATAATTAATTTTGTAAACGATAGCTACATTCAACGGGTAGGTCTAAGCTATTTTTCATCTCAAAATTCCCATGGGAAAGGGCACAACGCGGATAAAACCGCGGGGCGCTGCTCGTCTATCATATACCAAACTAGCAGCGCCCCGCGGTTTTACCCGCATTGTGCTCGTTCCCGTGGGAATTTCAGGATGAAAAGTAGCCTATAACCTTCTCGTTGAATGTGGCTATCCATTACAAAAATAATTTTCTTAAATCGGACCAGGGTTCCGTTTGCTCACAGCTTGTAAACTAGCTAAGACGCCAACTGGCTACAGTTTTGCCGGTTGCCATTAATTGTATGAATCGGAAACGAATTACAGATAATAAACATTAAACATTATTTGATCTGCGTTCTAATTACTTACTTTGATTAACTATTTGAAAAGTAATTGGAATAATTAACGTTTAACAACTGGTATTCATCAATATTGATTTTATTATTAATTGGTACCCTAGTTATTTATACGAGATCAATTTTATAAAAGCGATTAATTGCGCAATTACATTAGACTGAGGTCCCGGGTTCAATTCTCGGGTCGAGCGAAAACATGTTTCCTACTTTTCAAACATGGCTCGGGTTTGAGATCACCAACCCGCATTACAAGCGTGGTGATTACGACATCCTCCTCACTGTACTGATATCTTCAGTGAGACGAGAGGCCTTTGTCCAGCAGTGGGACATTACAGGCTAATACTTTACTTTAGTTTTTCATTAGGTGGATCGCCTAATGCGGTCGCCGAATTCAATCTAGTTCGGTCACCGAATATTATCGTTACCCGCGGTGTTACCCGCGTTGTACCCGTTCCCGCGGGAATTTGGAGATAAAATGTATCTCATGTGTTATTCTGATGTATAACCTATATTACTGTAAAGTTTAAACAAAATCCGTTCAGTAGTTTTTTTCGTGAAAGAGTATAACAAACAGACATTATGTATATTACATCCATCCTCACAAACTTTCGCATTATTTAGTAGGGTAGGACTACCCTTATAGAATACAGATTTTTGATACAAAAGTTTATTTTATTCCGTTTTTTCAAAAACTACGAGCTAATTAAAAAATATATACAAAATCAACCCCTAATTCAAACTACCACTTTTCACTACAGGTATCACTAATCAACGTATTAACACAAATACTCTCGTCAAACTTATCGATATATTGAATCGATTAAACGGAATCGAATCGAGTAATCGCGTCGCGTGCTCTCGGCAGACTGCCGGAGGGCGGGACTCCGCCCTAGGGGTAAGGCGACCTTACCATTGACACTTTAACCGAAACCCCTACTATGGATTATCGTTTGGAGTTCGATATTGAATTCGCTTTTTCTTAATCGAGTCGAGTTTTGTTGAGATATTTTGTATGTGGAAATAAGGAAGTGGTAATTTAAAGTACGAATTGTGTTGTGTATATTTGAATTATCTATATAATCTATACTAAGGAAGGTGGTGAGGTTATTAAGCCTCATCCTCCTCACGGTACTCAGTCAGATGAGAGGCCTTTGCTCACCAGTGGGACATTACAATAGCTACTACTTTACTTTTTTACTACACTAATGTAATAACGCTGAAAGGATTGTTTGACATGCTTATTTCAGAAACTACCAATCCGATTTGAATAATTATTTTTGTAATAGATAGCTACATTCAACGGGAAGATTATAGGTTATTTTTCATTCCGAATCTCTAACGGAAATGAACACAATGCGGGTAAAATCGCGGGGCAGCAGCGTCTTAAGTATAAGTTCATACTTTTGTCATCTTAATTTATCGTACTTAGCTCACTTAGCTTAGCTTACTTGTTACTTCGAATTACAATCGAGTTCCAGTAGTAGGACTCCGCCCCACCCTTTAATTAATAGTCGCGGGGCCTCCAGCCATTGGCTCCGAACAAACTAACAGTCAACATTGTAATTTTTATATATACTTGATCATTGTCTGTTGACGCTTGGTTTAACTCTATGAATGAGTCATTTAAGAGGTTGGAATATATTATTCTTTATATATATAATATATATTTTAAAAGTAAAGCTATTATTGGAGACTGATGTGGGTGTCACGGTGCAAGTTACGGCGACTATTGATTTTTTAATATTAGTTATTTGTTATTCCTTTAAAAAAATTGGGTAATTAATTTTGTTACGTCGAAGGGTAATAAAATTAATCTTTAATATAAAAATGAATCGCAAAATGTGTTGGTAAGCGCATAACTTCAGAACGACTGCACCAAATTGGATGATTCTTCTTTTTTAATGTGTTCCTTATTGTCAGGACAAGGTTTTTATATAAGAAAAATAAGGAATAAAAATCTCAAAATTCCCACGGGAACGGGGGCGCTGCGGGTGAAACCGCGGGGCACAGCTAGTATTGTATATTTCTATATATACGGGGCAGGATTGCGGGTATATAGCGGGTATCACATGGCTCTACTAGTACCAACGTCTGACAGTATGGTTAATTAAAATAAAAAATAATTTTAGCTTCCAAGTCCTTACTGCTATTATAAAAAATGAACACACATAAAGAACCTATTGATCCATGGCCGTATAATGTAATTTATGGCAACCCTCTCCGAATTACGTTGGAATACGTTCAATTCTCTTAATATCCGCCATTTGCCACCCTTCAGGGAACATCGCCCGAGGCTGGCAACATTGTAACTTATGTCACTTGAGAAAATATATATGTTTAATTTTTTAAGGACTTTTATCAATAAGTGCAGATGTTAGTAATTACAACCTTTTTTTAATTTAATTAATCTAATGCACACAAAATTTCATGAAAATCGGTATAGCCGTTTCGGAGGAGTATGGTTACATATTGTACCACGAGAATTTTATTATTACTAGTAGATTATAAAAAAATAGTTCCTTATTTTAGTTTATTTGTTTGTAAGTACATGCTAATCTCTGGGACATCATATAGGATTCGAATAATCCTGAATTTTCGTATAATTTTCATCCTGGAATTCCCGCGGGAACGGGAACAACGCGGGTAATACCGCGGGATGCTTTAGGCAGCCTGTTACTTAGATATCACGGATAGAACAATAACCTTCTCGAACTTGAACTTGAAGAGAAGAAAAGATCTTCAAAATATAACTAAGTAGTTCATTATTCGTATTTTTGGTATTTTTCGTACATTTTAGCCAATTATTTCTAATCCCATACAAAAAATACAATAAAACCTATTCAATAGTATAGAAAAAAACAGTCATTATGTCAACTACGTAGAATATTTTGAATAAAGAACTCTCTCCGATTGGCTGTATCGCCCGGGGCAAGATGGCGGGGTGCCGAATGTTGCCATACTCTGCCGGAAATACACATTCTATTTAGCTAATGAAGTTTGTAATTCATTTTTTGGTTATAAAATAAAAAAATTAGTATTCGGCACTTAGAACCTTTTCATAATCCAACTTCAATAATTCCTTCGTACATTTCAATATGAATTGTCAAATTTGATAATGTGATAAAGTACTTTGGTTAACATTTTCTTAGCTATGATTTAGCCCTGACTGTACGTCATTTTGTTGTGAATGAATTTTTCGTGAATAAAAAATATGAGAAAATCGTGTCAACTTGTTTTACAGTTTCTCAATTATAGACTTTATTTTAATGACATAAGATGTTTTTTTGAACAGAAAGCTACATAAATCACATTAATCAAAGTTACTCATTCATCCGATATTACCTCAAGAATTCGTTAAAAAAATTGCTGGCAACATTCCGCGTAAGAAGCAAAACAAAAAAGAGTTCTTAATTACGAAAAATTTCGTAAAAGGAACGCATTGACCGGGAAAGTAGAAGCGAGGTACCGGCCCTCAGACCAAATAAAACAATTATAGAGAGAGCGCTGAGAATACAAAATGAAGTTGGGTTTGTAAATCATATCATGTGTACTTTGCTTCATTGACAATTTAACTTCATCTAATCTACGAGGTGTAGTCGAGTGTAGGCTAGTAACTCACCCTGGTTCCTATAAAGGGTCTAAACATCAAATTAAATATTAACTATTCTTAAAGGAAGTAACAATTAAAAAGGTGTAATTTAGGTGTAAAAATGCGAGTCAGAGTGTTATTTTCAAATGCTTCACAGCGCCTTATTTTGCTATTAAACTTGCTCCACTGTATTCTTCAATTATTGTGCACATTATATTTACAAACCGACTTCACTTTACTTTCAAGAGTGTTCGGTCTTCAATATATATTTGGTCGGAGGTACTGGCCGTTATGTTCTCAGAATGAAGTGATTGATTTCAGCCAGTATCAAGTATTTGAAGCAGCGCGCTAGATTGCGTGTGGTCCACTTTAAAAAAAATAAAGGCGCGAAATTTATGACGTAAACGTCATTGTCAAAATATTTATTTTTAATTAAATCGTCTAAGGCTGGAAATTATAAAGCCATTTTATTGAAAATTGAATTAAACAGTTAGTTCAAGACATTCAGTTTAATTATGATAAAATTGCGATTATTTATGGAATTATTATTATTATTACCCCATAATTAAACCCTTCATCTATATATTAAGTTGTCTTTGCTAAAATAAAGGAAAAAACACACTACAACTCTCAAAAAAAAATTGTAGGTACAGTCAGCCAAAAATGTGGTCTACCACCCTACGGTTGAGATTCATTTGAACGTCATGAAACAACAAGGTCAATTTTCATTTAATAATAGAGGTCCAACTAAGTCACCCAATGATGTCAAATGTCAGGCATCTCAGATAACAGACAAAACGTCATAACATAATTGTGCGTAGAAAAGTCAACCTTAGCGATCGTTACATCTCGCAGAAACTTTTGTCAAAAGTGGTAGACCACTTTCAAATTCAAATTCAAATTCAAATTTCTTGGCCGACTGTACTAAAATACCTTTGACCATTATACCTTTAACACTACAAAAAGCTTTCTAAGATACGATCGAAGCCGCGGGTCGCAGCTAGTCACGAGATGGTATCAATTGTAGCGAGTTGCGTCAAGTATCGGTACCTATTGAGTAATTTCATACAAGTCGAATTTTAAGTTCAACTTTCTATACTGGTCCTACTTGTATGTATGTGTGACGAAACGATATTAAAATTATTATTATTTTACGAGACGCGACGAATATTGCGACGTTTTTAATTATTTACTAGCAGCGCCCCGCGGTTTTACCCACGTTGTGCCCGTTCCCGTGGGAATTTCGGGATACAATGTAGCCTATAGCCTTCCTCGATAAATAGACTATCTAACAGTGAAAGAATTATTCAAATCGGTTCAGTAGTTTCTGAGATTAGCGCGTTTAAACAAACAAACAAACAAACAAACAAACAAAACAAACTCTTCAGCTTTATAATATTAGTATAGATATTATGTTTAATCCTACTAATATTATAAATGCATAAGTTTCACAAACTTACGATGGATGTATGTTTGTTTGTTACCCGTTCACAAAAAACTAGTGAACGGATTTTGATTAAACTTTACAGTAATATAGATAACTAGCAGCGCCCCGCGGTTTTACCCGCGTTATGTCCATTCCTGTGGGAATTTCGGGATGAAAAATAGCCTATGTTACTCGTGGATAATGTAGCTTTCGAATGGTGAAAGAATTTTTAAAAACGGTCCAGTAAATAGTTTTTGAGTCTATTCATTACAAACAAACAAAGTTTTCCTCTTTATAATATTAGTGTAGATATATCAGAATAACACATGGGTTACATTTTAAACCGAAATTCGGTGACGCTTTATATAGTGTTGTACTATAATAATATAGTGTTGTACTATAATAATATAGTGTTGTACTATAATAATATAGTGTTGTACTATAATAATATAGTGTTGTACTATACGTAGTACCTGATACAGTGTTGTATATGTCAATACAAGCAAAGAGGTTTTCTTTGTTTATGATGATGTTTTCTATATCTATTGTCAATGATTGTCTTTGGTAAGTACAGACCGTTATTTGACGTCAAAAGCAATAAATACTCAACTGCTACTTTAGCTGACCTTTACAAAGTAGCAGATAAAATGCTACTTCAAAATAAAATATAAAAACCCGCCAAGAGCGAGTCAGATTTTCCGGGTTCCGTACATTATCTATATAACGGCAAAAAAGTAATGTTAATTGTATGGGCGTCCCACTTAAATATTCCTTTTATTCTGTTACTAGTCATGACCCGTGGTTTAACCCACATTTTACCTGTAGTAAGAATTTTGCCATGAAAAATATGATGCTGATATAATATGCTGTATGTTGGAGAAAACCGCACGAAAATCCGTTGAGTAGTTATTGATAAAACCAATTACATACAGACAGAGCTTTTGGGGACTTTGATCTATATTATAATATGTATTTACCCGCAGCGCCCCCGTTCCCGTAGGAATTTTGTCCTTAACCTTAACCTTAACCTTGTCCTGACAATAAGGAACACATTAAAAAAAGAATCATCCAATTTGGTGCAGTCGTTCTGAAGTTATGCACTTACTAACACATTTTGCGATTCATTATTATATTATAGATAATATTAATTGTTGTTAAAGCGGCAACAGAAAAAAAAAGTAATATCATATGTGAAAATGACAACTGCCTATCTATCACGTTACATAAGATACAGCAAAGACAAATAGACAGACAGACAGACAGCGGAGTCTTAGACACAACGCATTGAAATTGTCAAAAGCATTGTCCAAATCTTTTCGTAATGCGTTGTGCTCAGCACAGCTCTGCTTCTCTTCAATGGAAACCTACCCTTAGGAATAGGATCCTGGTTTTACCCTTTGGGTACTGAACCCTAAGTTTCAATAGCAACTCACCTTTAGTACTAGAGGTATCGTTTTTGCCCAGTGAGTACGGATCCCTAAAAAACAATTCACATATTCGTAAAAGTTTAAAGCTCTACGAGTTTCGAGATAAAGTATAGTGTGTATTGATTTGTGAATAATATTGATAATAGTACAATGGAGTCGATCGCGGGACAGTGTGGCGTGTGTGCGACTACTACGGGTTCTCGATTGAAGTCAAATAGAGACATAAGACGGTGAGGTGTAACATCGAAAATGAATTATGTGTATTTTTTTTCAAATTATATGTAAAAAATAGGGTGTTTTGTCCACGAGAAATGAAATGAAATATATACTAATAACATTACTACTGGTTTCTTATGTTTTTTTAAGCGAACACTACTCATTTTGAATTGAAACTACGTTTACGGATGGATACACTTCGCTTTTATTTTACATTATTATCTGACGTTTCGGCCTCTTTTCAGGAACCGAGTTCACAGAAGACTATTAACACAACTACTGATTATAGCTAAAATCTTAACGAAAATCTTGTATTTAAGTTTATCTTCTATTAATCGCATATATTAATTTTCCATTACTTTTATAATTCTAAAATCGACTTCTCACTCGATCGAGAACCAACGGTAAGGTCTAGTTACGGTTGATTGTGAGGCAACTAGCGCGTGGGCGGACAGACAAACAAACCAACGTTACACCTCGCACTTATTGTATGGGCGAGACAAAGTAGGTAACATACCACGGAGGTAGCAAGTAAGTTCGAGTAGGTCAGCGGCCAACCCTGGTGTCGGAGTTTTTAGACCGCCTAAAGGCCTCCGACATGGTCCAACGATTGAAACAACCGTGACCGACAATTTAACGTGCCTTCTGAAGCACAGTAGCGTTAGATATAAATGTCACTATCGACCATTTATCTAAATAAGGGTCGAGTGGTGAGAGCGCTTATTGTGTCGGGGGTTGCGGGTTCGATTCAACGGCGTCAACACTTTTACACGAACTTACATACTTTGTATAATGATAAGTATGTTAAGTCGGTAGCCAGTGTCCGCGCGAGGTATAAAAACTGGGTCCGACTTGACATATTTAAAGTGACGGCTTGAGGTCAACAAACTCGCGTTAAACAATATTATAAGTGTTTTATAAGTCAGTAAGTAAGGCGGGCGATTTTGTGGAGCAACTTTTCATTCATTCATTCATTTAGATGTAGTATGTTAGTGGTTAATGATGTCGGCACTTCAATTCAATTATTTTTTTAGTTTGATGGCTTCTGCTGACCTTTGGCCATCACTTGTATCGAAGTTAACTTTTCGTTGAGCATAGAATATCGTTAATCATAACAAATAGTTTGCAAAAAAAGTAATGTAAATGGAAACGTCAAATATACTTTGATTAATCATTTTGATTTTGACATAATTACACAGTGGTTAAGAGGTAATTTTAATAATTTTGCGGTTATTAGCTGATCAAGCTTTATAGCTGGATGGTTTAGATAAATATTCAATTATTATTAATATTTCTGTGTAAAGCATATTTCAATTGCACCCATAGTCTATTAAAATAATTTGTCAATATGACAAAGTTGCGCAATTAAAGTTGCTCGCGTGTACGTGACTTTAATAAATGGGTGTGTAACGTGAATGTGGACGCGGGGGCGTGCGCTAGTATAACTGATGGAGTGTTTGAACAGAAACGTTGGTGAATATCATGAGTATAGAGAATAGAGTATAGAGTATTGAACATAGAGAACATGGTTTTATAAAAACCGGCCAAATGCGAGTCGCACGGAGGGTTCCGTACTTCAAAAAACGGCAAAACATCACGTTTGTTGTATGGGAGCCCCCTTGAATATTTGTTTTATTTTATTTATAGTATTTGTTGTTATAGCGGCAATAGAAATACATCATCTGTGAAAATTTCAACTGTCTAGCTATCACCGTTCTTGAGATACAGCCTAGTGACAGACGGACGGACGGACGGACGGACGGACGGATGGACGGACATCGAAGTCCCAGTAACAGGGTCCCGTTTTTACCCTTTGGGTACGGAACCCTAAAATTATAGTGGACGAGGGGGCAATTCTGCTAAACTTCTAAACTGAATTAGGTCTCAATTGGACCTCGACAGAATAACCCCCTATTAAATTAAGTAAATGAATCGAAATTGAACCCCATTTAATAAGAAATTCAATCCAATAATAAAATTATGATTAATACATATAACTAATTGACATTTGTAAAAGAAACTACGTGAAATGACATAAGATTTACGAATTATTACACTTTTTATTACAAAATTGTAAATACCAAAAAAAGTATAGTACAAGTTATTAATATAATAAGTTAATTTAATTAAAACTACTTATCTTTCGATAGTTTCACGATTGAGACTAGCAGCACCGACAATTTAACGTACAAACCGACCATCCCAAGTAATTCGTGTCATTATAAAATGTCAAAGCTTGTACTTTCTTCGCGACTGGTTCTCAGTAGTCAACATTACTGAAATACCAAGCCTCACGCGAGACGCTTTCATGAACTTTAACCGACTGAGAACAGAGAGGTGCGCGATGTGATATATAAGATTTTAATTTGACCAAGTTTAAAAAATATGTTTTTATTTGGAACGAAACGTTTTTTTGTTTGGTCCGTCATGTGTACGAGTAGGTTCTTGGTGTAATTTTGAAAATTGTTTAGTTAATGTAGTGTCTAAATATAAATTATAAAATGTTCAACCGTTAATTTTTTTAGGTTTTTTTTTTGGTCTAGATTATAGGAATATATTATATTCCTATAATGTGAATGCGAAAGCAATTTGTCTCTTAACCGCTGAACCAATTTTGATAAATTTTGACATAAACATAGATAACACCTTGACGGATATACTTATACTTCCTATCCTGAAATTACCACGGGTATCCTACGGGTAAAAACTCGGGGTAAAAAATAAGAAATTATAAAATGTAAACTTCGCTAAGAAATTATTTTCAAAAAACTTTACTTCAATATAACTTACGTCATTCTCCCGATCACCGCCATTAATCCCGAATTCGGCATCATTCGTTTTCCCATCACTATTATCGATCACTTCGTCGCCATTTTTGATCGAGTAATCACTAGTGTCGTTCACTCGATCTTCCTCAATCGAGTGATTTCTGTAAGGATTCCGCAGTTCCAACCGAATAGTGTCATTCGAATCCTTATCAATTATTATATTCGATTCAACGATTTTATTTATATCGTAATCGTCTTTAGATTTTCTTTTCAAATTCATCTTTTCAGTGTACTTAATATGATTGTTATTCGTATTAACTCGATCATCTGAATCGGATTTTTTCAAATCGATATTATAATCGATCTTTTTTCTTTTAATTGCAAAATTTTCGTCGAAAATGTCTTCGATGTTTTGTTCGGACATATTTGTTAGATATATTTCTTTGTTGGTCATTTCTTTTATACTTTGTTACATAGTTATTGTTGTTTTAACGGCGCGTAAATCATATTTCGATAATAATCTAGTTGTATTGACAGGCGGCCATTTTAACAAGACCTCTTAACTTGGCAGAATATTTGAAGAAAATTAGAGTTTGAAGGCTCTTCTTATGTTGGTCCCAATGTATTGTTAAGCCACTATGAACTTTTACACGATTATTGGAACCATTTGGTATGAGAATTCTATTTTCTTTAGCATCTGTCCTTTTCTATCGTATAGCGTCGTCTCTTTCTATAGGTTATTGTTTACTTGGCCCCAATCGAAGTTTTCAATATGTAGTTATCTTGTAATGATCTTATTAGACACTTTTGAGATATTTTTAAATTACTTTTTAAAGAACTTAGAAAAAAATATGACACTTGTATATGGCACAATAACTGTAGAATCACTATTGTATTAAAAGAAAAAAAACACACTGTCAAATTATTTTTAAAAAAGAAATTTGACACTTGACACAACAATATTTTTTTTTAAACTTTTGTTATTGAACTTAAAAACGGCTAAGGATTCAATTTTATTATTCCACTGGCATTATATTTTATTGATTTATTTTGATGTTTTTGTAAATATTTTCGCGATGGTTGTGTGTCGGTCGCGGCGATGTTTGCGACGCTCGAGGCTATCACATGGAGTGCGCCCGCGCAGCCTCCGGGCCTCACTAATGATAAAGTCGGGGATTGATGTAGTACAGCGGAAATGTACAGATGGAGTAATTTAAAATAAAATATATACCTGTTTTTATTTTAATTACTTACGGCTTCAATCGGTTTCATGAAATATATTATCAGAATAGCGAAATATCTACTTCAGATTATTATTAGATCATGGTATTAAGTTGTGTATTTAAAATGACAAAATATCCTGAAATTTCAGTATCCTGAGTATATCAAAGCTTTTCCACAGAGTTTTAAAATGTATAAATGTTGTTTTTAAATAATAAATATTTATTTCTTAACTTGATCTGAGAGTTAAAAAAAGATTGCATAAAATAAAAAAACAACAAATTTATCTTAACTTAGGTGACTTGCCCAACAGTGTTACAGCGAGTCACGTAAAAAAAAAGTTGACTTGACACCGTATTCCGTCTGACCTCTTAGCATGTTCTATGTAAAAGCTTCAAAAGCTTCTTACCACGCCTTGTAGGTATCATTGACTCATACAATATACATACAAGTAATATGTACGAGTATGTATGAGTTTGGATGGACATTTCGCATGTTACAGCCAACTGGATTGGAAATAATGAGGACTGTCTACTTTTTAATTTGGATAATAGATCGTTGTTGTAATGTGACATAATGAATAGGTAGGGATATTAATTAGATCCTTAATTGCATTGAAAGATTGAACTGTTTAAACCGACTTAAAAAATGTGGGTATTAATAATAAATAGTTACTCATAGTTTTTTTTATATTGCAAAATTTTATCTACGAAATAAGTATACAAATTGAGGGATAAAATTTGCTGATCATTATTAGGGATCAAATTATTCTGGCCTGTCAGATTATTTTTAAATAACAATTTTTAAAAAAGTAAAGTCCTTTAATTTCCCACTGCTGGGCGAAGACCTCTCATCTCACTGAAAGTATCAGTACAATGAGGTAGATACTAAATTGCTCTGAATATTTTTTTCTAGAATATAGTAAAAAGTAATCTAAGTAATTATCCTGTAATGTCCCACTGTTGGGCTAAGGCCTCTCAACAGTGAAGAGGATTCGATTGCTACGGAAATTCGTAGTAATTTGGTTCACGCGTTGATGTCTAATTAATAGGAAAACTGATATACTTTTTATTTAGAAATTAAACATAAATAAGCAACATATTCCTTATAATGCTGTTAATTGTTTTTCTTAATAATGAAAAACAACAATAGCAATAAGTTTCAATTTTAATATTTTAAGTTTAGTACGCGAGCAATGTACTTGGTGCGACATCTAGCGGAGAATAGATAAACTAATACAACATACTGACTTTTTTTGTAGCTTGTATAAATATCAATAGATGGCAGGAGCGACAATATACAATTATTTGAATATTATTAAATTGATAATTTCAGCGCACTTTAATTATTTTCATTAATTAATTAAATGTATTTAAACTTAATGTAATTTATTTTTTAATGTAAACACACTCTTGAAAAATACTTATTATACATTTAAGAATTACACATACTGCCATCTAGTGGTGAGTAGCTAAACAAAAATGTAAATAAGTTTCTTGACAACTTACCCAGGTGGCGCTACTGTCATTGGACACTGCTTGAAAAGTAGGAACACATCGGAACGTCATCTTCGTAATTTCATTAAAAAACTAGATTTGAACTTAATTTAGGTTTATCTTCTCACAGCTTACCTAGAACAAAACAAAACACCTACTTAGTGATACAAATAAAATAAGTATACATGAATAGTTATAAGTGGTATTAAGTGGTATTTGGATATCTCTATAGAACTGCATGCAACAAAAAATTTAATACCTAGGTACCTACACTGTATTTTATTTAGCATGAACTCGTAATATTGATACATTATTTTGGTCTATTCTAAGTTGATGTTCACAAATAATATAAAACTAAGGCATCCTTCAATCACATAACCTGCAAAATGAACCGAAAGTTCAAAAACCTCGAATACATTTAGACCAAAATCTCTTTAAAAACATTAGCCCCTTTTATCCATAATTATTATTTCAATTCTTACATTAATTCTAATTAACGATCCTAATAAAACAAGTTCTATGATCGGGCCCCTATTATTACCGCGCGTCGTTTGCTCGCGACCTCTGACGGACATATTCAGTTTATTCAGAACTTGACTTGATAATTGCCGCCAAATTAAGCTGTCACTGCCGTTATCAATAAATCAATACACGTATTATATTTTAAAGAATTCGATTAATATAATGTTTCGTTCTATGCTTTTGTTTTGATTATTTAAGTTATGGATTTGAATATTATTTTTTATGTAGATTTAAAATTGAAAAGGATTTTTTAGCAATCTAGAAAATATCATAGAGAGAAAATGAGATGAATTTTGATTGTTGCTTGATTGTCGCATGTTAATGTATATTTTTTTAAATGACAATATTTTTCTTTTTACTATATTTATTTTTATAGCATATAGTTGAAATAAACTTTCAGAAAACGATTAGTTAAAAATAAATCAAAAGGCCCGTCAGTCTTTCCGCCGGTATACAGGTAGTTAGGTACTACCTGTCTCAATACCTAAGTTAGTGGTTAGGTCTATAATGGTGTACCTATGTACCGGTTAAGTGACTAAAGAAAGATTCTAACATGTCGCCTTTAGTTAGCATTCCATGTAACAGGTGGGCCAAAAGAAATCACCCTACTAGAAGATGCTCTCATTTTTGCAAATGGCCACCAATTTCAAATCTGTTTTGACATTTGTGGACTAGACAGATGCAGAATACCAGTGAACACGCCATGGAGCGATATTATCCCCAAGAACGCCGCTGGTCAAACGACAACAGTGGACGGTGCGCGCTATAGAGCCATGTTGACCGAGTTTTTGCTGCCGCAATTGGATGAATTAGGACTGCGGTTCCAACAGGACGGAGCAACAGCACACACTGCGCGACCCACAACCGATATTCTGAAGGCGGCGTTCCCGGGCCGCCTCATCTCTCGTTTTGGCGATTTGCACTGGCCTGCAAGATCGCCCGATTTAACCGTTTTAGACTTTTTTTTGTGGGGTTTTTTGAAGTCCCGTGTTTACGTGAACACGCCCGAGACTCTGGAAGCCCTCAAGGACAACATTCGACACGAGTGCGAGAATCTGTCGCCCGAAGTTCTCGCTGATATGATAATCAATTGTGACGGCGCCCATTTAGCCGATATCATCTTCTCGACTTGACCAATACAATTCTAAAGGTTCAAATAAACATAATCAAAAAAGAGAATTGAAGTTTTTCTTTTAGAAAAAAAAAGATAGCCAAACAACATCGGATGACTTCTTTTGGCCCACCCGTTATATACAAATTAAATACTATTCAATACCACCGACTTGTCTTTAAAAAACAAATTAGCATTCTCAAGATCGATATTTAAAATAAAAATAGCCAACGGTCACTATTGACAGGCAATTTTAAACTGTACGCAATCGTTACCAACGGAAAATATCTAGGTATAACACATCCGCGGCAGAATGGGGCTCGTGCCATGCCGCAGGCGAACCATCTTTAAAAAAACAACGTTCGTTAACAACCTTATTTTTGAAACCTTAAGATTTACTTTCCTTTCTCGGTTGTATTTTTATTTTTTTTGGATACACTCATGAAGAATTTTATGCTTCATTGTGGTACCGAGACATTAAGGTTTTTTGTGTGTGTATCCGAACAGTGATTAATATGGAGGTTGAATACAGAGCGCGTGCTGCCGCCATTAATAATTAGAGTACAATGATATCTATGATTTAATACAGGAAGAATGTATGAGGTATTTTTTAGGCTAAGTAATATATTTATTATTCCACAAGGATTTTTATTTGGCTAGCCCTTGGTGAACCCTGGACTCATTACTGTATGTATACCCTGGTACTAACTTTCTGGAAAAAAAATATTGTTAAGTTAAATCAAATTGATTTTTGAATCATTAGCAAACCATGGTATGTCCTCACTGTACTGAAATGATATCTGCCGTGAGATGAGAGGCCTTTGCCCAGGCATATTGCTAATATTTTACATATTAGCAAACCATAACATAATATGTATATGTATATAACAACATCTTCTTATTGTACAACAAATTAAAAAATAATATCAATAAATAATCTATTCGTGGCCCAATCAAAACATCATGTTTTTTGAAACATCTATACTAATATTATAAAGCTGAAGAGTTTGTTTTGTTTGTTTGTTTGTTTGTTTGTTTGTTTAAACGCGCTAATCTCAGAAACTACTGAACCGATTTGAATAATTCTTTCACTGTTAGATAGTCTATTTATCGAGGAAGGCTATAGGCTACATTTTATCCCGAAATTCCCACGGGAACGGGCACAACGCGGGTAAAACCGCGGGGCGCTGCTAGTTTAAGATATAAGTAAAATTGTATAAAGAATGTTAATTCGTAACCCATCCGTCATTACAATGCATCGCTCTCGAAACCTACGCTTTTTGTAATTTCATAACCATTTGGGTCGAAAGTGGAAATTAGGAGAGTCACGCTAACGAAATTGGAGCGAATTACAATAGTTTTTGTGATATGAGATGAATTTGATGGAATATGTATCATTTTGGAGTTTTATCATAATTCGTAGGTACGAGTATTTTGTATATTGTAAGTTTTTTCTAATTGGATAAAACCAGCAATGGCCGATAATATAATAACCTAGATTCATTATATAAACAGTAGTGAAAAAATATTTTCGTTCGTTTAACTTAAACAAAACAAATGAAATCCAATTTTTAACCTCCACGGTTTTAATTTTTCGTAAATTAGTCATTTTTTAAAATATGGTAATAAATCTTTTTACTAAAACATTATTAATTTGTACTTTATTTATTAAGAAATACAATTCAATTTTGTTTGAGGGTTGGATTCCCGCGTATTAGTGGTAGCGCTCAACATTCCAAGACTGTGTTCTCTTTTTAAATTTGGGCAGTTTTTAAATTGCCGGCGATTTGTTTTATTTTTTTTAATCCAACTTGTTCGTAGTTTGAATGTTGGACACAATGAGTTTAAAATTAAGAAATAATTTGAAATTGTGTTCGATCAGGGTTCTCTTTGTAAAAATTATTTAAGTTCTAAAGTTTGTATATGAGCAACCGTTTTTATTTAGGAGGGAACTGTCAAATAATTAGTAAACCATTAATCCTTCCAAAGACTTTGGAAGGGCAGGTAATGGTTTTCTACTGTGTATCCGTAAACGTAATTTAATTCAAAATGAGTAGTGTTCGCTTAAACTTGGTACATACCACCACACTTATTCTTAATTCATTCATATAGTCTTGTACGTTCCTTTATCAATGTTTCACACAGGAATTTAGTTAGGAAACAAGTTTAACTCCGACAAGGTTGACATATAATTATTTCCATTAACCAACTCTCTCTCTCTCTCTTTTGTTTCTTCTTTTTTGTGTTAAAAGAGAGAGGTCTTGTCCAGTATTTACAAATTCCAATGGTATATTTTAATATTTTTTAATCGGAACGTCTCGAGGTGAGCCCGGGTCTGTGGGCGGGGCGCGGTGATGGATGCACTGTCCTACGACTGGCTTCATAAGTTGAACTTTAGATATTTTTTAAAATTTCACTTTATTGAGGGTTAAGGGTAATAGTGAATGTGTTATTTGAATGCTAACATTTTTAATTTGAAAATTTATTTGCTTTTGGCATTTATTATTTACGCTTTTAAGCAGATACTTGAAATACTTCCTTTGTAGATTTAATGAGTGAATTCGTTGAGTGTCGATTTAATGAACGTCTCTGAGTGTAATAAATCTAAACAAAGAGTCTGATACTACACAGCAAAGATGTAGACAGAGTCTTGTGGTCTATGGTCTATGTAAGTAAACATATGAATGCACACTTGTCGTACAAGACTTGTTATCTGTTGGACTTAAGAATTAATACTTAAAACTATTGTTAAGTCGACTAAAGATACTTTTGTTCACACCCAAAAAGTCAGTCTAAATCAGCTATGACTAAAGAAGGTGAAATAAAATAAGAAATAGGTTTAAGTGAAAGTTTTTACTAATAGATATAATAAAATAGATAATATTTTGTCGGTTAAATAGAAAAGGAGCCGCAAAATGGGAGCTCTACACTCGAGCTAGTCTCGAAGGCAGTCATAAATCGTGAAATTACAATTTTACGACAACATAATTTTCTCAGACACTTTTACAGCAAATAACTGGCTGGAATGCAAATAACTTTTTCATCTGTGCGATGTACTATTGAAATAAATTGATTATAAAATCTAGATTAGTGGAAGTTATCTTAACTAAAAGAGAAAACTAAATAAAAACCTTCTTTCGTATACATAACTCCTTTTAATTCTCATAATGTTGGTACCATTGTTCTTAATTTAAAACTCCTATGTACCTCCAACACTAATTCCATTAAAAAATTCAAATCGACTTCCTTCTTCGAACATTCCAAAATCAATTTGAAAATTACATCCAGCGATAGACAGCGTATAGCTTCGTAATTTACTTTTAATTTTTTGGTGTAAGGCCGTAAAACATGCAGCCAGTCGTGACTGCTGCCACAGTTTGTTACATAGTTAGTTTGGGCACGAGCGGAGTTAGCCTACTGAGTTACGGTAAGGCGGGCTTCGTAATACCAGTACTCGGTTTTTATTATTAATTTTGAGGAGGCGTTACGCTTTTATAGGGTTAAAGGTTTTAGTAATAAAACAGTAGCTGAGCCCGTTAGTAATTACTTAACTTAAGGTTACTGTACTGTAAAAGGCAGACGCTTTGTTTTGTTGCTAAGAAATTGTATAAACGATTTATGTTTTGCTTTGTAAGCGTCTTGGTAAGTAGATTACTGTTTTTAGAAGGACTGTAATTGATAAAATTTATAAACTTTTCAAGGATCTAAGATGATTCAAATATTCCAATTGGAATTAGGATGTCATACAATACGATGTTAGGTCATTGCGATTGTTAAGCAACGTGCAGCTTGGCCCCTACTTGGATGGGAGGCCGATAGTGGCATTTCTATCTGAGCGCTACCGTGATTCGGAAAGCACGTTAAGCAGTCGGTCCCGGCTGTTTCAATCGTCGGACAAAGGGATGGCCACAAACCTAATCAAAATGAATGTGATTAATAAATAAGTTTTATTGTATTAGGCAGAACAAGCAAAGTTGCAAAGAAGAGGTCATAATCTAGTAATCTTTTTTTTCGAGATCAAAAAAGCACTAACTTTACCATTGATGTTTAAATTATTATCTACCGATTAAGTTAACCATCGGTTAGGCGAGAGACTATCTACAGAATAAGACAAGTCAGACTTCCTCCATAATATTAATATGATAATTCCGTCTACCATAAATAAAATTAAAACAACAAAAAGCTGAGTAAAGGCTATTAACATAATAGATGGCTGTAAATCTGGAGGTGTCACGTCTTCCGGTCCGAAATTAAAGAGTTAACGTCGATTGTCGATGGTTTGAAGTATGAACCATAACCAATAAGGAGTCTACGTTTTTATTTTTTTATCCCATTGTCGACACAAAAGAAATGAGCCGCGTTCTTCCATTTTCTTTTTTAATTACCTACTAGAAGTTATGACGGGCAATTTTTTGCTTTACGTACTGGTAACATTATTCATTTGGGTTTTCTATTTTTAAATGATGACAGTTTTTAATCTACGGTTGGAAGTGTTTTGTTGATTCGAAAATGGAATAGGTATCCATGACTGTGGCTTGTGATTTATTTTCTGAACCAATTAAAAATGGAACACTGGAACACCTACTTACTGAAAATGACATGAAAAATACAAAACGGGTCCTAAATCGAATCGTAGTCTATGATAACGTATGACAGAGAACACGCTAAAGACAAGACATTTTTCTTCTGTCACACACGTTTTTGTCTGTAAGACTACGTACTGACAGACAACGATCGTTAAACTGACTAAAGACAAGTCAGTCGCTCCGCACAGCACCGCGCTTCAATAGACACGCATCCTCACTGTCTGTAGTCAGATTTAGAATCTATAATGATATGATCCTAAATCTTTTAATATTCTAAGCATAACCGCATAATATCAGTCATTGTAAATAATAATTAACAAATTGAGCTTCAAATTGTGAGCTCGCCGCCGCGGCCCTCATTACTGGGACGTGATGTCGGCCGCGGTGAGCGGAGTCGGGTTGTTGGGGAATTGGAGAGATGATGCTTTCAAGATGCTTAATTCAGTATATGGCTTATCGTATGTCATTTGCGACTGACTGTATGTTAATAAGTGGTTAAAAAGAATCACATTAGGCGCGTTTCTGTTGAAGCGGGGTGGAGCTGTGTGGACAATGTCAATGCGTTATCATTGATCGATTGAGCTGATACATAAACCGCCGTATGACAATTAACTAATGGACAGCTTTTTCATACGTTACATGAAAAAAATCACTCATTATATACTGTTTTAAAGAATCGTTGATGATTGCTGATGAGTTAATACTATCCTAGAAATGACCTTTATGTAAACAACTCCTTAAGTAAAAAAAAGTAGGTAATAAAAATCGAATGTAACATATCAGTTGAGTTTGTATTGTACTTAATCTGTCAGATTGGAATCGAACACAAGAAGCCCTCATGCGTGCAACCGAACAAAAATAAATACTGTTCGATATTCGAAACATTTAAATTGCCAGTTATTGCTACCGTGCACGCGGCCAGTATTCGATCCCGCCAAATTCCGCCATGAAGGTTGTAATTACCTTCGCCGATTTACCCATCCAATCCAATGTTGCCAGGAATAAGAAATCAACTAATACGTGGGAGTCAGTAGTTTGGGCAGCGTGAGAAAAATATTTGAAATGTAGAACTCTGAATTGTTGGAAATGGAGTCAAGAAGCATCGGAAGGTCGTTTGGGAGGAATTGCTAAAATTGCCGGTTGATTTAGGTACTTCGTGTTGAACTAATTTCAACATTCTCTTGTTTAATTTGTGATTTTTACAGTGAAATAGAGGGTTTGTTTCCGTAGAAGGTAACTGAGTTGCGTAAATAAAACCGACGTCGTAATTGTTATTAGCTAGATACCATAAATATAGGGCAATAAACCGCTTCAATAACAGGTTAAATTACATGAGAATAAAACATTAAGCGCAGGAAACGCGAGTAAACATGTAATAACATTAATGATAACCTTGCGACGACATTAATCAGAGAAGTGTGGAGCCAATTCTAAATTAAAATGAGATAATTCGTGCGCGGATGCGCGCGCCCGCTGAGAGGTCGCGCTTCAAAAAAAGAACGCCGTCAACCGAACTGTCAGTACACCCGCGCGGTAAAATGAGAAATGTTGCCAGCAACAAAAAAACAACAACCATAGTTCATTCATAAACCTGGCCACTAAGAAAATTAGTTTATTTTAATTACGTCTCGAATGTATTGTTGTATTAATTATTCGCTCGGACCATCGACAATATATTTTATTGTCTTTCTTTAACCCCGTGATTTATACGTCTAGTTAGTAAGTTATTTGAATTTTAATTTAAACGAGTTTTAATGGGTTATGGTTGAATGGATTCTAATTAGAGGAAAACAACTGGCCGGTCCGTATGAGTAATGTCGGGTATAAATCCACCTTGCCTTGGAATAGCTATCGGTTCGGTTGACCCCTCGTCTTAACTCACAATAGAACAATATTTGCTATAACAAACGCACCATTAGAAAAAAGACTAAGATATATTACCTCCTTTCTTTACTGTTGCTTTTTACCTCCATGGTTCTCAATCAAACCTAAGGAAGCATAAAATATGAAAAGTAGTTACCGCCAAAACATAAATTACTCGATCTATTTTTGAACTGGATGAGAGTAATGCCATCATTTAAAAACCAATAAAAATTCGTACTGGCTATAATTGTTTTTCATCCAGTCTTTAAAAACTTTTTAAATCTTAACGTTACGATTTACTTTCCTTGTATAATGTTTTGATTAAAGATAACTAATAAAGATTCTGTGAAATAAAACTATATTAATGTTAAAGCGAGGACACAGATCAGTACTTCATTAACTGCCGAATGCTGTAAATCAAATTTAAAAAAGGAAGACCGCGTTCGTTTGGATCCGTGCGTTAACTCTATGAACGAAAAAAAGAAAATCAGTGTTGCCATCAACCTTGCTCTTATTGCCTATTAAAATATTATATCGGCAATGTTTATTGAAAATCGAATCAGTTTGAAATAGCCAATTAGGGTTGTTATTGGAAGGTATATTCGATAATTAATAATTATGAATCGTTTTGGGGGCGGGGCGGAGTGACATGTCATTAAAACGGTTGTCATAAAATGGCCGTCGAGTCTTCGGTCAGGTGTCGACGGTAACGTAGCGTCTTAAATGAAAAATATTTATTTTATTTGTTAAGATCACCAACTCATATTGAACAAGGGAATTGAGAGCCTCAAATGCTGTACTGATATCTTCAGTTAGCTGAGAAGCCTTTGTCCTGTAGACTTATATTACATGTTACAGGCTTTCACTGACAACTTTGCTTTTTGATACGTTCGAAGGTTTGAGACATTCAATCTATCTAAATATTGTTGGACCAAAATAGCTTTGTCTGTTTGGGAGCTACACTGTGCTACAGACAGATACTAGAATTGTATTGACTAATAATTTTGACCGAATATTCGGCTAGCCGAAATTCGGGTCCCGAATAGTTGTCGAACATTCGTGGAATCTCTAATACACTACACTAGTCATATTAATAAAGGAGGTCTAAATTATTGGAACAAAAATGTCGAAACGATATTAACAATATCTATGGTTTCAATAAATAAAAACAGAAGTTTATACAAAGACAAAACATTTTTGAATAAACTTTTTAAGACCCAGTTTGTGTTCAGCCACTCACCCCACCCGTACGAGTAGGACCCAAAGAAAACTTTTTTAATTTCGCCAACACCGCTCCCGTTCGAAATTCAAATTATTAATGGCGGTATTTGACAGGCGGTTTATTCTTATTTTGGAGTTAATTTAAATCTTATAAAGTGAAACAGTTCTACGATGACAGCGGTTTAATGGAATCGCCCGTTTCAAGATCCACCATTTTGTTTTATTCCATTTGTAATTTTCTTTTGTTTGTGGTAATTAATTCTGTAATTGTCTTTGGCTCGGCGTTGTAATTAGTTTGACTTGACAATTAGGTATTGTAATAATGTTTTTAATTATTTGTTAACCTTCATTTCAATTCAATTTTTGTTTGATGGCTTCTGCTGACATTACGTCGCAATTCCGCCAGTGTCAGTGTGCTCGTTTGGCGTAAACAAGATGGGGATTGTTGTTCGGTAAATGTTGTATTAATCGGTGGAGTATGAATAATCCAAGCAGATTTGTACCTAAAACAAGACAAACACAAATATATACATATACGCTACAAATATATGACACAAAACATTAATATAGAGACTGCACATAACACAACAACAAGTGGAAATATACAAGAAATATTTACAGATTAAGTTTATTAGTATTTATATATTTACATATTATATTTAACGAAGAAGGAAGAGTGGACAGAAGACATTGAATGGAGGTAGGACGGGGGATATCATCGGGGAGGGAACTGTACAGGGAATAGCGTTGACGGGGGCAATTGAAGAAAATGTGGTCTAGAGTACCGTCCTCTAGACCACATTCACAAAGAGAATGATCCCGGATCCGGAGTTTAGCGAGGTGGGCTGGGGAACAAGTATGGCCTAGGCGCAAGCGACAGATCGTGGAGGTTAGGCGTTTGTTTATTGTTTTGTATTTCGCAAACCATGGTTTAGATGGTAAAGTCGGTTGAATTCTGCTAAACCATCTACCTTTCAAATTTCTTGACAAGTTCCAGGCATTTGTCCAAGAATTTAGAAGAGACTGTTTAGCCAGAGGGGTCAGGTCGTAAGGGTATAAGGAGAGGTGGTCAGGTAAGCCAAGAGAAACCGATTGTTTGGCATAGGCGTCGGCAGCTTCGTTTCCTAATATGCCACAGTGGCCTGGGATCCAAATTAGGATGACGTCTAGGTTCCGTTGGCAGCACTGAAACAACGTTTCACGGATTTTAAGGATCGGAGGGAATCTGTTTTTTGACCGGAAAGGATTAGACACGATGGATTGGAGACAACTTTTGGAATCGGAAAAAATTACTGCTTTGGGGACGTTATGGGATAAAATAAATTTTACAGCTTCTAAAATGGCTATGGATTCACCTGTGAATACGGACGCGAGTTCTGGACATCTATGGCTGAGGACTATTTTATATTTTGGAACCCAAACTGCTGTGCCAACTGGACTACTGTCCGAGAACTTCGAAGCGTCAGTAAACAATAGGAGAAAGTCATGAAGTTCCGATGAAATTTTAGAATTAAAATAATTGTTAGGTTCTATGGTTAGTTTATCTATACCAAAGTTCAAGATAACTTTGGGTTGGTATGTTAATGATTCAAAGGAAGCAGAGTAGATTGGATGGGTAAGACACTGATTGACAGGGTATGGTAGGCGGAGATATTTCCTATAACTAGTCACTAGACAGGGAACCAGCGAGCTTGATGAACTCTGGGAATCGTACAAATCGGTAAGTAATTTTAATTTGTCTAGCAGTCTATGGTTAGAAAGATGTAATAATTTGAAAAAATAATTGTCCGCCAATTGTTGTCGACGCATGGACAGCGGGGGCTCTACGCACTCTACCTGGATAGCGTTAATAGGAGATGATTTCATCGCTCCAAGTATAATCCGGAGACATTTCGACTGAATTCTGTCTAATTTATTAAAAGCAGTTTTATTACCGGGGTCCAAAACAGAAGTTCCATAATCCAAGTGGCTGCGGATTATTGCGTTGTACAATAACCTCTGAGTCACCGGATGTGAGCCCCACCACACACCCGAAAGTGCGCGAAGGGCGTTAATGTTTCTTTCACATTTTTGGACCACGTAATCGCAGTGAGGGGGACCTGTCAATCTAGAGTCGAGATAGATTCCTAAGAATTTAACTGAAGTAACCTGCGGGATTACTTCATCCCCTAAATGAAAGTTAATTTGCGGGACAGACCGTTTTTTGGTGAAAATTACTAATTTACTCTTCGGGGCGGAAAGAGACAGGCCGTGAAATGATAACCAAGTCTTTAAATTATTCAAAGCAGAGGATAATTTGCAAAAAGCGTTATCAATGGATTGGGATGATATGTAGAGAGCCAAATCGTCGACAAACTGTAAGGTCTGGCAATGAGGTTCGACTGAACGTTCTAGACCGCTGGTGTACAGGCCGTATAGGATAGGACTCAAAACAGACCCTTGAGGAAGACCCTTCCAGATCATCCTAAGGATGTGCAAACCTGATGCACGGACCGAGACTTTACGGTGAGACAGAAGGGCGATAATGAATCTGACCAACTTCTCGGGGATATTCAGCTGGATGAGTATACTCCTGAGTATCGGAAGCAGGACGTTATCATACGCAGCCTCCACATCTAGGAACACACCGATCAGATATTCTTTTTTAAGAAAGGCGGTTCTTATATCGGTCGTAAGAATGCTAAGGTTATCGAGGGTGCACTTTCCTTTTCTGAAACCGTACTGAGAACTACCCAGGACGGACTTGCTCTCTACATACCATTCAATTCGGTTTTTGATCATATGTTCCATAATTTTGCAAAGAACTGAGGACAAGGCTATTGGTCTATAGTTAGAGGAGTTTGCGGGGTCTTTACCGGGTTTCAGGACAGGGATGATAATTTGAGATTTCCATGACTCTGGAATGATGCCGTAATCGAAAAAGGTGTTGCAAAGGTTGAGGAAGTACGATTTGAATACGTCTGGAGCATTAATTATAAAGGAATAAGGGATGCCATCACTGC
Source organism: Cyclophora punctaria (assembly GCA_951394245.1). Taxonomy (NCBI): domain Eukaryota; kingdom Metazoa; phylum Arthropoda; class Insecta; order Lepidoptera; family Geometridae; genus Cyclophora; species Cyclophora punctaria. Next base: position 2,979,648 of record OX596192.1, on the reverse strand, counting down.
CTGGGGTTGTGTCAGTACGTCCGTCAAGGGCAAGTTGAAGTTCAGAGAGGGAGAAATGGGAACTAAATTGATCGCAAGAAGAGATATAATAAGGGTCGGGGGGGAGGGAGTCTTTGTCAGGCACTGAAGGGGGAGCTATCCTGTCACAAAAAGACTCGATCCATGGAGCGGGGTCATTTGAAGAGATTGAGTTGTCTGACTGAGAACCTCTAAATTTTTTAATATTTTTCCAGACAGTAGATGCCGGGGATCTGGGGGATAAGTTCTCGCAGAATTTGTGCCAACCAGCTCGCTTTTTAGTAGAGAGGGTTAGTCTCTGTTTAGCAGCTGCTCTCTGATAGGCCGAAAAATTCTCGGTTGTCATGCAGGTGTTGTACGACAGCTCAGACTCATCTCTATCGCGGACTACGGAGGAGCATTCGGAGTCCTACCAGGGAACGGAAATGCGGAAATTTTGGTCAGATTTTATAGGGATGTTGGTGTCAGCGCTAGATATCAAAGCCTCAACAAAGAGGTCATAACATCTCAGGGCATTGTCAGCATTAATGGGGGGAAGAGATTGGAGACTTTGGTTTAAGGAGGAAGAGAAGGAGTTCCAATTTGCACCAGACAATCTATATTTTAGGAGAGGAGAACGATTAACTTGTGGAACAACACTATTGGGGAGAGAAATTAGGATCGGGAAATGGTCGCTACCATGGGAATTTGGAAGAGTACGCCAGGAAATACGAGTAGAGATGGAGGGCGAAGTGACCGTGAGATCAACAGCGCTTCTAGGGTCCTGAGAGGGGCGAGTGCGGCGAGTCGGGGAGCCGTCATTGGCAATACATATGTTTAACTCGTCAAAAATTTCCATCAATGACAGAGCAAACAAATCATCTCTATGAGACCCCCAAGACCTGTGGTGAGCATTAAAGTCGCCCATCACAACCACGGGACTGGGAACAGAGGAAAGAAGAGCGAGAATATCAGGGATGAGCGAAGAATTTGGATGGGGAATATACAAAGAAACAAAGGAAATATTTAGAACTCTGGCAGCGACTATATTGAGGAAGGGGGATTGAAAAGGGAGTGGGATTTGGGAGTAGATAAGTGACCTTTTAATAAAAAGGGCACAACCAGCATATCCATCGGCACGATCATCCCGCAGACAAGCGTAGCCCGGGATCCTAAACTTGGACCCAGGGACCAGCCAAGTCTCCGAGATGGCTGCTACCGATGGTGTGTATTTATTAAGAAGGGAGTATAGATCAGGCCTTTTCGGTCTGATGCTCCCGCAATTCAATTGAAGGACGGTGGTTGGAGCCATGACTGGTGGTAGGGATGAGTTGGGATAGTTGGTGGGCAACGTGGGACGGTAAGGAGATTTGGTTTTGCGATAGAAGTTGGATAAGCATACTAATCAATAGTTGTATGATATTTTCTTGGGAGTTCTCTGGGTTGGAGGTTTGACCGTTTAAGGCACAGCCATTAGGGAGTGAGGACTTCTCGGTGGCAGTAATAGCTTGATGAGCTGAGGCATCAAAGCTTTTACCAAGAGGAACTTTGGGTTTCGGGTTGATGAACACTGTTTTCCGGTAGGAGTGAGTGGAGTTGCTAGGGAGAGGATTTGGAGAATTGAACTGAATGAAGGGTGATGTAGATGGAGCTTCACGGGCCGCCATCTCTGAATAGGAACGGGTGACTTTGGGAAAGTGGGTGGATGCTTCCTCGTATGAAATAGATTCTTTGGACATGACAACTTTTATTGATTTTTGGCGGTCATGTTCGGGGCAAGTCTTATTAGTGGCAAAATGTCTACCAGAGCAGTGAAGGCAGGTGGCATTGCATTCTATTACATCGCAGCTGTTTCCTGTGTGCGGTTGAGAGCATTTGTAACAGCGAGGCTTTGACCTGCACTGTGCCGCAATATGTCCAAACCTGCAGCAGTTGTTACACTGGATGGTAGGGTATGTGTAGATGTCAACGGGAAGAGAGGTATTAAAAGAATACACATGGGATGGGAGGACTTGGCCGTGAAATGTGACCACTACGGTTTGAGTTGGGACCCATTCAATTTTACCTTCATTTTGTTTTTTTTTTATTGATGCGACGAGCTTTTAAAACAAAACCACAGCCATGGGGAAGGATTAAAGTCTCAACAAACTCCTGCATAGAAATATCTACTGGGACATCTCGTACAACTCCCATGCGAGAGATGTTGTAAGAGGGGATGGAAGCTGAGTATTTATGCTGGGCAACTAAGGGATTGCCAATAAATTTGTTAGCATCATCGGCTGAGCAGAATTCAACCGATATTTTATTCCTACCCATTCTTTTAATACCGTCTTTACATATGTTGGTGATCTTGTTGTGATGGAGGAATTGGCCAAATTTAATTGGTCTGATGGTAGTTCCGGCAGACAGATCTTCTTCGGTGCGAGAGACAATAACTTTAAAAGGTCCAACATCGGTATTTTTGTATGCTTTGATACCTAAAACCATCTCTGGATGGAGGTAAACGGTTTGTAACGAAGCTGACGCTAAGTCCGGATCCGTTATAGTTTTTTTATGCGATTGAGGCATAACTTCGTCAACCTCCATGCGTCTTTTATTACCAATAGCTTGGCATTCCGTAGAAGTAGGAGGGCAAGGAGTAATATCAGGCGGTTTAGGAGGCGGGTCTGGGAGCATTAAGTCCATATTTCACTTACCAAATATCAAAGTTAGTAGTAAACACTTAAGTTGTTAGTAGGACGACACAATAAATCTGCACGGTAAATCCTTAAATAAACCACAAAACACTATAATAACAAAAACAATCCCACTGACACTGTTTTAACCTCAACGGCGTGACGCGGAATCCTTGTTAACCTTTATGAGGCCGGTTACAGTGCTCGACCGACCGTCAGTGCGTACGTCAGTCGCGCTTGTCATATGTATGAAAATTCATAAACCGTACAGTGCTAGACCGACCGTACGCACGCGTATTTTCATACATATGACAAGCGCGACTGACGTACGCACTGACGGTCGGTCGAGCACTGTAACCGGCCTTAGAGCAGGTTCAGCGTTTGTTTAGTAATTCGAAATGTATTTTTAAATATGAGTATATTTTTTATTTAATCGTTACTAGTAATGAACACTACGCTAACTTCAAAAAACCAATTTTGTAGGAGCTTTTTATAGATAGTCAGAGAGTCGGAGAGTCAGAGTAAGATGCGGACTTCTCCATCTATTCCTATTCAGTGCAAGCTCCTTCACATCTCTATACGACATGACAGACATTTTTTCTTTAATCTGACTCAAGTGGTACAACACAGAACAATAACCTGACTAAAAAGTTATAAGAAGTCTTACAAATTTCTCCTTTCGTATGAAGAAAGTACTTCGATCTTCCACGATTGTGCCTGATCCTCCTGAACTGATATTTATAGTAAGCGACATTCCTTTGTCTTGCAGTGGCATGTTACAGGTCGATACTGAGTTAAGTGATGGTTTGAATGTTGTTCGAAAGGAAATGCCAAATCAATGATTGATGAATCAGTCAGAGAGACGTCATACAGATGACGTCATTATGTTTCTTGTTTTTGTATAAGTATACCTACATTGAAAAATGTCAATACGTTTTCATAATGCGTTGATTGGTGGATTGGGCAACGCACAGCTCCACTTCGCTTCAATGGAAACGGATAACTCCCTATTTTTATATTCTTTGTTCCAGATTAAACCAGTGAGAATATTTCAAGTCAAAAAATTTCTTTCGTCGACCTCTATCAACAGCGCCCTAACTCCCATTTCTCCAAAAACCGAACATAATAATTTTTATTTTGAGAACATTTCTTAACCCGACACCCGCCGTATCTATACGTTGTCTCTCTATAATTTGTATGAAGGACCATCAATTAACTCCAAGTATAAGTTAGAGCACGGACCATAATTATATCCTTTTGAAGTATGTTTAAATATGGCACTCGATTTAAGAAAGAACTTTAATACTTTGTGTTTTAAGTTTTTTGAAAGATATTTTAATAGCTGTCCTTGTTTCCTCTTAAATGTGTGTTTTATTCTTGTTATTTTACTAAGTACATACTTATTAAGTACTAGAAGCGACCCGCAGTGTTACCCGTTTTGTACCCGTTTCCGTAAGAATTTCTGGATAAAATGTATCCCATGTGTTATTTTGATGTACTATCTTAATTGCTGTAAAGTTTCACCCAAATCCGTCCAGTACATTTTTCGTAAAAGAGTAATAAACACATACGTCAGACATCCAAATCAATCCTCACAAACTGTAGCATTTATAATATTAGTCCAGTCTTGGCGTCGAAGCTTGTAGCTTGTAAACTCGCTTATTGTCAACGAAGCACTATCTTCCTCACTCACCGATAGCGTCATTTCTATCGCTACCGTGCTAGAGAAAGCACGTTGAATTGTCGCGTCCGGTTTTTCAGTCGTAAAACATTTCTACAGCTAGTCTACGTTGGAGGACACGTTAAATTGTCGTTCCTTGTTTTTTAATCGTTAAATCGTATCGGAGGCTACTCGGACTTACTATTATTATAATTAGTAGATACAGTAACTACGAATGTCGGGTAGGAATAATTATTTTTGATTGTCTTGTCAAGTTGTTTATCTTAACGAGTTTCATATTATCTGTATTTGTACTTCAAAAACCAAAGAAGTTGACCAATTTTAGTGAAATTTTTCATTAACACGTTAACTGCCTCGTAGGTCACATGTGACTATTTGTGCGTCGGATTAATTGTACGTGGTAAAGTGCATTTGCGTAGTGATAATTTTAGTTAAGTAGATCCAATAAATTTTATAATAGACTGTATTTAACGATTTAAAAAATTCAGAGGAAGATAATATCAATCTCATTTCTTATATCTGTTTCGTTTATGAAAGAAACTACATAATATTTACTAAATTCCTCCGCAATTGAACGATTGAGAACGGTAACAAATGCTAAAAAATATTTTTTTAAATATGATTTTTCGTTGAAAACGTTGTTCTAAATAATATAAATATATAATTATCCTAAAATGTCTCACTAACGGACAAAGGTCTCTTAAATGTTAATGCGTTAAAATCTCTAATAGTGCTCTATTTTAAGTAAAACATAGGTAAAAATATTAAGTTTGTTTTATTTCAATAAAAAAAATATTTCGTCAGATTATGTCGGTGTAAAAACTCCGATTTATTTGAACTTACTTACTTATTTCAATAACTTGTCAAATTATTTACTGAGAGCGAGGTCCAACACTGCCTAATTTATTGTAACCCTTCAAGAGCGACGGACGGTCGACAGGCGGAAAGAATCCATTTTGTTTTAAATTAATAACGAACAATATTGTTTAAAGCACTCAATTACTTAGTGTCATTATTGTTTTTTTTTAATATTCCTTAAAACACAATAGGTCACTTGTCAATTTCGATTTTTTAAAATTTATACTAGTTCTGAATTATTATTTTGCTATTTTTCTGTGAATAATATTTTTTATATGTCACACTTTTTCTGTGTTTTATTAAATATTTTTATAATATGGAATACTTACCAGTTATTAATACCAAATAATTGAGGATTAGACAATGATAGGTTTAAAGGAGGAAAGTCGCATTTTCCTTGTCCAATTAGAATTATTTTCTTTTTCTTTAATTTTTTGATAGTTGTTTATATTATTCCCACTAAAACAAAATCATATTAAATCTCAATACCCAAGAGGTCAATTTATTTCATGTCACATGCGTCACATGGGTTGAAATTTAGCGAAATTCAGTGAAATTGAGCGATTTCTGAAAACACGTGATAAGATGCTTTCGTTCTTGACATAGCCGGCTCTCAACTTGTAGACTCACTCATTAACACCGAAGGTCCCATTTGAAGCCTTGCAATGTTTAGGACAAATAAAAGAAAACAAATTTGTGTCCTGTACAGGCTGGAGGCCACTGGAACTACCGCCGCCTCACAATACATAGCACTATATCAATACATAAGTACATTGAACATCCATACCTCACGGTGGCACTGCATGTACAGGTTCATTCCGCCGCTACTCTACGTATCTATACTAAGGCAATCATATCACAGAACGCACAGTCTCCCATATCACAACAATTCAAAAAGTTGTACAACAGTAGAACTAAATCTTATAACGTACTTGGCTTTGTACATATCTATCGATTCGGTGATCGCCCGAGGCGTGCGTAGATCACAGAATCACGCGTACGAAATGTAATAATAATCGACCATCCCGGGGGCTTATCGGTAAACGACTGCAGGCGAAAAGGTTTTAGCTGGGGGCGAAGCGCGGCGCGGCGCTGGCGGCCCCGCCCCGGGCGCCCATTGGCCGCCGCCGCCACCGCGCCCTCCCATTGGCCCCCGGGCCCCGGTGGGGGAAACGTCTCTCGATTTTTTCCCCGCGGTGGCATTTCTCGTCGGAGCGATTAATTGTAATTCTTTATGGCCATTGTAGGGTTAAGTGAGCAGTTTAACGTGACGTTTGTGTTCGATGTTTGAATTGCCCGTTGTGGGCTATTGTTGTTGTGTCAGATTTGCGCGGGCGCAGGTCTCGTTTGAACAGGGCTCTTGATGTTTGCGTTCGTTACGGTGTTTTTGGATTTCTTTATTTGATTAAAAGTTTTAATTTTATTGTTGTGATTGAATGAACATCCGTATTGAATGAACGAACTGTTGCCAGATTTACTTTTTAAAAGGAGAAAAAATGTTTCTTTTAACATTCTTTATTCAAAATTTGAAGTTTGCTTTTTCGGTGAACCATGGAAGATTTAGTTTTTTTATAATCAATAAAGAGGTATATTTTGGTGTGTAGGTACTTCTCTGCTGGTGGGTGTAATGGAGACTCACTTGTACTTACAATTGATTTAGCAGAACTAACCCCTTAGTGTTCAATACGATGCATAGACATGTTGAACTGCTAAAAGTAAAACTTTCGGAGCCCTATTCTATCGGATAGAATTAGAGCCCATTAGGATGTCTTCTTATTATCTATTTCTCTATTTCTCATTGGTCCAACTATTTCCCACGTTGGCTCTCACTGCCGCACTCAATGACATCCAATAAACCAAAACTTAACTAGTTGACGTAACTTGTCATACATTACATGTCAAAATCACTCATTAAATCTCTAGTAAGGAAGCATTTGACGTCTCTGAGTACGGACGTTGATAATGATAACATATTTGGTATCTACTGATATTTTCATATGAAAACAGCGAAAGGGGAACGTAAATCAATTTTCTTTGAATTTAATGAAAATAAATATATTTCTTCTCTTTGTTTCATTAACGTAATGAAAGCAAACAGCGGAATGTATAATTACGCCGTTTGTCAAATAACATTGTAATTAATTGACACGTTTTGTATAATATTAAATAGAGCTTTAAGACCGCCTAAAGGCCTCCGACATGGTCTAACGATTGCAAAATTGGGACCGGTAATTTTGCGTACCCTGCAAAGCACCCCGTAGCGCTCAGATAGAAATGCTACTATCGGCCACCCATCTAAAGACCTATCTGTTTAATGATTGCAATGAGCTAATATCACTGGAGACTTCTCAATGTCATCATCATCACTGAAGACAACTACTCAATGAAAGAAGTTGCCTTTGGAACTTCGTTTACGGATACACTTCACTTTTATTTTACACTAGCAGCGCCCAGCAGTTTTACCCGCGTTGTTCCTGTTCCCGTGGGAATTTCGGCATGAAAAATAGCCTATAACCTGCTCGTTGAATGTGGCTATCTATTACAAAAAGAATTATTCAAATCGGACTGATAATTCCTGAGATTACCTCGAACATACGAACAAACAAACAAACTTACAAATTGTACCTCTTTATAATATTAGTATAGATTTTTATCTGATGTTTCGGCCTCTTTATAGGAACCATGGTCACAGAAGACTGAAGTTGCCTTTGGTTGAAAAATCAGTCATGAAAGTTTAAGATTTAACTGTCGTAAGTATGATTGGAATAAATAAATTATTTCCCATCTTAGTAGTTTAGTATCCCATCTGTTATTCTGATGTATAACCTAGATTACTTAAAAGCTTCATCCAAATCCGTCCAGTAGTTTTTGCGGGAAAGAGTAACAAACATACATTCATATAATCTATTTTTTTTTGTGTTGGCACAAAATGTGGTTAAATTTCGTCAATTTTCCAGCCGAAGACGATTGCTTCTGCAGAGGAAAAAGGTTTAGAGATAGGGTAAGAATGAAATAAAATTACTATTTTTTTTTCCTCTTCAGGAGCAATCGTCTTCGGCTGGAAAATTGACGACATTGGTCCACATTTTGTGCCAATCCAAAAGAATTAGAGTATACATACATACCTCCTCATAAACTTTCGCATTTATAATAGGTATTAGTAGAATGTTTAATTAAACGTAAAAACAGTTTTATGATATCAAAATGTTAAGCATATTTAGTAATTACTAGCACCATTTTGAAGAAAAAAGGTTGAAATTAAACTAAATGGCCGAAAAGAAAACTTTATTTCAATGAAAATACCACTTATTGAACAAAAACATGGACCCAATGAAAGGAACTGACAGCGGATCTGTTTTGCTCATTTTTTTCACAAAAACCATAAACAATGGCTCACCGCTCATCGCCGCGAGCATAGAGAACAGAATAATCGAATGACAGCTGTCAAACTATTGTGTGGCTCGAATTTTGGAGTTGCGGTCGCTGTGGTAGCAATTTTCGAAGTTTTCGACTTAGGGCTATGTGACTTAATTGTTCCGAAAATGTATTGAAATATTTATTTTTGTTAAGTAGCTGTTGTCTACGGGTTTGTTTACTTATAGTAAAGTATTAGTCTGTAATGTCAAAAGACTCTCATCTCACTGAAGATATCAGTAAGTACATATCAAATTATTGATGGTTTTATTTGTGCTCAAGTTTTAGAATACTTTAAAAACATCCTACGCTCCATTTAGTGATCTATCTTCATATCTTAATTCATCGAAATTGGTCGAGCCAAACAAATAAACAAAGTGACATAGACATTCTAAGCATAGACACAAATCTCATTACACTCTATCACAAACTTATAACAAAGCACCATACAGTTATTCTGCCAAACGCACAACATTCCATAGACTACTACAATACTGTAATATTTTTTTTTACACCCAATGTTGCCACAACAATTATTAACCCAATTCCTTGCCACAATGATCCGTTTTCAAAAAAGACAATAATTGAGTCGACTAATTTCAAAGTCGGCTATCTGACATTTAGTAATTTTTCGGTTAAGTCAAAAAAACGCCTAACTTGGTGTTAGTAGTCTTTAGGATTACAAAATTACTTTTGAAATATTCTTAAATATTCAACAGTACTAATTAGTCATGGATTTTAAATTTTTTTATTAAGCATAAGTCATAAATAAAATATTAATTTTGCAGATTGCCGGATTTGAAATTAAGTTATTAAGATAGCCGAGTTTGAAACTGACATATGTGCAGATTGCCATTTTTGATACCAAATACCTGCTAGTAAAATCAGGGTTGTCACAATAGCATTAAAATTTATGATGACCAAAATATGGGGGATATTTAACGGGACTTATAAATAAAAAAAGAGCTCATAAAATCAGACTTTTAATTGAACTTACTTCTTACACTAATTTTAAATTAAAAATATTATATGCGGACTTCTTACACAAGTTTTAAATTAAAAATATTATGTGCGGACTTCTTAAACAAATTTTAAATTAAAAATATTATATGCGGACTTCTTACACAAATTTTAAATTAAAAATATTATATAAGGACTTCTTACACAAATTTTAAATTAAAAATATTATATGCGGACTTCTTAACCAAATTTTAAATTAAAAATATTATATGCGGACTTCTTACACAAATTTTAAATTAAAAATATTATATACGGACTTCTTACACAAATTTTAAATTAAAAATATTATATGCGGACTTCTTACACAAATTTTAAATTAAAAATATTATATGCGGACTTCTTTCACAAATTTTAAATTAAAAATATTATATGCGGAGATCTGGGACCTCTTCTAACGCCTCTTCGCAATAATCTGAAGGTGGGATAGTCGATGCATCAAGCGACGCCTGCTCATCAAAAATATTACAATAATATGACAAAGAGGGAATTTCTTTCCACTCAGCACCAAAATGTTTGAACAACAGCCTTTTTACGTCCGATAATTTATCTTTATTAACCGCTACAATACTCGGGAGTTGTTCCGGAATAATATTGTTTATATTTTTATTTCTTTGGCACACATTCTGTGCCTGTGCCGTGTCAGAATTATAGTACAGCTCGCCTTTAATCAGCACATTCCCCGCGATTTTAGAGCGTCTTAGGACGAATCTTTTGCATTGTTTAAATCTCATCCGCCAAGATGCTGTAGGCTTAAAAACATTTTTTACTGCCTCTCGCCAGTTAAAAACTGGACAATCATTGCCCAATTTTATTAATGTTGACGTTTCACCAAGCACATCTCTTATTTTATGCGGGTGTAAAATTACGTCCATTTTACGAAGTTTTTTTTCAGCAATCCCAAACTGACGATCTGCTGGCATAAATGAGTGTCCCGTTACTGGAAAAACCAATTCAATTGTTTTTATATTTTTGTGATCCAACAACCATTTAGAGCACGTGCCCAAAAGAATGCAATTTTTGTTTTGTCCTCCACATCCATCTGCGACCAATCGAATTGTAGATATATTTGTCAAATTTGTATTATTAAGTCTGTGAGTTATTGCAGAAGCTACTAAGTTTGAATCTTTATTAAATTCATTTTCTGTGCAATAATAGGTAAACACCCGCTCTTTTACAAGAGGGGCATTAGATGGTCCCTCAACCACAGTAAAATTAAAGAAGTATATCTGCCGAGAGTAATACGCTGTTTGGTCCGGAACCTTTGGCAGTGGCAGGTTTTTTTGGCAATCAAAAGACAATATTTTTAGATTATCTGAAGCATCCTTTAGTTTATCATAAAAAGCTTTGGCTCTCAAGGAGTGAGCCCTTTTTTCAATAATTAATAAATTTTTCTTTTGGGGATCAGTTTCAGCAGCGATTTTTCCAGTAAGCTCTAAACATTTGGAGCAGACATCAGTTTTTGGAGTACCAAATCCCAAATTGTAGTTTGTGTTAAAAATATGACGGAAATATGATCTTTTTACAGCAGCATTTGAATACTCACTGTCTTTGTAAATTTTGTAAAGTTTATCGATATTCAAATCTGTGGGTAAGTACTTTCTTTCTGCAGTCTTGGTTTTTCTACAATGGTGTGCTTCGACACAACGTAGTTGCTGTATAAAATTATGAACAGATTCTTTTTGAGCAGCAAATAAACGCTCTTTACGATTTCCACCTGAAAACAAAGATTAAAATGGCATTCAATAAACAGCTTGAAAATAAGATAGGTAAAAGAAATTTGATAAATGGAAAAGGTACATTCTTTGAAATAGAGAAAAAAAGCAAAAAAATAACTTTACCTCGGTGTTCAGTTATTATTAAATCCCCAACATGAAAATATCTATTCATGACATATTGTACTCTGTGTTTTGTAATACCAAATAATTTCAAAAAAAATTTTTGACATATTGGTACTTTTTTGCCACCCAGAAAAACACCATACTTTATAGTAGTTACTTTCTTGCCTTTGAAACCTGCCCTTTGCTTGACAGGTTCCACTGTGCAGTATTTTAATATAATTGAATCTTGATCTTTTTTAGTTGTATAGCTGTAAAATTTATCATGCAATTTTTTCAATTGCGACATTGTTAGTGTATCACACTTAAGCGCCTTAGAGTTATGGTTACATACTTTTCCTGGCAATGATTTTGGGGAATATCTAAAAAAAATAGAAAAGTAAGCAGTAAGCACACCAATAAAACCAAAGTTAACCCAAACAGCATGCCAGCTCGTGACAGCCCTAGCTTCAAACTAACCTCAATTTCTTAGCTTGGTTTCTTGACCAATTTTCGGGATCTCTTTTGCGTTTTCTTGCAAATTTATTAGTTACAACACTGGGGCTTGACTCCATTATAACTTTTCAGATTCAATCACTTAATTGTAATTAAAACAACACTAAAAACGTATTAAAATCTCTGTACAATAATGTGCTAGCGGCCATTACACCACGCTTTCGCACGCTCGCTTCTGATTGGTCGATGACGTAAGATGGCCGATTTTGAAGATGAACTAGGAACAGAATGCCACATTTGATCCTAACCCAGGATTTTGATTCGATTTTTATATAGCAGATTGCCGTTTTTGTCAGGTAGCTTCTAATTTAAGCGGTTTTATTCTAATGTATTTGTGTTACCACATTAATAACTCATTTTTTGAAAAATGCACAGATTGCCATCTTTGAAACTAGTCGACTCAATTAATTTATCGTGGCCTCCATTACGGGCCTGAGGTGTCGGCCAGTCGGTCGGCGGCCATTGAACAAGTTTGCGGGTAATTTGATAATTTCCTTAAATAATTGAAAGCTAAGCCTTTGCGTTATTACGCCATTGTTTGTTTCATGACAATGACTTTTGTTTTACTGTTAAGGGTTAAATGTTTTATCTGTTTCAAGTTTATCAAACGATATCCTTATGGGTGATAGGGGCCGTGGTACGGCGACAGCGACTTGCGATAAAAGAACATTGAATAATACACTACAATTTTGTGTTTTTTATTCTCTCATTCGTCATTTTGTATTCCTTAATTAAACGAAACTCTAGTCATCACCATCGTCGCTGCACCGTGGCACCACTCATTACGTTTTTTAACGACTTCACAACGCGGGTAAACTCGCGGGGCGATGCTAGTTCAATATAATACAGATTGATAATTAATTATTAAGAAACATTAACACCTCCTTAAAACAAAAGGAATTAAAAAATAAAACCTCAGACAAATTATTGAATTGTGACAGATTTAAAAATAAAAAACCCCGCCATTTTAACAAAGATTAAAATCTTACTACTGGCTAAAAAAACAACTAACACATTAGGGCTAATTTGTGTCTAATTTAGCACGGTGACCCGACCCCATATCATTAATTAAAAATTTACTAAAATGTCACAACGAAATATGAATTCGCCGGGTTTTGTATTACGAAGGTATTCATCGGTTTTGGGCAAAGGTAAAAAGGATGAGGATACGGTACGAGAGACGATTTACAATAATTATAGGTATTGAGCACATTTGTCTTTTGTAAGTAAAAAAAATATGTAATAAACACAAATGTCTGGATGTTATAATATATGTAGTAGTATAAAACATTTGTTACTTTTTAAGTTTATTTTGTGTATACTTCAGTTAGGTTAGTTTTTAAAGTCGGTTCTGTTCATAAATGACTGAGATAAAAAGGCAACAATTAATAAAACTCAGAGGAGAATGTCTTCCTTGTTTATAAAATCAATTAAAAATTCAATCTTAAGTCTGTCCATGGACTCAGTTTACTGAAGTCAACAAAGTTATAGTTTATACCATATCTTTAACTTTTTTTAAATGTCGTCGGAAATATCGGTTTTTATACTTTCGCGCCTTTTGTTTCACCCGCTCGATTTGTCATTGTTTCGTCACGGATTTAGTTCGAATTTGGAATCTAACGGTGCCATTTGTTTTTAATTCGAAATTAAGTAGATTAAAAATTTGGAGAAAAAAGTTCGTGATTGGATTTGGAAGAGTTTTTAAAAGAGGTTTCATTGGCGTTTTACCTTTTTTACTTTCGTGGTATTTTTACACGAAGCTAAAACAAAGTTTTTTTATAATCTATACTCCTCGGTATTAAGGCTATTTTTCAATCTGAAATTCCCACGGTAACGGTCTCAAAGACTGTAAAACCGCGGAGTGCTGCTAGTCAGTACTAAGCATGCGTTGACACTATATTCAACCGACTTTAAAAAAGAGTAGGTCCTTATCAAACTTACACTTTACAAACGGATCTAGACACCACATGAGTCACACCATAGACACAAAAAGACAAAATTCCAAAAGTAAGGAATGCGGGTAGTATGTAATTTGTAAAGCATGTGAAGTATTCAAAGAGTTATTTATTATATAATTAGATAGTTATTTGGGCACGGGACAGGGCACGCGAGGCGACGCGACCGACACGATACGTTAGGGCGGTGGCACACAAACTGATATAATATACTATCTTTAAATGTTGGCATATTAAAGTAACCATCTTTACTGTTTATAAATATTAAAATTTGTAATTTTGAATGTTGAGGCCATTGAATTAGGTACCTATATGTACTAATACGTTAGTTAACTCAATGGTTCAGACTAATTTCAGGTTACTACAGTTCGATTTGAATGATTCAATTTGTTATAGATAGCGACATTCAACGGGAAGGTTATAGGCTATAGGCTATATTTTTTGTAAGGCTTTCGCTATAAGATTCCTCTAAAAAGACCTTTCATTAGTTCATCTGACGCGCTATTATTTTACTTTACATAGTTTATAGTATCTATCAGTGGACAACAAGCCTAAAATCGCTTCACCTACAATTGTGATGATGATGCTGGACGTAATTTGGTGATTTATTGAGGAATAGATAGATCGTAAGTGGATCACATTCCTGGTTAATGAGCTATCGATTTGATAGCTTGACCCTTTATTTATAAGACGGCCTGCGGTCTACAGGCTACTGTAAGGCTTTTAATAAGTAACGTCGAGTAGGTTAGTCGCCAACTCTGGTAGCAGAGTTTTTAGACCGCCTAAATGAGAGACATGGCCATCACTGGTGTTGCGGTTTCTTGACCGCCTAAAGTGGACATAATGGCTCACTCTTGTGCCGCAGATTCCAGACCGCTAAAGACAAGACATGGCCAACTCCGGTGTCGCAGTTTTAGACCGCTAAACGAGAGGAATGGTCAACTCTAGTGTCGCAGTTTTAGACCGCCTAAACGAGAGACATGGCCAACTCAGGTGTCGCAGATTCCAGACCGCTAAAGACAAAATATGACCAACTCTGGTGTGGCAGTTTTTATACCGCTTAGAGGAGAAACATGGCCAATACTGTTGTCGCAGATTTAAGACCGCTTAAATGTCTCTAACATGGTCTGACGATTGAAACAACCGGGACAGACAATTTAACGTGCCCTTCGAAGCAAAGTAGCTAATTGATTTAGCAAAATCGACCTTAAAGACCTACAAGGTCACACATACATATATAGAAACACAACAATGTCAAACTGAAAACCACACTGTTTTACACTAATATTATAACATCTCTTTCCCGCGGTTGGTTAACAACAATAGCCCGTTTAAGGACTATAAAGTGTACGAAATAACAATGTTTGGCGCGTCAATTAGATGCTGGCAACACAGGGTTGCAATTATAAACCGCTTTGCAATCTGACGTTTTGTTTTTTATGCTGGCTACATTTTTGTGATATGTACTGTAACCGAAAACCGAACATCTTCAATAATTCTCAAAATCTTCGATATACAAGGTGATAATAAAAACTCTAAAAATAAAAACTAAAGTTGCCCGTATCATCAATCTATGGACCGAAAAACTGTTTTTCTTAGAATTTAATATAATGTTTAGATAATTACGTATTATTATAAAATATGCTAAGTCTCGTCCGGCGATGCTTATCGTAAGCACATTATGGTGATTTCATACGTCACGTTATAAAATGGCCGCCGACATGTTGGATTTGTAGTGAACTGTCAGAAAAGATCGTGGTCGAGTTAACTTCATTACATAGTATTAAACAAAGTCGCGTCTGTTTGCCGTTTGTCTGTTTGTCTGTATGCTTAAATCTTTAAAATTACGCAACGGATTTTGATGCGGTTTTTTGTAAAAGGTAGAGTGATTCAAGAGGAAGGTTTTTATGTAAAAAAATTCCCGAAATTCCCACGGGAACGGGCACAACGCGGGTAAAACCGCGGGGCACTGCTAGTAAATGCGTTCGCTCAAGGTCAAGCGACCAATTAAAACGTATTGACGTTGTCAAAATCTTTTCGTAATGCGTTGTGATTGGTCAGTTGAGGTCCGCACAACTCCGCTCCGCTTCAATAAAAACGCACCCTAAAAATGGGTTGTAAGCTTACTCTAGGTGCGGGTTCTGTAGTTGTACAAGCGGTTTGTACAAGCATTCTTAATTTTATTTGGCAACTAGCAGCGCGCCGCAGTTTTACCCGCGTTATGCCCATTCCTGTGGGAATTTCGGGATGAAAAATAGCCTATATTACTCGTGGATAATGTAGCTTTCGAATGGTGAAAGAATTTTAAAAAACGGTCCAGTAGTTTTTGAGCCTATTCATTACAACCAAACAAACAAAGTTTTCCTCTTTATAATATTAGTGTAGAAAAATAAATTACTGGTTTCTTAAGCTTATGCGAACACTACTCTTTGAGAACAACAAACATACATACATACATAAATAAGTACATCCATCTTTACAAACTAGTGCATTTATAATATCAGTATCAGTAGGATTTATTTATAGACGACGATTAAGATGTTTAAGGACTGCACTTTTTGCGATGAAATCGATCATATAACTAAAATCGGTAAGGTCACCTGACCCTCTCAAAAACGCATCCAATTATCAGATTAGTACACCAGCGATCAAAAGTGAATTATAATAATTTGGTAACTCCGTGTTGGCGTTCTTTTGTTTTGTTTGAAAATAACCAAATTATTGTGTTTCGTAAATTGTGATTGATTGTACGCGATCGCTGGATTATATCATATTTGATTTGGTAAAGGATTTTTCTGAATTATTGTATTTAGGTCATTTTGTGATTCTGTTTCGTTCACGTTAAAATGTCGGTCATGGTTGTTTCAATCGTTAGACCATATCGGAGGCCTTTAGGCGGTCTAAAAACTCCGACACGAGGGTTGGCCGCTGACCTTCTCGAACTTACTTAATTTACTTAGTAATGTTCATAATTATAATCAACGACGATTCGGCTTTGAACATAACGATTCAAACTCGATCCTAAGGGTGCTTTCAAATTATGCGTTTCGTGTCGGACCGCTGCGGTGCCGAAGCCGTGCGGCAACAGTGCGTACTAAATTTTTTAGTTATTTTTTAGTACGCACTGTTGCCGCACGGCTCGTTTTGTATGAAAACACACGATCGTACGTTCACAACACGACAAACGCACCGCTTCGGCACCGCAGCGGTCCGACACGAAACGCATAATTTGAAAGCACCCTACAAACGATACAAACGTTCTTTCATACTACAATTGATCCAAAAACTACTTACTCACTTAATAACCATCGCTTCGAAGTACCAATTACAACAGAACATCCGATGCGACACCCGACAGTTGATCCGATTTCAATTCGGTTTAAATTCGATCACGTTAGACGGTCCCGATCGGTCGTTCTGCCGTGACAGACACTCAGACGGGACAATTTGTTGGGCCTTAGACGATTTAATTTGACTGCTTGATTGCGCGCGCGCACGCAACGGGCCAGTATTGATACACTTAGGATGTATTTTGAAGTGGATTTTATAGAATGTTTTACATTGTTTGAAAGTTAACCAGATGTTCTAAAAGATTAATAAATATTGATAAGGAGTACAGCGTATAAATAAAAAAATAATTTCACACACGGCTATAGGAAGCGCTCTCTCTGCCACTGGGACCACGGGCTTGTCAACTATTGGGCCGAAAGTAATGAAGTGAAATGAAATATTTATTTGCGCAAACATTATGTAAATATAAAGGTGATTGATTAGTAATTTTATTAGTTTTATAGAAATTTCAGGAAATACACCTAATCCCCTTCCCTGTACTTCTTCTTCATCGAGTGAATGGTCACCCTGACCAATCCTGGTTTCAGAGTTATTGAGCCGCCAAAGGCCTCTGACATGGCTCATGCAACGACTACTATCCGTAGAAAGTAACCGGGACCGACGGCTTAACGTGCCCTCCGAAGCATAGAATCATCTTACTTTTCGGGCAATCAGGTGATTCAGCCTTCAATGCCCTAACCAAACTGAGGGCAGTCTCACAAAGAGATTTTGCGAGATGTTGTCCCCACCGGGTATCGAACCCGGAACCTCCGGATCGTGAGCCGAGCGCTCAAACCACAAGACCACGGAGGCTGTTCCCTGTACTGATATCTTCAGTCAAATGAGAGGCCTTTGCCCAGGTGTGGGACATTACTAAATGTTTACAAAAATAATCTTCACACACGAGATTCCACAAAAATAAGTAATTTATTTAAACAATGATTTATAACAAAATACATTTTAAATTACATTAATTTAATGCGGTCCATCATCCCGTGAGTGTTGCCAATTTAAAACGATTTACCCGAAAATTGTGATTTATGGCAACATCAGCGATCACTCAGTAATGGTTCGCACAGACGAGTGATTTATAACAAATAATGCGTTTTTCAAAATGGGACCATAATTGGTGTTTTCAAAATTGAGGTTTTGATAGTTGGTCCTTTGATAGGCATTTGTGGTCGAGTTTACAAGCTAGAAGCTGGCTAGTTTCAGCGCCTTGTTGTTTATAGATGGATTGATTCAAGAGGAATGTTTTTAGTAAATTTTTACCCGTCAGGAAGGTTAAAGTACTCTAGTTAAAGTCTTTACACACCTACTAGCAGCGCCCCGCGGTTTTACCCGTGTTGTGTCCATTCCCGTGGGAAATTCGGTATGAAAAATAGCATATAACCTTCCCATTAAATGAGGCTATCCATTACAAAAATAATTATTAAAATCGGATCACTAGTTTTTGAGATTAACGTTCAAACAAACAAACTCTACAGCTTTATTTTATAATTATTTACTAGTATAAATCTATTGTTTTGGATTGGCATAAAATGTGGACTAATGTCGTCAATTTTCCGGCCGAAGACGATTGCTTCTGAAGAGGAAAAAGGTTTAGAGATAGGGTAAGAATGAAATAAACTTACTAAACCTTTTTCCTCTTCAGGAGCAATCGTCTTCGGCTAGAAAATTGACGACTTTAACCACATTTTGTGCCAATCCAAAAAAATAGAGAGATACATCCAAGTAATCTTTATTTACCAAAATTATATTTGTCGTAATTATTCGCCAAATAAACCAGTAACTATAACAAAAAACCGTATCCTTTACAAAATAACAAATTGATACCCACGTTAATTATCCTCCATACTTATTTATAACAAGCTAACAAGCTAATGCAAGCATTAATAAACAAGCTGTATCGAGTGTCAACACGTGCCGAAAATGTGGAATTATTTTTTGTAATGGCAACCCTGTCGGGTAATGGGTGACGCGTGGCGGGACAAGAGTGTATTCATAGTGGCAACCCCCGCGGTTTGGAGGGAACGATATTGTTTTTAGCTTTTTTATTAAGTTAGTTAATGTGGACAATGCATATAGTAGAAATGAAGTAAGCATAATTAATTTGCTTTTCTTTATCAATACAACGCTTTGACACAATTCCGACTTATTGGCGCCAAAGTACAACGAATAAGGTTGCACTCTATCTAAATAAAATCAAAACCTCCTTTTATTCAACCAAAAAGTTTCATACCTCCGTTATATCCTTCGTGGTACACAATCTATATAAAAAAAAAGAAAATCTATTTTTAAACACTGAATATCAATAGTGTTGTATTTTCCCCGCCACCTGCCTTCCATTCGAATTTAAATTCGTTCCAATTCGAAAGCGATTCGCGTGACGTGATGATACTTCGATATTCAGAGGGGCGCAAATTATTGGAGGGAATCGAATCCAAATCGAATAGAATCGACAATTTATTGAGATTTCAAAGCACGCTTTGAAGTTCGGAAAATTAGAAAAAATACGAGGGAAATCTGTTATGTGGAGTTGTGATTTTTAGTGTGGGGGATTTAACCGATTACAAAGGAGGAGGTTCTCTATTTCTTCATAAGTTTTGAAATATCTTATTAAATTACATATTTGTTAAATTGAAATAATACAGCAAATAATTACTTTTCTTGATAAAAACTTAATGTTATAAATTATTTTTATAACATATCATACAGAAGAAAGTTTAATGCTAACCAAAACAAGCATCAAATTCTTTTTACTAAAGAATTTAAATCACCCTCTAACCCTTTTAAAATAAGAAATCTTGACATTAGAAAATTGTTCAAATTATAAATTCATCGGTTTACGAAATAAAATTATGTTTGGAACACGGCGCGGCCGGGCCCGGCAATCAGGAGAGCACCTGTTCATATTCGAATAATCGAATTAACATAATCGATACCAACCACGCGATGTGTGCGATATGCGGACAACACTAGCTAGACAAAGGAATTCTTATTTTGAATTTTGCCATAGATGACGTTCTTTTGTTTTCTCTCCAAACCAGTACATTTTACAAGAACTTAGCAACGTAGCAAACAAACGTAACAAACGTAGCAGAAGGCAACAAGCAAGCTACACACTGTTTCGAAGGACCCGTCAAATTGTCTTTCCCGGTTGTTTCAATCGTTACACCATGTCGGCGGCCTTAAGGCGGTCTAAGAACTCCAACACCAGTATTGGCGACTAACCTATTCGAACTCCTTACACTTGATCAATTTTTTTTCACAATCGTCTACATCTCTATGGCTTCTGAACTTTTTTTTCTTAACCTCTACTCCATAGAGCTTCCGTGTCGGGTGCCTCTCAGCGGGACCGCGGCGCGCGCAGCGAGCGGTCGCCGTGACGTCATTAACATACGTCATACAACACTCATACACGGCTTGTGAACTATTGTTTTATGGTACAGAGTTAATTAATTGGTGATAGAGTTGTTAAAGGCGCTGTGAAGTCATTACGTTATGTCATACAACTCTCATACAACACGTATTTATTAAAAAATAACAGCGCCCCGCGGTTTTACCCGCGTTGTGCCCGTTCCCGTGGGAATTTCGGTAATTTTTTTACATAAAAACCTTCCTCTTGAATCACTCTACCTATTACAAAAAACCGCATCAAAATCCGTTGCGTAATTTTAAAGATTTAAGCATACAGACAAACAAACAGACAAACATAGCGACTTTGTTTTATACTATGTAGTGACGTGTTTTCTGATAGGGTTAAGAACATCAATGAGCAAGTTTACAAGCCGGGGAATGGACAAGCCCGTTGGCACAGTGGCAGTGAGAGCGCTTACTGTGTTGGGGGTTGCGGGTTCGATTCAACGGAGTCAAATATTCCCGCAGGAACGGGTACAACACGAGTGAAACGGCGGGACGCGGCTAGTACTTATAAACACCCATCACTCATTCCGTCTATACTCTACGGCTATCTACACCATAAAGAATAGAACGCCCTAACGCCGCGTTCAAACTAAGAACATTATGATTATCACGTATAAATCCCGTATGACAGTCCGGCTAATGGGCGCTCCACACACCGTCATTAGTTATAATATAATATTAGATCTGCGGCCGATACAACTTGATAAAAAATACGATACCTACGCTTACTCCGGGATGGTAATATAGGGGTCCGTGTAGTTCCCCCTTTATTTTTTATGCTAGCCGATATGTCGACGTTTTTTCCAGTTTTTGACTTTGTTTACATTTTTTTGGTTTATTGAAAGTTGTTTTTTGATTGTGTGTAAGTGCGTTTTTGAAGTTAAGTAGGTGGGAAAACTATGTAGATTTTTTTATTGACTAGATTTCTATGATTTCTTGTGAATATTGTTGAAAGTTTGACTAGGTTATAATTAACTAGCAGTGCCCCGCGGTTTTACCCGCGTTATGCCCGTTACCGTGGGAATTTTGGAAATTTTTATACATATAAACCTTCCGGAAGAATCATTCTATCGATTAGTGAGAACCGCGTGAAAATCCGTGCAGTAGTATTTGAGTTTATCGCGGACAGACAGACAGATGCGGCCGGGGACTTTGTTTTATACTATTTGTAGTGATAAGACAATGTTAAATTATTTTAAAGCGTAACAAAACTCATTTAACCCCTTTACAATCAATTCCGACCTTCCAAATTCAAATTAAACCGTTCCAAATCCAAAAACACGTATTCAATACCAACATTACAAATTCCAATTTTAAAACAAAAGAGTCGATAAAAAAAGAACGTCACAGACTAAAAAGAGAAAAGAGGCGGCAATACCAAGGTTGTATACAGCCGGAAAATTGTGTAGGTTGGTTGTTACACTCTATAGTCTCTGGTCCGTCGTGACAGCCCAAGGGTATCAGACCTGTACTACTTACTGCTATTACAAGAACTGTAACTTCACAGTAAATAGATAGAAAAGGTAATTTGGTTTTAGTTTGTTTATTTATATGGCGGCCGTTTTAATAGATGCGCTGTTAGATGTCGGATAGATTTTTTAATAGTTAAGATACTTGTAGTTTGAAGCAATCTTTGGTCAGTGATTTAAAAGATAATACGATCTTAGTAAAGTTAGAGTTATTTAAGCTCAGCAAAAATGAGGGTAAGTGTAATAACTTCGTCGTCTAATTGTGTTGTATATAAAACTGTTCATAAATATGACACCTTATTTGAATTCGACAAGATTTGCAATGAGATCACTTATTGGGGCTGACCGTTAGGAGTGGTATAGTCACTATGCATACTGAAGAATAACAAAAACTAACTTCTTAGATAACACTAGCCGCGGCCCGCGTAGTTACCCGCGTTGTACCCGTTCCCGTGGGAATTTCGGGATAAAATGTATCCCATGCGTTATTCTGATGTATAACGTATAGTACTGTAAAGTTTCATCTAAATCCGTCCAGTAGTTTTTTCGTGAAAGAGTAACAAACATACATTGTATACATCGTCACAAACTTTCGCATTTATAATATAAGTAGGATAGAATTATTATGATGGCCATTCATATAACCTATTCAACCAATAGCAGGCTGCAAAAACGTATCTCGCAATCTGAAAAAACTTTCTAAAGTTTAAAAAGAGAACAAAAACAATGTTGCACCTTTACAAACCGATGCAGAGCCGCACATAATGAACCACAGATAATAAATACCACAGACTACATAATAAGACTACACATCATATAAAAGGCATACAAAAAATGTAATCCATACTATAATATTGATGATAGCAAAAGTCTGTCTGTCTGTTTGTCTGGTAATTTTGTGAGCTAAACTGCTGAACCAATTTAAATGAGATTTGGGATGAAAAACACCAATATCAATCTGTTATCCTTTAATTCCTTCGGGGTAGATTCAACAAGACATGTTAAATTGCTCGCTCTTAAGCTCGTGTTCTAATGAACTAGTCAATTAGCCACTTGCTAAGTGTAGCGCCACATCTGCGGAACGTACGGCGCCGAACCTTCCGCTAAATACGCTCGTAGTGAGTACCTTCCTCACTACGCAGAACGCGGCGTAATTTCGACTGATGTGTCATAGATAACTTGAAATACACTACGAGCTTATTTAGCGGAAGGTACGGCGCCGTACGTTACGCAGATGTGGCGCTACACTAACTTGCTGCGTTCATTTGAACTAGTTAGTAGCCACTCGCTAACTCGCTACTTTCTATAGAACTAGTCAATTGGCCACTCGGTAACTCGATACGTTCAATTGAGGTAGTCAATTAACCGCTCGCTCAATGTACATGATTCTTAAACGCGAGTAAACCCACAGGAAACAGCTCGTTGTCTATGGAACGCGTCGGCGTGACGGCTGCGGGCTACATACGGCTCGCCTCCTGCCATTCTGCCACTTCGGTAACTGAGGCCATAGACTAGCAATAACATACAGAGGGTACCATAGACGCGTGTTTGAGGTTTATACTTTATGGTGCTGATTGTGAACACTTTTTGTCTAGATGTTTGAGTGGATAGATGATGGGTTTTTGCTGATATTTTAAGTTAGATGTATTTAATTTATATTTAGATTTGGAAAAGCATTGTTGATGTTGATCGAGTTTACTAGTTCTAAGTCGGTAAAATGTAAATATACGAACACGTTGACTCGCAATTTAAAAGCCGATTAGCTGATACCAACTAATAAAAGTTATTTTTTATCATTAAACTACGGGGACTGTTATTTAAAAAAGTATTAGCCAGTAATGCCCGATTACCAGGCATCTCACTAAAATTATAGTCGCATTAAATTGTCCAATACTCAAATAAAGTACTGACCTGGAAAAACAGCAGAGATCCCTTTCGCTTAGGATAACCTAGTCGATTTAACTAAGTAGGGTAACCCACAGTTAATTTCAGTCCGCTCTAACAATCATTATAAATAGCCATTTAATATATTCACCCCAAACCGTGTCATTTGAAACTATACAAACAAAACGTTTAAAACACCACGCGATAAAGAACTCATTTACACGCTATATTAACCGCGAAATGGAACGGAAAAGAACACAATTTTCGAACATGGAATAATATATTCGAATTCCAACCTTATTTTTGACTAATAAGGTTGCGTTAGTTTATAGTCGGCCGCTATAGAATTGGTACTGGCCATAAAACACGGGTAATTTGAACAAATGTCACTCTTTGTGAGAAATGTAATTGAACTGTCAGATTTTGGAGGGAAAGTTGAAGGAAATAGAAAGGTGGCCATTTTTCTTTGCTATTGTTTTTGGATGGTTTGGATTAAGTTGTTTGGCTTTTGCCTTGTTTTAATCGGGATAAATACTGTTATTATTAATTATAATATGAAATAAAAGTAAATTAGTTATGTTCAAGCATTAGACATGAAATATCATCTATAAGTTGTTTTTTCAAAATCAAACTTCACCAGGAATTTAGTTTTATTTTAATAATTATAAATACCGGTAGGTTTAAGTAGGTATGTACCATTAACTACATTAATATATTTCTCAATAAAAGTATAACTAAACTTAAATTTATATTAAAAAAACAATATTCAAACCATAAACTAGAAAGCAAAAACACAAAATGGCTGATATTAATTTATGTGTAATTGAAACGAAGACATCGTTTGCAAACAGGAGGGCCACAGAGATCATTTCGCGCCCAATTTGAGCTCGATTAAAAACTAATTCCTATCAGAATGCATTCGTATATTAAATAGTGGTGTGCTTCAATACTCGCTCTATCGATGAAATAAATAAAAACTTTGCGGCGCTCCGGTTTATAGGCAAACGAATAATGTATCACAGCTGGAAAAACAAAAAATCATCGGGTTGAACTCCGGGAGTGCTGGCGAAGTGAAAACTTGAACGTTAACGTCAAAGTCTTACGAATTTTCGATCATGTCCCGTGTCCTGACGCGAATTTAATATATTTTGCCCATCACAAAAAAGCGCACAACATCGCTAAAGTTTTCACTTCAAAGAGATTTATTTGTTTGTTCATGAAAACCGTATGTAAACTAATGCGGCGCAGAATTTGCTTATTTCAAAATCTGATTTCATTTCATAATTCCTTATCACTTTTCCTCTGTAGAAACAATTGTCTTTGGATGAACATCGGCCATGTTGCTTTACGTTTTAGGAAATTTAAAGAACAAATAAATAACTGAAGTATAATATAGACATCGATATGTACCCCCGAGCACATCCCTACGCGCGCGTCACTGCACTAGCATATTGAACGCCCTCCCTTTGATCTCACGGTACGGTTGTCACCAACTTTTCATAAACACGGCCCTTTGACCGCTTTAATAACTGTTTGCGTTGCTTACATCAATCTGTGGCTGGATTTGTGTTTTTAAACCAAAAAGGTTTTTATATTGAACCTTCATTGTTTAATAATAAGCGTTGATGAACAGTTGATGGTGCGTTGATGATGAAGAATTGATAATCGTACACATAATATTTTTGTACAGAATGTTCAATTAAAGAAGTAATTACATTCTTTGAATTGAAACTTAGTTTACGGATACACTTCGCTTCGAGTCTTCTGTGACTGTGACCACAGTTCTTGTAAAGGAACCGAAACGTCAGATAAAAATATAAAATAAAATCGTACGTTTATGGATTAAACGTAATTTTAATTCGTAATGAGTAGTGTTCGAAACCAATACAATGACATTCAAAATCACTTATGATAAATGTGTTGTATCAATTTCATTCAGCATTATGCATGAGTTTGGCAGACATTTTATTTACCTGTATGACTATTTGATTAAAATTACATTGGAAGTATTTCACATAGCGGTTTTTTTATAATTATTACACTATACGTAGAAGAAGTCAAGACAAACAACTAACTTATGATTAGTACAAACTCTCGAAAAACTCAGGTAAGTTAAGGTTAACCAATTTAGAACCATATTTCAACAACTACTTTATAAGCCCAGACTACAATCAACTTTCGAATCAAACCTCATCACAAAAAAATTCAAAAATAGAACCTCAAAGGTACCAACATTACGGGCTGACATGTAAAGTACAGCCCGTTTGTCTATGGTCGCATTATATAGAGTAGTGTAGTGCTACATCAAGTGTAATGCACCTTGCAGGCGGTGGGCGGGGCAGCCACCCGACTCGCATTATCTCTGGTATTTCTTATTGCATTGTACGGTAAGCTTATGTTATGTAGAGTAAGTAAGCGATATATAAACTATATGCGGATTTGGTTGTGTTGTAATCGTTCCTGCAGGAATATTGGGATAGGAAAAGCTCGAATTCGGGTCTTCAACAGAGTTTGTGGTAGTTCACCTTGTAGATAGAAAGACTATTAATAGTTTTTATAAGGTAAAGTGCCTAAAATATTGGGTTGTAATGTCCCCTCTGCTGAAAAGACAGTAAAAAGACCTCAACCTTTACTGAAAATATAGAGTAAGTAATCACACTGTTTTCTCGTATTTCGTTCCTAGGATTGGGCGCATAACAAAATTACCCTATCTAGTTTAACTTATACCAATGTATAATATCAACATCGCTCTATCAACAGTAGCTTTAACCAAAATGGTTCTAAAAGTCCAAATTTCTCACAGAACTGTTAGTACAAACGAAACGACCGTCACGATATATCGTGAACTCTTCTAAAGCGAGGTTCACACGTCAAAAACAATCCGGAGTAATGATAAATCATGTAATTACGGCTGAGACGCCGACCCTAAGGCTAACACGGCTCAAATTAACGAAAATCTCCCAAAATTCCCTTCAGACATCACGTTTTACATATTTTGAATATTTTCCGAAACTTGAACCTACTGCTGTTTGGCACAATTAAGGTAGTTAGTTAGTTGTGCAGTTGTGCACGCGGTTTTACTCCTGCAGGAATTTTGGGGATAAAAATACATCCAAAATCCCTTTAATTCATATATCATTTTAGGCATTGTATCCTCTTTCTAAACCTTCTATTTTGGACTCGCCAGCTCGGAGCTAGCGAACTCGCTTAATATTCTAACAACGACACTTACGTAGCTAAGGGAGCGTTTTCATTGAAGTGGAGCGAACTTGTGCGAAGCTTAATCTACCAATCACAGCGCATTACGAAAAGATTTGACAATGTCAATGCGTTGTTTGTCAATTTCACTGTGTTGTTATTGGAGGATTGAGCTCCGCACAGCACCGCTCCTCTTTAATGGCAACGCATACTATAATATATGTGTTTTCCATTTCACAACATTCAGGCACTAAGTATTCTCATAACATTCACGCGATTGAATCCAAGTGACACTATCTTTATTCCACAGGAACTGGCCCGTACCAACCCAACAATATTGTCATTATTCAAAAAAAGAATCTCTAACAAGTGCGTCTTACCATAAACAAAAGAACAACTTTTTAATTTACTTATTCCAAGAAGGTATTGAAACGGAGATAACATTATACGAACATTTTTCTTTTCCATGTTTCTGAAAAGGGCAATGTTTTTTTATTTATACAGCATCAGATTTTTGGGAATTTGGGTTTTCCTTAATTTTCCTGCTACATTGAATATGTTATCTGGAATCTTTTGGAAATGAATATTTTTATATAAAATCTATTCTACTTTCTTCACAAGAGTTCATAAACAATAAGGATCGTCACTTTCATCAAATCAACACTTAACTAATAGACGTAATATTTACTTCTGTAGGAATCTATGTTACATTTTACATCTTTTACATTTTACACTGTCAAAATGACTCATTTAAAAAAGATTAAATGAGTGATTTTGACAAAGCTTAGCAAAGATGCTAAGTAAGGATTTGACGTCTCTGAGTACAGGCGTTAGAAGCATTTTTACAGTTTTTATTCTAGATATCCTATTATCAGCAAAAACGTAGTGTCGATTCGTAACCATAATGTTGAGGACATTAGTTGTACCACTGTCATTCCGGAGTTTGTTTCAGTGTAGCGATGTACGGCGGCGACCACCGAATCTATCAAAAAAGGTACTTTCTACATTCTACCTACACTATTATTAGTATTCTTTTTCTGAAAAATCTTTCGCTACACCATGGCACCCCTATTATGTACCAATCTTTACAGTACGTAATTCCAAAGACAAGAAAAAACCTATTACAACAAGAAAACAACCTAACAAAACTAATTGATGCGCATTCTGCCAGTACATTATAAGTAGCGTACAAATACGAAATTAGCTTATTCTTATAGGATCCGTATTTTAGCAGTTCGTACGCTGCGGGGCACTCGTGGGCAGACTTCATGACCGCCGCGAGACAAAGGGAATAATACTCAATTAGTTCGCTCAAGTTGGCGGCATTGCAACTGATGCAGCCAACATTAAAATACTGATAATTATGAATGTACCGAGAACACAAATTTTGTTTATGGTTTTTTTTTTGCGTGGGATGTTCGAATTTAGAATGCGTATTTTTTTAAAATATTAATTGGGATGATACAGAGCAATCAAAGTATTATTCCAATAAAAACATTTTTAAATAAAAAGTATGGTAAGTACATCATATTTCCACAGCCAAAAAGATTCCATCGACTTTCTATTAAAAAAAATATTAGTACACCTGATTATTTTTCAATCAATTAATATCAAATATAATAACATTACTAACGAACGATAATTCTATGCAGGCAAATGTTTTTTTTTTTATTTTGATACATTTTTATACCTTTTTCCTCTACAAAAAAGGTTGTATGATTGGAAATTCGGCCATAGGTAATAAGTTTACATAGCAGAACTCATAAAAGAAAAATTATATTGTACTTATCTAAAGCTATGTAGGAAATATATTATTGTAGTTATAGCTATTGATATTCTCACGGAGTTTAATCCAATCACAAGCCTGTATTTAAACCTTAATTCTATGTAATAAATAGTTAACAAGCGGCCATTTAAACAAGTCTCTATGTACCAATTATATACTTTGTAAGACAATATATATCTAGGATCAAATTGATATTATTATGTTATTAAGTAATTACAAACTATGTACTGTTTCAATTACAGTGATTATTAGTTATATATCCAGTAATATTTCTATCTAGTTAGCTATATAATACAAATCAAAGTCCTGACTGACTGATAATCAACGCACAGCCTCAACCGCTACACCTAGAAACATGAATTTTGGCAGGAAGGTTCTTCAAGTGACGTAAGTGCACACTAAGAAAGGATTTTCGAAAATTCTATCTCTAAAGGGAAAAAATAGGGGTCCAAAAGTTTGTTTGTTGTGTGTAAAAAAACTTATACGGTTTATAATTATCCTAGCAGCATAATATTACTAGTAGCGCCCCGCAGTTCGACCTGTATTGTGTACGTTCCCGTAGGAATTTCGGGAATTTTTATACATATAAACCTTCCTCTTGAATCACTCTCTCTATTTAAAAAACCGCGTCAAAATCCGTGCGGTAGTATTTGAGTTTATCGCAAACAGACAGACAGAAAGACAGACACGGCCGGGAACTTTGTTTTATAATATGTAGTGATAGTATTGGTTTCTTAACTTTAAAGTCTTCAGTGACCACGGTTTCTGTAAAGGGACCGAAACGTCAGATAAAATGTAAAATAAAAGCGAAGTGTATCCGAAACGTAGTTTCTATTCGAAAATACAGAATACTAGCACTACCCGCGGTTTTACCCGCGTTGTCCCCGTTCCCATAGGAATTTCGGGATGAAAAGTAGCCTATAACCTTCCCATTGAATGTAGCTATCTATTACTAAAAGAATTATTAAAATCGGATTTGTAGTTTCTGACATTAGCCCTTACAAACAAACAAACTTACAAATTTTACCTCTTTATAATATTAGTATAGGTCCATACATATATTATAGTAGTTCGTATAGGTATATCCTGAACTCACCTGAAGTCAGGAGTAAGGCACCGCGGTCCGGGCGCCGGCGGCGTCGCGCGCAGCTGCCGCTCTCCTAACTAACAGCGGACAATGCGGGTATACAGGGTGCTCCAATAATAATATAATAAAGGTAAAGAGTTTGATTTTAATTTTAATCGCTAATCTTAGAAACTGCTCATCCCATTTGAATAATTATTTTTGTAATCCATATTCAATAAGAAGAATTTCATTGTCTTATAAGGTTATAAGTTATTTTTATCCGGATATTCCCAAGGGAACCAGCACAACTTGGATAAAACCACGAGGTGCTTGTTTTGTCTCTGAGGGACTACACTGCGTGAAGCGTGCGCCCGTCGCGTGCGCACGCGGCGGGCGCACGCGACTTTAGTATGAAACCGCGGCGTGCGCACGCTTAACGCAGTGTTGGCCCTAAATTCGCAGACTCACAGCTACTAAAATCACTCCATAGATACGCCTCACTTTAACTTCTTCATCGAGTGGATAGTCAACCTGACCAATCCTGGTGTCAGAGTTATTGATCCGCCAAAGGCCTCAATAACTACCAATATGCTATTTTTGTACCTATCCTATGCTATCCCACTGCTGTCCCCTAAACATCCCCAACCGTCCCTATCTTTCGTCTTTTACCTATTTACAAAACTAAAACTCTTAATATGTAACTCCCTCCAAAGTCGGTCAAACCGAACCATCACCCCGTACACCAAGTAACATATGACTGAACCATAATAAATGTATCCTGTTAATTATTATTTTGAAAATATCCGCGCCCGAGGGCTTACGGTGCGCGGTCTTAGCGCGGTCGACCGCGGCAGCCGGCGGACAAATAAAACACGCCGTGTAATGAGATGTTGGACGCCAGAGATTAATATCGTATTCAGATTTTTGGTTTAGTTTTGTTTTTGGTTCGAATGTATCGAGACTTGGTTTGGAGAATTTGTTCATTCATTCATTTCGAAAACTTTAGAGAAGCTATTCATTCGTTCATTTCGAGAGATTTTAGACCGCCTAAAGGCCTCCGATATGGTCTAACGACTGAAACAACCGGAACCGACTGCTTAACTGCTTAATTTGTGGGTAAATTCTCTAGTTCGCACTACACAAGTATTTTAAGTCGAGTAGCGAGGTTATACATCAGAATAACACATGGGATACATTTTATCCCGAAATTCCAACAGGAACGGGTACAACGCGGGTGAAACCGCAGGGCGCGGCTAGTAGGTACTAATACTTACTGAACTGACAAGCCCGGTGGCTCAGTGGCAGTGAGAGCGCTTACTGTGTCGGGGGTTGCAGGTTCGATTTCCGCCCGGAGTCAACAATATGTGCAGACATTTGTTGGCGACGACGTCTGGGTGTCAATTATATATTCTTATACAATATTTGTGTATGTATAAGTAGTACTATCAGTGAGTTAGATTCCATAACACAAGCTTAGAGCTTACTTTGGGTCTAATTAACCGAGTGTGAATTTGTCCGGGTATTTATTTATTTATTTAATTCTTCCCCACATTAAATCTTGATTGTGTGTATGTGTACTCGCGCGATATACGCAATATTTTATCCCGATTTTCCTACATGAAATCTTGATTACCCGAAGCGAAGCGAGGGCGGATCGCTAGTACTTACTAATACTAACTCTCCAACTCGCTACCAGCCAACTCGCTCCACCCCAACCCCTGTAAACTGTCAGTTTATTTTCCAATTAACTATCTCAACACAAGACGCAAACAAAATCAATTTGAAGTAAACCCGTCAAGTTTGTTACACCTCGCGCTTTCGTTCCGAAGGTAACAGCCATGGACAATCGCCTTTACAGAACCAATATAAATAGAACCGGTAATAGATAAAACCAACTTTATTGTCAGTAGAATAAGGTCTAAAATAAACACAAATTTTAAGTCAAGAATTTGTTTAAGTTGGTTTTGTGTTTGACTAGTTTTCTTCGACCTCTTTTAGCAATATTTATATACCTTATCTTGATATTCTTAAAGTTCAAATTTGCCTGCCGCAAAGATTTTTAGTACTGGTTTTCTGTCCAGTTTTTCATGACCTTTCAACCATTTTTCTTTGCACCCTATCTCGTTGTGTTAAGGTTCATAATAGATAGATTTAAAAGGTCTTATTATGTGGTCGTTAAGATGTGTTATCTCGTTGAGTACATATTGTGAGGGTAGTTTGGACGGAATGTCTCGGCGTTGTCATGGCAACCGATCAATAGGCTTAGTTGGGGTTATTCTGGGATATAATATTATATTTTACACATATAATAAACTAGCAGCGCCCCGCGGTTTTACCCGCGTTGTGCTCGTTCCCGTGGGAATTTCGGGAATTTTTTTACATAAAAACCTTCCTCTTGAATCACTCTACCTATTACAAAAAACCGCATCAAAATCCGTTGCGTAATTTTAAAGATTTAAGCATACAGACAAACAGACAAAAATAGCGACTTTGTTTTATACTATGTGTAGTGAAGACAAAAAGCGTCATGCAATAAAATGCCTGTAATGTCCCACTGCTGGGCAAAGGACTTTATTCCCATTGAAGATATTTAATATCGAAATATTAAAGTATAATGAGAAGGCTCTAACAGAAGACGCCGCGGCAGACCAAAACGGAGATGGCGAGACGAGCTTGACATGTACTTGTCCGGTTGGTGTCAGGAAGCTCTTGACAGAGCTGAATGGAAGAAATGGGGGGAGGCCTTTGCCCAACAATGGGACACTTAGGGCTTTAATAATAATAAATAATAATGAGAAGGCTAATAAATTATACAATTAAGGTAAACACATAGTAAATGAGGCTGACAAATCCACTCACGGCGAATTAGACCTAAAGTGAGCTCTAAGCTTGTATTATGGAATCTAACTCACTGATACTACTACATATACATACACAAATACTTTATAAGAATACCAGCCGCGCCCCGCGGTGTTACCCGCGTTGTATCGGTTCCCGGAATTTCGGGATAAAATGTATCCCATGTGATATTCTGATGTATAACCTATATTACTGTAAAGTTTCATCCAAATCCGTCCAGTAGTTTTTCGTGAAAGAGCAACAAACATCCATCATCAAACTTTCGCATTAATAATATTAGTAGGAAGGATAATTGACACCCAGACGTCGTCAACAACTATGTCTGCACATATTATTGACTCCGTTGAATCGAACCCGCAACCCCCGACACAGTAAGCGCTCTCACTGCCACTGTGACAACGGGCTTGGTCACGTTATTCCACATTTTAACCTCTTAAAAAAATACAGTGTACTGATACTGTAATCAAACCCAGGTAAGCATTATTAAAGCCAGCACACCCCAGATCAATGACGTCACGCCTGCACTCTCGCTTACACACGAGGGGTGGGTCGCCCTTAGAACTAAGGGTCGATAGACAAGGCAGATGAATAACAATTTATTTTATTCTAACGCGTATTTCACATTAAAAAAAATAAAGCTTGTAATGTCCCACTGTTGGGCAATGGCTTCTCATCTCACTGAAGATATTAGTAAAGTGAGGAGTAATAATTATTATTTCTTATTTTCATGTCTATTCTATATTATAAATAGCCCTACAGTCTACAACTGTTATATTTGGATGCTTCAACCCTTTCAAAAGGGTCCAGCGATCAATACAGACTCCGGAACAATCGTTCATTCAGCCATTCATTCAATCATTCATTCACTTAATCATTCGGTCACTCGTTCTTTTAGTGAAGTTACATTGTGAGCTTAGTATGTTCATATTACATACTTTACTTTGGCCCTTTTTATCCGATTTTAAAGAAGTTGGATGAAATATTTGGATGTAAACCAGTCTTTGGTATAAGCTATCTATATCTATATCTATACTATACTAATATTATAAAGCTGAAGAGTTTGTTTTGTTTGTTTGTTTGTTTGTTTGTTTGTTTGTTTGTTTGTTTAAACGCGCTAATCTCAGAAACTACTGAACCGATTTGAATAATTCTTTTTGTAATAGATAGCCACATTCAACGGGAAGGTTATAGGCTATTTTTCATCCCGAAATTCCTACGGGAACGGGTACAACGCGGGTAAAACCGCGGGGCGCTGCTAGTATACTAATATAATAAAGCTGAAGAGTTTGTTTGAACGCGCTAATCTCAGAAACTACCAATCCGATTCGATTTTTTTTTTTAATAGATAGCCACATTCAACGGGAAGGTTATACGGTATTTTTCATCCCGAAATTCCTTCGGGAACGGGCACAACGAGGGTTAAAACGGGGGGCGCTGCTAGTATGACCAATAAACAATAAATTACTAGTCACCGTCGTTCACCTACACCGTGGCAACCCCTTTCTATCCTTAATATTTTTCCTATTTCTCTTTCTTAACAACTTTATATTATTTTTACACAATAGTGTAACATTATTTCTGTAAAACCTACTTACTACCATGGCATAGGTGTTAAATGAAAAATCGCGTGACTTCCTGTGCCCTCAACACAGGCATTAGTTCCGGCCGCTTGCCCGCGCTGATAGCATCGCTTGTATGATAATTGATTTAGACACGTGATTACTGTAGTCACCCTAAATAAAGGATATTTTTTGAAGAGTAACACACCGACACTACATGTCGGCTGTCGGGCCCGGACTTTCATATTTATTACTATAACTAGCCACGTTTCACGGTTTCACCCGCGTTGTACCCGTGCCCGCGGGATTTTCGGGATAAAATGTATCTCAGGTGTATAACCTATATTACTGTAAAGTTTTATACAAATCCGTTCAGTAGTTTTTGCGTGAAAGAGTAACAAACATATATACATACATACATCACCACAAACTTTCGCATTGATAATATTAGTTGGATAGGATTGGACCAACAACGGTCTTGTCTTCGACATGAAGAAGTCAAGCATTCATCCAATTAAAGAAACCAAGTACAAACCAGTTATTCTGAAAACTGAATTTCACCATTGTACTGATCTTCAGTGAGATGAGAGGCCTTTGCTCAGCTGCGAAACATTATATTTAAACTTTGTTGTTTCATTTCAAGTGTAGTAAATGTTTTTATTAGTTATCACAAGAAGGACATTTCAAAATATATTGAGAGAAATTCTTCAAGAAAATAAAGAACACAACCCAGCCCCTAATCCCTACCGTCCCCTCCCAAACTAAACGAAGTCCAAATAAAATCTATTTCCTCTTCAACTCGAGCGGAAGCGCGCAAATTGCCACTTCCGGCGGCCATTTCCCTGAATAACGCTACTTCCGGCCACCAGGTGGCGACACTAGTTAGTTCACTTGAACGCTTCCGCCCGGAAAATGTGGCGAGAAATCTTATTTTGAGGGTAGTTTGGTTTCGTAAAGGATGATATTGTGTTTGTTAAGTCTTTGTATTTTGGTTAAGCGTCTTAGGGGCTTAAACTTACGCTAACTCACCAGTTAACGTTAACACTAAACGTCAGTATGAACAGACACGTAATAAAATGGTTTGGAAACATCGTGGTTTTGTACTGATCTCCTTATTAACGGCCTCCGTAGTCTTGTGGCTTGAGCGCTCGGCTCACGATCCGGAGGTTCCAGGTTCGATTCCCGGTGGGGATATCTCACAAAAATCACTTTGTGAGACTGTCTTCAGTTTGGTTAGGGCATTGCAGGCTGAATCACCTGATTGCCCGAAAAGTAAGATAATTCCGTGCTTCGGAGGGCACGTTAAGCCGTCGGTCCCGGTTACTTTCTACAGATAGTAGTCGTTATCGTTACTTGAGCCATGTCAGAGTCCTTTGGCGGCTCAATAACTCTGACACCAGGATTGGTCAGGTTGACCATCCACTCGATGAACAAGACTGATCTCCTGAATAACTTTAACATATTGTCATTTAACAGCGTACGTCGCGAACTTTTTAACTCAAGTATGTTACGATAGCCAACCGTTTAAAACAACCTTCCTAACCAACCTACCTTCTCTATCTGAGCGCTGCCGTGCGGGAGGCACGTAAAATTGACAGTCCCGGCCATTTCAATTGCTAGATGATGTCAGAGGTCTTTCGGCGGTCTAGAACTCTAACACCATTTCAGGGTCAGCTATTAAGCTATTCAAACTTGTCCATCTGTCTATATGATCGCTGTCTCAAGAACTACTGAACCAATTTTCATGCAGTTTACACTAAGAGTCAGAGTAATTCAAGAAGATAATTTTGACTAATTTTTATCCCAAATTTTCAATAGGAAATCTCGATAAGCTAAAGCAAAAACAGGGCGCATCGCTTGTATTATACGAGTACATATAAAAATTATTCAAAAATGTAACACAAGTAAAAGAATATCATCATAAATGTGAAAGTCTATGGAAACCATAAACAAAGCATTTGTTGCTTACAAACTTTTTGATAACAAGGGGACTTGTCCGCGCTCTCTTACTATGGACATGACTTTTAATTTACTCAGTTTTATTTTGCTACTAGCCGTGCCCTCGGTTTCACCCGCGTTGCACCCGTTCCCGGGGAAATTTCGGGATAAAATGTATCCCATGTGTTATTTTGATGTATACCTAACCTATATTACTGTAAAGTTTCATCCAAATCTATCCAGCAGTTTTTTCGTGAAAGAGTAACAAACATCCATCCATCCATATTTAAGAACTAGGATTCCGCGAGATGCACCCGCAGCCTACCCTTTCTTCTGGTTTATAAAGAAGTTTATAAAAGACTAGCAGGCGCCTCGCGGTTTTACCCGCGTTGTGTCCATTCCTGTGGGAATTTCGGGAAAAAGGTAAAGTTTCTAACTTCGATTTTGTTTGTAAAGGCTAATCGCAGAAACTACCTACATATCTGATTTGAATAATTAGTTTTGTAATGTCGAAGTAATAGTCACATTCAACGGGAAGCTTATAGACTATTTTTCATACCGAAATTCCCACGGGATGGGACTCAACGCGGGTAAAACCGAGTAGCTATGGTAGTCCTAAATAATTACTAACAGAAAAATCGGAAAAAAAGCATATCCACACTAACCTAACGTATTTTTTTCTATCATCAAAGAAACAAATTCGTAAAAGTTTTCAAGAAAAATAATTAGAATAGGGGCGCTCCCTTTCACCGGTTTCAAAACAGAGGGGGTGGGGGGGAGTTCAGGGAGGGGGTAAAGCAACCCCCCCTTGATTATTCGGTTAACATTTTTCGCCAAACATTTGTTTAATAAGATTAGAGACAATGATTACTGTTTCCTGTTGTTTTTTATAATTCCATTTGGATTTCAATTTGGAATCCGCGTTTTATTTTTTATTTGAATACCTTTGATTCGGTTTAAATTTGGAATGGTTTGTGTTTTGTTTTTCCATTTTATTAATTAGATTATAGACTTCATTTAGGTGCTATAATTTTAGATTTTTTGAATAACTTCTTTACTGTTGATCGTATGACAAAACTATCTATAGATAGTCACAGGTATACTTGTTTCTTAAGTTTAAGCGAACACAAATCGTTTTGAATTGAAACTACGTTTACGGATAAACTTTCAGTTTTCTGTGACCCCGGTTCCTGTCAGGGGCTGATAATAATCTATACTAATATTATAAAGCTGAAGAGTTTGTTTTGTTTGTTTGTTTGTTTGTTTAAACGCGCTAATCTCAGAAACTACTGAACCGATTTGAATAATTATTTTTGTAATGGATTACTACATTCAACGGGAAGGTTATAGGCTATTTTTTTATCCCGAAATTCCCACGAGAACGGGCACAGCGCGGGTAAAACCGCGGGGCGCCGCTAGTGTAAAATAAAAGCGAAGTGTATCCGTAAACGTAGTTTCAATTCAAAATACTCATAGGTACTTCCTGTTTACAGAATTTTTACCATATAGTATAGTATAGTATACTATCTGTACTTATATAATAAAGCTGAAGACTTTGATTTTTTGCTGTAGAAAACGGCTACTATATAGGTATATACCATACTAATATTATAAATGCGAAAGTTTGTGAGGATCTATGTATGTATGTTTGTTACTCTTTCACGAAAAAACTACTGCACGGATTCGGATGAAACTTTACAGTAATGTAAGTTATACATCAGAATAACACATGGGATACATTTTATCCCGAAATTCGAAACAGGAACGAGTACAACGCGGGTAATACTGCGGGCGCAGCTAGAATATATATATACGAGTATATCTTTACACCTGTCAGAATTAGGTCTCCATTTCGCTTGTGAACTCGCTCCGCTATCTAAACAACACCTACGTAAACTCCGCAAAGTAAACAAAGCCCATTATCTAACTAGCCATCCGAAACAGTATTAAAATAACAACAAAAATAAAACATAATCAACTCCGGGACAACTCCCAAAGTAATATTTCAAGGAACAGTGTTCACACACACATAGAAACGTCTATTTTCCGAGATATCTATGTGTATATAGGGTGGAAATGTGCGTGTGTGCCCCGCCCCGAGCGACGGGAAATTTCGCCCTTCGGTGACGCCTAAGGGGTGAAAATGGATAAGGCTGTAACTGCGAATTTTCAGGGGCCGGAAAATTCTGTTTTTTCCGGAATGGTGGGTGATGTTTTACGACGAATTCTCTGAAATGATTCCAATAGTTCAGTTAATAGGGTAAATTTCAGATTTAAGAAAAGCTTAGTTAAATTCAGTTATAATGATTGCTGCACAGACTCAACCACTTTTACTATGACCAAAATACCTACTATCGACAAACTGCATAACATATTCGTAGTTTTCGTCTCGTGCTTTGTTGCCAATTGTCAATTTGTTGATTTAAGTTTTAATTATTTGTAGGCAGAGCATTGCGGTACCGATTGCTCTTTCAATGACTGCTCGGGACCTGCCAGCAGATGGGTCATATTATGATAGATTGTGGATCGGTATTGTGCCAAAGTTAGTTCTAAGAAAGCAAGAGGAAGGTTTATGTATAAAAATTCCCGAAATTCCTACGGGAACGGGCACAACGCGGGTAAAACTGATGGGCGCTGCTAGTTTAACATAAATCGTAGAGCCTCTAGCTGATGACTGTAAATAGACAACTTTCTACAATAACTCAAAGCTAAATTATGATGAAATTAATTTCATATAGTTCACACGTCTATCATTTGCTAATAAAATTACTATAATCCATCTTCATAAATTAGCTTTATGACCATAAAACATTACTAATTTAAGTGCGTTCTCTATGGATTAAAATGGCTGCCACAGATATTGTTTATCTACAAAAATGGCTGCCACAATTATTAAGAACGTGTTTGTGACATATTTAACTGTATTAAAAACTTTTTTATTTCATAATGCG
Organism: Cyclophora punctaria; assembly: GCA_951394245.1. Taxonomy (NCBI): domain Eukaryota; kingdom Metazoa; phylum Arthropoda; class Insecta; order Lepidoptera; family Geometridae; genus Cyclophora; species Cyclophora punctaria. Next base: position 2,940,252 of record OX596192.1, on the reverse strand, counting down.
ACTTTATTCTCCCTGACCGTCGCCGTTTACAGTAGACATAGGGCGGGCTACTGTTCACAGCCTGCGGCCTTCCTGACCAATCACAGTGCTCCGAGCTATATCACCTTCTCTGTCATTCTTAACCAACCACCCATCTACCCATCCTTATCTCTTCCCCCGGCAAAAATCCTAGCTACACAAATCGAGTCAACAACTTTCACTGCAATACCGATGGCATAAAGACTACTTTTGTTTGCAAATGTGTTGTCGCTTCAGGCGTTACAGTTCTATAATCGTATTTATTTGATATCGAGCGTCAGGCAGGCGACGATTTTCAAGTTCAGATTTCCCTTTCAAATGACTGTGAACCTTATTCTTTCGGGCGTTAAATCTATAAAGCGTTTTACGCTTCCAGGAATTGTATTTACGTGTGCAATGCTGGCATTTTCATTGTTACATTACTGTACGGGGAGGGTTAGAGGAAGAATTGGACTTTATAGTTTGGAGGGGACAATTTAAAATTGCGTGCGCGTTTTTGGTTGTTGTGCTGTTGTCTGATTGGCTGGTTGGGAGCCTGAGGCAAAAGCTATTTGCGATGACAATTTTGCGAGCGTCGGCGAACGAAATATGCCTTTTATTCGTACTAGAGCTGGGATTAAAGCTCTAAAACGGAATTGGTGTTGGGAGGAGGGTCTTTGTTGAAATTTGTGAACTACACCTATCTATTTGTAGCCTCTTTGTAACCTCTAAGCGTCACGTTTTCAGATCAAATTGTTTGTTTGTTAGTCTGTATTTAGTAGAAATATATGAGTTTGTAAAGTAGTAGCATTGCGGATTTAACTGGTCTGTACCGGTTTCTAAGTTTAAGCGAACTTGAATATAGAATCTACGTGTACGGATACACTTCGCTTTTGTTTTACATTTTTATCTGACGTTTCGGCTCCATTACAGGAACCGCGGTCGACAATTAATATCAGATCGCGTCATTTTGACAGCCATGTAGTTAGAGCCTTCGGCTATGTTGTAACTTGAAATAGAGGTCACAAAAAGTGGCGACATAACCAGGACATAACCGGGACACAACCGGGACTGACTGCTTAACGTGCCCTCCGAAGCACGGTAGCAGTGCCCTAACAGGGTGTGATGTATTTAGGTACATTAGGGCAAATAAATACATTTGAAATTTGAAATTTAGCGCTCAGTTAGAATTACCACTATCGGCTACCCATCCAAGTAGGGGTCGAGCTGCACGTTGCTTAACAATCGCAATAAACTATCGCTTAGTCAAACTACGCCTCAAGGGCTAAAAGTGTAAAGTAACCTTTGTAGACTTATTTTACGTAATATTTGTCCCTTATCTGTCATAATTCGAATTTAGAACAAAGCCCTTTGATAGCGAAGAGAGAGACAGATCCTTTTAGTTATATTATGTTGGTACCTTCTGTCACATTTGACATAGGATCAACTATTTCACAATGTCTAACCACAAAAACATTTCATGTTAAATGTTGCCAAGACGAGACCATATAGCTCGCACTGTCAAAAAGTAATCAGATCCCGTGTAGAGCCAAGTTTCTAACCCTACATGCCCAGACCTAAATCGATAAGCCCTAATTTCACACTCAAGTTACGGGGAAATTCTACAGCCATAGCTCGTACTGCGTTGTTCGTAGCGCGTAGCAGAGTTTTTACGCTATAATCTCGTAGGCGTGCAAACCTTGGACGTAACTGGCGAGTCGGCCGCACGGACTTTTTGCTATTCGTCATATGGGCTTGAGCTTAAAAATCTATTCAATCTTCTAAACTCTTTCCGTGCGGCCATCTCGCCAGTTACGTCCAAGGTTTGCACGCCTACGAGATTATAGCGTAAAAACTCTGCTACGCGCTACGAACAACGCAGTACGAGCTATGGCTGTAGAATTTCCCCGTAACTTGAGTGTGAAATTAGGGCTTATCGATTTAGGTCTGGGCATGTAGGGTTAGAAACTTGGCTCTACACGGGATCTGATTACTTTTTGACAGTGCGAGCTATATGGTCTCGTCTTGGCAACATTTAACATGAAATGTTTTTGTGGGATTTCATTTCTTTTTGTAGGTTGCTTATGATAGAAAGATAAATCAAATTATTCTCACTAAGTCGTACCTACATAAACAACTATAAACATATTATACCTACTAACCTATACTACTTAATTGCAAATACCTACTTATTCAATCTTTGAATTTCTTCATTAAATTTGTGAGAAAATTGCAAACGTAATGCTAATACTTTTTATCAATGAAAAAAATTAAAACACTAGTATCTAAACCTTTACCTACTAAACTACTAACAATTAAATATTAGGCAAATGGTTTTTTTCTCCGCGATAGCAAACTTTTAAATCACCGAAATATTCCGAAAATTTTTCATTCAACGAGACAACCGTCAACGACGTCTGCCCTCGCGCGTCTGCCCGCGTTCGGGTGCCGCGCTCGCTGACGGGCCGATTATTTTTAGCTACTGCGCGGGGACGAGGGGGCAGGCGGCGGGCGTTGGCGCATACTATACTTACGATGCTTATGTTCAAAAGTATAGGTTGATTAATAAACACTTACCGAAGTGAAGTGTAGTAATATTATTCATATCTAAGTACTTATGGGTAGGATAATGTTTTGATTTGATGAAAAGTTTGTGTTCTATGTACTTGTGTATAATTTTCAGATCTCAAGCAGGAAATAGGGAATTAAGTTTCCCTATTTCAGATTTTTACCCCTCCGCGGCCGCATTCAGACCTCTAGCGTCAAAAGTTGCGGAAGTCTCGAACAAACTTTCACCCCCTAGTTTAAGGGGTTGGGGGGTAAAAGTTCCAAGTTTTAGGATTTTTTTGTTGTTTGGGTACTAATACTAGCTTACATACCAAATTTCAGTTTTCTAGGACTTCAGGAAGTACCTTAAGAATTTTGTTGATCATCAGTGAGTGAGTGACGAAATCGGGGTATTTTAGATATCAATAAAATCTAAAGTATAAGAGCTATGCAATTTAAACTTTAGAGGTTTATTAAGTCTACCACTGACATTATATCCTGAAAATTTTGTTTATCTGGTATAACCCAAACTCAAGTTATGAAGGTTCAAAAATACGACGAAGCGCTTCGAGAAAAGGTAGGTAGTGCCCTTGCGCTTGCGCTTCGCTTGGCTCGTCTTGGCGGGGGCACTACCGTGCCCCCAGATTTGTGGAGTTTAATTGTCAAGAGTCAAGAAGAAACGGGAATATTGTGTTTAATTACTATTAACTTAATATTTCAAATACTTAATTGTTTCAATTCATATGGCTGCGATTAAAAAAAATTTAACACTAATTTTTGTGTTTGTACTGATAACTTCAGTAACATAAGAGGCGTTTGCCCAGCAGTGGGACATAACTTTTGTTTTCTTTTTCGTAAACCCTTCATGTCACAAAAATATATAAAAAATAATTTAATCACTTTTATCGCATGGGATCCATTTTGTTTTTTATTTCTGTTCGAAAAAATTGTGTATACTCTCAAAAAGGTTGTTACCAAATTCTTCAATTCGTTCGATTATCGAATCTTTACGACGATTCGTCACGATCTTCGTTTCGATACGTCGTCGTATCGATTAAGTCATGTCTGTTATTGTACAAATACATTTTGTTACAACCTGCTCGATTTTACCACGAAGATTACAAACATAGGTAAGTAACCTTCTTGGTCTGGGAATTTCAAAGGAGGTTCTATACTCTACCAAATCCTTTTTAAAGTCCTTTGAGTCCAAATATCACACTTGAATTTCACGCACTTGGCTTAAAATTATACAATAACTTAAGAATGCAACAAAAGCTTTCGAATCGTGGGTGTATTCTGCCAAAACAAGATCAAAATGAACAATGGACAAGTTATTTTAAGTAAAAAATACAGACATTTCGTTTAGAATCTGCTACTCTTGACAAGCCCGTTGGCACAGTGGCAGTGAGAGCGCTTACTGTGTCAGGGGTTGCGGGTTCGATTTCTATGTGTATCATAGTTGTTGACGACGACATCTGGATGTCAATTATATATTCTTATAAAGTATTTGTGTGTGTATATGTAGTAGTACCTATCAGTGAGTTAGATTCCATAACACAAAGTCTAGTTTGGTTCTAATTAACTGTGTGAAAATGTATGTGTTAAAAATAATAATATCGTTACAAGCTGAGAGTCAGCGAGCATCACAAAATGTCACATTACTCGCTTGCTCGCTCTATTACACTCGCGGGCTCGCCAGGCAGCTTGTAAACTCGCTAAATTAAAACTCTCTTAAAGAAATCTTAGCCGCCATTTTGAAAAAGTTTAAAAGTGATATAGAACCTTATTGTTCAAAATTCAAATGTGTTCTCCAGGTTTGTGTACACACGTGCACAAGTTACACAGGGTGTAGTAAAATATTCAGCGGTCATTAGACGAGCTTTGCCGCCGTGGGTACACTTGGTATTGTTCTCGGAACGAGCTCCTACTGTTTTCTGTCGTCCTAGTACTTTGACCGACAGTTTTGAATGAAACCTACCGTCTTTCTTGAGACTTTTTAAACTACCAGCCGCGCCCCGCTCAACGCACGCAGGTGAATACGCGGGGCACTACTAGTCTGATTATAATGTCGCACTAACATTTGTCATAACGTCTGTCCTAGACTAGAATAATTTATCTATACTATTTCATATGTTATCTTAATATTGCTACCAAGTAGAGTAATAACTCTACCACTACTCTACCTACAAACATTATTAAGATAACATAATGAACCAAATTGGTATTACTAAACCGCTCCCAAAATTTGAAATCTTCTTCCTCAAACACCACCGTAAAACAAAACAACATCACCCAAGTTGGCCAACATAATAAAGCTAAATGAATAATCACAGCACAGAGGTCGGTAATGAAGTTACGAGTTATGACAACACCAAGTAGTTCGCAGACAAGTAACGCACGCATACATCGTATAAGGGCACTAATTGATTTATCCGCGCCGCGTCCAAAGGGTACACTCGTAAAATCGATTATCGATTTTACGTACATATCGTTTAGATATTGTTATACGTGTAGCTAGGTGATGAAATTGAAAAGTACTTTGTAAGATTACTTTTGGAAATTATTTTTCTTATTATAGTTGAGTTTTAATATGACGAGGTTTTTAATAGACGACATTTTTATAGATTGACTATTATACGTCTCGAGAAATGAGGTAGGAATTGAAATTAACTAATTTTAAAAATTATTCTGCCAAATAGCTTCCTGTAAAGGACAGTTCTGTGAATGTTCATTAATTCATTTGTTATTATTCATATAACAAACTTCTTCATTGTCTAATCGGGCGCTTAAGTAGTTTACTTGTGGATTTATAATGCCATCTCATCTTTATAAACATACGTTGCATAATACTTCATATTGCACAGTGACAGTAGCATAGCTATCATGCAAAAGTACTATCTTTATGCCTTCATCTATAAAAATGCATTGCGTATTTATTATCTTTAATGTATTAATTATCTCTATATATAAATAAAGTATCGTAATTTATATTATGTCTTCAATAATATTCGTTTTCCGAGCAGGCCGCTAATGCTGGGGCCACACCTATGCCATATGCCATAGAATATGACATTAACCGTAGGTGTAGCCACGACTATGCGTCATAATTTGACAATAGCATTGACAATGCCATTTGGCGTATGCGATAGCTCGAGTGGCGGTACATCAAAGAGATTAATGCGAGAGTTAAATGCATGAAGCGGCCACACTACGTATTGTCAGTGTGCGTCGAGAGCGCAACGGGTTCGGACGTATTTGCTTATTACGACGGATTTGCCTCAAAATCGCACGTTTTTGTCTATACGTACTATGGCGACAGAGTGGAGTAACAACAAAATTATTACTTTTCTTGAGATTCTGCAAACATGGTCTCTTTATTCGATAATGATTTAATAAAGTCAAATAATATAAATTAACTCTCATGAAATATAGAGCTCTGTCGACGTCCATCTTGCCTGAATTGAAGTAAATTCAATGCCGTTGTCAATGTCAAATTTTTCCAATAAATGAACATTGACATTGACAGTTTAAGTGTAGCCACCCACTATATTGCATTGAAAATTATTGCATTCAATGGGCATTGACATTGAGCGTAAGTGTGGCCCCAGCATAAGAGGTTATAATTTTCGCGCCACTCGCTGCGCGCGAACGCACGCTGCGCTGCCAACATACAGAATGTAACTTCTATTTATGAAATAGGTTGAGGTTTTATACCTTTTTAAGTTGGTAGTTTTTTGACACGCGAGGTTTACCTACTGCAAAGAGTATCTCATTTGATAGATGTAAGTATGAAGATATTGAATTGGTTTTCGAAATGTTTGTCCTTTATCTAAATGTTAAGTGTTGCTCGTTGACATTATTAAAATTTACTAGTTGCTAGCCAGCGAACGAATTCTAGAAAAAACATTAGGTTCTTTGAAACTTGCCGTTTTGCTGTATATGTAAACCAGCTCAACCTAAAACGTCAAAACAACAAAAAAACATCCAAAAACGAATCCAATCCCTACTACCACCTTACTAATATTATAAATGCCAAATGTGTGACGATGTATGTATGTATGCATTGTTACTCTTTCACTAAAAAACTGTACGGATTTGGATGAAACTTTACAGTAATATAGGTTATACATCAGAATAACACGTAGTAAACATTTTATCCCGAATTTCCCGCGGGAACGGGTACAGCGCGGGTAACACCGCAACTAGTAAGACATTATTACAATATTACTCAAATAAGAACTGCTCACCCAAACAACCCATTTAATTTAATTCAAATGCATTAGTCCCAGCGAGGTGGGATCAAAAGAATCCTCCCGTGACGTGTGCTGGTGACGTCACTTTGAGGATTACGCGCCCTTCATGTGGCCGCCATGTTGGACCGTTAGGTTGGTAGTGTTGGCATCACTGATTTGAAAAATGAATTAATTTCAGTCTATGGTTTAGTGAAGTGATTACTTTTTAGGGTTCCGTACCCAAAGGGTAAAAATGGGACCCTATTACTGAGACTTTGCTGTCCGTCCGTCCCGTTCGTCCGTCCGTTTGTCCGTCCGTCCGTCCGTTTGCCTTTGGCGGCGCAATACCTCTGACACCAGGATTGGTCAGGTTGACCATCCACTCGACGAAGAAGAAGAACAAGAAGTACAGGCGGAAATCTTAACTTTCGGCTACTTTACTTATCAACAACGAAGTCGACCGTGCGTGTGGGTTGTATGAAGATGTGTGGCCCCATGCGGCGCGCGGCGTCTGACGAATGTACCGCCGACACGAAACACGGGCCGGCGCGGGTAATTCAATTACTCATACTGTATGTACTGCTTGCTTTTATTTGGTTCAAGTGTATTTGTGCACTAAAAAAAGACGTGTGGCACTCGGGGACTGCCGCGGTAAAGCTATTGCATAGTTATTTTTTATATCACTAGATGGCGTTAGTGTGCTGAATGTCTGCATCGCGCTAACGTTGTGTTCTGGACTTATACGTAGCCAATGTTTGAGGAGCGTGAGGTTTTGGAGCGTGAGGTTTTTAAGCTATTGCATAGCTTCTATCGCGGGCCTTGAGCGCGGGGACCGAATCCAGAAATTCCGTAACGAAAAAACCTCACGCTCCTCAAACATTGCGTACGTATATGCCCAGAACACAACGTTAGCGCGATGCAGACATTCAGCACACTAACGCCATCTAGTGATAACAAAAGATAACTATGCAATAGCTTTACCGCGGCAGTCCCCGAGTGCCACACGTCTTTTTTTAGTTACAGAATTTCTGGATTCGGTCCCCGCGCTCAAGGCCCGCGATAGAAGCTATGCAATAGCTTAAAATTATCTATGAGAGTAAAAAAGTTGAACAGCACTTGTACAGTGAGCGCCTACTGAAATATCCTGCTGGGAAAAGGCCTCTCGTTTCAATAAAGACGTCAGTATAGCGACGACCGTATTTGTATTACTAGTCGCGCCCCACGGTTTCACACGGGAATTTCGGGATAAAATGTATCCCATATGTTATTCTAATATATTACCTATATTACTGTAAAGTTTCATCCAAATCCGTTCAGTAGTTTTTGCGTGAAAGAGCAACAAACACACATCCATACATCCATCCTCACAAACTTTCGCATACCGATTATTCTGGCGTTGCTCATCTCACTGAAGATATCAGTACAGTGAGGAGGATTAGATGTAATCACCACGCTTAAGGTGCGCGTTATTGGAAGGCGTAATTGCAGTTGCGGCACGAAGTCTCTGATTGGCTACAGTCTGACAGCACACAGTTCTGATTGCTGCAGATTAACAGAAATTCTCCATAAAAACCTATGATTGGGTCGGTTCGAGTGAAGCTTGACAGTTCTCAGCGACACTTTCTCTCTGATTGGTTGCAGCCTGACAGTTCCCTGCGACACTGTCCCTCTAATTGGCCCGTACTGCAATCATGTCAAACAAAACGCTTTGACATTTTTATTTGTTATATTATTTGCCACTGTGACAACGGGCTTGTCAAAAGATAATACTTCAGTAGTGATAGGTTATCGGGACCGACCGCCGATCAATGAGACACATTTCTTACACTACTTGTATCGCAGTGAGACCCCAATAGCCTCGATACACAAACAGAACTACCATTCAGTTAACATATTCAATTAAATACAATAAATGTGTTTTACGAAGACGCCTCGGTAAGAGGTAGAGATCGCGGCGGGGGGCAGCGTGTTGCGTAAGGGTGTGGACAGGGTGGGGGGATTAGCGAATCGTTTTGACTACGACACAGCCTTACTAAGTAAGTCCGAGTAGAGGTTAGAGGCCGACCCTAGAGTGTTTAGGCCTCCGACATGGTCTGACGATTGATACAACCGAGACCGACAATTTAACGTGCCCACTGAAGCACAGTAGCGCTCAGATAGAAATGCCACTATCGGCCACCCATCCAAGTAGGAGTCGAGCTGCACGTCGCTTAACAATCACAATAAATTAACACTGCTCAGTCAAACTACGCCACGAGTAGGATATAGTAAAGTGATATAGCGGATTATTCAAGATATCGCATTCGACTAATCGCTCGTCGCTGATCGCTTGTACACAATGCACAGCCTAAGTCCAAGTACACGGTACACGGTGTAACGTGATTGTAACCAATTTGTCGTAAATAACATTAAACTTATTACATTATGTTTTATGTATTTATTGATAACGAGGCCGTTATTTATAGGATTCCATTCAACCGACTTTGAAGGAGAAGGGTCACTTTATTATTAACCTTAAACGCGAGTCTTGTTTAAGCACGAAATAGACGTGTAACGTAAGTGGTTCGCTCTTCCATGTATTTAAGCTATATTAAATATAGCAGAGCCCCGCGGTTTTACCCGCGTTGTACCCTTTCCCGTGGGAATTTCGGGATGAAAAATAGCCTATAACCTTCCCATTGAATGTGGCTATCTATTACAAAAAGATTTATTCAAATCGGACTGATAATTCCTGAGATTAGCTCGAACATACAAACAAACACACAAACAAACAAACAAACAAACTTACAAATTTTACCTCTTTATAATATTAGTATAGATTTTTTTTCTGACGAATCCAAAAAGTAATATGACCCATATCTAAACCAAAAACAATTTCTTCTGTAAATTTTAAAAAGCGATGTCATTCAATTCTTAGGGTGCGTTTCCATTGATACTGAGCGGAGATGTGCGGAGCTGTGCGGAGCTGAGCGGAGCTCTATTGAGGAATCATTGATATTGTAAACAACGCTTTGGATCTGTCAAAATCATTTCGTAATGTGATTGGTCAATTGAGCTCCACAAAGCTCCACTCTGCTTCAATGGAAACACACCCTAAGAATGGAATGACATCACTTTTTTAAATTTTACAGAAGAAATTGTCTTTGGTTAAGATATGAGTCATATTTTGGATTCGTCAGACGAAAAATATTTAATTACATGGAAGAGCGAAGCGCTTACGTTACACTTCTATTTCGTGCTTCTCGCGTTTATGGTTAACAAAGTGATACTTGGGTTCCTGACTCCATCGCATTTTCATCATAGAACCTTTTTTCAAACCTATTCTTTCCCGCCATTGTCTATAGAAATCGAGGTATAAGTAAAGTTCCAAATCCAAACTTAAATCACGCGCGAAACAGATCTCCCCTTATTGACTCCACTATCACCACTCGCGATTACCCAATAATTCGGAGTAAACACTAACATCTGGCAACACTGCGACCGCGCCAACTCAAAAACTACAACATGAATAATTTATAATGACAAACTTGAGATTTATAGGGATGGGACGTTTACGAACATTCGATAGTCTTTATTACGTGTTACTACGGGTTTTTTCGCGGTACAGAAGGTTGTTTTATTAAAGTAAAGTATTAGCCTGTACTGTTCCTCTTCTAGGCAAAGGTCTCTTGTCTCTGTGAAGATATCAGTACAGTGAGGAGGATGTAGTAATCACCACGCTTAGTCATGTTTGAAAAGTAGGATTTTTTAGTCGTTCGACCTTGGAATTGACCCCGGGACCACAGTTTTGACAGGCGAGTGCACTACTAGACCACTGAGGTGTTTTCGAGATTTCAGTTCATTAACACCCCATCACTTTCATCAGCGTTCTTTATAGAAGGTTAGTTTGTATTTGAAGGAAATTTGTCTTTGGTTTTAAAACCAGCAATAAAAGAGAATAAACTACTGCGATACAAAACCATATAAATTATTATGAAAATGTTTGTCTATTGTTTCTCTGATCGATACACGTTAATTAAACATTGCTGTCCCAGCACTAGCCCTTATCTAGTAGGAAGAACTTCTTGAAATTTTGACAGATGGCGGCGCCGCGGGCTAGTATTGTCCAGAACGAGATACTTCATACTTCTAATAAAATATGAAATATTGTGTGCGATGAACTTGCTTACATTTTGAATAAATTACTATTATAGAGTCTTTCCAAGAGTTTCGGGTTTATCTAACTAGTGGAGACCTTCAAGAACAGTTACCGATGTTTTTTTCCATAACATAAGTTTTACATTAGTATACAGATTTTATTTTATTATTAAACAAATAAATTAATAAACAATTTCACTTATATTAAAAAAAACAATTCCATAGACTCCAAATAAAACAATGCATAAACGATGAACCATAAACAACAAACTAAAAAAAACAATCAGTCTTATACATTTAAAAAAGGAATCTGTAAATAAATATTGCTATCAAAGAGTATTCAAATGAATGGAACTCTTTATACCGAAGTGATAGACCGCGGAGGGTTGATCGTCGAGATTACACACGGGGTGCGTAGTGCAGGGAGGAATCATACGAGTGTTTGTGACTGACAGGTGCATAGATAATCAATACACCATCTTTTTTTCAGATAGCAAATAATATACTAATGCCAAGATTGAGGTCTCAGGTTCAATTTCCGGGCTTTTCCTACTTTTTAAACATGGCTCGAGTTTGAGATCACCAGCGCGCATTGGGTAAGCGTGGTGATTACATGACCCTCCTCACTGTACCTACTGATACTATTTTTAAGGTATACAAGTATTATGTAGCCTGTAATGTCTCACTGCTGGGCAAAAGCTCTTTGAAAAAATGAAAAATGAAAAAATATTTATTTACAGCAAAGACACAAATTATAGATACAATTAACAAAAATACCTTAAATCTAAACATTAATATTTGCGTCTACGCTGAAAGATTAAATTATAAACGTTAAGCGATGGCATCCACACTAGGCAAGGCCTGTATCGTGGGTGCCTGGGAAGCATTAACTAATATAAATATACATTCGCCCCCTGCTTATACAATAGAATTGAGACAATACAAAATATATAATATATCATTTAAACTACAATCAAAAACGAAAACTTATATACTAATTACATTATAATTACCAATTTTACATTACTTAAAATTATTATTGAATCACTTTAAGCAATTGTTCCGTTTTATCGTACGACAGGGATTTTAACCATTTTTGTACAACATACTTGGCTTGTCCATTATTAAGGCATTTTATATCAGTTCCACAGTATCTAATCACTGCATTATAAATATGACACTTTACGGATTCTCCAAATCGCTTAGCAAATTTAGTTGACACTGTAGACGTGGGTAACCTATAAACTCTACGATTTAGCATGTTTGTGTAGCTGTCAGAGGATAAAACTGTTTTATGAGTTAGTAAAAATATCTTAAGAAAGAAGAGCTGGCGGATGCTGAGTACTCCACATTCTCTATATAACTCTAGTGTAGGGAATCTACGCGGTTTCTTTAACATCACCTTGAGGACCGATCGTTGGGCTCTTTCTGCTTGTATTATAACCGTTTTAGCAGCGGATCCCCAAGATGATAAGCAATATGTTATGACGGATTGACATAAGGCATAATAAACTGACAAGAGGATATTATAGTTGGCACTAGTACGCAGTTTTTTCATAATAAAGACGATTTTTCGAATCCTTCCCGACAAAGTTTGAATATGTGTTTTAAATGACAGATTTTCATCTAGAATAACACCCAAATATTTTATGGTTTTAGTATTTATAAGTTTAACGCAATTACAATTCAGTGCATAAGTTCCACTACTACTACAGCTATGCATTTTGATGTGTGGTTGCGAGGTTGGAGGTGATGATGAAGCCGTTTTGAAAAAGCATGTGTACATAGTCTTCTTGACGTTTAAGGTGAGAAGGTTATTCTGTAGCCATTTATGCACAACATGCAAACCCTTTTCGGCAGCCGAAAATGCCATGTCCCAAGTAGACCCACTAAAAATGATTGCCGTGTCATCAGCGTAACATATGAGCTCAGCACTTTGTAAAAGCAGTTCGTGAATGTCGTTCAGGTACAGGATGAATAAAGACGGTCCTAAAATACTTCCCTGCGGTACACCAAAATTTATGTCTTGTTCACTACTTATTGTAGATCCTATTTTTACACACTGTCTCCGCTCGCTTAGGTAATTCCTAAACCATTTAAGTGCAATTCCACGAATCCCAAGATATTTTAACTTTTTTAACAGTATCGGAATGGAGACAGTGTCGAAAGCCTTTGCAAGGTCAAGGAAAACCCCGACACAACACTTTTTTTTATCAAGGAGCGAAGCTATGGTACTAGTAAGCAAAGTCACAGCCTGTTCCGTCGATTTACCTTTGCGAAAACCAAATTGCCTCTCGGAAATAAGATTTCGAGTCTCCATAAATTTGATGAGTCTTGCATTCACAAGCTTTTCTAGGAGCTTTGAGAACGCACAAAGAAGTGAAATAGGACGATAGTTGTCAATGACTTCTTTGGGTCCACCTTTATATATTGGACATACTATCGCCAATTTCCAAACATCTGGGAAGACTCCATGAGCCATACTTTGGTTGAAAATTGTCGAGAGTGGTTCTGAAATGATTTCTTTGACAGATTTCAATAAAGTGTTGCTGATGTCATCGATTCCTGTAGCTTTATCTGGAGGTAATGCATTTATTAGACCCTCCACCTCCTTGGCATTAGTAGGTACCATGAAGAAAGAGTCAGCTGGTGAATTGATTAGCCGAACTGATTTTGCTAACTTAGCCTCAGATGTGGAATTTTTGTGCAAGATTTGTTTGGCTAGTTTTTGACCAACCTTAGAAAAATGATTATTACATGTGTTAAGGGAATCTGTGGAGTTTAAAGTATTCTGAAGAGATAGTAGATCAGTGGCTTCAGTTTTTGTAACATTTAAGTGACAAATGTCCTTAATGGACTTCCACAGTTTCTTGGGATTATCCTTGTTCTTAGCCAACTCGGAACTTTCAAAATTAGTTTTTAGTTTCCGTAACAGTTCTATAAAGAAATTCCTATATCGTCTGTAAGTAAGCTGATTTAATTTATTATCAGGATCCTGATTTGCTAGTAAATGGAGTTTGTCACGATGCCGCATGCAACGCATAAGGCATAAGGCTCTTTCACTACAAATATGCAGTATAGTCAGGAACAACAATAAAATTAGTAAATCAAATCTTTTCCCCAATCAGAAATTTTCAAAAATGGTCCATCCGTCGTCCAGCCGCCCCCAACCTCGGTACATATTTAATTGACAGCTGTCATCACTCGCTGTCAAGTGTCATTGTTTTATAACAACACTCAGAGTTTAATCACCGCGCTTTTGAACATGTGTTCCAATGACTATGTTTGTCTTTGAAACAAGATGGTTAGTCTTACGGTGGTGCCATAGTGCAACGGTGGCGACGACAACAGTGTTTTTTAAGGACTTTGAACATTAGCTCTTATACTTTGTGTTTTTTGAAGGTTTTTTGTTAAATTGATAGTCGCCATCACTTGCTTGCACTACGGCACCTCTTTAGACTTTCTTTATTTTATCTTAAAACTTTTACTGTTTTTGATTTTAATATCTTTTCAGAAACCAGAGCAAATTAAACAATGTTCAACCGTCCGAAGACCTCTACAAAGTGGAGTTGGATTATCTATACACTAGCCGCGCCCCACGGTTCTCCCCGCATTGTACCCGTTCCCGCGGGAATTTTGGGATTAAATGTATCCCATATGTTATTCTGATGTATAACCTATAATACTGTAAAGTTTCATCCAAATCCGTTCCGTAGTTTTTCGAAAGAGTAACAAACATAGGTCCATCCTCACAAACTTTCGCATATATAATATTAGTAGGATTTTGAGATACCCAGTTTGATAAAAAGTTATTTAATGTACCTACTTAATGTAAAAACTCTTCTTTAGCCATACAAAAGCCTATATAAAATATATACTCTATAGACATACAAACAATCATAACATAGCTTTAAAAACACAGCATTCTAAATTCAAATACATTAAATACGTTTTACAAAACTAAAATGTTTAATCCACCCTCCGCAATACAGTAATGAAAGTTCAGTATCAGTATAATCCTTATTCCATGGTGCACCGATCTCCATGTAAACACGCCCGGGGCACCTCCGCGGTACATATCGAATTTGCAATGGGGATTTTGAATTTGGAGCTTTTTATAAAGGGCAATTTTATGCTGATGTATTATTTGTAGCTCAGGTATGAGATTACAGTATTTATTATGGTTGTTGATTTGGTCTGAGTTTGATTTAAGAAATCTGTGAACATGTCTCTGACTGTATCTGTCAAAGTCATTTCTATTTTCGCGCGTATTTTTCATGGTGCCAGATGTAGATACAGTTTTCATAATGAAATTATTACGTGCATAAATCCACTGTATAAGAAGAGAAAATTCGATATAATACAACCTAAGAGCAATGGGAATAATATTTATTCGTAAAATACAGAATAAACCTTACTTATCGGTTCTAAGTGGTCACCGATTTAAAACAAAGACTCCTTATTTGTCAAACGAACTCCCGCTGTTCGGCACCCGGCTCATTTCCCGCGCTGTCAAATTCTAAAAAGGAACTTTAGATTTTTTTAATTGGAACATATTCGCGGCAGTGATCCGTCGCTATACAGCCAGCAGCACAGAGCAGTCAAACGGTTTTTGTAGTGAAAACTTGGGGTCGAGGGGACGAATAGCCTAGAGGTATTTGGTTTGGGAGTCTCGTGTGCGTAGGCATATTGGAATAAGACAATCTGGCCCCCTGCAATAACTCTGCAACAATGAGCGCGATGCGAATAACTTGCGTTTTATGAATCCATTGTGTGTTCGGTAATAATGGTAGAATTAGAGACCGGAGAATGCGCAGTTTTTTGTTTTTGGAACTGTATGGAATATTCTAGAATCTGTTTATTGGTCACAGATAATACGAGTATAAACGTATAGTGCCGTACCTATAGGCGTAAAAAAGTAAAGTTGGAAAAAATATGAACTGAATTTTTTACATAAAAACCAGAGCTGTGCGCGCGTTGATGTTTTTTGTATGGAGTAAATTAGCCACCAAGTCTTTTCCCCAAATTATGGTATTTCGTAAAATCGACTTAGAATGACTATCTCAGTTTTCGAGTATCTTTCTTATTTTCCAATCACTAATACAATTTCTCCATCAGTTGTACTTCGAACAGAGGCTGTTATATGCCGTGTAGCAGAAAACAGGCTGTGGCGGGTGAGGCGGCTCGCGGCGGTCACGAGCCGTGGCTAGGGATGGACGCACGGACAGGAGCTGCACTAGTACTTCAAGAGAGGACAACACTAAAGTATTTATGAATAAAGGAGTAATTACATCGTTGTCATTACCATTCATATATCTAGAAAAAACATGGAAAAAAAGCTTTTTTGACAGGTGTGTTGTGCTAGGGCCTGTCCTAAATGCCAAAGATCTCTATAAAGTAAGTATGATATCGACTGTCTTGGTAACATGATAACATGATCAAGGAAGACGTACGAAATGAAGCATCATCAATCGTGTTTTATCACTTAAAAATTTAAATAAAATCAGTAATTTTCCCCGACAAAGAAACAAATACTTTGTAGAACAAACTTCAAAGGAACTGTAAAAACAAAATGAGCATGTTACAACGTAAGTGCAGCGTAAAAAGTTGTTAAAATGAATTATGTTCCGATGCGGCCGGGGCTGCGGCGGGCGCGCGACTGCCCGCTCGCG
This sequence comes from Cyclophora punctaria, assembly GCA_951394245.1. Classification (NCBI taxonomy): domain Eukaryota; kingdom Metazoa; phylum Arthropoda; class Insecta; order Lepidoptera; family Geometridae; genus Cyclophora; species Cyclophora punctaria. Next base: position 2,923,667 of record OX596192.1, on the reverse strand, counting down.
TGCCAGTAATTGCCAAGCGAACCTTTTTGGAATAACGTGGAATAACTATCACGACTTTTTCATTATTTTTTTTTCATTCCAGCCATACGTACTGGCAGGTAATTTGGTCGCGTTCGGATATTTCAAGCATTCGATGGTAATGATCCGGGGATGTGCAAATTCGGATTTTAAACCGACATTAAAGTAATTTGATCAGAGTACGGACTAAAATAACATGGAGTTTCAGATTTAAGAGGAAAATTGATGTATTTTTGTTTAAGCTTTTGTTTAATGTGGTTTAATATTTAAATTGCGCACAACGAGCTCGTTCTTAACGTTTATTTAACGTATCAACACACACTTTGCTTTTTTATTGAATAATACAACTTGAAAGACCAACCAACCTAAATGCCTCGAACTTTTTGCACGGAAAAAATACAATTCATAAATGGAACAAAAAATGAATCATAGTAAAAAAGAGGTTGTTTTCGTTCAATTGAAAGATGTAAAATTATTAGCAAAGTAAACCTTCTTGGTTGTTATTGGAGGTCGGGTTAGTTCGAATAAGTTTTAATTTGATAAAGTTTGGAATAATATTCGATGAACATTCCAGACTTGTAGCAACACAACATCAGGTTGGTTAGTTTGAATTTGGAAAAGATTTTTTTTGGAATAATGAATGTTCAGAATTTCTTTCTATTAAATTCAAACTCTAAGACCGAAATATACTTACATTATACCAGTAGCAGACATACTGGCATTCCAGTAGCTTCTAGATGTTTACTGGCATGTGTGTGTTATAAGCTAACTAGTAACTAGCAAGCTTGTATCTGAAAATAAGTGTGACTATCACAATTATCTAGCATGCATAACTAATGTCAAACTAATGTCAAATGTCATGACTATATTCTATTTTCAAAATTATTCCATCTTAGAAAATAACTCACAACTAAGCGAGACTTGACTTTCTAAAATGTCAGTTTTTTATGGATATTCTATTTAAAACAATTCTTTTTTCGAATAACAATGCATAGACAAAGAAATCACAAACAATATCTAAACGATATCTTGATTGTCATCGCAGTACATTATAATACAATTTAATTCCGTGAACATCAAAGCGAGTACAAAATGATGTCTAAATAATATTAGCTAATGACTGCCGAGTGGTAGGGATGGGACATGGATCGATATACGTATCGATATCGATAAATTTATAATTGTGTGAAATATAGAAGACCGCCTCCGCTTCGCTTTGGGTGAAAGGGACTGGACATTTTACCCTGTTAGGGGTGAAATTTCGAAAAATACTTTCTTAATGACCACTTACGTCTTAAAAGGAACCCAAAAGCATAATGAGGGTTTTCACGAAAATGACACTTTTGACAGATTTCTAGACCTCACGTCTCAGTGCTGCCGCCTAGTGGGGGTGATATTTCAGAAAACCCTCATTGGAGGTTCCTAGCACTTATAGTTTCTGAAACTTCGTAATCAGTTACCTTTCGCTAATAACTAGCAATGTCCCGTGGTTTTACCCGGTTTGTCCCGTTCCCGTGAGAACTTTGGCTAGTAGTAACGAAAGCAGTCACGAACTTACTTTTTGTCATTAATCACGTAATATTTTCATCGATACAGAACTATCCCATCCCTAGTACGCAGGAACATGCACGGGGTGACCCCGGGCTAATCAAGTGCGTACTTAACCGCGCGGGGGTGCACTCCGCTAATTGACAGGGGTTGTGCTTCGGGTACAGCTTTACTGACGAAGACTTATACTATTGTTACAGTGCCAGTGAGCTGTCTGTGCTAAAACGCAGACTGCGTAATGCAGATTATTTAAGTACTAATACTGCCCCGCGGTTTGACCCGCCTTGTGCCCGTTCCTATGGGAATTTTGGGATGAAAAATATCCTATAACCTAACAGTTGAATGTGGCTATCCATTACAAAAAGAATTATTCGAATCGGATTGGTAGTTTCTGAGATTAGCTCGAACATACAAATACAAACTTACAAATTTTACCTCTTTATAATCTTTATACGTATATTTAACTAGCAGCGCCCCGCGGTTTTACTCGCGTTGTGCCCGTTCCCGTAACAATTTCGAGATAAAAAATAGCCTATAACCTTTCCGTTGAATGTGGCTATCCATTACAAAAATAATTATTCGATTTGGATTGGTAGTTTCTGATTAACGCGTGCAAACAAACTCTTCAGCATTATTATAATAGTGAAAATCACTGGGTTTATGGTCTTAAGGTCAGGATATCCCAGCCATTTCGGTCACTGTCTCTCTGGGTAGAAAAGAGCGAGAAACACTACGGCGCGGAAATGGTGGTGGTAGAATTTTGCGACTGATTTTTAAAAATTACCACCTTTCGTTGGATTGAATCGAAATTTTACTCCAGCAGCATTGAGTCATAGTTTATTTTACATCACTCAAATTAATTTTAGAAATATGCGTTTGAAATTGTTTAACAAACTAAGTGTGAAAGTAAGCTATAAAAGACCCATCTTTGTGCTTTTTTTCTATCGAGGAAATTAATAGTCAACGTGTTTCGGAAACAGTAGTATCATTAAACATATGATCAAGATTAAAAACAAACAAAAAATTTTCTTGTAACGGACTTTTGACTAAAAAATTTTTTATAGTAGCCCGTTTTCTGAACTCATAGGCCCTTAAGTAAGCTTCATAAGGCCTTCAATAACTCCCTACACCTACACGATACAAACAACATATTATAACTACAGTCTCAAACAATGAATTCCCAAACACTTCAATTAAAATTCAAAAAGACCCCAGCCCGGCATGAACCTGCGACCGCAGCGCGTGATGTATTGGCTCAATCGCGCCTCTGACGGGTGACAATGAGGGTAGATCTACACGTATTGTTTAGGTTGTTTTGTTACAGACAAAAAGGATTGAAAAGTAATGATTTGGGTTTTGAAAAAAAATGTCTTTTTATTTCTAATTAACCGTGAGTGAATTTGTCCGGGTATATTATTTATTATTAAAGGACAGTCAAATAGAAATCGCTTACGAATAATAACGTAATGGCCGCGATTATATCATTGTATCGATTAGAATAATAACAGAGAACTGTCAGAGGTCATTCTGACGTTTTAAATCGAGTAATTACAGCACAATTACGATTTTCTATCGAATGAATCTTTCCTGAAACGTTTATCATATTATTTATTCATCAAAAGAAGTTTGCAAGTGCAAGAATTACAAATTTTAAAAATATGTACACACTGTATTACAACTGTGTACAAGCGCGCGTGTGTACGTGTGTGTGTGTGTGTGTGTGTGTGTGTGTGTGTGTGTGTGTGTGTGTGTGTGTGTGTGTGTGTGTGTGTGTGTGTGTGTGTGTGTGTGTGTTTGAGAGAGAGTGTGTTTGAGAGAGAGTGTGTGTGTGTGAGAGTGTGTGGTGTGAACCAATTATGTAATTTATTTGTCGATACGATAGATATTTGAAAAAATATAATGACGTAATTACAGGAGGTCGTTTGTTTATGCGGTGATCTATATTGTAACAAAAGGTTGAGTGCACTCGTCAGTCGAGCATATTACATCAACTTACTATAACAGGGCTTTACATTATTTATCTCTTGAATCGACTTAATGTAATCGCTTTTTTACTACTAACACAATCAGAAAAACTAACCATTTAAAATGTCTCTCAAAAAAGTCTATCTGTCTAAAAAAGTCCTAAACAAAACAGTAAATTACTTAATAACAGTCCATAAATCTCTTGTTGTCTATGGAAGGAACGAATTGTCTATGGCCGCTTGTAAATCATAGATAGATGTTATCGATCGAAAGAATATTATGTAAATAGCATGTGTGGGTATATTGAGATCGCAGATAGTGCGAATGTGGCGGTAATTTGAAAAGAAGTCGAATGTATGACTTGGTTTAGGTGAGCGAGTTTACAAGCTCTAAGACGAGGTAAAAAGAACGCGAGCGAAAGAGAACACTGAACCAAAATCATGAGAGGAGCGAGCGAGAAAGTTGATATGTGTGACGGTCGCTCGCTAGTCAAATACCGTATCGACTACCGTATTCTTGCAATGCAGCCCGAACAACTACTAGACTAGACTATGACTAACTAACAGTGACTGACTCATGCGATCCGAAAGACTTCTGCAATTGAACCATTAAAAAGATGTCTCAAACCATAGTTTGATAGATAGATAGATTGATATATGGAGAGATATATCGTTAAAAAACAAAATCATTAAAAAAAAGCTCATCAAAAAACTCATAAAAACATCAAAACCAACCCCAACCCCAAGATTCCGGTTAAAACTACATTTATCCAGTCCATACCGACCCAAACCGCGCGTCATTACAATCTGCATAACTTCGTTAAACGTGAAGCATTGTCGCATCGATTCCCTTCGGAATACTTAGACTAAACTACCCGCAAAAAAGTAACAACTTTAGAAACAAAAATTAAGCTAAATACCACCCTATCTGGTCAACAATAGAGTTGGTTTTTGATATTTTTTAATATGGTTAGGACTTTTTGGGATGAAGGTACAAATATGTCACCCTATAGTTATTATATGCAAATAACTCGTATAATTTAGGGTTGTACCCTGTTTTATCTGCTTATCTGTGAAATAGCTCAATTAGCGATTTGAGCGATACCACAGACGATACGCCGCGGTTAGGGGTGTATGCAAATTGTACTTAATATGATATGAAATATGCTAAATGGTTTATTGCTCTCTTTTGATGTTGGTGAAGAGATAAGGTTATGGGTTGTGCTTAGAAAGATGGTGATATTGTAGTACCTTGACAACCGAAAGCAAAACCCGCTTCTAAAAATATGTTTTAAAGAAATCACTACATATTATAAAACTAAGTCCCCGGCCGCGTCTGTCTGCCTGTTCGCGATAAACTCAAATACTACTGCACAAAATTTTGGTTTTTTAAAATAGATAGAGTGATTCAAGAGGAAGGTTTATATGTATAAACAATCCCGAAATTCCCACGTGAACGGGCACAACGCGGGTAAAACCGCGAGACGCTGCTAGTTATATATAAAAATATGTGAATTACCTAATTAATAGATGTAATTCCAATCTTTAAACGAAGAAAAAACTTTCTTCAAGAAAGTGTATCCAACTACGAACGCACCATCAAAAAGTTCAGATCCACAAAGGTTGAAAGGCCACATTCCTCGAAAAAGTTCGCAAATCAACACTTTAAAAAAAGAAGTGTTTAGGCGCCGCACACAAAGGCCGCCGCGTCACAACACTCGACTAAAACGCACTCAATAAATTATAATGGCTAATCACCCTTAATTGGGACGTGGCTTCATCGTGACCCGACTTAACCTTTTTACACGAAAAAAAATAAAACAATACCAACATAATGATACGTGGCGCGTTTAGAACGAAACGCTTTTAAATTTGGAACTCGAGCCCGACTTGGTCAACTTGAAGGCTGTAATTAGGAAAGGTTTAAATATAAGCATAGAGTATTAATTTGTGTTTGCTTTTTTCATAATTTATTTAGTTTTAGGGAAAATTAGTGGTTTTAATAGTTTTTGTTTGGATCGCTAATGGTGATGTGTGTGACCCGAGCGTTTGTAGCGCCGACGCGATGTCTTCTATTTTTAAATAATTATTGTCTATGAAAATCTTCTAACGTTTAATGACCGAAGTAGTACTAAGGCTAAAAAACAAAGTATTGAGAAAAACATTAGGGATGTTTATTATCGAAACTAGAAAAAATACAATAATTGATAGATGCTATTAATAGACTTATTACGCAAAATGAAACAAAAAATTAGCAAAAAGACATAGAAACACCTTCATGTCTGTCACATTGGTTTTATTTTTATTAATGCATCATGAAACTGGCAATGATGAACAATGCGTGCTGCCAGTCTTCGTTTATAAATATGTGTTGATTTTGATCTTCACATTCACTAAAGATTAATTAAAGTATTTTATTCAAACAAAAGTTATCTAAAAACTTACCTCTAGTACAGGCTGCCTATTTAGTCACAAAAAAATTTCGGACATGCTGCCTTATATTTAGTCACACAAAAACCCTCTATAATACCTACAGAGTGCCTATAACTTAATCACAAAAAAGCCTCTAAAACAAACTGCTTAATATTTAGTCACAATCATTCTAGTACAGCGCGCCTAATATTTAGTCTCTGGTCAGATATCGATCGTATAACGGTCGCTATCGATGGTAATCGATCGAGTGGGCATACAATTACTCTGAATCGTTAGTTATTAGACGACGCGCGTGCGAGCCCCGCGGCCATTTTGGTTAATCACATATTTTTACGACACCATTAAACTTTGCCTTGGCGAGTACAAGCTTTACAAGGCTTCGGAATTCCACTCTGAGTATTCAATAATTGAAATATTCGCGGTTGACGAATGTTAATTGTTTTGAAAAATATTTAGAATGGAAAATTTAAAAATGGAATGAAAAATACTATTTTCAAAAAGATTGCCTGCACTTAGAGATGTCATGAGCTCCCTTAGTAGAGATTTAATGAATGATTTTGTGATGTTATGTATGAAAAATTGCGTCAATCACTTAATTGAAGATCTAATGAACGTCTGTGAGTGTAGCATGAAGAAATGGAATGAAAATAAAAACAAAAGTTCTAAAATGGGTCTTTAACCACAACTCATTAAAGCATTATGTTCCATTTAGATTGTGCGAGTTTATACACGTCCAATTTTTTACCACTCACGAATAAGTAAAAAAAAAATTATTGCCTCAAAGAAAAAAGACAATCACAGGTTTTAATTAAACTAAAATAAAATTAGCAAAAAAACGAAGGAGCTTACTCAATTACTTGCTTAATTCGTTTGAATGTTTTTTAGTGAAGAATTCGCCGACTCATTCACTCACTCACGCCGCTTCATTTACTCACCCATAATCACTCAATTGAATGACGAATTTAAGTTGGTTTATAAACTAGTAGATATTTATTAACTTAAGATACTTTCCCTCAAATAGCGTATTTCCCAAAAAATGCATTATTCATATTCTCACCGCACTAAACCTAATTTGAGCAAATTGAACTCACCCGCTCGCTAGGGTGCTAACAGACTTATTATTAGCCGACCTCCCTCGAGACTCAGCTCCTACATCCATGGGAAATCGTCCACTGAATATTATTCGAATTATTGGATATCAGAATAAGACCCCACGAGATAAGAACTAAAATCAACACTTAGAGAAGAAGTGCGTTGTACTGCTCATTTTAACTCCATGTTATATTGCAGATTAATAAAATTTTTGATGCGGTATGAACTGAACTGAACTTAGCTTCTAGCTTAAGTGGCCGGCCACATCTGCGGAACGGACGGCGCCGAACCTTCCGCTCTATGACACATCAGTAGAAATTACGCCGCTTATGCTGGGGCCACACTTACGCTCAATGTCAATGCCCATTGAATGCAATAATTTTCAATGCAATATAGTGGGTGGCTACACTTAAACTGTCAATGTCAATGTTCATTTATTGGAAAAATTTGACATTGACAACGGCATTGAATTTTCTTCAATTCAGGCATGATGGACGTCGACAGAGCTCAGATATTTCATGAGAGTTAATTTATATTATTTGACTATATTAAATCATTATCGAATAAAGAGACCATGTTTGCAGAATCTCAAGAAAAGTAATAATTTTGTTGTTACTCCACTCTGTCGCCATAGTACGTATAGACAAAAACGTTGCGATTTTGAGGCAAATCCGTCGTAATAAGCAAATACGTCCGAACCCGTTGCGCTCTCGACGCACACTGACAATACGTAGTGTGGCCGCTTCATGCATTTAACTCTCGCATTAATCTCTTTGATGTACCGCCACTCGAGCTATCGCATACGCCAAATGGCATTGTCAATGCTATTGTCAAATTATGACGCATAGTCGTGGCTTCACCTACGGTTAATGTCATATTCTATGGCATATGGCATAGGTGTGGCCCCAGCAGTACTGATGTGTCATAGATAACTTGAAATACACTACGAGCGTATTTAGCGGAAGGTTCGGCGCCGTACGTTCCGCAGATGTGGCCCTACACTAATACGCATGTAGTGGAAAACTGCGTAGCGCAATATTTTTTTTTTTGAGAATGTAATTGCCTTTGGCTTGCAATCTCTCAGGGCAGTTTGTATTAAATGTCAATTGGCAGTCAATTAGTTTTCTACTATTGCACAAAAATATTTTTGTAAGATCGCACTAAAAGACCTTGTCAGGAATAATGGTGTCAATCTCTACCTATGTTTGAAAACTATATTGTTACGTGAAGACGTCCAGATCTAACCGAACATGATTCTTCTTTGAACTCTACCATCAAATCACAACCATGCTCCCATGCCGCATCCAACCTTCCCTCGCTTTACGCCCCACAGATTATCAGTCCCCAAACGTCAAGTGTCACTCAACAGTGTTGACGTTTCAGATCAGCTGGCTGCACGGCGCGCGGCCGCAGCCGATGAATGAATAAAAATTATTTGTTGTTCTTATTTCAAATTCAAACATAGAATGGGACAGATGGAAAAGTTATGGTGGATAATTGTTTTGGAATAATAATTATTAGATAAAATTCGGCGAGAAAGGCTCAAATCAAAATCAAGTCGAAACAAAATCAACTTATTTATAGTGAACTAGTGACTCGCCCTTGTTTTGCTTTTTGACTAAAAACTTTCCTCGTGAATCACACTATGTGTCCGTAACAACTGCGTTATAACCTGTTCAGTAGTTTTTAAGATTAGCGCGAGCATACAACAGGTAAAGGTAAAGGTAAAGGACTTAGTTTATAAAGATTTAGATAAGAAGATGAATAGGTATTAACCACTTTCCTCTACACTCTATGAGGTCTAGTCGCTAAAACTTCAAACAACTTGAGGCCGGATATAATCAGTTTGCCGCCCTTATTTGACCATAGATATTAAACCGAGTTAATAAAGGGAGGATGCAACACAAACACGGCCACGTGACCGCCCGCCGGGGGTCACGCGACCGAGCCATAGACAACAAGATTGAGATCTGTACCGCGAAATTGTATGTCATATGTCAAACGTTTCGCGCGGTTTTTCGGATTTCGCAGTTCACTTGTTTGTAGAGTTACGGGGAAAGGAAATTAATCATTGTAGTGTCTCCGTGAATATATTGATCTTACTTTCGCAGACACTTCCATTAAATCGACAATCAACTACCTAATTCAAAATAATTGACGTTATTTTTCATACATTACATGTCAAAATTACTCTACTAAGGAAGCATTTGTGGATTCTGAATACGGGCGTTAGTAGCAAATTTCTATTATTAATAATAACACATCTTAACAACCGCAACACAATTATTTTCGAAAAAATATCTTAGCGACAGTGGCCATACATTAGGCCAGCATTAGGCCTCAGTTACGTAGGAGAAAACCGCCAAATCACGTCCGCCATTTTAAACTCCCTAATGATATCGCGGCCTCCTAGATTATTAATCTAGTTGGCCGCGCATTAACAAATCGTCAATCAGAGCGTATTAATTGTAGCTGTCACAAGCCACCACTATACTTATCTTGTTAATTCACAAGTGCGCGCCAGGTATGTTTGTATGTGGGTGAAATTGTAACTACAAACTACAAGACTATTAAAATGTCCTCTAAGTCTTCAGAACCTATTTTCATCCTGCGTAGATCTATAGGTAGTTAAAAGCTCTAGACTTTAGACTAATTCATACATTTTTTTCGACTCGTTAGGCTAACGCTGGTATCGGAGTTTTTAGACCGCCTAAAGACCTCTGACATGGTCTTACAATTGAAACAACCGGCACTGTGTGCTTAATCTGCCTTCCGAAGCACGGTAGCGCTCAGATAGAAATACCACCATGGGTCACCCATCCAAGTAGAGGTCGAGTTGGACGCTGCTTAACAATCGCAATAAGCATCGCTTAGACAAACTTCGCTACGAGCGCTACAATGAGATGTAATAATGAGATACACGTTGAAAAAGTCAGCCTAAAACCTGTCTGAAGTCTGGATTATAGTCAGTTATTGTATATGGCTACAGTGGCGCCATAATATCTTAAGCATATTTATCTGTCAAGTTATTTAACCGCGGTAGATCCGCCATTGACTAATTTTGACCAACTTTTGACAGATCTTTAGTATTTGACCGCTGGCGCCATCTTGTCATGGCGCGAGCCATCCATTATGGCGGCAAAACGTCTAATTACAGTTGTTTCAGTCAATTAATCAAGTTATTGATTAAGTTTTCGTCAAATAAAGGTCAGTTTTGAAAGTTTTTGCTGCCTAAGGGTGCCTTGCGCCATTTTGTGGTATCTAATCAGTAAGTGCCTCACATGTTACATAATTATTTTCATTTGACAGGTTGTTAAAAGGTTATTTTACCGACTTTAAAAAAGATTTACACCCAGTTGCGACAACTATGTATTATACTACTAGCAGCGCCCCGTGATTTTACCCGCGTTGTGCCCGGTCCCGTGGGAATTTCGGGAATTTTTTTTGTACTTATAAACCTTCCTCTTGAATCACTCTAGCTATTAAAAATACTGCATCAAAATCCGTAGTTTTAAAGATCTAAGCATACATAGGGACAGACAGACAGACAGACAGCGGAAAGCGACTTTTTTATATGTACTGATTATTTGACATTTATATTGGTTCAAAAAATGTATGACTCCAATCAGACATCTTCATTCATAACATATTCCATACATACATGAGAGATAGCACCACATCCTTTAGATACGCACTTTATAACATGAGCGGAGCCCTAGGGCTGCGGCGAGGAAACAGGATGTCTGATGTGAAACGAATAATAACTACTTTGAATTTCTTAATAATAATTATTAGTTACATTCATAAAAGGTGAGTAGTTCTGCGGCTTAAACTCAATATAATAACACTGAAGAATTTGTTTGTTTGTTTGTTTGAATGCGCTAAGCTAAGTCTTATACTGATTAGAATTCGAAGATGATATTTAGTATGTACTAATGGCCAGTCCAACACATATGACAAGATACCTCATGTCACGTGTTATTTGACAAAATGAATGTGAGGCAAAGTTTATCGAAAATGGTCCATCCGCTTTTAAAGTGAATGATCAAAAACTTCTGCTTATAAATACTTATAATACAGTAGTATATTAATATATTATTAGGAACTTTATAATAAGTGTGCTTAATTTCTAATAATTAAGTTCTAATATAAGCGGAACAATCTGAAAATTATATAAAACCATCTTTATACTTGTTTAAATAAAACAAGTTTAACCAGACACGTCCATCCCCATCGGAGATACAAATCATAATGCACCATTGATTCTAAATTCAAAAGTTGAAGGAGTTGGTACGGCACGGGTCAGTGTTGCCGCGTTATATAATTAGAAAATGAAAGGGTGGCGCGCACGCAGCCCGCGGCGCGACCACTACTATCGTTCACCATCGACCGATCAAGTGCACTAGGGATGGGATGTATGCCCTAATGTCGATGGTAAACATCGATTTAACTTAAGTTTAGTCTAATTTACCGTGTGTGAATTGATCGGGGTATATTTATTTATTTGATAAGTATACTTAAAAGATTATTTGGTACTTAGCTCTTAAAATATTTTCGTGCGGTTTTTAACAGTAGATAGATACTTCGAGTGAAGTTATGGTGGTACGTGGTAGTACGTTCAAAAGAGACTCTATGGGGCCAAAACTGAATGAACATATTTGACTTTGACTTTGAAGTTTAAGAGGAAAATTGTTTTCGACATATTTGTTTTATTATTCCAAAAATCTTGAGAATAACATGACTTGCAGTCTTGATTAAACGAAGCGAATTGAAGCGACGAGGAGTCGCCTTCAATTTGACCATTGGTAAAAAATTATTGATAAAAAGTTTGCTCAAATTATGCACAAATTGTTTTCAAAACAAAGAACCACCCGCGGGTAACAGCTAGTATATCGATAACTTCAAGACGAGCCTATTGTCCTGTCCCATCACTAAATGAAATACTCCCCACACCGCAGGGCAAATGGCAACATTCTTTATTTTCGAATATTAATAAGGAGTGTGCAACATTACACCGTATTTCACATCATAACATCAACTATATCCGTCTCTCTCTCCCCTATACAATTATCGATATATCTACTCTCTTCTAACACGAGAAATGACCACCTTACTGGTGCACGGTTTATCATCAGATTGTGATCGCGTCGTAAATATAAGGTCTATGTATTATTATAATAATAATAGTTATGTATTATTATAATAGAGGAAAGCTATTATTAATATTTTTTTGTATCTTTATTTGGTAGATTTTTAACCGACTTCAAACAGAGAGGTTCTCAATTCGGGCGATAATTTTTGTATTTCCTGCTTTTCGAACATGGCTCGGGTATGAGACCGTCAAACTTCATTTGGCAAGTGTGGTAATTACTACACCCTTCTTACTGTACTGATATCTTCAGTGAGATGAGGGTCTTTGCCCAGCAGTGGGACATTAATGTGCGACACTCGGGTAATTATTAGCCACTGACCTATACGATCTTTCATATTAGTTCAACGTCGATACTAAGGGTCATTACTGTTTTTCAGCCGAAGCCGATTCCTTCAGTAGAGGAGAAAGGTTAAGTGATTTCATTCCATTCTTATTCCATCACAGAATGGAATTCCCCAAAGGAAGAAGTTGTCTTTGGAAATTCAGTCATGAAATTTTGAATTTTAACTTTTAAAAATTTACAATGTAGGTATAGAATTTTAAGATTGAACACTCTTTTATCAAACAGTCAGGTAAAAAACAGGCAACCGAAGCCACGGGCTCTACTAGTCCATCAACAATCAAATAATTATATAAACGTTTTATTATTAAACCAAATTGTATCAATCTTGTTCAATTGGAAGCTATTTTATTGTCAAACCGCCTCATATTAAGAGTAACGTTATGGAAAACGGCCGGTGACACCGCGGGGCACGGTTACTAATAAATAACGGGCGACCATAGATTAGAGAGGATTCGGGATATTCTATAACTGTCTATGGATGAAAATAGTCTACTGGACAACGAATGACAAAAAGAATAATTCGAATCGGATTCGCAGTTTCTAAGATTAGCGCGTTCAAACGAACAATTTTTTTTTATTTATCATATAATATCATATCTTCTGTGACATTCATTGTGCACCGGGCTGGTGAATTTTCTACTCATAATAATCATCGCTAGTTGTATATGTAGTTATTTTTACGGGGCGAGTTCATTAGCAGATGTTTAGTTATATAGCTATTAGCTCATACGAGTATACTAGCTTTCTCTATATTAATGTTAATCTTCTTCACACTCAAATTGACAATCTATTAAATACCTACCTTTTTGTTGACCGTGCTCATAATAACAAACATTTCATAAATATCCCTCAATACATGGTCTCCCTACAAAACTACCAGAAAATCAGTGTATCGCGTGACAATATTCAGAAAGAGCACGAAGTGAGTTCCTATGGGAACCTAACTCGCGCCTAAACTGACAAATTGCGAGGACCCGAGGAATGCGTTAATAAGTTCTTGAGATACCGCAGTCACACTGTCGCGAACATTGTAACTGTAACTGAAGTATGTAACGTTGTAACTGTAACTGAAATAAAATGTAACCATGAAATAGAGCACTGCAGTGCTACTTCGTTTTTCCGGGTGTGTAACTTGATCATTGGAATTTGACACTGTCGCGGCCATTTTGACTAAGGGTGGCAAAAATTCGAAAATTACTATGGAAATGAGCACGGGTACTATGTCTAGTTAATTTTAATGCCTAATTACTTCGATCAACAATACACAACTAGATATCGGGTCACTTACAAAATCAAAGCTAAGTACAGTCCGCGACGATGACGTGTGACAGCTTATTTTGTTTACTACCGAACTGAAACAAAAGTTTTAAAACAGTTCGAAGTTCAACCTAATTACAACCATGACACCTAGCAATAAAGTAGCAAATCTTATGAATAAAATAAGTGAGAATAACGCCTCACTTTTCAAATGAGGCGTTATTCACCGAGACGTATTTTCTGCGCCGACCCGACATCTAGTTGTGTATTGTTGATCGAAGCCTAATTTGCTTTACCTAGATATATTAAGGTAGTAAAGTAGGATACAGTGTAAACATTATTTTCTGACTCAAACTGGTTAACAGGAGTCTAAAGGTACCTGAATTGAATCCCTTGCTACGCGTCGGTGTGAGCTGCGCCCTCTAAGTTGCAATCATGAAGTATTTGGGCTATTATTTTCGGAGCTAGCGCAGTATTTAATAATATGCTCTTTTGGGCAAATCTCACCGATCGTGACTTTCGTTCTGTTTTAGTTTCACGATTTTGGCTCAGTTTGACGTTTATAATACAGATTAAATAATTCGGTTTCAGAAGATGAGGGGAATGTTGAGAGACGGTATTCAAATGTGTTGGGTTTGGAGGTTGGTTTTTTGTTTCATGATTTTTCTTATATTAATATTTTATTTTGATTTTATTTACAAAGAATAACAAACAGCAGATACATACATTTAAACTAAAACAAAATAATAATGTACCTGCCCACGACGTTATTCACATATTAAACATTAGAATATTAATTGCTAAAGGGCAGGATAATTAATATGTACCTAAGTAACTAAATATGTTGTTATTATATAATGTTATTCAAATGTTTTGGGAGTTTTGTAGTTTAGTTATTAATTATTTGTATTGTATTAGAAACTAGCTGCTCCCCGCGGTGTTACCCCTGTTATACCCGTTCCCGCGGGAATTTCGGGATAAAATGTATCCCATGTATTATTCTGATGTATAACCTGTTAAGTTTCATCCAAATCCGCCATGTGCATTATTCATTCATTTATTTTGAATCAGGAGTTAGCGTAGTAAACGTCACAGGGATTTTTTGCTCCTGAAAGCTATACTACCTTTTAGATACTTTGAGAAAAGTCGGTAAAGCAGGATAGAGTTAAGTACGAACTCCCTAGTCCCCAAAAGATCAAGTTTCATCTAAGTCCTGTTCTTACAAAGTTCTTAAATTACTTACATTGCAAATCTTGGATATACACCCTTCTTAATTGAATGGTGGCTCTTCTAACAAACATAATTCCGATAGGTTACCTCCTACCTAGATCTGAATCAAACATTTAGGAACATTCCTGCTCTTAGATATGATCATTTATCTGACTCAGATCTAAATGATAGGTCCCCCATATTTATGAAACCATAGCCAAGGATTCTGTGAATTTATTTTTTAAACGCGCTCTGATTCCGTGAAAATGATATCGCTCCGTGCCAATTTGTAATGCCTACCTATTTATTTATCGTCTATGTTATTTGCACGATATAACCCTAATTGCGGTTTAAACATAAATCGACTAACGAGATAAATTAGGATGTTTGGGATATATCGTGAGCGTGCTTTACTTTTTTTATGAATTTGGTTTAGTTTATGGTCGTTTATTTTTTATTTCGATACTATCAGTAGCAAATTATATCATTTGAATAGATTCTAAAGGCATTAGCAAAGTGAGAAGACTTTTATTACTATTACTAACTAATATGTAGAAAAATTAAAAACGAATGGAAAACGAATTTATGCAAATCACATTTCACCCGTGTTAAAATAAATTAGACCAACATAACTTTGGAAGACTTACACTGCCATCTAGTGTTGAGTAGCTTTACTATAATATTTTGTACTTACTAATGCCATCTGTTGTCAAATAGCACAACTATACTAGTATTATTATTTTGGTATAGATGGCGTTAATTTGGAAGCGAAGATGACAGTGACAACATTGTAAATTGACATTGACTAATCAATTGCAAATTGTTTTGACAGATGCTTGCTTTAGTCGGCATTTTTGAAGAAATCTTGCTTGTCATTCATTCATCGAGTAAAGTGAATTTGTAATTTGTAAATCCTAGTTTGTTATAAAATATTTTAGACAAAATGGCTTTGTTAGACTATTGCCATTTGAATGAGAAAATCAACTTGAAGCCCGTGGACGCCCTTGCTTCGTTCCAGGACGACGTGATCGGCTACAGCCGGAATTTCATGAACAACACTCAGTTAGCTACACCGCCGTTCGCAAACGTAAGGTTACCTTACTTTTAGGCTTAATTTTAATTATAAACAGTTTTATCTATCCTCCTTTTAATCTTTATACATCTGCTAAAACCATATCGTTTCACAACCCCACAAAAGCCTCACTTATTAACCAGTTTTAACTGCTTAAAAAGTACAGAACTTCATGTCAAAACGTGCAGTTATAACTTGCATATACTTATTTGTGTTCTATTGTTACAGCCAGTAGAAACTCTAGCTCAGTTCAACTCCCACGATGAGACCGGCAAAGAGATCAAAATACAGTTTGACCATGGAACCACCACACTTGGATTCCGTTATCAGGTATAGTTTGAAAATGAGTTCCTACTCCTACCAGTAGTAGTATATAATAGTTAACTTAAAAACAAGTGCCAGGGCAGTTCTCCATCCAGATACTTAAGTGTCCTAGAAACAAATACTTAAAGATATTGCATATTATTATTTCACTCAGAAGTTTTATACTACTCAATCTTTAACATGAATAATCCCTTAATAAACCCCTACTCATCGCCTTACTCACCAAAATGTCACCTTTATATTTTTTTATTTCTAAAAGATCATAGGGTCATTGCGCCAGTTCGCGTCCATCGTCCTATTCGCGTCCCTTTTTGCGGACCTCCATCTAAAAATTCTCGAAAATAGGATATTAACACACTAAATCACCGAAAAGTCGTTACCACTAATACCTCTTCGTATAAGGGTCTCACACAAATAGACAAAAGTTCTGTGAGCCCAACCAATCCTGTGTAAAAAAAATAGTTAGTCTCCGTTATTCAACAAAGAAGCTCGGACGCGCGGAATGGTGGCAAAAAAATAGTGAGCAGGGGCGCGTTCAACGGTAAGTGTTTTATTGTTTTATGCGTATTTTTGAATACACAGCTGTTTCTAGACATAAAGCATGAAAAAGGAGTAATATTAATTATATATTTGCCTGTTTTTTTAAAAGTTAACAGTTAAAATAAGGTGGACGCGAATTACTACACCGAATTTATAAAACATCCACTTTGAGACCACAATGGACGCGAACTCGTTTATTTATGATTTAGTTAGTGTTTATTTTTATGTGTTAAAATTATAAAAGGAAATTTATTTTTATTTTTTATTTATGTATTATTATCATGCAATCGTAATGAGCAATTTGCGTCCACGTTATTATGATTGTAGAAAAAGATACAAACATCGTTCATCACATGTGGACGCAAACTATACCTACAGGGATAATAATAATAATTTAAAATGAATTTTTTTATTTACAACTTAGATTTTAACATAAAAAAAATTATGCAGTGAAATTATTATTTTTTTATTTTTCCTGTTTAAGATGAGTTCTTCGGAAGGTAGTAAGAAAGCAGAAAAGAAAACATACACAGAAGAAGATTTAAAGAAAGCATTAAGTGACATTCGTGAGAAGAAGAAATCGATAAGACAAATATGCAAAGAATATGCTATTCCCAAGACCACATTATTGGACAAAATCAGTGGGCGCAGACCAGATGGAGTCAAAAAACCGGGACCAGAACCAGCGCTAGGAGTGGATGGTGAAAAAAAAGTAGTTGAATGGCTTCTTAATATTTCCAAATGTGGATTTCCAGTGAAAAAACAGGAATTGTTGGATACTGTTCAGAAAATAACTCGTGATGGGGGGTTTAAAAATAATTTCAAAGATGATCGCCCAGGTCAAAAGTGGTTTGCAAAATTCTTGGCCAGAAATAATGAAATCGCACTAAAAAATGCGGAGGGTATTAATAAAGCTAGAGCCCAAGTCACAGAAGAGTCGATCAGATTGTGGTTTAGAGAACTTGAGGAATATTTGGACAGTATACACCAAAAAGATATTTTGAATGATCCGAAAAGAATTTTCAATGGAGACGAAAGTGGATTTGCTCTTTGTCCAAAGACAGGAAAAGTTTTAGGCCCAAGAGGTTTCAAGAACTTATATCAAATAAAGCCAAGTAATAAAAAAGAAAACATAACGGTATTATTGACATTTAATGCGAATGGAGATATGTGCCCACCTTGTGTCGTGTTTCCATACATTAGACCACCAAAGGCTGTAGTGAATAGTATGCCCCAAGAATGGTGCTTAGGCAGATCGGAGACAGGTTGGATGAGAGGAGAAGTATTCTTTGAATACGTGACCAACGAGTTTCACAACTGGGTGGTGGAGAATAACATCATAAAACCAATTCTTCTGCTGGTAGATGGGCATAAATCGCATATGTCATTAATGCTAAGTACGTTATGTGAAGAACTGCAAATTATTTTGTATGCCCTGCCACCCAACAGCACCCATATTTTGCAGCCAGCTGACGTCAGCGTATTTGCACCAGTAAAAACATATTGGAAATCTACAGTCCGTGCATTCCTATCAAAACCAGAAAATTTGAATTCTGCCGTTACAAAAACAAACTTTTGCACATTATTAAATGAAGCATTACAACATCCTAACATGGCCGACAACATCAAAAATGGGTTTAAGCGATGTGGTATTTACCCCTTCGATGCAAATAGTCCTGATTACACTAAATGTGTAAGAAATACTTTGGAAAATGTACAGCCCGTTGATCAACAATCACAAGATATTACCCACTCAGACATTAAAAGTTTTAAAAAAGTTTTAAAGCACCTGAAACCGACACTAAAAGAAAAAAATATTAACATTCGGACAATTACGAGAGCAGTCAACAGTTTAAAAAACACTCTCCCTGCAGAAGTTTGCTTTGCAGAAATTTGTATAGAAGCTGAATCTGAGAGGTCTCTTATGGAACTATCAATAGAACAAAATTCAGAATTGGATGCAACTAAAGAAATCAGCATCTCTTCATTATTCTTAAAAGATGAAAACATAAATGATGAAGCAAACTCCGATTCGACTGTGCAAACAGAAACAGCCGAAATACATTCTGCACCAAAACCATCCACCAATGCCCAGCCTTGCACATCAAAAATCACCAGCAATAGAAATCTAGCTTGTTCTAAAATTGACTATGATGAAATGACAATATATCCGGGTAATTCTGAAACTTTTGAAACCAACAAAATCAATTCGTTCCCTGATTCCTCTCTTTCGACGTTACACCTTTCTGGCCTTGATGTTGGCTCTATCGTGTCCTCAGACGACGTTCTAACTCTACCTTCAGAAGCAACTCCAAATTCAACTCCCACTCCGACTACGTCAAGTGTTAAAAAAGAAACTCCTACTAAGGAACAAAAGCCAGAACCGCCTCTGACCTCTTCGATTCATACAATATCAATTGTATCGCCATCCTTCGTTTTACCTACAGCAAATTTTCCACCAGTACAACCATCTCCTGAAGCTGTTGCCGATTCAGGCAAAAAAAAAACCTGTAATCCATTTAAAACCAACCTAATGCTGCCTGAAATTACTAAAGAAGCAAGGAAACCTCATAATCAAAGGACTCCAGCAGCCATATCTTCTGCTGCATGGAGAAAGTATTACGAAGATACAGATCAGATCAAGAACGAAAAACAGGAAGCAATTCGAAAAAGAAAGTTAGAACGAATAGAGAAAAGAGAACAGGAGAGAGCTCGAAAGTTTCAAAAAATTGCTCCGAAACGAAAAAAGAAGATAAAAGTCACACATGAAACGAAAGAGTCGATAGATGTGGAATCTGAGAAGGAACATGTACCAGCCGTGGAACTAACGAAATGTGCTAAATGTGACGATGAATTAATTTCCGATGTAGAAGATGACGATGAGAAAAACATTGGCTGTGACAAGTGTATTCGATGGTATCATCTGAAATGCACGCGATTTCTAGGATTAAGTTATTCAGAAGCCAAAGATAATTCTTTTGAATGTGACTTGTGTGATTAACTAATTATCAAAGGCAATAATAATCATATATTGTCTCCTAATATTATGATTCAACATTTCTTTTAGTAGTAGGATTAGATAAAACTATTGCGTTGTAAAAAAAAATATATTTTCTTTATAGTGATTTATTAATGATAATAATGTTGATTTTCAAATAACTATATTCTTGAATAAATAATCTGTTAAAATACAACTTTTTTTCTTTACATTATTTTAAAAATATTACCCCTACATTCCTTTTCTTAGCTGGTGGACGCAAAATGGTCTATGGGTGGACGCAATTTAGAATTTTTGGACGCAAAGTGGGTAAAACGCCTATTTTTCAAGTTTTTCTATTTATAAAAAAAACAAAAGTAGTTTCGAATAAAACTGAAAGCGACCCCTATAGTAGACTATTAATGAACACATTACATAAATTTTTCATTGAATCTAGTACTGGAACATTTTTATCTTCTCCTACAAACTTGCCAACTGCACTAAATGGACGCGAACTGGCGAAGTGACCCTAATTTTACTATCTTCAGGGTGGAGTGCTCCTAGCAGTAGACTCCCGAGCCACCGGTGGCCAGTTCATCGGCTCACAGACAATGAAGAAGATTGTTGAAATTAACGATTATTTACTCGGTAAGATATCATTAGTCTACTTGAGATCGCTTCTCAATAATCTATCCAAACATGGCGCGGGTTTGAGATCACCAACCCGCATTGGGCAAGAGTGGTGATTACGACATCCTCCTCACTGTACTGATATCTTCAGTGAGATGAAAGGCCTTTGCCCAACTATAGGATATTACAGACAAAAAAAATTTAGATTTTTTGCTTTAATTATTCATGGGTTGATACTAATATACAAAAAAAATCTTTACTACAAGACATATGGAAATGAGTCAAACACTTGTTACTACCGTCAATATTATTCTCGTCCGATTTCTTCAGGCACCCTAGCCGGTGGCGCAGCGGACTGCGTCTACTGGGACCGAGTGCTCGCCAAGCAGTGCCGGCTGTACGAGCTGCGGAACAGAGAGCGCATCTCGGTGGCCGCGGCCAGCAAGCTGATGGCCAACATGGTGTACAACTACAAGGGCATGGGCTTGAGCATGGGCATGATGTTGGCGGGGATTGATAAGAGGGTACGTTGAGTTTTCAATACAAAATTGTTCCATCTATTTCTCTTTAAAATGATTTTAATGTTAACTAATATTGTATAACTAGCAATGCCCCACGGTTGTACCAGCGTTGTGCCCGTTCCCGTAGGAATTTCGGGATGAAAAATAACCTATAACGTTTTCGTTGAACATGGCTATCCATTACTAAAAGAATTATTCAAATCGTATGGGTAGTTTCTGAGAGTAGCGTGTTCAAACAAACATCAAATCTTGAGCTTTATATGTAGTTTCGTAGTTGGTGGATAGTTTACTTAATGGTCTCGTTAGCTTTGCAGCCAACCTTGAAAGGAAACTTAGATGAGTGAGACTTCAATATCTATTAGAACATGTTATATTTCGTCGTAGTATTAAGTACTAGCAGCGCCCCGCGGTTTTACCCGCGTTGTGCCCGTTCCCGTGGGAATTTCGGGATAAAATGTAGCCTATAGCCTTCCTCGATAAATAGACTATCTAACAGTGAAATAATTATTCAAATCGGTTCAGTAGTTTCTGAGATTAGCGCGTTTAAACAAACAAACAAACAAAACAAACTCTTCAGCTTTATAATATTAGTATAGATTAATTTAGGCAGTCTGCATAATTCGACACCAGTGTTGGTCACTAACCTACTCCTACTTAGAGTAACTATTCTATTGACAACTGGCAGGGCGCGCAGCTGTACTACGTGGACAGCGAGGGCACGCGCACCCCGGGCAAGGTGTTCTCGGTGGGCTCGGGCTCCGTGTACGCGTTCGGAGTGCTCGACTCCGGCTACAAGTGGGACCTCTCCGACCTCGAGGCGCAAGGTACGAAACAATCAAATTAAATGAGAGTATTGCGTGCGAAAACATGTTTCCTACTTTCCAAACATGGCTCGGGTTTGAGATCACCAACCCGCAATTGGTAAGCTCACCGTACTGATATCTTCAGTGAGATGAGAGGCTTTTGCCCAGCTGTGGAACATTACAAGCTAAAACTTTTTCAAGGATTACTTCATTTTTATATGTTTCTTGTTAAACCGTAGTGTATAATGTATAAATAAATGGTTGTATACATACGTGCAGAGCTCGGGCGGCGCGCCATCTACCACGCGACGCACCGCGACGCGTACTCGGGCGGCATCGTGCGCGTCTACCACATCAGCCAGCGCGGCTGGGTCAACATCTCCAACGAGGACTGCTCCGACCTGCACTACGCCTACCAGGACCAGAGGAAGGAGTAGTCTTACTAATAATATAATTATTGTTTTATACTATTGGTTTGTTTTATTTGTTACTAGCTGCGCCCCGCGGTTTCACCCGCGTTGTACCCGTTCCCGCGGGAATTTCGGGATGAAAAATAGATGTTGGCCGATTCTCAGACCTACTCAATATGCTCACAAAATTTCATGAGAATCGGTCAAGCCGTTTCGGAGGAGTACGCGAACGAACACTGTGACACGAGAATTTTATATATAAGATTATATTGTGTGCCCCACTTCGATAAATTAATAATCATTCGATTTAGTGAGCGAAAATATCGACCTTTTATCTATACTAATATTATAAAGCTGCACAGTTTGTTTGTTTGTTTGAACGCGCTAATCTCAGGAACTGGGCCGATTTGAATTTTTGGTAATGGATAGCCACGTTCAACGGGGAGGTTACAGGAAGATTATAGGAAGACGGGAAGGTTATAGGAAGGCTACTTTTCATCCTGAAATTCCCACGAGAACGGGTACAACGCGGGTAAAACCGCAGGGCGCTAGTTATGTTATCTTTCGACATTTTGAAATTCGAAATTTTGACTTCGATGAGTAGTCTTCATTAATTGGCATTCGATATGGTTTGGTAACCCGAGTAGGGTACATAATCTTCTGTTTTAGTAAGGTATTGAAATAAAAACCAGATACTTAACAAAGAAACAATTTAATGACTACAATACGTACAACACTAACTAATAGTAACAACCATAATACTCGTATAATATCCTAGTAGTATCAGACTAGACGCCAATTATTTAAAGATCTGTTTTACATTGGACTTATCAAGACTGGCCTCTAAATAAGGAAATTGCATGCATTATTAGAGAGAGCAATAAGTAATGGGACTTGGGTATTTGAATATAATATATTTTCAGAGAATTACCGCCTTATTCATAAATGATATTTAACTTAAACAGTGTTTTAAAGTGCTTTTCTCTCGCTTTTTGGCAAATAGCGTATGTCGTAAAGGGAAAAACCATTTGATAGCTTCTTCTTCTTCATCGAGTGGATGGCCAACCTGACCAATCCTGGTGACAGTTATTGAGCCGCCAAAAGCCTCTGACGTGACTCATGTAACGACTACTATCCGTAGAAAGTAACCGGGACCGACGGCTTAACGTGCCCTCCGAAGCACGGAATCATCATACTTTACAGGCAATCAGGTGATTCAGCCTGTAATGCCCTAACCAAACTGAGTACAGTCTCGCAAAGAGATTTTTGGGAGATATCCCCATCGGGAAACGAACCTGGAACCTCCGTATCGTGAGCCGAGCGCTCAAACCACAAGACCACGGAGGCTAAGTGCTGTTAATAAGCGGTTATGAATAAGGCCCTTAGCTTTTTTTATATATTGAAGGTGTGCTGTGTCTTCACATACTTGTGGGTGTTTAAGTAAGTACTTAAGTTATCATTTTCGTGTTATAAAGAAACTAGCAGCGCCCCGCGGTTTTACCCGCGTTGTGCCCGTTCCCGTGGGAATTTCGGGAATTTTTTATACATAAAAACCTTCCTCTTGAATCACTCTACCTATTACAAAAAACCGCATCAAAATCCGTTGCGTAATTTTAAAGATTTAAGCATACAGACAAACAGACACGAAACAGAGACGACTTTATTTTATACTATGTAGTGATAATAAGTCGCCACCAACCCGCATTACGCAAGAGTGGTGATTACGCCTAATCCTCCTCACCGTACAGAGTCCTCATCTTCGGTGAGATGAGAGGCCTTTGTCCGGCAGTAAAAAGTAGCAAACTCCAATCTGTTTGTGCTTTCATCCAGATCCGATCAATATTGCGTGAAAAAGTCATACATTACATAATTACGTATTTTTAATATTGTATAGTAGTAATACGATGAGTACGTTAAATAAGCAGATTTATCTTTATAAGAGTGCATTTTCATTGAAGCTTCGCGGAGCCCTATTCACCAATCACAGCCCATTAGAATTGTCAAACAACGCATTGTAAGTTAGTATTAGCCTGTAATGTCCCACTATTGGGCAAAGGCCTCTCATCTCACTGAAGATATCAGTACAGTGAAGATTCGTGCTTCGGAGGGCACGTCAAGCCGTCGGTCCCGGTTACTTTCTATGGATAGTAGTCGTTACATGAGCCATGTCAGAGGCCTTTGGCGGCTCAATAACTCTGACACCAGCACGGGTAGCATGAACACTGGTAGACATATATCTCTTGGTAGTCATATATCTCTATAGGGTTTAAACTTTTGTCTTGTCTACGGGTTATGGCGCGGTGTGTGCGTTCGACCAGCTATAAGGTTCATAATCGTATAATCTTTACTTAAAATCCTCCCCCGCTACACCCCGCTAGTGTAAATTTGTGACGAAGTGACTACCTGTCTCTTTCCCGCATCGCTTGCTACGTTCGCGAACGCAATCAGCGGAGCCAGAACGAGACGGTTGCCATAATTGCTATCTCGCACAACATAAGACTGGCGCGAAGATTTGAACTCAGGCGGCGACTTAACAATAATAATGAGCAATTTAAACAAGTCAATGGGCGTTTTTCGATTACCCGGCACCGGCACCGGCACCGGCACCGGCGCCGGGGTTTCGTTTTTCCACTGCGCCGGTGTCGATGCCGGTTTACGCCCGGTGACTGGTACAGTACTGACACCTTTGATAAAATACTTTATTTGTAGGTCGTTAAGGTTGATTTCACACTAAATGTTGTATATTCGTTTCTATTTTTTGCACTGAGGTGGTGTTAAGCTCCGCCCACTTCTCAATATTCCATCTATCGGCTAATAGCAAAACTACTAGTTTAGGTTGATGTTGATGTTACTACGTAGTTCAGCTACTTCACACTAGGTGTCAAAAGTCTTAATGTGATGGGACGTACTCAGAACTCAAAACTCAGCTTCAAAAAAATTTAATTAGTTGGTAAAATTTAAAAGAAAATCTGAGTACGGCCCTGGATATTTCTGAAGTTTAAAATAGTTATTCTAGTTGACGATAGATGGCGGCCAGTTAATAATATAATAATAAAAACTATAAAAGTACTGTTTCAGCTACTAAAAGGTATTTAGGACTAAGTGTATAACAGTTTTTAGTATTTACGTATTATTATTACAATATAATACTGCAAAATTATACGTAAACTTATGTATTTTCTTCCCAAATGTGTCGCCATCTAGTGTCAAGTAGTACTTGACTTACTACTACTTTTTGACTTACCGGTGCCGGCTCCGTCGCCGGCACCGGTGGGAAACTTGCTACCCCGGCGCCGGCGACGGAGCCGGCACCGGTAAGTCAAAAAGCGAGCTATACATTTTCATACATTTTTGCTTCCCCGGCACCGGCACGGCGCCGGTGCCGGTGCCGGCGCCGGTGCCGGGCCGGGTAATCGAAAAACGCCCAATGTCGGAAAACGATCTCTCTGGGATGGCCGATGAATCTACTCCACCAAACTTCATATGTTTTCGTTTTTGTTTCAAAAATATTGTATTTTGTAATATTAATGTGTAATAATAATGTGTAATAAGAAAAAAACAATAAGAAGACTGATTTTTAATTTTAACAATTGTTTTATTCACACATGTTAAAAATATATTTTTATTTAATTCTATAATAAAAAATTTACTGGTTTCTTATGTTTAAGCGAACACTTCTCATTTTGAATTGAAACTACGTTTACGGATTCAAATTCAAATGCTCAATAAATAATTTCTATACGCCCGGGACATTTTTTCGGCTTCGAAATCACTAAATCAAGAGCACCAATAGTCGAAGACTAGCTTTGTATGCACCTTGGAGGGTAGCATACATATTTGTATACTTTGAAATGTCAAATTAGTCTCTGACGTAGACATAATATGGTCGTCATGCTCAAGGGCGTAGACATTTGTATACAAATGACGTACGAGACAAGACAAATCTACCTATGTCGCGCGATGCTCGTGGTAGCTACTGTAGACAAAATCGCGATGACGTCATACTTGCGCCATAGATGGTAGACATATTTTATGTCTACTTGTCATGCTACCCGTGCAGGATTGGTCAGGTTGACCATCCACTCAATGAAGAGAAGAGAGAGAAGTGAAGATTAGGCATAATCAACACGATTGCACGGATTGGTGATCTCATACCCGAGCCATGTTTGAAAAGTAGGAAACATGTTTACGCTTGACCTGGGAATTGAACCCGGGACCTCGGTCTTGGCAGGCGAGTACATATACCAGTAGACCACCGAGACTTTAGACCACCGAGACGTAATTGGTCAGTTAAGCTACGCTCGGCGTCAATGAAAAAGCACCCTTAGGACTTAAAAAGAGCCCAATCTCGAAAACTCCACTTATAAAATTACATTAACTGCATCATGACTTTTTCTTGGGTTCCTTATTGTCCTTTACGAATGCGATTTCTTCCTCGAAGCTTTCCAGTTCCCAATCTTTAAGCGGCAATTCTTTTAGGTTGTAGAACTTGCCGTGTTTGCCAATACCTGTGGAACAAGTGATCAATCTATATATCTATATAAGTATATAAAAATGAAACCCGTTTTCCTTGGTCACGGCATCACGCGTGAATGGCTGGACCGATTTCCACGGTTTTGCATTCGTTGGAAAGGTCTCGGGCTCCGTGAGGTCTATAGGGAATAAAAATCTCAAAATTCCCACGGGAACGGGGGGCTGCGGGTGAAACCGCGGGGCACAGCTAGTATACTTATATTATTACTAGCTGTTCCGCTCGGTGATTCCACCCGCGACCCAATAGATGTCGCTAGTGTGAATCTAAACCATCCAGGGTGCCACCCAAACGCATACAATTAAATTAATTCAAATCGGTCCAGCCGTTTAGGAGGAGTTCAGTGACATACACACGTACAGTAAAATAATATATATATATAGACTAGCCGCGCCCCGCGTGGCACCCATTCCCGCGGTCATTTCGGGATAAAATGTATCCCATGTGTTATTCTGATGTATAACTATATTACTGTAAAGTTTCATTCAAATCCGTCAAGTAGTTTTTTCGTGACAGTAACAAACATAGGTACATACATACTCACAAACTTTCGCATTTATAATATTAGTAGGATTAAAACTAGCGATGCTCACGATGTACCAGTTCCCCTGGGATTTTTTGGGATGAAATATAGCAAATCGTTAGTCACTTGTTAGTGGACTTCATCATTACTAATATAAAGCTGAAGACTATGATTTTTTTAATTGTTAATTTGAACGCGCTAATCTCATCAACTACCAGTCCGATTTGAATAATTCTTCTTGTAACAGATAGCCACATTCAACGGCAACCTTATAGACTATCTTTCATCCCTAAAATCCCACGGGAACGGGCTCAACACGGGCAAAATCACGAACTACAAAAAAATTAAAGAATCATACACTCTTTAGACTAGTACCTTTTTACCTATTGGTAAATCCGCACCGTACCTTGCTGGAACTTCTTGAGTCCCTGGTTGAGGTCTTCGATGGCTCCCCCGAGCAGGCTCTGCATCACCGCCTCGTCGCGCATCGACTCGTCGCTGTTGGGATTCAGCTGCGAGTTCACAGCGGCCAGCTTGTCCATCATCAGCGCGTTCTGGGGGAACTTGGTTAGCGACTTGGCTAGCTTGATCGACTCGCCTAGGACTGTTGAAGAAGTTAGAGTTAGTGATACGTGGTGTGGATTCGTGTGGTACTGTTGAAGGAATAAATAACGCAAATAAATTTAGAAATCAACTTCTAAGATATTTTTCGAGTGGGAGAGACCCTTGCCCAGCAGCTGTGGGTCAGCGACGTTACGTAAAAGAAAGAAAAATAGCAGGCAATTCTCTTTGAAATCCACCTAATATTCACCTAATTGCCTCACAATCCACCTAATATTCACCTAATTGCCTCACAATCCACCTAGTATTCACCTAATTGCCTCACAATCCACCTAGTATTCACCTAATTGCCTCACTCTATCATTAAATTGTCATTGACTAAATTATCTTAGCACTACCAACCTGTGCCCGTAGAAGTGACTTTACAAGCCAGCCCCATAATCTTGGCTTCCGTTCCCTTGATCAATCGTCCGGTGAGCAGCAAGTCTAGCGCCGGCGACAGACCGACCATGGAGGTGAGGCGACGGGAGCCGAATAACGAGCATGGTACACCTGGAACGGAGGTCTTATTACATGCTTGGATTGAAACCTCATTTCTGTTGAAATTATTGTAATGAGGTTTTATTATAAAGTGAATAAATACTGAAATCGTCTATTGCGTGTCGCGAATATTTGCATCAAATGGTCACTTCTTCTTCTTCATTGTGTAGGTCAACCTGACCAATCCTGGTGTCAGAGTTATTGAGCCGCCAAATGCCTCTGACATGGCTCATGTAACGACTACTATCCGTAGAAAGTAACCCGGACCGACGGCTTAACGTGCCCTCCGAATCACGGCTCACTGAGTCACTGAGATTGGAAGCGCGTATCACACTTCAAATGTTTGAAACAAAAACTACTGGACGGATTTGGATGCTACTTTACAGTAATATAGGTTATACACCAGAATAGCACATGGGATAAATTTTATACCGAAATCCCGCGGGAATGGGTAACACCTCGGGGTGCGGCTAGTAATTTATAACTCAATCTATATGAAAATGGAGAAAATCTTGGTATAAAACTAGAGCTTTTGTTTGTATCATTATTGTAAAAATCACATGGACACAATGTATGAGCTTAGAACTTAGTATGAGTCTAACAACCGATGTGGCAGTATTGTCCATATTAATCACTATTCTGAATCCATGTCTCACCAAACCGCCTCCCCAACAAGCCCAAGACAGCGGTGTCCTCCACCACCCTCAGGTCGCACGCCAGCGCCAGCTCGAAGCCTTCAGCGACCGCGTAACCGGAGATAGCTGCTACTGTCACCTTATCGCAGAGAGGCCTTCGGAGGAGACGGGCCTGGGGAGTATGACGGTTATCACTACATAGTATAAAACAAGGTTGCTTTCCGCTGTCTGTCTGTCCCTATGTATGCTTAGATCTTTAAACTACGCAACAGATTTTGATGCAGTTTTGTTAATAGATAGAATGATTCAAGAGGAAGGTTTATAAGTATAAAAATCTCCGATATTCCCACGGGAATGGGCACAACTTGGGTAAAAGCATGGGGCGCTGTTAGTTTAGTAATAGAAATAAGGTTAGGTGACCAAAAAGACACCAGGGTCACTGAACTATTAAACTTACTGAATAAGAAAATAAATCTGATCATGGATTGAACTAGCCATTTTCGGTTCTGCTTGGTTATAGCATCATGGTCACTCTGATTTAATTTAATTTTGGCATAGATTAAGTCTTTGAAGAACTTCCTTTTTATAATAAAACTATATCAACTGATACATAGCCATTCACACACATTTTACTAAATAATTTGTTTCATTCATAATTGTTTTAATTTTTAAATTCAGAAACTCACTGAAGCATCCTTCAGAGTATTATATCCTTTGTTCACCATCTCGTCAATATCAAAACCTGAGCAGAACGAGCCTCCTTCACCATGAAATACAAGTACTTTGGCGGTCTCATCCTTGTCAAATGTGTCCAGTGCCACCGCTATGTCTCGGAGAGTAGCCTCGTCTAAGCTGTTGCGAGTCTTGTGTCTAGCTATGTTCACTGTTGTGATGGCATTATATTTCTGTACTATTATGTCTGAGAATAATTAAAAAAAACAATTTTAATTTTTTTTAGGTTAGGTTATTGTTTAAGCAGTTGATGGTAAAAAATAGGTTATAGTTAGGTACAAGGGCTACTGGTTAAGTTATTTTACGTTCAATAATAAACGATTTACTAATATCAGCACGCAAGTAAAACTAAAAGTAAACTTAGGTTCTGCAACTTCAATACGAGGGTAAGTTACTAAACTGGATAGATAAAATAATTTACTTCTAATAGAATGAAATAAGTATAATATACCTACTTACTTTGTCTCACACTTTCAACCGTTTCTTCGACTACAGGAGGAACAGGAGTATCAGTAGGAGTAGGAGTAGCAGTAGGAGTAGCAGTAGCAGTAGATGACTGGTCCGGTTTAGTATCGCTTGAAAACATGCGAATAGTTCTGTTAGTAATAAAATTTAAATTAGGACCAGATATTATTCTACGTAATAAACGCATTTTTGGTTAACGAATCTAAAATTTAAACGAAATTATTACGAAAATCGTAGTTCTGTCTTTTTTTAAAATATTTTGCGTATTTTTTATTTTGAGGCCCGCTCGTCAACCCGCTCGCTAGTCGCTCGCTCGCTTGTGATAAGTGATTTGACATTTTGACATACATCACATCACAGTTTGACATTTTGACATTGGTTGTTTTGTTTGAATTTGAAAGATTAAAATAAATTGATCGGGCTGACAAGTGACGGTATGATTGAAATTGACAATGACAAACAATGATTAGGAGCTGCCATTGGTCAAAATTATTTAAAAATAAAGGTTATTTATATTTTATTACATTAATTAATTCTATTTTATGTGAATGCAGTTGTTTCAATAAAATCATTACTTAAGATATTTTAATTATGATTATTTCTTGTATATTCTGAGTAAACCAATGCTATACAACTCATAATTTCTTTGTGATTCTAAATTTTACATTCAACATGGCAATTTGACAAGATAAATGTCAAAAACACAAAATCATTCCCTCTTGAATTTTCTGGACAAATTCTCGCAGTACACGTGTACTTGCGATTATTTGTATTATTATTCATCATCGCCGAATAAAACACTACAAATAAGGACCAGAATTGTGTCCTACAAAAGTAACATTACACATAAATTACCGCGATAAAGGCTGACTAAGGTCACCAAAACATCACAGTGTTGTGTTTACGTAGATGTAAATTATTTTGGTGGAATATAGTGAATTAATCTACAAAAATGTCTGAGTTTAAGGACTGGTATAACAGTGTGCCGTTCTTCACGAGATACTGGCTGACCGTAACGATTGTTTTGAGTCTGCTCGGCCGGTTTGGTGTCCTCAGCTATTACTATCTGATGCTGGATTGGTACCCGTTCGTATACCAGTTCCAAGTAAGTTTGACTACTTTATTAATAATTGTTTTTCAAGCGTGGTGATTACGCCTGAAACCTCCTCACTGTACTGATATCTTCAGTGAGACGAGAAGCCTTTGCCCAACAAGTGGGACATTACAGGCTAATACATACTTCTACAATCAATGACATACACTTTTGTAACCGGAAATATTTCACCACATTAAATATTATAAAGATAGATAGGTTTTGCTTGTATTCTTATTAGATCACTTACAAATATATTATCATGCATGGTAACTGAAATGTACTTGCATTTGCTATCTAACGCAAAATACAATAAGTAATATGTAACTTAAATATACATATTACAAGGTAATAATTAACTGATAAAGAACTGTGACAATAACATAAAAGGAATTCAATTTTCATTCCATGATAAATTGTATGAGTTTGTTGTATTAACTTTTATTTATATCAATATTTATTGAGATGGAGTAAGAAACATTATCATGCTGAAATTAGTTCAACAATGTATCAATGTATAAACAAAGTACAACATAAAAAGATCTCCTGTCCATAAGATGACTCAATTTGATCCCTTCATCCCTAGCAGCATAATGCAAATGACTGTACAGTCAGCCAAAAATCTGGTCTACCACCCTACGGTTGAGATTCATTTGAATGTCATGAAACAACAAGGTCAATTTTCATTTAATAATAGAGGTCCAACTAAGTCACCCAATGATGTCAAATGTCAGGCATCTCAGATAACAGACAAAACGTCATAACATAATTGTGCATAGAAA
Source organism: Cyclophora punctaria (assembly GCA_951394245.1). NCBI lineage: Eukaryota > Metazoa > Arthropoda > Insecta > Lepidoptera > Geometridae > Cyclophora > Cyclophora punctaria. The sequence goes on along the minus strand of OX596192.1, from coordinate 2,891,512 downwards.
AGTCAACCTTAGCGATCGTTACATCTCGCAGAAACTTTTGTCAAAAGTGGTAGACCACTTTCTTGGCCGACTGTACCTACTGATTTTCGTTGAATTTTTGTCATATAGATTAGACCTTGGATATGGACAGAGGCTACTCTTATCTTGCTCCTAATAATAATATAACTACCATCAATTTCATATGTACTTACTGCCTTAAAGTAAACACTCTCTAACTAAAACACTGTTAGTGAGTGTTTTGTCTCTATTGATCTTTGGAAAATAGCGTATGTCAGAAAGAGACAAACCATTTGACAGCTAAAATGCTGCTAGTAAGTGTATGAATAAGGCCCTTAGTGTATTATTTGTTTCAAACAGTTAGTTATCTTATCATACATTCATTAAAGTTCATAATTGTTTGCGCTGTGAAAAGTGTATTTAATACAAAGCATTGTTTCAAAGCATAAATGGCAGTCTGTACAGTTATTCAGCCAGTAGATAGTCACCTTTACAATTTTCTTACATTGAAACTGACATTTTGTGGTAACGCTTACTGGTGCGTGAGCGTAAACTTAAGTAACCTGCGCTTAACCTTGTTTAAAAAACTTAATAATGTTTTCCTTACTCCAAAATACCATATACATATAGAATAAACTAGCAGTGCCTCACAGTTTTACCCACATTTACCCGTTCCCGTGGAATTTTGGAGATGAAAAATAACCTAAAACCTTCCTTCTATGTGAATATCAGATTGATAGTTTCTGAGATTGCCGCGTCCCGCGGTGTTACCCGTTCCCGCGGGAATTTCGGGATATAATCTTATATATAAAATTCTCGTGTCACAGTGTTCGTTCTCGAACTCCTCCGAAACGGCTCGACCGATTCTCATGCAATTTTGTGAGCATATTGAGTAGGTCTGAGAATCGGCCAACGTCTATTTTTCATCCCGAAATTCCCGCGGGAACGGGTACAACGCGGGTGAAACCGCGGGGCGCAGCTAGTAGGCTATAAATTGAGATGTAAGCTATCTTATCTTTCAAGTTGCATCAAATTGCACAGTGTGCAAATCAAATTTAAAATCTGTTCAGTAGTTTAGGAGTTGATCTCGGACAAACAACGTGACTCGTAATTTTTATAAACATACATATATAGATATAATTTTTATATACATATCTAACAAATTAATTGTCTCATTCATGTATGTACAACCTGAAATTAAAACAAGTATACAACTCTGTCTCCATCTCCAGATATGGCGTCCGTTCACCGCGCTGTTCTTCTACCCGATCACCCCGAGCACCGGGTTCCACTTCCTCATCAACTGCTACTTCCTGTACAACTACTCGCAGCGGCTGGAGACCGGCATGTTCGCCGGGAAGCCGGCTGACTACTTCTACATGTTGTTGTTCAACTGGTTCTGCTGTGTCGTGATCGGCATGCTTGTGGGGCTGGTGGTATGTATATTTTATGGAAATTTATTAGATCTGTAGTGAGCCTTTACCCAAGAACAATTTATCTTAAAAGTCATCATAATCAACCTCCTTCCATTTAAACTTAAATAACAGACCTCATTTAATTAAATTTGAAATATCTGACCTCCTTTAATTAACCAACCTCTTTTAATAAAACCTTAGATAACCAACCTCCTTTCATTAAACCTCAAGTAACCAACCTCCTTTCATTAAACCTCAAGTAACCAACCTCCTTTCATTAAACTTCAAGTAACCAACCTTCTTTCATTAAACCTCAAAAACCAACCTCCTTTCATTAAACCTTAATGAACCAACCTATCTAAAACCTCAGACAGTCAACCTCCTTTAATAAAATTATTACTCATATAACGAAACTCTTTGCACTGAAACCTTAGATACATAATAAACCTTTTTTGACCTTGATGAGTCCACAGCCCACATTATTTTTTCACCAACGGCGATTAATTTCAAAATTCTTGAAATAAAACTCACTCTACCACCCCTTCCTTCGAAATAAAATGTATTTTCTCTCTTCTAGGTACTAATGGACCCCATGGTGCTCTCCGTGCTGTATGTGTGGTGTCAACTGAACAAGGATGTGATAGTCTCCTTCTGGTTCGGCACCAGGTTCAAAGCAATGTACCTTCCGTGGGTGCTGCTTGCGTTTAACGTTGTTATGAATGGAGGGTAAGTCTAATATTTAAAAATATTGAGAATACTCAGTTTTTGGGACATATTGGGATACACTCTAAATTAATCCATTTCTGCCAGGGTATATATAGAATATGTTGTTATTCATATGATTGGATACAGCTGTCTTACATAGCAATGCTAATACAAATATATTATTTCAAGCATCTTGGGTTAACAGGCACCCATAATATAAATTATCAACATTTTCCCGTACAGCGGTGCGATGGAGCTGATCGGCATCCTGATCGGACACCTGGCGTTCTTCCTGCTGTTCAAATACCCGCAGGAGTTTGGCGGGCCCGCGCTCCTCACGCCGCCCTCGCTCCTGTAAGTAACACTCACAACTTGTTCCCGGAATTATATCAACCTTGTAGGTAATGAAGTTTGATGATAATTATGTCTAGGACCGGATTTTGACCCTCGAAGACAAAAACAACTGGAATTTTTGCACCCTCTTCTCACTAGGTTACTTCATTGTTTGTATCTTGGCCCGCTCAGACACAGGCCTAAGCTTAATTCCATGTCTGATTGATTATGACCCGTTAAGCGGGGTTTGGTACCCCCAGATCGTTAAGGGAGGTTTTAGGGGGTCAAAAGTGAAACTTCCCTTTTGCACAGAGAAAATGTATAATTTAATATAATTCACCTTACTTAATACTTTATATTGACTAGGTATCTATATTGTATGTTAATATTTCCTTGCAGAAAACAGATATTCCCTGACACCCGTCAGATCGGGGGGTTCGGCGCCGCGCCGCGTAACGTGCGGACCACGCCGGGGGCCCCGGCGGGCGGCGGCGTGTTCGGGGGACACAACTGGGGCCGCGGGCACACGCTGGGGGGCAACTGAACGACACCACGCGACTAGTAGCCTCGGGCGCGCACCCAAAGGGGGTCGACCCCCAGAAGTTGAAAATGTAAAATTATTTTATGCATTTTCTATAATTTAACTGGGAGGATTGGTGATTTTTGGGGGAGAATTTTGCCCATTCGATTATAAAACTAATAATTTAACAAAAAGTATAATACCTATCCCCCTCCTTTTTTTATGGGTAATCTAATATTTGATGAAAATCATCATACGTTCTTCCCCCAAACTTTGCCCCCCCTAAATCAATGACTGGATACGCGCCTGCTAACGCCCCGCGGTTTCACTCGCGTTCGACTCCATACTCCGTACATGAGAGTGATATACTTCACAACATATTGTTTCCAATACTAACAAGAAATTTCAGAGAGAACAGAAGTTCCCGCGGAAGTTTGTGACGAAGACTGATAACCTATTCATAATGAATATGGCTGTCATATCTCATCTACACTAATACTATAAAGAGGAAAACTTTGCTTGTTTGGTTGTAATGATAGGCTCAAAAACTACTGGACCGTTTTTAAAAATTCTTTCACCATTCGAAAGCTATATTATCCACGAATAACATAGGCTATTTTTCATCCCGAAATTCCCACAGGAATGGACACAACGCGGGTAAAACCGCGGGGCGTTGGTAGTGTAACATAAATAATCAAATGCACATATTTATAACAAGATATTCAAACAAACCTCAGCTTTATTATATTAGTAATGTTGACTTGTAAATAAAATGACGTGATGGTTTATAAATATCGGACTGTTTTGTTTTTAGTACATTCAGGGTGAATTGCACAAAGATTCTTAATTTGATTAAGCGTCTAAACTTATTTAATAAACAAATGACGTTTGTTTCAAATGGTGTTCTATTTGATGCACTATAAAGTTCAATTTTACGGACAGCTTTAGTTTCTATTAGGTACTAAATTGATTTAAGAGTTTTTGTGCAATCCACTTTTAAATTAGATTCGATATTGGTATGGTATTTATAGTAAAATATACATAATTAAAATCATTAAACAACTGATCAACCACAAACAAGGATAAAATGCTCGCCAAGACCGGCTTGTCTTTGATTTCCCTCTTAAGACATCTATCTCTCTCTATTTCTATATGAAAAGACGAGATAAATAATTTAACAGAAATTAGTCTGTGCCGAGGCCTTAGTACAAAATCAGACCATGACAGAATAAATTCGCCAACAGAGGGTAGCATTTGGCCCCCTAATGTCGTTGAAGTCTTTGTCATGCATTTGTAATGCAAAAGGCTCTAGGTTTGGCCCAACTTCAAAATATTTCCTTTCTACATTAAAAAGACGGTATAAAATGTATATCAAATCAAATACTATATATTATTATCTACTATACTATAATGTATGTATGTATATTGTCGGTCTGTTATTTCCCACTGCTGAGTGCTGAGCAACTTAATCGTATTGAGTGTTTGAGATAATGAACTGATCTTAAAATAAATATTTTTTTCTAAGTAGACATAGACAAAATTCATAGATAAAATTGTTTATTGTAATTTTTCGAGTGTTTTCATTGTTTTAGATTTTGTGAGTTATGTATTCAAGTGTTATGTACAATCAGCAAAGTTGAAGAGCTACCGCTTGATGGACAAACAGACTTGGCTAGTCACAATGCAACTACATTATGTTTAATACCCAATTTTAGCAATGCTATTTACCCTATTAAGTATTAAGTATAAATGTCATTAAAATAGCTTATTGACTTTACTGGTTGTACAGATAACTTCCAAACATTTTAAGGGCCTTATACATAATCGCGTATTAACAAAATTTTAGCTATCCAATGTTTTGTCCCTTTCCGACATACGGTATTTACCAAAGAGCAAAAGAGACAAAACACTTTAGAACGGTGTTTACGTTAATGAGCGGTTATGAATAAGGCTGTATGTAGTAATCCCAAACGAAACAGTAACACTATAACGACCTTATTTTATGATAATTTTCAACGAATTTGTATAAGAGTATATTAAACTTTTTAAACTCACACGATTTGCACTCGTTATAACTAAATGAAACGGGTCTGTATCGCGTTAGATAATTAAACGTATTTACTAAAATACGTACCCGACGTTTCGAGCGGATTACACCGCTCGTGGTCACGTTACGGGAGAACTGACCACGTTCTCCCGTGACCACGAGTCACGTTACGGGAGAACTGACCACGTTCTCCCGTGACCACGAGTCACGTTACGGGAGAACTGACCACGTTCTCCCGTGACCACGAGCGGTGTAATCCGCTCGAAACGTCGGGTACGTATTTTAGTAAATACGTTTAATTATCTAACGCGATACAGACCCGTTTCATTTAGTTATAAAGAGTATATTAATTTATCTTATTTAAATGTGACTTTACTCCACTACTGAATATTTGCATTTATTTTCGTTAAATATTTAACTATTAATCCATGTTTTTGAGTGTGGTGGTGCCCCTTTCTTCTATAATGCCACCCCTTTGCTGAAAGGGTGGTTCACAACTTTTCCTTTATTTGTTGCACACAGAGCTGATAAAATAATTATTTTATTGCATAATAATATTGTAAATCAAATATAGTTGATATATTTTACCAGTCTAGCTCAGAACATAAAATAAAATATATTTTAAATATTTTTTAGTAATAAAGACTACCTTATTAATTATGTTTGTTTATTTTTTATTATCTAAAACCACATTTAAGAAAGAGGCAAGATTTGATTAAGTAAGGAATAATAATTCTCTAAAATGGCTCAAAGTTTCTAATTTAACCATATTTTTTACCTAATATTTCTACCTACATTCCCAGATGCTGCCAGTAATAGTTTTTACAATCTACAATTTAAATGTAATGTCACTATTCCATAAGCATGAATGCCCATATCACCAAGAGGAAATTAATCACTATTTAAAGTAAGAATTGAGTTTCCACAATCAAGAATTCATAGCCGACTTCAAACACCGATGGAGGTTCTCAATTTGGTGGGTATTTTCAAATCAAGAAATAAAATCACATAACATCTAACCATCTTATCCATAAATATTCTGTTTCTTTTGCTCTTAAAAAAATATCATACGTCGGAAAGAGAAACCATTTGATAGCTAAAATGCTGTTAATAAGCATCACTATATTATTATACATATAGTATAAAACTATATAGTCAGTTTCCGCTGTCTGTCTGGCTGTCTCTCCCTATATATGCTTAGATCTTTAAAACTACGCAACGGATTTTGACGCGGTTTTTTTAAATAGATAGAGTGATTCAAGAGGAAGGATTAGAAGTATAAAAATACCCGAAATTCCCACGGGAACGGGCATACCGCGGGGCGCTGCTAGTACTCTTTACACCCCAGTAAAATAAAACACTTCGCTAAACAATTAAATAAGTTTCTAATTCATTTATACATAATCTACATCAGTGGTGGGAGTCCTTAGGCTCGTATTTGCCATGCTCCTTCTCCCACATAGCGATGAATTCCTTCTTCCGTTGCTCGCGCAGTTTGAAGTACTCAGGGTACTGGGCCTTCTCTAACGGATGCCAGTAGTCGAGCACCCAGTCGGGTGGTTCGACAACACGGGCGTGGGCAACACCACCTTCACTGGTAGCAACTGGAATAAAAATTGTTTATTTTAAGTTTTAAGTGGATAGAAATTGGAATAATACTACATACGTCCTGGTAATACTGGCACATGCAAACAACATCTCCTCTTTTGGCGTAAAAATTGTAATCAGCTTTATGACACTGATGCAAATATTGCATGCAAAATTTTTGGTCCGAGTTGTAACAATCTTTGTATAGGGGGCATTTGTACTCTAAAGAGTCCTATACCATGATTGGTAATCTACTCAAGGATATTTACTACTGTGCACATCAAAGTTAAACAGTTAAAATCTGTACTAATCTAACAAAACTGAAAAGCTTTATTTTTTTATTTGTTTAAAACACACAAATCTCAAAAACTTCCAATCCCATTTGAATAATTCTTTTTGTAATGAATAGCTATATTCAACGGGAAGGTTATAGGCATATTTTTCATTCCCATATTCCTACAGGAACGGGTACACTGCGGGTAAACCACTGGGCGTTGCTAGTTATTCAATAAACTAATCACTATTTAAAGTAAGAATCAACTTACAGTACTTAGGTATCGGGTGTTGAGTCAGGAAGAGTTCCTCCTCTCCTTGCGTGAGGAGCTCCGTGGCCTTGCGCACATCCTGCTCCTTAGCGTGCTGGTCGAACCGCGCGCGGAGCAGCACGGCTTGGTAGCGGTATACATGGCTGGAAAACGGGGCATCTTGGTCAAAGGTGGTGACATAATATTGATGAATGCTATGTTATAAATCAATTGTTAAGATGGGTATTACGTATATTAGGTGACTTATAGCTACTTCTAGTTACAATTCTTATCATGTTCTAGGGCACAGAGATTCCTTTGCCCAAATGACTATATAGGCATTACAGTTTTGTAGGTCTCTTATCTTAACTGAAGGTATTTGGCTAAATACTAAGAATTACTGTTTGCTCTAATATACTGATAAGATATGTGATAAAATATTAAAATAAGAAAACTAGTAAGTAAATGAATACCTTAACCAAGATAATACAATCTAAACCAATGTTTACATGTTTGACAGTTCTAAATAAAATAGTAAAAATCAAAGTAAAAAGGTAACCTGAAGGCTTTTTCTTTTAACACACGCAATCACAATGAATAATCAAATTAATAAAGGATTCAAGAATTTGGTTCAGTTCTTGAAATTCTGCAAAATACACAAATTGTTTGAGGTGTATGAAAAATTACGTAACTGAAAAACAAACTGATTTTGGTCAGTAAAGTTAACAATAATACATAAATTAGTTTACCGTCTATCGTAAAACGCCTCTAAATTGCGCAAAGCCTTCTTATAAAGGGTACAAACTCTTTGAGAATGGGTTCTAATACCGAGAGGAAGGTTGACCGCCATTTTTATTATTTTTCGTGTTTTTGACAGATGAGATGAACCAAATGTTCAATTCATCAATTTTACTTTGAAGTTCTGTGACATTGACTATTGCATTTTAATTTGACGTTGATTGTCATAATTTTTTTCACAGTTTATAATTAGGGCATGGTGGGATGGATTAAATATTTGAATATGGCTTGAATATAAAGTCCTTGGTAAGTAAGTCCATTTAGCGGTGGCCGGCGGTGTAAATTTGAGGTCTTCAGAAAACTATACGAAGAGGAGGAGTCAGGAGGGAGGCATTGTAAAACGTATCACCACACCAATCACTACTAATTTGTCAGGCCTATTCGCATTCTACTGAATAGGTGAATTAGGAAAAAAATTAAGGTCAAGTGCCGGATGTGAAACCGTGATCCAAATAATAACATGTCAAATTAATCAAATCAAACGCACGAAAAACTTTAATGTTGTAACAATAAATTATACAATAACTACGAATATTATAATAGGTACGTTTAGCCTTGAACCGTGCAGATCCCATATTGAGTACGAGGCCAGCACTGCATGTTACATGCAACGAGCATTACATACGAGAACATTTTAATTTTGGCGGGCTTTAGTGCTCATCTGGCGTGAATATAATTTTAATGTTCCACGGAGGTAGCAAGTAGGTCTAGGCGGTCTACACGTAATAATTAGACATTAGACATCTTATCGCGTAGCTGGAGGGATGTATGCAGATGCACTTGAAGGTCGCTACCCTGAGGCCATATCAGCATGATGATATTTAATGCTTAAAGCTAAAGTAACCATTCAAATCTCAAAGGAAGTCAAAGTCATTATCTATTTACCCCTCTATTGTACTTAGATACCTACATGTACATACTTACTATTCACTGTGTGCACAATTGAGTAATTTACTCAGCCACCTATTACCACACAGTAGTTTTGTAAACAATAAAATAATTGATCTAAACGTTCACCGTTCGTCCTACTAAACGCGGCCATCGCCCACCGCTTACCAACACCCATTCAGCACCAAAAGAAAAGATGATTCAAAAGATAAAAAAACAGAAGGTGTTCTTTGAATTTAAAAGTTGAACTTTTTTGAGACTGATTTAAAAAATTGCGAATCCATTTTAACTCGATGGAATCCTGAGAAAACTTTGTTCAGTCAATCCAGTGTCTATTAAGAAAATGGGAGGAAAAAATGTGATAACAAATATTTAAACATTATGTTTTAATTTTCACACAATATAAAATAATTAACTATGAGAACTAATATGTAATCAGTTCCATAAATTATTTTTTTACTATTTATGCACGTGACGTCATCAAAACGCATCACATAAATGTACAGTCGCGGACATAATCGGGGTCGAAGAAAGTTAGGGAAACGAACGAGAGATGACCGATCGGAAACCGGATTGAACGTAGTGCTGCGACTGCGTTCATCGATACTTTAATACTAACGAGGTTCTATAATAACATGTTAACAGTAGGTATTTTTATTGCTACTGTGGATATTATAGGGGAATATTTTCATTAACTTTTCTTTACTGTTATGTTAGTACCTGATTGTTTTGTGGAGTTTTATGTAGTAGTGGATGACTAAGAAATAGAAAATGTGGCGATTTATTAAAAAAAACATCATATTTGGTGTTTGATAATTATTAGTACAATGTTATTAACATACAAAGAAATGTAATAATATAACTTTACAATATTATAAGTTGAGGAAAAAAACAGATAAACTTAAGTTAACTACTTATCTATACCGATGTCAAGTATTTTTACTTGACAAATTAAAATCCTTTTTTGTAGATACTGAAAAATGATTGAGATAAATCTCAGAGTTATAGAAAGTTATTCAGCCTCTACGGTGCTCGGTAAAGCGAGCGTCTCTATGGCCTACTACCTCAGTGCTCGACTGACGACCGAACCGGGTACACCCCGTCACTATTGTTCTCAATTCAAATTTATCATTTTCACGAACTTCGTTGTGATAGTTATTGTGAAAAAAGTTTGATACTTATCTTACGTGGAATCAAAGAGGTTGAAGCTTTTGGAATTTAAAAGTGCTGATCCTTTTTTGTTTTTGGTAAGTATTAAAAAAATAGTATCCTAAAGGCGTAGTAATGGTAATAGGGTTAGTGAGTAAAATAAAAATGAATAATATTTTTTAAACGGTAGCCCAGTTTTACAATAAGAATTAACCAACTATCTCCACACAGTATTCACATAATATGCGTGTGAGTTTCTAAATAGATGCTAACTTTCGAATAACTATATCCTGTAGATAAAAAAAATTATACGTATTATATAAATGTATATTTTCATTCAAATAAAAAACTTCAAATCTAAATAAAATCGAGTCATGCTGTGTAATATTTTTTAATAAGTTACGTGTCGTATATTTGAAAGTTCGCATTAACATTGTGTGGGTGGCCAAAAGTTTATTCTTCTTTTTTAGTCTTTCAACTTATTTTTAAGCTTTCCAAAGACCAAAGAAGTGTAGGTTCAGCAATTTCTAATAGCACGTCGCTTTGATGGAGCGAGTTTGTAGGCTGTGAGTTCCAGGAGAATGCGAGCTTTACACGTCAAAAAACGAGATCAATAGTCTGCGTTTTTTTAACGTGCTGGGTCACGGGTTGTAATGTTGTAAGATCTCTAACGCTAAACGAGCCTTACAAGAACACTAGCTGACCCGGCAAACGTTGTTTTGCAATATAAAAAGGCGTGGGCCATCTTTAATCATTTAGGGGTATGAAAAATAGATGTTGACCGATTCTCAGACCTACCCGATATGCAAACAAAATTTCATGAAATCGGTTGAGCCGTTTCGGAAGAGTTTGGTAACAAACACCGCGAGACACACGAGAATTGTATTTAAAAGATATTCCAAGTCCCTAAATAAAGGAACGCACCTAGTGTGGCTTCAACGAAAAAAATATTTTCCGGAAACGTCATTGTATTTTAATCTCAAGCAAATTAAAACATGCAAATTAATAATCGCTATCATCAGTGGACCGTAAAGTAGTGCAAATGCATCAAGTAACAAATCAGCAACTGTAATCTGGGCTAAGCAAAGCTGCGAACTATTGCCGAAAGTGAAAAGATTCTTTCACTTTTAAACTTGGCTTTCTTTATTTTGATAGCGTTCAAATTGTGCTACAATTTACGACCGTTGGATAAATTACCTATTGTGTCTACGTGACTTACATTTTTGCCATTGTTTCTTGTCAAACTTACATACTTCATTATTTTACAGCCCATTTAACTGCGTTTAAACGGGTTTACACTAAAATGCTTTTATCTTGGCTTGTTCTACTTCCCATCTTGATTTGAAGACAACGTTTTTTTTGTTTTGTTTAGGTTAAACCTCAAAATTGTTTAACTATCCATTAACAATTGAGCAAGAAAATGCTAGTGTCATACAACAATATGCGTCAAATATTTCATTCTTCTTCTAAGGCCAAAAATATTTGGCGTAAGATCTTAATATGAATGACGTACGATTAAAACCGCACGTTAGTCGCATCAATCACTCGTTAAAAATCATTGAGTCCTTAATAAAACAAAACACTTTTTAACAGTCCTTTTGAAAGGACAATCATGGCCGCTTTGCGTACTATACAAGTGACATCACACTGTACCATAAATATGGAGGTGTAAGCAATCGAGATTCGAGTCTGGTGCGTTACACAATCCATTAACGATGTGTCAACGCGGTTGTGTGACAACATGATAATTTTATTTACACCTGTTTGGTCGCTCGCATGTCTAGCGGTCTTCTTTGTTGAATTACTGTGACCTTCTGCCTGAATTGGCCATAGACCTTCAAAATGAAAAGAAGTCATTACAGATGACACTTCAGTTTATAATCATCAAAATCAAGGTTCCGCTAAATGAGATGAGTGACTGAGCATCGAGGTTTTATGCATTAAAATGTAGGTAGAGTTATCAATACATTTGAATGCCAATCTTATTGACAACATGTCAGTAGAGTACTTAAAACTACGTAAAAATATTAAATTAATATTCTTATAATGTACAAATGACCTTCAATCCCTTCACGAGAACTGTAGACTGTAAAAAAGTAAAAAAACAAACTCAATGTTGGTAACATTGACCGTTACAAGTGACCACGTCTGACAACATTGTCCCAAACGAAAGTTACGACAGCGGCCCAATACCGCCTCATGTCAACACCATCGTAAAATCACTTTTGTGTAATTATTATGCAATTTTTTCAATACCACTTGCTAAACGAGGTTTCTTAATTCATTGTTGAAATAGGGCCCAAATTAAGATCAATTTTATTATTGTTTGTTTTAATCATTTTACCGGCAGAATTTGTTAAAAATGATAATTAGAACAAGGGGTTTAAATAATATTAGTAATATAAATAATCAGATAGGTACATATATCGCGCAAAGAGATAAAAAATACTTGGTATTGTTATACCAATACGTAACGAATTTAGTCTGTAATAATTTTGACGCCGACTATACTTAAATAATTGTACATAGATCGCGTTTATCACGAAATCCTTTACAATTATACACACATAATATATGATTTGTCTTTACCTAAAATCTAAGTTAGCGTGCGGATAATAAATAAATCCATACAGAAACAAATAAATAATTCTCATAACTAGCAATAATAATTCAAAGTAGGTACATACTTATTACTAGGTAGGTATATGAAGTATTTTATCAGGTTGGGATATTTTGGACCTCTATAATGTCCGAAATAGGAAAAAGTTTCTGTTATGAGTATGAGAGAAATATTCTGCCTAAACAGACAGAAATTATATTAATGCGAGTCTCTTTTAAAATAAAAGAAACTGCTACCGTAACAAAAAGTAATGCAATATCATGGTAATAATATCCTTATTTTAAGTTTCAACATTCTTTGATTAAATGTATGAATGCAAAACAATCTTAAATCATATACCAGCATCGTGTACTATAATTCCACCCGTGGTTTTACGTAATAAAACCTACTTCACAGACCTACTTACTCGAATCTCTTTCGCAAAAGGGCCTGTTTATTTAATGCCAGTGGCCAGTATCCAGCCGTACCATAGACAAGCTAGTTAACTTCATATTCTATAATTATGGCGGGCTTTTGAAATGTTGAGCAATCAAAGGTTTTAGAATAAAAAAAATAAGCTCTACAAAAACTATCAATATAGTTTTTACCATATTCTTAGCGTATAAATATTAATACCATATTAATATCAGACATACATTTATTTATATTTACCCAAATTTTCGCATACCTACCTACAATGAGCTTTTGTGTACAATCAAACAGAAAAGTCCTTATACAGATTTTAATGAAAATAAAAATAAATAATGAATGTTACTTTAATTACCTATTTGTCATACATAACAGAGTCGTCCATTAGCAAACAACGTTAATGTTTATTTTTTATCTAAGTAGTGCTAATGAATTAGCACATTCCATAAATGTTATTAATGTCTTGCTTGATTAATGTTTGCAAAAAGTTGATTACCTAACTCTACAAATGGAGTTATTGTGGTTTCTTAGGTTTAATAGTTACCGCGGTATTTACAAACGACCCAGTGTGTCAGTTCAAAAACATTCATGTAATTATATATTTCTTATTCATTCATTTTTTTACAACGAACGGCGCATCCATTGTTTTAAGACCTAGTTTTTCAAGTTTTCAGTCATTTAATAGAAGACTAGGACTAGGTAGTGCTATCACAAACTTTCGCATTTATAATATTGGTAGGACAGTAAAGAAATGCCTTGTAGACAACTCACGCAAATACGACGTATTGTAATAATTTGCAAAGAATCTTATTTCTTCATTATTTTATTAGTCACTTACCCAATCATCTATACATACAAGTTACATACTTATGGCATGCTTTATACGTTTAGATTGATAAAATATAAGGAAAACTAAGTGAAATAAATCAGGTCTAACAATAAAAAGTGCTAATGATCACTACGTATTACTCAATGTAATAATCTTTTTTAATGATTCTATTATATTTTTTTAACCTACGGGTTAAATTATCACTTTAGTTTAGTGTCTCAGTAAAAAAAGTATTGTAATTAGCACTCGGGGCCAAACGACCACAGTGGGGCAGATGGGAAACATAGTTTCATTTGCCCTTCAAGTAAGATGTTTTGATGGAATGATTTTTAAGTAAAAAAGGTTAAGTTCATTATAATTTTAATATTATATTTTACTGACGAATTCAAAATCTTTCTATTTTGATAAAGTTGTTATATAATTTATTAATTATAATTATTCAATGGGTAAAAACGAGAACTTCTTGTATTTTGTGAATTTTATTACCATAACCATAAAATATAACGAATTCATAAGCTTATAGTCTGTGGAATTAAGTACCTATAAATAACACCGTTATAATAACAAAACATTATAGGTAGGTAGGCTTTATAGACAACCTTCTTGCTAAAACCAAGTTAATTTACCTACAAGTGCTCATGGAGGTAATTTTCCAAACCCGGAATAATGTAAACATCGGAATTGGTAAATTTTCAAGGCGAGTAGCTTATCTTACACATCGTTTATTTTTTATTTTAATAATAAACATGACTTTATTTTTAGTTTATTACTGGGTTCGAGAATTTTATTGGAATATTTTTTTGATAAAAATAATGTTGTTGGTACAGTCAACAATACAAATGCAACATATTTTTTGTGCTTTATGATAATGACAGCAGAACTGTCACTGAATGAAAATATCATAATTTTCTTACAATTAAATATAAAGTAACCGTTAAAAATGGTCTTTCTTTACTTACTTCCTTATGAATCTTTTGATAAGTTCAAGGAAATAATTTAAGTAATTAAATTGAAAGTTCAGGAAGTATTTTTTCGGGGTTTTAAGTATAGCAGCACAGATTAACAATTAAATTAAGGACTCAATCCGTTTTATTGTGAAGTATGTAATTGTACCTACTTCAGTAGATTCTACTCATAAGTGAATATATTTTTATATTTTTACCAACCGCTCATGTGCGTCCATCGTCCCGTAAGGGTTCGTTTCCGTAGAGGCGGAGCGGAGCAATGCGGAGCCAGATTCACAGTGCATTAGGATTCTCAAGCATTGTCAAAATCAATTCGTTATTCATTATGATTGGTCAGTTAACTCCGCACAGCTGAACTCCACTTCAATGGGACCGCACTTTTTAGGGTTCCGTAGCCAAATGGCAAAAACGGAACCCTTATAGATTCGTCATGTCTGTCTGTCTGTCTGTCCGTCCGTCTGTCCGTCCGTCTGTCCGTATGTCACAGCCTTTTTTCTCCGAAACTATAAGAGCTATGTTGTTGAAACTTAGTGTGTAGATGTATTCTGTGAACCGCATTAATATTTTCACACTAAAATAGAAAAAAAATTAAATTTTAGGGGGGTCTCCCATACTTAGAAATGAAAAAAATATTTTTTTTTTCATTAAACCCATACGTGTGGGGTATCTATGGATAGGTCTTCAAAAATGGTATTGAGGTTTCTAATATCATTTTTTTCTAAACTGAATAGTTTGCGCGAGAGACTCTTCCAAAGTGGTAAAATGTGTGTCCCCCCCCCCCTGTAACTTCTAAAATAAGAGAATGATAAAACTAAAAAAAATATATGATGTACATAACAATGTAATCTAACACCGAAAATTGGTTTGAACGAGGTCTAGTTAGTAGTTTTTTTTTACGACATAAATCGTAAACCGCAAAAAAATACTGATTATTCATTCAATAACTCAAATGTAAATAAAAAAACATTTATTTAAAGAACTTCTTTATTATGTTACTCGCTGCTACGGAACCCTTCATGGGCGAGTACGACTCGCACTTGGCCGCTTTTTTTTGAATTTGTAAGTAGCCTACCTTTCTGATGAGGCTATTGTACAGATTGTGTATGATACGAACAATACCATCATCTAATAAATATGTTGGTAATTATGTATAGACATATGGCTGGAGCTAAAACACCAAGTTCGACCTCAATACGGTCGGGCGCGCACTTTCACTGCGCCCGCAGTCTTCGGCTAATTGTGTTATTGTCAAAGGAGATACGAGTCTCAAGTGTTGATGGAAAGTTACCTTAAGTTTAGTGTTGAATTGGTTGATGACAGGATCAAAATATTAATTAAATGAAGTTTTATGTTATGTATAAAAACATTTAGGACTATAATGTTATGCCTTCACGGATTTTTCTATTCTCTAAAATCCTACCTAAATTTACTTAAATAGGTAGGTAGATAAAGTATGTCCTTCTTTAGTTAAAGAAAATGGAAACAAATATGGCTGATCTTCCAACCAAAGACAATTCACTCTATAGAGAAAAAGCGGCCAAGTGCGAGTCGGACTCGCCCATGAAGGGTTCCGTAGCAGCGAGTAACATAATAAAGAAGTTCTTGAAATAAATGTTTTTTTATTTACATTTGAGTTATTGAATGAATAATCAGTATTTTTTTGCGGTTTACGATTTATGTCGTAAAAAAAAAACTACTAACTAGACCTCGTTCAAACCAATTTTCGGTGTTAGATTACATTGTTATGTACATCATATATTTTTTTTAGTTTTATCATTCTCTTATTTTAGAAGTTACAGGGGGGGGACACACATTTTACCACTTTGGAAGAGTCTCTCGCGCAAACTATTCAGTTTAGAAAAAAATGATATTAGAAACCTCAATACCATTTTTGAAGACCTATCCATAGATACCCCACACGTATGGGTTTGATGAAAAAAAAAATATTTTTTTCATTTCTAAGTATGGGAGACCCCCCTAAAATTTTATTTTTTTTCTATTTTAGTGTGAAAATATTAATGCGGTTCACAGAATACATCTACACACTAAGTTTCAACAACATAGCTCTTATAGTTTCGGAGAAAAAAGGCTGTGACATACGGACAGACAGACAGACAGACGGACGGACAGACAGACAGACAGACATGACGAATCTATAAGGGTTCCGTTTTTGCCATTTGGCTACGGAACCCTAAAAAGGTTTGGTGAAGGGGTAAGAATGAAACAAAATCACTCTATCGTCCCTCGCCACTCCTGTCTAATGATCTCATTGCAGCTTAGGAACTCTCCTAACTTATTAAGGAAAATCGTGCTTAAAAATATACAACCAATGACTTCTATGCACTGGAACAATACATACCGCTACATAAAGCCGTGTCCACATTATGTGCCATATTGGGAACTAATTACACTAATACAATGTGTACTTACGTTAGTAGGAAATAGTTAATATGATTTATTCGAGTCACTATCGACTCTATTGTAATCTTGTGTATGCATGGCTTTAGGCCTGGTTCTAGTCTATGGTGGGTGTCACAGTGTTGGGACAGTGAAGACAACACAATGCCATAGTAAGTGTAGGAGCTATTGTTGTAGTGTAGATGTGGTGTAGATGTATGTTGGTATAGGGTTTAGGTCTTCTTCTTCTAAGAAGAAGAATTCAAGAAGATAAGAGGGACTGAGAGAGGGATATATTTTTTAACTAAAATTGTCCCACTACTGGGCAAAGGTCTAAACCTCTGAGGAAGGTTAAATAAGGTAAATTGACCCCATTTAAGGGATTTTTTAAATGACAACTTAAGTTGACTAATGACAGCTGTCACCCATTCCATGTTAAATTGCTGTGCAAAGAATTCTCGAAATTACTCGAAACTATAATCTTTGGTTGTAGGTTGCACTCGTACAAAGTTACCATAAACCTACATAACCTACATTAGTTATATACTTAGTATTATTTGTAACAACATTGCGTTTGTCAATCATCTCGCTCCCGTGTTATGTAAATGGTAATATCTACACTGACGTGTTATGAAATGCGTTTCTTATGATTATTGTTAAAGTGACATGTCACGGGTACTGCTGGTACTTAATTTAGTTTCCGTAATGTATTGCGTGCTTTGAAATACCTATAGAGATAAAAATATGTAGCTTATAATATAAGACTAGAGTGCGTTCTATAGCGGCGTTCTATGCTAGAAGCGGAGCGCAGCTGTGCGGAGCTCAACTGACCAATCACAACGCATTACAAAAATATTTTGACAATGTCAATGCGCTGTGATTGGAATCGGGATCTGCACCGCACCGCTCCGCTTCAATCGAAACACACCTCTTAACACACGGTTTCAGACCCAATCTCAGCTCTATTTTGAAAAATAAAGAATATAAACTATTAAAAAAAATATTTTTGGCTCGGCTGAACCAATGAACTATATCACTATATATTTCCTAGATATTTCCAAAAAAGCGTAACTATTTAGTGAGATCTATGAGTACAGTACGAAGATGCTCTTCCATTCTTACCCCATCACTAACCCATCCCTATATAGATTAAATTGTCTTTGGTAGTAATCGGCCATATTGGTTATGAATTTAGGACTCCTTATATGAAATAGTTTGTACATAATTAAGTTTACCTAATCAGTATTTTGTCATGGTCATGTCAAGGTTATAGAAATGCTAGCTGCGCCCCGCGGTTTCACCCGTGTTGTACCCGTTCCCGCGGGAATTTCGGGATGAAAAATAGACGTTGGCCGATTCTCAGACCTACTCAATATGCTCACAAAATTTCATGAGAATCGGTCGAGCCGTTTCGGAGGAGTACGCGAACGAACACTGTGACACGAGAATTTTATATATAGGAAAGATTAAAATGGTTTGGTGAATTTAAAATCCGGTATGGATCGTCTTTATGCTAATTCCGAATTGTAAACTAAATATGAATACTGGTCCTTCGTGTAATATTTGTCAAGAGGCTCATTTTACGTAGTAGAGATGTGATCAAGTTTTTTTTGTTAATAGAATGGAATCCAATTAAGTTGTGAATTTAATCTTCCTACCTATTTTTAACAATAACGGAACCTATTAATTTGTTAGAAAAGACATATTTCACTTACTTACCTTAATTTAATCTTACAAAATTTATGGACATAAAAAATCAAATTATAATTGCTGTAAATAATTAAAAAGTGAACGGAGACATAATATGTTACGTTTTAAAATTAAATACGTATCAAATGTCTCTACCACACTTTATAGGTATCTCTAGTTTATATCAATTTAAATAAGTCATAAAACCGGCAATTCAGAAATTAACTGATTAAAAACAGTTCAAAGAATAAGCCATTACATCCCACCGAATTATAATCAAAGAGGTTTTTAAATACTCCGTGAACTATAAAATCAAACAACCATGTTTAAAAATAAACCTCCTTCCGTTCCCTTCGAAATTCAAATTATAAATAAATTAAACAATCAATTTCCCGCCGTGTCCAGCTCGTTCCGGCTCGTAACAGCACGCTGTACTCAAGGGCAATAGCCTACATATAAAACGCGTAAAAAGGTTGCACACTTACCCACGAAATGTCTACCGGGCTTTTAGTTTAAGTTTGTATCAACAGTTCTACACAAGTTAAAAGCACAAAAGCATTATCGTTTTTTTATAAAGAACCTAAAGAGTAGAAGCTTGAAATTTCCTACTGTAGAGATCTCTTCACCCACTGAAGATTAAAATACTTCGCTCAACCTGGGGATTGAACCAGGGACTACAATCTTGACAGAGGAGTAATATGCCACAGATGTTTAAAAAAAATTGCTTAATATGTTTTCCACGTGATATCACCAGATACCAGCGACAGATACACTGACAGAGGTGCCTCTCAAATTAAATGGGTAACTAACAAACAAAAGCTAATAAATAGATACAAATAGGTAAACCTACGGAACCAAAAACACATATAATACCCACCCACAATCTGCTGGTAAAACCGCGTGAAAACAACAATATAAAGTTTTTTCTTCCCAAAGCACTTTCGTCCCCACCTGTACCGGTATGTAGCAATATTTCGGCAGCTAACGGGCCCAGTCCAACGACCCAAGCACCTCTGATTTACTTTATATGCTCCCTTGTACTCAGTGCAACCTTGATTCCCGGGAAAGATTCACGCGTCCAAAATGTAGAATTTAGTTTTGTTATGGTGTGCGTGCGTGTGTGAATGAGGATGTGTTAGTTTTAATTATAATAATTTTATTTTGTAATACGTAAGTATGCACTTTTGTTGATCATATTACGTGATAGTAAAATCTCGCATTTCGAAAAGGACACGAAAATAATAAAATTTAGGTATGGCAGTCAAAATGACATCCCAGTTTTTCTATCATGATTTGAATATCGAATAAGTTTACGCCATGGACGTAACGTAGAACCCCACTTTTTAATTCTATAGCCATGGAGTATGAATTTAAGTTTTCACGACCTTGTTTTTTTTCGTGCGCTAAGCTTTGATAACGATGGATGTAGCAAGTTGCATTGTGTATTCTAGATTATTATGAGTCTAGCTGGGTCCGTCTTATAATTTTAAGACGTATTAGGTCAGGGGATAAGTACTTACCTATATAATTAGATGGCTATGTAAATTAGTACTTAGTGTTTAACGGACTCATGAATTTTTCATTCTAAGTGACTGTCTGGAGATATGCAAAATTTTGATATTATGATTCCAAAAAATATATAGCAACGTAGCATAGCGTAGTGTTAGTGTAGAGGCACGCAAAGAGTCATACGCCCGTACTTAGAGATTTCAAATACTTTCTTAGTAGAGTACTTGTAGATTTAATGAGTGATTTTGAAAAATTACGTTTTGTTAAGGGGCGAATGGCGATCAAATGAATGTCCTAACCTATCTAAGTATGGCAGATAATATGATAAAGTTTACAGTATAGGGTGAATTAAAAATGAGGTAAACTCGTCGATACTTGTCTCCAAGTAAAAGAAATAATGTTTTCTGAGCCTATAATGGGTGAGAATGAGTAAATAAATATTTATTCGTAACATTTTCCTCACTTTGTGCTTTACTATGAAGACGAGACTGACTATGAACATTATCTATCTTTTTTTTTATATCAAGCAATTTAAAACCATAAATTAAAGCCACTAGAGTGCATTACACAATAAAATTAAAAACAATTATGTAAATGTCATAGTATATACTACCTCCATGATGTTAGTACAGTGCACGCTCGTTGAATGTAAATACCATGGTAAATACATATTGATATCAAGTATGTTTGTCTTCCACTGAATACGAATACTCAAATAAAATTATACGCAAAGATGAAAAAGCTCTTCAACAATACGAGAGGACCTTTCGAGTAACTCTTCACGTGTAAAACGACCTTAAAGGCTTAACAAATAAATAGTGTCTGCATTTTCATGACATTAAGAAAGAAGTGCTAGGGTAAATGCACCTATAAATGGACAATTTTATAAACTGTTATTAAGTATACTTAGGAATTAATTATGACACGGTTAAAATGCATTTTATGTGCAGTGTTTCTGTGTAGTATTTTCATAAATATTATAAGTAAGGAAATGTTATTTTTTTAATGTAACGTGCAGCTCGGGTCCATACTTGGATGGGTGGCATTTCTGTCTGAGCGCTACTGTTCTTCGGAGGGCAGTCGGTCCCAGGTTGTTTCAGTCGTCAGAGCAAGTTGGAGACCTTTACTCCGACACCTGGGTCGACTACTAACCTACTCGAATGAATGAATTAGATAGTCAAATTTAGATTAGCGACTATATTATTCTTAGCTTAGCCAGGTTTACTTTTGTTTTGTCGTGTTTTGTTTTAAAAGAGCCAATCCCATAGCCATGAAATCGGTTAATGTCTTAAAAGCAAAATAAAAGTAAGAATACAAAAACAAAATGACCAAATTGCCACGTACGTAACACGTCATAGCGAATTCCCATGATAAATAAAAAAAACAAGTTTCTCAAATTTTTATGACATGTTATATAAAACTTGTGAAGCATAACTTTGGGCGAATTACTAATCTTGGCGAAAGCTAGAGAAAGCGGTCGCGGTCTTGAAGGTCAAACTTTGGTTAGACTTTTACGAATTGTCTAAATAATTATTGACTTTCGATTTTTGGATTATTTCACGGATGGACTTAATAGTATTGAAGTGAAATTGCCAATAGTATTGGCCAAGTACCTAATGTTTTGTTTAGACCACCTTTCGATGAAGTTAGGTATTCTCTTGATTTTATTCTGCGTAGTCTGGCTACCTATATAATTTACGTTAGCAATAAGAATTCCTTAAATATTATGTTCAATGAATAAACTATTACGTATTTGATTAGTTTTTCAGTAGTTTCAGTAGGACGATTTAAAAACAATTAGATTTCTACCAAACTCTAGTAATAAGATTCAAATATTATAACATTTTCGGTGAAAACTTTCCCGCAGACAGGAACTAGAAAACCTCACATAACATATCACAATTTGTTCCAGAAATGGCCACCTCAGTCCTCCAACCAGAATGCCGCCGCGAGCACGAGCCCAAGCCCATTATAGACAATAGAGTCTTCGACGATGAGAAGAAAGAGGCCAAGGAGCGGGAGACGGGAGAACTGCCTCCAGAACTCCAGGAGAAAGCCAGGATCGAGCTCAGGGAGGAGCTGAGTTTAAGGGACCATGCGCTCGCTCAAATGAGACACTTTATTGAGAAACATCCGGCTATCAAGAAATGCAGGACAGGTATGACTTAACATGAAGTGAATTAATCAAATTCTCTGATAAATGTTGAATGATCGTTTCTATTGGGCAAGATTTATAGAGTGTTATTTTAGTTTTCGGGTGCAGTATAAAAACTGAATTAGAAATTAGTAATTTTCAATTATTATAAAAAAAAACAAATTCTTTATCAAAGTGTAATATTGCGAAGTACTTATTACCTAACCTTAATTGATTTTTGATCCCAATTATCAATTTTGTATTATAAGAGGCAAAGCCTTAATACATAAAATCAAGATAAGTAGACAATGCTTAAAATTAGTAAATAAATAATTATGATGCAGTTTACCAATCAGAGTCTTATCGGAATTAACAATTTCCAGACGCCCCCTTCCTGCTCCGCTTCCTCCGCACGAAGAAGTACTCCATCCCGCAAGCCTGCTCGATGCTGGAGAGGTACCTCACCATCAGACAGATGTACCCACAGTGGTTCCAGAAGCTGGACCCTCTGGACCCGAAGATAGCCGCCATTATTGACGCCGGGTACCTGGTGCCGTTGCCGCAGAGAGATGCTGAAGGGAGAAGGGTGGTGCTGTCTTGTATGGGTGAGTAAAAATTAGGATTAGAGTAAATAAGTAACAATATGATATGTCTATTAATTTTGGCGTTTTTAAAGCGAGGTTGTTTGAGTATTCAAAAATTGCACTTGCCTATTTCATATGTTTAGTTTAACATGTCTAGTAAAACAAATACCTTGAAGACCGACTGCTGCTTAGTTTCCGCACGCCCCACTTGTTACGCCATTGATGAAGTCATGTATTGTTATATAAAATACGTAGTGTAAAGGAAGATGAGTATCACCAACAAACAACGCAGTGCTTATTTATTTTAGATTTAAGCTAAATAAAGCTAACAGATTATTACATTACAGTAGTTCTATTTTGAGGCAACCAAGTACCAAAAGGGTTACCTACTTGAAGAAAAAGCCTACCACCTAATCTTTGAACCCAATAAAAAATACCAATCTTCTTCAAAGATCGCTTTTGACCTAACTGGTTGCGATGAATAGCGGCCTAATTTTTTTTAGGACAGCAAATAATACCAAACCTCTTCCAGGTCGCTTCGACCCTCACCAGTTCGACAACTGCACCATGGCGCGCGTGCACTCCATGATCGTGGAGCTGCTACTGGACGAGCCGCGCTCGCAGCTGCTCGGCTACACGCACGTCAACGACGAGGCGGGCATGCAGATGCCGCACGTCAGCCTGTGGTCCCTCACTGACGTCAGGATCATGTTGAATTGTATTCAGGTAGTTATGTTGTGTCATTGGTAGTTTTATAAGTAATTAGTGGTATTGTAGAATGTCCCACTATTGGACAAGCCCGTTGGCACAGTGGCAGTGAAAGCGCTTACTGTGTCGGGGGTTGCGGGTTGACATAGTGTTGGCGGCGACGTCTGAGTGTCAATTATATATTATTAACTTTAGCCAATAACAGGTTCCTTTACCCTACCGGATCTTCACTATAGCAGGAAGTAATTTTAGTTACCTACTACAAGAAGTTCGATTTATGAAATATGTTAGACAAAGTATGATCCATGGATTAAACTAGGTCAACCGTGGAAGATTTATCTACTAGTGCCCCAGAGACTATAATAATTATTGTTTATACCTTGTAGAAAGTTACTTTATTTAATGATCGTTACTTATTTACAGAATTCAACACCGATGCGTCACAAGAAAACTCATTTCGTCAATATACCACAATACGGAGTCAGATTCTTCGAATTTGCTGTTTCATTGCTCAGTGAAAAGCTTAAAGATAGAGTTATGGTAAGCTACAAATTAATATTTGAACTTAGCGATGTAACTTTATTAATAAAAGAGAAAAAATAAGATCTATACCTACCCACTAATAAAAAAAATCTTACAAGTTGTATACTTGCCCAGTGTAATAGATGCCTAAATGTGCTATTTAAAAACTAAATTTGTAATTTCCGTTTCCTTTTTCTGTCATTTAATTTTATCATGACCATAGAATGTAACTTGCCACTTAATTTTCATAACATTTTTTGTTATATTATAACATTTTTTTTACAGTTGTTAGATTTTTGGAACATAATATAATATATTTTTTACAGTTCCACCGCACTTCAGAAGATCTAATTAAACACGTGGACCCTAAAATTCTTCCCAAAGAATATGGCGGCACCGTTCCTTTGAAAGACATGATTGAAGAACTGAAGCGAAAACTCCTTAAATACAGGAAAGACTTGCTCGCTCTTGATGAGATGTGTGTCGACTTATACGCATTGGAGAAGAATGATATCACACAGGACATTCACTCAACTGCAGGGTCATTTAGAAAGCTGGAACTGGATTAAACATTACTCATAATAACTTAGAATTTTGTTAAGTTTAGATTAATTAAACTACACTTAGTTGACAATAAACAAACTAAAATATTTTATAAAAATGCCACAATGCTGCTGAATATATTTTTGAAATGGTTTAATTATTATAACGAATTTTATAATATTATTTTATCAGTTTTGTTATAAATTAAGAGGAAAATTATTGAATAAAATTTTCCTCTTTACCTAGTGAATTTAGTAATGTTTTTTATATTTTTTTAAATGTTTCATAACCTGTAAAATTATTGTAATTCCATGGTCTGTAATTTTGTTATAAAATATCACATCACAATGAATTATACACAGAGATCTCATACAATGTCAATAAATGATTTGTTTAGTGCTATGTAGATGTTATGTTAATGATGGTTAGTTCGATATTATATTATAATTACCTATTTAATTAGCAACTAATACGCCGGTGGCAGCCGTAGGTGGTGTCACGTTACCATTCTTGACAGGTTTTTTGACATTTAAACAATAGTTTTATAACATTATAACATTGTGTTATATTAAATTACGCATCTCGCTTCTTTGCTTAATAATGTTAATAATAAGGCGTGGATCAATAGTTAAAGTAAAATAATACAATCAAGGATGGATGGCCTCTGCCACTTGTTATTTCATAAGTCATGACAAGGTAAGCCGCAGGCGGTTTCAAGTTAATTTAGCTGGGTTTAGTTTTAGGCTAAACTAAAAAAAAAGCGGTTATGATAAAACAGTGGTGTTTAGTTTTATTACTAAGAACATATTTGAAATAAAATTATCATATTAAAATGTATCGTTTTCTTTATTATTCCTGTTCCCAATATTTCCTTTCCCATCAAAATGAAAATATGAATTTATGGATCGCATAATATATAAGCTTGAAGTACTATGAAATAAGTACTGCGCAAGCAATTCTAGTGTATATTTTGAATAAACCGCCATCAATATTGAATCCAATACGCCTTCTTTACTTTCTATAGCATGCTACCATAACCAAAAATACCATTGACAATAGACGAGCATAGACACGTATCAGACCATCGACTAAAGAGCGACCTTGAAATGCAACCCCATTTGTTGCTAACTTCGCTGAAGTTTTTCCCGCAGTTTGGCGTCCACACAGAGTTAAAAAATATTTCTCAAATTTTCTATGTATTTAGATCAATAGGGCAGTTTATTTATCCACATGATTTGTGTTTCAGTGATATTTTGATGTAATGATTATGTTAGAACGGTGTTAGTTTAGTTTTCGTGTGTAAAATTACGTGCTTTTGTAAACATCGGGACGTGATTCCTGGACCACGTCTATGGTTTTCTTGTACGTATTTTGACCATTGCCGTTGTTATTTGTATGTTTACTGTGATGTTTATCATTAGTGCGGTGTAGTTGGTGATATTTCGGCGAAACAAGTAAGGATTAACCTAAAGTTGTTGTGTTTGGATGGCGAGAAATTGTGTGCTGTAGAAATATGTCATAGTTTGTTCGATTGTTGTAAGTAAACCACGCTCGAGTGCAGGGCTCGTCGCCGACTCCCGTATTCTAGTGCATTCCCCAGTTGACCAATTATGTACACACTGAATCAGATCGCAGAGGTTCTGTGTTTTTGAAAATATTATAATTTTGTTTTGAGAAGCACATCCTGTTGTGCATTTTTATAACAGATACAATCAATACATAGAATGTAGTGAGATCTAATCGGCATTTCGACTGTTCGTATTTGTAGATGATAGCGAAAAGCGTATTGCGAAATTACGTTGAGTAGTTCAACAAGTCAAAAGTCCTTGACCTGGTCAAAATTTAACATATTGACTATATTGGGTCTCAGTTACTTTATTACAAACATTTCAGTACCCATTTCATGAAAATTAGCTGAACTTCACCTGTTTGTTCTATTCATGTATACTTAGAAATATCTAGATTTTGTGTCTACTTCTGACCACTTAATTTCACAAGGTCTGCAATACTTACTAGATCTATTTACACAATTTGTTCAGACACGATATGTGTCTTCATATTCTTCATATATTCAACAAAATGCCTACTAGACAGCACTACCTGTTCAGTTAGCATTTTGGCAGTGACTAGAATAAACTCCATGACAATATACTTTCAAAGTGCACCTGAACAAGCATGTCCCACTCCAAGGTGAAAATTCATCGAAATCGGTCCAGTGGCTTTCACATTATGGGTGTGACATGTATGAAAAACATTACCTAGTTACTTTCAAAGATAAGCATGAAAGCATTTCCTATTTATGTGAGTTAGGATTCGTATGGTAGGTCTATTTCTAAACTTGTATGTTGTCTATGAAAGTCTATCTTTTATTGTTACTGTTACAGTCCAATGACCCACACTTGGGTCCCAATAGGCTAAACTTCTCAAGCCCTATATAATATAGGCTAAACTTATATAATATAGGTTTAGCCTATTCGGCCATATTAAACTTTAAGAGGCACAAAATGATGATAAAGAATATGATAATAAAATTTCAGACAAATTGAGCACCTCCTTTTTTAAGTTGGTTAAAATAACAGTTAATATTGCAAGGAAAGAACATGATATATAGGTAGAAATATGTTGAATAAGCAATCGAAGTAAAGTATGTTTGTCAAGTTAGGAAATCCGATCTTTACCAATGTCTGGATCAAATACAACAATGTGAAGGTTTTTATTTTTAATAGTAAGTCATGATACTTCTTTGACTTGTAAAAAAAGTATTAGGCTCTAATGTCCCAATGCTATGTAAAGGCCTCTCATCACACTGAAGATATCAGTACAGTGAGGAGGATTAGGCGTAATCATCATGCTGGCATCATTATAATGGGTTGGCAATATCAAACCCAAGCCATGTGTTAAAAGTAGTAAACATGTTTTCGCTCGACCTGATTGAACCCTGGACCTCAGTCTTGGCAGGCGAGTGCACATACCACTAGACCACCGAGGCTTTAACTTGTGTTGTCAATTAAGTCTTTGTATAGTTTTCATAGAAAATATTTATAATTCATTCACTGATCTCGTGTAGATCAGTGTCCAATCCTGGTGTGGGAGTTTTTACTTTTTACCACCTTTGATATAATCTAATAATATTGATAATGCCAAATTAGGACATGGAAATAAGGTCAATATCAATATCTGAGGTTTAAGCCATAATCCTATAGTGACCATTAAGGATATGAGTCTTCTAGGCCATCCAATGTCATATGCATGTTATGCATGCCGTAATTAAGGTCGGGCAATGTAGCTATTATCCCATGGGTACCATGACAGCTGTTTATGAATATAGGCAGTAAAAGCTGAGAGATAGCAGGATATGTACCACTTAGAGCTATTAAGAGCACTCATCATAAGCTTAGGGATGCATTAATACATATGCGAAGCAGTCTGCAGCTCAATTGACCAAACACAATATTATATGCAAAGATTTTGACAACTTCAATGCAATATTTGCTGAATTCAATGCTCTGCTGAGTTCTACTGCTCTTCTATGGAAACACTCTCGTCCATGTGAATATTCCAGGCAATAGTTTGTCTATATCCAGAGGTATGTATCATATTGCAACATACCTTTTTGTTAGAGAAGCCTGGGATCAGATCAGTCATTTCATATTACATATTTGAATGTTTAATGAATAATTTGAATGTACTAAGCTATAGTACAACACTTAAACATTGTTGTGAGTGCTGTTAAATATTAAGTCCTATGACAGCCCTCAAGTAGTAAGAACTTGGTACACCCTGATGCAAAAGAGGGGTTTGTTTTAGTTTGATGTTGATTTGTGTGTGTGTGTTTGTGTATTCCACAGGTGTGGTTGTTCTCGACCGAACGGAACTGTTGTGATGCAGTTATTTTAATTTGAAAGCCAGATTCCTTGCAACTGTTCTTTCTTAGTATTACTAGGTCGGTATAACTAGGTCCTGCCGATTTGTGTAGAGGGTTTTTAAATCTTTTAATTTTATTATTGGTCCCACTCAAGCAAATTATGCTGTTGTACCAAACAGGGCCAGATTTAAAGCCTCAGGGGAATCCATGGCACCAGACACTTGCACCTAGTCTAGAAGCCACTAGGCTTCTTGGCAGGTTAATTGTATGTCTCCAAAGGCTACCATAGGCCCTAGACTATGGGTAGTTGACCCAAAGTCGCCCAAATATAAAACACATTGACATTAATAAACAATGAAATTAAAATAGGGACAAAATGAGATAGACATGTATTAAGTTCTTCAAGCTTCTAGGTCTAGATCTTCTGTACTAAAACCATAGTAGACCTAGATTATAACACACTTCTAAAAATAGGTATTTTTAGGAAATTGGAGAGTAATAGATAATATTGGTTTGTTTTTGCAGATTGGCAGTATGGCGGAAATAGTGTACCCGCAAGGCTGCCGGCCAATCACCGATGATCTTGGCCCTGATGAACTAGTTAGGAGACTAAAGGTAATCACTATAATCTATGCTAATACTAACTGTCCCGCGCGGTGGTTCCACCCGCGACCAATAGATGTCGCTGGTGTGAATCTTAACCATCCAGGGTGCCATACGCATAAAAAATTCAAATCCGTCCAGGAGGACATACACACGTACAGTAGAATTATATATTTTTAAAGATATAAAGAGGTTAACTATTAACTTTGTATGTTCGGGCTAATGTCAGGAACTAATAATCCGATTCGAATAATTAATTATATTTGGATAGTTACATTCCGGAGGTAGGTTAGACTTTATATTAAGCTATTATTTACTACAGGAACGGGCACAACGCCGATGAAACCGCGGGGCGCAGCTAGTAAATAATATTTAGTGGCATACTTCTATACAACCTTCTAAGATGTTGATAGTCTTCAAGTGGACGCACTGTACAACACTAATGATATAATGAGAGTTTATGATTTATGCCACTTGTGATTTGTTGTAAATATTTATGTAGAGTGATGTAATAATAACATATTTATTCTATCCATAAAGCAAATACAATACTCATCAATGAAATTATATATGATACCCCGCGGTTTTATCCGCGTTGTACCCGTTCCCGTGGGAATTTCGAGATGAAAAATAGCCTATAGCCTTCCTCAATAAGTGGACTATCCAACACTGAAATAATTCTTCAAATCCGACCCGTAGTTCCTGAGATTAGCGCGTTCAAACAATCAAACAAACAAACTCTGCAGCTTTATAATCTTCTAAATATAAAATTCTCGTGTCACGGGTGCGTGGTTGAACTCCTCTGAAACGGCTCGACCGATTCTCATGAAATTTTGTGTGCATATCGGGTAGGTCTGAGAATCGGACAACATCTATTTTTCGTTTCGTGGGTGAAATCGCGGGGCGCAGCTAGTATTAGTATAGATAAGTAAATAAGCATAGGTAGGTAATGATTGTTAAGAGTTTGGCTAGATAAGTAAGGTGATAGTCCTATTCTATTCATCCATGAAATACTTACCTTTCTTTATTTACTGTTACCCACGGTTCCACCCGCAGCATACCCATTCCTGTGGGAATTTAAGGATAGCAAAGTAGCCTATGGCAAATCTATGTCGAACCAAATTTCATTGAAATCGGCTCAGTAACAACATTCACTGATGAAGCTTCTGATTCCACCTTAATTCTGCAAGCAAGATAAAAATTCTCGTACAAAATACACATCAATGTAATAGTCACCATACAGATGATATATCGCTTACCATTGGCCTTATGTTTTCGATGAAACAATTCACGTAACTCCTTGCTATATTTATGTTTATTTAACAGTACATAATGGGTCCGATTCTGTTGGTAAACGAGAAGAAGTAACTTAACTTTCTGTGTTACTTTAAAGTTTAATTTCTTAATCCTCACAGTGTACTGAAATATCACCTTGTGACAGTGAGGGTTTTTTGTACTTTTTTGTACCTTATGTAGCTAGATCTATTCAGTGTAGTTACAATGTAACTTCTTATCGTGCTACTAGAGTTGCGCCCCTTGGTTTTACCCGCGTTGTGCCTGTTCCCAGGAGAATTTGGGGATAAAAAATAGCCTATAACTTTCCCGTTGAATGTGGCTATCCATTACAAAAAGAGTTTTTAAAATCGGATTGGTAGTTACTGATGGGATCAGCGCGTTCAAACAAACATACTCTTTAGCTATATTATATTAGTATAGAGTATAGATTTAATTTTTAATTATTTCATGTGTTTATGAAATCTAAAGTGTGTAAAGTTTACATGTTGCTAGTCAAAGACACACTTTCCAGTATCCGATTGAGCTGAAATTCGATAAACACGCATTGAGTTATATGTGTACATATAACTCGATGTATACACGTTTGGTTTGCGTGACTATACACAATAGTAGTCAAACGATTGTGTTAAAATATAAAATATGTACAATTTTTATTAGTATTTTATATTTCCTAGCAGCGCCACTTGATTTTACCCGCGCTGTACCCGTTCCCGTGGGTTTTTTTTTGCAAATATTTGCCCACAATTCGCAAGCTAATCTATAGAGTACCTAGTTTTAGAGTGTTACGCAAAAAGACAAAAACGCAGGCACTCATATTATCACATGTGAACATTAGTTATTGGCCACAACAGAATCGACACCAATACACAATGTATTACAACCTTTTACATAAGTGAACATTTGTCGAACGATGGCGGCCGTATTATAATATAATATCTTTCCTTACGTTCGCCTTGACCGATCGGTTGTTTAATGTGAAATGTGACGACGACGTATGGATTGTTTCAAGTGTCGTTGATCAATCCAATTATTGTTAGTTGTAGCCGTGTAAACTATTAATTCTTCACTTTTCGCAGTAGTGCTTCAAACAGATTTTAGCATAGCATCAAATTGAGAGTGATCTCATCAGATTAGAGATCAGATCAGATTAAAGATTCAGAAGATCAGCAAATCTAGATGATTTTAACCAAACTGTAGCCCTGACACGCTCATACTGAGTGTATCATGATGGGTTTGACGGTCTGAATCCTTTCCAAGAGAAAATTCACATTCACCGAACATTTTATGGACATTTGAGTTTCTCTTTCTAGCCTTCTAGCAAAGGTAGATGCTGAATTTCCAATACTCCTGACAACACTTTAGCTCATCAGGGACGTATCTGTGTCTAACAATCCCTCTCCCAAACTCCCTTGCCTAAGATATAGCTACGCTCGTCCCTATCTATATATCTAGTTTAGCAGTTTCAATCCCCCTTCCCACTCTTGTCCTCTAAACAACCGTCAAATATCAGTCTACTCGATCGTCTAATACCACGACCGTCTAACACCAGTCTGCTCGACTGCCTTAACACCACTAACCGACCGCCTAACATCAGTCTACTCGACACGTCGAACATCAGTCCAGCCGACCGTCTAACAGCAGTCTAACTCCGCAGGTCCTCGCCCACACGCTGCAAGGCCTGGGGCAGGACGAGGGCATGTACCAGCAGTACATCCCGCTGGCGCTGCACCTCGCCGACGAGTTCTTCCTGAGCCACCCGTCGCGCGACGTGCAGCTCCTCATCGCGTGCTGCATCGCCGACGTGCTCAGGGTGTATGCGCCTGAAGCACCTTACAAGGACCAGGAACAGGTAATAGTGAGTAATATTTGAAGGTTTCCTCTTGGTTTTGTTGTTTCCTATTCGTTTGGTTGTTTCCTCTTCGTTTGAATGTTTTCTCGTCGTTTGGAGTTTTCCTCTTGGTTTCGAGGCTTCCTCTTGATTTCAAGGTATCTTTTTTGTTTCGGAGAGGCGCCTTATGAGGATAAGCATAAGCAGCAGCTGCAATTTAATGTCCAGAACCAATTTTAAGACTTTTATATCCAAAGAGGACCATTAACACATTTACCAAGACACCCTCTACATGTCGTTAATAACTTACTGATGATATAGGTTTTTTAATTATTATTTTTTTATTTCGATTTTTATCAAAGCTTCGGCCACTCTGGCTGGATATCAATTTTCATCTTCATTTGGAAGAAAAAATCCTAAAAATAAATACTTGGATTGGAACAGCTGCTAAACCACCTCTTCTCCCCCCCCAGGTGAAAACGATCTTCCTGTTCCTGATCAACCAGCTGCAAGGGCTGCGCGACCCGAAGGACCCCGCGTTCAAGCGTTACTTCTACTTGCTGGAGAACCTGGCCTACGTCAAGAGTTTCAACATGTGCTTCGAGCTCGAGGACTGCCAGGAGATATTCTGCGCTCTCTTCTCACTCATGTTCAAGATTGTTAAGTGAGTATGAACTTAGCTTTATAGTTAGTATATTTTGTAAACACTCATCTAGACGGGACTTAGTAAAGTCAAGTATTAAAGTCATCTTTAGTGAGATGAGAGGCCTTTGCCCCGCATTTTGAAATTAC
Source organism: Cyclophora punctaria (assembly GCA_951394245.1). Taxonomy (NCBI): domain Eukaryota; kingdom Metazoa; phylum Arthropoda; class Insecta; order Lepidoptera; family Geometridae; genus Cyclophora; species Cyclophora punctaria. Next base: position 2,858,257 of record OX596192.1, on the reverse strand, counting down.
AGGTTAATACTAATACTTTTTAATAAACACTAGTCTTCCTTACCTTGTATACTGTACTTATGAACCCCGTACTTTACCTTGTACCGTACTTGTACCGTATTTGTACCGTACGTGTACCGTACTTGTACCGTACTTGTACCGTACTTGTACCGTACTAATGAGCCATTCCCCCCGCAGCACGGAGCACTCGTCGAAGGTGAAGTCGTTCATGCTGGACGTGCTGTGCCCGCTCATCACGGAGTCGGACGTGGTGTCCAACGAGCTGCTCAACGTCATCCTGCTGAACCTGGTGGAGCCCAACAAGCGCGACCTCAAGAACGCGTACGCGCTCGCCAAGGAGCTCATCACCAAGACCAGCGAGACGCTCGAGCCCTACATACAGGCGGTGAGACGCGCCGCATGTTCTTACATACATATGTGATAGGTAGACATATAGGGAGAGGCATATCAGATAGGCGAGACCCTGGACCCGTATATACAGGCGGTGAGATCTTCTTCTTCATCGAGTGTTCTTCATCGACTGGTGTCAGAGTTATTGAACCGCCAACGGCCTCTGACATGGCTCATGTAACGACTACTATCCGTAGAAAGTAACCGGGACCGACGGCTTAATGTGCCCTGAGATGCCTCTTGTGTATTTGATGTGGTTACATGTGCGATTGATTAGTAGAGATGTAAGAGAGGTAAATTACGTAGGCGAGACCCTTGACCCGTATATGCAGGCGGTGAGATGGCGGTTTATGTTGTTAAATATGTTCAAAGTTCCCAAGAATCATGCCTAAAGGCAAAAGGCCAACTAAATTCGGTTTTGTACAGTATCTCGCCCGCCACTACTAACCAATGCGGAATTATTAGTCTATAAATAAACTATTAATTTATAAAATTCTACAAAACCTAAACTAGCCGACCAGCTTTCTTTTTTTGTTCGTTGATTGACACATTAACAAAGAAATCTTCCATTGAAATATAAACCATTCTATTTGTTACAGTTTTTCAACCACGTCTTAATCCTAGGCAAAGAGGAGAAGCATCTACTAATATTCTCCAAAGTTTACGAGTTAATATACGAGCTGTATCAGTGCTGTCCATCCATACTGCTAGCCGTACTCCCACAGCTGGAGTGCAAGTTGAAATCCTCACATTTCCAAGAGAGACTCAGCGTAGTCGCCTTACTCGCTAGAATGTTTTCCGAACCAGGGTCGGAGCTAGCCAAACAATACCCAGCGCTATGGCGGGCTTTCCTAGGAAGATTCAACGACATATCCTTCCAAATTCGGATCAAATGCGTGCAGTATTGCATGCACTTCCTAGTACACCATCAAGATTTGAGAAACGATATCACGGATACGCTGAAGTTGAGACAACACGACGCTCACGAACAAGTGCGATACGAAGTAGTGATGGCCATCATAGCCACTGCGCAGAGAGACTTCAACGCAGTCGCCGAATCAGAAGACTTACTACACTTAGTAAAAGAGAGAACGTTAGATAAGAAATTTAAAATTCGAAAAGAGGCCATGTCCGGTCTCGCGATGATATACAAAAAGTTTTTGACCGAAGAGTCCGTACCACCTCCGACAGAAAAGGCTGCGCAATGGATTAAAGATAAAATACTTCACGGTTACTATATGACCGCTTTGGAAGATAGATTACTGGTTGAAAGACTGTTGAACACATCTCTTGTTCCATATACATTACCACCCCCTATACGAATGAAGAAGTTATTCTATTTGATGTCAAATGTCGACGATAATGCTACTAAAGCGTTCATAGAATTGCAAAAACATCAGTTGGCCGTTCGTAGGACCGTCGCAGAGTGGGTAGATTTACATAGAAAGCCTCCCACGCCCGCGGTTCAAAAGGAAATGATTGCTAAAGTGTTACACATAAGTTCCAAATTCCTGCCCGAGTCGGTGAAATCGCAGGAGTTCCTGAATAAGTTCTCTCAGCATATGAAACAGGCGCCCGAGTTGCTTCAAGGCATGGAGACTATTCTCAACCCTAATGTCAGCTGCGAGGTCTGCGTTCGTACTACTGTGAGTACAATATACTGTGGCATTTTTTATATGAAAAGTTATAACCATTGTTGCTTTTCTTGTAGTATAAAGTTATTTTTTGGTAGTTTTTTCTGAATAATGAAAGGTATATTTCTCTAATAATGGATGTCTTAGACCATCATTACCCTTCTATGATAGTTATCCATAGTATAACACTTATGTATACTCTTCAATTTCATACTTTTAGACATCTAATTCTCAGAATATACCATACAAGGTATTTGAGGGTAGTTATTTAACTAGAGCCTTATAAAGACCTAAACCAAGATATTAAGACCTAATCTTCCTACAAGCTTCTTCATATTTTCCATTCTAGCGTTTTACTCACTTCATCAGGCACTAGTATAATGATATCGTTCACGTTGTTCCAGTCGAATGTCCTCAAGAAGCTGGGCCAGCCCGTGATGACGAACCTGTACTACAACACGGTGAAGATGCTGCTGGAGCGCGTGAGCTCGGTGATGATCGACCACGACTCGCTGCTGATCCTCGTGGGGTACGTCGAGGGCGCCGTCAAGGGCATCGACCCCAGCATCGCGGACGAGTGCGGTACGCTCATTTGGATTTATCAATAGTATGACAATAGTAGTGTCCCGGGGTTTTATCCGCGTTGTGCTAATTCTCATGGGAATTTCGGGATGAGAGATGGTTTGGAGCCTTCCCGTTGAATGTGGCTATAATGTGACTATAAATACGAGTCTTGTGAAAACTCTTACCTTCCTTTGCATATCGTATGATTGATATTGACTACACCAACACGAAATGATTGATTGATTGTTTGCTCGGCAGGCATCGAGATCTCGAAGGCGGGCGAGCGCGGGCTGAAGCTGCTGGTGATGCTGTCGTTCGTGTTCCCGGCGCACTTCCTGCACGCGGACGTGCTGGAGCGGCTGGCGGGGCTGCTGCAGCTCGACGACGACGCGGTGGCGCCGCACGTGCTCGCCGCGCTCACCTTCCTCGGGAAGTACCGCCCGCTCAGTCAGTATCCACTCCTACTACACTCACATACACATATCTTACTTACTTATGGCACGATCACAAGAGCCTCTATGGGCCCAAAACTGAATAAAAAAATATTACTATACTTTAGATGTACGCTTCGGTACTGAAGTGTGCACTCGCTCTGCCAAGACAGGTCTCGGGTTCAATTCCCGGGTCAACACGTTCCCTAATTTACAAACATGGCTCGGGTTTGAGATCACCAACCCACATTAAGTAAGCTCGGTGATTGCGTCTCATCCTCCGTACTGATATCTTCAGTAATGACAGGCCTTTGCCCAACAGTGGGACATAACAGGCTAATAATTTACTTCACTTATAAGAAGATGAAGAATAAGAATACTATAGGTTAATGTCTTAGGGTGTGTTTCCTTTGAAGAGGGGCGGAGCTAACAACATTTTACGAAAATATTTCAACATATTATATGCATCATCTTAGCACTAATATAACACATACCTATAACAATATCATTCAATCTCCAGGTGAAGCGTGTCCCTCATTGTTCCCGAAACTCGTGACATTGTGCAAGGCCTACGCCGAAGTCGGAACACCGAAACAAGCCAAGAACGCGGTCAGGTACGAAATAACTAATCGTTTTTCTTACACCATTTCAGAGGCCTTTAGGCGGTCTAAATACTTCGACACCAGGGTTGGTCTATCTATCTACTCGAAATGAATGAATTTATTCATTCAATATCTCTTCTTTCAAAGTTTTTTATCGCTGATATACGCAGTTGTTATGTTCATTAAATTAATTTGTTCTATTCTTGTCTAAATCCTTAACATACGCATACGATAGAGTATATTAGGGGCCTATATCAACACAGACCGAAGGTTAATGTTGGTTTTACCAGTAAATGTAGTTTTTTTTCTACAATGCAATGCGTCCTTCATTCAATTCCACTGGTTTCGGTCCTTACTCTGTTATGATTAGCTGGATATTTTATGACAGTGATATGCTTGACACATTTTCAATTCATCCATTTGAATTTAGGCTTCACTTGAGAGTATAGTATGTAGAATTGTAGATCTATAATTTTGTCTAATGTAGAGATGTAAGATGAATTATGAAAAACGTTCGTATTGAGTTGTGCGTTCACCCCGCAGATGCCTGTTCGTGAACGTGCCGGAGCAGCGGTCGCAGATCTTCACGGAGATCCTGGACACGCTGAAGGCGACGCTGTGCCCCGCCTCCGAGCACTACCGCACCGCCATCGTCACGCTCGGCCACATCGCGCACAACCTGCCCGACAACTTCCCCGTGCACATCAAGAACATCGTCTCCAGGAAGGTACTATACTCTATTTCTTCTTTCTGGTCCCAAAATGTGGACCAATATCGCCAATTTTAACCTACTTGGATAGGCCGATAGTGGCATTTCTATCTGAGCGCTACCGTGCTTCGTAGTGCGTCGGTCCCGGTTGTTTCAATCGTCAGACCATGTCGGAGGTCTATAAACACCGACACCAAGGTTGACTATTGAAATATTCGGAATAATAATCACGTTTTAATCAATGACACTCGGGTGCCGTTCGCAGATAGTAAAGGAGCTGCTAGTGCGCGAGTGCGCGGGCGGCGCGGCGGGGGGGGCGCGGGGCGGCGGCGGCGCGTGGTGCGCGGCGGACGAGCTGCCCGAGGAGACGCGCTGCAAGCTGGAGGGGCTGAAGGCCATGGCGCGCTGGCTGCTGGGCCTGCGCCGCGACGAGCTCTCCGCGCAGAAGACCTTCCGCATGCTCAACGCCTTCATCGTGCACAAGGGGGACCTGCTGCAGGTATACTGCGGCTGGGCTGTCTCTCCTATAATATGGTTTCTAACGATAAATACATAAATATTTCCCGGAAATTCACTCATGCATAATGAGACCCAAACTAAGCGGAAACACGTTCCCTACTTTCCAAACATACGAGCTATGTTCGAAAAGTAAGGCTAGAAAATTACCAACCCGTATTTGGCAGGGTAGTGATAATGCCTAATCCTCCTCACTGTACTGATATCTTCAGTGAGATGAGAGGCCTTTGCCGAGCAGTGGGACATTACAAGCTAATACTTTCCCTTCATCTTTAATATCATCAACGTCCACGATTTAACCGTAAAACTTTATTTCCAGCAAAACCGTCTATCGAAGGCGGAGATGGCTCACCTGCGGCTGGCGGCGGGCGCGGCCATGCTGAAGATCTGCGAGCAGAAGGGCGTCGGGGACCAGTTCACCGCGGAGCAGTTCTACAACCTCTCGCATCTCATGGTGGTGCGTGCCACTCGTGCGCCGGATATCCGAATGTCCGGATATCCGAATGTGTGGATATCCGAATGCCGCACATTCGGATTTCGGATATCCTATATATCAGTATCCGAGAATCTTTTACCCTATTAATTTTCAGTATATAGATGAAAATCTATTTGTTATTTTATAATCACTGAAATACGTTTTGGTACATATGATTAACACTAAAACTATAAAACTTTGTTTCTAGCCACTTAAATGAAGAAATCCTTCATTCAAATTTCAAACCGTAGATGGTTGTTATCACGTGACGCATTCCCATATATTTTGACATTAGACAATGTCAAAATGCGACGCGATTGTCATTTGTCTACTGGTGCATTTTTTTTAAATTCGTATTTAATTTTTGTTTTAGGATGAGGTACCACAAGTCAGAGAAGCATTTGCAGCGAAATTACATAAAGGACTTTCAAAGGTATGTAGCATTATGAATTAACATAAAATAGGTATTTCATTTTACATATTTTTTATAAAAAAATGTTAGGAAAAAAAAGAAGTAAAAATCGATGAAGAACTGCATCATTTTTTTTATTTTGAATAAGTAAAACAATAACAAATAAAAAATGACATGTATTTGCAATTAAACATTCGTTGTTATATTTCTTTAACCTTTCATTTATTTCGCTATGTTTAATTATAAAAATAATCGTTATAAATTGAAACAATAAAAATACGTGAAGGTTATTTTTCCGAAATTCATCTGGTTCGATTCCCGGGCATAGAAGTGCATTTACCAAAAATCATGAATGCAGTTTTTTATTGTCACTAAAATTGAAAACATGGTTGCTTCATTCATTCATTTTGAGTATGTTAGGGGCCAACCCTGGTGTCGGAGTTTTTAGACCCCCTAAAGGCCTACGATATGGTCTGACGAATGAAACTACCGGGACCGACTTCTTAACGTGCTCTCCGAAGCATGGTAGCGCTCAGATAGAAATGCCCATACTGATCGTTTTAAAAAAACCACCCTGTATAGTTTGGTAGAGCACGTTACTCGACCCGCTGCGGCCACATAGAGTATGACGTTACCACAGTGACATTGACAGCATAAACTAATTTATTTGAAAGCGTTATAGTTTATTTTCCATAATTCCTTTGAACGGAGGCAAATCAGACCCGCGAAGGGATAGTTAGAGTGGTTAGATAACGCTCACAACTCGCAAATGACGTAATATAGTCTTCGAAATTTGACTAAAAATAATAGTGTTGATTGCGAGACTTGGGGACCTAAGCGAATACTTCAGAAATTGATTCAGGGTGTTCAGGGAGTTACTATACTAAAAGTCCTTCCCTCTTGGAGTGGCGACGATTGCATCCCAACATAAATGTTAACACCTGATTTTTTCACATTGTCTGTTTTTTTCCCTATGGTTTCCCCAACAATATTTTTCCATGGAAAGCATGCCTTAGGAGTGTCGATAAACGTGATGTATTTGCCGCAGGGCATCCCCAACAAGTGCCTGCCGCTGGACTTCATGGGCATGTACGCGCTGGGCGGGCGCGAGCCGGAGCGGCGCCTGCGCGCCGCGCTGCGCCAGTACGTGCTGGCCGACGTGCTGCGGCGCCGCGAGTACGTGCGCAACATCACCGTCGGCACCAAGGGTAACCACACACGCTGGACCTAACAAACAATGGATCGCTCTCCCTGCTCTCGCCTAACGTCGCGGAGGGCCCGGGTTGCGGGTCCTCGCCCCGCGACTGATCGGCTCGCGATCTTCGGAGCGGACCGACTGATCGGGTCGCGATCTTCGGAGCGGACCGATTGATCGGGTCGCGATCTTCGGAGCGGACCGACTGATCGGGTCGCGATCTTCGGAGCGGACCTTGCCTTACAACATAGTCGGAGATCCTCATCCTTTAAAAAACCGTTGTACTCATTTTAAATTGAAACTACGGTTCCTTTAAATGAGCCGAAACGTCAGATAAAAATGTAAAATAATATATTCAATTCGAAAAGTCGTTCTCAAAACTGTATTATGAAGAGTACAGTGGAAGTACAATCTTGTATTTAATATTAAGTATGTACAATCAATGTAATGGTATTGATTGCGTGTTCCAGTGGAGCGCGCGGTGTCGCAGTTGCCGCACATCCTTCCCGACTACATGCTGGTGTTCGCGGTGCCCGTGCTCACGCACGACCCCGCCTTCACGCACTACGACAACGTCAACCAGCTCAAGGTACACATACATCTAATAAATACCCGGACAAACTAACACACGGTTAATTACACCCAAATGAAGCTCTAAGCTTGTTTTAAAAAAAAGTTAAGTATTAATCCCACTGATACAACTGCATACATAAACATACACAATAACTTAATCTTATATAAAATTCTCGTAAGAATATATAGTGGACACCCAAACGTCACCAACAATAATATCTGCACATATCGTTGAAATTGCATAAAATTACCGCTCATCTTTTCATATTGGATTTTACTATATTCTCCCCTCTCTAAAACTCATTCTAGATAGGCTTACAACCTTACAAAGAGGCCTCCTAGCCGCACATCCATTCATCTGTAATGTCTTAGTGTGTGTTTTCATTGAAGGACCAATCACAATGCATTACGAAATGATTTTGACATGACAATGTCAATGCGTTGTTTGACAACTTTAATGCATTCCGATTGGTCCACCCCGCTTCAATAGAAACACACCCACACCAGTACATGTTGATCTGCAGGTGGTGAAGAACTGCCTGTGGTTCATCCTGGAGCCGCTGATCACTCGCAACGACTTCTACTGCTACGGGTTCTACAAGGCGCTCATTGAACGGATGAAACTGCACAAGGACGCGCTCAACGAGCAGGACAACGCCTTCAACTATGTAAGTATACTTATCTATACTAATATTATAAAGAGGCAAAGTTTGTTTGTTTGTATGTTCGAGCTAATCTCGGGAATTACCGGTCCGATTTGAATAATTCTTTTTGGTAATAGATAGCCCCATTCAACGGGAAGGTTATAGGCTATTTTTCATCCAGTAATTTTCATGGGAACGGGCACAACGCTGGTAAAACCCCGGGGCGATGCTAGTTATTAATTATACTGATAGACCATATCGGAGGCCTTTAGGCGGTCTAAAAACTCCGACACTAGGGTTGGCACTAACCTACGCGAACTTACTGACTTAGTTTATTTTATTTGATTATTTTATAACATTTTATTTATATACTAGCAGCGCCCCGCGGTTTTACCCGCGTTGTGCCCGTTACCGTGGGAATTTCGGGATAAAATGTAGCCTATAGCCTTCCTCGATAAATAGACTATCTAACAGTGAAAGAATTATTCAAATCGGTTCAGTAGTTTCTGAGATTAGCGCGTTTAAACAAACAAACAAACAAACAAACAAAACAAACTCTTCAGCTTTATAATATAATATTTTATTTATATATTTAACAGAAAATGTGGGCTGTATGCGACCTGGCCATGTCGGTGATCTGGGCGAAGTCGTCGTCGTTCGAGCTGCGCGAGCTGTCGGACGCGCGCATCCCCACCATGTACTTCGCGCCGCAGCCCGACTACTTCAACAACACGCGCGTCTTCCTGCCGCCGGAGCTGCAGGTACAATCATTATCCTATAGTATATACAACTAGTGTATAAGTACTCTTGTAAGTCAATCTAATATATAAAATTCTCGTGTCACAGTGTTCGTTCGCGTACTCCTCCGAAACGGCTTGACCGATTCTCATGAAATTTTGTGAGCATATTGAGTAGGTCTGAGAATCGGCCAACGTCTATTTTTCATCCCGAAAGTCTCGCGGGAACGGGTACAACGCGGGTGAAACCGTGGGGCGCAGCTAGTAATATATTATAATACTTGCCTCGCCCCGCGGTCTACCCGTTTTCGGAATTTCGGGATGAAGGGTATCCCATATGTTATTCCGATGTATAACCTACATTACTGTAAAGTTTCATCCAAATCCGTTCTGTAGTTTTTTCGTCCATCCATACATACATCCATCCTCAAAAACTTTCTTATTAGATAGAAGTAGGATGAGTAGGATAGTAGGATAATATACCGGGACAAATTCAGACACGGTTAATTAGACCCAAACTAAGCTCAAAGCTTGTGTTATGGAATTTAACTAACTGATACTACTATATACATACACAAATCAACACATATTGTTGACTCCATTGAATCGAACCCGCACCCCCGACACAGTAAGCGCTCTCACTGCCAATGGGCTTGTCAATTTATAATTAACATGACACGTTTGTTCAGTTCCAGCCAAAGAGACCAAATAACGCAGACACAAATCCGAAGAGCAAGAAACGTATCAGACCACTCAGCGAAAAGGACGCAAACGACGCCGAGGTAACGATCAATATTAACTCTTATATACATCGAGATAGCGGCTAAAATTGAATACAGATTGGAAATGTTAATAAAATTACTAGAAAAGGGGTTTAGGGTGCGTTTATACAAAGTTCGAGCTGAGCTTTGTACCCAATAAATGCGCCTTTACATTGATATGAGTGAATGGTGGTGGCTTATCTTAAGGTTAACGTGCTTTGGAGGGATACGTTAAATTGTCGGTCCCGATCGTTTCCATCTCTAGACCATGTTGGAGGCCTTAAAGCTGTCTAAAAACTTCACTAACTAACGTGTACGCGGGTTGGATTTTTTTTGGTTTAAAGAAAAAAATATTTGACGAATGAGGTTTAAGGACTGGGGTTTTGGTGATTACTAGTGGGTCGTTTTGGAACTAAAAGGTGCATGTTGCATGACGTTATTAAAGGGGAAATAATTCACCGAAAATTTAGCAGATATTGTTAAAACCGTAGACGGTGATAATAACAGATGCGTTATGAATGTCGTCAATTTTCCAGCTGAAGACGATTGCTTCTGAAGAGGAAAAAGGTTTAAAGATAGGGTAAGAATGAAATAAAATCACAAAATCTTTTTTCCTCTTCAGGGGCAATCGTCTTCGGCTGGAAAATTGACGACATTGGTCCACATTTTGTGCCAATCCAAAAAAAAAATAGTACGTTTGGTGTCCACCAATAATAGCATAGGAAGCATAGTACAGAAAAGAATAGCCACAAAATAGATACACACAGCCAACTGAGACTACTCTTAAAATAGATGTACGCACACCCGTTTCCACGCCTTTCAGAGGTATAGGACGTGCTTCGGAAGGCACGTTAAGCAGTCGGTCCCGGTTTTTTCAACCGTTAGACAATGTCGGAGGCGGTGTAAGAACTCTGACACCAGGGTCTGTTTAACCTCTCGAAATGAATGAATGAGAGTTAGCAAGTCTTCTCTGTCATTTGTTTGGACACAATTGATGCAAGCACGTCTATATACTCTATTTTTCTTACTTGTCCCAAAAGGGTTTAGTGATTTTATTTCATTCTTCATATCACTAAACCTTTTTCCTCTTCAGGAGTAGTCGTTTCCCGCTGGAAAATTGACGACATAGGTCCACATTTTGGGACAAGTAAAAAAAAATATAGTATACGTGTGCGTGCGGTTGTGTTAAAGTGAAGTCCGCAGTTGAACTGCTGTGTGGGTATTTCGCGGTATAGTTCTGGTGGAAAGTTATTTAATATTATTATTAGTATAGTTAAAATTAATATTAACGTAAAGTGAGTAAATGTGTGTGTTGTCTGTGTTCAAGCCTTCCACTGTTAGCCCGGAGGTGGTGGGCCGGTCGGGCAGTATCGATGCACAGGTAAATATTACCTATTGTATATCTATACTAAAACTCGTATAATAAAGTTGAAGAGTTTGTTTGTTTGAACGCGCTAATCTCAGAAATTACCAATCCGATTCTAATGATTCTTGTCGTAATGGATAGCCACATTAAACGGGAAGGTTATAGGCTATTTTTCATCCCGAAATTTCTACGGGAACGGGCGCAATGCGGGTAAAACCACGGGGCGCTGCTATATATTTATATGTGTCAACGAATATGAATATTAATATTGTATCAGTGTGTCTTAACTTTAAGGATGAAAATGCCGTATGTCTTTGTTTTTTTCTGCATGGCTAAGTGTTCAAATATTGTAGTTTTTTAAATTACTCTCATGGTTGGTTGAAACACTGTAAAGAGTCATTAAGCGGTTCAACTATTTTAACACGCAATAAACGCTACCATTACAGCCTTCAGAAGCGTCCGACACACAGATCCAGTTGCCAGGCTTAGGACAGTCCCCCGAAACAGATATCGACGAAGTACAAAACAAACCGACGGAAGAGCAGTGACGACCGTCCGCCATCTTGAGCAAACGTCAAACATGATGTCTCGCTGACAGACACACGTCTGACAGATACTTGACAGGTGGCACTTTACTGACAGGTGACGTTTCAACACGTCGAAATTTCAAATGACAGTGGTAGTTTTGAATAGAGGATATTTTATTCAATTATGTTTCAATTGGTTTAGTTTTCTTTTGTGTATATTGGTAAAATGCTTGAATTGTGTTTTGCTGTCACAAATCTGTCATATAACCTGTCATTATGATGAGATGTCACAATTCATAAAGTAAGAGATAATAATTTTAGAGACGACACGTAAAAATTATGTTACTGAGATGGCAGACCTTTGTTTTTTGTAAATGTCGAAATAAATACATTGATTGAAATAAAAAAAAATAATATTTATTACCTGTTATTTTTAATGTTTGGTATTCTCTGACATTTTGATAATCTGTGGACACCCAGTCACGTCTGAATACGCTTATTTCAAGACTGGATGTAAGAAATGACTAAAACAATCTAATTAGGATTTTGAGACTACAATAATTAAAAAAATACACTAAAAAGTTCATAATTACATATTTATCCTCTTGGCATTTTGTGTTTATGTATAATTTGATCGTTCTCAACCAATAGCATTTAAGAGTGCCCTATGACGTCACTGAGTCTCGTTCCGATTGGTCAAAAATATAATATTTGAATTTAA